>CM026574.1:29707354-30958045 GCA_015143295.1 Tetracentron sinense
AATTCGTGTCACTATCCATGTATAATATTAGACAGAGCCCCCCTACGATTGCCCGGGGGGTGGCAGGAGGGCAGCGCCCCCCTGCGACGCACGGCCCAGATTGTGTCGAAAACGATATTTTTAGTGAAAAAAACGATTTAGAATCTTGTTACTTTTTCATTACATTTTTTTATTTTTTTTCTATTTATTGGAATTTTTTGGATTTTTTAAAGCAAAAAAATAAAATAAAATTATTGGGATCGCCCGCCTAGAGGGGCGCCTAGGCGGTTTAGGCCCAAAATCGCCTAGGCGACGCCTTGACTACACTACTTTGCATAGGCTCTTTCTCCCTCTTGAATAGTTATCTTAGCAGCAATGTCGTTCCTTAGTTGAAAGGATTTGACTTATGATATTTGATGAAAACCCCTTTGCACCTCTTGCCTTGCCAACTATTATATGACATCGCATGATACAGCAGATCAGAACTCTTGGTAAAGTTTGTGTTTTCTTATTATGATCTTTTTTAAAACATTTGATGGTAGATTATTTGAGCATTAATTATTTTGAGTTGAAGGGAATTTCCCTGCCTAATTTGTACTCTCTCTCCACCCTTATGTTCATTTAGTCACCATACTAGATAGTAGTACAGTGACTTCTCCTAATCTACACTTTTAATGTTTTTTTTTCCATTAATTGTGTACTTATGAGATCTTTTTATTTGTTTATGATTTTCACTATATATCTATGATCATTATAGCAAACAGAGATCTAAAGTATAATCCCGATACATATGCTCCAAGAACCACCTAGAACCTATATAAGGCCAACACCAGTTTCTAGGCAGTTGCATGGATGACCATAGAACCACCTAGAACCTATATAAGGCCCAGAAAGAAGACGATCCGAAGTAACAAAGACCACCAATAAGGGTAAAGTGATCATTTCTTAGTGGCAAAAGAATTAGAGATTTCTACCTCAGACTTAGTGAAACATTATTTCCAAACGTGAAATATAAATCTCATTCTTCACTTTCAAGGATCACTCAAAGTCAATCCATATGATCACTGCCTCAAACATCATTCAAGTGGTTGAAATGATTTCTCTATAAATTGTTGTCTTCTGTAATATAATGCAATATATTATGGTGCAATCAGTCCAGGTGTGCAAATGCCATTTTCTTAGAAAACGGACAAAGGTTACTCCGCTTATATATATATATATGGAAATAGGGTTCCGAAACCAACATTCCAGATTTCCACACCGCAATTATTATAATTTTCTTATAATGTTGCACAATTCATGTTTGGGTGGTTATGACAGTTTGGTTTGTTAGCTGCCAAGAGGTAACCTAATGAAAGCTCTTATTTGGATGGTTCAAATGGTAGTCCTGCTTATTTTGGATCATTGCTCTTTTACTTTCTCTTTGAAGAATGATTTTAGTAAGAAAGTTGAATTAGTCCAAAAGATGTTAACCATATTTTGCTGCCAATCCAAGGCTGGCCCAAGATTTTGTTGGTCATGATTGATGACAATGTGGGAGATCCCTGTAATAGCAAAGATAAAGACTTTTGGTCCAAGAAACCCCTTAAATATACTGTCCAGCATAACCACCAGCTAACTCCCAACCCCACCTACCCTGGAAGCAAATCGTCTATGTTCTTCCCTGGGTTCTTCCCTGCTGCCATGAGTGTTTGAAGGCTATGATCAAATTGGCTGTACGGATTTAGCAGCTGTGCAAGAGATCCTGGCCATCAAATCAAACATCCAGGCCACAGGGAAGAGCACAGACAATTAGGTTCCCCTCCCCCCATCTCAACTCTAAGGCGCATAGGCGGGTTTTCCTCTCATGGTTACTTTAGAGTTTTGATAGTCCTGCTAGTTGATTCATTGATTTTTATTTTTATTATAGTCTTGATAGTCCTACTAGTTGATTCATTGATTTAAATTTTTGGTTTCCAACGGCTGAATCAAGTACCACATACAACTTTGTTTTTTGCATGAAATAAAATTTAAAAAAACTTCTTCTTTTTTTTTTTTTGCAGACAGTACCATAAAGAGGGTACAGAACAGAAACATGGCAGTGAGAATAAATGAAACAATGATGTAGTAGCATACCTAGCATTCATATGGAAAGGTCTTTCTTATTTCCATAATTGCAAAATATAAACTTTGTACTACCAGGAGTAACTCTTACTAATCCTTAAAAAATGGTGAAATATTTCTAACAGTGGAAGTTGAATCACTCAAAAGCAGTGTCACCTAGAAGACAAGAACAAAAAATGGGCTAGAATTCAACTAATTGAGAGATAGATTGAGAATCAAAGGCCAAGATCATATGCAAACCAAAAAAGAATGATATTTTATGCAACCGTTATTTAGTTAATTTGTAAGAGGTGTGAAAGCTCTGTACCAATGTGCTGGTTCTCAATGTCAATATCCAAGAAGACTCTATGCGTAATTTCAGGCACCACCATTTCCACCTTCTCTTCTTCCTAAACACCAAATTCAAGGGATGCTTTATTACAATTGCAGGTATTACATTAGGAGCTAGTAATAATATGTTCAATATCCGTAGTCAAAGAACCATGTAACTAAACAGAAACCAATTGCTTGATATTATCAGTTTCTCAAGAATTCTAGCTACCACAGGAGATGTTCCACCAATTACAAATCAGAAATATGATAAATAAGGAATCACAACCTCAAAGTTTTTTCTTTGGGAAGGGAAATTTGAGGAAATTCATTGAATTTTTAGGAAAACTTGTACAAATGTAAAAATCAGATGGCAACTTGGAAATTAGATGTGCAAGGTTAAGGCTTTCAACTGTTAGAAAGGAACCTACAAGACTAGATTCCAGAAAACAAACCTCCATAAACTAGACATTTGTGGATAGGTTTAAGGATTTGCATACCGATGACACTTTAATAACATGGGAAATAAGTATCACATAGATAATCAGCATCTTGTATAATATTTGCTCCATGTGTCAACTAACAAAAGTAGGCTACATTCATAGGGCTTGACAGTTGGCCACTGCCTAAATTTTTGGCTAGGACGAGAGATAAATGCACTAAGGACCAGTTCAAGATAAATTATCATTTTCCTCTTCAGCATTTCTGATATTGCTAATAGTTTCACCAGCATCAATTACAAGATTAGAAGAAAGTAGGTTACCATCACCTACTGAAACACAATCACATATCCTATCAGTGGATTTTAGTTACTTCCCTATATAAAGTTCTCCTATCCAAAAATTATCATGAAAACATTATAACCACTCAAAAGTTTAGATTGAAGATCTCCTACAACGATGATAAGGTGTAACAACCTGGGAAAAAAAAAGAGGGTGGTCGATGGCAAATCACTGTTTCTTGTGCCTTCTCGCGGAAGAGTCAATGGATCATTTGCAATTGCACTGCTCTATTGCATTTGAAATTTAGGGACACTTTCCTTCCTGGGTAGGGGTTAGTTTGGGCCTTCCCTACTTCATTCCAAAACTCTTTATCTTGCTAGTCTCTAGTTAGTACGGATAATGCCCATGAGGTAATTAGTCAGTATTACTTGGGGCCATCTCATGGTCAATATGGAAAGAGAGGAAGAGTGTTTGAGAACTCTCCCTCCTCTCTGCCTCGGATATGTGCTCATATTAGAATCTTAATTTTGCAATGGGTGTCAATTCATCATAGGACCCTGGACCTTGGGGAGTTCCTTTGATGAAATGGAGGATCTATCTTTCTAGCCATGGATATCTTATAATAGGTAGTTCTGATATTGAAAGATTTTAGATTAGATTTTCTTATCCCCCTGGGTTTACTACTCAGTAACCCCGTGATCCCCCTGGGTTTACTACTCAGTAACCCCATGGTTTTGTCTTTCAGTGTATTTGTAACCTTCTAGTTGATATATATAATTTCTGGTTTAGCGATTAAAAAAAAAACGATGGTAAGGTCTTTATAAGTATAGATTTAGGCAGGCCGATGATGTTAGATGCATATCTTGGGGCCTTTGCAAGCAAAAGAATCTTACAAGCAAATGTTTTTTTTTTTTTTTGGATGGTAAGCTGGGGTTAGGCAGACCCCGACCAGATATATTAGAACCAAACACAATTACACTCTTATGTAAACTTTTTCACCTCCATTCTCAAACATAAACGACTGAGAATTAAGGGGGAGGGGATTAGGAGGAAAATCAACACGCGAAATATCAACACAAAGGTGAGCCAGGGAATCTGCAAAACGGTTAGTTTCTCTCCACACATGACGGAAAGCACAATTCTCAAAGGTCTTTCACAGTTCTGAGATCGGCTCTCCACCGCCACAGAGCTTGAATGACACCATTCAAGCAGTCCACCACCCACTTCGCATCTGCGTACACCCAAATCTTCAATACCCCAAAGTTTTTTGCCAATTGAAGCCCTATCCTGATCGCACGCAGCTCTAAAACATCAATTTCTTCGGGTGGGCAACCTTCAGCGAATGCAACACCGAGCTCTCTTCTATGATTACGGAGTATTCCTCCTATACCAGCACCATTATTTCGAAGAGATCCATCCGAGTTTAAAGCCCACCAACCTTCCGGAGGACAATTAGACACTTAGATGGAGATTAAGAGTTGGAGTTGCACTAGGAGTATGCAACAACTCAACCCTATAAATCCCAACTTGTGCAAAGGGAAAACTCTCTCTAAACACACAAATTCTCTCTTTAGTTGATTGAGTGATTCTCAAGGTGTTTCTATCACAACTCTAAAGATCTAAGGTGTAAAGCGTGGTTACTCTAGTAGTGCCGACGAGGACGGAATTGAACCCCTCCATCTCCTACAACGAGCAATGTGACACAACCCAAATCTTCATTCCATTGCGTAAAGGTATGTGCCTTTACTCCCCTAAAATACTACAGTTACTGATGAAGGGTGATTGGGTGAAATTGGTGTGGGAGACATCAATTGGAAAGATTGAGAAATGGTGTGCAATCAAAGCTATACAGCAGAATAGTCAATGGTCATTTTTAATTATTCTAATAATTTAAAGGAAAAAAAGAAAACATAATCTCTCCCAAAAGCACGCCTAAACCTTTTCTACATGACAACCGTTCCCCATAATGTGAAAGGTAATGTGCAACCAGCCTCATCACTTTTCCTTTGACATGAAGTGAAGTTTTACTAACAACATAAATTCCATTTATACATGATATTTTGTTATGCTACACTTGTTTGAATGATCTTACTGACTTCTAGATGATGTTGGCACTACAATGTTCAATGTTTAGAAGTCCTGGATCAAATGAAGTAACTCAAAACCAGTCCAATCAAGACCTATGAATTTCAGTCAGCCAGCTAAGTACAGTTCCTACAGAACTGGGGTCTATAGGCTATAAGCATGATACACCATTTTGATAACAACTCTTATATTAAAAATTAGAAAGCATCTGCCTACAAATGAAAATCCTTGAATTAAAGTTTATCGAGAATAGCATATGTTCATTTCCAAATTATTTTTTCATCACACTAGAGTTTCCAATTAAGCAATAAACCCACAGCAGAAGACTCCACTGTAAGGTTTGAAAAACTTCTTCGCGCAATGTGAAAATAAAATGCTGAAATTGTGATTTGAGAAAACCCAAGTACTTCTATTCGGCACATCATGATCTAAAAAAATCTTTAAGGGTTTTCGTATGCATTCAAGGTCGAATCTTTTCAATCCACAATTCCCTCAGAATCCATCTGAAATTCACAATTAGATCGTGAACAAACCAAAACCTATCTTGCAAAAGCAAATCTCTGATTCCATAAAAAGCCCAGAATAGATTAATTGCCGCACCAAAACCCAATTGCGAATCATTCCACACTCCCAACAAAAAACACCCACATCAAGAAATTGTCACAAAATTCAACAATTGCAGAACTAAAACAGTAAAGAAGAAAAAACCCATTAGTTTAACATTTCGATTCGCTCAAAAAACCAACTACCCAGGTCATGAAAATCCAAATTTCTTTAATCAATGCATACTTCTTGGTAGATTTCAGGAATAGGGAATTACCCGGTGAGAGGTTGGAAACGCCAGAAAGAAAATAATTGCGGCGACGAGGAAGAGAATAAGACATCGTGGATGCACAAAAAATGAGATATCTCGCCGCATCATTCGCTGCTTCTCTTTAATCAGCTATATTTTCTTCCTTGGTCCGTCATGTTTTCCCTACCCAACTCTTTCTCACCATTCTTCCCCTGCTTTGAATAAAATCTCTCTCTCTCTCTCTCTCTCTCGATCGCGACCAAAACACCTCTAGAAATCGCCTTGCAGAGCATGTAATTGCTTCCTTTCCTGGAAGCTCTGTAAAATGTAATTACTCTGCAGACTATTTTTGGGGTACTTATTGTATTTACCCAAAAACTATTGTCGAAGACTCGAAGGTGGGCTTATATGCAAGAGGGCCCCATTTATCCAATTTTAACAAGAGGTACGTTTTTTTTTTTTTTTTTTGGGACTTCCTTATACGGTTAGGCCGCAACCCTAATTAGTTAGCGAATTAGGTTAGTATTAAATCAATTAATGGTGGGTCTCAAGGCCACACCCCCTCGACCCGAACCCGAGTCCACTCGCGAAATGAAAGATACGTCCAATCACTAGACCAAAGCCAGGAGGCATTAAAGGGATACCTTACCAAATTATAAAGAGATTACCTATGATTAAGAGCTCCAGTTGAACAATCAATCGTTATAACCCAAAAAATGTCTTGGGCACTAAGTAGTTTGGTAATTTCAAATACATAGAAGGTTTTTTTAACACTAAATTATTTTACATAAATACTTGTCAAAGGCATTTTATGGGTTGCTATGGTTGAGGACTTCTGTTCCTAGTTAATCTCAATTATAAAATGCCCATGTCAATCCATCAACCAGTAATTACATGATGATTTGCCCAATTTTATCAAGGGGTTCCTTATAAATATATGACTGATCAAATAAACGCAATGCCCTTATTTCCATGAGAAAATGATAATTGTGAAGCAATAAATGAGCATAATAAACTCTAATCCTATCTGCCAGTCCATTAAAATGAAAATGGTATTTTTTTCAGAAGATCCTTCCCATATATTTGATAATATGACTCCGATATATAATGCACAAATGTGTTTTTTTAATTAAGGTTTTAAATATTCATGTCTATAGGCCAAAGTATAAAATATTGACTATAACATACCCAATCTTCTACATGAAACCAAGGCATTTTACTAGTGTGAAGGACCTCACTATCTCAACATGCACTTTCTTCGCTATGTCTTACCATGTCGGTTTTATATGCCTCATTGCCACTATCGTCCACGTCCTCCTGGGGGTAGGATGAGATAATTTGTTTCTCGGTTTGCTTAGGTTTTTTAATTTGGTTCGATTATGTCGTGGCCCAAAATTCCATTTAGGTTAAAATGGAACTTTGACTCACGATACTGCATTATCTTTAACATATAAGGCATACTTTAAAATTGACGATTAAAAATTCTTAAATAATATTCATGATCATCACCATAACTTAATGTCTACTTAATTTATAATCAATCTTAAACATGAACATACTTCTAAATTTTCTTATTACAGTCTCTTAAAATCGTCAATATAACTAACAAATAACCTAATACTCAATAATATGGAAACTTGTCCAAACGATTCTCTGTCTCTTGGTACTCTTCAATTTTTGTAAGGTACTCTTCATCTTCCCACGGTTTAACAATTATCTCTAAATATAAACATGCCGATATAAAACATATCGGTTGAGTACATGCGGCTCAGTAGATATAAAATCTCAGCTAATAATATCATAAAGATTAACCATCATGCTTATCATAACTTATCTTAACATAACATACATACATATATCAGTATCGCACCCCAAAATCTCACCTAGGTTAAAGTGAGACTTTGGCACGTGACTTAACCATCATATCATCCTTTCATAAGCATATAAGACAATCTAAAATGTGAACCTAAATTTTTTTTTCTTATTTAATAATAAACTGATACTGCAAAAGAGTATTTATAAAAATCAACAATTAAACTAAACAAGAAAATTTGAATCATCCTTGTGATTCTTAACCATCAATTCAACCTAATCATAAATCAAAAATCAATACAATTGCAATTTCTTGAACTCAATTTAAATACTAATAAATCAATTTCCAGAATACGGCCAAGGATCTAGATTCCATTTACCCTCAGGATAATCACCTATTGGATCTTCCTCCTCTACGTATTCTTCCTCTTCCCATGGTCCATGTGCGTAAATATCGAACCTAGAACCTGCCTAAAATAGCAATCCGGCTGAGTATTGAAAATACTCAGCATATATGGACTCCTAACTAACAATATAATAACTATTAATACAAAGCGTAAATCATAGTTTAACAATACATGTATACATACAAACAAATCAGAGTGCAAAAACATCTTTTCTTTTCAATCCTTACATGTGCTTACTTGTACTTATCTTTCTTGTCTTATTTCTTCGACTTATCATTCTTGTCCATGAATACATTCAATGACATGTATTGTGTAATAACTTAAAATAACTATACCCCATAAATGGATAGAGACTAACATATACTCTATTTACCGATGTATCAAAACTTATTTTTGCACATTATCCGGTGCATACGGCTTAGCACATTATCCGGTGTACACGACTTGCTTGTAATTACTTGTTTGACTTATTTTGCCTTGATCTTAGACTTATTGATACTCGGGCAGTGCAAAACTTAATAATGCATTCATGCTTGTGTACTTATATATTTGTGTGAATACTAGTGATCTTACTTCTTATCATGCTTGTACATATTCGATATCATGAGTGAGTGTGAGTAAACAATGATAAATCTCAGTTAAATCGTATCCTAAATTATCGATCAAGGGCTCTCAAAGATTCATCATAACGACTAACGCCGTCATGATAATACCCCTAAACCACACAACCATAATTCACGGTTTGTTTTAATCAACATATATCATCTATGCAACATGTACATCATACATCAAATTAACATTTATCATAATTCTATTAATTGATCAAATTTAAACATGCTCTATAGGTTTTTCACAAAAAATCAAGAAATCAAATTAAAAATCACACATACATCCCACATATATAATTTCATAAATAGAATTTGATAAAAACACTAATTTTACAACATATCACAATTTTTGCATCACAGTCATAAGCATCCCATCAAATCCAACCATCATCCCTTCCTACATTCTCTATCAAACATACACCACAAATTATTCTCTTTTCCCTTATTGATATGCATAATGAAAATCATAAGAAATCATATCTAAAATTCATGGAAATTTTACTTGAGGAATACACATAATATAAACATGTTTTGATCGATTCATTTCTTTAGATCTTGATCTTATCATTCTTATTTACATTAATGAATATTCTACTGGTAGAAGAGAATCCATATTTACCTCTCTTAATTGCTTTCCTACGATCTATCGCTTGCGAATAAGGTTCGATCTCGATCTTCAAGTCTCTTTTCTTCATTTTTGATCAAATCAGTGAACTCCTTAGGTTTCTCTACTTTTGATCTCTTTAAAAAACTCTCTCTTTCTCTCTTTTAGGTTTAGAATGCTATGAAAACCTTAACTCACGAGTTAGAGTGATATTTGTTAGCCTTTAGGTTTTTAACCTAAGGTAACATAATTGATTTTGATGATAACACAATAATGTAATAATATTTGTGTTACTAATGCTTCTATTGAGTTTAAGTGTAATTCGGTTTAAGAAGAGCATTAGTAAATCATTCAATGCAAAAATATGGAAATGACATCAAGCATGAAAGGATTCCTCCAGCAAGCCATCAAGCTTAAAGAAGATTCAACATCAAGTCAAACAAACTAATTGATCAAATTAAATATCGTATCAATCCAAGTCATGAAGATGAATAGTAAAGAATAACAAGATTGATCATGAAGTCAAAGAAGACAAATCAAGTCAAGATTAAGTCATGAAAAATGAAGACTCTCTTAAAAGGTTTAATTGTTTTATATTGTAGTATGAGAGTGTTTTAGAACTTTTGTAAAAAGTCCTTAAAATTTGGTTGTTTAAAAAGTTCAAAGCCTAGATTGACCTTAGGAGCCTAAGACCAAAATTGAATAACTTCTAAGGCCCTAGGACATCATAAAAATTGATCAAAATCATGATAAAGATTAGTCAAAAGATCAAGGAATTCATTCCCATCATTTAAATCTGTTTAAGATGAGATTTCCAGAAGAAAACAGGAAATCTCGTCGACGAAATTGAAGAGGAACTTCAATCTCGTCAACGAAATCAGCCGTAGAGCTACTATTTTTAATTATGTTTCCATCTCGTTGACGAATTTAGAGAACCACTCCAATATCATGGATAAAATCATGCGGGACGCAAAAAAAGCCTATAACGGCTAGTTTTCAACGGTCATATCTTTCTCAATGCCTCTCCAACTGTTATAATTTTACAAATGTTATAAAATAGAATGATTTATGAACTAGAACGAGATAATCAACAACTTCAATCATTCAATCATTCACTTCAAAGCTTAGATTTCAAATATATTGAGTTATACCTTAAAAACTCAAAAAGAGTCATTCTTGAGCCATTCAAATCCATATTTTGAGAAACTCTTAGTGAGTGTTCAAGTGATCTATCAGATAATTTTAGGAGCAATATCAGATTGATTCATCACTCTACAAAGTGTATATGAAAATCAAGAATCGTGGATTCTTATCCTTGAAGCGGGGAGCTTTATAAAGCGAAGAGAGGATTGTTCTCTTGCACAGTTTAGGCTTGATCTTCACTCGTAAGAAAATTGGTTATACTTGAATTTCGCCCGAAATAAAGTTGTAAGAGTTTGATCTTCACCCAGAAGAAGATATGCAAATAGTAAAATTGTGATGAATCCTTAAGCGAGGAAGCTTAAGGCGGGGACGTAGGCGGATTGCCAAACCTCGATAACAAATTCTTTGTGTTTGCATTCTCTCCCTATTCTTTACTTTACTGTTTTGCATTTTTTGTGTAGTATTGCTAATTTCTATTCCCTTTTAATTAGTATAATTAAAATTTTGTTTAAGGGAATATGAAGAATTTTTAAATTGTCATAGACCTTATTGACCCCCTTATAGAGTCAAATCTTTAGGCAACAATATTTATAGGATTTGGGACTCAAGAGGAGTTAAAAATTCAGAAAAATACGAATCCCAAGAAAATCACCGCTTCGGGCAATCGATTGCCGCCGGTGGGAGATCGATTGGGCAGTCTGTTGATTTTTTTAAAAATCTTTTTCACTACTTTTTGATCTACTTCTTTTTCATGCAACTTATTTATAAAACCGGGCTGAATTAAACAAATTAATTGGATTTCAATATCCATACAATTTTCATAAAATTAATCACATTAAAATTAAACACATTTTCTATAGAATTTAATAAATAGCACGAATGTCAAAGAAAATAATTCCGGATCTTTACAATCAGAGTGTGGAAACATGTGAGAACATTTTTCATATTTAACTTGCGAGCATCTTATCTTACTTAACTTGCATACACTTATGAGGTAACTTAAAATAACTCAACATCATATATGTGAAGAGACTACGATAACTAACAATTTGACACCAATTAGTGCCCTTAAGAAAATTGTGAGCCAGATAACTAGTAACCAAACCTACTTGTGAGCCAGGTACTACTATGTACCTTTGATTTCCTAATCTTTTAGTTAGGTACTAACATCCTTCTAGGTACAAATACTATTGATGAGATCTTAGACAGTGTTGATACTCATAACTTGTGAAAACTCAATCATAAATTCATACATATATACTTACTTGTTATGCTTATGAGATATCTTATGAGTTTATCATACCTGTGAGCTTATCATACTTGTAAATTTCTTATCTTACCAAACTTGTGAGCTTGTGAGTGAAGTGTTGTAGTGAACTTTCATTTAGGTTACCTCTTAGATTTCTATCTTACACCATCGAAATCCCACCATAGCGTTCCATACCACCATGGTAAAAAATCTAAGGTATTGGCCTACCCGAAATTTATTTATATCATACATAGCATACATACATACAACTTATTTTATGAGATCATAGCATATTATTCATGAATTGTACAGAAAATCATCATGATTTTACTTACAAAAACACCACATCATAGCAAACTCACCAAAACATGCATCATAAAATATCCATTGAGTGATTTCTTATATTTAATTGAATTCATTCTTATTTTTCTTTAAACCAATGATCATATAACAATTAAAATTTACATCTACTTGTTTATCAAACCTTATTCTTAACCCCTTATTCTTAATTTAGATCAATGATCATGGTATTCTTAGCAATGAACAACATATCTACTTCACAACCTTGCTTATTATTTTTTCTTAACTTAAGTCAATAAATATGGTATTACTAGCATTGGAGATCATATCTACATATAACTTTTGATCTTACTTTTAGTTTTCATTAATGATCATGTCACTCTTAGCAAAATAATTTATATCTACCTTAATCGAAGAATTTCTTGTGAATCGAAGACTTATTTTTTTTTACTGTAAATCCCTAGATCCACCGAGAATAAGCATTCTTTGATCACGATCTCTTCTTTTCCAAGGTTTTTCCTTTTTTCTCAAGTACTTCCAGGAAGATTTCTCTCGAAACCCTAGGTTTTCCTCTCACTGAAGTCACTATCTCAATACCAATGAAACCCTAAAAAGAAACATGAAGAATATAAACTGAAACTCAAACAAAACATCCCTATATTCAAGCACATACTAAAAAGACCACATTTGATGCGACAATAAACATAAAACAATCTCACATAAAAGATAGTAGTCGAATCATATCAATGGGGATTGGAAAATAAACAATGGAAAATCAAAGAATGAAACCCTAAAACCATCAACCAAAGCTTTCTTGCTTTAATGAGAGGAGAATATTTGTAGACAAATGTTGACTTTATCCATCCTCCGGAAAATCAAGCACAACCCCTACCCATTATTTTTGGTTTTGCTAAAGCCACTGAATGAGGAAAACGGTTAAAAAAAAATTGTTTAAACCTTTGATAAAAAGAGATTCTAATAAACCCAAATGAAACAAAGATTCAGTCACCATTGGTCGGTGTGCATTCTGTTAATGACATTGATTAAAAAAAAGGAAAAAAATTTAAACTAACTTGCCACTTTGCTGAATTCAGATAAATCCAGTGATGGTATAATCGATGAAAATTATAATTTTTTTTAAAAAAACCAACACTATTCATCATCTTCTACATTCAACATTTCCCTTTTTTTTTTTATAGTTGTATTCGAATTTTAATTATTATTATGGTTTGTGCATATCATTAACGACATTGATAAACTAAACCCATTCGATTGAAAAAATGAAAACTAACTTGCACATCGCCGGAAAATCAATCATTCTGATGATGGTATAATTGCCGGAAAAACGTAATTTTTTTAAAAAAGAACCCAACCCAGCACTGCATTCTTCAATGTCACTCTTTGTTTGAGAAAATCAGATCAATGGCAACTTATTGGGAAAGGAAAGTTCATGTCTTTTGGGAAGTTATAAATTTGAGAAATCATTGGAAATGGGTAGATAATGGGTTGAAGGTAGTTATGAGTGGATTTACTTTAATAACCTTAAATTTTTTGGGGTGATATAGAATTAAATATTTTAGTATTTAGATATTTTGGTCTTATTAGAAAAATTCAACCAACATTTTTACCTCTCATTATAATAGTAGAGATATATAAATATATATGTTAGGCATGTAAGTAAATATATTATAAATATTTATTTAAAAACAAAATTGCCTTTTATGAGTAGTTCGCAAATTCAGAAGAAAAAGTCGTCAAACCCAAAGAGAAGTATCGTTGTATCAAAGCTATTGGGCATGATTATGGGTTTGCTAATTTGTACGAACCATAACATGAATTGGTTCGCAATTTGGCATAGTAGGCAGCGAATTAGGTAACCCTAGTTTGAACTAGCTAGGCTCAATCCCTACCGTCAAGAGCTATATAAGAGTGAGTCTAAAAGAAGAGTAAAAATTCTTTTATTTTTGTATACATCACCTTCAGCTACTTACTTGATGTCAACCATCTATTATATACATAAATGAATTTAAAATACATCACTTGAATTACTTAACATAAGAAACTCAATCCATAATATATATAATAGTTTTAGATTGTCCTAATTTATGTGGTTGTACTAACTATTCAAACTAGAAAACCTAAAATTAACGAACTAATGGATATAAATTTTTAAATCTAAAATAATACATTTAATAGTAATGAATTTAATAAATTTTATTGGTTTAACAAAGACAAATTATAAAGTAGTTTATTAAATGATTTGTAAATGCAATACTAGTTTATAATCAAATGACTTGTAAAGGATTAAATTACAAAGTTTAATAATATAAAGTACATTTATGAAATATGATCTTAATCTTATAACTAATTAATATTTCAAAATATATTAAAAAGAGAATAAAATTCAATTTATTTCTCTTGAAATTTTACAAACATTTGGAATATTACGACATATTTTAATTGGGTCAGCTTGCAAGACATGCATTTATGAGACAAAGATCTTCTTACCTGATCTTAGGTCAATAGTTCGAAACACCATATCTCTAAACAACAACTCAGATATTTGTATTTTTCTCGTAAACGGCAAACAAAGTATAAGATAAAGTTTGTAGTTGTTAAGACTGACCAACGGAGATTCCCAGATATTTGGTTAGACCATTTGACGTACTCAACATTTATGAAACATTCTAGTTCGTTGACACCTGACTAAGATATGTATTTATGACTGTATATAATCCCTATTTTTTTAGCTAAGAACAATCTAAGAACTCAACACATGGAATAAACTGAATGAACAATACCAAGAGCTATCAACCGACAGGATAACATGCATAACCACCCTCTGCATGCATTGAGATTTGGATATTGATTTGCCTATAAATATACAAATCAGATGAGACAAAAATAATATATCTTTTGAACTCTGAGACATATAAACAAAATCTCTAAAATCCTGATCATTCACTAATTGATTTTTCTATCTCGGTGAACCCAATCCCAACTCAAGCTTTAGAGTTTGATAGGTAAGATGACTGCTAACAACAAAATCCAGCTCTTCCTTCTACTATGCAACAAGTGACATGTGGAGTTTTCTTCCACCCGAAGTATTCCCCCCCCCCCTCCCCCCAACAAAATTGTAGGAATCTGATTTGAGGACCACAAGGTCCTCTTCTAAGCTGGCCACACAAATCAAATTTTAACACATTGGGAAAGAGAGATAAAGTTAAGGGATAATGCTAGCATCACTTTCTTTTAATACTCACTCTCTTTGATTGGAGAGAGTGTTAGTGGAAAACACGTGTCATTCTCTTAATGGAAGACAATAACACATGCTTGGTCCATAATGAAAGTGAGTTTGAAAGAAAGTGATGATATTGTCCTAAAGTTAAATAACACTGGGATCTGCCATGTGTCAATTTACAATTGGATGGTCAATTTGGAAGAGGGTCTATGGTCCGTTTTCCATTTTCCTAATTGTAGGATTAATGCTAATCATATTTTAGAAAAAAGAGCATGTCCTCTTGAGTATGCATTAAAGCTATTATCTCTACTATTATAATGAGAGAAACTGTCACGACCCGACTTAAACTTAGCATTTCACTAATGAAATGTAAGGATAAATCCGTCCGTGAGATTCTTTTCTCTTATAATGTGGAAGCAAAAAATGCCAAGGGAATTTAAAATTTTTTAATCCCTTCAATATCCATATACAATTGCCATAATCACATGTCTATAATTAAAGTTAGGGTTTACATAACCAATTTAATTACATCAAAATGATTCAATATCATAGCAAAATATAATTAAAAGCGACTCCGTCCTTCCACGAATGTCACTTTTCAGCTATTCTTTTACTATTCATCTGGTGACATAAAAGGTCAGTGAGCAATGAAGCCCAATAAGAATATTTCAGGATATCATGCTAAATAACAAGATAGAATAAGTATAACAATATATATAATTTAAACATTTTAATATTACTTTCAATATTTCTTTTTAATATCTTTTATCCATATCCAATTTATTTTAATTTTGCCTCTCAAGATGATCACTGAAAGGTACACCTTTTTAGACTCATTCCGTCTTGAAGTTTACTCCTCATGAAGTATTTCATTCCGTCTTGGAGTTTGACCTCTCATAAAGTATTTCCTTATGTTTCGGAGTCATCATTACCCTTCATGAAGTATTTCATTCCGTCTTGGAGTTTGACCCCTCATGAAGTATTTCCTTCCGTCTCGAAGTCTGATTCCTTATGAAGTATTTCCTTCCGTCTTGAAGTCATCATTACCCCTCATGAAGTATTTCATTTCGTCTTGGAGTTTAACCCCTCATGAAGTATTTTCTTCCATTTCGAAGTCTGATTCCTCATGAAGTATTTCCTTCCGTCTTAGAGTCATCATTACCCCTCATGAAATATTTCATTCCGTCTTGGAGTTTGACCCCTCATGAAGTATTTCCTTCCGTCTTGAAATCTGATTCCTCATGAAGTATTTTCTTCCATCTTGGAATCATCAATACCCCTCATGAAGTATTTTATTTCGTCTTGGAGTTTGATTCCTCATGAAGTATTTCCTTCCGTCTCGGAATTATCATTACTCCTCATGAAGTATTGTCAAACGGCCTTCCTTCACTTTGCCACTATCTTGAGGCCTTTTTTTTAAGATAAATGTTTTCTTTGCTTTCTCATTAAGACATTATACATCATAACATTATGATTTCCATTCTAATTATCTTTATTATAATCTTCTCATAATTATAATGTCTTAACTTAGAATCTTTATTTTCAATTACATCAATTTCCTTATCATAGAATGTAATATATGAATAACATGTAACGTGCAAGTATCATCACTCTATGTTACACAATATCATTTTACGTTTTGACCATAGTATTATTATACTATATTTTCTATCATTTTCATATAATATTATTATACAATCTTTTTCCAGCATTTCCTTATAGTATTATTATACTATTTTCCCAAATTTTCAATATAACCTTATCATATCATTCATAGTATCATTATACTAGTTCCTAGTATTTGTTATACTATTTTCCAGCAATTAACATAGTACGGTAACTAGTATTTCTTATACTATTTTCCAACATTTAAACATAGTAAGGTAATACTATCATGGTATTATTGTACTATTTTTCCAGCAATTTAATATAGTAATATCATACTATCTAATCATAACCTTCATTCTAAAATACTATTTAGAACAATATCATAGAATATCACTTACATATTTCACCTTATATAAAAAAAATACTTGCTTTTACTAACCTTTATTCTAAAATGCTATTTAAAATGAGATCCTCGAATATAACTTACTCTTTTTAACGAAACTGAAGTAGGGCTTGACACAATCCCTCTCTTCTTTTCTTTCTTTGATTCTTCTTTTTCCTTCTTCTCTGTCTTTCTTTCTTTCTTTCTTCTTCCCTTTTCTATTTCCTCAAGGCTTGAGCGTCACAATGAAGTAAGCACAATAATGGGCGTGTGAGGTCTCTACTCTCTCTAGAGTTTGGCACAAATGGATGGGCATCAAGGAATGGACGTGTGGTCCTTATATAGGCCAAGGGTTTGAGCCTCTATTAACTCTAGGTTCATCCACTTATTACTCTTGATTCATCTTCTTAATCAACCTTAGTTCATGAACCAAAGTGTTCATGAACCCATTAATTTCGGTTACCATCACTTAGCCCCTTTGTACTTTGTTCAATGAATCCAAGGTACAAGCACTAACCATAGTTATTTTCCTTAACTCATGGTTACCTAATTCTTTTAACTATAGTTCATGTAGCTATTTAATTTGGATTCATATATCATTATGTATCCTAACTATATATACATGTATATTTCTTGATGTATATTAATATAGTTCATGGTTAACTTAACTAAGCAAGTTAATTAACCCATGATAAGCATGGTTGGGCGTGTACATCTCCCCATCCTAAGAATGTGTCTCACTTTAATAAAAATCCAGAATTTAGATTCATTCTTTAGATTACCATACATGCATGCATAACCATTAATATGGTTCATGTTGTTAACCTTAATTACACCGAGAGTTAACTTCTTGGTTAAGTTAACTCTTAAACTTAACCAAAAGTGGGCGTGTGCAATGTATAAGACCCAAGGGTTAATGCCCTAACCTATACCCCATGTTTAACTTCTCTTAACTTGGGTTTATACCCTAACCAAAATGGGTGTGCAATATTCATGGTATGGGATGGTTCATCCTTCCTTTATCATCTTAACTCCATGCATATCTTAATGGAGATGCCATGTGGCATTTGCCACCCATACTCAAATCTTGGCCGTCCATGCTTTGGATGGTGGAGATCATTCCACTGTCAACATGATATTCTTTTAATCAATTATTGACTTTATAATGAACTTATCATAGTTAATTGACTAACCATAGTTAATCTTAGATGCCACTTTATATAGTGTTGACATGTGGCACTTGCCACATGTCCTCATATTAGCTTATGATCATCATAACTTTAAATTGATCATAGATTCTCCTTAATCTGTTGATCTATTCCTCTAAGATATTGCCACGTGGCACTTGCCACATGTCATAATCTTAACCCTTGACTTATATACATGTATTAATTTGAGCTTAATACATAGTTTATACCCTTATACTATAAGCAATATAATTTATATGCTTAAATGGTAGTAGGGATTACTTAATATTCAATCATATATTGAATATATAATATTTTTATTTTAAAAATATTCGGGTCGTCACAGAAACAGGATTGAAAAGTTGGTTGATTGTGTTAAGACAGGCTATTATTAGTTGGATACTAATTATGTAATTAGTAACTCTATGATTAGAAGTTTCTTATACTGTAATTAGTAGTTTCTTCATTGTAATTAGTTTCCTGTAAAGGTGGCTTGCCCTACACTCTTGTATTCTTATAAATATACCTCTCATAGAGAAGAATAGATTATTAAGGATTAAAACCCTAAACTTTATCTTAGTATCAAAGCCTCCATCCATATTGTTGTTGCCGCCCAGACCTACTGCTGCATAGACCACCATACTGCTACTGCCACTCAGACCCAAACCACCATATAGAGTTGCTGCCCAGACTATTGCTGCACAACTCATTGCCGCACATCTCATCATATTGTATTGCTTGGTCATTACCATCAAATCACCATTGAACCACTAAATCACCATCCATTGCTGCTCGGATCATCCAGTCACCACTGCCGCTGCTGCTGTCCATACCGACCAGACCACCATTGTTGTTGTCGTCCCAGATCTCCACTGTTGCTGCTGCCTAGATCTCAATCCACCATTATTGAGAGTTTTTTGCTGCTACCCAAATCAACCGTATCGCCTAGATATTGGTTAGGACTCCATTAACGTATTACTGTATCACCTTAATCACCCATACCATCCCTTAGCTTGATCATCCATACCACCTTACACCAATCCATATCACCTCCATTACCGTACCACCTCCATAGCTCCAATTGTGAACTTCAATTTCACACCTCCATTACCGTATCACCACCACTTTAAACATCTTTCATTACCAACCATACCATACCATAACATTAAATTCCACCGAATCCATACCATTACAAACATTCTACACTGAACCATGACCACCGACCAACCCGAATTCTCACCAGCCATGTTGGCTCGCTTGTGTACTCATTGTGGTGAAAACGGACATAGCAAGTCACGTTGCTATAAGTTAATTGGATATCCAGAATGGTGGGATCCTGTCAAAGCACCGAGCAAATGAAATTCAAAACTGAATCCACGTGCCTCTACTACTGTTGCTGAATCATCTAGTTTGATTGCTACTTCAGGTAACTCTGGTAAAGCTTTTAATATTTCTGCATCTAATAGGAATAGTACATGGATTATTGATTTTGGTGCTACAAATCACATGACATTTGATATTAATCATATTCAGTCTATGAAGTCGTCCAAACAACTTATAGTGTCCACAGCTAATGGTACTCCCTCTCCTGTGATTGGAGAATGTTCGATTACATTGAATAAAAATTTGAATTTGGACTCTATTTTGGTTGTTCCTTCCCTCAACTATAACTTGTTGTCTGTTGCTCAAATAACCTGCACTCTGTATTGTATTGTAATTTTTTGGCCTAACCATTGTGTTTTTAAAGACATCCGGACTCAGAGGACAATTGGTTATGGTACTAAAAAGGGAAAGCTCTATCATCTTGAACTGACGCTGACAAGTTCGAATCAGTTGGCTCAAGCATTCTTAGTTGATAGATCGACGCATCTATAGAATTCTGAAATTTGGTTATGACATCGGCATTTAGGCCATGCTTCTTTTGGATATTAAGAAAATTATTTTCGAAGTTATTTGTTCAGTCGAATGTTTCTGATTTCAACTGTGACATTTGTGAGTTAGCAAAAAGTCACCGTGTTTCCTACCCAATTAGTATGAAGAAAAGTCCAGAACCATTTATGGTTATTCATTCTGATGTCTGGGGTCCAGCAAAGATTCCATATCTGAGTGGTGCACGTTGGTTTGTTTCATTTATTGATGATTGTACTCGCATGACTTGGATCTTTTTAATGAAATCAAAAAGTGAAGTCAGCTCTCTCTTTCAGAAATTTCACAAAGCAATAGCCACTCAGTATCAATCTCATATACGGGTTGTTCGCACTGATAATGGTGGAGAATTCGTTAATCAGGACTTGAAACAGTATCTGCAACTGTATGGTATTGTTCATCAGACAACTTGTCCCGTACACCCCTCAACAAAATGAGGTTGTAGAGCGCAAGAATCATCATCTTCTCGAAGTTGTTCGTGTTTTCTTGTTCGAGGCTCGAATGCCCACAAGTTATTGGGGTGAAGCGGTCACTGCTGCAGCCTATCTCATCAACCGAGTACCTTCCAGTTTAATACAATTTCAGACCCCCCTGAACACTTTACATGAAGCTGTCAATGCCCCTACAGTGCCGAATTTGCCACCTAAATTTTTTGGGTGTGTAGCATTCGTACATCTTCACAAGCCCTTGCAAAGTAAATTGGAACCTCGAGCTCTCCTGTGTGTATTTGTTGGCTACGCCTTACATTAGAAAGACTATTGGTGTTATCACCCCCTTTTTCGAAAAATATGTCACTCTAGACGTCACCTTTAAGGAGGATGAAATGTATTACTCTGATTCCGAGTCTCCACTTCATGGGGAGAGTAGGAATGAAGTGAGCAATGAAGAAGTGCAGACTCTGAATCACCCCCTAGACACCTTGGATTATCTTAGTGGTGAAGCCGAAGTCCGTTCTGAACTGTTCAAGCAAAATCCGGACTTTTACGCTGAACTGAGCGATCGGCCAGGAGCGGCCGATTGATCGGTTTCTGAAGCTATACCACACATGCCAGAGATCCCTTGTCAAGTTGTACCACTTAATCAATTGTCCTCTGAAGCCGAAGCCGAAGCCAAATACACTCTTAAACCCCAGGTGAGTCCTGAACCCCAGGTGAGTCCTAAACCCCACATAAAATTGCTACCGGATCGAGTCACTAGAGGAATACCTAGAGTAAACTATGAACCTGTTCTTAGTTCCAAAGTTAAATATCCCTTGAGTAACTTCATATCTTACCATAGACTGTCAAAGGAAGGTGAATAATTTGTAAATCAATTACCTGTTGTATCTATTTCTAGTAATGTGCAGGATGCTTTGAGTGATCTCAGGTGGAAGGAAACAATGAATGAAGAAATGAAGACTCTCTAAAAGAACTCAACATGAGAAATTGTTGAGTTACCTGAAGGGAAGAAACCCGTTGGATACAGATGAGTTTATATCATTAAACATAAAGCTGACGGAACTATCGAAAGAGACTTGTTGCCAAAGGATACACACAAACGTACGGAATTGACTATGAAGAGACGTTCGCACCAGTGGCCAAAATTAACACAGTGCATATCCTGTTATCTCTGGCTGCAAGCCTTGATTGACCATTACACCAGTTTGACGTGAAGAATGCGTTCTTGCATGAAGATCTCAAAGAAGAAGTATATATGGAGTTGCCTCCTGGATGTAATATGAGGACTGAAAAAAACAAAAAAGTGTGTAAACTGAGGATGTCCCTGTATGGCTTAAAGCAATCCCCTAGAGAGTGGTTCGGAAGATTCACGAATATTATAAAGGCATTCGGATACAGACAAAATAACTCGGATCACACTCTCTTCTTAAAGCATAATCAAGAAAAGATCACTGCTCTTATTGTGTACGTTGATGATATGATAGTGACTGAGAATAATCTGGAAGAGAAGAAAGCATTACAAGATCACCTAGCCTGTGAGTTTGAAATGAAAGATTTTGGTTCATTGAAGTATTTCCTAGGAATTGAAGTCTCAAGGTCAAAGAAAGGTATTTTTCTGTCTCAATGAAAATATGTATTAGATTTGTTGAAGGAAACTGGTATGACAGCTTGTAACCTGATCAACACTCCTATAGAAGAAAATCTGAAACTGGGTTGACATCTAACTCAAGTTCCTGCCAACAAGGAATGCTACCAAAGACTAGTGGGAAGATTGATGTATTTTGCTCATACTAGACCTAATTTTGCTTATGCGCTAATTGTTATCAGTCAGTTCATGCACTCCCCTAGTGAAGAACATATGAATGTTGTGGTACGTATATTACGTTACTTGAAGTCATTTCTTGGAAACGGAATTATGTTTACAAAATGAGATAATTTGGATATTGAAGGTTATACTGATACTGATTGGGTTGGGTCAATAGATGATAGACGTTTTACATCCAGATATTTCACATTTGTAGGAGGAAATTTAGTTACTTGGTAAAGTAAAAAACAAGAAGTAGTAGCTAGATCCAGTATTGAAGCTGAATACAGGGGAATGACTAAGGGAGTATGTGAATTACTGTGGATCAAAAATTTAATGCAAAATTTATGAATTAAGCCGACCGATCCAATGAGGTTATACTGTGATAACAAGGCAACATGCAATATTGCCCACAATCCAGTTCAACATGATCAGACTAAACATGTTGAGATGGATAGGTCCTTTATTAAGGAGAAGTTGGAAGCAAAACTTATTGAAGTTCCTCATGTTCGATCAGAAGATCAGCTTGCGGACGTAATCACTAAGGCGGTGTCAAGTCAAACGTTTCATAGTCATCTCGATAAGTTGGGCATGAACGACATCTATGCATCAACTTGAGGAGGAGTGTTAAGACAGACTATTATTAGTTGGATACTAATTCTCTATGATTAGAAATTTCCTATACTGTAATTAGTAGTTTCCTCATTGTACTTAGTTTCCTGTAAAGGTGGCTTGCTCTACACTCTTGTATTCTTATAAATATACCTCATAGAGAAGAATAGATTATCAAAGATTAAAACCCTAAACTTTATCTGATTGTTTTCTAATGAGTCCCAATTTTATGGTATTTTACTGTTAGTAAGGGTGATTTTTTTTATATTTTTCCTATTTTGCCAATAACTTCATATAAAAAAAAATTAAGATATCATGTTATCTTATTTTATTACATGAGAAAAGTTAGTAGGGGTATTGGAATGATATCAACTACAAACAATAATCCCTCAATATCTCTACGATTTCCTCAAATCCGGAATGAGGTAACATAGAGGGCTGGGTGAAAGTGTGACCTGATTAAGTAATTCAATGGGGTCTGATCCACGTGCGAGCATACGTATTCACCCCACCCACACCCACACCCACACACATTGACACGAGCACGTCCCTTTTAAGGCAAGAAGACTACCTTAATAGCAACACCCATAGAGCAAGAAATATCCTTATCTTCTCTCATGCTTCCTCATTGGTCACTCAACGAAGAGACACCCTCTTTACGTTGTAATTACTTTTCAAAAAAAAAAGTAGAGGCATGTATTATGAGGTAGTTTCACCCAGTACTCTATTTTTTAAAATTAAAATTTTAAAATAAATTTTTTTAAAATTCTCTCACTAGAGTCTGTGAACATCAAAATTTACCGCCCTTCCTCCCCTCTCAACTCTAAGTGTCGAGATAAGGTCCGAGAGTAGAGGAATAACGCTAAATTTATTTTAAGAGTCGCCACCTACTTAGGGGAAGTAGGATCCCGAGATAATCCAAATAAGGGGGTCTACGGTCCAGAGTAGTCTAGGTAAGAGATCCCTTTAGGTCCTAGGGAAGGGGTTAGGCACCCCAGGACCTCCATCCAATGATGGTAACCTACTCATTAGGTCCAAATCAAACATTTAAAAAATCACTTAACATTTCCTAAATAATTATTAATTTTGCTAATCGAATACAAATCAAAATGGGGTGTAAAAAAGTTTATTTTTGGTTGGGGTCGAACCCTGATTGGGCTGCCTACTTATCCGGTTAGTCGGAATCAGACCCTTATAGTAGTTCGGGGTCCGTGACTGTTTTTATACTCGTTTCGGAGTGTGGTCACTTCCAACTCGTGTTTGAGTTGGGGAGGGGAAGTGAAATTGAGATTTATGAATCTCACTCCGGGAGATGGCCGCGTAGCTAGGCGCTCGTGGGGGAGCTCTAGGGGGCGTTCACTTATTAGGGTCAATTTCTTTCAGATTTTTTGGATTTTTTGTTATTTTGTATTTTTGTATTTTTTTGTATTTTTTAACTTTGGCAAGTTTAACTAGTTAAGGCTATCCTAAGTGCCCAAGGTAGGCAAAAGGAAAATAAAGTCTAAATGATTTTAATTATCTTAAAGGCAAAGAGCAGGGCGGATCGAGCGGCCTTAAACCAAAAGAGGCTATGGTTTAAATACGGACCCTGCTCTAGGTCCCAAGGGAAGATAGACCAGTACCTTTAATTTATTTTAATCTTTATATATATATATATTTTTTATAAGCCTAACTAACGGGGTGGGCCACTTATTTAGGGTTAAAAAAAAAAAAAAGGAAAACTATCTAAGTGCCCAATGTAGGCAAAATAGGAAAAGAAAAATCGCGGCCTATCCCTATTGCACATACATGGATAATATATACATACACAACAAAATAGATGGGCCCCAAGGGAAAGTTAATGGGCCAAGGCCCATTGACCACTAATGGTCAATTGGCTTTGGTCCACTATCATTCTATACCAAAATGGTTCTAGGGACTTATGGGCCTCAATTCACTAACATATGGCCTGCCCAAGGGACCAAGGGATTCAAATTTCCCACTCAAATTGTGAACATTATACTACATAAAATAAAATAAATAAAAAGAAGGGAAAAGATATACCTGCGAGGGTTGAATTGATGACAGTTGATCAAGTAGAAGGAGTGCTCTATCTCTTCCAGAATTAAAATTAAAAAATAACAATCCACAGAACAATGGATATCAAAATAAAAAAAGAAAAGGTAAGAAATAGAGCACTGTAATGGTGCATTCCTCCTGCACAAGTGAAGAGCAAAAACAAATGATATACAAAAAAATGAGAATAATAAATAATTCAAAATAAATAGCACATTCACAGCAAAGCACAAATGAATAAGAAAACCAGCAAAATTCGGAAAAAAAAGGAGATTGAGAGAACCTCGGATCTGAAATTGGAATGGAACGGAAGTTAGAAGGGACCGGCCTGACCAACACTGGAACATGGAAGCTAAGAAAACCGGGGAAAAAAGGGGCTGGAATGGATTGAGCTACCAGATCGGGGCTAATCCCGCCGGAGAAGATGACCGGAGGAGAGTTCCAAAAATCTGGAACGAGGGCAGAGGCAAAAAAAATAAAAATAAAATAAATAAATAAATAAATAAATAAAATAAAATACACATAATAAGAAGTCTGGATCTATAGATCCAGATCCGAAGAACTCGATCTATAGACCGGATTTGGATGAACAGGAGGTGGGAGGTTGGAGGTGAAGAAACTCGCCGGAGAGGATGACTTCGCCGGAGAGGATGAGTGGAGAAGATGGTCGGAGCCTGATTTCTATGGACCTGTGACAACACGAACCGAAAAAGGAAAAAAAAACAGTGAATAAACCTACAAGAAAAAGTCGGTTTCTAGATCTAGATCTGGATCTAGATTTAGATCCAAAACCAGAAAGGGAAATAACGCAGACCTGATGCTCACTGGGGAAGCTGGCTCGCCGGAGAAGACGATCGGAGATCTAAATCTCCTTGGTTTTGACGAAACCGTGGAGATGGTGGTTCGATTTTCTGGCGAAGATGACCGGAGCTGGATCAAATGGAAGGGATGAACAGACGAGATTACTTCCTCTACCACATATTAATATAAAAAATCAAAAGGAAATAAATAAACCAAGAAAACAGAACCAAAAAAATCGGGATCAGAGGATCGAGTAGATCTAGATCTCGATCTAGAAATTCTAGATCTAGATCTAGAGATTACTAATCAGGAAATGAGATAAGAGGAAATAAAACCACCATTAAAGAGAAAGGAGAATGAGAGGTTCACCTTGGGTGCGACTCACAGTTCGCCGGGGAAGTTGGTTCGCCGGTGGTTCAGGTACCTGCTGATCGGAGAACAGGGTACGCTGCTGCTAGCAAGGGCAAGCTACTGTTGCGGTGGTGGAAGGTATCGCCGGTGGGAAAGAAAACGGGAGAAAGAGAAGGAGAGGGAGTGAGCTCTGCAACCCGTAACCGAAAGTGGTTGAGATATTCTGATGAAATCCTCCACTCTAGGCTTTTATAGAGATCTCTCATGGGCCTTGGGCTTTTGATTTAAGGTATGGACTTTTTGGGGTTTGAGATTTAGGTTGTGGGCTTTGCTATTGGGTCTAGGATCACATGGACTGGATTTTTGCCCCTGGGTTTTAAACATGAGGTTTCTCTTTTGAGGGCTCTGAACAATGAGTAAAGGGGATGATCTCTCTCTCTCTTTCTCGGATCTAGAACCTCGACACTCAATTAAAATAATAAGGTAAATTAAAATTAAAATTACAAATAAAATAAAAAGATTAAGGGGTGTAAAAATGGGGTGTTCACAGAGTCCTTCTTCCAAATCTCTCTCCCCTTCCTCTCTCTTTCACGAGCATCTCACGTGCTGCCCATCCCATCAACGGTTTGGATCATAGGCTTAAGTAGCTAGTGGTTTGATAGCTAGCGGCCGACTGTATGATTTGTCGGTTTTTTTTTTTTTTTGGTAGCAAACCCGCCACCATTTATTTTTGATCCAACAGTTACGCAAAAGCAACTTTTCCTACATGCCGACTTCCACAGGTTCAGCGGTTGAAGCAAAGAGGTTAGTGCGCTCTTTTTTGTTCCTTCTGTTGGACAAATTGTTGAATGCGTCGACAGCCGTAATGCTTGAAAAACACGCAGGTCTCCACTCTCCACCCCACCAAGCAGCATCCCCTTATAATGTCTCTTTTGAATGTGCCCTTTCAGTCAATCAAAAGTCTCCTCTTTCTCTCTCGGAAGTTTCTCAGAGAAAGACTTTGAATTGACAATTAAATAATGAGGAGTGCTACCCTACACTCGGGATTTTTTTACTCCCTGCCGAGCGAACCACCTGTCTATAAATGCTTTATGGACGGGTGGTTGGCATATGCTAAGAGTAGAAAGTCCCGAGGATAGAGCTAGTATTCCTCTTAAATAATTATCTTTACTATTATTATTATAATGGGAGAGGTAGGTGTAGTTTGATTTTTCCCAAATTCTCAAATTACTCTTCTATTAAACCAAATTTTGATTTAATGTTTTACTTTAATTCCCAAACAATCCAATGCTTATCTATCAATTTAAATAATAAAATCATAGTCAATCGTGATTGAACTCGGGGAGACTTCAATTGCACCTACGGATTAACACATGTCCCTTTTAATTAACTCATATTAACTGTGGTTAACTCATTCCCCTCACTCTCACGTGCATCGCACGTGCCACCCGCTAGTAGTAAATAAATAAGTCCATTTTAATTTTGGAAGTCCAAATAGGACGCGATCGGATTTGGTCTTGGATGCGATCGGATTTAGTCTTGATCTTGCAGGACCAAAATTGTCTTGGTTCCACATCTGCTATGTGTCGATAAAAAAGAAAAAATATATCAAATGGAGAGAAGTCAAAAAACATGAAAGAAAATTAAATGACTTCTCCTATTCTTATTGCCACATGGTGGACGTAGAACTTAGGCAAGACGGTTTTGGTTTTGCAAGAGCAAGACCAAATCGGATCCCTAATGGGACACAGTTAGGCTGCATCCCAACTCTAAAGAGTAGACCTTTCAACTGAGAAGCCGGCTAGACATGATTGGCCTATCAATAGCTCACACCGTGATGGATACCTACACACACAAGCCATCTAGTGTAAAGAAGTCCAAATTCTCGAAGCACAAATTTCAGATAACCTCTTTAACATTTCGATTTTCATAATGCTAGTACCACTATCTTTTAAGGCACTATTTTTTATTGGATTGGATATAGTGTAAGTACAAAACACGAGTCTAATATTAATGGAAGACAATAACACATGTCTCCCCCGCGGTGGAAGAAAGTGAGCTTCAAATAAAGTGAAACTAAGATTATCCTCTCAATTTTTAACACTTGAGGATTAATGATTAAAAAATGAGCTAGAAATAACATGTATTTTTCTTTTAAAAAAGTCAAAATTTTATAGATTAGGATTAATGAATACATGACAAGCAACCTGAGCAAAAGAGATTGCATGCATGGAGCACATATACGAATGCAGCTCTAATGACAATTGACAATAGCCTCGGCAACAACCAGGGATCCACCTGGGAAGGGAGTAAAAACATGAAACAAACCTGCTGCACAACTATTTGGCATAGGCATGGGATTGTTTCTGGCATATGCCAGAAAAATAGTTTCTGGCTTCACACAACATCACACATCTTCAAACATGTGGCGATGAAAAGGGAGTGAGATATCAATTGGGGAGGTCAAAAACATGAGGAGAATGAAACAATTTAAATACAAAAAGGAGCTCTGCTTCACCACGTTGAACGAAGCTCCTCTTTTTACTCTATCCGGAGGCTAATGTGTAATTATGGTGTGTTCTAAAATTGCCCTAAGTCTCCTTCAAAAATTACAAATATGCCACACTCATAGTGTAAAAGGAGAAGCTCGGCTTCAACATGGTGAAGCAGAGCTCCGGGCTCAAAATTAATCTCAAATGAAATGACTTCTTTTAACGTCACAAGTCGGATGATGTGTAGGAAGCTTGAGACCATTTTCTGGCATCTGCAGGAGACAATCCCATGCCTTAGGCATAGCCACGCCATCACACATTGAATAATCATCTCACCTGAGTCTCCAAGTGACATTATGAGAAGTACAGTACATGACTCGTTCAAAATGCATACGGTAGCCATTGAAGATCGTCGAACACTTGCTTTTGATATTGGAGAGGAGCACTTGGATTAGACTTATGTCTTTGAAATACGGCCTTTCTTGTGAGTGTTCCACATACAACACATGCCAACTGCCATGTGAATGGAAATTCATTATTTATTTTTCTTGGACAGAAATTCTCATTTAGGAGAAGAAACTCTCGACCCCCAAGAACATGACAAGGCCCCACCCACGAGGGTCGACTACCAAGACTAGAGCTGCAGTTAAGAAATCAGAAGAGTGAGAATAGACGCTCTTGAGTAAGGAGGCTGCTAGTGCTAGCGAATTCGAGGGTGATAGGGAACCTCTACCCTTGCTTATATAGCAAATAATGCTAGTTTCAAAGGCACAAATAACATGACTCGAGCCAATGGATCCACCCACCAAAAACGTCCGATAGCGGTTTGCGTCTCAAATACATAAAGAGATTTAGTAGTTGGAATCAAGACATGGCATATGTGAAAATTGCTTATAAGTCATACCACGGATTTAATGAAAACGTTTCGACCTGCCCATCATTGAAGAGCCTGGTACAGTCTATCACGAATATACCTAAACAATTTGCATTTGAAGTCACCACATTCTGTACGTTAGTTAACGGAACCAAATCTGTGTTCTTCCTTGGGTTCTTCTCTATGATCATTGAAGACTAAGATCTCTCTAAGGCTGTTTACGACTGTAATTAAATCCATTCAAATGACTTTATCCTGACCTTTAAGCACTCATGGCACAAGAAAGAACTCAAGGAATAGCAGAGAAGATTTACTTCGGTAATTAACCTAAGATATTTTTCAGGAAGCTGAAATTGTCTAATGTGAAGAAGTCGAGCCATAATAGGACGATGACTCCAAGGCATACTGTGGCTGGAGTCCTGAGGCTGGAGGCCCTACTCTCTTCTTATTGGAGAGAGTGTTAGGGAAAACACATGCCTTCTCTAAATGGAAGACTTGCTAATAAGGAAAGCGAGTTTAAAAGAAAGTGTAGCTTGCATTGCCCGAAATATTTCTACAAGGATAATGCTAGCATCACTTTCCAAAGGAAAATGATTTTGAGATCGTCTCGGCCAGCATGGACTCAAAGGTGTTAAAAAAATAGCTCGAAATTCGTGTTGGTCGGGAGTTCCTGTTGGCCGAGAGATAAATATCAAACAATCATTCGGGGTGATACAGAAGGCAAGAGATTCTCTCTGGCAGATGCACAAGTGTTGCACTTAGGCACCACTCTTTGCACGACGCGTGGTAAGACATTTAACTAGGGGAGTGAGAGTATGCATTGCACATTGTTTGGGTGGTCTACGCACAACACACCTCCCAAGCTCGCCACATGTCCTCTTTGACATTGCTTAATCGTGTTTAAGATTCATTAACCCCAGGGTTAAATAATCTAACATTAGTTTTTAGAAAAATATATTTTAAAAAAATTTAACCTTGCTTATGAATTTATTCATGTGGTTAATTTTTTTCTAAAACATTTTTTTAAGAATCAAAGTTATATTATTTAACCTCATGGATGAGTGAATCCTAACCACGATTAATGTATGTCAAAAAGGACATGTGGCGAGCTTGGGAAGTGTGCATGTACCACATAACGAAATGTGCAATACATGCTATCACTCCCCTAGTTAAATGTTTTACCACGTATTGTGCAAAGAGTAGTGCCCAAGTGCAACACTCAGGTTTCTGCCAGAGAGAATCTGTTGTAGATATAGAATGAACAAGTAGGTGGATAGGGGATCTCACTTAGTCCTTGAGCGAAGCAAATCGTCTGTGTTCTTCCTTGGGGCCATGAGTGTTTAAAGGCCAAGATCAATTGGTCGGTACAGATTTAACAATTGTAACTACCTGTTGGAGAGATCCTACCTTCAAAAACTCTGGCTTGAAGAATCCAGAGAATAACACAAACGATATGGTTTCTGTAATAGGTAAAATTCATAATTGAGCAAGTGTTACAAGGGCGAGTAGAATCCTCATTCCCAGAAAGGACGAATGAGGTTTCCGTACTTCATTTATGGTATGAGCTCGTGCTCCTCAGGACGATTTCAGATATCGTCGTCTGAAGGACGATTTCAGATATCGTCGTCTGAAAGAAGATTTCAGACATCGTCGTCATGAGGACGGTTTCAGATGTCGTCATCTTCAAGATGATTTCAGGCATCGTGATCATGATAAGGACGAGCACATATTCACATTGAGGACAAAACCACCTTGTAGGACGAAATAATCAGGAGGCGATCTATTTACTCTATTGTTAGGTGAAAAGTATTGTCTTAGCATTTAATGCTAGTCATCTTAGCTTGCTTTCGACCCAAGACCGACTTTAGAAATAGTAGGCTTACACGCATGACATGTATGCATGAAGATTTGTCTGACATAGTAATGATCATAAAGCAAGTTACATGACCATGCATTGGCATATATGGGCATGATGAGGCATCCGAATTCAGACCGACTTTAAAAATAGTAGGCTTACATGCATGACATGTATGCATGAAGATTTGTCTGACATATTTAGTAATGATCATAAAGCAAGTTGCATGACTATGCATTGGCATATATGGGCATGATGAGGCATCCAAATTCAGGCCTATAAATACCCTAGACCTCCCACTATTGAATGACTACTGAATCTCGACCATTAAAACCCCCTGTCACTGAGAAAACCACACTTGAAAGCTCAATCTATAACTCACTCTCTTTTTCAAAGTTTGTTCTTTGCACCTCATCTTCAACATATGCTGACTTGATCATTGAAGGACGTTGACAGGAGGAGCCCCCCCCCCCCCCCCCCCCCGCATTAGCAAAAGACAAGCTGTGAACCTACCTTCTTCCTTCTACCAGTCAATTTGAATTTAAGGAGTAAGTGACGCGTGAACAATCCAAAAAATTCCATCACAATTCCATCCCTGAGTAGTGAGCAGGAGCGGAGCTACATGAGGCTCAAGGGGGCTGAAGCCCCATGAAATTTTGGGAAAAAAAAATTCCCTATTAGTACTAATAGTGACTGAGCTTGGGAGTGGGGCATAGCCGGGGGGACGGGGGGTTCTAGCCCTCCTTAAACTTCTGAGAAAAAAATATATTTATTACCCATGGAAACAAAAGATGTGATTGACAATGATCTTGACTCTCAAAAAAATATTCCTCACCATAAGAACACAAATCATGCGATTGCCTATGAACTTAGTCCCAAAAAAAATAAAATGTCCGGGGCTTAGTTAGCCCCAAGAGAATTCTGGCTCCACCCTTGGTAGTGAGGGTATAAAAATGCGAGTATGAGTATGGTTAGCATTCCTCTAAAAACTAAGTGGGAAACCGTCAGAATGAGAATTCTTTGTAAGGGGTGTGGTCGACTTAGTCGTGAAGATGAGGAAGGATAAGAGGTAGCTAACCATATCCTTGCCCAACCTAAAAGTAAAACGAACTGTACGCGTACCCTTTTCAAAGCTACAGTAAAGCATGCTCGGCTCCCTTTCCCAAAACGAAAGACAAAAAACAATTTTCTATCTCAATTCTCCATGATTGCCAAACAAACACCATAAATAACGAACCTCGGTATCGCATTTTAACTCAAATCCACCGTTTCAGTTTCTCATTTATTTTCTTTCTTTCTGTTGGGTTGTTACTTGTTAGAAATGGGAGTCATGTTGTCTCCGACGTCTTCCTCCCGGAAGTGGTTAGGGTTTGTAACGGCCGTCTGGGTTCAGGCAATCTCCGGCAACAACTACACCTTCTCCAACTACTCCGACGCCCTGAAAGCCCTCATGTCTCTTACCCAAATGGAGCTCAACAACCTCTCTGTCGCTAAAGATGTCGGCAAGGCTTTTGGGATTCTCGCTGGTCTAGCTTCTGATCGTCTTCCGACTCCGGTTATACTCCTAATCGGATCCCTCGAAGGCTTCATCGGTTATGGAGTTCAATGGCTCGTTGTTAGCCAGCGGATTAGCCCTCTTCCTTATTGGCAGGTTAGCAAGAGTTTAACTCCTCATATGTTGCTGAGTCGAATCTCCCGAGTCACCGTTAGACGACTCACGAACTTTGTATGATTTTCTCTGTTGCAGATGTGTATATTTCTGTGCATGGGAGGCAACAGCACGACTTGGATGAACACGGCAGTTCTAGTAACCTGCATGCGAAACTTCCGGAAGAATCGAGGTCCGGTCTCTGGTATTCTAAAGGGCTATGTGGGTCTTAGTACTGCAATCTTCACAGACCTCTGTACAGCTCTCTTTTCTGATAGCCCCTCCAATTTTCTCCTCATGCTCGCCGTCATCCCAGCTCTCGTCTGCTTCGCCGCCGTTCTCTTCCTCCGTGAAACCCCACCGGCCGCCGGGCAAACCCAAGAGAAAGAAGAAACCCGGTACTTCATGGTCTTCAACGTTGTGGCCATTATCATAGCCTTCTATCTCTTAGCCTTCGACGTTACAGGAAATCACGGGCATGTTCTTTCTCTGGCTTTCGCTATCGGGCTTCTTATCCTTCTGGCTTCACCACTGGCGGTTCCGCTACACTCCGCCTTACAGAACTGGACTCTATTCGATTCGAAGACTGATCCAGATATCGAAGGTCAGATCGACGAACCCTTGTTGGTGCAGGAAACCGCACCAGAAACGCAATCGAAGAAGGAGATTGTGAGGAAGAGTGAGGATGTTGAAATTAAACGACGACCGTTGATTGGAGAAGATCACACCATATTGGAAGCGATAAAGACGTTGGATTTCTGGATTCTATTCGTGTCGTTTCTTTGCGGTGTGGGTACAGGATTGGCCGTAATGAACAACCTTGGACAGATGGGGCTGGCGCTTGGGTACGTGGACGTGTCCATTTTCGTGTCGCTCACCAGTATTTGGGGCTTCTTCGGACGTATCGCTTCTGGTTCGGTATCGGAGTACTTCATCGAGTACGTTCACACTTTCCCTTCTTCTCTTTTTCCGTTGAATAATAAAGGGATAAATGACCTTATTTTTGTCTTTATATTCTGTCTATCTTCTCGATGCATGCGTTGAAGACTTTCACTTCAATAAAGCTTCTAATCACCGCCCTATGAGACTTAAGCCCAACGCACCTCTTGAAAAGGGCCAATCTCTTGAAAGAGGGAAGGAAATCCTCAGTGATATTTAGGTGGCGTTTGGATAGACTTCCTATCAACTTTTGGGTGTTAGAAATTGAAAATTAGAAATACATATGTTGCTAGTTACTTTTATATCAACTTTTCATAGAAATAGAAGCTCATAGAAGTCGAGATTTCCACTTCCTCAGAAAGCAGGTGGCCTTAGCTTTGGCGGGAAGTAACTACTTAAGTTGATGGAAACTCTCATGTTTTACGGGAGTGTAAAAGCTATGGTTTAAGAGTATTTTTGGTTAAAAACTTTCATTCTGTGTGCTAATACCGTAACCAATTAGATGGAAACTAAGTAATGGTGGACCCTATCCACCAATATTATCCAAAGGATTTTGTTAATCTCACTCTCTTTTTATTATACTCTCCTCTTTTCTAGTTAACTTAGGATTTTTTCTCGTCTTAGTCAAAGGGGTCCAACACTACTCCTTGCGACAACTAAAATCTCTACTTTTTAAACTAAAAATTAAGGATAAGAAGGTGAACCCTAAGGGTGAGTGAATCTTAACCACAGTTAAGGGATGTCAATAGGGACACGTGACGACCTCAAGGGCATAAACAACTTGAGGTGATCTCAGGGTATGTGGCAGCACACTCCTCGCATGCTACTAGTAGAGGTGCTTTCGTGTCAGTCAGGATAATAAGATAATGTCTAGAGGCCTGCAAACCCAAAAGCCTTATTTTCTTGTTCCTTAAAAAAAAAAAAAAAAAGGATGGTGAAGCTAGTGTTTGCTCTTGTCATAAAATTATTAGGCTCTCAATAGGGCTGGAGTTTATCCAAGCCAAGTTCTCACTTATGAGAGTTCGGCTTAAGCCATCGAAGGGCTTGAATTAGTAAGCCCATTCTCTAGCCTCAAGGTCAAGGTTGAGGTTGGGCTTGGCCAGGCCTAAGCTTGAAAAAACATATAGATTTTTTGGTCAAAACTATTATCATTTTTTCTTTGAACCACACTTGGGAGTATTGACAAAGACGAAAGAATAACAAAAAAAAAATGAAAGAAAGAAAACTAGATTGGATAATTAGATTTAGTAGCCTCTCGATGGTGGGTTGTGAGTAGTCTAGTCTTAGGTCAAGCTCTAGGGGTGTTAACTAAGTATGGCCTTATGTCAGCAGGCATAGTTTTTGTAAGTGCAAATTAAACATGAATTTGATTTTTGGTTTTTAAAAGTCACTTTTTGGATGTTCAAACCAAACACTATTTTCTTTTTGTTTCTTTTTGAATAACTTTGCCTTTCTAAGAAAGTATTTCTCTTCTAGGAATTACTTTCCAAGAAGTAACTCCTAAGAAAGTATTTCTCTTCTCTGGGGAGTCTATCCAAACAAGACCTTATCTTGTATTTTTGGACTTGACCACTTACAAAAGATTCTGGCCTTCAAAGAGGTGACCACAGGAAGAACACATCATTTTTTACAGGGGATTGTTCCGTTGAAGAGGGGGTGGAGGAGCCTTTTAAAGCATAGGGAGTCTACATAGCTTTCGATGTGGGACTAAGATTAAATGGGCTATTATTCACCCATCCAACCTGTGTAAAGTCTTTCTTTAGTTAACCGGAGCTGTAAAAGATGCCTTGTGACGGAAGCAAATCGTTTATTGCATTTTTTTCCTTTGGCATGAGTGTTTAAATATCAAAGGCATGGTCTTGTTGGGATTTAACAGGGTTGAACCCTAATCCTCTACAATTATAACTAGATTTAGGGTTCACCCCTTAACTGTGGTTAAGATTCATCCACGCTTAGGGTTCACCCATCCATCCTTGATTTTTTAGAAAAAATACTAAAAATATTAAATATTTACAAAAAATTTAATATATTTTTCTCTAAAAACTAAGGGTGCATGGGTAGGTGAATCTTAGGGTTGGGTGAATCTTAACTGTGGTTAAGTGGTCAAAAGGGACACGTGGTGATCCCAAGGGCATAATGGGATTCCTCACAATCTGGTTATAAAGGATTCGGTTCCGAAAATATTTCCATAAGCAGATAATTTTAAATAATCAATAACTTAGCAATGATAATTTTATATGCCCTTTGTAAAAAAAAAAATTCACATTTATTTTTAATATTTAAAGTTTTAAACATTAAACCACACAATTTATATGATGTATTATTATCTCTTAGGAATGGGGGCACCTCTCTAAAGTAAGCTTTTTTCATAGGGAACCAACTACCATGACGAGTACACAGAAACCAAGGCAAGGAGGCCCATGCCCATGGTCAGTTCAGCATTAATGAACAAAACTTTGCAACAGTAGCTTTGTAGCATGTTACAGAAAGGATCAATAATATTACAGTGTTTTCAGAACCAGACCCACGTCGAACCGGCAGAGTGGCCGGTTTCCGGTTCCACCGGTTCGACCTGTCCGGTTCAATGGTGTCTTTTTTTTTTATTTAATAAAATGATGTTTTTTTTTTCTTTTTTCCCTACGGGTTTTACCAGTTCTATAGGTTTTTAACCCGGTTTTCCGGTTGAACCGGTCGAATCTGGCCGGTTCTGCTAATTCTACCGGTTTTGAGTGTTTTTGGAACTGGTGACTTGGCCAGTCCCACTGGTTCAACCGGCTGGTCCAATATTTTTTTTTTCGTTATTTAAAAATTTGCATACAGGCACTCTTTTTAAATGTCAAAATGTTAATGGTCATTTGTAGCATGTTGTTGCTAAGTTTTGCTCAGCAATGCACCCATAGGCGGAGTGGGTGGCCGCTCCTTTGCCCTCAACCATATCCGCTATGAACTCCTCACCCTCACCCTCATCCATCACCCTACGTAGGACTCCAAATTCACGGGTTATATTGTGATTTAACGGGAACTCACATTGTTGATGCATTTGTAACTTAATATATTATCAGACTGACTAGTTGGTCATTTGCAGGAGAGCTGCTACACCAAGGCCTCTATGGAATGCAGCTTCACAGATTCTAATGGCCATTGGATACATTGTCATGGCCATGGCCTTGCCGGGATCTCTCTACATTGGTTCAATTGTCGTGGGTATATGCTATGGAGTCCGTGTTGCTGTCACAGTCCCCACCGCCTCTGAACTATTTGGCCTCAAATACTACGGTCTCATCTACAACATCCTCATCCTCAACCTCCCCCTCGGTTCATTCCTCTTCTCTGGCTTGCTGGCTGGTTTCTTGTATGACGCACAGGCCACGAGCACTGCTGGGGGCGGCAACACCTGCGTTGGCCCCCATTGTTATCGGCTTGTGTTCGTGATCATGTCTCTTGCTTGCATTCTTGGGTTTGGATTGGACATTTTGCTGGTGTTTAGAACAAAGACCCTCTATTCATTGATTTATGCCAGCAAGAGAATCAGGAAATCGAGGGTGAATTCGACGTCCGTTAGAGGAGAACAAAGGCTTCTTTCCTAGTTGTATTTTTTTTCTAGCAATTAGGAATACTTGCATGAGAATGGGGGATTTGGAAACCTAATGGGTGTTTTTTCCAGTGATATCCTAGGCTAACCACTAGCTGCTGGCTGGATGATTATAAGGGTACTCCTGTTCTTGAAATATGTTCTGTTATTCTACAACTGTAACATTATTGATTTCTAACTTCCTAAAAAAAAAAACATTATTGATTTCTTACCTTCCATAAAAAACATTATTGATTTCTTTATGCATTGATTCATATTTGATAGTTTTGGTTCCATGTAACTGTTTCTTTTAGGTATCAAAGTCCTTTCTTTTGAGAATGGTAACTGGAATCCACTAACCAGACTAAGAAGGCTGTTCAGCTGCATAGGACCTATAACATGTAGAGCTGCCAACGGCGAATTATGTATATTCAAATTGGATAGTGGTATATTCGAATTTGCATTCCTTGTTTATTCCGTAGTGAAATAGAGTATTTGTCTTTGAATCCTATTAAAACAATTTAATTATTTGATTATTTTAATAAAAAAATAAAAAGAAAAAAATAGATTTTTTTAATAAATGTTATTAAAAATGATAAATTATTATTTTATTCCTTGTTTATATTAAAATAATAATTTATTATCTTAGGATTATGTAAAAAATATATTAATAAAAATATTTTAGTCTTATAGCATATTATATATATACATGGAAATATATTGTATAATTATTCGAATATGTATTGAGTCAGATATATTAATATCCAAATTTGTATCCCATTATAAATGAATAGTAAAAGTACTATCTGTATTCACTGCTTTTGGATACCTAATCGAATAATTATTCGATAATGATAATATCCATATCCCTTGAATGCCTAAGTAATGGAGGTGGGCGCCTCCCTAATGGTCCCTATGAGCCTTTAATACTGTTGCAACATGAACAAGTCTAAGGAAGAATGAGATCAATTATTTCTTTTCCTCAGAGAAGTATATGATACGGTTACCCATGTGCCCACATCCTACCTTAGTCTTGAGTTTTCAAATTTCCACAGAATAGAGAGCAAAGCTATCACAAATGTGGTGTTTATGGCCCTGTTTGGAAGTCCCAGATTTGGGGTTAAACCCACCCACTACTTCACTAAGAATAAAGTATAAAAAATAAAATAAAATTGAACCGGTTGGTTCATGCTTCATACCATTTGAGGTTGAGATTTCTCCATTATATCTACATGAATTTCAAAGAAGGTGGAGAGGAATGAACATGGTGCACTATGTGTCCTGTTATTTTGCTTACGGCCATGGTTTGATCAGAGCTGGCACGGCCATCTTCCGAGCAGTGCCTTCATGTTACAAAATATTCCAATTGGGCCACTTTCAGGTCATGATGGAGCCCATTTCTAAATCTTTAGTCCCACGGGCTTTAGGAAATCTAGAAGCGTAACAGACCGGGGCGATTCTAGGTCACCACATTGGGGTCTGGGATCAATTTTTGTAGTTGCCCTGGGCATTGAATGGTGGCTCAAACCTCACGCGTGTGTATATGTACATGTCACCTGTAGTCGGCAGCGATAGAGCCTTACTAGCCCTGCTCTTCGGCATTCCTATTCTCAGTCAAAAACTGACACATGCCCCTGTTTTGAGTCAAAAACCAACTCGTGTTGGTTTTTAGCTGATAATGGGGAATGATTGAAAGAAGGGCTAACACGCCTCTAGCTGATAGTGAGGAATGGTTTATTTTCAGGGAGGGGCTAGGACCGCAAGAAGGTCCCTGTATTTTTATGGGTGTTGCATATCACCTGTTAGATTTGCAAATATATTGTTATGTGTAACAAATTTGAAAATTAAATTATAATTGTTTAATTGTTAGACAAAGACTCTCATTCTTTCACTTCTTTTGAATTGCATGAAAAAATATTTAAAATGATTATAATACCCTTCTGATATTTAGTAGACTATAATACTCTTGTGACATGTGTCCCCTTTTAATTCTCTTTAACTATTGTTATGAATCATTAACTCTTGAGATTCAAGCATCTAACCTTGATTTAAAATAAAAAATAAAAAAACTTCAAAGCCGGTAAAGGGACTTTATGAAGTTATGAAATATCTTAAGAGCATCTTTTAACCGTGGTTAAAATTTACTAATTTTAGAGTTAAAACATCTAGCATGGGTTAAAACTTGTTAACCGTAATTTAAGGGTAGTTAACAGAGCTTTGTACGATTATAAAATATCTTAAGGATATAATAGTGAATTCCCAAAATGTGACGGTTTTTAAAACTTTTTTTGGTATTCATGATTTTTCTTCTTTGTTATACACTGGTACTAGTTGGCACGTGCGATGCACGTGAGGGAGAGGGGAATGGGAGAGAGATTGGAAATAGGGATCCTAGTTAGGGCATTTTGAAAAAAAAATTTAAATATTTTGGATACAGAAATTTGAGGGATTTTTTAGATAAAAAAAAAAACATTGTAATTGGCACGTTAGTATAAAAATTGACATTTTGAAAACTAAAAAATCTTTACATTTTCTCTTGAAAAGTAGATATTATGTAGTAGAGAGGGTGTGCCTCTTCGTTGAGACTTGAGAGAGACCAAGAAGGGAGCATGGATGAAGATAAGGATAAAGATTTGAGTGAATCATGGAGATATAGAAGGATTATTGTTAGTTGTAATTGATATTACCTTAATACCTTACTAACTTTTCTCATTAAAAATTCGATAACATAAAATTTTGACTCATTAAGAATATTACAAAAAAATTAACCAACTTTTTAACCCCGCTTCTCTTATTATAATATTAGAGAAGAGATATGTATTTGCTAATTAAGATAAACGAATTGATATGCAATTTCTCCTCCCCAATTTTTTTCACATCTATTTATTATTATTATTTTTAGCAAGAAAACAAAAATGTGACCGTTTTAAAACTTTTTTTTGAATCTATTATTTTTTTCCTAAAAATAGGTGAAGAGGAAAGTGGACCTGATCAAAATTTTCTTTTTATACGAAATTCCATCAACGAACTGACGACCATAGTATAGGATATTGTCCCTTACCAAAAATAAAAAAAATCACATTGCATAGGATATAGGATAGGAAAAAGGGCCGATTTTCTGCGTCAATACTCAGAGGCCAGCCAATTGGCAAGTAACATCTGTCAAACGGAGAGTTCTCGTGATAATGGTTAAGAGAATCTGTGCCGTAGATTTCGATAAATTTTCTTCGGATGCAATGATCACTACACCGTGTGCATCACGAACAAAGAAATAGTGGTTCGAACATTCCAGAGAAACATGGTTTCTCCACGTCACGGTGACAACAAAATCCAGTAGGAACTCGCCACGTGTATATTGGCATAGGAAGACCGTCAGATCCTCCACGCTGGAATGATTAAGTTAATCCACATGATTTAGCTAGGAGTCAAGGTCACGCGAGACTTCTCAGAATCGCCGGCCAGAGAGTCTGAGACTTAGCATATAATAACGCGAATTGGAGTTGAGAGAACTCAATCGATTTATAATCAGTCACATACAGAGTCAAGCAATTGAGAATCGTAGAGGAAGATGAGGAAATGGACGATCCCTTCCGCTTTGCTTCTCTTATTACTTCTCTCTCTCCTTCCAGATCAAGGTAAGTTAGGGTTTCTGGTCCTTCCTTTTCTTCTTTTGCTGGTTTTCCGCCATTAAAAGCTTCTTTGACGATCGGATTCATCCGAAAGATTATAATTTATTATTTTTTTTTTTTTGTTTTTGTTTTTGTTTTGAATTCTCACTTGTATCTGCATTTTGTGATTTGGAGATTGGAGATCGAGTGACATTATACCTTTGTTAAATGTTTACGGTGCTTTAGATCGGGTAGATTTGATATTTTATTGTTTCTTTCGATATTTATGTGGATCTCAATATGCTGATTTTCACCTGGATTACTAAGCCATTGTTTTTTGTTAGTCAATGTTTGCATTACTGGTTTTATATAGAGATGGTTTTGGATTCAAATCGTGTAAATTCCTCTGAAGTCTGATTTTCTTAAAGTTTAGGCATTTGGAGGATAAGAACATTTTCTGAGATTTGATTCTACCAAAAGATCAAGTTGTCTTGTGATTTGAACTTTTATCCGAATCTGCATTTACTGATTTGAATTTGAACATCGAGCTTAAGTGTAAAGGTTTTGTTGTACTAGATCCGGTATTTAATTGTTCTTTTCTGTTTTTTTTTTTGTTGTTGATCCTGTTCTTTGTTTGTTTAGGTCGTAACTTGCACGCTAATGCGGAGGAAGGTGATTCTGAAGAACTGGTGGATCCGCCAAAGGTTGAAGAGAAGATTGGTGCCATTCCTAATGGATTGTCTACGGATTCTGATGTCGCCAAAAGGTTTGTGCATTTTGTTTATCTCCTTTTCATTGATGTACATAGTTTTTTCTTTCTTTTATTTCTGATGTTCTCTCTCTCTCTCTGTGTATAGTTTCTAAAATAAAATAAAAATTATCTTGGTTCAGGGAAGCAGAATCAATCTCAAGGAGGTCTCTCCGCAGTAATGCGGAGAAGTTTGAGTTTCAGGCAGAGGTTTCTCGGCTCATGGATATTCTCATCAACTCTCTTTACAGCAACAAAGACATTTTCTTGAGGGAGCTAATCTCCAACGCTTCTGATGTAAACATACCTTAGTATATTTTATCTTTTGTCGTTTCCTCAGATTCTGAGGGCATTGATTTTGATGGAATCAATACTCATATTTCAGGCACTGGATAAGATTAGGTTCCTTTCCCTTACGGATAAGGAAATTTTGGGTGAAGGTGATAATACAAAGCTTGAGATCCAGGTTAGTAATGGCTTTAGTACAGTATTATCTTACACTCAGAATATTGAACTATAATGCGTCACAATTTAGTCTGTTAAAAGATTATATTTAAGACTTCAATGTATCAATTCAATTTTAAAAGTTATGTTAAAATGCAGATTAAATTAGACAAGGAAAAGAAAGTGCTTTCTATCCGTGACAGAGGTATAGGAATGACGAAGGAGGAGCTGATCAAGAACTTGGGAACCATAGCAAAATCTGGAACTTCTGGTAACTTTATTAATTGTTGAAATTCAAAGGCTAGTCGTTATAATCTGATCAATTTTCTTTTTACTCTTATGGAGTGAAAGGCAAAACAATATTGAGTAGTATTTTTGTACAGCTTTTGTGGAGAGAATGCAGACAGGAGGAGACCTTAATCTCATTGGGCAGTTCGGAGTTGGGTTTTATTCTGTATATCTTGTTGCTGAATATGTCGAAGTCATTAGCAAACATAATGATGATAAACAGTAAGCTAACGAGGCTGTTTAATTTCTCAAGAAATTTGTTTCTTCCAATTGTCTTCTTTGTCTCATATGCACCGACAATCATTCAAATTTCTCTTTTGGCTTTCAGGTATGTGTGGGAGTCGAAGGCTGATGGGGCATTTGCAGTTTCTGAGGATGTATGGAATGAACCGCTAGGACGCGGAACTGAGATCAGGTTGCATCTCAGAGAGGAAGCTGGGGAGTACTTGGAGGAAAACAAATTAAAAGTGAGTATACTAAATCTTTGATTAATAATAGCCTTGTAGTCGCTTTGTTAGTTATTTTATAGGGAGTATCCTAGCAACAACTACAGGCTGCACCTATTTTTCCAGGTTTTATAATGTAGAAATGCTATTGAACGGAGAGATGGAGATGCATGTCTGCTTATATGTTTATTAACTGGTTGTCACATTCATTACTTCTTCCTCTCATCTTTAATGGTTTTTTACCTTTTAGTATTGAAAAAAGACTTTCTAACACTTGAGCTCATATGATCTAAAGAAGATATGTCTCTAGACAGACTGGAATGGTGGAACAGGAATTGTGTGGCTGACCCGAAAAATTGGGTTTAAGGCTTGGATGATAATGATGATGGTGGTGGTGATGGTTTTCACCTTATTTATATGCTATTTCCATGTCCTATAATAATATTCCTTTCTATTGGTGCTTCTCTTATAGGTGGACATAAGCTTCTTCTTGCTAATGGCTTATTTTGTTGTAGTTGGACTTCATAATATATCTATTATTAGTAGGTTGCAGTATAACTTACTCCTGAGCTCCTACTAAAAGTTATATTTAACTGCATATTGGTTTGCCTTCCGTCAAAGACAAGGAACACAGTCTTGGCTTCTATATCTTCCCTCTAGGCGGTCCTGTTGGGCCTTTCTAATGGTCACAGTGACTTGCTCTCTTTTTATTGCTTCTTTGCTATCACAGGCCCTCTTTTTCTCTATCCTCTTCAGTCGTTCCTTTATGGGTAGCTTGCTGGTCATTGAGCTTGTTCTAATACCTCATATCTGTTCGTATATAAGATAAGATTCAAATGGGCATTGGGTTATTGTGGTGCCCTAGCCTTTGGCTCATCATTGGTTGAGTTATCATTTATCTCTTTCATGCTTTCCGGTTTCGCGGTCTTTTATGGCTTATTTGGATCTGTCAAGTGTTGGACAGCAGGCATAAATTCTTGAGAATATCGAGTTTAACAATTGGGCTTTTGTTTTGCTTTTGAACTGGTTGAAAAAAGTGTAGAAAAAGGAACAAGCTTCAAAAATTTAGTACTGATTCTAATATCTTTCTTGGTCTGTAAATATTCAACATCTACACTCAGAATTTAGTTGTGTGGGATTCCTGTCTATTATTACATATACTGGCTTCTATGTTTGGTGCTGGATTGAGTGGATGCCAACCTTTTCATATTCCAATACTGTTGATATATGAATACAATACCTATATTTTCTAGAAATGAGAATTTATGGAATTGTATCTTGTTTCAGTTGTGGGATTTTTGTTGGTTGAGACTTAATATTATGTCCTGGATACTCCTGATTGCAGGAATTGGTGAAGAAATATTCTGAATTCATCAACTTCCCCATATATATCTGGTCAAGCAAAGAGGTGGATGCGGAGGTTCCTGCAGATGAAGATGAGTCAAGTGAAGAAGAGGAAACAAGTATGAATGCCTTATATACCAAACCACTTTCAATTATTGGAAGACCTTCAGTGCTGATATCATAGTCATTTACATCCTTTTATGTCAAAATAACCTCTATCCTCATTACCTTTGGTTGGTATCCTTGGTTTATCCTCATTGCTGTAAACAGCTGATAGTAGCTCTTCTGAGGAGGAAGAAGTGGAAGATGAAGATGCTGAGAAGAAGCCAAAGACAAAAAAAGTGAAGGAAACAACTTACGAGTGGGAGCTTTTGAATGATGTGAAGGCTATATGGCTACGGAGTCCGAAGGAAGTGACTGATGAAGAGTACACGAAATTCTACCAATCTCTTGCTAAGGTAAATTTCCAAATTCTATGGATGCAGATAAATCTTAAGAATGTCCTGGAGACATCTACTGACCTTCTTGAGTAAAGGTCTCTTCATCAGCTGTACATTCTTTTTTGTTCAACAGGATTTTAGTGAAGAAAAGCCCTTAGCTTGGAGTCACTTTACTGCTGAAGGTGATGTAGAATTCAAAGCTGTTTTGTTTGTGCCTCCTAAGGCTCCTCAAGATCTGTATGAGAGTTACTACAACACCAACAAATCCAACTTGAAGTTATATGTTAGACGAGTCTTTATCTCAGACGAATTTGATGAACTTCTACCCAAGTATTTAAACTTTTTGAAGGTAATCATGATTTGTTTAAATTCTTAATATTGGCTTCTCTTGAACAAGATAGATATCTGAATTGGGTTGCAGGTTTGGCTCTTAATGCAATAAGCATGGGAACTTACAACTGTCAGGTTTCTCTTATCTTTTTGAGCAGGGTCTTGTTGATTCTGACACCTTACCACTGAATGTCTCACGAGAAATGCTTCAACAGCATAGCAGTCTGAAGACGATCAAGAAGAAACTCATCAGGAAGGCCCTTGATATGATCCGTCGGATTGCTGAGGAGGATCCTGATGAGTCTAATGTCAAAGACAAGAAAGGTATCTTAAAGCTGATAATACCTAGGAATATATCTCAGTTTAGGTGTGTGATTTATCCAATTTGAACCTATGTGACATGCCACTGACTCAGGTTGAGTCACTGCTTTCTTTACATATTATTTACTATAACCTTTTCTGTTCAATTGATATTGAACTTCAATGGGAAATTAGATGTTGAGGAAGACAGCGACAATGATGAGAAGAAGGGTCAATATACCAAGTTCTGGAATGAGTTTGGCAAGTCCGTAAAACTTGGTATCATCGAGGACGCGACTAACAGAAACCGTCTGGCTAAGCTTCTCAGATTTGAGAGGTACAATTTGGTTTGTTATATATTCTTCTTAATATTTGGAGAGAATTTCTTGTCAAGCCTTTTGCTTTGGTATCTGGAATGACATCGTTCACTTTTCTGACTGAAGATTTATTTGGTATCTGTTGTTTCCTTTACAGCACCAAGTCTGGTGGTAAGCTAGCCTCTTTGGATCAATACATCTCAAGGATGAAACCTGGGCAGAAGGACATCTTTTACATAACTGGATCCAGCAAAGAACAATTGGAGAATTCTCCATTCCTTGAGAGGCTCACAAAGAAAAACTACGAGGTATGAATTGAAAACATATGCTTTATCACTCTTTGTGCTCTGGAAAGCATTTTTCTACACCTACACTCGAAGTTGTAGAAAAACTGAGGTATGAATTGAAAGCATTTTTCTATGCAAGGTCTCTGAATGAGAAATTTGATTCTGGATGTAAACGAACTGCCTTTACCTTTGGTTTTCTTTCTTGACAACTGAACATTAGGTGTTTTTTTTCCCATTTTGTTTCTTATGATTTTATTTGGAACCATACCATTGCAGGTTATTTTCTTCACCGACCCAGTGGATGAATACCTAATGCAATATCTGATGGACTATGAAGACAAGAAATTCCAGAATGTGTCCAAGGAGGGACTGAAACTTGGGAAGGACTCAAAAGACAAGGACCTGAAGGAATCATTCAAGGAGCTGACAAAGTGGTGGAAGGGTGCTCTTGCCAGCGAGAATGTGGATGAAGTGAAGATAAGCAACCGTTTGGATAACAGCCCCTGTGTCGTGGTGACGTCTAAGTATGGATGGAGTGCGAACATGGAGAGGATCATGCAATCGCAGACTCTATCAGATGCCAGCAAGCAGGCGTACATGCGTGGCAAGAGGGTGCTTGAGGTTAACCCTAGGCATCCAATTATCAAGGAGCTTCGGGAAAGAGTAGTCAAGGATTCCGAGGTATTTTTTAAGAAATCTTTCATCTTACACGCTGATAAATCTACTTTTTTCGAATATATAGGATCACTTTCACGACAATTTTATTATGCACCCCCATACTGCACACATGATCCAGCAACTCTTCAATTGGAATTGTATAATTTTTCTCCCAGTTCTTGGATGGCTCATTATTTTAAAATTGGAGCCCACTGGATGCAAGCAAGAGGATTGATTGTAATTGTTTGATCTAGACCTAAATCCCGGATGACTCACTTTTAAGAAGGCTATCAGTGTTTAAAGGCATGGAAAAGTCCCATCTTGGATCTTTGGAGCTATGGGTTAAAACCTGTGTTTAGCACAACTAGGACAGCTTTCATCGCATTTTGTGTGTGTATTCCGCTAACAGTAAATCAACTTGATCATATGTATCTCAAATGGGCAATTTTTTTGTTTGGTCGCTGTCATTCATTTGACCATCGACTTTCTGTGCAGGATGATAATGTAAAGAAGACAGCACGGCTCATGTACCAAACAGCACTCATGGAGAGTGGCTTCGTACTTAATGACCCCAAGGATTTTGCTTCCAGTATCTACAATTCGGTGAAGGCAAGCCTAAACATCAGCCCAGATGCAGCAGTGGAGGAGGAAGATGATGTTGAGGAGGCCGAGGCTGAAACTGAAACAAAGGAAGCAGCAGCTACCCCCAAGGGTGATGAGGATGAGGCTTTTAAAGATGAGACAGACACCGAGGCTTTCACTGTCAAAGATGAGCTGTAGATTGCCTTAATGGTGGCGGCCCTTCAATTTTCGGAAGAGAAAACTGCATCCTGCATTTCTACTAAATTTTTGAATGGGAAAAGGAGAAAAAAAAGGATGGGCTTTGCATGTAGTTAAGCATAATTTTAAGAATTTTGCTTCTCGCATGTAGTTGATTAGAGAATAGGCAGTGATGATGCAGTCCATGCAAATTAGATATTAGTATTTAATTATCTAATCATGTGTAAACTCTTTTCATAACTCGGAACTGTCAGATAAATTAGTTGGTGTCCATATGATGGAAGGTATTTGCCGAACGCAATACAACCTTTGCTGCAAACTGGAAATAAATGAATGAGAAAATCTTGGGCATTGCTCAAAATACTAGATGGTCAAGGGAAAAGATTCACTCTGGTGGATGCCTGAGCTGGGTGCTCGGGCATCCACAAATCATGCGGCAGCACCTGACAATAATTTGGGGGAGAAGTTATTTCATTCTCTCCCAATGATTTTGACTTCTCCCCCCCCAATTGATATCTCCTACCTTTTAAATGCCACATGCCCCATGATTTGTGGATGCCTGGGCACCGATGGTCAAAACTCAAAAGCTTAGGGCTTCTCTGGGGTTTGAACCGGATTGGTTTCATATTTCAAGATGGCAAGAGCACCTGAAATGGCTATGTTGTGTGTTCCCTTTATGACTGGTCTTTGAACTTGGTTTCATATTTCAAACGGATTGTATAATTGTCCTCTACTGATAAAAGTTAAACCTTCAATCCTTTTAACAATAATTTGAAATTGGTTTACAAAATATGAGTAAATTTGAAAATTCAGGAGCATGAAAATAATACAAACTTGGTTCAAACATTTTGACAACGGTTATTCCATCAACATTCTGGCATTTGAACGAATGCTTTCCCAGTAGAGTTGTCAGCAATGACAAAGCGACCTTTGGAGAAATATATGATGAGATATTAATATCTCTAGACCATTTTCGCCACAGTAGCATGTTTCTTGCATGCTAATGTGGCGAATATCATACGCCTCTAAGTCACACCTAGTACTGGCAGGTCCTTGAGTAATAAAAAATTCTATTTCAATTTTCTGGTACTGCATACGGGTATTCACACTAATAATCATCTGCCATCCCTTAAGAAAGTGGTTTGAATAATTGTAACCATGATCTGCCATCGGAAAATCATTTCCATAATGATTAAAGTAATGTAAATGAGACAAGAAGAGATATTTTTGTCTTCCATCCAATGAGAAGAGACTGTCCAAAGATTTGGGGGGGGGGCTCCATTTTTACTGAGAATGAATAGGTTGCATCCATCTGATCAATTATAATTATGACTAGTTGGTGATGAGTTCCATCCAGCTTACATGATAAAAAGGACCTCATTGTACGAAAATGATACAAGAATGTATATAGTTTTAGACATTACTCTATGGGCATCTGCTTTGCAAGGGCACGGAGGAATCGAATGAGGGACTTCTTTGCACCAGCTAATGCTGCATCATCTTCTCCATTATTTTCCTCAATGAGCTGGCGCTCTTGCAAAGAATGTACTCTGCGAACAAGTTTACGCAACTCCTGTTAAGACGATACCATCATAAGAATCAGTGAGCAAAAACTGCCAAAGAATGAGGGAAAAAGAATGGTACTGATCAACTTAACGGGCTAAAACAAACAAACATCCCAGTTAAATTTAGGCAAGTCAAGTAAGCAAAATATAAGGCCAACGAAATTAAAAGATCAAACATATTTGCTAAGGCTTAAAACAACAACCTGCTACAAACACTAAACTCGCGACGAGATTAGCTCCTGACACGTGAAAACATGTAGAAAACTATAAGCATGTTGTAAGAGGATTAGCCTCCCATAAAGTCACCGGAAAGGATTCTCGACTTCTCGTGTATTTGGCAGTCAAGGGAAACCCTATCGTGCAACACTCAGACATTTTTTCCCAGCAAGTCTTTCCCAAGAAATCATAACTTGCTTCTAGACTAATTTGTTGTCGAACAACCCATACAAATTGGAGGTTGTATGTTAACGGAAAAATATTTGAAGAAAACAAATTAAAAGGATTCAAAAAACTAAGGATAATAGGTGGAGTCTCACTACCTAGCCTTGTATCATGGGAAAGCACTTAGCTAGTCGTCCCTGTGTGACTGTGTCCACCATGGCTATGGTGGCCTTCTCATTGATCCTTAGATCCATGAACATAAGCCCATTCAACTGTGGTGCATTCCCATCACCCCGACTCTTTAGAGCATTAATCAACCTGCTGGCTCCCATCCTAGGTTGGTCTTCGTCCTCATCGATCTTGAATGCCTCCTCAAGCGTAGCTCTGTTGGCCATTGTTTTGGCTTCAAACTCTTCGAAGTTGTAGCTTCCTTACCCAATCCCGACCTTCCATTGCTAGTCTTCTTCCCACTAAATGATCGAGAAAGTTTGTTTGTATTCCCCTTCTTATTGGGTTCACTTCTTGTGTAGTTGGTAAAATGCTCTGCTGTCACTTGTGTTAAAGCTAGATCTCCAACACATTGTCTTTGCAAATCAGCCTGTGCCCAAGGTTTCAGTCCCCTGCATGAATTAGAACATCTTGCCCTTCTCTGGCATTTCCTAGATGTCTAGCATAGGAGTTGAGAATTGCTTCACATACTCACACACAATGCATATCTGATGCAACCGTCGCAAGTTCTGCCTAGCAATATACTCCACATTCTCGGGCAAGAACTGGGTCTTGTACTCCCTCTGCAGATCAGCACATTAATTGACAATACACCACATATTCTGAATGTCATCGTATCAAGTATGTCACCACAACTTCTCATCACCCGATAGATATATTGTTATTATGGAGGCCTTGACTTTATCTGATTCCTGTCTCACAGCTCAACAGTACTGATCTATGTTGATTAAGAAATTTTCAAGCTCATTTGCATCCCTTGCACCATCATACGAGTGCGGATCTGGCACCTTCACTCAACTTAGGGTCTTGATATGGCCACAATGGTGTGAACCAATCGCCATGGTAAGCACTTTAATTTTGTTAGTGAGATCCTCAATCTTGGACTAAAGAGCACCCTGTCCAATTCACATCCTCGAAATATCTTCACTGCTTCTGCTAATTCTTGGTGTCCCTATTTGATGGTGCCTACTTGATCATTTATATGCACTAACGTATTCACCAACTCATCGATCTGTGCTGACTGGACTTCCAAATTGTCCAAATGTTCCTTGTTAGTATGCGCTCCTGCTCCTGCTCCTTGAACAATGTATTCTATCATTTAATACACGATCTCGACCTTGCTTTGATACCAACTATCATGAACAAAGCATTTGCTAGTCAAATCTCGTGCGGCATTCGATCAACGTTAGGGCTGGTCAACAAACCAAGCTGCTAGCGAATTTGATCGACTCTAGGGCTGGTCAACGAACCAAGCTACTCACGAACAGCTTGGGCATGACTCGCAAACAGCTCTATCTCGTCTCATTAAGAGATCATTTGAGCTTGTTTATCTAATAAACGAACCAAGCTCGAGCTTGATTTTCAAGAATGTCTAGCTAATGAGCCAGGCTAAAACAAGCATGTACTCAGCTCGTTAAATGCTCGGCTCATTTAGTATTATAATACATATATATATATATATATATATATATATATATATAATATTATCAAGTTAACTATCTACTATATTGATATAAGTATGTTAAGTTAATTATTGAGTTAGGCATCTATTATATGTATTTAAGTATATAAAAAAATACACATTTTAAGTTTTGTTCTTCTTTGTTGATCTAAATAAAAGAATCTGGACCTTTGATCTAAAAAGTATAAAAGGTAACCGAGCCGAACCAAGCTCGAGCTAATAGTTTTGTTCACGAGCTGAACCAAGCTCGAGCTAATAGTTTTGTTCACGAGCCGAGCCAAGCCATGCTTTAGCTAATAGTTTTGTTCTTGAGCAGTTGAGCCGAGCTTGAACGAGATAGTGAAGCCTGAGTGATGCTTGAGCACCCTTGTAACTTAACGAGCTGAGCTTCAACACCCTGCTACCCGGCTCGGCTACACCCCTAATCGACGCCTCGACCAAGTCATTCTGTCCAATTAATACTTAGGTAGCAAGAAGCGATCCACACTACAACACACAACAAGGGAGCAAAGATAAATGTTATTGCTTGAAAAGAAAGGTTACAAGACACAAGACATGACAATGATGATCCCCCCCCCCCTAGGGGAGCACGTGATCGAAGATGGATCCAAGATAAGCCCACTCAAGTGACCTACCACATCTTCTACAAGGTGGATGCAAATCCTTTCTTAGAATAGCATAAGGAAACATACTCCAGCTAGTACAATCATACTAGCTTATTATAAAAAAAAAATCCACAAACAACTAGTGGACAAAATTACACTTAAAGAAAGGAGAAAAAGACACATATAGTGCCACAACCAAGGCCATGCAACAGTGTTGGACGAACGGTTGACACTTGGCCCTCTATTGGAGTCTCACAAATCAGAGCTAAGGTTGATAACAGAGTCTTACTACTAGCAGAGAAAAGAGCAGTCACACAACAAACTCACAAGAGAAAATTCTCATTTTATTCTACTCAATCTAGTATTACCCAAGTAAAATAACACTCTAGAATGATAAAGAAAACAACAAAGACCTAGAATATCCACTCTTGTGTACGGTAAAAACTGATCCTTAGTAGTGGATGGACGATGGCCCACTGGATTCGGTTCATGGTCCTTGATTACATGGGAGTCCTAAAAGGGTAAGCCAAGATCGGCTGCATCAGGATCACTCTCTGAAAAGGTAACAGATTCACAAACTTCAAAAATTACCTAGCTGAGATAGTAATAGATCTGACTGAGTTGATCGGCAAATGGGTACTGTAACGGATAAAATTCATAAAAAGGAGTAAAAAGAAGGGGTAAAATAGGGATTTCTCACTCTAGCAAATTCTAACAATTTAGCCGACATCAGCCCACTTGGGCTATGTGCTGGCTCTCTTGAGTGTTGTCTGTCAGGTGACTTCATCATGACTACACAAGTCATGATGACTCCAAATGCCTATAAATAAGCAAGAATCACCAGAAAGAAGGGATGGATGGTGCGAAAGGCAAGAGAGGAAATAAAGGGAAGAAGAAGAAGAGGAAGAGGAAGAGGAAGAGGAAGAGGGAGATCTGAGAAGCTTGAGTCATTCACACCCCTACCCCGAAGGGCTATGCAGGCGGCCACTCACCTGATTCTCTCATCTTCCTTTGGTGTTCTCCGGCTACTTGATGCTCTTTATGACCTCACAATCGTTTATGGCCACCAGATTCTCTCAATAGGCCATGTCCGCCTGATGCTCTCCCTAAATGGTCACACTGCCACTTGCACGACCTTGCAATTAATCATGTGATGAGTGCAATCATACTTGAACTTGTGCCTGACGCTGTGAATAGTGCTGAATCTGTTGTCGCGTTGTCTGCTGTGAATAGTGCTGAACCTGTTGTCGCGTTGTGTTGTGAATGGTGCCAAACCCGTTGTAGCGTTGTCTGCTGTGAATAGTGCCGAATACGTTGTCACGTTGTGTTGTGAATAGTGCCGAGCTCGTTGTCCGTTGTCTGCTGTGCAACGTATCCGTTGTCTGATATGCAACGTACCCGTTGCCTGATGCACAACGTATACGTTGTCGGTGTCTTGTCAGAGCTACGTTGTCAGTGCCTTATCTGAGCTACGTTGTCAGAGCTACGTTGTCGGTGCCTTATCTGAGCTACGTTGTCAGAGCTACGTTGCCAGTGCCTTATCTGAGCTACGTTGCCAGTGCCTTATCCGAGCTACGTTGTCGGTGCCTTATCTAAGCTACGTTGTCAGAGCTACGTTGCCAGTGCCTTATCCGAGCTACGTTGTCGGTGCCTTATCTGAGCTACGTTGTCTGAGCCATATTCTTTGTGCCTCCTGAGCTACAATCTCCAGAGCATAACACCAGAGCTCGTCCTCAAGTGCATATACCCAGTGACCTCACGATAAGTATCTCTATACTATTATGTTCATATGTTCATGTGCTTGTGCCTTATGTTCATGTGCTTGTGCCTTATACTGACTTTATCATCGGAGCTTATTTCAGGGTGCGGGCCCCCTCAGACTCATTCACAGGTGGCATTTTGCTAACATTCCTCTACCAGCTGAGCAGCTATAGACGCGTGGCATGTACGGGATTTTTCCCTTTTAGGTACCATGGACTTTCAGGAGTTTCCAAGCTCTAAGTTTCTTAAAAGATGTGAATCACAATGTTACCTAGGGACTAGCGTAGATGAGTTTATAAGAGCACGTGTTAACACATGAGGAGATATTAGATCTCCACACATGGTCTTCAATGATCTAAGTGAACATACACAGTACATAAAGTACAGAAGGCTGTAATTGTACGATGATAAGAAGTTGATCATTTAAACTCCCAAATCGAATTCATTGGTAATTCAAAATAAAACATTACAAAAGATATCACCTAGAACAAGTAACACAGGATGAAGGCAATATGTAATATAAAATGAATAGAAAATTATACACTTTCTCAATTCATCATAACTGTTACACATGTTACCATCCTCTTTTTCCTTTCAATAAGTTGTGTATGAAAGAAAATTGAGATGCTGCACCAAATTTGAAACAGTTTTAACAACATGATTTACCTGACGGTCAAATTCGACAATGTGAACTGAATAAACTTCACTTGTAATCTCAGCATCCTTATCAACCAGGCCGTCAAACCATCTGGATGCGATAATGTAATCATGACCCCCCTGGACACAATTTACAACAAAGAAGAAGAATTCAGTCCCTGGTGCAATAACATCCAATAAATCTAACAGAGTTTCCACTTTATGTGCTGATAGTATTGTTCTTTTTCATTTTATTTTTTCTTATTTTTTCCTTCTACTATTTGGGCATAGGAAGGAGGGAAAAGGGGAGGGGGGCTGTTGGTAAACTGACATGAAGTCTGTTACTTACCTCAACCCACATAAGGTGGCAATCAGTAATTGAAAAGATATCCAACAAACTTCAAATTAATACACAAACTATTATGCCTAGATAATGTTCTGTACCTCTTCCTCTTCCTCCTCATAATCAGTTTCTTCCTCCTCTTCCTCAGCCTCTCCGGCCCATGTCTCAGTACCCGTTAAAGCCTGCAGCTTACTCTGGTCACCGTCTTTCGAAGCCTGGATTAAGGCATCCATCAACTCAGGTTGCACTCCCCGTAGCAGTCTTCCTAGCATGCATTGTGATTATATATTGAGATCAAATGCACGAAGAAGAGAAATAAAATGAAGGATCACTGAACATTAACCTTAATTTCTTTGTAAACTTAACTAAGTCTACATATACTTCTAGATAATTATACTGCCAATGGAATCCAGCAGACAGAACCAAGAAGGACAATATATATGCCAAATGAAACATCAAATTAAGTTTTGGTATCTGTATCACCAACCTAACAAACTCCATCCATAAAAGCCTACAAAGACAAAAATTAAAAAGAAAATGGAGAAAAGAAAACAGAGAAATTCCATGTAAGACATTGTTAATCAAAGGATAAAAAAGAAAGGAACCTCTCACTCTCAGCACCTCTATTGACAATTGTCTGACTCAATGCTATAAAATTGCAGACCTAGGTGAAGAGCACGAGTAAATTTAGTAAGTTGCATGTGAGACAATCGATTGACTGACAAAGCAAGATTTGATAAGTTGCATATGAGACACTTGGGTTCCATAAGAGTCAAACAAGTAGTAGAGCCTCATGAGTCATGACAATCCATAATAGTGGGGAACATTCCCTAATTTTGCCACCCATACACGTATAGATGTTAAGAAGCATGTTTTCAAGCATTCCCATTGTGCCCCTCATTGCCCCTAAACCGGTATACTTGAAACTTAGGTGGAGTTTGGTAACACTAATCTAATAAGCTCTAAATAGGTAGAGAATATTTGAAAATTGTGCTTAGTTGGACTTTAGATTGTTAAGTTTGAAGGTTAATTGTATGTCTATACTTAAAAAAATTAACTTGTTCACTTATTGATGCTTACTGCTTACTTTTTCATATTGTTGTAGTCAAGTCCATATTTCTTATGTGTTGGAATAGATTCAACAGGTAATTCAACATTCATAACAATGCCAATATCAACAAAAATAAATAAATAATTTCATTTTGCAGACACGATGTACATGCAATTGGTATTTTCCAAAAAGAACTTACTAACCTATATAATTGAACTGCCTCCGCTTTCCTTCTCGGACATCATGCCCTAATCTCTGCAACAAAAAAACAAACACCTTACTCTCACAATCAAAAGCAGCCAGAGTCGCCTAAACACTCACAATAATAAAAATATACACTTAAACCTAACCACATGTGTTGAATTATACAATCACACCTTCACTAACATGAGAGCATCGAAAACCTCTGGTTCGAGCGACGCCACTCTGCAATCCCAAAAGATCAAAGAAAAACAGGTAATTACAGAAAATGAAATTCTCATCGAGAACGAGAACTACACCGATATAATCTATCTTAGTCTACCTGAGAATTCGTTTGATCTGAGGGGTGGAGAAGGAGGCGAGCTCCATTCCCCAAAGTACGGCGCGACGGGCTTCTCGCTTCTTCTCGTTCCGGCTCTTCGTCTGGTACTCCGACTCGCTGTTGCTTTCCTGAAGATCAGATTGTACCGAGCCTTCGGACAATCTGAGTCCGTTTGATCGGAAATCGGCGTTCCGATGAGAGAAAGGAAGTGTCGCGAAGGAGAGACACGGCGAACTGGTTTTCATGGCGAAGAAGAGGAGATGTTGTAATGTTGCGCGGGAGCAGCATGGCTGCAGTGTTCTAGGCCACTGCCTCAGAGGCCGGACCACCTGAGCCATCATCTGCTCCTTCTCGCTCGCTAAGCTCCTCTCTCTTTGTTGAGAAGACGGGACATGGGAGTGAACGGATGATCTTATTCTTATTCATAGATTCATAGATTCTATGAATAAGACCGGCCCGTATTAGGTCCATTAAAAAAAGGCCTCTGGGAAAGTGTTGCCTAGTGACAGTCGTAAGTCCTAACCACAGTGTGGTCGGGGCTTCATGGGCCAGTGTAACCCAGTTTCAGTAGATGTAGCTTTTGTTGACATAGGGATGGCAACGGGCTGGGTTAATTGGGTAACCCGCCCCACCCTGGGTTTGGGACTGAAGGAAATTTGTTGTCAATGCCATTTTCTTTGTGAATTTTCTTGCGGCATTGAGATCAGGTATAAGCTTCCTTCGGTCCCCCCTTGCATGAGCATTCTCGTACGAAGATCCTTAATAGAAAAACCCATGAAAAAGGTGATCGAACAGTTGTTAGATACATATGAGTCAGTTCAACCAAATTTTTTTTTCAATTTGGCTCTGTTACCACGTGTGTTAGGGTGTATCCCGGGTTTAGTCCCACATCAGTTGGGAAGTGGACTTCGCAGTGGTGTATAAGGGCTTAAGGGGCCATCAACCCTCCTTATGACAGGCCCTTTTGGAGTGGTTGCTTGGACTTACCCTTATGGCACCTTAGCCCCTGCCTTAGGTCTGGCCGGGTGTTGTGTGAGTTTCTTTTTTTAAATCATAGGAACTAATAACACAGACTTTAGTTGAAGTGTAGAGACGGGAGTGTGAAGACTGAAGAGTAGAATTATGAACATAGGATATAGCCTATAGGCATATCATAACCATTTCCGAACATCGCATGATCATTAGCAAAGTGAAGCGTCATCAGTCATGTCACTGGTTGCTCTAGTGTTTGGGTACTAGTTTGAGTGGAGTGGTGAGGAAAGGTGCATGGCAGCGAAAGCTTGATGAAGATTCTCGTCTTATAGGCATGGTTAAAGCGTTGTTGTCGACAATTCATTACTGAATGACCATGATGAAAACATACATGGCAAGGGAGATTTCCACGATTTGAATCATGAGTATGGTCTCATTCAGTAGCACCAACGAACCCATTAGAGGAATCCCTATTTTGAGTTTCATACCTTGGACGATGACTGAAGCATCCAGTACCCCCGCGTCCTCTATGTTGTGGACCACAACCACGGTTTCTACCACTGTGAGTTGATTGGGGCTATTGGCGTTGATTGAAGAATGCCATCCAAGTGCCAGCATTGTGGTTTTGAGTAGATACAAATTGTGGAAATATTTGTTCATGAGTGATTAGCCGAGATCAAAGTTCCGAGAGACTAATTGGCTCAATCCAATTGGTGATGGCCATGATACATGATTTATACGCTATCGGGAGTCCACCTAGCACACACATTACAAGATCTCAATAGGTGACATGATCTTCCACGGTTGCTAGAGCATCTGCTGTTGTCTTCAATTGATTCAAGTAATCAACCATTGGGGGGTTATGCCCTTCGGATGGTCTATAGTTAAGGGTCATAAACACATCATTTGCGCCTATAATTGTTGCATAAAAGTGATGGCCAATAATTCCATATTTCGCGGAAATGTTTAGACCTACCATCCGAGAAAGAACACTTTTAGTTAATGTGACATTAAGACAACTTGTAAAATACTTATCAGTTCGTTGCCAATAGAAATAGGTGATGTTTATGCTTCCATCATTAAGTTGCATTGGTATATATAGGAATTGTTCCATCTACATAGCCAAACCTAAGTAACCCAAACCTCTCAACCTACTACTCACTCCCGCTCCCAAACCTCCCAACTTGCTACATATGTCATTTTCTTTTATAGAGTATAAGATTCTTGTAAAATTTGTTAATTATTAGTGACATTGTAATTGAATTTGAAAGGATACATTCAATATATCAATAGTCATCTTGTTTCCCGCGACAACAAATTTAAATGATGAATGATTTTATCATTCTTTCTTATAGTTTAGAAAGTAAAAATGATATATTTGCATCTACCATCATATATACATATGTATATACTAGTGCTTTGTTCGGAAATAACCAATAGAATACCGACGGAAAAGAATAAACCAAAGCAAACACACAAGAGAACACAAGAGATGTACGTGATTTGACAACACGAATAAAAATCTGATCACTTCATTATTCAAAGAAACCTTGAGGAACAAGTACAAAAACACTCAACTCACCTCTCAATGAAAACCCAAAGAAAAATCTATATCTATCCTCCCTTAAACCTTTTCCAAGCCTTAGTACGTTTTAACCATTTCTATTATCTCCCACTCTCATTGCATAAGCATCTCATATCAAACCCTAGACCCATAACAACATATTTATAGGCCTAAACAAGAGACCTAGACAATTAGAAAGTCCCCCAATCGGAATAGAAGTTTCCAAAACAAAACTGACTTAATTCCTGCACTTTTTCGGAAAAGCAGAGCACGGGCGATCGATTGCCACTAGGGGGCGATCGATCGCCCACCCTGGATCTCCTTTAATTTACGCCAATTTTTAATATGCTTCGGAGGCACTCTTGACCCTATCCTAAAATGAAATTTGACACTCCCACTCTATGCTCTAGTTACTGAGAACCAAACTAGTCTTGTGGTACTAAGATGGGGTGTATTTGGCTTCTCCACAGCAGATAATTCTATACATATAACTTGACTATAACAAACTCGATAATATTTGAGATACTAAGATGGGAAGAAGGAGGAGAAGATGATGGGGGGCAAAGAGCTATGAATGAATTACAATAGATTAAAATTTACTCTTTGGATTTTGTATATGTCTAGTTACCATGTACAATTGAGTTGTAAAAGGAAATTAAATACTATATATGAGGACTCTATCAAAGAGATACGAGATAAAACTCAGTCAGTAGTAGAACTGGCAGATACGGTTGCTGATGTTGCTGGTATGTCTAGTACTAATGACATTATAAAATACAAAATACTAATGGTGTATCACTAGATTTGAAACATGAATATACCCTCAATGTAGGAGCTCTTGGTCTTGACTTTGGCGCCCAACATCGAGGCTACAAAGGAATGTCAAAATGATGGTGTCTAATAGAAATGACTGAAATTTCATTATGCTGTATCAAAAAATACAGGCAACCGGTGCTCTGCAAATGGAGAACCATCATTCAATTGCGGAAGGATCCACCATGTAATTGCTCCAAAGTCAATGTGGGTTTTCAATCTCATGTCTATTTAGAAAAAGACACAGTCAGTGGCTTTAGAATTCAATCATTGCTGCAGCTAAGGATTAACTAGACCCCCTAAACTTTTAATTCTGATTTGATTTCGGGTATCCTTGAGCTGACTAAGAACAAGACATTTATTTGAGTAAATCAAAAGTTGCGGTGGATTTAGCTAAATAAGACACATAAAATCATGGAAGATGATTTGCCATTGACAAAAAAAAAGGTATGATGATTTTAGCCGTTAAAGAAGACCAATGATACCCTAATACTATTATCCTCGAGATCAGATCACAGCCAATTAATGCAATTGAACTCAGGAGATTTCACACACCAGGGCTTTGTCCCAGTAGTGTATCCCTTGCTTTGGGGGGAGGTATCAGGTTCCATTCCCGGGAGGGTAGGAGTTTGTATATACTCTTCACCCGTCCATTAACTGAGCCGATACTAACACCTAACCGGCGTTGCTAAACGTGAACTCAAGAGAGGTCAATTGCATAAGTGGCGCTTTACTATTGGAAGAGCAAAAATATCCACTTTTTTTTCTTCTTCCAATAAGCAAGTGCCACATATTCGATTGAACTCTCCTGAGTGAGTGAGTAATCGCAATTGGCTGTGAGCTGATCTCATTATCCTCATTACATTTCAAATAATTTTGGAAGGAATAATTGTTCATCATTTATTGACTCACCATGCTTCCTTCCTTCCTTCTTACTCTTTATTACTTTAACGGAAAAAAAAAAAAAACTCTTTATTACTATTTGAGGGAGGGCTGTTATTATTATTAGTTGTAGTAGGAATTTGCACATGAGAAATGCTATCCCTTGTGGACCAGTGGTTGCCACTAGGAGTGTCCGCAGGCCGAATTTGGGGCTTAAAGCCCTTGTGTAAAAAGTAATGGGCCTATTAAAAAGTCACAAATTTTAATCAAGCCTATGCCAGCCCCGTTAACACCCTTAGTTGCCACATCTGTTGCTAATTTCCTTGTTACCTACAGAAAACCATAACTTCCTCTTCCTCATTTGAAAGTGTAGTATCCACAAGTGTTGCACTAATAGTGAGAGTTTTGGAAATATTTTGAAATTTACGCCAGATACAGCCTAATGCTCTTCAATGCCTACATTTCAGAAAGAGAAATGTTAGTGATACCACAGAGGGCCGAGACCACAAAGGGCCGAGACCGTGCATGTGATGCACGAGACTCAAAGAAATAAAAATGGATTCAATAAAAGTTAGAGTTCCGTGCATCACATACACGGTCTCGGCCCTTTGAGGTCTCACTAGCATTTCTGTTTCAAAAATTCTAATGCCATAGATCTCTTTGGAGGAACCCAGGTGATACACGGTCACGGTATGGTCTCGGCCCTTTGAGGTCTCACTAGCATTTCTCTTTCAAAAATTCTAATGCCATAGATCTGTTTGAAGGCCATAGATCTGTTTGAAGGGACCCACCTGCATATGTAGTGTACCACAGAGCATTTGAAGGAGACAAGAGTCACAGGCATGTTCCTACTCTCAGTGACTAGAAAGTAATTAGGGGGTGGATGTTGGGTCCAACACCCATGAATATGTTGCCCTGCGCCAAATGAAAGAGATTAATAATTAGGTATAAAATTATCTAAAATAAAACAAATTACAGCATATCATTATCATCATAAAATGAATGATAATCAATCTCTCTCTCTCTCTCTCTGGGTGACTTATTCAAAAAGGAAAAGAGACTAAGCGAAAAGAAGAAGCTGGAGGGGAGCAGAAAAGGATGAAAGGGAACAAGAGAATGTAATTTGAATAAGATATGCCGTTTCTCCAGGGTACATGATCTAACAAACCTTAAGGACCTTCTTATATAAAGGACTTGTGGGGTTGGGGGCAGATTCTCAAGTCCACAAGTCCCATGTGAAAAATCAGCTTTCTTCTTCTCATAAAGCGACACGCCCGTTTGGATGCAATCATGCTGTCCAAGCGTAATTCCCTCACCCCCTAGTGAAATGGTACACGTGAAGATCTTGGAGTTGTGAGTGTACCGACTATAAATGTGGGCATGCATGCTATCATCTCTTTTATTTAGTGCTTCCAACGCATCATTCAAAGAGAGGCTATTCCTAGTAATTTTCGGGCATCTCCCGAGGTAATTCTTCGCTAAAGCAAATCATCTATATTCTTTCGTGTGGCCATCAATGTTAGAAGGTCAGGATCTCTTGATTTGTCCGGATTTAATAGTTCTAACCCATTCTTGAAATTGGAGAGATCTTGGCTTTCAATAACGCTCGCCATTGGGAAAAACCCAAGGAAAAACACAAATAATATGGTCCTATTTCCATCGGTTGCCTACTAGTTTATATTAAAATCAGAGCTTTGGTTCTGACTAATTACAAAAGAGTCTTGAGAAGAGGACTCAGGTTCCTCTTCTAAGTTGACCATAGTGATCCATGTCCTTTATAACACATTTTTAATCATGGTTAAACTTAATTAAATTAAAAATAATAATTTTGGTTTAACCCTATGTTTGGTTGTCGAGAAACTAAGAAACTAAGGGAAACTTGTAAAATAAAATAAAATTTAACAAAACACAACTAAAATTCGGATTACAAATTCAGAATTTTATTTTCTATTCCATGTTTTCACATATTTTCTCAACACCAAAATCAGAGCATAAGAGTGAAAGAATCCTAACCACAATTGATGGGCGGTAAATAGGAGGCGTGGACCAATGAGATCCCGGCCGGGTCAGCTTAAAAGCTGACCCGGGTCCGTTCTCCATCTTCCTTACAAAAGGACCCACAAAACCAGCACCTGTTCAAACCGACCAACTTTGGATCTAAAAGCCAACTTTGGCTCAAAAGCGGTTTTACTTTCTTCCCCAAGCCACTCTAACGTGCCTTTTAAACATCAAATATAGTCTTTTACCTTCGAGAACTCGTCGTCGTCGTGTCCTGTATATATATATATACATACAGCTTAGTGTCTTCACCTTCATTTCAAATCTCAAGCACTCGAAGAAAACGCAAAGAAAAGAAGAAAAAGAAGAGAGAGTGTGGAAGGAAGATAGAGTTATGGCATCGGACAAGGTGGTAGAGACGGTGGTTGCCGGAAGCTATGTAGAGATGGAGACTGAAGGGAATCCAAAGAACATCAAATCCAGCTTGTCTAAGTTCTTTTGGCATGGTGGTTCAGTTTATGATGCTTGGTTTAGCTGTGCTTCAAATCAGGTCTGTCATCTTTCTTTCTACAAAGAAAACAGTAATGGATTCTGATCCTAATATCCTATGAATGTCTCTTCCCTATTCAATCTCTCTCAGAAAAGCTCTAGTCTTAATGGGTAATGAATTTTTTTGTTTTTTGTTTTGTTCAGGTGGCTCAGGTTCTGCTCACCTTGCCATACTCATTTTCTCAGCTGGGGATATTATCTGGAGTACTATTCCAGTTGTTGTATGGTTTGATGGGTAGTTGGACAGCCTATCTCATTAGTGTTCTATACGTAGAGTATAGAACTAGAAAAGAAAGGGAAAAAGTCGACTTCAGAAACCATGTCATACAGGTTTAATACTCGATGAATACTTCTTAAATTCTTCTTTAATACATATATATATATATTTGGTTTCTCGACGTCTTTATCCATTTCCTCACATGGGATTTCTCTTTTTTTTTTTCCCTTTTCAAATTTCCAAATAAAGTGGTTTGAAGTTCTTGATGGGCTCCTCGGAAAACACTGGAGGAACGTGGGTTTGGGTTTCAACTGCACATTTCTTCTGTTTGGATCTGTGATTCAGCTCATAGCTTGTGCAAGGTATCTATCTCCAGCTCTTTATTAATTCTCATATATTTAATGAATTTTTGAATAAAAAAGAAGAAGCAAAGATAGATCTGATATTTTCTGCAACTGGGTATCATTTAATGCAGCAACATATATTACATAAACGATAATCTGGACAAGAGAACTTGGACATACATCTTCGGAGCTTGTTGTGCTACTACAGTCTTCATTCCTTCCTTTCACAATTACAGAATCTGGTCTTTCCTCGGATTGATAATGACCACTTACACAGCTTGGTATCTCACCATCGCATCCCTCCTCCACGGACAGGTAAATTAATTAGTATTTAAAAAATCAGATATATATATTATTTATTTTGATCTTCTTATTTTAACATATACTTTTTTTATTTTATTTCTTAGATTGAAGGAGTTAAGCATTCAGGTCCGACCCAAGTGGTTCTCTACTTCACCGGAGCAACAAACATTCTCTACACATTCGGGGGGCATGCCGTTACTGTGTAAGACAAGCTCAGATCAGAGTTCGTGTCTTTTACGTTATTTACAAAATTAGCCCTGACTTTCAAAGTACAAACTACAAAGGTCTTAACCCTGTTTTTGCGTGGTTAAAAGTAAAACCCTGCCCGTCATTTTGAAATTGACTGAACATTACTCCTTCTAGACATGATCTGATCATCTGATGAGATGACCTGACCAATCTTCATAGAACAGCTGAAATATTTCCACAGTGTACCCCTTCTCTCTTTTAATCCTTTGTCCTCAAATTGGCCTTGTCAGGCATGGGAGGTAAAAAAACAAAAAACTGAGATTTCTTGGGAACTTATATCTTGCCTTTTAACGTAGAAAGTAAACACTCTTTTCTTTTCGCTTTTGCTTTTATTATGAGCTGGAGATCAATTCACGGCCAATCGCGATTGAATTAAGTGATAGTTCAATCACACTCATAGGTCAAACACATGTCCCTTTTAATTCTTATTAACTATGGTTAAAATTCACTAACCCTTAGGGTTCAACAATTAATTAACCTTGGTTTTTAGATTTTTTTTTAATTCAACCCTAGGGTTACAAATTTAACCCTAAGGTTAATTTTTTAGAAATATTTTTTTTCTAAAAACCAAGGTTAAATTAATGTTGAACTCTAAGGTTTAAGAAATCTTAATCACGGTTAATAAGGGTTAAAAATGACAGATGTTGACCTGTGAGTGTGATTGAACTCTCCCTGAGTTCAATCACGATTGGTTGTGATTCCATCTCTATGAGCTGAGATGAGAAAAGAGGTTTTATATTCAGATTACAGACTATATATATAGTCCGGATGGCGGATAGTAGATGTTTTATGTATAGTCAATTTTGTTTATTTGTCATACGATGTAAGCACGTAATTATCTCTTTTTCTTAACACGTAAACACAAATTCAGTTGAATCAAAAGCGACCGATGATCGAAAGGTAAAAATTATAACTTAACTTGGATTTTCTTAATTTTATAAATTAATATTAGTCAATTAGGTTTAATGACAAACATTTTCGGGGAGTGCTAGCCCTACTCTCGGTCAACCTCTACTCTACCCTACTACCAACCATCTGTCCATTTTATTGTGATTAAAGCAATTTTTTAAAAAAAAAGTGAACAAGTGGTTAAAAGAGAGTGAGAGTATGAGTTGATTGAGAGTAAGGTTAGCATTTCTCAACATTTTTTTTTATGATGACTAAATATTGTTAATGATGTAATTTTTTGTCATGTTAAAAACATATATTAAATGAGGCCCCTGAAACCCCGTGCATAGATTAGGTCTCGGTGGTCTCGACTCTTTTGCAGTCTCAATAGCGAAGTCCTAAAAAAAATTCAGGTAAGGGTATAAAAATTAATTTTATTGTAAGAATTTTTACAATTCCAGTTAAATTACCATTAACTCTAAGTAATTGATGCTGATTAGTAAGGTGACTTATTTTAACTAGTATTACCATATTTAACAAGGAGACCAACTTATGACATCCTCCTATTAAGTAAAACGTTCTATTTGGGAATATACATATGAATACATATATCTATATATATATATATATATATATGTATATATTTTCCTGATGGATATATGCTGTAGTTGTTATTTTTTTCCAGACATGTACATGTAAATTATTATATTTTCTGGTGGACAGAGAGATCATGCACGCTATGTGGAAGCCTCAAAAGTTTAAAGCGATATACTTGCTGGCTACGCTGTATGTGCTAACACTGACGCTTCCGTCCGCCATAGCAGTGTATTGGGCATTCGGGGATATGCTTCTAAATCACGCAAACGCTTTTGCTCTACTTCCAAGATCTCCATTCAGAGACATGGCAGTCGTCTTAATGCTCATCCATCAGGCATGTACATTTAACAGTTCATTTAGTTCAAACATTACTACTAAGAAATAAAGCAATTAGAGGATTTCCCACAATGCTCCGATTAACAGTCGTTGATATCTGTTGGTGCACAGTTCATAACATTTGGGTTCGCATGCACGCCATTGTACTTCATGTGGGAGAAGGCGATAGGCATGCACGAGTGCAAGAGCTTGTGTAAGCGTGCGGCTGCGAGGCTACCGGTGGTGATCCCTATTTGGTTCTTGGCCATCATCTTCCCTTTCTTTGGACCCATCAACTCTGCCGTTGGATCACTCCTAGTTAGCTTCACTGTCTACATCATCCCTGCTCTTGCTTACATCCTCACCTTCCGATCCGCGACTGCTCGAGAGGTACTGTACATTATTATTCTACTCCATATACATGATAACACTATTCTACTTCCTATAGTACACCTCTGAAGCATTACGATATTTTCTATCAGAATATCGGTCTCTACTTAATTTCCCATATATGGTTGGTGGTACTTTTGAATTTAAATCTCGAGGCTTTTCTTGGAGAATGCTAGTAGCACCATTATTGCAAAATGACAAAAATATCACCTTACATTTGTTTGTAAAAAACAACAAAGCCCCCATGTAAAGAGTTCGGAGGGGATGTTTGTGCCTAAACCAGGTGGGCCCCACATTCAACGGGTGGATCCCACATCAAAAGGGTAGGCCCCACTGGGCTGTTGCCCCATCCGAACTCTATGTAAGAGGGCATTATTTGCATTTTTATTATTTTATCATAACATGCTAACAATATTCGGTAATGTAAAAATTGGTCAAAATATGTATTTGACCTTGATATAATTATGAGTTTAAATATGAGGTGGAGCTTTACGTTATGACCTTTGAGCCAGGGCATCTTTTAATGCGTAAATAGTGTGCAGTCTTGTAATTATTAAAAAAGTATTACAAAATTTCAAAGATATTTCTCTTATAATTACAAGATTCTCACCGCTTCATACTAAGAGGGGAGCAAATCAAATGTGTTCTTCCTTGATTTCTTCCCTCAATTTCTTGTGACCATGAGTGTTGGAATGCCGGGATCAAGTTGTCTATACAGCTTTTAACTGCTGTAACCACTTGTTTGAGAGATCCTAACCTTCAAAAACTCTTGCCACATGATAGAACTCAGGACGATATGGGTTCCCCCTAAGAGGGGAGCTCTGCTCAATCACCTTGAACGATCTGCTTCATATGTAAACTCTACAGTTATGATCATAATTCTATCATACTGATGAACTTGTTGTGTTGCAGAACGCTGTGGAGCAACCACCGAAGTACGTAGGGAGGTGGGCAGGAATATATACGATAAATATGTTTGTGGTGGTGTGGGTGTTTGTAGTTGGGTTTGGCTTCGGTGGATGGGCGAGCATGACCAACTTCATCCACCAGATTGACACCTTTGGACTCTTCACCAAGTGCTACCAATGCCCTCACTCACCCCTCCCATCACCACGTCTATACAACTCCACTGCTCCTTCTCCTACTCCTAACAACAATCTCCTCCACCACCACCTTCACAACCCATGATACTAGAACTTCTTCCCACCGTTGATCCATCCTTAGCCCCAACTTTGACTTTTGCATAACCAAAGGAAAAGAGAACTGAACCCAGGTTTTAGAGTGACCCACCCGATCGATAAACAAAAGTTTTGGCTAGTACACTCACCCCTTCTCTCTCTGTGTGTGCTTTTCTCTTGATAGGATTCGTTTAGCTTAGTCACCTTGTTATGCCTTTGCAGATGTTGTAAGAACGTTTTTTTATAAAAAAAAATTTACGTTAACTCCATGACAAATGCTTATAGCTTGCTTCTCTCTTTCTCTGGGATTTACAGATTATGTTGTTTTATGAAAATGAGACCAAATAAGAACACGTTTTTGGGTGCTTCAAGGAAAGAACACAGTGGCAAGCATCTTTTGCTTTCTATGTTCTCGAGAGGCATGCGATGATTAGGAGAGTAGAGCAATCGAAGACAAAAGCCCCCACGCAAACGCAAAAAGAAGAAGGGTGTGATGTCACAAAAGTGGGATCCTTTGATGTAGGGTGAGAATCCGGACATCATGTAAAGGTGTGCCGAATTTATCCAAGGCTTTTTAGCACTGACACGAAACCAAATTCTTTTGCTTAAGACCAAAATCAAATCCCTCTGAAAGCGCATGCGAGCCTTAGAAAGCTTAGGCCCCGTTTGGTTGGTTGCATTTTCGTTTTTTGTTTTTTATTTTTAAAAACAAAATTTTGAAATTTTTTATACAAAACATATTTGGTAAACATGTTTCTACTTTCTATTTTTAATAATTAGTAATCACTTTTTTAAAAACAAAAAACAAAAATAGAAAACATGGACCCACCATCACCACTCATCACCATCACCACCCATAAGGCCACAACAACCACCACAATATTACCACCACCACCACCACCACACCATTACCCACCACCCACCTCCATCGCCACCCACCACCACAATACTACCACCACCACCATCCACCACCACCACACCACCACTACTCACCACCCACCACCCACCACCACCTCCACCACCACCACCCCCACCACCACCACCCACCACCATAATACAACCACCACCACAATAATACCACCACCACTACCACTACACCACTACTCACTACCACCTCCACCACTACTCACCACTCCCCACAACCCACCACAACCCACAACCCACCACCCACCACCAGTCACCACCACACTACACCCTCCACCACCACTCACAACTACCACTACCATGAATTGAAATTATTTAATCATATTTACCAAACGTGTTTTTTTGTTTTTCTTTTAAAACATAAGTAACAATTAGTAATACCAAACGTGTTTCCTACTTAAAAAAATTGAAAACAAAAAGTCGTTTCCAATTGTTAAAAACAAAAAATAAAAACAGAAAAACAGAAGTGTATCCAAACGGCCCCTTAATTGTCTTTCCACTTAAGTACTCCATTAATTTTCTCGCAGCATGTCTGGGGTTGGCTGGAATGTGTCTTTTTTTTTTTTTTCCTAATGATAAGCTTGGGGTTAGTCAGACACGGGCCAAATGCAATAACAAAAGAATAAATTGTTGGGATTCAGAATAATAAACAATTTAAACCTTATATATTATTCAAATCCTAGATCTAGACCATGTGATAAATTTTCTAAAATTCATAATCAAAATAGACAAGGATTGAAACTGGTAATCTCATATATTTTCCCTGGAATTTCCCTATTCCCTTCACGGTGTGATGCTGGATTTCTCGGCGCTAGAGAGGATGAGAAGAGTCTTCTCTTTTCTCCTTAGGTCTGATTCAATGAGACTTCTAAATGACGTAAGAAAAAAGAGGGACTCCCCCTTTCTTTATATGCCCTTGAAAACCTACCCATCATAAGATTCAATGGCTAAGAGGGATCACACCAAAGATCTAACGGTCGCCAACCCTGACCATGTTGTTAGCTTTAATAACACTTAAATAGTTCCTATTTGATCACATCTCTTTAGTGAGACTCATTAACCTTAACATTCTCTATTGACAGCAATACAATCCGAGTTTTGAAAACTAAGGATTGCGCCAAACCACATGAGTTTTTATTTCATAAGAAAAACCCTAACAATCTCCCACTTGGTCCAAGCAATTCTTAAATAAAATAAAATGACTCTTCAGATTAAACAACCTTAAAAACATGAGTGCTCACTCTTTTAATTTTGAAAAACATTGCTGTCGAGAATTAAGTGTTCTTTAACTGTCACTTTGATTCAAAAGCACCACTAACAGTGATCATGGAAGAATTTAGCATCTACTAGTGTTCATTACTATGATGCAAGTCACTCCATGGTCAAACAGCTAATAATACTAATGTTTCAGAGCGGTTCTTTATGGTGGCAAAGTATGGTGTGATATGGACCGTACACAACCTTATGTGATCAAAATGTGTACGTCCAAAAATTTTCCACGCTACATGCATTTAAACATATGCATGTCATTCCGATACTTTACGGCAATCGCCATGTGAAGTCCATCACCTTGTGTCCAGAATGAAGGCCTCAAACATGGTGTCCAATCATGTTCAGCCCAAGCAACTTGAGAGCTTTGTGTGAGGCTCTCGAGCAAACCTGACATCAATGACATCCGTCATGTGAAGTCCATCACTTGATGTCTTTACCTTTTGCACATGTATTCAAAACATAAGAACAATTAAATGATGCATCAATTATTTAATTTGCATAACCATAACATATCAATATCTGAGAGTGTAAAATAATGACATGTATATCATATAAATGACTGAATGTAAATAAACAACACTCACACTAAATAAAATAATCAAAAGATTCTAAAAGTTCCATGATAGTGACAAGTTCTTTAAAAATTTCTGATGGAGAGTTCTTTAGTTAACGGGTTTATAATCCAAACATGCAACAACACATAATCTGATGAAGATTTCAAACTATCCTGAAAACAAGTAAAATCAGAGTCTAAATAACTTTTAAACTTCTAGTTCAATATATCTCTTGTAAACCAACATGAAATTCAATGAGATAACTCCAAACGTCTAGAAATATGATTTCTGGTAATCTTGATATTCAAATTATAACTTACAAACCTCCCACTGACTTTAACATATATCCACCGATCCAAGTAGATTACTACTTTAAGTTTATCATTCAAATTGTCACAAGAGTCACAATTACCTTAAGAAAATCTAATAAAATTAACAAACATATACAACAAGAATGACATAAAATATGAGTCCAAGGTTAGCTAATAAAGATCTTCCAGTAATATATTATTACCAACTGTCTGAAAAATATGTCTGATGGAGAGTATACTCCCCTCAAGGATAAAACTAAACTGTATCTAATCCAAAATAAATAATATCTCGCCCAAACAAAGCCACAATGAAAATAACATCTAATAGTAAAAACATAAATATAGTCTAATACTAATCAGCAAGTTCCAACAGCCTCCACTACTGTTGGTGTAGAGTTCCTCAAAAATTAGCAGCTCCTCAGCCTTGGCGCTTCGCTGATGAATGAATTCATTTGTTCTTCCTACACCAATCCTTATATTTGAAACAATTTCTTTTCATGTGACCTTTCCCCTTACAGAAGAAACACCCAATCTCCTCTGGTTCTTCAGTATTATCCTTTCCCTGAAATTGATGTCCCGAACTCTGTCCTTGATTATGTCCTGAATTCTGTCCTAAATTATGACCTGACACTACGTGAAAAAAGCAAAGATAAGACAGTTGGATGTTGTAAACAATGATGGGGTTGAGCAGTCCTTAAATAAAGGACAGTTATTTGCGTTTAAAGCACGGCCCGCAACAGAGGGAAACCCGGTTTCGCAAACAAGGACGGATAAGTGGGGACGTTTTATTTTCCGCATAAAATGGGGTTATTGTTATGGCACGATATCTTCACCAGCGAGGGAAATTTTTTTTTCTCTTCTACCTTTCCTGCTCTCTCTCTCTCGCGTTCTGCTCTCCTCAGCAGAAATCTTCCCCTCTTCGAAAGAGGTTACGGCTCATCGGCGACTGGATCCCCCCCCCCCCCCCTCTCTTCAAAAGCCCCCTCTTCAAAAGGGTTACTGCTGGATTCGCCCCTGCCTCTCGGGATATCAGAGCGTTGCAGATCCTTCCTTTACCAAGTACTCTCTCTCTCACAATTGCTCTGGCTTTTCTTTTCCCTCTTATTATTCAATGCTGATCGAGATCCTTGATGAAAACAAAACTCATTTGTTTTCCTAACAACCCATTTATCAGAATTGCAGTTCAAAATAATTTGCATTTGTAGTAAAGAAATCTGTGGAGGATTTCTTCTTTTTTCTTGTCCTTATATATCAATACGAGGCACCAATTTGACTACTAGATCTTTTCCCATGTCCCTTTTCCCTGAAACCCAATTCAAAATTTTGCTCCCAATTCCTAGATATTTCAATTACAGCAAAAAAACAAAGAAATTTTATTTTCTCTTGTTCTTCATCTCCATAAATAGATTAATGCACACCTTGTGTTTGAAGAAATGGTTTAGTGCAGCACTACATCCTTAAGAAAGCCGATATGGTGCACATTAAGGCATAGACAAAGATCTTTGACATTTTATATTTGTTATTCTTCTGTGTTAGATTGGTACGACTGATGGTTTTGTGGTTCATAAGTAGTGGATGGATGCACTCAATAAGTGATATTTATGCAGTCTTAAGTAATTTTCTATAACTGCAAAAAAAGTGAAAGACATTCAAAAAGCAATATGGATGGAGTATATGTGAAACTTGCTCTAGCCTATGATTTTTTCTTCTGTAAATTGTCTTATCTTAAATTGTGTAGTTGTACAGTCATGCCCTAGACGAGTTGCTAATAATCTAGACTTGTGGTATGTTTAAATGTTATTATACCTGCAAATGTACTATAGTTCTAACATTCCTTATGTATCATTGAATCTAGATATTCGAGTAGTTCATGTGTACTTAGACAGGCAGACAAGTAGATCTAAGCACCTTATGTCAAAGATTGTAGTGGAGAGGGTATCTTGAACATTGTTTCAATAGGAAAAAACTCTCTTTCATTTTAAAGATCTGTCACACCAGAAGAGGACGACAGTTACCCATAAAGAAATGGTGGCCTCAGAGTGGTTTAGTATAAAATGAGAAAGTAGGATGCAGTGTAGTTGAAGCGGTGCCTAGGAGTTGCCTAGGTGGCCGTGTAGGCATTTTGGGGTACTTGCCGCCTGGGCGACCCTATAGGTGGGCAGTGATCACTAGGGGTGTTTTTATATTTCTAAAAGTTTCTAATTCAAGTCATTATTAACAGTCAATAAGTGAGTGATACATACATTTATTTCGGTGAATGTGTGAAATAGATGGAAAAGAAGTTTGTTTTTGCATGGCTTTATTGGTAGGATGCATTTATATACTTATTTATGTATTATATAGATAATCTTTTTGGTCGCCTTGGTGCCACTTTGCCTTGCTAGGGTAGAAACTTAGGTGCATTGACTCCACTGGCTGGATATGTTGTGTAAGGAATGTTATTAGTTGTAATTTTTCAAACCTACTTCTACTTATCTTGGTCCCCTACTGGTATTTCTTGTTGCTTGAATTCTCTCTATTGATAGAAATTACAGTAGACACACACACATGGCTTCTCATTTTTTGTATCTTTGCCTTGAGGATGGAGAGTCATCTTTATACTAATTGACTTTTTTTATAAAAAAGGTTAATCATCTTTTTTTGGGTTGTCTTCACATCTCATTGTATTGAATATTAGAATTTGGCTTTGACATGTTTATGTGTGGGTGCTAGACCTTCCTTATTCCCTGCCACACAATTCCAGTATATATGGTACAGTTGCAATAGAGGGTCATCACCCTGTCATGCGGGAATTAGCTTTGTTGTGCAACCAAATACCTTGCTTCAGTGACTTGCTGAGCCATGGCGTGGTTTAATTTTTTGAACCTTTTTGTACATGGAGCTTGCTCCTTTTAATATTTTAATGTACCTTATTGAAGGGAAAAAACTGTCAAGAGCTCAAGATTTTTTTAGCTTGGCCTGGTTGGCGATTCCCTGATGCTAAAACATTAGATTTCATAGTTTCTTATGTCATTGTATTTTTTTCCAGTCAACTAGAAGATGTCTTCTTTGACACCCCCAAGCAAGACGTGGATGACAGCACAAAGGGTGTCTGTTGAATACCTCGAAGGTGTTGCATCATTCCTTTCATTTGCCAAACAAAATTGTGGGGGTGTTGATTGGCATTGTTGTCCTTGTGTTAAATGCCATAATGTACGAGGGAAGAAAACCTAGAAGTTATTTCAGAGCATTTAATTTGTGATGGTATAGATGAGTTGTACACGAGATGGATCCACCATGGAAAACCTTTTTCTGAAAGTTTTGTCAATGTTGGGGTTCCTAGTACGTCAGCTAGAAATCAAGATGAAGATTTGTACCCAAGAATGACAGATATGTTGAATAACACATTTGGACGTGTTAGTCCCAATGACCTGGATACATGTCTGAATGAAGCTCATGATGAAGATGATGGCCAAGATTCAGGTGATTCACAAGAGGATATTCAGTACAAGAAGTTGATGGAGGATGCGACACAACCCCTATATCCCTCGTGTCGAGGTGAGCACACAAAATTATCGGTCACAGTTCAGTTGTTGAGCATGAAGGCTAGACATCAGTGGTCTAATAATAGCTTTACAGAGCTGTTGGAAACAATCAAAAAGATTTTGCCAGATGAGAACACTTTGCCAAATAGCACCTACATTGCGAAGAAGTTGATCAAGTCTTTGCGTATGGAGTACCAGATTATCCATGCATGCCGTAATGATTGCATACTATACTGGAGAGAGCATGCAAGTAAGTATAGTTGTCCTACGTGTGGTGAAAGTAGATGGAAACCGGTGGACGACTCAAAGCCGAGGGCTAAACCTTTACCGTGGAAGAAGCTAAGATACTTTCCATTGACACAGAGGTTGCAAAGAATGTACAGTATACCATGGATTACGGAGAGTATGAAATGACATGCAAATTCAGTTGAAAATGATAGCCACATGCGTCATCCGGTAGATTCTTCATGTTGGAAAGCTTTAAATATTAGGTGGAGTGACTTTGCTACCGAGCCACGTAATGTTCGCCTAGGACTTGCAACCGACGGATTCAATCCTTTTGGGAACAAGAGCAATTCTTATAGTTGTTGGCCTATTATAATTGTTCCTTACAATCTCCCCCCATCTTTATGCATGCTTAAAGAGTTTACTATGCTAACACTATTGATTCCGGGCCCAAATGGTCCAGGACTTGACATTGATGTCTACTTACAACCATTGGTGGCAAGAGTTGAATGAATTGTGGTCTACCGGAATCATAACATATGACTCCCACACTAAGAGTAGGTTTATTATGAAAGCAATTTTGTTATGGGCTATACATGATTTTCCAGCACACGGCCATCTTTCGGGTTGTAGAACCGTAGGAAAATATGGTTATCCTGTTTGCAGCGAAGGGACAGACTCTGTGTGGTTGTCACATGGAAAAAAATTTGCTTACATGGGCCACAGAAGATTCCTAACAAATTCAAGTCATCCTTTCCGGAGTCAAAAATGCAAGTTTACTTTGAGATATGTGGTAGTGTTCATGAAAGATTTGTCTTTGTTGTACTGCATGACATAGAAAGAAATCTGGCTGGCTGGTCTGTCATAAAACCTATAGTAGAAAGAGAATCAAGATCAAATAAGCATTTAGGAATCAGTGATGAGTATCGGGTGCAGCCCTATAGTTTTGCCAAGTGGTGGGTTTGTCATTCATGGAATCAATTGGCATGAATATGCTGGCTTGGTCTGTTGTTAGCCTGAACTAAACCTACACCTCTAAATCTTCAATGAATGATAGGTTGTCCAACTTGAATTCTTGAAGGCAGAGTGCTAGACCGCGAGCTAAAATCGTCTACCATATTCTATCCCAACTCCTCATCTCTCCCACTAAAGAAAAACGTTAAGCTTCTCCTCTCCTCTCCTCTCCTCTCCATCTACCTTATTTTGTAATAATAATGCAAAAATCATTAAACACACACTCTCAATCCCAATATCTCTTTCTCTCATCTCCCTTTGTAGTCGGAAAGATGATGGCCCAACAAGCTGAGACAAAAATGGGCAAGTGTTTTAATTTTGCTTACCATCATGCTTTACACTAAATCATTTTTTTATTTGTTTATGATAAAAAAAAATTCACATTTTAATATTCAATAATCATTTTAAAAAGCAATTTAAATTATTTTTTAAAAAATATATAATTTATTATATTAAAACCTCCTTTCACCCGTGCATCGCATGGGGTATTTGCTAGTACTTCTATATTCTCGTTTGATTAGTGAGGCTTTAATCTTTCCTAATTGATTGATTAATTAATGTCTGATGGTGTTTGAACTGGGTTTCTTATTTCCTTAATTTGGAACATATAGTTCTTCTTTGAGTAAAAAATGTACTTCCTCAATTGTGAACGTATCTACAAAGGAAGCAAGAGAGCAATTTGTAGTACTTTACTTCCACAAATTTCCTCCTCTTGACTTAGGATAAAGTCACCTACTGGGGCCAAAACAGCCTTTGGAAAAATAGTGATTTAAGTAGGAGAGAGAATTTAAGTGCATGAGATACAATGGGGATTTGGTTATATTTTTGGTGCATTTGGAGCTGGAATGGAGGGAGAGTTCTAATTCTTGCTTTATTGTGGTTTCGAGATTTATGATTTGTCGAATAGGTGTAGTTTGATTGTTAAAATAGATGCAGTTTTGGGTGGAAACGGAGTAGTGATGGTATGCACTTAGGATATTATGCATTAAGGTCGGTTCTTGCATAATTATATGAATTTTGGGATTTTGATTTTTGGTTTTTTGCTTGATGAGGTTGTTTGCATGATTGGTTAGTGACTTTAATTTGATACTATGATAAATGGAGCGTAATGACTTAAGTAGAGCATTGTTGTATTTATATTTCCCACTATTATATAGTCTTATTTACAATGTTTTATGCCTTTAAATTAATTTTTTTGTCAATAATGTTGAATTGTTTTGGACAAGCAAGGGAGATATTAAAATTTATTTAGACATATGCGCACACTTAAATTCATATTACATTGTAATATAACATATTTTAAGAGTACTATTACACTGTATCTATTATCATCAACCACATGATCATATTGGTTTACTTGCTAGTATGTAAGTTTAGCATGTGAGATTATATTGACTATTTTATTTCATTCTATTTTTTTGTTAAATGAACTTTTCTTAATGTTTGTAGATAAGACGGCATTCTCTAGCTCTCCCCGAGTCACCCTCAACATCTACACATTGTCTATTAAAGAATTTCAGGGGAAACATTGTTGCACTCGGACGGCTTAATAGAGTTGCAGCACCACATCTTGAATTATATAACATCATAATAGATGACATTTATGAGCCAAATACAAATTTATTTCAAAAAGAGGGAACACTTAGAGATCTTACAATTGGAGATATTATTAATTGGCCCAAATATTTTGTAAGTTTTATTAATTGACTTTTCTTGAGATGTAAAATTTCATTTCACTTTTGTTGAGATGCATAATGGATTGACATGTTAATTGACTAAGTACTTATGATTTTGTGGTTAAATTATGTGGCTTGATATTTGATTGATTAGAGAAGAAGTTGGCTTTCAAATGTATTCTATTGTGTATAGAAAAAAGTTGGGATGAATTAAATGTTTTAGAAGTGAATTTGCAGGTAAAAGGTAATGACAGGTACATTGGAGCGAATAACACATTTTTTTTCCCCAATTTTCTTGAAAAACGACGGGCATCGACTGTCATTTAGATATGTATACAAGTATTAAAAAAAATTAAATGGCGGAAAGAACGACTGCTATAGACCGTCGTTGATGGAACTAAATAACGACAGTCCATGATTGTCGTATATCCAGATATATAATCGACGCTCAAGGACAGTCGTTTTTGAAAAACGACACCAACTTTCTCGACAGCCCACTCGACAGTCAGAAACAGTCGTATTTAATCAAAAACGATAGTTTTGGACAGTCGTTTTTTGCGACTTTTCACGTAGTGTGAACTCTATCCTGAATTTTGTCATTGCCAAAAATTTTGTGAATTATGCTTCTGAAACCCTTTATTCTTAAAATTTTTCTTACTACCAGAATTCACAGCCAAGTTCGCATACTCAGCTTTCCCACGCTTCATACGTTCTTCCTCACTAACACACACAGCTATCAGTTCATGCAGATCTCACTTCTTATCATGTGCACTATAATTAACCTTAAAAGCATCAAATGATTGAGGAAGTGAAGCTACAGCCAAATGCACTATGAGGTCATCCTCAATGGTCAACTCCAGCTCTCTAAGAGAGATAATCAACTTAGATATCTTCAAGATGTACTCCCGAACATTTTCAGCACCATCATACTTCAATGAAATCAGCTAAGTCAAACAACTGTACTGACGAGACCTAACAGACCCCATAAATTACTTCTTGATAGTCTCAAGAAGAACCTTAGCAGTATCAATAGCAGGAATACCACCTCTGATGGCTTCTTGAACAGAAGTCCTAATGATCATCATGGTCATCCTATTGACCTTCTCCTACTTCGAATACAAGGACTTATCTGAGTCTGAAGACTCAGCAGTGGGAGTAACCGGCTTTTCCTCCAATAGGACAAAGTCGTAATCAAGGCACTCCAGAACTATATCTAACTGCATTTTCCAAGAACTATAGTTTGAACCATTCAGAGGCTCAATCCCAATCAAATGTTTCTGAACAACAGACCCGTCTATATCTGAAAATGTTAATGTTTTACTATGTTATGGTATGTCTAACAATTATTGCACAAATTATAATAATTTACTTTATACTTGTCCTTGCATGACTTTATTTAAGCTTTATAATTCTAATCCGGTCTTGGGGTTAAGTCGGATAGCTAAAGTGGTTTATTTTAAGATTGCTTACTTCCACTTTACGGGATAGGTGGGCGCATCATCTAATCACACATTTGGGCAAGAGATTTCGACATGCAATTCACCCCCTAATTGGCTACAATAGTCGCGCACAGAACTGATTTATTACGTTTTGGATTGATTAGGACACTTCCACACCTTTGGGTAAGAGGGTTATCCTTCTCTCACCACCACGCACAAATCATTTTGCCCCACTCAGTCTACAAGAAGTCTCTAGACACCTTTGGGCAAGACTAACTATTCAATGTAGGTGAGTGCAAACTCGCGATCTTAAAGAGACTGAAATCCCTAAATTCGAATAACCATAACCTCCATAGGACGGTCACCTTTGGGCAAGACAATCTAACCTACTTTGGTTATGACCATTCGAATGACCACCTTACAGATCAAACCTAAACCCCATAGAATGATCAAACTTTAGTTCCTGATATTAATTTTGAGTACAAGTATCAAGTTCTTTATTTATTTAATGTCAAAACTATAAGAAAATGATGTCCATACAATAAAACAGCTCTTTACAGTACTCAGAAGTCTAAATGGACTCCAAAAACGGAATCAGAACACCCAAAAATGTCAGAAAAAGTCGGACACTCCCCAGTTTACAGTACTTAGAAGTCTAAATGGACCCCAAAAACAGAATCAGAACACCCAAAAATGTCAGAAAAAATCGGACACTCCCCATGGACATGTCACGCACAGGGGACACGTTCTGCGAGTGACACGCGTGCCTCACGCTCGGTTTGCGCGTCACACTCGGTCTGCGCGTCACGCGCGCGCTGCTCAACGGGAACACGCGGTCTGGTCCACGACGCGGCTTGGTCCAGTTCAATCCGCGATCCGGTTCGGCTAGATCCCGGCCCGGTCGGGCCGGTCCGGTATATATGAACCAGATTCGGGTCTCATTCGGGTCGAGGTCAATGCATTCGGGTCGGGTCTAACTCATATGGTTTGGGTTCAGTCATACGAGTCGGGTCTGGTCCATATGGCTCAGGTCACGGGGTCGGGTTGACCCTCGTGACCCTGTCTCCTTCACCCGAAGAGATTAATTTTTTTTTTCAAACCCTAACACCGTATACTGTTAACCCTTCTAATAGGGGCCCTACCGGCCACCATTCCGGCTGCCGCCGGTGCCAAAAGGTCGGCCATACTCCGGCATGCAAAACCTTACCGCCAGTAGTCTCCTCTGGTGGCGGACGGCGGCGGAATCGCCGTCCAACTGAAAACGGTGGAAAACCTCTTTTTTTTTTTTGATTTCCTTAAATCCAATTCGCTCGTATCTTTAAAAAAGTATTCTTCAACTCCAAAAATTATTTCGTAAACAATAAAATTAATTATCAAATCCGAAAATAATTAATCAATTTCTTTCTCTGATTTACCTTTAAATTTCTATTTCTTGATTTCCTTAAATCCGAATTACAAGATCAATAAAAAAATTGATTAATTAGATTCGAAAATAAAATCCACTTAGATTTGATTATTAAGAAAAATTAATCACAAGGTCAACTCTAAGCTCTGATACCAATTGTTGGGATTCAGAATAATAAACAATTTAAACCTTATATATTATTCCAATCCTAGATGTAGACCATGCGATAAATTTTCTAGAATTCATAATCAAAACAGACAAGGATTGAAACTGGTAATCTCATACATTTTCGCTGGAATTTCCCTATTCCCTTCACGTTGTGATGCTGGGTTTCTCGGCGCTTGAGAAGATGAGAAGAGTCTTCTCTTTTCTCCTTAGGTCTGATTCAATAGAGTTTCTAAATGACGTAAGAGAAAAGAGGGACTCTCCCTTTCTTTATATACCCTTGAAAACCTACCTATCATAAGATCCAAGGGCTAAGAGGGATCACACCAAAGATCTAACGGTCGCCAACCCTGACCATGTTGTTAGCTTTAATAACACTTAAAGAGTCCCTGTTTGATCACATCTCTTTAGTGGGACCCATTAACCTTAACATTCTCTATTGACAGCAATACAATCCGAGTTTTGAAAACTAAGGATTGCGCCAGACCACATGGGTTTTTATTTAATAAGAAAAACCCTAACACAAATTACATCCTACGATAATTATAGTTCTATGCGCCTTCGTTAATAATGGCACGAAGAGGTTCAAAAAATATTAGAAGGAAACAATAAAATATTCTCTACATCCAAACAAAATGAGGTAAGAAAGTCGGCATCTCTCCATGAGTGGGAGACCTCTACCTCATTAAAATCGTGAAAGCTCTCTCTAATATCATGTACAACAAGTAGAACTTGTCAAGTCATCTCTATTCTTATATTGAGAGTTTTTATTAATGGTTAAAAAAAACGATTTCGGATATTGTAACGGACACGGTCAAAGCCTTTACGTAATGCCGTTACGTGTAACGGTTTCGGCCTTTACTTATTTATTTTCTTTTTGCTTAAAAAAAATCTAAAAAATTCTAATAAATAGAAAAAAAAAACATATATAAATGAGTAACAAGATACTTTTAAAGTCAATATGAAGCTCAAAATTTAGAAATAAATAAATTAGATAGGTCGAGGGTTGAAACATAACCGAAATAAAGAACTTGTTTTGGATTCCTTCAAATATATGAATTAAACCCCAAATCAAGTTGTTAATCAACAAAAACAAAATGATTTTAGGAAAAAAAAATATACAAAGAATAAGTAGAGAAGAAAAGAGGAAGCAAAGATAAGGTTTTAGAATGAGTTTAGGGATTTTCGGAACCCGGTATTACGATCGAAACTTTTATGTATCGGGCGTAATGTCCATTACGTAATGGTTTTGTTTCGGGATAAACGGGTAAAGGTACGGTATCGAGTATCAGAGGCCATCGAAACCTTTACGTAACGGACATTACGTAACGATTTCGACGATTTTTTAAATCATGCTTCCACCACACATTTAGAATCTAAGACATCTTTTAGTCGATGTTGTTGTCCTTTGCAATTGCACAAGCTCTCGATATGTGTGTTGTTTACTTCTACACAGAAATAAATAAATAATAATAATAAACTTTTTTAGTAATGCCAGTGATTAGCGTACCCCAATTGGTACTGTGGGAAATTTTTTTCTTTCAAATTTGGGGAGGGGGGGGTTCAACCCCAGGCCCCATGTGACTCCACCCCTTATCGTGGTCATAACATTCGTTAATGTTACCTTCCAATAAAGATCCCGTGCATGTTCATTTTGAGAGAGCCATTATATAAATAAAAGGAAAATAGATAGCGGTATGCTCCTTTTGAGAGATATAAATAAGAGGAAAATAGATAACGGATTGTACATTCCACTATGTAGCTGAATATCTGTCCTCATTGGTCCATGCCCCCCTTCTTAACACCCACCAACTGTGGTTAAGATTCAATCATCCCTAAGGTTCATTCATCCAATCTTGGTTTTAAAAAAGTTGTTAACCTTAATTTAGTTAAGTTTAACCCTAGTTTAAAGCAGCATGTAGATCGACATTCAGCGGATCGACATTCAGCTGCTCACAAATTTTTGAAGTGACCAAACTTCCCACGTAGTTTGGGGAGGGAGGGGCATGGCCACCCTCGCCCCTAACTCCGCCCCTATGCATGGAACAATAAGGACCGCACATTTGACTACATAGTCAAATGCAGGCAGTAAGTTAAGCATTTCTCTTTTAGAAATATGAAAGGCATGTGATTATTTTTTATTGTTATAGAGATCAACTATGAACGGGAGTGCTGTGGAACAAATAGCTGGAGCAACAAAAAAATACCTTTGAAAAAAGTATTTGGGAATTAAAGAAAAAATTACTGATAGAAAATATCTTTCTTTGAATTCATAACGAAAATGTTAACGGACCGTGCATTCTGCTATATCCACGGCCCTCTTTTTAACACCCACTAATTATGGTTAAAATTCACTCACTCTTAAATTCATCCATCCAACCTTAGTTTTTAAGAAAAAAAAATATTAATCATAATTAAATGAGCTTAATCAGCATAGTTAAAAGGGATAAATGAACACGATAGTTGACTAGATAACGGAATGCAGTGTCGGCTAATCACTGCTATTCATAATTATCGAACTCCTACTGCCCAATTTTTTTTTGGTTGCTCCAATTTTCTTTTTTCTTTTGGTTGCCCGGGTCATTTGATCAACTAGAGCTCCTGTTCATAGTAAATTTTTTTTTTCTTTTTTAAATATATAAATGGAAGGTATGCTCTACCTTGCAGGTCTCATGACTCAGATATGGGATGTCAATTGGATGAGATTGGTCAGAATTTTTGTGATTTTTGAATAGGTTCGGCCCAGGCCCACCACATTAACAAGGGGATTTCGAGGCCCACTGACACCCCCTACTCATATACATATAGTGGTAACGAACCATGTTACTTTCAGTCGCCCCTTGTGCAATTTCTCCATTTTAGGACAAGTGCTAGCCCCACTCTCGGTCAACCATACTCTCACCCTCCACCAGGCCACCTATACATTCTGCAATGATTAAAGCACTCTCTCACCAAAAAAGTGGACAAGTGGTTGTTAGATGGTAGGAGTATGGGTTGACTGAGAGTAGGGCTAGCATCCGAAACATACTAGTTTTAACGGGGAGATGATCAATATATAAAAGTAACTCTCATTTACATTATGCAATGATTAAAGCACTCTCTCACCAAAAAAAAGTGGACAAATGGTTGGTAGATGGTGGGAGTATGGGTTGACTAAGAGTAGGGCTAGCATCCGAAACATACTAGTTTTAACTGGGAGATGATCAATATATAAAAGTAACTCTCATTTATGATCACCAACGCCATGTGAAGGAGAACATATTTACAATGCAATTACGAGTAAAAAAGTCTTTGGGGTTTCAAATCAGTGCAGCTGATCTAATTTCCAAACGTGGGGTTTCAAAACAGTGCAGCTGAGTTAATAATCTAATTTCCAAGATACTAATCTAATTTCCAAACATGTGTAGAAGAAGGGGACCTGCTAACTCAACCTCCTCTGTTGAATGCCATATATCCGCATCCGTCATTATCCTTTGGAAGTGTGTGAATTATATATTCTGAATGTGCTAACTCATGTAGATTACTTGTGCAATTAATTAAAGTAATTACTTTTACGATACTCAATAAATAAATAAATATATATATATATATATATATATATATATGTTGTTTTAACCGTTTGCACAAACAACCTAAAATGTAATTAGGCACGTGTAAGATACTGCCACAGCACAAACAACTACCAGTATTCCCATGTTTTTCTTTGTTTCTTTTCTGCAGGGTGAGATTCGATCTTGAATACCCAAAAAAAAAAAAAAAAAAATGATTCGATCTCATTATTTCACATAATCGCATTTTGTTTTTTTCCAGTCTATACTATGTGTGCATGTCCCTCTGTCTTCTATTCAGTGGAGTTGAGACTGTCTAAACACAATGAATGAGGTGTAGATGTCATTTCTTGAGGCGTGACGTATCACGTGTTGATCCATGGTCGTCCTAAGGCTCGGGATAATGAGCGGACACAGAGGTGGATCATAGAAATTAGGACTTTGCTACTGAGACCACAAAAGGCCAAGACCACGCAAAGACCATACTTGTGACGCACGTATCTCAAAATTTCATTAAACGTTGTTGAAATTTTAAGATTCGTGCATCACATAAAATTTTAAGATTCGTGCATCACATGAACAGTCTCGGTGTGGTCTCGGCCTTTGCGGTCTCACTAGCATTTTCCTATAAATTAAGCTACATCTATTATTCCTAGCAGCAATACGTAGCTCGAGTTGTTGCAGCTCTCAGCTATAGGATGATGAGCTGACATAAGGGGTGGATCGTAAGAATTAAGCAACTGCTATTAGTCATGACTTGCTGCGGGAGATTTTGCGGATCTCACCTATACCAGTCTTCCTTCAACTTGAACCTTACTACTCTACACTACCTATGGCTTACTACCTTCCACGTGAACCTTGGCGTCGTTCTATTCATATAAGATAAATTCTAGCCCTTTTAATCTCTCACGGTGGTAACTTGAGAACCTGTATAAATCATAATTTCTTCTAAAATTTTTGTTGTTAATCATAATTTCTTCTAAAATTTTTGTTTTCTTAAACCTGTTGGAGGTAGCGCCACGTGTTGCACTTACTGTGGGAGTTTGAAAAAAACTTGAATTTTGTGATTGGGACTAGCACTCCTACATATAATGGAGTGAAATTGGGCAACAATAATATATAAAATAACCAATTAATGAGAAGCTGACACATCAAGAAAGTGTCACGCCATATAACGGAGATGGTTTGTGCGTGCGAAGAGCCATATATGTATATTTGGTTATAGCATTCGTTATAGTTTAGCTTAGCTAACTTTTTAAATTTACTTATGTAGTCTGAAGAAGCCAAGCTCTTGATAAAACAGTCCTCTTTGTCTTAGTTTGCTTTATAGGCTCATTTTTTCTTCAATTGCACTACTCATTCCCTGGGGGAATTAGATCTTGGATCTTGGTGCTATTGATAGTTTTGTTGTGTTGTATGACCAGGAAAGCATTTTTTTTTTTCCTTTCACCATCTTTCCACAGTGTGAGAAAGATGAGATATGGATGGGGTCTCATGACGTGTTTATCATGTTTTATTCAGTAGTATTCCCGAAAATGTAAAACGGACATTGAGATGGATTGCACAGATTAAGCTATTGCTATAGTTCCTAGCAGCAACACCTATGGTTAGCTGCTGGAGATGTTGGGGATCTCAGATAAAGCCTGTAGCCTCTTATGCATCATGTAGATGTGGGTTGTGGGCCTGTAAGCTACTGAAACTCCAGTTGTGCTTTATGCAGTCACTTACACTTACGTTTCATATCTGATATAATCCTAATTTAGAAGCCCTTTGTAATCCAGTATGCTTGTTTCTACCAAGTCTCTTGGGTGCGTTCGTTTGGCGAGAAAGTGAGGGATGCTTGTTTCTACCAAGTCTCTTGGGTGCGTTCATTTGGCGAGAAAGTGAGGGAAAGGAAAAGAAAAACGTGTTTTCTTGCACTTTTCTTGCGTTTGGTTTGCAAGAAACATACTTTTATTTTCTTGCAATTTCTCGCCAAAACCTTCATCCATCTCTTGATGGTTGATTTGCAAAAAAATTTAAGTTTCTTTTCTTTTCTTATACTTTACTTTCTTTTCTTTTTTTTTTATTTTCTTTCACCTACTTTCTCACCAACTGAACACACCCTTGAGGTCCGGGACCCAGAAGAGCTATTGCAATGTTTTCTATGTGTTCTTTTGGTGAGAAAGTGGGTGAAAGAAAAGAAAGCAAAAGAAAAGAAACTTAAATTTTCCTTCAAAATAACCATAAAAAGATGAAAGATGAATGAAGTTTTTGGGAGAAAATTTGTTCTTATTGAGAATGTATAAGAAAATGAAGTGTGTATTCTTGCACACAGAACACAAAAAAATAGTTGCAAGAAAATCCACTTTTCTTTTACCCTACGTTTGGTTGCCGAGAAAATATGTAAAAACATGGAAAAGAAAAGAAAATTTGACAAGCCATAACTAAAAATTGTATTATAAAATCAAAAAATTTCTTTTCTTTTCCATTTTTTCACCTATTTTCTCGACAACCAAACATCCAAACATAGCATTACTTCCCCTCACTGTCTCGCCAGACAAACACACAAGGGCTTCTTGAGCTAACTGGTGAGCTTCAGCATTTGTTCGTCTTATGATAAAGTAGACATTGACTCCACAAGTCTCATATCATCCACCAGGGGAAAGGCTAGCTTAATTTACTAGAGAAAGTGCAGTTCTCACTTTGTTTCCTTTGCCAGAGGAAGCGCTAGTGAAAAAGAAGGAATGAAAACCGTTTCAAGCAACATGACGGAACTCACTAGAAAGAGACCCAAGTTAATCTGTACTGCAACAGCATAATTCTAGGATACTACGACGACGAGAAGTTGCACTGCAGATCCAGACCTATACAACATCAATTGTAAGCCAAATCCTAGGCAAATTTCAGTTCTATATAGGGACATTGTTGAATTATGAATGCAGCACCCCAGGAAACGAATATGTCACTGGGTTCTAGTTATGGTTTCTGTCCGGCAAGGTTTAGGGACATGAGCGTGAGCTCAGGCTCAGCCTCACCCCTCATGGTGGCTACGACTCATCGCTTATAGTTGAGATTATCAGCTCAATCAATCCTGTAACAATAGGCTACCTTTCAAAAAAAAAAAAAAAGGACCATTGTTGCCAAGTTTCACTTATTCCCTAGCAACAAATTCTAAGAAATGGTTTTCTAAACCCCCCCATGGATAATTGGGGATCCGCCTTAACAATGAGAAAACAAAAACTAACTGGAATGTACACTCAATGTGAAGAAAATAGGAACTAGAAAATTATAATTTCTTTATAACAATATTTGTGCACATAGATTGAGTCAATGGAATCCCCTTGAACCTCTAGACTGATAGAGCTCCAACCTACCTTTGGCTTCTGGTAGTATTCGATCAACTATGGGATCTTGCACCATGTTCCCCTGCTTTGATGCCCATTCGAGCACTGTGAGGACTTCTGCCTGTGCAAGTGCCTCGCTGTCGGGGACGTTCAGCGCGATGTAGCATAGGAGAATCAATGCAGATTTCTGAACAATTTGCTCCCCAAAATAAACAAGCTGGATTAGGTGCTTTGCCCCTCCCTCGCTAATTATGGCCTTAGAGTGATCAAGGTGGAGGTAATTCTCAGGGCAGGCAAACTTTGTGAGGGCAATTGCCGCCTCCCTAGAAATCTCAGCTTCTTTCTCATCCAGCAATCCCACCAATGGCCCAATGATTCTCGTCTCAGTTGCTCGGAATGTCCTAGCCAAGTTCCCAATAGCTTTGACACAGGGTATAAGGAGGTCAGAGTCGGCCTTCCCTATGATCATAAGTAACTGGTCTACAACGGCCTTGGCAGCATGGGAGTTGGGTTTGAATGCAGACCGTCTCAACTCGGCATCTTGCTCTGCTACTGCTGTAATCTCCATCAATGCCATGGCGGAATTGAATTGTACATCACCAGAGCCCTTCTCTAGGAGAACCGCGAAGCATAACAGGGCTCTCGACTCTGTGATGCTTCGGCATATTGGGGAATTCCCCCTGGCGAGCTGCCAAAGGGCTTTCGCTGCCATGGCCTTCATGTGGGTCTTGGTGTCCGAGTCTTCAAATTCCCTCCCCTTAATGCTAGTCCCGGGTAGCGAAATGTGCTGCTGCTGCTGCTGCTGCTGCTGCTGCTGCTGCTGGTGATGATTCTGAGTTGTGTTGCTATGGCTGCTCTTGGTGTTATTTGGCGGCGTCGGCTTCAATTGGGATTTCACTGCCATAGTGTTTGTAACCACATTATGCATCTGATTCCCTATGGGGGGAGGAATCTGTCTGTAGTTCTGCTTATTCTCGTCCTCATCGCCCTTATTATTGTCGATCTTGGGGATGGGATTACTGCTCTCCAATACCACAGAATGAATCGACATGGGTTTGTTGCTAGTAATGGTATACTTACTATGTTCTTGAACAGTCTCAAACGCAAGATGGCTCACGAGAAGCCGAATTATATTGTTCTGGGCAAAATGATCCTGGCAATTTGGGTGATTGGCAGCGAGCTCTGAAACAGCCCAAGCCACCTCAGCCTGAACCTTCATGGGACCTTCTTTGAGGACTTTCGCAAACACCGAGCAAACCCCAGCAAGAATCATGTGTTCGACGCTCTCCGGGTCACGGCCGAGAAGACCAATAGCCCGGGCAGCGTTCTCCTGACCTTCCACTCGTCCATCCTTAACCAATTTCAAAAGGGGTACAACCCCACCTTCCTCGATTATGAGCTTCCCATAACGATCGTTGTCGCGAGCAAGCGAAACCAGCGAAGCAGCCGCGTCCGATCGATCTTCAACAGATCCTGTATAAAGGGTAGCGATCTGTTCCCAGATTAGGCAGAGAATGGGTTCGTTAGCGGCGATTGGAGGAAGACCAAGATACTCGTCGTCGCGGTCAGTGGCCGAAGCAGAAACACGGAGGAGCCAGGAGACGTCGCCGATGGAATTCTCGAGCTGGGAAGACATTTTCCTGAAGGTGGTAGGAGGGATGATGGTGAAGACGCGTTTCATGAGGCCGTTTGCTCGGCACTTGGTGGCCAAGGCTAGGGCTTTGTCGAGGACTTGTTCGGTGTCATCGATGATGCGGCGCGTGGGACGCTCGTAGAGGTCGGAACTGGCACGCGCAGCCTGACGGAGGAGAGCAGCGAGCTTCTCGGTTTTGGATTTGATCTCTGCGCACTCTTGTTTGAAAGAGGATGCGTCGTCGGCTGCCTTCACCACCTGATCGGTTAATTGGATCGGCTTTGCTAGGATCTGCTTTACGATGTCCGCCATGCCCACCTGAGAGGACCTGAATCGGTGAGATCGAGATTCAGACCACCAAATCAAATCTGATCTGATCAGATCAAACCCCCCCAAAACAAATTGCAACAAATTGCAAATTGAAGAGAGAGAGAGCGAGGAGATTGGGTTTTTCTAGTGTCACGTATTTGTCTGTGCAGTAGAGTGGGGTTGGGTTTAAGGGCTGAGCCTTAGGTTCCAATTTTGGGTCACCTCATTAGAGTTTGGGAATTGGAGAGGGTCTATCTACAGAGGGGGAAGTGTTGACTGTCGAGGCGACGGGCTTTACAAGGGTAAAGCGTTTTCCGTTCCTTTTATAACCGAGCTACCCTCCTCTTCCTACTAAAGCTTCTAAGGACGTATTAAGTTTTTTTTTTTTTTTTTTTTGGTACAAGATATAAGTTTAGGCCGCAACGCCGGGTTAGGTGTTAGTATCTGTTCGGTTAGTGGGCGGGTGGAGAGTATAAACGACTCCCATCCTCGCGGGAATTGAACCCCGGACCTCCCCCCTAAAGCAGGGGATACACTACCATTGGGACAAAGCTCTGGCATGTACGTATTAAGTTAACAGAGACTTTTGTCTTTCTCATTAGAATTCACTGTTTTAGGGTAGGGGTCCCCCCGATTATTCTAAGGTAAAGTGTTCAAAGCTATTTGTAAGCACCTCAATTTTGTACCCCTTTAACGTCTTTAGCACATTCAAACCTTTTCAAAAACTCTTTTTAAACCTCTTTTTAAAGTTTATTTCAATAGGCTTTACTTTCTTGAAAGTGCCGCAAAAGTAAAAATTGAACAAAATGCCCCTAGAGTGTAAAATGACCTAAATACTCCTGAAAAGTTCTGAAAAATTCACATGTTATCTAAAATATTTTTATAGATTTTATCAGTTCAATTTTTGCTATTTTTGGGATTAGATCGGGTTTAAAATAGAAAAGTGATCAAAAGGCCCTTGGAGTGGAAACTGACCAAAATATCCCTGAAAAATACTACAAAATTCACTTTTTGTCTAAAATATTTTTCGTGGATTTGTCTGTTCAATTTCGACTGTTCCCGAGCTTAAAACGACAAAAACAGTTTTTCGGCAAATAGGAGTATGAACCAAAAACCCCCAAAAAATCAGTTTTTTGAAGTGCCAACAAGGCCCCTAGGGGCAATCTCACCTTTTTAAAAGGCGCAGAACCATGTGAGCCCCATTTGCACTACATGCTTTATTTTTTATTATTTTTTTTGTTAATAATAAAATATAGTAAATCTCGTCGTTTAAAATCGTGCAAATTTGGTGTTATCCACATTACCGCCCTACTGTTCACACCGCTTTACTATTCATTAAAAAATATAATAAATCTCTCACTTTAAAATTGTACGGGCACTATTCCGAAACACTATAAATACCCCCCTCCCTTCCTTCAAAATTCACTCATTCTCACTCCTCTCTCTCCCTTTTCTTCTTCAAAACTTCTTGTAGCGCTCGGATTCCCGAGAAAGTCGATTGCGAAGGGTCGATTCTGAGGGATCTCTTTTCAAACATCTTTTCAGATTTTCCGGAAGGTAATTTTTCTCTAAACACTGACTTTTGCCTTGTCTTTTAGTAGTTTAAATTAGTTTAATCATTTTTAAAAGTTGTTTTTTAAAAATTATTTAACTGCTTGCCTTGCCTAGTCAAACCTCTGCCCAAATCCCGGTTCAAAACTAGCCTTGCTTAGTCGAACCCCTGCTCAAATCCCGGTTCAAAACTAGCCCTGTCTAGTCAAACCTCTGCCCAAATCTCGGATCAAATATATCCTTGCCTGTCGAAGCCCTGCCCAAATCCCGATTCAAATATAGCATCACTTGTCGAACCCCTACCCAAATCACAGTTCAAATATAGTCTCGCCTAGTCGAACCCCTACCCAAATCCCAGTATAAATATAACTCTGCCTAGTCGAACCTCTGCCCTAAACCCTAGTTTAACCCCAGCTTAACCCTAGTTAAATCCTAAGTAAACCCTAGTTAAATCCTAGTTTAACCCTAACTTAATCCTAGTTTAACCCTTGGTAAACCTCATCTTAACCCTAGTTAAACCCTAAGTAAACCCCAGCTTAACCCTAATTAAACCCTAGGTAAACCTCATCTTAACCCTAGTTAAACCCTAGGTAAACCCCAGCTTAACCCTAGATAAATCCTAGATAAACCCTAGTTAAACCCTACCTACCTAGTCAAACCCTTGTCAGAGCCTCGATTCAAACCCTGTTCAAATACCCACTTTCAAAGGCTCCCCGACACGAGCTTAAACTGCCCATTTGCTCCTCAGCACGAGCTTAAAAGGTCATCCCGCTCCTCAAATAGGAGTGAAAAACCATCAATCACCATACGGAACTACGTGCGGCTTGATTCCACTAACAGTGGATACGTAGGCAACCCTGATCGGGTTCAGCTCCCCCTAAGATAGAATCCCTATTCCGTTTCTACCATATCTATCTCATTACATTCATTAGTGTTAAAATTATATCAGCTTAGTACATAAATGAAATTTCAAGCTTCTCTTATAGTTTCTTTTATTTAATTCAGACTTAGGGAGTAAGTAACCATCTTCGGATGAGAGTTTAGGAGTGCTTAACAGCTTCCTCTAACTCAACTAAATCCCTTAACCTGATCTCTGACTTCCAGACCATGCCTTATCCAACCATTTCAGGAAGCTATTTCCCTTATAATTAGATAGGTGGCGGCTCTCAACCTAATTGCAATTTATCGTTATTCCTTATCGGGATCTATCTTGATCATGAATGGGGTTAAAATTCTTGTACACACAACTGACAACTCTACTGAGGACTCTGGTTTCGCAGACCAGTGTTCAAGCCAAAACCTAAGTCTAAATCAAACATTGTAAACCACATTAGATGCTTTCAAATTCATCTATATGCTGTAAATTTTTCTGTCATTATTATTAAAATCTCGGTCATTTGTTTGCAAAACATAGCAACATACCTAGGGTTCCATTTTTATTTATTGCTTGATTTTGATTGATGCATTCATATTCATTGCATAATAGAATAAAAACCTTTCACTTTTCTAGTTGGATCTGGTAAGCTTACAATCGAGGAATGATTATCCCCGATACTAGAGCCCAAAGATCTGTGGAAAATACTGGTTGTAGACCGAGAGATGGTTATCTCCGGTAAATGCGACTGGTCTTTCTCGTTTGCACTAATCGTCCATTTTCATGTATGTTTTATACCAGGGAGTCGCATATATGGTTAAGTGCTCCTCAACCTTATAGTCAAAACCCTGCATACACCAACATAAGCATGTAAATTATAAATCGTTGTTTGGGCATAAATCAAGAGTTATCCGCTAGGAGGGACATCTTTATCCCTATTCTGCTCTCGATTTAAGTCACTCCCTCATTTTTGTTTAAATATAAGGATACCCCTATCCTTATACCTAACTTATTTTGAAGCTTGTATGAGCCCTATTTTATGTTAGATAGGTGTGAACCATAATCTTTTTTGGTTAATTCAATACATGTGTGAGGCTAATACCCTAGATCAAATTGGTCAAGGGGCAACCAACCAACCCACATTAAAATGGGTTGTATGGACTCTCCTTTTGTCAGTTTTATCTTAATCTATTTGGGCTCTGGTTTCCTACAACCCAGATAAATGAAATGGATTCTTATTCACTCACCCTAATGGGTTACACGTGTTGAATTAGTTCACCCTTAAAATATGTTAATTCTTTCAATTCTATTCATTCAATTTCATCTCAAAAGCATTTGGTTTGGCATAGATCTCCCTGTTAGGCTCCCAGACGGTAGTGGTTTCTCTTTTGTCCAGTGGCTGGACCAGTGGATTATCCACCCTTAATGGGTTGGAAGTGATCGCAGAATTGCAATCCGTATTGTAACTACATTATGGTTTATTTGGAGGCTTCAGAATGCAGTGGTCTTCAATGCAAGTCAAGCAGACCCAGTTGAGACGATTGGTAAGATAGAGAGTTTCATAGTGGAAGTGGAAGCTTTGCTTGTCAGACCCCTTGTGCAGAATGGGAGTAGGAGGATGACGTGGACGGCTCCAGCTCTTGGGTGGATTAAACTGAATGTTGATGGATCAACTTTGGTCAATGGTGCGGCGGCTGGGGTGGGTGTCGTGGCTTCCAACTACTTGAGAGAGGTTTTTTGGAGATTGAGTAAACCTCTAAGAGGAGGTCATAGTCGGGTGGCTGAAGGGATTACAATTCGGCTGGGGCTCTTTTCAGCCATAGAACACGGGTGGCGCCAGGTGATTCTAGAATCTGATTCAAAAGAGGAAGTGGACTACTTGAAGGGTAACACCCCTTGTCCGCATTGGGATTTATAGATCTTGATGGAGGATATTAAGAGGTTGGCGTCGAGGTGTGGGGAGGTCATTTTTGAATTTATTCTTGTTCCATAAATTGTGAAGCTCATTTAGAAGCTCAAAAAGCTCTGGTGTTGAGCATTAGAAATATTTCGGTTCCTCCATGTGATTTGTTGAAAACATTCTTATTTCAAGACCCTCAAGGTCTTTGTTTTGTAATCTGGGTGTTTCCATCTAATCTATTTTTCAAGCTCGTTTACCAAAAAAAAAAAGGTCTCATTAATTCTAGGACGGTCTCTCATTCGCTTTATTTATTTATTTATTAATATTGACCGGGTCTAAAATACAGAGTGTGGACTCTTGTGTAGGTCTTATACAAACAAATATTTTATACCATTGAAGCTGCACAATTAACCCTCGAGGGTGTAGCCCAGTGGCCGAAGAATGAACCGTAAATCCGGAGGTCTCGAGGTCGATTCCTAGGCTCCCCTTAACATTAGTTGTATGGGGTAGGGTATTCCCTATGCAGCACATGTGACTAGTCTGAGTCTTTAGGATAACCATGTTTATATAAAAATAAATAAAAAATAAAAAACAGAACAATTGATCTCATTGATACAATATCATTGCTAATAAAAAAAAAAATACAAGATCATTGACAATGATTAGATGGTTTCAATCTGGAAGGATTATTAGTTTACCTTTGAGTTTAAAAATGAGTTGGAGTTTCTGCTTGACATTGATTAGCAGAATTTTTTACAGTAAATCAACATGGTTGGGGATTAGTTGGGTGCTCTAAGAGGCCTGTACGTTCTGTTATGAAAAAATAAAATAAAATAAAAACTATTGACAGTAAAACAAGGTGGCAGTTCTTTAATTCGTTGGAAAGTGGATTGTATTTTCACAGTGATTTTCCCTATAATTGAAATACTTCCACCACATTTACCCTTAATATGGCAGCTCCACTTATTTTTTTAAGTGGGGCCCCAGCTTATATTTAAGAGATTAATTGTCATGCGGAACTCTTTTTTTACACTATCAGGGGCAAATGTGTAAAAGGAACTGTTTAAGTCCACTCCTTCTCTTGGAAATCACCTACTCTCTTTTTCACGTACCACTTCTTTAACTTAAGACTCGACGGTTCGCTCCGGCTCCAAACCTACCGACAATAACAGGTCGACTGAGCATTGACAACGCTCAACGGATATCCAGTCTAACTAAAAATAGCAATAACTCATGCTTATAACCAATATCAAATTCATGCGACAGTTACAAAATCAATAACATATTCATATGACATTTGTATAATCCATAATAGGTTCATATAGCATAATCAATAACAGGTTCATGACATTTGCATAATTCATGACAGGTTTATATAGCATAATCAATGACATGTTCATATGACATTTACATAATTAGAGTGCGGAAAAGATGTGAGCATATCATGACATGTTTCATTACTCTTGTAATTCTTTGTTCATGATTCAGTACTTCTCATTCAGTATCAATGTCCATCAACGCATGATAAGTTTCATATTCATTTTTTAGTACTTGTAATTCAGTGTCAATGTCCGACAACGCATGATAAGTTCTATATTCATGTTTCAGTACTTGCAATTCAGTTTCAATGTCCGACAACGCATGATAAGTTCTAACAACGCATGATAAGATCAACAACGTATGATAAGTTCCGACAACGTATGATAAGATCAACAACGCATGATAAGTTCGACAACGCATAATAAGTTCAGTATTCATGTAACCATGCATAATATTCTTAAACTTGTAATTCACGTACCATGTTCTTGTTCTTGCCATGCATACACCATACCCTTGCAATGCCCAGTTCATGCTTATATACCCATGAGACTTGTTATTATGAATATTATGCATGCTTGTTTCCCATAAAAATAGTCATCGAGGTCTATGTATTTAGATCCATGGAGGTGCATCAACAGAAGTGTAAGCCCCTAGAGCTCTTAGATCCCAAATGTCCATGATAATTATACAGGACGTGAAATCTTATCCATGGAGAGCATCAACGAGTATCGGAGCTACTTGAATTTCAGGGTTCTTGTAAAACCATATAGTGTCCTTGTCCTTGTATTTGTGTTTCGGTGTTCAGAGTCTTTGTACTTGTGTTTCAGTGTTCAGAGTCCTTGTACTTGTATTTAAGAGTCTTTGTACTTGTATTTAAGTGTTCAGAGTCCTTGTACTTGTATTTTAGTGTTCAGAGTCTTTGTACTTGTCCGTGTTCATGCTTATGTACACGTGAGACTTGTAATCTACCACACATGTGAACTTGTGCTTGAGTGTTGTGATTAGCATCTGAGTTCGCTCATCACTTAGATTCCAATCTCCCACCATGGAACTCCACCATACTGTCCCATATCATATGATTAGAGAATTCTCGATTTGGAAGACATTCCTCTAAGCTTTGGCCTACCAGAATATCAATCACCATGCAATATAAATAAGCATAATTTAGCATTCGTAATTAATATTCGAACTCGATCATCGCCTAGACTTCAGTCTTCCGCCAAGAAACTCCGCTAGGTTACATCTCCCTAGTTAGAGAATTCTCGACATGGAGGATTTTCTTTAAGCTTTGACCTATTCGAATTTCGATCACCGTACAAGTATAACTAGAGCATAATTTACCATACAAGTGTTTAGAGCATAATTTACATAGTCATAGTAAACAATACCTTATCATGATTTCACGATTCACTAAACCAACTTCATAAATAGTAAACTTCATCTTATTCCCCTCATTCATAGAACATTATAATAGTAGAATCATACTTAATAGAATTTGCATCACAAGTAAAACTCTCATGTTATAGATAAAATCTCATATTCATTTCCATAGAATTTATAACACATGCAAAAACCCCCATGTTATATAAATAACATATTATTTAGCATAATAAACCATAATATCTCATTCGCTTACTTTCTCAATTCTCAATAACATCATATTAACATTGAAAACACTCTCAAGCATTTAAACAAACACTTTAAGTGTATTTATTATGTGTATATTGCTCTTTTCCATATTTCCATCATACAATAGTCATTCACATAGTCCATGAGCATCAAATTCAAGCTCAACCCTACTCCATACATCCATAATCCATCACTTTACCATTTTAGCTAATCCACCATCATTTCCATACATCCATAACCCATAAAGCATAACCCATAATCTAATTTAAGCTTCTAACATACAAATACATCTATATCCTTACTTAAACATTCAATATCCCATTCAAATTCATCGTTTATTATACTTAATCAATAAACATAATAATACAATGTTTAGATTAAAGATGATATGGACCATTCATACGCAATAGAACTTATAGTACTTGCAAAACCCTCATTTCAAGAGTAAAATCTCTCATTCATGTTTATTACCTACTCATCTTTGCATAATCATGTAATATCTTTGATAATTCATAAACATTCTTATTTAAAACATGTAAAACAATTACTAAGATTAGATTAGAAAGGATATCGACCTTAGGGATCGTTCCCTTCAATCCAAATCACTTGAGAATACTCCTCAAGGCTTTGAGGATAATCTCCAAGCTAAGTTTCTTCTCCTCTAAGTAAAAACTCATATTCTTTAAGCCAAAACTCTCTTAAAACTCTAGGTTTCCTCTATTCCTTAGCCAAATTAGGTTAGAAATTGTTAGAATACAATAAAATCTCGAAATAGGACTCCTATTTATAGCCCCAAGGGTTAAAAACCCCAATTTCGCGCATTTCCCTAAAAAAAAAAGGTCGCGCGCTGACGATCGATCATCCAAATTCCAGTGACTTATCCAAAATTCTGGGTTCCGGACAATCGATCGTCGAGCTTGGGACGATCGATCGTCCAAATTCCAATAAGCGGTCCGGATTTTTCCCGTTTGGTATTTCAACCATAACTTTTGACTCGCTTGTCGTATTTTGATTATTAAACTTGCGTTGGACTCATTATTCAAAGGGAAACAATTTTGTCTCTAATGGAAAAATCCTAATTCTAAGTTTTTAATTACCTAAATGGGTCTAAAGCTGACTGGTTTGGGATGGATTATAGCAGACCTGAATTTCAATAGACCAGACTTCGGAAATCCAACATTCAAATTAATCTCGACTCAAAGTCTGGAAAAATAATAAACATGAATCTCAAAGAGGGTTTCAATACATTTTTAATGGTTCAAGAATCACTCAATTCCGATAAGCGGTGAGAAAACTAGAGCTTCCTAAAGTTGTGGGTATGTTAGGACATCCCTCTCTTTACAACTTTGATTATGCCTTGATCACACCACACCAATTAGATATGATTATATATGCATTAAAACATCACAAATAATATTATACTCATATTACTTGCATTAAAGGCATGAAAAAGATTCAGGTAGTATAAAAGGGGAGCTCCGCATGATGCAGAGCTCCGCTTCATATTTAAACTGTATATTTAAACTCTCAACCTTTTTATCCTTTTGTTTTGTACATGAAAAGTCTTAAATTCTAAAAATTTTATAGGATCTATTGCCTAAAAAATTCTTCAATATTTGGGTATCTTGAGAGAGGGGGGGTTCTAACTCAGAAATGCCATTAATCCCCCAAGTAATCAAAAAGCCATTGTGGGGAGGACCCTTTTGTCTTCTTTAATTTCTTCTATTAGAACAACTCTCCCCCGTGCTCTATTGCAGTAACATTTATCTTTACTTCGACCATGTTTTTCTCTACTCCAACACCAGCGAAAGAGGATGTCTCGTAATCATAGTCTAGGGATTTAAGTTGTGCATCCTTCTGCTTCATTTTCGTAATTATAGCTAGGACTTTGCTACAAGACCCTCTTAGGGCCGAGACCACTGAGACCATGCTCTATCAGAAGCTTTATCCTTATAGCTATGAAGCAGGTTGTTTGTATTTGAAGCACAGGGCTCTAAATTGCATTTGTTTCCTAAAGCTATGTTTGAGAGGAAAATAGATGTAGGAAATCATTTCCAATGGAAATAATTTCCTACAAGTGCTCAGTATTCTGGAATATACACTTTATTGTAGAAAACTTTTGCCACGAGTTAATATTTTCCATGGAAAATTTTCCCCTTAAATATGGGGAAAAGTTAATTCCTTGGAGAGATCCTTTACTAAGGTCTCCAAATAAAAACAGAAACTCCCAAAAAAATTGTTTTTTTTTTTTTTTTTTCTTATAATTCTTATATGATTTTTTGATATTTTTTTTCTTTCTAGCCAAACAATAAAAAAGTGAAGGTTAGGAAAAAAAAAATTGGAAAATAATTCTCTTAGATAAATTTTCTTTTCCATCGCATTTTCCGTGCAAACAAACACAACCTTAAGGTCCATTCTTTTATGGACACTTACAAAGTTTGACACTTTTCATTTTGTTACGGTAATTATTAAAAAATTTGAGTCACTTTGTCAAGGTTTTTAACAAAATTAATTCTTGACATTGTGAGATTTCAAGCCTTAAAATTTTTTATGAGATTTGAAATCATTCTTTATGCTGCATTTGTTTATTTTATGGGAATTGCAACCTAAGAGATGAAAAGAATGATACATTTAGTTCTTGAAAAAAAAAAAAGTGTATTATCAAATGAGAAAATTTGCAAAGTGCCGAACTTTATAAGTCTTAGCAAAAGATCCCACCCTAAGTCGAAAATAGATGGATAAAATAATTCTAGTTACTTGTATACAGAGGCTAACTCATTACTGTGTTTCAGCGTGTGTTTCAGCGGGTGTTCAGTACTGGAGTACTTAGTGGTGACATAGTGAAGATCAAAGTTATTCTCATGGCAATATAATTGTACTTTAAAATGTTACGTAAACAAGTGAAGCCCAGCTTCTAATTTACTTTCAAATGTTACTTTGAAAATTTACTTATCCAATATTATTAAAGTAATTTTATGCCTTAGATATGTTATGTATCTTATTTTATTTTCACATAGCTAGTATAAATGTAGCAAACAAATTTAGATTAATTCCACTGTATATTTGCCATATTAACATTATATATACTAGTGGGTGGCACGTGCGATGCACGTGAGAGCGAAAGAAAGGAGTTAACCGTAGTTAATAGGAGTTAAAAAAGAGAGTCTCCACTTCCTCAGAGTGACTTTTATTAAAAATAATAATAAAAAGACACGTGTTAACTTGCAGGTGCGATTGAACTCTCCCTGAGTTCAATCTCGATTGGCTGTGATTCTATTCCTTAAATAGATAGATGAGCAAGGTGTAGTTGGGGAATTAAAGTAAAACATGGAATCAAAGCTTTGTTTTATATGAGGGTAGTTTGGGAGCCTCTCCGACTATAATAGTAAAGATATATATATATATATGGGAAATGTTACTCTTCACACAAGGGCGTGAACAGTAACAGCTTCATGTAGAGTAAAGGTTATGGTAATTCTGTTAATAAAATAAATACAAAGGATAGTCTTGAAAATGTAAAAAAATTTAGTTTTGAACATATATCCAGCATTATTGAGTTATTTACAAAATTGCCATTCAATTTGGCCTTAATTTGTCTTTCGTGAACTTGATAACGTTCACGCCCTTGCGTGAACGTTATCAGCCCCCTATATATATATAATTTTTAGACTAATTTTTTTAAAATCTAAAAATCGGGGCGTGAACGTTATCAGCCCCCTATATATATAATTTTTAGACTAAGTTTTTTAAAATCTAAAAATCGTTATATCATAAAAACATGACATGATTTTCACTATTTTTTGCTTACTAACATTAGCTATTTGGACGTATCACGAGTGTGGATAGCCTTTTCTGGCGTCGCCAGAGACAATCCGAGGCGGCTTTGTAATTCGCATTTCCAATAGAAGGAAAACAGACCATTAATGGCACAATCTTTGGGGGGGATTTTCTCTTCCAATGTCATTTTCTGTCATGCCTTTACTAATGCAATCACATGTAGTATCCATCTGGCCAAATGGGCCTCGGATTGCCACTGGCGAAGCCAGATATCCCTCTCGAGCAATCATAGAATAAGGGACATATGGCGATAAAAGTAGAGAAATCATTTCATTTTCTTCCCATAATTTTGAATTCTCCCCTTAATATATCTACCCCATTATCTCAACACTTTATCGCCATGTGTCATATATTGTGCGGAGAAGTCAAAATCATGGGGCCCATGATTTTGACTTCTCTACCAGTTGTCCCCTATTCTATGGTTGCCGACTTTGCCAAAGACCATCCGAGGCTATCTAATGGGCCCTAAATTGGTTATTTGGATCACTGACACTTCTTCCCCTGCCAAGCAAGCGCTTAGAATTTAGAATTTAGATAGCTAATATACATAAGACTCTGAAGCTTAAACCATCAGTATGTGGTACCAACACTCAAACTGACTTTTTTTTTCTTTTTTCTTTTTTTTGTTGAAAAGGTTAAACACACACTCACTCAAATAGGCCAACATACACACCCGTCCACATGAGACTAAACACAACTCATCTCACCCGAAGAACCTATCTCTTGGTGTGAAGAAGAAACCTTATATGGATTCATGTTTAGCAAGGGTTTCTTCTCATATGGATTCAAGGTTAGCAAGGGTTAACTGATGTGAGACTAAATTGGTTAGACCGACTATCCAAGTCTGCCTCTTTGATTTTTTTGGTCGAAACATTAAACACACTCACATAGGTTAACACACACTCGGTTTACATGCGGCTAAACTCAACTCAACTCATCTCACCAAAAGAGCCTATCTCTTAGAAAGAGGAAGGAACCTTAAGAGTTGGGAAAAATTTCAAAAACCAACATGTCATTTCAGCATTAAGAATTAAAAAAAAAATCAATTCTGGGAGTGAGGTTAGCATTCCTCAAGGGATAATGGAAAAGTTTTGGGGGCAATCCTCTTATCCCTTTGTATAATCAGAAAGGTAAAAGAATCCTCCCCACCCGCCAGGCCACCAAGCGTCAAAACACAATTGATCGAATATTTGGAATCATCTGTAGTACGGTACAGCTGAAATCGATGTGTAGCTGTTTGTCTCGTGTAGACCTGGGAATCCAGGATGCTCGTGGGGCATGGGGCCAATGTATGAGATACCTCACTCAGTCCATGTTATCGAACTTCAAGCATACTTATCATCCCACAGAGATACCTCTCTCAGTCCACGTACCTTATCGATCTTCAAGCATACTTATCATCTATATATATATATATATATAGAGAGAGAGAGAGAGAGAGAGAGAGAGAGAGAGAGAAAGAGAGAGGGGAATATGATGAATGATTGAAGATGGAAATGCCATTTTGTAGGAAAGGGGCCAAATGGTAGGGAACATTTTGAATCTACTCTCAGGCAATGTACTGATTACTTTGAAGAGAGTAAATGGCAACTGTAGCGAAGATTCGAGCCATGTGGAAGAGGCTGCCAAACCAGAGATGGCCTTATTAGGCTGTTCATTCACTTTTGCTGAACAAGATCTCATGACACTTTAATTATGTTTATTCTCAGGGATCTCTTCATCTCTTTAGTAAGGAGACGTCCGATCAGGTACGTAGAGAAACAGCCGGTACGTAATCTGTGGACCCTCCTCTGCATATTTTTCAACTTATCAAAGCATTTGAACTGTCAGAATATATGGAAACCTTGAACTGTAACACTCGATCGCACTAATGGATGATCGTATCACCGACAAATTGGGGATTGGGATAGCAGTAACATAATTTCTGAGCCCTTTGTTTCTTTTTAGATAAGGGAAGTAGAGGTACTCTAGGGGCACTGTGCTCGCTAGAGAGTCTGGATTACACCAATTATAATAGCAGCGCCATCCTAAGCGCCGTGAATGGCCCAACAAGCAGCGGGCTACCCGTATAAAAAACTGTTTCAAAGATCAGTGGAATAGGTGAAAGAATCTCAAAATCAGTTTTTGGATCAGTGGTAACTTCAAAGTACTATCACAGATCCATTAAACCAAGCATGAGTGTTACAGTAAAGAATTTGGATTAGGTGAAAGAATCTCATTCAACCCCTCTTGTTTGACCAACGAAACGCGCCTATTAACCAAAGTTAACATTCAGAGTTAATTTTTTCTTTCAAAAAACTAAGTTTTGATGGTTGAATCCTAAGAGTTACGTTGGTGATCATCTTAACCATGGTTAAGGGCTATTAAAAGGGACACGTGTTGACCTGTGGGACGTAATGGGACTCCAAGAATTTCAAGTCCTTATGACACATGATATCTCCTAATTATAAGGCCCTTAATTGAATGGTTTGTTACTTTGTTCTCTCCATCGTTTGAATGGCAATACTAATACTATAGCCTATAGGGAGAATATTGAAAGCACAATGTCGTGGTACATGGCAAACGTGGAAGGATAGGGACTTGCCAACCTCATCTCCAAGTCAGGATCTGTCAACTAGGGCGTTATTCAAGATGCTGGATGATCGTATATATCACCGACAAACTAGCAAGTTCTCAGCACTTTCCTTTCTGGATACGAGAGATTGCTCAATCTGGCCCATGTAATCCCAAGTGTTAAGAAGAGATTACGGGAAGGCCAGCCTTTGTGAAGGGGGCCAACAAGCATTCAGCCACTAATAAACATGTTATAAAGATCAGCTGGGTACCTTCAAAGTACTATCACAAATGATCCATTCAACCACGCATGCATCATGGTTACAGCAAAGAAACTTAAAAAAAAAAAACGAAGAAGAACCAAAAAACGACAATAAAATAGAGAGAAACACCCGTATTTATGTGATTCTGCACTGTGCTACCTCTCTCACTAATTTTATGTGAAATTTACAATTCCCTCTAGTCTCATTGTCTGCCTAATGATTATAGGGAAATGATTTTGAGACTGCAAAAGGGTCGAGACCACCGAGACCGTGCATACATGGATGCACGGGATTTCCGGTGGGCCTACTACATTAACTTGGGCCCATCTGAAATTCCGTGCATCTTGGTTTCCTCTCGGTGGTCTTGGCCTTTTGCGGCCTCAGTAGGAAAGTTCAATGTTCAATGAATGTAACCTAATCATAATGCACATAAATATCCCGTATAATGATGTAAGATTATGAAATTACGAAGTTGGTCCGATCAACGCATAACAAAACTGGTTTAGGTGGGTGGTTGACACTATCCAATACCCGAATCTCATTCAACCCCTGGTGTTTGACCAATTAAATGCGCGTACCTAGTGTTTGACCAACGAAATGCGCTTATTACAACTTTTGACACATGACATCTCCTCAATAAGGCCATTGAATATGGTTTGATTTCTCCATCCATATATGTGAGCCTTATGAAAGAGATTGCATGCAACTTATAAATTAATTTGTCAAGTGGGTTAAACAAAATGTAGATGATCGAATGATTTACAGCTACTCTGATTGAGGACGTTGACCCCGTCTTCCATTTGTCAACACCATTGCATATACTGTGTGGAACCCGAGGACCATTTCAGACTATGGATCCAATGGCAACCCCCTGCTCTCTTCTTATATAGGACAATGAAACTGGGACAGTATTGGGCCCCAAGATGGGCTTGAGCGTATAGTCTACCGCGGTGATCCAGGCCGAGGCTGACCATGGTTGACCAGCTTGACAGCCCTACTACATCAATAACACGTCCCCTTAAAGCTCCTTGGCAAAAGCTCCCAAGGAGCTTTTGCAAACCTAAGGAAAAATAGTTAACTTACCTGGGAATAAATCTACTATGTCACTAACACAACTAGATATCCCTTAAACCAGACTATCTTGTCGATAAATCTACTACCCCCCCACCCCAAAAAAAAAAAATAGTTAATATATTTGGGATCTCTATTTGCAAACCTAAGGCTGATCCTCATTGGTCCATGCCCCACTTTAAAATTCTCATCACATTTGTTGAGTATTTAAGATTAGGGCGTGAACCAATGAGGCTCAGTCTTAGGTTTGTAAATGGAGATCCCAAGTGCGCCTATCACTGCTCAAAAAAATATTATGTAATAAATCCAGTCTAATACTCTAAATCCTGAAAAATACACTTTATTGTAGAAAACTTTTCCCACAAGTTGATATTTTCCAATGTAAAATTTTTCCCTTACATATGGGGGGAAGTTAATTCCTTGAAGAGATCATTTACTAAGGTCTCCAAATAAAAACAGGAACTCTCCCAAAAAAAAATTTTATTTTTTATTTTTTATTTTTATTTTTTTTTATAATTCTTATATGATTTCCTGATTTTTTTTTTTCTTTCTACCCAAACAATGGAAAAGTGAAGATTAGGAAAAACAATTGGAAAATAATTCTCTTAGAAAATTTATTTTCCATCCCATTTTCTGTGCAAACAAACACAGCCTTAAGGTCCATTCTTTTATGGACACTTACAAAGTTTGGCACTTTGCATTTTGTTACGGTAGTTATTAGGAAATTTGAGTCACTTTGTCAAGGTCTTTGGCACCTTGCCAACATAGTTGTGTTACTCTACTACCTCAACATCCTGTGTCTTCAACTGAGAGAATACTTCACCTGATCTTTGCACCACTATGCTATTTCACTACGTGTAGTCTTGATACATCAACTCCTGAAGTCTTCATTTCGAATAAACACTGTGCTCCTCAAGTCCCAATACTGTTTTCACCCTGAGTACACATTTGATCCTGAATTTTTCATTGACTACTATCCACTAATAGCTTTGCTCCAACACACCATTGCATTAGAGACCAACACCTATTTTCTTGTCGAACTTCATCTCGATCCTGGACAAGTATCTCCCGTAACAAGTTCATTCTCTAAAAGCCAACAAACTCTGTAGCCAGTAGCACTCCTACTATTCGGAGCCATAGTAGAAGTATCTTGTGCATTTCAACCAATCACCTGTTGCAAACTGTAGCTTCATGCTCTCACAAGCAACCATGCTCTGATACCAACTGTCACGGTTAACTTTTTGATTTTGCGGAACAATCGTGTGGCGCCTCGATCATCCCATGATCTCGGCCAGCCTTACACCATTACACTATCCGTCCACTGAACCTACCCAATGTCTCGTGCCACAATGCTACGACAAGGTACGACCCACTACCGAGTCTCATCCGCTAAGCTTGCTCAGCTGGCTTACGCATTACTTCATCGTGTCGCACCCGACACTCGTCCAACACCTAAGGTTCTCGCGTCACCGAGGTTCCGTCTCGCGCATCTCTCATAATATTAAGGTTCCCCGATCAAGGCGAACATCCAACACGGTCCGATACTCTCTAACACGACTATCGGTCATCTCCATGCATCGCGGATAACTTAGGAGCATCACTGCCCCGTTTATAGAGCATTGAGAGCATAATGCCACATTGCGATCCTCGGTCCTCTGACCGAGTATCACAACCATACCTCGCGTACCTCCTAGACGACTATGATGCATACTGCACGCTTATACGCCGAACTAGGATGAAACCTCTTGCCCAAATGCTCTTGCACAGTGTTAGGATATCCGTCTCCTTTGCACCGTCCTTGAATACTCCAACAATCATCCAAGGAGACTCCAAGATCCCCTTTAGGATCCTAAAGCCCGCCCCTAACTCCTTTGGGGTTGCTCATTAGGTGGCCCCAGATGTGTCACAAGGGAAGGTAAAGTTACGCCATTCTCCTCCAGATGGATGATAAACCTTTCACCCTTCACCAGAAGGAAACATCACCATTGCTAATGGAGTCATACTGGTCTTTTATAGAACAGTACATTGAATATCCATAAACCGTCTGTACTATTGAACTCGTATTAACTTTCTCTTTGAATGAATGTACTATTGGCTCTACTTCCAACATACTATGTGGGCTCCACAATACTCGCTCACATGTGTTCGACCAAGCACCAAACTCAAGCTTCCATAACTCTTTGTGTGCACTTCACCCAAACTACAGTACCTCGTACACAACATCAAGATACCTCCGTGTCCCTTCACTTCGGTACCTCAGCACTAAGACACCAACCTTGCCCCACGCTGCGCTATCGCTTGTATAGTGCATCGCCTATCTCCTAAGCACCGCATTGGCATCCCTTGCCCATGCTTAGGAAAATATTCTAAATCCTAGAAAATACACTTTATTGTAGAAAAATTTTCCCACGAGTTAATATTTTCCATGGAAAATTTTTCCCTTAAATATGGGGGGAAGTTAATTCCTTGGAGAGATCCTTTACTAAGGTCTCCAAATAAAAACAGGAACTTTCCCAAAAAAAAAAAAAAAAAAATTTATTTTTCTTTTTATTTTTTCTTATAATTCTTATATGATTTTCTGATTTTTTTTTTTTTCTTTCTAGCCAAACAATAGAAAAGTGAAGATTAGGAAAAAAAAATTAGAAAATAATTCTCTTAGAAATTTTTTTTTTTCCATCCCATTTTCCGTGCAAACTCAGCCTTAAGGTCCATTCTTTTATGGACACTTACAAAGTTTGGCACTTTGCATTTTTTTACTGTAGTTATTTGGAAATTTGAGTCACTTTGTCAAGGTCTCTAACAAAATTAATTCTTGTCATCATGAGATTTCAAGCCTTATAATTTTTTATGAGATTTGAAATCATTCTTTATGCTGCATTTGTTTATGGGAATTGCAACCCAAGAGATGAAAATAATGATAAAATTTGCAAAGTGACGGACTTTAAAAGTCTTAGCAAAAGATCTGACCCTAAGTAAGTCGAAGTCTTAGCAAAAGATCGGACCCTAAGTCAAAGATAGATGGATAAAATAACTTTAGTTACTTGTATACAGAGGCTAACTCTTACTCATTACTGTGTTTCAGGGGTGTTCACTGGTGTTCTTAGTGGTGACATAGTGAAGATCAAAGTTATTCTCATGGCAATAAAATTGTGTTCTAAAATGTTACGTAAACAAGTGAAGCCGAGCTTCTAATTTACTTTCAAATGTTACTTTGAAAATTTACTTATTCTTTATTATTAAAGTAATTGTATGCCTTAGATACGTCATCTTATTTTATTTTATTTTCACATAGCTAGTATAAATGTAGCAAACAAATTTAGATTAATTATGCTGTATAGTTGCCATATTAACATATTATATATATATATATATATATATAATTTTTTAAAAATTTAAAAGTCGTTATATCATACAATATAACATGATTTTCACTATTTTTTGCTTACTAACATTAGCTATTTGGACGTACCACGAGTGTGGATAGCCTTTTTAGGCAGTGCTTTGTAATTCACATTTCCGATAGAAGGAAACCAGACCATTAATGGCACAATCTAGGGGGGATTTTCTCTTCCAATGTCATTTTCTGTGATGCCTTTACTAGTGCAATCACATGTAGGAACCGTCTAAATGGGCTCTAAATTGGTTATTTGGATCACTGACACTTCTCCTGCCAAGCAAACTGGTTTAGATAGGTAATATACATAAGACTTTGAAGCTTAAACCATCGGTATGTGGTACCAACACTCAAAATGACTTTTTTTTTTTTGTTGAAAAGGTTAAACACACACTAACTCAGATAGGCCAACATACACGCCCGGTCCACATGATGATAAACACAACTCATCTCACCAGAAGAACCTATCTCTTGATGAGAACCTTGTATGGATTCAAGGTTAGCAAGGGCTAACTGATGTGAGGCTAAATTGGTTAAACCGACTATCCAAGTCTGCCCACTATGATTTTTTTGGTTGAAAGATTAAACACTAACATAGGCCAACACACAATCGGTCTATATGTAGCTAAACTCAACCCATCTCACCAATAGAGCCTAACTCTTGGAAAGAGGAAGGGATCTTAAGAGTTGGAAAAAATTTCAGAAACCAACATGTCATTTCAGCATGAAGAATTTGAAAAAAATTCAATTATAGGAGTGAGGCTAGCAATCCTCAAGGGATAATAGAGAAGTTTTTGCTGGGGCAATCCTCTTATCTCTGATTGTATAATCAATCGGCACAGGAACTCGAGAGAATATCTCGAGTTGGAACTCCTAGAGGCCACCACGTGTCTCCTTTGACACCCCTTAACGATCGAGGTGAAAGAATCCTCCCCACCCCTCAGGCCACCAAGCGTCAAAACACAATTGATCGAATATTTGGGATCATCTGTAGTACGACGTACAGCTTAAATCGATGGGAGTGTAGCTGTTTGTCTCGTGCAGATCAGGGAATCCAGGATTCTCGTGAGGCATGGGGCCTATGTATGAGATACCTCACTCAGTCCATGTTATCGAACTTCAAGCATACTTATCATCCCACAGAGATACCTCTCTCAGTCCACGTACCTTATCGATCTTCAAGCATACTTATCATCCACACACACACACACACACACATATATATATATATATATATATATATATATATGACCGTGTTAGGGCCGAGACCTCGCGCCATAACACGGGGTCTCAGGTGGAGCCCATCTTCACATGGTGGGCTCCACTTGAGATCCCATGTTGGGGCGCGAGGTCTTGGTGGTCTCGGCCGTAGCATTTCCCTCTCTCTATATATATATATATATAGAGAGAGAGAGAGAGAGAGAGAGAGAGAGAGAGGAGAGGAGAGGGAGGGAGGGAGGGAGGAAGATGATGAATGATTGAAGATGGAAATGCCATTTTGTAGGAAAGGGGGCAAATGGTAAGGAGGAACATTTTGAATCTACTCTCAGGGAGGGAATGTACTGATTACTTTGAAGTAGGGGTGTCAATGAAACGAGCCAGCTCGGCGAAACTCGAAAAAAACCGAACTTAAGCTTTTACTTTGGGCTCGTCGAGCCGAGCCGAGCCTTAAAAGTAAGCTCGAAAAATAAACGAGCTGAGCCTAAACAATAGGTGGCTCAACTCGGCTCGATTAATTTTATAATAATACCCTTTAAAAATTAAATTTATATTATATATTTAGTATACCTTTTTTTGATAAAATTTATAAACTATACATTCATGTAATTATTTTTGTTTAAGTTTTAACTCAGGTTTTCACGTGAGTCACATGACATCCCAATTAAAAAAATGTTATTTTAATTGAATCTAGTGCTTATCAATGTATTTTTTTTAAAAAAAAATTATTGAGCCGAGCCGAACTCGAGCTCAATGATTTGTGGATGAGCCGAGCCGAGCCGAGCTCGAGCCTTTGTAAAATTCCAATGAGCCGAGCCGAGCTCGAGCCACTGTAAAATTCCAACGAGCTGAGCTCAAGCAGTGCCCAGCTCGACTCGTTGACACCCCTACTTTGAAGAGAGTAAATGGCAAGAGTAGCGAAGATTCGAGCCATGGTAGAGGCTGCCAAACCAGAGATGGCCTTATTAGGCTGTTCATTCACTTTTGCTGAACAAGATCTCATGACACTTTAATTATGTATATTCTCGGGGATCTCTTCATCTCTTTGGTAAGGAGACGTCCGATCAGGTACGTAGAGAAACAGCCGGTACGTAATCTGTGGACCCTCCTCTGCATATTTTTCAACTTGTCAAAGCATTTGAACTGTCAGAATATATGGAAACCTTGAACTGTAACACTCGATCGCACTAATGGATGATCGTATCACCGACAAATTGGGAAGTAGAGGTGCTCTAGGGGCACATTGCTCGCTAGAGAGTCTGGATTACACCAATTATAATGGCAACGCCATCCTAAGCGCCGTGAATGGGCCAACAAGCAGCGGCCTACCCGTATAAAAAACTGTTTCAAAGATCAGTGGATTCCAGTAAAGAATTTGGATTAGGTGAAAGAAGCTTAAAAACATTTTTTGGATCAGTGGTAAATTCAAAGTACTATCACAGATCCATTAAACCAAGCATGAGTGTTACAGTAAAGAATTTGGATTAGGTGAAAGAATCTCATTCAACCCCTCGTGTTTGACCAACGAAACGCGCCTATTAACCAAAGTTAACATTCAGAGTTAATTTTTTCTTTCTAAAAACTAAGTGTAGATGGTTGAACCCTAAGAGTTACGTTGGCGATCATCTTAACCACAGTTAAGAGATATTAAAAGGGACACGTGTTGACCTGTGGGACGTAACGGGACTCTAAGAATTTCAAGTCCTTTTGACACATGATATCTCCTAAATATAAGGCCTTGAATGGTTTGTTACTTTGTTTTCTCCATCGTTTGAATGGCAGTACGTACTAATACTATAGCCTATAGGGAGAATATTGAAAGCACAATGTCGTGGTACATGGCAAACGTGAAGGATGGGGACTTGCCAACCTCATCTCCTAGTCGGGATCTGTCAACTAGGGCGTTATTCAAGATGCTCGATCATCGTGTATATCACCGACAAACTAGCAAGTTCTCAGCACTTTCCGTTTTTGGATACGAGAGATTGCTCAATCTGGCCCATGTAATCCCCAAGTGTTAAGAAGAGACTACGGAGGCCAGCCGTTGTTAACAAGCATTCAGCCGCTAATCAACATGTTATAAAGATCAGCTGGGTACCTTCAAAGAACTATCACAAATGATCCATTGAACCACGCATGATGGTTACAGCTAAGAAACTTTCAGGAAAAAAACGACAATAAAATAAAGAGAACCACCCTTATTTACGTGATTCTGCAATGTGCTACCACTACCACTACCACGCTAGAAAGATCATTTCACTAGTTTTCTGTGAAAATCGAGTCACAATTCTCTCTCCTTGCATTTTCTGCCTAATGAATATAGAAAAATGATTTTGAGACCGCAAAAGGGTTGAGATCATTAACACCATGCATGGATGTACGGGATTTTAAATGGAACCTATCATATCAATGTGGGCCCCACCTAAAATCCATTACATCCGTGCACAGTCTCGCTTATGCGGTCTCAGTAGGAAAGTCCAATGAATACAACCTAATCATAATGAAGATAAATATCCCGTCCAATGACGTAAGATTATGAAATTACGAAGTTGTTCTGATCAACTTAGAATATAAGGCACAAACATAACAAAACTGGGTTAGGTGGGTGGTTGAGACTATCCAATACCCGAATCTCATTCAACCCTTGGTGTTTGACCAGCTAAAAGCACCTAGTGTTTGACCAACGAAATGCGCCTATTACAACTTTTGAAACATGACATCTCCACAATAAGGCCCTTGAATATGGTTTGTTTTCTCCATCCCAATAAGTGAGCCTTATGAAAGAGATTGCAACTTATAAATTAATTTGTCAAGTGGGCTAAACAAAATGTAGATGATTGAAGGCCACTTCACCTAAAAGGGGACACCATAAGGGTAATATTGAAATACGTACCCTCTTTGGTAAAATATTTCAAACCATATCCTAAACCGTGATATTTTAAGTTTAGGGCGACATAACGGTACTTAACTCTCCTATATAAGAAGAGAGCAGGTGCTAGCCATTGGATCCATATTCTGAAATGGTCCTCGGGTTCCACACAGTAAATGCAATGGTGTTGACAAATGGAAGACTGGGTCAACCTCCTAAATCAGAGTAGCTGTAAATCATTCAATCATGAGTTAAGTACTGTTATGTCACCCTAAACTTAAAATATCATTGTTTAGGGTATGATTTGAAATCTTTTATCAAAAAGGGTATGTATTTCAATATTACCCTTATAGTGTTTGGCTTTTACATGCATAACTTAAGGGTAAATATGTCAAAAGTATGCCCTTTTTAGTAATAAAAATGCAAAGGGTGCCTTATTTTATAAATTTGTCAAAAGCATGCCCTTTTAAGTAATACAAATATAAGGCATGCTCTTTTAGGTGAAGCGGCCATCAGCATTGGTCCCCAAGATGGGCTTGAACGTAGAGTCTACTGCGGTGATACAGGCCGAGGCTGACCATCTTAACAGCCCTTCTAGGTCACTAACACATCCCCTTAAAGCTCCTTGGGAAAAGCTCCCAACGTCCAATTGCGGGGTCAGATTTTATAGCATCAGTGCTTAGGATTTTCATAGTCTGAGGTCATGTTTTGTGACATATTTATGTAGGAAAATAGTAAAGTCTTTAAGAATTTATTTTCAAGGATAGAAAATTGTTTCTTGAGAGTGATGCCAAAAGAGGGATTAACAGCTTTGATTATCAGTAACTGGGGGTTGTCTCGTGAATTCTCGTGCAGACTGGCACAGTTTCAATAGCTTGGCCATAAGGCCTAACCAGAAATTAACCAGAGCGAACTGAACTGGGCAAATCCTAAAGTTTGATAGTAGGTACTAGTTTATCAGAATCAGTATACGCGTCTATCATCCCCATGTTATACATGCCCCTGCTCGAAAACTTATCCATCTGGTCTGCTCGATCAGTGAGCAACCTCTTGCTGGCAGGAATAACATAAGCTACCCATGTAAAGCTAAATTTTGATAAAAACAAATTTGAGACTTAAAGATTAGATACTAATTAGTAAGCGTTGGGCGATGTCCCAGTTTTTTAACACTTTGGATTTGCCGATATTAATTGGCATCTGGTCGGTGACGTGAGGAGGTATGTCTCGGCTCCCCTTCTCTTGTCATGTGTCCGGCCCCTTTTAACTCCATTTAATTGTGGTTAAGATTCAGTCACACCTAGGCTTCACCCATCTACCCTTGGTTTTTAGAAAAATAAAATAAAATAAATTAAATTTAACCACAGGGTTGAAAAACTGTAACCCGAGTTCATATTGAGTTGAAGGGGTAGCTATGTGAGAGCGAGGAGCGCTCCTCGCCCGTGGAGGGAACTATTGCTCTTCCCGATATTTACCATGAAAATGTCAGTGACATTTAATATCGGGAATTCAAATTCCCCATTTGAAAAGAGGACTAATTACCATGAAGATGTCAGTGACATTTTCCTATGCAGTATCAATTAGATACCCCTTAAAACAACCTATTTAGGTGACATTTTCCTATGCAGAATCAACTAGATACCCAAAAGGAAAATTGTTAACGTGAGAGGATCTCCATTTGCAAACTGTAATGGGTAAATTTCGTAAAAACCTAAGTATGGTAGTAACGAGCTCGTCCTCGGTGTGGTGTTATCGTTTGAGCTCATTTCCGTCGTCTCTTCGACGATGGGCCCGTGGTCTCATAGACGACGATCACGTCGGCCCGTGGTCTTATAGACGACGATCACGTCCTCGTTTCGACGACGTACCCGTGGTCTCATAGACGACGATCACATTTTCATTCAGACAACATACCCGTCGTCTTATTGTCAACGACCCCGTATCCCAACACGTAATGAAGTCCGGCGCTACTGCCCAGTCGCCTGGGACTGATCCTACCTCTACGATACGATGGTAGGTGGGAAACATTGTCTTGGCATTAAATGCAGCATTAAATGTCATTTAATGCTAGTCATCTCGGACGAGTTCCTACTCTATGCCTGCTCTCTTTTATATGCAGATACGCGTGCAGTACGAATGACCGGGAGATCTATCTAAAATGATTACTGAAGTACACATCAGAGATTTGAGGTGTGCATGGACATCCATGGGTGCCTATGGCCATGGCAGGAGTGGCCTATAAAAACCTGTGAAAAATAGTGTGAAATGGATGAAAAATTTGAGGAGCTAAGACCTTCAAACTCTCTGTATTTTCTTACTGTTCATCATCTTCTACACCTACTGACTTTATCATCGGAGTACAGGTCAGGGTATCACACCCTCCACTCCAACCTTCTACCGGTAAACCAGAGCTTGGGAGGAGCTGCTGCTGACGCGTGTCCTTTCGGTAAACTCCCCTCACAAAATTGGCGCCGTCTGTGGGAATTCTTTAGCCGAAACCACCCTTTGCTCACACCACCTCTCTCGGTCAACATGGCAGACCAAACTCCCCAGTCTATCGTCGAAAACCAGCCCCCTCAAGCCATTCCCTGCACCCCTTCCACCATGCAAACGTTCGCGTCAAGCCAATCTTCTGGACAACCGGAACGCCCCTTCCACCATACCTGATCCCATCCTGTTACTATTACAACAGTAACAGGCCACTCTGGCCCAGATAGTCAACCAGCAGCAGTCACTGCAGGAGCGGCTTGATGCTTTGGAGCATAGTAACTTGGAGATCGATGACGAATCTCCTAGAGGGGGCTCTGCGGCTCGTAAACTCAATTTCCCTTCTTCCCCTCCCCCCAAAGCAACAGTCCCGATCTCGCCGTCTGCACCAGAGAATCTGGAGAGAAGATTCACTCTCACTCCTTCTACTGACGAGACTGCCTATCCTCGTTCTCTTGGTGCTCATGCTGAACAATGAGATCTCCGTATCAGCAACGACGGGTTGAAGACAGGCTTAACCCTCAAGGACGTGGAAGCCCTGATCAATGCTCGAGTCAGAGGAACGACGAGTGGGGCCTCTCTCGATCAATACGCTCAGAAGTACAAAGACGAGGAGGAGACGTCCCCTTTCTCCAAGGAGATTGTCGAATCTTATACCCCATCAAAATTCGTGGTACCGAATTTTGTTAAGTTCGATGGGAGGAGAGATCCTATTGACCACCTGACGGACTTCAAGAATGCAATGGCTGTCCGTAACCCAGATGATAATCTCCTCTGTAAAGCCTTCCCTAGCAGCCTGACTGGAGCGGCTGCGAGATGGTTCCGTAATCTACCCGCGGGGTCGATCAGGTGTATGGCTGATCTGAGGTCAGTTTTCATTGACCAGTACATCATTAACAAGAAGAAGAAAGCAGGCGCAGATTCACTCTTCGCCATGCGAATGAAGACGGCGGAACCCCTTAGAGACTTTATTCAACGGTTTACCGATGAAGTCTCTAATATCGATAAGATCGAGGACTGCACTTGCATAGCGGCCTTCAAGAATGTCATACCCAAGAGTTCTAAGCTCTACGAATCTCTTGCCCTTGACTGTCCAATCAAGATGGACGAGCTGATAGTCCGTACCTCTAAGTACGGGAGGATGGAGGAAGATATTGCAGCAACAACGAGACCCAGAGCACGAAGGGTAGATGCTGTGGAGTGGAGAAGCAAACCCTCCTCGAAGAGAGGGAAAAGACCGAAGTATGGATCATCTTCCAGCGACGAGGAACCACGGTGGCGCACACGGCAGGAAAAAGTGATGTATGTTGAACGACGGGAAGAACCGAACCGACACTCGTTGGGAGTCCGCCAAGATTTAGACTCATCAAGGAGGACGGATCTACGTCCCAACTCCCAACGGCGGGACGACCGTGCCTATCAGAGACGAGAGGAACCCGGGCATTACAAGGAGAGGGAGAATCAGACGACGGAAAGACGTCCTTTTGCATCTCGCGCGGGTCAGGTCAACTTCTCAGCGAGCCCGACGACGATTATGAAGACGATGGAAGACAAACCCTACTTCGAATGGCCAGCACGGATCGTTTGTGATGTCACCTCGGGACCCAGGGCGCATGAATATTGTCAGTACCACAAGTGCCACAGGCACCTTACAAACCGTTGTCGCATCCTGAGAGAATATCTGGAAAGATTAGTCCGTGAAGGCTATCTGGGAGAATACGTGGACTCTGGAAGAGGAGAAGGGCATATTACAGATCCACCCACTCGATCTCATGAGGGAGAGCCATCTGGTCATATGGGCCGAGGCGAAGAAGCTCCGAAGGGAGTCATAAATGTCATCCATCGCGCTCGAGTACCGGAAGTAGATATTGAGCAGCAGTTCCGAGCGAAGGCAAGGAAGTTATCACACGTGGCAAAAGTTTGTCAGGTGCGATTGACAACGAAGAAAGTCGAGCAGGCCCTATCGTTCACTGATCAGGACATGACAACTGTGGTCAGGCCTCACTACGATGCTCTCGTCTTGACTATGCGAATTGACGATTTTGACATCAGGCGAGTGCTCGTTGACCCTGGAAGTGGGGCGGATATCATGTATCTCCATGCTTTCGCAAAGATGGAGTTGGGCCCGGCAGTTCTCGTCCCTGCACAGACCCCCTTGATAGGATTCGACGGAAGCTCGATGCAACCCGTAGGAGAAGTCGTCCTACCGGTCAAAGCTGGACCTATCATCCTGTCCACCCGGTTCTCCATTGTCGACGCACCGTCCCCATACAATGCCATCTTGGGGCGATGGTGGACTCACGAAATGAGAGCTGTTCCGTCTTCCTATTATCAGGTACTGAAATTTCCTACTCCAGAAGGACCCAGTGAAATACGAGGAGACCAGCTGGCATCGCAGAAGTGTGATTATGCCTCACCCGACCCACTCAAATAGCAATTACAGGTCGGGTCCGTGGAGGAGGAGAACACGGGTGAATCGTTTACGAACCACTCTGTTGAACCCACGAAGCTTGTCAACCTGGGGACGGAGAACGAGCCAAGGATGCTACAAATTGGGACCTATTTGACAACGGACGAAGAGCAGGAGTTGATAAATTTTCTGAGGAAGAATCTTGATGTCTTTGCTTGGCCCCACGAGGACATGACGGGTATCAATCCTGAAATCATCTGTCACCATCTCAACGTTGATCCCGTAGTGAATCCGGTTAAACAGAAGCCTCGCAGACTTGCTCCGACGTACCATGAGGCCGTCAATGAAGAGATTGATAAGTTAATTCAGCACGGGTTCATTCGCGAGGTCCAATATCCGGAGTGGATAGCCAATGTAGTAGCTGTTCCGAAGAAGAACGGGAAAGTCAGAGTCTGTATTGATTTCACTAATGTTAACAAAGCTTGTCCGAAAGACTTCTTCCCAGTTCCCAGAATCGATAGACTTATCACTGCTACCGCAGGTCACGAGATGTTGAGCTTCATGGATGGGTATTCGGGTTACAATCAAATCCTTTTAGCTGAGGACGATCAAGAGAAGACGGCCTTCATAACGGAGCGTGGTCTATTCTGTTACCGGGTCATGCCCTTTGGCCTGAAGAATGCCGGGGCCACTTATCAACGGTTAATGAATCTGATGTTCGGACCCTTGCTTGGTAAATCGGTGGAGGTGTATATTGACGATATCGTCGTGAAAAGCCGAACTCGGGTCTCTCTTGTAGCCGACTTGGCGGAGCCGTTTTCCATTTTACGCACTTTCAATCTAAAGTTAAATCCTGAAAAATGTATATTCGGCGTCGCCTCGGGCAAATTCCTTGGCTACCTCGTCAGTCAACGGGGCATCGAAGCAAATCCCACGTAAATCCGTGCTCTGATAGATATGCCGGAACCGAAGACAAGGAAAGAAGTTCAAAAACTGACATGACGTATCGCTGCTCTTAACCGGTTTATATCGAAGTCTTCTGACCGTTGCAGACCTCTGTTCGAGTTATTGAGGAAGGATTCCGTTTTCAGGTGGACAGAAGAGTGTTCCCGGTCTTTCGCCGCCTTGAAGACGTACCTAGGCTCCGCTCCGATCCTCTCTGTACCTGAACCTGGTGAAGTGTTGTACCTCTACCTCTTCGTTTTGGAACGAGCCATTGGCTCCGTGCTCCTCAGAAGTCACAACGGCGTAGAGAAACCTATTTATTTCGTCAGCAAAACATTCCACAAGGCAGAATCCAACTATAGCAGAATGGAGAAGGTATGCCTGGCTCTTGTCTTTTCTGCTGAAAAGTTACGTCCTTATTTTCAGGCACATACCATCGTCGTCATCACCACGTACCCTTTGAAAACTGTGTTGGGGCAACCTGAAACTGCGGGACGTATGTCAAAGTGGGCAGTGGCACTCAGCGAGTTCGATATCCAATATCAGGCCCGAATCGCAGAGAAAGGGCAGGCCGTTGCCAGCTTCCTGGCCGATTTCCCCGTGGAGGAGGCCGAAACTTCAGTAGATCCCGACCGTCATGAGCTCCCAGACGATGCGGAGGAGGATACCGTTGTGGAAGACGAGGCAGGAGATGGAATCAAACTGACGACGTGGTGCGATTGGGTCTTGTACGTGGATGGGTCGTCTAATGTCAGCGGTTCGGGACTTGGTGTTGTTCTTGTCAGCCCAGATCATGTTAAAGTACAAAAGTTGACGCGTCTTGGTTATGCTGCCTCCAATAATGAAGCTGAATATGAAGCGTTAATACTTGGGTTGCAAAGGACCCGAGAGTTGGGAATTTCTAAACTCTGAGTGTTCTGTGATTCACAGCTCGTGGTGAACCAAGTCAACGGTACCTATGAATGTCGAGATGAGAGGATGAGACGCTACGCTGCACTTTTGCAAGAACAACGAAAGGCCTTTGATGTCATCGAGATTAAACATGTCCGAAGGGATGATAACAGGCATGCTGATGCATTGGCCTACCTCGCCTCGATGATGCAAACTGATGAACCCAAGACAATCCTCATGGAGTATAAGGAATGCCCCTCTATTGAGCTGCAAACACAACGAACGGTGTTGTCCGTAAATCAAGTGACGAGCTGGATGACGGGCATTATAACTTATTTGAAGAATGGAATTCTCCCCTCTGACACAAAGGAAGCAAGACGAATACAATATAAAGCTCCCCGTTATACCCTTGTGGATCGGGAACTGTACCGTAAATCCTTTGGAGGACCCCTTTTGAGATGCGTGCATCCTGAAGACGTAGAGAGGATTTTAGCCGAGCTCCACGAGGGGATTTGCGGCATCCATTCGGGAGGACGGACTATCGCTCATCGTGCTCTGGGGCAAGGATATTTTTGGCCATACATGTAAGCCGACGCACAAAAGTATGTACAAAAATGCAGTCAGTGTCAGCGTCATGCGAAATTAATTCATGCCCCCGCTCAGGAACTCAACATCGTCTCTCAACCTTGGCCTTTCGCTCGTTGGGGACTTGATATCGTAGGACCCTTTCCTAAGGCTCCCGGTAATTTGACTTTTCTGCTGGTGGCCACGGATTACTTCTCCCGGTGGATCGAGGCTGTTCCACTTGCGCGTATTAGAGAACAAGAAGTGAAGAAATTCTTGTGGGAACATATTGTCTGTAGATTCGGCATTCCGCAGTCCATCATTTCTGATAACGGGAAGCAGTTCACAGGAAAACTCATTGCCGACTTTTGCCAAGAATTGAAAATCAAGCACATCTTCTCTTCTCCTTATTATCCTCGGGGGAATGGCCTTGCCGAAGCAGCTAACAAGAATATTTTGAATGCCCTCAAAAGAAGACTGGAAGATTCTAAGGGAAAGTGGACCAGCGAGTTACATAATGCGTTGTGGGGATACATGACAACACCGCGGAGCCCTACGAACGAGACCCCGTTCTCTTTGGCATATGGGACGGAGGCTGTTATTCCCACCGAAGTCTGCCTGCCAACAACATGTTCCCGAAAGAAGCACGGAGAGGAAGACAAAAACGTCGAATTAATGCCTATTCATTTGGACTTGCTGGAAGAAAAGCAGGAAGATGCTAGTATCCAGATGAAACGGTATCAGCAACAATTACGAAAGGCATACAACAAGAAAGTACGGAAAAGGATTCTTCAAGTCGGAGATCTCGTTCTTCGAAAAGTCTTCCAAAATACACGAGAAGTCAATAGCGGAAAGCTGGGTCCCAACTGGGAAGGGCCATATATCGTGGATCGTGTCGGAAGCCCCGGTGTGTACTACCTTAAAGACCTACAAGGTAATGTAATTCAGAAGTCGTGGAATATCATGAATTTAAAGCAATTTTTCCAATAAAATTATTGTGCGTTATGAGCATCTGCTATGAGCATGTGATCAATCGTTTTTATTTACATATCCAGTACTTGGTAAAATGTTCTAGATGTATTACCACGACGGGTGCGTTTCACTCGCACAGGGTACTCACCCCGGGACACAGGTGGCTCATACAAAGGAATTGCCATCTGAGCATATTGGTGGCTTATACTAATGGAATGTCCTCTGAGCATGGTGTCCCACCATGAGTTACCACGGTGGGTACATTTCACACGAACAGGGTACTCACCACGGGACACAGGTGGCTCATACAAAGGAATTGCCATCTGAGCATACTGGTGGCTTATACTAATGGAATGTCCTCTAAGCATGGTGTCCCACCACGAGTTACCATAAGTTCGTCTTTATGAAATGGACTTTTTGTCGAATTACGTCCGTAGTGTTAATCCACGTCTTTGACAACCCGTTATTAGAATGATATAGTGAATTATATTCGTTATGAGATTTGTATCCAATCACGAGTTAATTATGTGCTATTTGTCTTATTTGAACGAGATGACTATTCCGGATCAATCGGTTGCAACACAATGACCACAAAAGGAGATATATATATAAAATTTACTGACAGGAGTCGAACATGAGTACATCCGATACAAAATATGAAAAGAAAGGGATAAGAAGGAGGAAGGATCAGTCTTCGCCAACGTCAACGACCACGACAGCGTCATCAGGAACGATCGGGACGTTGTCAACAGCAACAGCGGGATCAGCAGAGGCAGCTTCAGCTGGAGCCTCGGGGAGAACGGGAGATGGTCCAATAGGTGACGGGGGTTGCCCCCCTCCTTGTACCTCAGGCTCTTCACCGAGCGGGAACTCCATGCCCACAGCCTCAGAACGAGTGGCCTCGTCCTTCGATTGCTGGGGAGACTCTACCAGTCGTCCCGATTCTCGGAGCTCGTTCATCAGCTCCCTCTCCGTCTCGACCCGATCTTCAGCTATCAGCCGTTCCATCTCTGTTTGGAAGTGGGCTCGAAGAGACTCCGTTAAAGCCTCCTTGGTGGCTTCAACCTCCTTGTCCCTCACGACCATGGCCTCCTCAAGCTGTTCGGCCAACGCTGCCTTCTCGGCTTCAGTCGCCTCTAGCCGTTGACGGAGAGTGTTCACGATCTCGTCCATCTCGCTTATGGACCTCTCGGACGGACCTCTCGACCTGTTCCGCCGCCGCCTTCTCTCCTTCCATCACCTTACGGGCTTCGTCCCGAGCTTTGTCCCGTTGTTTCACGGCCGTGGCAATCGTGCCTTTAGCAGACCGCAAGTCAGCTTTGACGGACATTAACTCGTGGTTCAGCCGTTTCACGTCTTCGGCCCCCCTCTTCTCCAGGTCAAGGACTTTGTCCCTCAGCCCATTGGCAGTACGCCTGTTCTCGGCGGTGACCTCGTACATCCCGGCGAGCATGTTGCCCAGCTAAAAAAAAAAAAAACGTACCGTGGCAACAGCTTGACTCGCGGCACTGAACATCCCCATCCAGTGTAAGTCCCTCGTTGCGGCTATATCCGCTGGGAGCCTCATCGCCAACATCATCGATGTGGCAATGGAGTCGTGCTCCATCGCCGAATGGACGACAGTGAGACGAGTATATCCTCGGGGGAAGACAGGATTCCACAGCTCAGCGGGACCCCCCATGGTGATCCTTTCTCGAGGAGGGGCAGAAGACGGAGAAGCAGAAGAAGAAGCCACGTTTGCGGCTGGTGAGGAAGTAGAAGCCGGGACAATCGCAGGGGCAGCCGTATCTGCCACAGTAGACAGAGCAGCTACGACGTCCACGGGAGGGCCGGTGCTAATAATTGGAGGCTCCTCCACCGGGGTACCACTCCCCTCGCCGAATGTTGCGGCTTGAGTAGATGACATCCCGGCCAACTCCCGTTCTCGAACTCGTTGATCGTGCTCCGCCTCTCACCGAGCTTTCTTCGCCTTCAGAGCTTTGAGAGCTTCTACCCTCTCTCTTTTCTCCGTCTTCTTATCCGCCGCGGATAGACTGGAGGGACGAGAAGGACGGGGAGGACGAGTTAACGTTGGAGCCTGTGAGGATCGCGGTGGAAGTTGGTCAGCCATGTCTTCCTCTATCTCCTCATCAAGGATAGCTGCCGGTCCGAGCGGTCTCTGAGACAGTGGATGAGCTGGTCGACGAGACTTTTTAGGTAAGGTCCCTGCTTCTACAACGGACCCTGTCTCTCGAGCAGAGGACGGCTTCCAGGTGATGTAAGCGTGCCCTTTTTCGGTGCGAACCCTCCGAAGCGCGTACTCTTCTTCCGCGGAAAGATCAGAGAAGCGTGGCTTAGAAGCCTCTGCAGAAAGAACGAAACGTTATTAGCCGTGTAACAGGAGTACATTTTCAGAACAGACAACGGAGAACGATTGAAAAGTAACAGACCTGAAGTAAATTCGTGGGGAACAGGACGGGCAACCTCTGCCCTCCAAGCTCCGGAGACCACGAAAGGCATCTCCTTCCAGTCCCGTTCCACATCAGGGAGGTGTGAGATGATGTCGGGGATCCTGGATTTTTGCCTCCAGGTGAAGTACGTCTTCTTTCCCTCCTCAACAACCCCGGGACACTTCACGACGTGGCGGAAGTGGAAGACGTGCCTGGCCTCTACATTGTACCCGTCTCTGTTGAACTTTTCCATCAGAGACATGTATTTGTAGAACTTCGGGTGCATTTGCCCCGGGGCAACTTAGAGGGCGGACAGGACGGAGTCCGTGATGGGAGATAAGGGAAATCGAAGCTCAGCCTCGAACTGGACGAGGTAGACGATAGTGCAGGAAGAACGGTGGTCTGGAATAACGTCTTCTTCCTCAAAATGAATATGGACATGAGGGAGAATTTGGAAAAGGGCTCTGTAATGGTCAAGTACATATCTGACGACTGGTTTGGTTTTGGGTTTGGAAACATTGGCAATAACACCGTGAGGGGCACTGCCTGAACAACTGGCCTCATCGGCACTGTCTATCCTAACTACTTCGGCAGACATGGTGGCAAACAAGTAGAAAAAGAAAAAAAATACAGGGAAACGACCACAGAACAAGAGGAAAAGAGGAGGATCTTACCGAAAACTGTATCTAGGAAGCAAGGAGCACAGCCAAAGAAGAGAGAAGAGCAGAACAGCAGACCGTCGGTGAAGAGAAATTCCGGCAGAGTAGCAGAATGCAAGAATTCAAACGAAGAAGATGAAGTACCAGGCCTTCGGTACTTATAGACCAGTCCATAACTCGAAGGACAATAATGACCTCGATCTATACCGTACGCGTGTCCACGCATGCAGACAACGTGAAGGACAGGATGGTCTTCTGACCGAGTTAAAAAACCGTTGGGAAAAATGAAGCGTCCAGAAGATAATGATGACAGCCTGCCAAGCATTTATGAGGTATGATGTTTCGGCACGCGCAATACAGCTGGCACGACGCTACGTCTTCGCGTGCAGAATATGTGACCTATCACCATTCTGAGGTTAGCAGTATCTTCTCCTCCGTCGTTTCGCTATATTTATGACACTCTGAACCACGTTCAGAGTATCATAAAGGGGCAATTTGTAATGGGTAAATTTCGTAAAAACCTAAGTATGGTAGTAACGAGCTCGTCCTCGGTGTGGTGTTATCGTTTGAGCTCATTTCCGTCGTCTCTTCGACGACGGGCCCGTGGTCTCATAGACGACGATCACGTCCTCGTTTCAACGACGGGCCCGTGGTCTCATAGACGACGATCACGTCCTCGTTTCGACGACGTACCCGTGGTCTCATAGACGACGATCACGTTTTCATTCAGACAACATACCCGTCGTCTTATTGTCAACGACCCCGTATCCCAACACGTAATGAAGTCCGGCGCTATTGCCCAGTCACCTGGGACAGATCCTACCTCTACGATACGATGGTAGGTGGGAAACATTGTCTTGGCATTAAATGCAGCATTAAATGCCATTTAATGCTAGTCACCTCGGACGAGTTCCTACTCTATGCCTGCTCTCTTTTATATGCAGATACGCGTGCAGTACGAATGACCGGGAGATCTATCTAAAATGATTACTGAAGTACACATCAGAGATTTGAGGTGTGCATAGACATCCATGGGTGCCCATGGCCATGGCAGGAGTGGCCTATAAAAACCTGTGAAAAACAGTGTGAAAGGGACGAAAAATTTGAGGAGCTAAGACCTTCAAACTCTCTGTATTTTCTTACTGTTCATCATCTTCTACACCTACTGACTTTATCATCGGAGTACAGGTCAGGGTATCACACCCTCCACTCCAACCTTCTACCGGTAAACCAGAGCTTGGGAGGAGCTGCTGCTGACGCGTGTCCTTTCGGTAAACTCCCCTCACACAAACCTAAGGCTGATCCTCATTAATCCATGCCCCACTTTAAAAATGTCATGACAGTTGGTGAGTATTTAAGAGTGGGAGCATGAACCAATGAGGCTCGGTCTTAGGTTTGTAAATAGAGATCCCAAGTACGCCTATCACTGCTCAAAAAAATATTATGCAATAAACTCAGTCTAATACTCTAAATTATGATGAATCGTAATTATTGTATGTAAATTGGATGGTTTTGATTATCTAATTGAGTTGATTTTGTATAGTAAATATCCTTGTTAACCCCAAGAGGAGAATATGGTGATTTGAACCATACTGGTCATCGAGCAAAGAAGCTAAGAAATTAGTTTGGTTACAATCATCTTAATTTAAGGCATATAAGGTCAACTTTGAGGGAGCATTTAGGGTGTGTTCGTTTGGCGTTCGAGAAAGTGAGGGAAAGTAAAAAAGGAATTACTTTTTTGATAATTCTTTAACCTATTTTTTTGGTACCTGTCAACAATATAAAATGAATTAAATTTATTCAAACAATTTTATATCTATAAGCAATATATAATAATTTTGATAAAACATAATAAATTCATCTAACCATAATACATGTCTCAAACGTAATAATAACAATATATATACATGTCATTAAAAAGTGTCGGGTAGTAAAAAAAAAAATCTAAGGCTGTCTAGCTCCTTCTTGTTGGTCTGAAACCCGACAGGTGAGTGTTGTTGGCTCCCTCTTACAAAGAAGAAAATAAAATTTAGTATTAGGCTATTTAAATGATAAAATTTAGGGATTTCATCACTAATATGCAAATAAACAAACTCATCTCAGATTTTTCATACTTATAGAGTTTAAATACATAAAAGTCTAGGGATTTCATCACTAACATGCAAACCTATCTTAGATTTTTTATGCGATTTTTCATACTTATAGAGTTTAAACACATAAAAGTTTAAGGATTTTATCACTAACATGCAAACTCATCGCAGATATTTCATAGTACTCATAGAGTTTAAACACATAAAAGTCTAAAGATTTCACCACTAACATATAAATAAACAACCCATATCATATTTTTCATTTTCATAGAATTTAAACTAATAAAAGTATAGAGATTTCATCACTAATATGCAAATAAATAATCTCATCTTAGATTTTTCATTCTTATAGAGTTTAAACTCATGAAATTCTAGAGATTTTATCACTAACAAACAAATAAATAAACCCGAAGTAAATTTTTAATTCTTATACAGTTTAAACATATAAAATTCTAAGAATTTCATCACTAACATGTAAATAAACAACCCAGAACAGATTTTTAATTCTTATAAAGTTTATGTAAAGCCCCAAAATCTCAACTAGGCTAAAATGGAACTTTAGGCCCGTTACACTGCCTAACTCCATACAAAGCAATACTCAAATGAGAGTCTACACAAATTTCTTAATAAACCAACAATAGTAATAACAAGCATTCATATATAAAATGAATTAACCATCCTATCCTATACAACCTGTGGCCAATACCAACTTTACCCACAATTAGATCATAATGATCCCTACAATCAGGTTTAAACTTGAGCAACATCATAAACCCAAAGATACCAAGTACCTATTACAATCCCTTTAATATAATAGAAATATAACAATATGTAAAAGAAACTATCTAAGTTCACTCCTCCTCTTTGAGACCACCCTCTCTTTCTCGTACAATTTCTTTAACCTACGACTCGATAGCTCGCTGTGGCTCCAAACCTACCGACAATAACAGGTCGACTGAGCATTGACAACGCTCAGCGAATAATCAATCTAACTAACAATAGCAACAACTCATATTCATAACCAATATCAGATTCATGCAATAGTTACAATATCAATAACAGGTTCAAATGACATTTGCATGATCAATAATAGGTTCATATGAAATAATCAATAACAAAATTATAATGGCATTTACCAAATCAGAGTGCCAAAAACATATAAGCATATCATGATATGTTTTATTGTCCTTATAATTCCGGTTCATGCGACAATCACATAATCAATAATAGGTTCATATGACATTTGCATAATCCTTAAAACAGGTTTATATGACATAATCAATAATAAATAATGGTTCACATGACATTTACAAAGTCAATAACAGATTCATATGACATTTACACAATCAGAGTACGAAAAATATATGAGCATATCATGACATATTTTATTGTCCTTATAATTCAGTGTTCAAGATTCAGTACTTACAATTCAGTGTCAATGTCCGACAACGCATGATAAATTTCATATTCATGTTTCAGTACTTGTAATTCAGTGTTAATGTTCGACAACGCATGATAAGTTTCATATTTATGTTTCAGTACTTATAATTCAGTGTCAATGTCCGACGACGCATGATAAGTTCCATATTCATATTTCAGAACTTGTAATTCAATGTTAATGTCCGACAACGCATAATGAGTTTGACAACACATGATAAGTTCCGACAATGCATGATAAGTTCGACAACGCATAATAAGTTCCGACAACGCATAATAAGTTCAATGTTCATGTTTCACTGTGTTTGTAATTCATGCATTTGTTCTTGTGCTTGTAATTCATGCACTTGTTCTTATACTTCAGTGTCAATGCAGTACCTATGTCATGTTTGTGTACTTGTGAGACTTGTAAACTACATATATGTGAACTTGTGCTTGAGTGTCGTGATTAACATCCGAACTCGGTCATCACTTAGATTTCAATCATTCGTCAAGAAACTCTGTCAGGGTACATCTATCTGGTTAGAGAATTCCGGACTTTGAAGACTTTTTCTAAGTTTTGGCCTACCTGAATGTTAATCACCATACAAGATAGATAGACATAATTTAATATTTGCGATTAATATTCGAACTCGGTCATCCCTTTGATATCGATCTTCCGCTAAGAAACTTCGCTAGGATACATCTACTTGGTTAGAGAATTCCGGACTTGGAAGACTTTTTCTAAGTTTTAGCATACCCGAATGTCGATCACCATATAATATAAATAAAACATAATTTATCATGACAATATTAAGTATTAGTTTAACAAAATCTAATGAGCTCATTAACACCATGTTAAACATTTAATATTTCCAAGTCATCATGAGAACCATCAATATTTCCTTAATCTAATTAATTTCACAATTTTCATAACACTATTTTAGCATTTTGCATTTCTAAGCATTTAAATTAACACATTTAATCCATTATTTATGTGCAAATTACCCTTCATCTATTTTTCACACACCATCTTTTCTCATTCATCCATAAATCATAATTATGTCATCAAACTCATCCATCACCATTTCCATTTATCAATTAACATAAACAATATTAAACATTAAACTACAACATCAATTCCTCTTTTCATGTTTAGCAAAAACCCTTAAACATATACAATAGTCTATTTTAAGTTCAAGTATATAGATCTACTCATATTTATGTTAAACATTCAATAATCTTGTCTCGATAATATTAAATCATGTAATAGAACATAATAGAATTAAGTTAGAAGAGATATTAATCATTCATACCCAATAAAGCTTTTAGCACATGTAAAACCTCAATTTCATGAGTAAAATCCTCAATTCCTGCTTACTACCTAACAATCTTTGCATAATCATGTAATACACTTGATAATCTATAAACATTTTATTTAAATAACAAAACATCTTAAGAGGGTTAGATTAGAAAAGATATCAACCATTCATACCCTCCAAATCAACATAAACAATATCAATTATTATCATACAACAATTATTTCTCTTATCTTGTCTAGTAAAATCTCTTAAACAAGAGCAATAGTCAATTCCGAGCTTTAAACATGATAATCTACACATATTTATGTTAAACATTCAATAATGGTACCTCAATCTTATCAAATCATAATATTAAAACATTCTAAAGCTAGATTAGAAAGGATATCGACCTTAGGGATCGTTCCATTCGATCCAAATCGTTTGAGAATGCTCCTCAAGGCTTTGGGGGCAATCTCTAAGCCAAATCCTCCTTCTCCAAGCAAGATGGTTCTTCTCCAAGTAAAACCCCTCTTGAAACCCTAAGTTTTTCCCCTCTTCTTTTTCAAATTAGGTTTAGAACCTCTTTTCCTTCAAACCCTCGAATTAGAATGACTATTTATAGTCTAGGGGTTCAAAACCACAATTTCCGTAAGTGTTTAAAAAAATCATGTGCTCGATGTGCGATCGATCATGGCTTTACTGCGATTGATTGCAACCTTCTGTCTTTGGTGTGATCAATTGCAACATATGGGCGATCGATCGCAACCAACACAATATCTATTTTCTCAACAACAAAAGAATCAACACCTTTTCCTCTTCAGCATCAGCTCATCAACATACTTATTTTCCTTTAAAATATTTAAGTAAATATAGTTTAAGTTTTGAATTACAATAAAGAAGTACCCCTATTTGGATTAAATAAATCAAATTCCTAATAAATTAAAATCTCATTTTCCAGTTTTAGGCTAAAAACTAAAAATCTTGTCGTCGTAAGATTTTCGATAGCCAAGTTAACCACTCTATACTTAATAATAAAATCACATACCTTTATTTAACCTATAAACATCAATTTCTGGGAAAATTATCTCAAAATTCAATAATTTATGTTTTTGCTAAAATCACACCCCTTCTAGAATTTTTGACATTCTTGTACTTAGTTGTTTTTAATTTGACCTAAGATCATTAAGTGCCGAAGTATTAAATGCATGACACCAATATCAAAATTATCATTTAATTAATGTGCACAAATATTGAGACACGAAGTTTCTGGTCTCTACAGTTTAAACAGATAAAAGTCTAAGTATTTCATCACTAACATGCAAATAAATAACCCCGCCCCATTTTAGATTTTTCATTTTTATAGAGTTTAAACACATAAAAGTCTAGGGATTTTATCACTAATATGCAAATAAACATCCCACATTTTAATTTTTTTTCATACTTATAGATTTTAAACACATAAAAGTGTAGAGATTTCATCACTAATATGCAAAGAAACAAACGAATTTTAGATTTTTCATACTTTAGACTTTAAACACATACAAGTTTAAAGATTGCATTATTAACATGCAAATAAACAAACTCATTTCAGATTTTTCATACTTATAGTGCTTGTTTTTTAGAGCTCTAGGGATTCTCATTCTCTTTAGTTGAGATCTCATTATTTTCTTCTCCTCTCTTCTCTAGAGATGCAAGCTTAGTTTTATATTGTTTGTCTTTGCTTGCTTGATTTTCAATATTGTGGAATTACTCTACATTGTTTATTTAACTAAACCATCAACTCGTTCTTTTTAAGAACAAATTTTGTTGGAGAAATTCGGAGCCGTTGTGACGGAGACCGGTCTTGCAAGATCGTGGATTTGGAGATGTAGGAGAAACACAGGCTACTACAGTAGATTGCGAGACTTGCGGGTTCGTGATTGATTATTGAGGCATAGAGGACAGAGTACTGAGGATTGTTGTGTCAAGTCTGGTGAGTACAGTTTGAATCTTGTAAGTATTTATTTACTTTTACTCTTAGTAATATTTTTTTGCTGGATTAGGTCCTGTGGTTTTTCTCAGAAGGGTTGCCATGTAAAAATATCTTATGTTGTGGTTTGCTTGTCTTTCTTTATTCCACACTTAATTGTCATCCTCCCTTATTTAATAATTTGATTGTTAAAATTTAAATAGGATAGATAGACTTTTAGGAAGACCTAGCCACCTCCCCTTGGGTGTGTGAGTTCTCAACCTAAAAATATTATTTTTGAGGTTCACTAGAATTTTTCACTAATGTTCATAGATTTCAACTGAAATCCATGAAACTCACCACCATTTGCCAATTTTTTAAAAAATAAACATGATTTTTGTAAATTCAATATTTAGTATTAGCGTATTTAGTTGACAAAACTATGTCTAATCGTATCTTGAGTTCTTGCCTACAAGAGTCATACTCGTGATGATGAATATCAACTGAAGACATTACAAAAGCTTTGTTCACGTTGTGAGGATGGTAAATGACCTAGATACCTTTGACCTAAGGTGGAATTGACTTATATAATCTTTTTTATACCCTAGGTGACTAGATACTTTGTTCCAAATACTTCATAAGTGAAAATAGAATTTTCACTACACTTGATCGTTCGAACAGCTTGAGGTGTAGAACTTTTTGACTGCGCTTGATCGTTCGAACAACTTGAGGTGTAGAACTTGAGAATGCCATGAACTTGGGCCACATGCTCATTGATCTAGATAATCCAAAAATCTGGCTACCCCTTGGGCCACATGCTCATAGAATTTTGCTAGGTCTATAGCTCATTCAAGGGGTATAGACCATTGATATTAGGCTGTAGTGCAAATTATATATGTTTGTACTACACCCAAGTGAGAACTCTTAACTTAATTATTACAATCATCCATCCACTGATGGAAAGAAGTGGCTTAGTGTTTGAAATGTCAGAATTCCAACTATGTGTGCCATGCATACAACATTCACAATATGCATAGGTGCTCCTATATATGTATGCATAAACACATTGCAAGATGAAATACACCCATCAATCAATGGCCCCTATCTTGTAAGGTTCCTATTCATCCAAATCAGTTGATCGTTGCAAGATGAAATACACCCATTAATTAATGGCCCCTATCTTGTAAGGTTCCTATTCATCCAAATCAGTTGATCAAAAGATGCTAAACATACTGTAGGTTGACTTTTTATCCGTAACTTTGATTGACCGGTCTATCTTCAACATAACGAATGGCAGGGATAGTCCAATTGGGCTTGTTCTAGGAATAAGAGCAGATCAGTCCTATTCATGCATCAGTGAATCTAAATTATGATTAGTGGAATCACCACCATTTAACCTTAGACTTTTATGTATTTTAAAAAAAAAACTAAAGTGATGATATACAAAAGGAGTTTAGAAAATACACAACAAGGAAAACCCCATCCTCAAAATACCTATATGCATATATAATATGAATATAATATTTCATGCTGGATAGAAAAAAAAAAATAGAGACTGTCTTGAGGTCAAAGATTACTTGAGGAGCAAAAGTGAGAGGAGATGGAGACCTGAGGGCACAGGGCCTACCTGCAAAAAGAAACATAGAAGAAATTTCTTAAAATGTCTTTTAATTATTTTGTTTAATTATTTAAGACGGTATAGTCATTGGACAATGGGGGCAACTGTTCTTGAACTTTTCAAAAAAATTATATTATATTATTTAATAAGGCATAACCATAAAGTAAGGGGACAACTGCTCCTATAAACAAGGAGAAACAATACATGTAGGATGTGTACAAAATTTATTTATGAAATGACCCACAAACTTATTTGTAAAAAAAAAAATCGGGGTGGAACTCCCGACCCTTAAACCAAATGTGACCCCCTAAAATAAATTTCCGGCTCCTTCCCTAGTTAGAAGCCCCACCTCCTAGAACTAAACAAAATGTATGGTACCCGTCAAATCATTCTCTACAAAATTCATAAATAATTACTAATATTTTCAATCAATAAAAAAAAATGATCCGCCCTTGTGTAGGGAAGAGGGTTTGTGTTGAGATGACAATGTAGAAAAAACAGATGGAGTGGCAATGACGCCTATTGTTGAGCTCTCAAATGTGATGGATCAAACAAGTAAGGCTTCGAATTTACTTTGGTGGATGCCCAAGCTGGGCGCTCGGGCATCCACAAATCAATGGACATGTGGCGATTAAAAAGGGAGAGATATCAAATGGGTAGAAGTCAAAATCACGGGGATATAATGAAATGACTTCTCCCCCTTTTTATTGCCAACTGCTAGATGATTTGTGGATGCCCGAGCACCGAGCGTCCACCAATGCAAATTCAAAGCCAACAAGCAAAGCTACTGTAGCACATCCGCACCCCACGTTGCCACTCACTTTCTTTGCATTGTCTTACACTTGGAACCTCAGTTCTAAAAAACCAACCTAGAACCGAACCGTAGAGCCTCGGTTTGGAAAAAAACCAACCCATGACCGAACTGTAGAGCCTCGGTTTGGTTTGGTTCTACCCACGGGTTTATAATTTGCTCCTAATGTCGATAAATCCAATAATTCACATTTTCAATGTAATAAAACCAAAACTCAAATCTCATCAATGAACAAAAATAATCATCAATTAAAACATATTAAATTTGAACAAATAGAGGAAGGTGGAGACAAAAGCATGGTTTAAAATTTCGTTGAAATTTCACAAAATTTCGGTTTCGAACAACCCCACCGATATCGAAACTGGGTTTATTTCGAAAATCAGATTTCGGCCAAAATTTCGAAAATTTCGGGTGAAATTTCGGATTTCGAAAATTTTGGAATTTTCGGCCGAAATCTGATTTTTTATTTTTAATAATTTTTTAAATTATTTTTTAATTAAAATTCTGAAATATTTCAAAAATTTTATTGAAATTTCAAAAAATTTATATATTAATTTTAAAAATAAAATAATAATATATATAATTAATATTATATAAAAAAAATAAAAATTTTGAAATATTTCGAAATTTCGGACCTAAAATTTCAAAATATTTCGGCGAAATTTTGAATCAATTTTTGGAATAATATTTTATTATTAAATGCGATTTCGGTAAGATGTCGGCCGAAATTCCGAAATTTCAGAAAATTTCGTTTCGAATTGGACATCCGAAATTGACCGAAATTTCGAAATTTTTAACCTTGGGTGAAAGGGATATTAGGGTTATGTTCGAAAAAAAAATTATAGGACCCAAAACCGGTTCGGTTCGGTTCTCATATGATTTTCGATTCTTTGCTCCACATTCGATTCTTAGTTCAGTTCGGTTCGCGGTTCCACATTCGGTTCTAAGTTCGGTTTGGTTCTCGGTTTAGTTTGGTTCGGTTTCAAATTGAAACAAACCATGATCGAACCGCATAAAATCGGTTTAAGTAAAATAGGACCCAGAACCGAACCGCACCGTGCCTTAAAAAAAGTGAACCAAACCGGACCATGGTGATCAGTTCAGTCCAGTTCACGATTTGACCCGTACCCATGTGCACCCCTAACCCTGGGTCCATCTATTATGTCACACCACCATTTTCCACATGGCACGTTTAGCAAAAAGCACGTTTACTTTTTTCTTTTCAGAAATTCTTTTATTCGATAAAAAGGAATGTTGGATAACAATTTTAAAAAGGCAATTCATGATGAGGATTGAGGTATAAGGCTGACGTGGAGGGGACTTTGTCCACCTAGCTTATCCAATAATCCCTATAGTTTTGAATTGGACATGCAAATTAAGTAGATTTGATTTCAAACAAGCGGCAACACTTCCTCAAAATTTTCTTTCCTCAAAATTTTCTTCTCAAATAAGTAGACTTTTCTTCTTTTTTATTTGTAGTGGAGTTTGTATTCTCTCCCCGTGAGTCAAACCAGCTTGCTCACTAGTTGGCTTCTTGGTCCCTTCTGTCTGGGAGCGTAGGTGAGGGTCGTGGTCCCCCATCTTGGGCTGAGATGGAGACTCAGAATTCTAAGGATCTCTCTATTAACCATGTTTTAGCTATTGTTCCTATTTTAGTAGTGTTATGAATGGATGGATGCTTTCTCTCCAAAAAAAAAAACACTTCCTCAAATTTTCAATATTGCTAGGTAAAAGATTAATGCTGATTAAAGTTAAGTTATTTAAATAAATATTTTTTAATTAGATACTAAAGAAAATTTAGTTCATTGAAGATAATGAGTGTTTCAAATAAACTAAAACTCTTCTTTTTGTTTGTGCCAGGAGAGTGGATCTCCACGTGCAGGGTAGAGCTAGGACTTTCTTGTAGGGGCAAACAATGGTTAATAGAAAATATAGTAATTGCATATGGATTTTGTGCAGAGTAGTTAAGCAAGATGAAATATTTTGGGTTTAGGGGGACGGAGGGGTTCAGGCGTAGTTTCAGAAAAAAAAAATTTAACAACTAAGTTCATGGACTATCTCATCCGTATGTTTTATACATATTCCATGAGTATTGTTTCAGAGCAGCCTATTAAATAATATAATATATATTTCCAAAAATTTAGGGGGCATGTGCTTCTCATTCCCCATGATTATGCCCTATTAAACTATAACTTTTTTTTCTCAAAAGTTTAGGGATAACTTTCATTATGTCCTATAGCTATACCTTAATAAACTATAATATTTTTCAAAAAATTAGGGGCAGTTGCCTCCCTTTCCGCTGGCTCCACCCTAATCACGTGTGTGTGTGTGGTGACGGTTTTCCAAGTGAGATCACAATCCTTAGTCTTTTATTTCATGAATTACTTCTTAGTCCTTATGTAGGTACGAAAACATTAAAATGATCATAATATTCAATAGAACTTTGTTATTGAGACCGTCTTAAGGTTGAAACCATTGAGATCGTGCATGGCTGCACAGGATTTCAGGTGGCCCTTTTCACATGGTAGGCCCCACCTAAAATCCCGTGCATGATCTCAGTGGTTTCGGCCCTAAGACGGTCTCATAAGCATTTCCCTATTCAATATGGAGTTTTTACATATTAGCTACTAGGTTTATCATAGTTATCGAATGCACTGTTATGTATAAATAGATTTGTAAATTAACTCATCATTTTAAAACCGTTAGGCAAAGAACCTCATTCTTCTATCTTCGTTGAATTGCATTAATTTTATTTAAAAGTGACTATAATACCCTTATAACATTTGGTGGACTATAATACTCTTGTGACATGTCATCTTTTAAACTCCCTTTAACTGTGGTTAAAATTCACTATCTCGTAGGGTTAAAGCCTCTAACCTTGGTTCTTAGAGAAAAAAATTAACTACAAGGGTTAAAACTTGTTAACCATAGTTTAAGTGAAATTAAAGGGGCTTTGTGAGGGCACAATGCATTGTCTTCACTCCATTATTTTCAATAGTAGAATATTTAGTAGGAATTCTAAGAATATAAATATTTTTTTTTAATGTTGATCAAATTTGAATTTATAATTACCCACATTAGTCTTTGTAGAGACCTGGAATTATTTTCTTGTTATTACCTTGTTTAATAAGGTTAAAATAGTCAATGATATATCTTTATACGTATTTAAGTATAACTAAATGGTGTAGGGTGTTTAAAATGCCTAATTGGATGAAAAATTTGGAAAAACATGACCTACGATCGATCGCACTGGATGAGCGATCGATCGCCCAATACCTAAAATTTTTTTGGAACCATTGTTGGGTGGACAATCAATCCCACCTAGTGGATGATCGATTTCACCTATAGACGATTGATCCCACCTAGTGGATGATTAATTGCAGTGCGTGTTTTCAGCTTTTTAAAAGAGCGGATTTTATGATTTTTAACCCTCCACTATAAATAGGACTTCTAACTTGAGGTTTTTAAGGTTCTAAACCTAATTTTGGAGAGAAAGGGAGGAAAACTTAAGGTTCTAAGTGGATTTTGTCAGGGGAATAATGATTTAGCTTGAAGAAGAGGGATTGAGCTTGGAGATTTCTCTAAGGAGAGTTTTTAAACTTTAGGGTTGAAGGAAAAAGCTCTAAGAAGGTATTTATGACTTCTACACTATTAATGTCATGAACTATTGTGTATATTAAGTTTTAAGGTTAATATTGAAATAGGATTAAGCTTGAGAGTAAGATCTATTGTAGAAATGTCTCTTCTATCTAAGTTTTACCATGATTATTAGGGAATATTATAAATGTTTGATGATTTAATATAGAGGAAGAGAATGATTATAGATTTGTGTGATGAAATAAAGAGGATGAGATGTATGTTTGAGTTTAAATGGTGGAGGAGTTGTGTTGTGAAGTTTTGGGAGAATAGATTGTGGTTTTGTGTGGAATGATGGGTTTAGTGTGTAATTAATGAGTTAAGATTCTTACTTTCTAGACTACAACATGTGTAAAGGATGGATGATGAATGTCAGAAATGTTAAGAACTTCATGTTGAAACATTATGATTATGCATATTCAATTGATGAAAATATGCAAATGCTATGTCATGATTGTGGATGAATGTTATTAAATATTACACGTAGTGATTTATGGTCAGTGAAATAAGCTTTAAATTACGATCTTGTGGGCCTAGGTCTTTTATCATGGCGGTATACAATGCTATGATGGATAACCATGACACTTGATTGATAATCTAAAGTATTATTTGATCGAGGGTTCGTTACTCGTCATGAATTGTGAATGTTGTTGGAATTGCATGTAGTGATGTATTGTCTAATGAATAAACCTTTTGATTTAAATCTTATAAGCCTTAATCTTCTATTATGATGGAATGAGACGCATGATGGATCACCGAAGGTACTAAAGTTAGAAATTTAAAGTGTTATTTAATCGACAAGTATGTCACTTTTTACTCACCATTACGATAGTTGTAAAAACATGATAAGAGCATGAACACGAATAATGGAAAATAAACAAAGTGTATGTGAAGTCGCATGTTGAGTTTCCTTACACGAGTACCACCAGTCTAAGATAATGGGTTATGTGTATGAAAGTAGATGAATCATTCGTAATTCTGAGAGCACCAGAGTAAAGTGTTATGGGATAGTACTTGGTATGTAGAGTATAGTAATTTCTTTCATTTATATAGTGAATAATTATTTTAAGTTAATACTAGTGATTATGCATACAATGATGCTTATATGAAAAATGGAAGAAGAATGATGACTCATGAAAGAAAATAAAGAAAAAAAGATAAGGAAAGAAAATGATAAAATAAGATAAGAAAAGAAGAATGATGAATTGATTATGATGCTTCCGTACTCTGGCTTACATATATCTTTATTATTCAAATACTTTGATGAACCTGCTCATATGATTAATATTATGAAATGCTATTATGAACCTACTCATATTGATAATTGTATTCCATGATGAATATGCTATGTTAATGTTATGATATTGTTAGTTAGGATTTCATATTCATCGAGCCACTTGTGCTCAACTGATATGTTTTTATGTTAGCAGGTTTAGGTTCCGAGACCACAGTGGAGCCATGGGTGAAGGAAGAATACGAAGTAGAGGAAGAGGGTGACTTTCCTGAGGAGGGAACGCGGGATCTCTATTACTTCCCATACCACTAGGTTTTTAGACTCTCTTTTGGTTTAGGAATTGTAATAGATACTTAGTTTGATACATGCATAGTTACATCTTGATTACTTATAGGTTGACTCTATGTTTTGGGAATCATGTTAAATGGTTCAGATGTTACAAATTTAGCCATTAGATAGACTGGTTTAGAATGTCTTTTGTTATATATATATATATATATATGTTTGATTTGAAAGAATTTTTTAAGTTCAGTTTAGTGTTGTCTTGCATGCTTATAGGTTAATTCAGGATAAGCAGTGTCACAGGCCTAAAGTCTCATTTTAGCTTAGATGAGATTTTGGAGTCGTTACAGTCTTAGTCTTAAAGCACCTTATGCAAGTTTCATCCTGATTATAAAAGAATCCACGAATCTCATTCAATGGTTACATTTGATAAAGTAATATGAGATATTTAGGACTATGAAATATCTTATAGGCATAATAGTCATTCTACTAATAACAGAATTAATAGTTGGATGTTATCATGAATTCAACCCGGATTCATGACGACCTGTTTGGCGACCTGGATGACCCGACAAATGGGCAATGTGTGGGGTTCCCCAACCATTGCCGTGGGGGTCCGGGGGCGAAGCTCCCAGCCGAAATTTTGACATGATTTAGCGAGACCCGTTTTGGGTATTTTACCTATTTTCTCTTGATTGTAACCCTAATTTAAAAGGGATTTTTTAAGGGTTTTTTTCGTAAAAAAAAGCGAGAGGGAGTCATTTTTTGGGAGATTGGGAAGAGGGTTTTTTCTGAGGAGAGCTTTGTAAAAATCTTCTGTTGAATATAGTGATCGATCGCTGCTGCCTGTGGACGTAGGCATATTGTCGAACCACGTAAATCGTGTGTCTTCGTTTAATTTGTTTTTCTCTATTTCGTTTGTTTGATTTGCTGTTTTTGGATTCGTTTCACCTTGGATTTATACGCTTTCGCACAACACTAAGGGATGAAGTTCTTTTATATATAACAGTGTATTTGCAAACTAAGGATAAACCTAATCGTTGATATGCAAAAACTCATTATATTATAAAATTTTTATAGTTCTACTCAATATAAATTCTCATGTTAATGTTGACTAAGTTATAATTACAGGACACCTAATTATAATACTTTTTTTTTGTTAACCACAACAACACATACACACAATACCCAACACACCCATACAGACAACCCCCAAGCCACAAGGCCATAATACCATTTCATTTAAACACAGCCGTTGGATATGTGTATGATGGAGACTTTGTCAATCAACAACTTTGATTGGTGTAATATCATTTTAACCGTCCAGATTAATGCATGAGTGGCACATGTACAATAAAAAATGTAAAATCACAAGTGAAAAACTAACTTGAAATGAGGAACGGAAAACTGCAGTCATAGATTGTAGCTACATTTAGAGAGAGCAGTGTCCAAAGATCCCTTCAACCTATTGTATCCATACACTTCCCTATGAATAATTATTGAAGGCTTGAAGGTCATCCGCTAATGCCCACCACTAGGCATCAATGCTGTCTGATGTAACCTTCACATCTAAGAAGGTCTCGACGAACAAAATCAAGGATAGCTTCACCACATCCTCATTATACTTGGCCCCAAGACTCTTGATTTTTTTCTAATACATCATTCTTACGGATGTCCCCGAGACTCTTCTTGGTGAACATCCTCTTTCTCATGTTCCCATCCTCCATTTCCAACGTAGGAAGGGTAGCTGGGAGTCTTCTTAGGGTAAAATCCAACTCCCTAAACTTCATGAGCGTGCCCCCAATTTTTTCAAACTCCATATCCCCTCGATGGTGCTATAGCAAGTAATGAGCAACCTGACCACAGAACACAAAAAGTTTGTTGTTTAGTTAAGTAGGATAAGCCCCGCTCCTTCCATAGATTCATCCTATTTGGTATTTTATCAAAATTTGATTTGTCTGCCACCATAACTTCTGAGTACACTTCAATGATGGCCGGCCATCCATTTCAATGAGAGGAGTCGAAGGGAGATACTTCACATTTTCATGCTTCTTCTCCTTACCAGTTGAGGAGTCAACTTAGCGTGGGGACCTTGGAGGGGAACTTGGGGGGGGGGGGGGGGGGGGGGGGGGGTTCAAGCTTCTTATTTTTCTGAACTTTAACTTGCCCCATTTTTGAAATATTTTTTTTTCAAAACCATCCCATAGAGGCAAAACAAAGTAAATCAAATATACAATTTGCTTTAAAAAAGAAGTTATATATCGATACGTATCGATCAATATTGATATTAAAAATGCCTTATATTGATACTCAAATTAAGTACATCGATACCTATTGATATAATTGGTAATAATTGCTACAACCTTTGCATTCGGGGTAGATATCGATAATCCCACTGTGTGTATCGATACACAACATTAAGGATAGGTATCAATATTAACAGAACCTATCAATACTAAAAATACATATATCGATACATGTGGATCAATATGTCATCTTCAGCCTCGAAAAACTGCATTGTATCGATATGGTTAATATTGGTATCGACAACTCACTATATGTATCGATAGAGATTGTAAAAACATGAAAAATTGATTAAATTATTGATTTCAAAGATCATTGACGGTTTTAAAACAAATTCCAATAAATGTGAGCCATTTTCCAATGATTAAACTCATCTCTTTTATAAAAAAAAAATATAAAATGTTAAAAGTAAGAAAATGATACATATTCTAGGGTTAATGGTCATAATGAATCTAGAAAGCACAGTCGGAAAGTCGAAATAATGGTAAAAAAAGTGGTCGGAATGGAAGCTCAGGTGTCACAACTCGGAATCAATAGCAAGGTGGTAGTCGAAACTGTGCTTTGGGAAATTTAAAGGGCTCGGGGACACCAAGGTCTTTTCATGAAAAAATTTAAGTTATAATGGTGAAAATAAAACTACATGTGCAAAGAGGTGAGCATGTGTGTGAAGGCATTATGAAAAGAGTTTTTAAAAATAAAAAATTTTGAGAATAAAGGCAAACTACATGAAAAAATCCCATTATAAAACACGGAATGGGGGGCCGAGAGACCAAGTCAAAGATCATTGTCAACACGAATCCCATCCCTGATTCTGAAAGCCATACCACAGAATATACGTGTAGAGCAGTGATTAGCGGACCGCAAGAGCTGCTCAGTAGCCGAATTCAACATTCGGGTTAGTTCTTCATTTCATATGTATATGTACTCAACACATCACAATCCAAATGTGAACGTTCGAACAGAGTAATAGATGCTTGACGTCTTCATCGGCGCGTGTTACGTATGGGAAGGTTTACCGCCATGTTCATCCAATCATACTTAGCCACGTTGACAATTCAAAACTTACACGTCACCATCCAGTGATAAAACCGTAGACTTTTTGTTTTTGTTTTTGTTTTTTCCTTCTAGATTTTTTCCAGTCAAAATCATTTATTCTAAGGAATTTGTTTAGTTTGGTTTTCTGAAATGACTAGAAAGTCCCTGGTTTTACCCATTATTATATTTCAAATTGACAAAAAAGTCAAAGGGAATTTTCTAATCATAAGTGCGGAAATATTCAATGGTCCAGATATTGTTTTACTAAAAGATGATCTTCTGCTCACGTCGATTTGGTGGGTCCCAATCAATTCTACTGGGAAGTCACCGACTTCGAGAAATGAAGAGGAGGGAGAGTTTGGTAAAAATGGTCATTCCAAGACTAGGCACAAAAAACACCAAACCCAGACGGCGGGCGGGGACTATGTACCTGCTCTCTAATCTCTTCAGAGTCTCATATTAATACGAAACTTCCATTTGGCATTCAATTCAACTTTAATTATATTCAATTCATGAACACAAGATTTCTGCCGCTCAAATTAATCACAAACTTCACTCCGGATTTCTCATCTCCTACCGTCTCTTCTTCGGTAATCTATTTTCTCCGATTCTTTCTCTGGTTATGGATCTTCATCTTCCCTTCTTCTTTCGATCTAACTTATAATCTTTATAGGTTTTTTCGATTATCACTTCGTTTTCTGCTTGAATCTCTCCCTGCAAATTGCTCTGTTTTGTGTGTGTTTTTTTTTTATAAAAAAATTGGAGAATTAGCTAATGGGAAGCGGTTTCTGTGATGTAGGGTTTCTGCATTTTGAGTAGGTCTGATTTGGGAGATTCTTTGAGGTCAAAATAATTGGAGGCAAAATGGGTGGGGTGTGTCCGGGCAGGACGGTGAAGAGAAATTCGGAGTTTCGAGGGAAGAGTTTGGGGTTTTCTGGGAAGCTTAAGACAACGAAGAGCTTCGATAAGCAAAAAAAGGACCATGTTTCAAATGCAGATGTGGATGTTTATGGGAATATCCCGCAGAAGTATGATTCCGGGGAGCTGCGTTTGCCCTTCTCGGGTGAATTGAAGCCATCGACACCAGCTAGGACAGTGGCTAGCAAGGTAAGTTCCTATAGTGTTTGTTTCTATTCCGATTACAACTTTGGCTTTTAACTTTTAAGTGGATCTTCCTTGTTTAGGACCTGGTATTCATGATAAAAAAATAAAAATTGTTTCCACACTCAAATATGGTTATTCTTTTTCCCACTCATATAGGGTTTCAATTTTTTTTAATATTTAATGACGGGCGTTGTAAATTGTTACACCATGAGCTAGATTCTTTCTTTTGCAGGTAACCGAAATCCATTTAGTCAAGAAAGTAGAAATTAACAAGGTTCGATAAGAATAGAGTGAAATAGGGACAGTTCCTCGATGGAGATATATGAGGAGACTAAGAAATCTCTCTTTCTCAAAACTAGAAGACAAGAAAAAACAGAGAATCACTGAGATTCACAAGCTTATGCTTATTTCAATGATCACCACATGAGTTAGAGACTGATGGTACAAGAGTCCCAGAAAGAGTGACAACTAAAAGTAGACTCCCATAAATAGAAAGAAATCAATCACTGTGACAAGATCTAGCCCAACTTGGACAAGATCTCTTGAAACTTTGCTGAAGGAAATCCCCCCTTGGGAAGGATATCTGCCAGTTGATCATCACTACAAATTTATAGACTCCGGAAAATGTTGGCTTGTACATTCTCTCGAACAAAGTGACAATCTACAACATCACCAGTTGGAAGTGTTGTGAATAGCACATTGATAATCACAAAACATGTCCATAGGAAGAGAAGTCTTGATTCCCAAATTGAGCAAGAGAGCCTGAATCCATGTTAATTCATTTGTGGTGCCATGGCCCTATATTCAGCCTAGGCACTAGAACAAGTAACATCGGTTATTTATTTATTTTTTATATCTACAAGTGACTAAATTATCTCCAACAAAAGCGCAATACCTAGTAAAAGATCGTATATCAACTGGTTCTTCCTACTCAATGTACATTAGCATAACCTTTGACCTTTGTATGACCATTTCTTTGCATCCATATTCCACAATCAGGTGAGGCCTTCAAGTATTGAAGAATTCTGTTAATTGCATTCATGACTGATTGTTGAAGCATGCATAAATTGGCTAACTAAACTAACTGCATATGTAATATCTGGACAAGTGATAGTTAAATAAATTAATTTGTCAACCAATCTTTAGAACTGACAGACGTTCTCTAAGAGTCCTCCATGCAATCCAAGTTTACCATAACTATCAATGTGTGCTTCAGCAGATTTTGCACCCAATTTTTTAATTTCCTGCCGTAAGTCTAGGACATATTTTCATTAATTGAAAAATAAGCCTTTTTTTCGAATGAGCAATTTTCATTCCTAAAAAATATTTAAGATTCTCAAATCTTTGAAAGCAAATTTCCTGTGAAGAGACTTTAGCTTAGTAATATTTTGAATATGTCATATCATCCACATAAAGCAGAAAAATAGTAAGACCAGAAACACTTTGTTTAGTAAATAAATAAGAGAGAGCCAAACTTCGTCCAAACCCACTACCCATAAGAACATAACTCAGTTTTACATACGATGCTCTAGGAGACTGTTTAAGACCATATAGGGCCTTATTTAGTTTACAGACTATATCCATCCAATACTCCTAAGGATGTCATGGTCGGAGACTCATAAACTTCCTCTTCCAAATCTCCATATCGGAAGACATTTTTTATGTCCATTTGAAAGAATGAAATCCTTGAAGGCAGAGATAGCCTCATATTTAAATTTCAACAAATAGATCCATATACCATGAGACCAATTATCAATAAGGGTAACAAAATACTTATAACCATCATAAGAGTATAGGAGTGAGGCTCGAAACATCAGAATGAATCAATTTAAACGGTTCAGTAGTTCAACAAGCACAAATAAAGAGGAACCAAATGGTAAATGAGTCCGTTTGGAAAATTGACACGTACCACATTGTAAGGATAATGAGCTCGGTGGGAAAAAGTAAAGACGGGGTGCGATTAGACAGATGCCCTAACTGCTTATGCCAAATATGCTGACTTTTAGTGGAGTCAACATTCAATGCTTGATTGGTGTGGTTGAGCAAGTACAACCCATGTGAGAAGATGCTATCACAAATCTTCTTCTAAATGGCTCGATACTGAAACACCACCGGGGTGAGAGAAAAAATGATGCCATATTTTAGGGTATCAACAAGTTTTCGACAACCAATAATTTTGAAGAAAATGAAGTGATGTAAAGAGCCTCAGAACTAGGGTAATCATGTGATCCGTGGCACCAGAATCCGGAATCCAAGTACAAGTATTAGAGGCAGTAAAAAAAAAAGGCTTTATGGCTACCTAAGACATGAGTGGAAGGTGAAGGTTCTGAGAAGAAGGATTCAAGCTTAGTGAGTTATTGGAGAATCTTAGCCAGTTGGCCAACTGAGATATAAGTATCCAATGTGACACTATTGATATACCATGTGATACTGTTCATCATTTGATCAACTTTAGGCTTCAGATGGGGATGCAGAATCCAATATTTTGATCAATCTTATTACAAAGATCACAATGACGTCATTTCCCCTTCCTCAAGGGAAATATTGTTCTTTGCCAGTATTACCAAACTGTTTCTTATTGTCTTTCTTTCTATCTAGCATTAGAGCACTAGTGTTTATAATGTCCCATCCCCGCTGAAGCAAACACGCCCACTTGAATGCTTTGTTAATGAACTTAGTCTAATAGAAAAAATGAAAGATATTTACTTATTCGTTTCCACCGCAGCTATTCCTCCTTTAGACTCCTACAAGCAAGTACAAGATGGTATTGGGAATAAAGGAAGCCAGCTCGGAGTGTGTACTAATGGTTTTAGATTCAACATTCTTAGCTTTCTTTCTGGTTTCTTCTTGATGAAGAGTAGCACAAAAACTAGAAAGAGAGGGCACTTATGGCCCTATCAGAAATTGACTTCAAAGACTTTCATGTTTAGGTTTCAAACTAGCCAATAACTGAAACACTTTGTCCTGCTCAGCCATTTGTTGTAGAGTCCTCAAGTCTGTCGTAGGTGGGCAATATAATTTAAATTATCCCACGTGTTTTTCAGTTTTCTAAGATGTTTAGTAAAAGAATTTTCTCCCTGTTTACATTTTTACCAATCTCTTATTGTAACTGGAAAAATCTGAGCAATGAAATTTTAGTGACTATTAACCGAGTCCCAAAGATCCTTGGTTGTTTTAGAGAAGGTGAATTTCAGCGATCATGGGCTCCATAGAGTTAAGAAGCCAAGACAACCAATTGATCAATTGATTCCCAGTCTTCAAACTTGGAGTCATTTAAACTAGGAACACTACTTTTTCCATTGATGTGCCCTAGCTTCGATTTTTCTCCAAGAGATAAGGAAATAGCACTAGACCAAGGAATGCAATTTAGTCCATTCAAGAGAATCAAAGAAAGCTTCATACTCGGGTTATTGTCTCCTTAGCCATATAAAAAAGCATAGTTGCAGGAAACTATATATAAGGTAAGAAGCTTGCTTCCGAGGAAGCTTTTTCTTAGACTCGCTTCCTAGGAAGCTCGGTTCCATCATGTCCCATTTTGTGGTCAAATGAGGCTATTTATATAGGAAGTGATTGGATAGACCTAAGTCTAATGCGTAGGGTGTAGATCATGAGCAAGTATCGTTGGATTGAAACCCGAGGCACCTATTTCTCTACGAATATCACATATAAAAGGTATGCCTGACTATCCTAATTTAATGGGAATGAGACACCTATATATTATTTTTTGCTTCTTGTTTTTAAGGATTTTTTGAGCCTTGCTTCCCACTTCTTGTTTTCGCTTCTCGCTTTGGTAACTATGTAAAAAAGATAAACCCCAATTGAAAAAACAAGCAGAGAAAGGTAGATCTCATCCAAATTGAGATGGAGCCACAAATTGAGAAAGGCAAAAAGGATAGATCTCCTCCTAAACACGTGTGCAAGGTTGTCTGAAAGAATTTGGGCTGGTCAGTTAGGAGAAGCAGCAACAGCAGTAGAGAGGGACGATTTGGTTTGTTAACCCGTCCAAACCAAGCAAGGCGGCCTTTGGAGAACTTTAATTCACATAATCCACACTTTCCCAAGTAAGGCACCACTTGTTCAAAGCGTGTATTGAACCTAAATGGGAAGATCTTGATTCCGCTAATGGAGGCAAGAGGCCAAGTAGTAGAAAGCAGCAACAAAAAAATCTGTGCGTCAGAGGCAGCAACCATCAACCTTGATAAGCTTGTATTGTGGATTAAGATAGCAACCAATAAGCCAAAGACAATAACCTGCTCTGATATCATAAAGAAACAAATCACTGTTAATCCTCCTTCATCGACAACAGAGTGACATGAAGAAACAAGGTCAACAACAAGAGTTGAAATAGAGAGGAGATAACTATGGCAAAAGTATGAAGTCCCACCTTCTAAGAACTGTAAGATGGGGAAAAGAAATGAAGCTCTGATATTCACCAGCATATGCGAAGATGTCATTTTGTTAGGCAGGCATTTTGGAAGGGAACGCAGAAGTGCATTGCTTCACTTTAGATATGTGCGTGTTGATCACTCTGGACATAAATGAGATCCTTAACAGTGGAGAACGACAATATCACCATCTGTTGAGGACGAATTGCAAAAGATGCTGAGTCTATTTTAAAATGATTTGACCACAACAACTCGGTTGTATTTGGACGGATCCTTTTCGTATGACCAAAATTGTTGCAGTAGGCCACATTTGGTTGTCATCTTGATTCATGTTTCTTCTCCTATAGACTCCGTAACCTACATGACTACTCTTAATATGCAGCAAAAGCCTCCCCTCTCCTATTATTAGCAATTGCATACCCCTTAGTAGTCTTGGAAGGATTTTTTTTTTGATCGGTAGTCTTGGAAGGAATTTAAGAACCGAAAGGTTGCACAACTCTGTCCTTTTGACTCATTGAGTAAGTAGAGCATAAACAAAGACCTCTTAGTAGTCTTGGAAGGGTTTTATTTTTTATTTTTGGTTACTATTGTCTTTTTAAAGATTCCTTGTCTTCCTAATAGAAGAATCTTCTTCACCTTATATTGTTTAATTACTTGTTCATGTGTCCAACTCCCCTAAAATTTATGTCAACTGCCATTATTGGTAGGCGTTAGCGTTATGTCACGGTCATATCGGCCATTACGTAATGGTTTTTCCATTACGTAGCACCGTTACGGTTGTTACATGACTTTTTAAGTATCTTTTATGTAACGTGAAACATAACATGGCGGCCCCTTGCGAAACCTTTACGTAATGGCCGTAACAGTTTCGGCTCTTTTTTAAAATTTTGATTAAAATTCGTAACTTTAGTCAAAAGTGTCGTCGAAAAGAATGCATATTGATTTTCTGAAGCCCTAGTTATATCTTTTAATTTTTTTTTCATCACTCTCTCCCATAACTTCTTAGAATGACTCATGATTTTGATCATGTGATAAATGGTATAACTTTGGACATCTCATTTATTCTTGTAAATAGGTATCATAATATTTCTCTTCTTCGTCTTCAAAATATTTTTAAATAACCTTGTATGTTAGGATATGCCAGCTTCTCCTATACTTTTCCACACTTCAATTGGAGATGTCCATAAATAATTGAGCTAGAATATTTTTGTCCATAATCAAGTGGAATATTCTTCCTCTTTTAGCATTTAATGTTTTAGCTAGAAATTTTTATGCTTCTTAGAAGAACTGCCACATATCTCCTTCTCTACAGTTTTAAATACATGCTACAGTCTGCAGCAAATTTATTCATTTTTATTTGATATTTACTATCCTCATTTGAATGTTGAAATCCAATCTCTTAATAACATTTGGTGGTTAACTTTTGAGTAATTGCTTTTGTAGGTGCCCCAAATGAGCTCACTTTTGGGAAGGGCTGGCATCGTGGGCCTAGAGAGGGCTGTAGAGGTCTTAGACACACTCGGAAGTAGCATGTCAAATTTTAATGGCAACAGTGGTTTTGTTACTGGGATGGCTACAAGAGGGAATAAGATAACTATCTTGGCATTTGAAATAGCTAATACAATTGTAAAAGGATCAAATCTGTTGCAATCTCTCTCTGAAGAAAGTATCCAGTTCTTGAAAAAAGAGATTTTACATTCCGTTGGAGTACAAATTTTAGTGTCTACAGATATGGAAGAGTTACTAAGCATTGCAGCTGCTGATAAAAGGTTGCTAGAGAGACTAACTTGAGTGAGCTCAGAGCTTTGAAACTACATTGTAGATTTTGTTGTCTTGTGCACTTATAGTTCTGGTGTTTAGTTGTGGCATCTTTTATCTTCCATTTTTTACTATACATATTGTTTTTTACAGGGAGGAATTTGCTGTTTTTGTCAAAGAAGTAGTTAGGTTTGGAGACCTATGTAAAGATCCGCAATGGCACAACCTGAGTCGCTATTTTCAAAAGTAAGGTAGATAACTTATATTGCGTTAAACATTACAAGTGAAGTTCCTAACGTTTACTAACAATGCATACATTTTTCTTGAAAAAAATTCAGATTGGATTCAGATCTTACAACCCACAAACTACTTAAAGAAGAGGCAGAAATGACAATGCAAGAATTGATAACTTTGGCTCAACATACTTCTGTATGTATAGTATCATTCCATTAGAGTGATTCATGTCCTTTTTTACTATTGTTTTTATGTGTTCTTTAATGGATTTGTTGCCTAGAAATATTCATTTTTTCACAGGGTGCAAACTTGTCAAATTGATATTTGTACAACTATGCCATTAAGCCTTTGGTTAACCCTGGATGTTTGTTGCATGACAAGACTGAATCTTGTACTTTCATTTTGATTGAAAGAAAATTCAGTTAAACATGAGGTTAAAGAAGCCTTTGTTGAATATTTCATCATCATCATCATCATGTCTTATCCCAAATAAAAATTGGAGCCAACAACACGAATCCTATTCTATTAAAATGGGGAAAGGAAGGCAAAAAAATTACATGGATTGAGTTTGTGAGAAAAGATTTGATAACGCACGACTTAACCGAAGTTACCTTTTATAGCCTTCAACTTGCATTCATTCACATCTTTTTACTTGAGCCATTAGTGGCCTTTGATCATGTCCAAACCATCTCTGACTCTCTTTATTTTATTGCATATTGGAGCTACTCTCAGATTCTCGCGTATGTATTCATTTACGATATCTTTTTTTATCTTCCCACTCATCTATCTTAACACTTTTTTTGGGCTAATTTTATTAATATATTGCTTCTTAGCCCAACATTGTACCCTATACTGTATAGTTGGCCTTATAATTGCCTTGTAAAATTTTCCTTTTAGTTTGATTTGGATGTGTCGGTCGCATAGCACTTCGAAACACTTTCCACTTTAGCCATTAAGCTCCAATTCTATGTGTAACATCCTCTTCAATCTCTCAAACATTATGAATAATTGAGCAAGATACCGGAATTGGTCTTTTGGGGTATCTCTTGGTCATCTATCTTAACAACTGTCTCCACTCTATTTGTGTTCTATTAAAGTTGCATTCTATATATTCTATCTTTTTCTGACTTATTTTGAAACCCTAAGATTCCAAGGTAGTTTTCCACAATTCTTGTTTTGCATTTACTCTTCACTTTTATTTCATCCATTAATACCAAATCATCTAAAATGATATACACCAAGGGACCTCCTCTTGAATATAAGTTGTCAGTTCTCCCATAACCAGTGTAAAAATGTGGACTCATAATTGATCCATGATGTAATCCTATTATCACAAAAAACTCTTTTTGTCTCATCACCAATTGTTCTCATGGTAGTTACCGCTTCATCATACATGTCCTTAATATTATCAATATGTTTTCTTGATTACTTATTTCTTCCCCAATGCCCACCAGATTAATTTTCGACGGACTATCATATTTTTTTTAAAGTCATCTTATACAAGTTGAAATATCGATCTGATGGAAGTGTTGAGTGTTTTAAAGCCCTGAATACCATATCTTCTTTATTATTCGCCCTAAAATTTTCCATCAATTGTATAAGTAAGAATGTAGCCTCAACCTACCTTCCTAGCATGAATCCAATTTGATTTTCTGAACTCCTAGTTACTTATCTTGATCTTGTTCCATCATTTGTTCCTAATAGTATCATATGTTGATTATTTGCCAATTATATTTTATCCAGAACTCATTTAAGTTATGTGAGGGTTCAAGTGTTTGGGTATGGACAGGAGTAAGTGTTGTCATTCTCCGAAATGTTAGGGTACAGATAAATGGTCATATTGTTTACATTAAAATATATTCTATTAGTATAATAATAATTTGTTATGATTTTCTTTCTATTTGTTAGATATTTTCTGGGGGTTTGGATTTATCCACAACTCATTTAAGTTATGTGAGGGTTCAAGTGATTGGGTATGGACAGGAGTAAGTGTTGTCATTCTCCCAAATGTTAGGGTACAGATATATGGTCGTATTGTTTACAATAAAACATATTCTATTAGTATAATAATAATTTGTTATTATTTTCTTTCCATTTGTTAGATATTTTCTAGGGGTTTGGAGGAGGAGTGTTATTGTCTCTCTCCTATTCCTTTATTGTATATATTCCACTAATGATATATTATTATTATATAAGAGATACTAATAGTACCTTTGTTATAATGTATAAGACAAAAGAAATAAAACATACAAGGGAGGTATTCTACATTGTCTTCAGCATAGGAAACTAGCTCTCATTGGGGACATATTTCATCATTCCTGGCAAGTATTGTTGAAGTTTTATATATGTTAACAAATAACTTATGAAGACCAATTTTTATTTCTGGCAGAATTGCAGAATATATAATATAAGAATGCATTATATATATAAAATAAATTTTGAAGAGAAGTTGTATACATGTTAGGAGAAAGCATATGAAGACCAATTTATCTTTTTGGCAAAACTGCTGAATATATATCTAATACGCTAGTTTTTTTAATCTCTTTCATTGATTGGTTTAGAAATTTTAGATTATTTAATTGATTTTGAAAATCTAAGTCCTCATTTGCATGGAATAGCCCAAGTCTACATTGGATTAACTCGTAAATCCATCTACATAATTATATGGCCTTGATTTTAGGAGGCTTGGAGTTGCCAATAACTTATTAATGATATACTTCTACTGTTTATACTTTGGAAAAATAAAAATAAAAAGAACGAAAGAGTAAAGGAAAGAAAAAAGAAAAACCACAGAAGTTTGATGTCTTTCCTATCATGTGTAGTGTGTCTTATTTTTTTTGTTTGAAGGTTCTTTTGTATTTGGTTAACTCGATTCTTGCCATTTATTTCTAAGGGAAAACTGATCATATTTATTTGGTTGTTTTGAAAATTTCCAGTTTCATTGACTAAACTAGTCACATAAATACACTTTGGTTTGAGTTTGTGACTATGTTTTGGCTTTTACTGCTTTGCTGCATACAATTGTTTTGGTTGCTTCAATTGACTCTGAATCAAATGCTTAATTTTATGAACTTTTGTATTGGTTGAAACATGATTTTGAATTAAATTCATGTGAGTATCTATTGTGCATTTTGTTTGACATCAATTTTCACTTAAAATTGAACCACACTTTATTTCATAGCTAGCAAACCTTCTATCTTAGTTAATTGTTTTTAAACAAATTCAGAAACTCTTTTTCTTTTTTGTTGCATGTGTAGGAATTATACCACGAGTTGCATGCTTTGGACAGATTTGAACAAGATTATCGACGGAAGCTTGAGGAAGTAGAGTCCTTACATCTCCCTAGAAGAGGTAAGACACTAGGCTCATTTTTTTGAACTCTCTCTATTAGTTGCCTATTTGCCAACGTACTTTTTTTTAGAAGAGATAACAGTGTTGACTATGTGTCATGCTATTAAGTGCCGTGTGGAGGGTGTTTGGGCCCAAAAAAACTCAATTTTTTTTAGTCATATTTACTAGCCAATAAACAAACATAGAATTACATGATGATTCAAAGTTTGAATGATTGTATGAGCATGTATTATAAAGTCATAAGCAGATCTCCTTCTTGTAGAGTGTAAATCTGGTGGTCATGATCTTGATCTACTGGATTTTGTGAGAATATGATTTGGGAAGATATGAGTCTTATTTGTGTCATCTGCATAGAGAGGATTTGGACAGAAGGGTTCAACTTCAAGGTTTGGAAGGATATGTAGCCAACTTAAATCATTTCGAGGGGAAAACAAGAAATACTAGATAGCTTTTGTAGTGTGCAACATGCATTCTATTGTACTCATCCATGAACTGGACTTCTGTTTTGAAAACTCGTAGTGCAAGTGTGCAACAACAATTATCTGGTAACCTTCCCAATCTCTGTTCGAATAAAATGAAATTGGGGATTGAGAAGACTGGTTCTATCTGATATAATCATAATAGTGTAGAACTGTAAAACGATGTTTGGATTAGATAATTAAATGCCACTGGGTTCTATTCTAACCTTCAATGGGTTTGATAACCGATATTACCAAATGTCATTTCATTAGAAAATGTAAAAGCATTAGATTTTGTTGGAGCAACTACACATTGGAACTTCAAAATTTCTCTGGGCATGATAGATTTCATGGGTGCCTTTTGAAAACAGGATTTAGGAGGAGCATAAAATAGAGGCAGACTGGTAGCATTTTCCGTGAAAGAATAGGTTGATATGACATGTAGTTGGTTGCTTCTCTGGAAAGAAGGAAACGACCTTTTGGCAATCAACCATGTTTTAGTATATAATTTCTGTTGTCACGTCTAAAATTCCGTCAAAAGCTTGTACCATCCTCTGTATATTCACTTGCATCCAAATTTTTCCATTGTTGGAGATGTCGGTGTGAATCCCTTTCTCAGTTATACTTCATAAGATTAACACTGCTCTTTTGTGGCTTTCCCTTAATAGTCAGATTGACATTTAGTAGACGGTTTGCCTCTTTGTTTGGATATAAGGGAAAATATGGGAATGCTAGATGAGTAAGGAAAGAATTAAGCTAATATAGAGTCATAGATTAGAAAGGTTCCTTTACTGCTTCACATGCAGATTTTGGATGTACATGTACTTTTGATACTAAGATTCCATGGGAAACTAGTTGGATGTGAACTTTAGTTAAAATTAGAAATCAAGGGATCTTCTGCTGACCTTGATGAGGAGTTAGGACCTTGATGTGGATGTATTAGAAGGGAACTTGGGAGCCAGGGGTGTAAAATAGCTTATATGGATAGAGCTTTAAATAGAGGGGAGCATCAAAGAAAGGCTAGGATACCAAGGAATTTTACGGTGTTTAGGAAGAAGCAATTCGTTCCAAGAATCGTGCAAAATAAATAAAAATGGGTATGGACTGTAGGTCAAGCATGTCAGATATACAAGGTCAGTCTGAAGGATTTCTTGGTATTTTCAGAACAGCAGGTGAATGTAACTCACGCTATTAGTGTAACAATCAGTCTCTTGTTAAGAATATGCAGCAGTGGTGGTTGACTGCACTAGAATTTTTTCTGAACTGAGAAGATGGACTGATGGGGAGATCATTTATTACTGCTCTTTGCTTAAGATATGTGACTGCCTGCTAGTGGATGATGATATAGACATAAAACTGCCTGTGATGGTGTTGCGAGGCCGGGGAAGAAATCAGGGGAGTTGGTCAATATGATCAACTCCAATGTGCTTGTTGGTTTGGCTTCCCTGATCTCATAATTTGCTAGTAACATCTGAAGTAGTTTAATATTTCACTTTGTTTGTACTATGAATTTTCGAAATGGTTCATGTGCCATTGCACCAACTTGCCTACTCCTCACCAACAGGAATAATATCAAATGATATCATGCTAGGGAGTAATGCTACAAGACAAATGACACCTGCTGCCAGGGCTTGGGACTGGTGCAGCATAAAGCACGACATTGGTCGGGTTCACCGCATAGAAGAATGTGTATTTCTTTAAGGAGTATTTACATGATTCTTATTCATTGGATTTTTATGCTTATTTTGATTAAAAGTGAAGAATGTGCCTGAAGAACTTTTCCTAAAAAAATTCTTCTTATAAATGCTTGTAAATTATATGCAGAATCTTTGTTTATTATCAATTCTATACGATCCTTTTCTGTTTATGTTTTTAAGAACCCTTTATTGTTGTTTTACAATAATACAATGTTAATTCTAGTGATGTTCAGTTGCTTCCTTCTCTATCTGAACTCATATACGAAATTTTTGTGTGTATGGTTTGCTGATACTTGCTTTTGATCGATACAAGTACTTGTTTATTTATCTGCTAACAATAAGGGTATGGCTTAAGTAACAGCTTATTTGTATTTGTAGGAGAGAGTCTTATGATATTACATAGTGAGTTAAAACACCAAAAAAAGCTTGTAAGGAGCTTGGAAAAGAAATCTCTTTGGTCTAAAAGTTTGGAAGAGGTACATGATTATGAACCGCTTATTGCATTTATCCTTTTCCTGTTAACTATTTTGTGCTTCAATTTAAAGATCTTCTTATTGTTAAAACATGGTCAAAATTTCCTTGTGTTCTCTGAAATTGAGAATTTTTACTCTGGTTCTTGACTTTGAAAGCAGTAGAATGGTTTATATGGTACCCAACATCAAAATCTTGGAGTTGATGGCAAGGAATCCTTACAAAAAAAAAAAAAAGGAGAAAATACATTTACACCCCCTGAGGTTTGACGAAAATACACATAGACCACCCCTAGTTTTCAAGAAATACATTAAGTACCCTTACTTTTTAAAATAATGGCACTTAGACCCCCTCCATTAGTTGACCGTTAGTCAACTCACAGAAATGCTGATGTATGCTGATGTCATGTGGTGAAGCATATGAAATTCCAAAATTGCCCCTCTAATTATCAGAAAACACTATTCTTACTCCAAAACACTATTTATTTAATATTTAAAAATCTGGTTCTCACCCATGAGGTCGCCACGTGTCCCTTTTGACACCCCTTAACTGTGGTTAAGATTCACCCACCCATCCTTGTTTTTTTTAAATATTAATTCTTTTTTGAAAAAAAAAAAAAAAAACATTACAGTTTTTTTAGTATTAAAAACAGATTTTTAATATCACCCCTTGAGGTCGCCACGTGTCCCTTTTGATACCCCTAAACCGAGGTTAAGATTCACCCACCCATCCTTGGCTTTTTAAGAAAATATTAATTCATTATTGAAAATGAAAAAAAAATAGAGTGTTTTAATATCACCCCTTGAGGTCGTCACGTGTCCCTTTTGACACCCCTTAACCGTGGTTAAGATTCACCCACCTATCCTTGTTTTTCTTTGAAAATTAAAAAAATAGAGTTTTTTTAATATTAAAAACAGTTATTTAATATTACCCCTTGAGGTCGCCACGTGTCCCTTTTGACACCCCTTAATCGTGGTTAAGATTCATCCACCCATCCTTGGTTTTTTAAAAAAAATATTAATTCATTTTTGAAAATTAAGGGGTCAATCTTAACCACGGTTAAGGGGTGTCAAAAGGGACACTGGGGCACGTCAAGTGGTGATATTAAAAAACTGTTTTTAATATTAAAAAAACTCTAATTCTTTTTTTTTTTAAATTTTCAAAAATGAATTAATATTTTTTTTAAAAAGCCAAGGATGGGTGGGTGAATCTTAACCACGGTTAAGGGGTGTCAAAGGGACATGTGGTGACCTCAAGGGGTGATATTAAAAAACTATTTTTAATATTAAAAAAACTATTTAAAAAAGAAAAAAAAAATCAATATGTAAAAAGAAACAAGGATAGGTGGGTGAATCTTAACCACGGTTAAGGGGTGTCAAAAAGGACACGTGACGACCTCAAGGGGTGATATTAAAAAACTCTATTTTTTTTTCATTTTCAAAAATGAATTAATATTTTAAAAAAAGCCAAGGATGGGTGGGTGAATCTTAACCACGGTTAAGGGGTGTCGAAAGGGACACGTGGCAACCTCAAGGGGTGGTATTAAAAAACTGTTTTTAATATTAAAAAAACTAATTTTTTTTTAATTTTCAAAAAAGAATTAATATTAAAAAAGAAAACCAAGGATGGGTGGGTGAATCTTAACCACAGTTTAGGGGTGTCAAAAGGGACACATGGCGACCTCATGGGTGAGATCCAGATTTTTAAATATTAAATAAAGTGTTTTGGAGCAAGAATAGTGTTTTCTGAAAATTAGAGGGGCAATTTTGGAATTTTATATACTTCATCACATGACATCAGCATACATCAGCATTTCTGTGAGTTGACTAACGGTCAACTGATAGAGGGGGTCTAAGTGCCATTATTTTAAAAATTAAGGGTACTTAATGTATTTTTTGAAAACTGAGGGGGTCTGTGTATTTTCATCAAACCTCAGGGGGTGTAAATGTATTTTCTCCAAAAAAATTAACAAGCAAAAAGGAATCAAGAAAAAATGATATGGAGTCCATCAGAGTCAATGAGAAACATCTAGACATTGTTCAGAAATGTCCAGACATTGTTCACTATTGCCTTCCTGACGTAGAACCCAGTAGTATGTTTGTATATTCTATTGAAGTCAATATTAAACATCTTCTGATCTAATGATATGAAACTCACTGTAGGTCACAGAGAAGCTTGTTGATGTGGTTACATTCATACATCAAGAGATCTTAGAGGCCTTTGGAAACAATGGTATGTGCTTAACTTATAAAGGAATTGATCATTGCCCACTTCATAAATTTGATAAGAAACTGAACTGAATGCATGCAAGTTATGTCTTCTTTATTTTTCATATATCTTTCATGATTTCTCATCTTGTGTTTGACATATGCTTGGATTGTCCTATACTTTAGACTTTGGGTACTTTCCCCATACCTTAGCAATAGCTTTGTTAAGTTCCAGGCCTTTGCTTGAATAGCAATGTCAACATATGCAACAGACATTCTCTGACTTTATAGGGCAAAATGAAAAGCAACAGACATTTCAACTGACACTCTCGTACTTCAAGGGCAAAATTAAAAGCCACTCCATAGTTCATGCTTTTGACATGGATGAGTCACACATTTCAGTTGAAAGAAAAAAATGAAAGAGACATTCTTATAGTAATTTTCAGTTAGATATAGATTTTATGTGATTTTGATTCTGTATTTGTAATAAATAATTAACACTATACGTACAGCGAGAATTTTACGTCCTGTGAATTCTGGGTATGAACTTTAAAGGATTAACAATTGCTGTGATTCTTTGCCTTTGTAAGTTTTTTCCATGACAATTTTTGCACATCCACGTATGCTGGATGGGGTATATATTCATCTCTTATTTGTTAATGATGCATTTTGTAATCGTGGGATAAATATAACAGCTTGATGGTGTTCTTGTTTCCCCAAATGTTTGCTTAGTTCTTCCTCTGTTTTTGCTAGGATTTAAGCTTCGCATGCGCTCTTAATTAGTGGTTTATGTGTTTGCAGTCTAATGTTGTAATAATTCATAAAAGTAAGACGCTTGCTGACTTGTAGGGAATAATATAACAAAAACCAAAAACGAAGACGAGAGAACCCTCTCTCTCTCTCTCTCCCATCATTGTCAAATCTCTCTGGTGAAAATATAATTTTGGTTTTGTTGAGTACTTGAAGCCATAACTAATAAGTATTTTTTAAACCATAAAAGGAAAGATGGAAGATAAAGCAGAATCATGAATTCCTAAGGATTGATATTGGGAAGCTCACAATCATGAATACCTAGAAGTACACCATCGGAGTGGGAAAGATGCACCAAGTCTATTACTTTCCATATGACCCATAGAGCTGTCCTGCTTGTCTCTTGATGCCAGCATAAAAGAAAAGAAAGCTACTTTTAGGGCACTTACCAATACTATGATGGGCATTTGACTGTCCACACAAAAAAAAAACGTACAGAATTGCACATGTTTTCCAGCCACAAGATTTGGCCTTAACTTTTCAATATAAGTGGATTTGCTGATGTATCAATTTCCAAACCTATTCTCTTTTTGTAACTATCCACTAGTGCTTAAGCAATAAGATTTCTTTTAGAGAAACTGCGCCAACGATCTTTTTTTGGTTATGAGTAAAATATGCACTCTCAAACCCGGTAATTTGCAACGTGGTAAGTTTTTCTTAATCTTTGGTGCAGTCTTGAAAATTGGTGCTTCAGATGAATTGTCTAAAATATGTTGTCAACTCATGGCAGGTACGGCATTGGTTAGACAGTATTCAATTCACAATCCTCAAAGACTAGGTGTATCTGGTCTCGCATTACACTATGCCAACATCATCAATCAGATAGATAATATTGTAAGTATAATTATTGTATCCATTCTTCTGTTAGTATAATTACACTATGGACGATATAGCCAGATAGTTTACCCAATTTGGTATTTATTTATTATAATGGAATTCATATCTTTTTAGATTCCTCGACCAAGTTCCCTCCCTCCTAATATAAGGGACACGTTATATCATGGATTGCCTGCTGGTGTTAAGACAGCTCTACGCTCCAGATTACAAACGTTTCAAGCCAAGGAAGAGGTACGCCTCATCTAGATAATCTTCACCTCCCACAAATGAGTCGTTTCGCTATGTACTTGTTTAGATTTTATGCATAAACAATATGGTTCTCTAATACAATATGGTTCTCTAAAGTGCATGCCCACATGAATATCCTCAACGACTCTTTTAAGTAATTTTTACCGACATTAACATCAGATACTGTACATGTCTTGGTGACTAGAAAAAACATAGAAGTTTAATAACATCAGTGGCTAAGTTTTATTTTCCTTTTACCAGGATCCAGATAATCTGGATCATTTACATCAAGGACAGATTCAGTTTGTGTTTCATACATCATCAGAAATGGGGATAATGTTTCGTTCTTCTATTTTTTTTATCCTTTCTTTACACGCGCTTGTAACTGCTTCACAACATGCATGCCTGCAGCTCACAGTTCCCCAGATCAAAGCCGAGATGGAAAAAATTCTTCAATGGCTTGTTCCAGTAGCTGCAAATACGACCAAGTAGGTTTTTTCTTTTGAATGTCTTATCATATTTTCTCTACCTGTCCGCTGCTTTGCCTACATTTGGAGTAATTCTTATTTTATAAACATAAAAACAAAGGCCTTCGTATTTTTTATATATTATGATTCTCACTTCTTGTCATCTGCTTATATGTTTTTTTATTTCCTTTTGTTTTTTTTTTTAAATCTTGTGGCAATTGGAAACAGAGCACACCAAGGCTTTGGGTGGGTTGGAGAATGGGCAAACACAGGGTCAGTAGAGGCTTCTCTCTCTCTCTCTCTCTCTCTTCTGTGTGTGCGTGTTCTTTTTTTATCTCATATTCTGTTTGCAATTGAAGAACAAGACAGTGCATTCTATCACTCCCAATCTGAAGTGAGGTTTAAAATTTGTTGTTGATTTGCAGTAACGAGTTTAACAAGAAGACAGTTGCGCAGAATAACCTGATCCGCCTCCAGACACTCTATCATGCAGATAAGCAGAAGACAGAACTATACATCCTCGAATTGGTGATGTGGCTTCACCATCTAGTCAACCAAGTAAGACACAGAGATCTCGGATTCAAGCCACTCATGCCTGTTCGATCTCCCACCCGTAAGGGGTTGGTAATATTATCTGAAATGAAGCAAGACCCATCCTTGGAGCATAACAGTAAATCCAACAAGATTTGTAAACTCTCTCAAGAAGATCGAAGTATGTTGGAAGAAATGAACTGGAGAAGGATCATTCCTGGAATAAGCAAAAGTCAGGAGTTTGTGGCTGGCAAGAGGAGAGGGATCAAAGTTTCTGATTTGAGCAGGAGCACTGGTAGTTCTCCAAGTAAGGAGTTAAATACAGTTCAAGACTTGGAGTGTACAATGACCAACATTTTGGATTTAATGGATGGGTTGAATTCAACACTTGGAAAGTCTTCTTGTTAAACTCTGCTAATTTTTTTTTTTTTTTTCATATTCTCTGTTGGTATCCTTTTTTATTTAATCGGTTGTATATATGTTCATGGTGGAACTTGTATCATCAAGATAATGATTAAATTGTGTGATAATCTTTTCACTTTTCAGGTCCTGATGCTCTCTCTATAGATGGTAATATCCCTCATAATAAAGTACATGGGTTAGAAATAGGAATGTTGAGGGAAGTTAAAATCTGAAGTTGGACTGTTGGAGATGATGTACATTCTACATTGAATTTCACTTCATCTTATGTGTGTCATTGGCTCGCCATGCAGCAACATCGGACTAAGCATGTCATACCAAGAGGCTATTAGAGTCTTAGTGAATACAATAGAATGGTGTAATAAGGTGATATAATAAGGTGAGATGAAATATGGTACCTCATTTTTTTTAGGTAGATTTGAATTGAAAATGATTTGATTAGATTATGATAGAATTGGATTAGATTTGATTGTGATTAGTTTTTATTTTTAGATTATTCCATCTTTATAATTTTATAACTAATACAATTTTAAAAATATTATAATATTTTTACTAATAAAAAAATGATACTTGCAAAGCATGTGTACCTTTACTAGTGGGTTTAAATATGAAATGGCGCTCCAAGGAACTCTATTTTCCATATAATCTACCTGACGGTTGTTTAATTATTTGAAAAATCGTTGTATTTCAATATTTACAATTCTGTCATAGTATTTTATAATGGAATTGGAGAGATAGCCAAGCCCAACCCAAAATCTATAATATTCAGCTCCAACCTGCCATTTGATTGGGTTGATTAGATTAAGGTTGGCCAACCTAACCCAAATTAGATTGTTGTATCTAATTAATATATTTTTAAAAAATAGCTTTATATAGTTAATTAATTATGGACTGTCAAGTCCAGCCCACCGGACCAACATCAATCATTTTCAAGGTTGGTTGACGGCAAGCGCAGAGCCAGGATCTTCTTGTATGGCTGTTAACAATTGGGTGTGGGGTCGGGCGTAGTCCCTATTTCTTTTTCCTTTTTGAAGGTTAAGTTGATGGGTCATCTCGGAGTTAGTGTTTGCTTGTAAAGAATAATATATATTTCTTAAAGTTAGGGCGACTGCTGGTGGTCTCCCTCGGAGAAGATTAAAGTCGTCAACGTGGTGGGATACGATTGATGACAGCGAGGATAACACTAGGGCTGTCAATGGACCGGATCCTGATCCGGATCCGATCCGATTAGCCGGACTTTGGACCCTATATGTGATCCGTCGGATCGGATTCGGATCGGATCGGTGGAATCCGATTATAATCGGATCGGATCTGGATATAGGTTAATCCGATCCGATTAAAATCCGATCCGATAATAATAATAATTTTTAATTATTTTAAATATATTATTTAGATTTTCTATGTATAAAATATTAATTTTTAAAAAAATTAACATTAATTAGTATTAATTAAGGTATTATTAGATTTTTTATTATTAAAATAGATTTTTTTTTTTAAAATAACCTTACTCGGATCGGATCGGATTCGGATTGGACGATATATAATCGGATCGGATTCGGATCGGTTACTTCATGATCCGACGGATCTCGGATCGGATTCGGATCAGTCGGATTCTTAATCGGATCGGATTCGGATCTAGGTAGATCCGGTCCGAATCCGATCCGTTGACAGCCCTAGATAACACCAAAGAAATCTGCGTGAAATTTTGCAGCGGGTTTCGTAGACCCGGGCCTCAAACATCTAATGGGATGTTGTCATTTCAAAAGACACGCTCGACTGCCAACACTCACTCCCAAGGCACCGTATGCTTGTACACAACTACAAGTGTATGTAGACACAGGTAAACACCATGATTCACGTGCATATGCATATGTGTTGCCTTGGAAGTTGGTGCCGGTGTTCTCCTTGCCAGCACCAACCGGAGAAGATCCCATGTCTTTCATTACTTTTATAATAGAGAATACACACTGTGCATGGGCTAGCTCAGTGGTAGTGTATCCCCTCACTAGAAAGGAGGTACATCGTTGCTACCCTTAGCCAAGCTTGAAATGTTAGGTTAGGGTTACCAAGTTTATTGTCGACCATAATGAACTTGAACCAATTCACGGTTTAGTTCAGATTGGTCCGTGAAATTGAGCGAACCAAACTATTCTTCCATACTATCTTAGTTTGTCAAATTTTTTTTATTTAAGCTTATTAAAATTTTTCGATAATTCGATAAATTTATTCTTAGGGTTTGACAGATTTTTCTTTCGGGTTCGCAAAATTGCTGATAAAAATACATTTTTATGAGTTTTCAAAAAATTTATAATATATCTATTTACACACATAAATAAATAAATATATTGAAAACTATTATAAAATATATATTTGTTTTACATGCTTAAGTAAGCGAACCAAATTAAAAACCTAAGCAAACCGAAAAATGGATTATCTTATCTTACCCTTACCCTATGTTTGGTTGCTGAGAAAATAAGTAAAAATATATAAAAGAACAGAAAATTGGACAAAATATAATTAACAATTGTATTAGAAATCTAAAATTTTATTTTATTTTCCAAGTTTTCACCTATTTTCTTGATAACCGAACATAGCATTAGCGAACCAAGTTCACTGTAGAGTGACGAACTGCAAACCGCGAATCTGAATTGGAGCCGAGCAAACTAACGAACTAAGGTAACATTGTGATGGGCATTAAGCTATTGAACTTTAGAACAGATACTAGCCTAACCTCAGTTAACTCTAAAGTAGAGATGTACAAAAAAATATAATAATAATAATAATACTTGTTGAAAAGATAACTAATTATTTCTGATTTGGCAGCACTCTATTGGGTATTTGCAGCCTGGGCTGCAAAGTCCTTTGCTCCAAGTTCCACTGATGAAATATAGTTCAACAATTTTATTGAGTATTTCCAATAGGATATAATATATGTATTGATTTCAGATTTAACTGTGATTTCGTTTTCCATAGAGATTTTTTTTTTTTTTTTTGGTGGTTGAACACAATAACACCACTAACACCTAGAGAATTTACTATAATTAAAAAAGAAAAGAAAAAAAAGGAGTTTATTTTCTATAATGATTAAAATGGATTATAGTACCTTCACTTAGAAAAGCCTCCAAGCCTCTACCGAGAGAGAGAGAGAGATATGGGAAAAGTAGCAATGGTTCTATTGGTTCTCTACCTGGTTGTAGTGATGCAGTTGATTCATGGCCTTGTGAGCGAGGACAATTGGCTAGAGATGGGAAAGGAGAAGGTGACCCATCTTCACTTCTACTTTCACGACACCGTTAGTGGGAAGACCCCAAGTTCGGTCAGGGTGGCTCAAGCTGTAGGCTCAGACAAATCGCCCACCCTTTTCGGTGTAGTGATGATGGTCGATGATCCATTGACCGAAGGGCCAGAACCAAGTTCGAAGCTAGTGGGTCGAGCCCAGGGGCTATATGGGTCGGCAGGGCAGGAGGAATTGGGTCTAATAATAGCCATGAACTTTGGATTCACAGATGGGATGTACAATGGTAGCACACTATGCATTCTAGGACGAAACCCGGCACTTCATCCGGTCCGTGAGATGCCAATCGTGGGAGGGACTGGTTTCTTTCGGTTGGCGCGAGGAATTGCAATCTTTAAGACTTACTGGTATAACGCCACCACTGGCGACGCTATAGTCGAGTACAATGTTACTGCTATTCATTATTGATTGATCTAAACAGTTGCTCGCTCGTGTTTGTATCAGAAATACTGTGTGTGTCCCTGTTCATTGTCTTAGGGGTATGTTTAATTTCTCTGGTTCGACCTAGACCTTTTGTCCTTGGTAGATTTTAATAATATATAATTCAAACACGTTGTCCATCTACTCAGAAATCCCCCGTTTAATTAATTAGTTACAAGCTATCTGAAAAGCTACATTACCTAAATGGGGGAGCGTTTCTAACAAGAGAGATGCATCCTATCCTATCTTCATGATCAAGACACACTAGGTCAAAATTTTTCCACGGACCCAGTATGGGTACAACATACTGGGTCAAAATTTCTCTGCTCTCTCTAGTTTAGCTTGATTCCAACGGTTAGACCCACTGATTATCCACTCCTCCACGGTTTTCCGGACTTACCCGGTGTGGCGGGTTGCGGGCGCTTGTCACACCTCCGGGGATTAGTCCTAACCCGAAGGGTTGGGGAACCCCGGGTCTCCCAAAAACAAAAAAAAAAACATTGTGCCCACTACTATTGGAACCATTTTGTTTTTTTTTTTTTTGGGTAACTAGGAGCGTGTCCAAACACTTCAAGGCAAGGACTAATCCATTGGGATGTCCGAATTAATGGAATTTTATTTTCCCTATGGTCAGAACACAGAAGGAGTACTGTTGGAACATGGAAGGTAACAAGATGCAACCCCCCATCTACCTACCTACAAAATAATACGAGTGCATTTTTTAGTATTAATCTCTAATTTAAATGGGAGAATATTTAGCAAATCCATAAATATATCCATTACATTCATTAATATTACAATAATAATACACCCTTTAATGCACGTCTTTGCTGGTATTTGTTATAAAGTCTCTATCCACTATGTAATACACCAAATCATATATTCTCTCAATTGTACACGTTTGAGTCTTTGTTGAGGAATGCCATCCTCAATTTCTCACTTCCACACTTTTTAAATCCGTTTATTTAAGAAGAGACGGTTACCGTCAAGTCATTATACACACTAGCTATCATATTTCATAAAACGTGCCTATTGAGATACTACGGTCTCAAGCCTATCAGAGACCATTTGCTTTTTAACGGTATTTTAGGGTATCAAAAAATTTGGTTCCCGACTATTTACTCAACCTGTGAAGCTTTTCCGCCTTTTTGTAAAATAACATGATTCAATTAGGATAACCTGAATTATTGAAAATAACATGATTGAGGAAATTTTATTTGAATCGGAGGATTTCTATGGTTTGCCCATAACTGAATTAGATAATTTGTATGATTCACATAAATGTGAATCAGTTTACAGGGTTTAATAAGTAGGAGGGACATTAGGGTGTCCCAAAAAATTGGAGGCTCTAAAATCTCGCATCCTCACGTCCGGTCTCGGGTTACCCTATGACTGAACGGTCTCAGAAATTTTATCCTATTCCATATTTGCATAAGTAGCTAGTTTTGTGGCTTGCAATATAGGATATAACCAATTCTTTATGCAAATGATCTCCCTTTTAATTTTTTTTGGTAGTAGAAAACGGTTAGGCCGCAACACCAGTTAGTGTTGATTAGCAATGGTTAGTGGATCCGGTCACTTTGAGGGAATGAAACCCTAAATACCCCACACCGCCACTCTAGAGCTAAACATGTTTGATTTGCAGTAACGAGTTTAACAAGAAGATAGTAACTGGATCCGTGCAGATAAGCTGAAGACAGAACTATTTATCCCCGAACTAGTGACGTGGCTTCACCATGTAGTTAACCAAGTAATTAAGACACTCAGATTTCGGATTCAAGCCACTCATTCCTGTTGGATCTCCAACCGTAAGGTTCAATGGTACTGTTGTCTGAAACGAAGTAAGACTCATGCAGAAAAGCAGTAAATCCAAGAAGTTTTTTCCACTCTCTTAAGAAGATCGAAGTACGTTGGAAGAAGTGACCTGGAGAAGGATAATTCCTGGAATAAGCATAAGAGAAATGCTGGTGAGACTGCAAAGGGATAAGACCACACCGAGACCTTGCATGTAATGCACGGGACTCAACAAAATAAAAACTGATTCAATAAAAAATAGGACTTTGCTACTGAGACCCCTTAGGACGGAGACCATGCTCTAAGAGCATGGGATTTCAGGTGGGCCCATTTTACATGGTAGGTCCCACCTGAAATCCCATGCTCTTAAAGCATGATCTCGGTGGTCTCGGCCCTAAGGGGGTCTCAAAAGCTTTATCCATAAAAATATGAGTTCAAGAGGAGAGTGATCAAAATTTCTTTTCACATCGGAATATAGTCAATTGCGATTGAACTCAGGGTGAGTTCAGTCCCACCCACAGGTTAACACATGTCCCTTTTAGCTTCTATTAATTATGGTTAAGGTTCATTAATCCTTGGGGTTCAATAATATTACCTTAATTTTTGGGGGAAAACATAGTAAACTTAAAGGTTAAAAAATCTTTAAAAAAGTTGAATTTTTTTTTTCTAAAAACGACGTTAACAGTGGTTAAAGATTTATGTGCACACATGCAAATTTGATTCACTTAAAATGGGACTTTTATGTCCTTAATAATTTTTTTTGTAGATATCTTTGATTTCCCTAATACTTTTTTACAGATGCATATTCTATCCCCTTACAAATACCTATCAAATAAGTGTAAGTTTTACCAAACAAGATATAACAAATAAAAGTTTCTTTTCAAAGAAGTTATTTTAATATCATACTGAACTTTGTAAAACAAGACCTAAAAAAGTACTCTTTATTCTCTTAGACTAATTTAAACAGCTCTTATTAGTCGTCCTTCACAAAAGAGGGAGTATAGAGGAAGAGATGCATTTGGGTTGTACATGCACATAGCACTCAGGCTTGTTAGGTCCCTACAAAGTTCTTGTTTTTCCTTTGATAGGGTCTTAGTCATCATATTTGATAAATTTCAATCGGTATGGATTTTCTCTAATTTAATTATCTTCTTTTGCATAATCTCATATCCAGTGACCAAACATCTATATCTTCTTTAATTATCTTCCTTAATTTATTTTGTAAGGAAGTCACATTGTTACTCAAGTCTTTAGCACTCTGGTTGTTACAATAAACCACACACTTGTCTTGTTCTAACCCAATACTTAAAGAAAAATTATCATCATAACTTCTATTTTTTTTCCTTCTGTAGCTCATATATTCTATCTTTCACACTTGTTCAACTTAGACTGCCATAAAATCATTTCTCCTCAAGCGTTCAAAGCATATCCACAACATGGATGTTTTCCTAAGCAACCTGGAGATCTGTCCAATGTTCTTTGTCAAGAATATTAACAAGAAATCTATTTCCATGACGACTACATGGCTGATTATATGTACGATGTTTGGCCTTGTGTACATTTCATGGCATTCATTAAAATTCCTACTATGGAGGCCCATGGAATTTTCATCATATATTTATTTTCTTTCTCATGTGAAGGATTTTATTCCACACTCAATTTAAAGTTGCTTGTAAGGGGTAAACTAATTAACTGGTTTTATATTCTTCAAGTTAAAAAATTTAGCACCCGTTTAATATATTTTTCTTGTGATAACCATAGCTTTTTGCCTTCCAATCTCGAGTAATATGTATGCAGAAAAACTTTTGTGATGGCCCCAATTTCTTCATGCCAAATGACTTGCTTAGTTTTTTCTACAACCTATTATTTATGTGAACGTAATCTTTTCCTCATATCTAGTCTTACGGATATACCTAGTATCACATGAATGAATGATAATTTAATAAGGGAAGAAAAAAATTCATCGAAGTCAACACACTTTCTTTGCTCAAAGCATTTCACAACAAGTCGAGCTTTGTATTTCATATCTTTCTCAACTTTATTTGTTAGCCTGAAAACTCACTTGTTTGTCAATGCTGTTATTCTTATGCTAAGAACTCATTTTTTTTTTCTTGCATATCTTTATTCTACCAATCTTTTTCTTTAGGCATATGAGTTTCCATTTTTTTTTTTTTTTCTAATAGTAGGTTCTCTCCATCCATAAGCATAACAAATGACTACTAACACTACATTAACTTTACTCTAAATTGAACCTCCACGACTTCACTTGCGACCCTGACAACCAGGGGCGGAGCCAAGGGGAAGGTGGGCAGCTGCCCTGAACTTTTGAACAAATAAACTATACTACATTATTGTCATGCCCCCCATAATCTACACACACAATAATATCTCATTATTGCGCAGATCCCAGTGGGAGAACTTGGAACAAATCCCCAAGCATAACAAATATCATAATTTTAAATGATCCATTAACAAATAAGAATATCAAGCATGTCTAAAATCCTCAATAAAAGTACTGAGAAATACAAATCTCAACGTTTGACACAAATTTACCTCACTGCATATTCTCACTCTTACTAATAGGGAAAGAAATATTTAAGGTTTTGTTAGCTTTACGTGGAATGGCCTTCTAACTATCTTCTTCGGGTATCTTCTGAAAAGTACTAAAATCAAACAAGAGTGAGTACAACGCTCAACAAGAGAACACAACCATCAGGGCATAACAACATGTTACAATTACATTTACTTCCCATGCAATTAATAACAATACAAGTAATAACATAATTTCTCTATTATGAATTACTTGGTCCAAATCATTTGTCCTTAGGAATCACACGTAACTCACCCTAGTGACAATCATTCAGCAGCACATAGCTCACCTAAAAAGGGGATATTTGGGATCACACATATATAATTCATCCACAGCGATTAAACCTGTATGGTATCTCACTCTTCTAGTTAACCATCCCTTGGGAATTTTTTTTTAAAAAAAAATACTATTCTAAGCGTTAAAAGTTCATATCTAGAGTTAAATATATTTTAATACCTTTTCCTAAAATCTAAGGTTAGATTATTGAACCCAAGGATTAGTGAATTTCAACCATAGTTAATAGCTATTGGTTCTGATTCGAACTCGTCATAGCAAGAGCGAACATTCTCTTAGAAGTGAATGTGCAAAGCTGATTACAAGCAGTTAGGTTCGGTTGTGTAACAATCATATGACAACAATCAAATGGTAGCTCGATCTAGTTTGTTTATCTATATTGAACAGTTCCAGCTTTTGCAGTTGCATTACAACTATTCTATTAATTAATTAGTGAACAAAGACATACTCATTGAATTGGTTAGGCCTACTACACTCCTTTAAACTGCCTCATATCTTAAACGGTACTTTTGTTTTTTTGGTCACTCTTAAACGGTGCTTCTTACCTGGATAAACTGTAATTCAACAAAAATGGAGTCAAATCCTCTACGCACAGGCCGAAGTCAGGTCTGAGGATATTTGCCAACCATTCAATTTCAATAGGGTAAATGCCTATGAGACCGTCTTACGGCCGAGACCACGGAGACTGTAGTATGCGGATCACGAAATTTTAGATGGGCCTACCATGTCAAAATGGGTCACACCTGAAATCCCGTGCTCAACCAGTTACAACCGGAGAAGATCACCGGTCTTCAAGGGACGTATTCTTCCGGTTTTGCCAAAACCGGTTACCCCCCCTAGGTGGCCACATGTCTCTTTTGACACCTCTTAACTATGGTTAAGATTTACTCACCCCTAAGGTTCATCCACCTATTCTTGGTTTTTAGAAAAAATAATAAAATTTGTTGTTAATTGTGGTTAAAATTTACCAACTCCTAGAGTTAATTTTTAAAAAATATTTTTTCTAAACACCAAAGAGAGGTGGGTGAATCCTAGGGGTAGGTAATTCTTAACCACAGTTAAGGGGTGTAAAAAGAGGCATGTGGTGACCACAGGGTTGCAGCCGGTTTTGCGGCTACTTTTGCCCAAAACTGGTTACAACCGGAGAAGATCACCAGTCTTCAATAATCAGGTAATCAAGTGTGGAACAGACGCATGGTAATGGATACATCTCACATTTGTGGGCTTGCTGTGCCTTTGGCACCAGATCATTCCCTCTTTAAACATTAGCTTTAGTAGGTTATAATGTATAAAGAAGGCTTTTGTATCCCTCCCCATCAACCTCGTAACACAATATGGATTTATTTTCTTCTAAAACCCGTTTAACATCATCTCTCAACTGCTTCAACTTCAATCCGGAACCAGTACCTCCAAATCCTTCACTATTGGTGTAATTGGGCTAAATTCCTGCACACATAGTCACTTAGCAAATACAGATAGACAATAATGCAGTTAAATAATTAATTAATTAAGGTAGAGAATCGCTTCACTGTGAGGCGCTGCAAGTGAGTCTTTCTTGAAGATAGTCGAAGCCTCCTATGTGCAAAGGATATGACAGCTCTATCTCTGGGATACAACTCAGTTCAGATTCTCTCCGATTTTTCCAACGAGTTTGCACTACTCGGTAGAAGACGGAGTACTGATCTCCCTTTAGGATGCCCTTTAAAATTATATATATATATATATATTCATTTAATTTGGATTTACCATTAATCCAAATGTCCTAAAGTCCCATCGGATTTACAATAAGAGATAATCTAATTAATTAGACAATATCCAAAATTACCATTTTACTCTTTAGGGTTTAAGGGTATGTTTAGTTACAGAGTTATGTCTACTCTGGTTTGGCCTAAACCTGGTTTAACCTATTCCAGAATAGGCATGCACCTATTTTGTTTGGTTTCAGATTCTGGTTCTGTCCAGAATCAAACCTGCACAGAATTGTTCTGGTTTGGCCAGAATCAATTCTGTCTTAAGTCCCGTTTGGTTACAATTTTAAATTAATCATTTTTAACTTAATCCGAGTATGTTTGATGAAAAGATTATACTTAATATGATTTTATCAGTTCGGGTTCAGTATGAGTATAAGAACAGGCTTGTCCAGATTAATCTATTCCACAAGATACCCCGAATTGAGTCCATCATGTGGATATGGTAGGATCACCCAAAATCGTTTGGTCACCAAGATGGTTCTGCCTATGTAGGACAGATCTACTGTTCTACTCGATCTGAAATCTCGGATCGGGTAAATCGAACAGTATGGTCGGTCGAAAAGCTCGAAGGCATTCTGCAACCTCATCAAGAGCTGGACAAAGTTGTCCATTTCTTGGTATCCATGGATCTAGATCGATCCAGATAGCCTGCTGGGTCTGGTCTGAGTTCTAGGCTTCTGGATAATGGGTTAAGGTCACCATCTTCTCCATCGACCTCAAGGACCACCATTAATGGAGATCTCCAGGTTAGGGTCCTCTTAAGAGATCCCTGATACGGATTCATCCTGATGGACCATGGCTACTCGGAGTAGACTGGACCAGGGTCCACTTACTTTGGTCTAGTGGCTCACTGGACTGGTTCCACGGATCAGGCTCACTGGTCTCTAGGCTCCGTGGTCTGGGCTCACGGATCAGGCTCTGGTTTGAGTTCCAACAACCCTCAAACCCTCCCCAAGCCTCTCTATTTATAGGGGACCCAGGTCTCCTTACATGCGCATGGGCTCAGCCACCTGGCTAGGCCATCCTGCACCAGGCAGGCCACATGACGCACAGGGTCAGGCCTTGGTTAGAACAGTGCCCAAAGCCCTATGCCCGCACCGCACCGCACCCGCACCCACACCCGACCCCGAGCCCGTGCCTGTGCGTGTGCGCAGCTCGCGCAACCTAGTTATCGTCTAAAGGAATTGGTGGGTCAAAGTTTACACCTCATGCTTGGTTGTTGACAACTAAGCAACCAAAAGGGTAAATAAACTCTTTAGATTTTCTCTATTTTTCCGTTGTAGGACTAAAGAACTAAGGGAAATGCACTAAAAGTGTGTTTTATCTCTTTCAAGAGATTAAACACCCAACCTAAACAAAGATTAAATTAATGGGGGGTTTTAGTCCATGATTAAAATCAAAACCCCGGATCCTATTGACCTGGTTTTATTAATTTAAAACAATTTTAAATCAAAAATCAACAATCCCCCACTTGATTTAAAATTAGTAAAGTAATTAAGAATTAAGTAAAACAAATTCGGACATCCAAAAATATCCTATGCATAGATGTAGGTGTCTTTCGACTTGAACCTACACTTAGTGCAAACAAATCAAGAAAAGCCAGAGAACCCAGTAGATTATGCCTTAAATTGCAAGACTCATATTGACCAATCAGATTCGTCACACACACATTCCATTCAGAAAATATGTGTACTCATTCAGCTTAACACTTTAACGTCTGTGCCTTAACCCAGTCTTACTGAGAGCTCTAGAGATTTAGCCAGAATCTCATAGAAGTTGACGAGTCTTTGACACTCAGAAAGGTGAGTCCATCAAGAGTGCTTCTGCAATACTCCAGCCTATTACAGGCCTACAATTACTCATTAAAAGAATTCATTTAAATTCTCAACCTTCTCGCAGAATTATCTATAGATCTACTGTCTATAAACTGCACTATTGACATCATCCTTAGGAAAGGACACAACTTGAAATGGCATTTCATTTATAGTGCATTTGCAGTTTCTTACAAGGTTCGTTATTCCCATTGAACCTGAGAGACTCATTAAGTTGGGTTTCCACCTAGTGCAACTGCTCAACTGGCTTCAGTCTCATTCCCCTTGATATCTTCATCACAAGATCCGTGCCAAGACCCTTGGACAAGGGGTCAGCCAAATTCTCTTTGGACTTCACATACTAGATTGCAATTTTCCCATCAGCAATCATACCCCTAACATGGTTGTGCTTCAGGTGGATCTGTCTGGACTTGCCGTTGTAATTCTCACTGTATGCTTTGAGCATAGCCTCCTGATTATCACAATAGATTGTGACTGCTGGCATCGATGTCTCCCAGATTGACACATCAACTAGAATACTCTTGAGCCATTCAGCTTCTTCTCCAGCTGACGATAGTGCAATGAACTCTGATTTTATGGTGGAATGAGTTATGCAAGTTTGCTTCTTGGACTTCCAGGAGATGGCTCCTCCTCCCATCGAGAAGATCCATGCAATGACCTGCTTTGATTCGTCTGGGAATGAATTCCATGTCGCGTCGCTAAAACCTTCAAGCACGGCGGGTGATCTTCCGTAGTGCAGAGCATAGGACAATGTACCTTTCAGGTACCTCAGAATTTTGATCAATGCTACCTAGTGCAATCGACCAGGGTTACTGGTATATCTGCTTAACATCCCCACTGCTTGAGCTATATCCGGCCTAGTGCAATGCATCGCATACATTAAACTGCCGATTATCTGTGAGTACTCTAATTGAAAAACACCTTTGCTTTCATTCTTTGTTAGTTTAATACTTGAATCAATTGGCGTAGAAGCCGGAGTACAATCAAACTGATCGAACCTCCTAAGAATCTTCTCAATGTAGCTTGACTGAGAAAGCGCAATTCCTTCGTTGCTTCTAATAATCTTAATTCTAAGTACAACGCCTGCTTCGCCCAAATCTTTCATATCAAAGTTAGATGATAGGAACTCCTTTGTATTAGCAACACTTTAATCATCCGTTCTGAATATAAGCATGTCGTCAACATATAAGCAAATTATCACCCCAGAGTTGCCTCTGAATTTGCTATATACATAGATATCACCACTGTTGACTTGATACCTATCAGCTAGAAGGACACTTCTGAATTTATCATGCCACTGTTTTGGAGCTTGCTTCAATCCATATAATGATTTCAGAAGTTTGCAGACTTTATTCTCGTTCTTTGATAGAACATATCCTTCAGGCTGATCCATGTATATTTCTTCTTTAAGATTTTCATTTAGGAATGCAGTTTTGACGTCCATCTGATGAATGATCAAATCCTTGATTAAGGCCAATGCAATCAACATCCTAATGGTGGTTAACCTAACCTCAGGGGCATAGGTGTCAAAGTAATCAAAACTCATTCGCTGTCTCAAGCCCTTCGTAACCAGTTTAGCCTTAAACTTTTCTATGGATCCATCTTGTTTCAATTTCTTCTTGAAGATCCACTTGTACCCTACTGTCTTGTTTCCAGGAGGTAGGTCCACCAAGATCCAAGTGTTGTTAGAGTTAATAGAGTGCATCTCATCATCCATTGCCTCTTTCCAAAGATCTGCGTCTTTAGACATCATTGCTTCAGTGTAGCTTGTTGGATCCTTCTCGATCAAACAAATATACTCAGGGCTAAAATCCTTTGAAATTCTTGGTCGAGTACTTCTTCTTGGTTCAGAAGGAACTAGGTCTTCAAGCTCTTTCCGCTTGGAACTGGATTCTGGTTGGTCCTCCACTACTTCTTGACTTCTCTTATATGGGAACACAGTTTCAAAAAATTCAACACCAATACCTTCCACAACCGAGTTTGATGCTGGAGTTTCTAGATTTAGAAATCTATACGCTTTGCTTGACATTGAGTAGCCAATGAAGACGCAGTCAGTTCCTCTGGTTCCTACCTTGGGATTATTTAAGTTAGGCAATCTTACTTGGGCTAGACAACCCCAAGTCCTAAGGTACTATAAATTGGGTTTTCTTCCCTTTCACAATTCATATGGAATTGATTCTGCTTTGCATTGAGGAACTCTGTTGAGAATGTGACAGGTTGATAGAAGTGCTTCACCCCAAAGATTTGGTGGAGTACCGGAGCTGGTTAGCATGATATTAACCATTTATGTCAGAGTTCTGTTATTTCTTTCTGTAACACCATTTTACTGTGGTGTGTACGGTGCAGTTGTCTCGTGACGGATCCCGTTATCTTCACAAAACTTAACGAATTCTGAATCAAGATAATCACCACCTCTGTCAGTTCTAAGTATCTTGATTCTAGCTTCCTGAAAATTCTCAACTTCTGACTTGAAAACGTTGAATTTCTCAAATGCTTCGTCTTTAGTTCGGATGAGGAAAACATGCGTGTATCGGGAGGCATCGTTGATGAAGGTGAAAAAATATTTTTTCCCTCCTATTGACTGTATACCAGTTAGTTTACATATATCACTGTGAATAAGCTCGAGTAGCTTCGATTCTCTTTCTACATCCTTGAATGGAGGTCTCGCAATCTTACACTTGCTGCAGGCAATAGATTTTTCATACTTATCACTAGATGCGTTAGCTATTAGTCCTTGATTGGTCATAGATTTTATTTTCTTGAAATTAATATGACCTAGTCTACCATGCCATAGATCAAAGGACTCAGTAATATAAGCAGAAATAACTAGATTTTCATTCATAGTGTTGAACTTGAACATTCCCGCTACAAGATATCCCTTCTCGATAAATATTCCATTTCTAGTTACAACGAACTTGTCGGACTCAAAAACCAGCTTGTATCCGAGTTTACCAATCAGTGCTGTTGTGACAAGGTTCTTTCGGATATCAGGTACGTGCAGAACGTCTTTCAGTTCAATAGTATTCCCGGAGGTAAATTTCAACTTCATCACTCCCTTTCCTGTGACCTTCGAAGATGAAGAGTTACCCATGAACATGTTCATTCCTTCCCCCACTAGTTCATAGGAATCGAACATGTTCTTGTCACTGCAAACGTGATGGGAGACTCCAGTATCAATTCACCACTCAGCCTCTTCACCAATCAGATTGGCCTCAGTCACAATTGCGACCATGTTGACATTGTTTTTCTTCTCTTCCTTCTTCACAGACTTCCTCTTCTTCTGAAAATTCTCACTCTTGTTAATCTTACAATTCTTGGCATAGTGCCCCATCTTACCACAAGAGTAACACTCCACATCCTTCTTGAAATTACCGGTGTTATTGTTGTTGTTGTTGTTGTATAAACTCTTCTTCTTCTCAAACTTCTTTGTCCTCTTAAACTCTTTCTTTCTCGGTTGAAACTTCTTCGATTGATGTAAATCAACCATATGAGCCTTAGCAGTCGGCTCCTCCTTCTTGTCACGCTTTCTGCTTTCTTCTTCTACCCTGACATGGTGCAATAGGGTTTCAAGATTATATTCTTCCTTTTTGTGCATCAGCTTCGAGCGATACTCCTTCCAGGATGAAGGGAGCTTGGCAATGATGCGTTGACATGGAAGATTTCATCCAGAACCAATCCAGCCGAGGTAACTGTATCCGCTATCTTCTGTAGCTCTTGAATTTGTTTCATGATGGTCTTGCCATCCACCATCTTAAATTCCAAGTAGTTTAGAACATGAAATTTCTTTGTTCCAGACTCCTCTGCTAGGTAGACTAGCCTCAACACCCCCCACAAGTTCCTGGCTTGCTTGGTCTTCTTTGAGTATTGTTCATATAGCTGGTCCGACAGTGAGTTGAGGATGTGATTCCGGGCTGTGTCATCATCATCAAACTACCTTTGTACTTAACATTTTGCAGGTCCAATTCAAATACTTCGGGACCTTCTGGAATTTTTGGACACTCCTCTCTGAGGACATACTCAACCTTTGATTGTTTCAAGAAAAACTTCATCATTTGCTTCCAGCGGTAGAAGTTTTTTCCATCAAATCGGGGCATCGGCTCCGCTTGGTTCAGTCCACACATTTGCAAAACAGCCATGGAGATAGACTATATCTTCAAATTGTTGGTGTAATTAGGCTAAGTTCCTGCACACATAGCCACTTAGCAAATACAGATAAATAATAATGCAGTTAAATAAACAATTAATTATTTATTTAATTAAGGTAAAAAATCGCTTCGCTGAGAGGCGTTATAAGTGAGTCTTTCTTGAAGATAGTCGAAGCTTCCATGTGCAAGGGATATGATAGCTCTATCTTCAGGATACAACTCAGCTCGGATTCTCTCCGATCTTCCCAACGAGTTTGCACTGCTCGGTAGAAGACGGAGTACTAATCTTCCTTTAGGATGCCTATTAAAATTAAATATATACATATATATATATATATTCATTTAATTTGGGTTTGCCATTAATCCAAATTACCTAAAGTCCCTTCAGATTTACAGTAAAAGATAATCTAATTAATTAGACAATATCCAAAATTATCATTTTACCCCTTAGGGTTTAAGGGTCTGTTTGGTTACAAGGTTAGGTCCACTCTGGTTTGGTCTAAACCTGGTTTAACCTATTCCAGAATAGGCATGCACCTATTTTGTTTGGTTTCAGATTCTGGTTCTATCCAGAATCAAACCTGCACAGAATCTATTCTGGTTTGGCCAGAATCAATTCTGCCTTAAGTCTCATTTAGTTACAGTTTTAAGTTAATCCATTTTAACTTAATCCGAGTCTGTTTGGTGACAAGATTATACTTAATTTGATTTTATCAGTTCGGGTTCAGTATAAGTACAAGAACAAGTTTTTTCCAGATTAATCCATTCCACAAGATACCCCTGATTGGGTCCATCATGTGGATATGGTAGGATCACCCGAAATCAGATGGTCACAAAAATGGTTCTACCCATGTAGGACAGATCCACTATGCTACTTGATCTGGAATCTCAGATCGGGCAACCGAACAGTATGGACGATCGAGAAGCCCGAAGGCATTCTGCAACCTCATCAGGAGCTGGACAAAGCTGTCCATTTCCTGGTATCCATGGATCTGGATCGATCTAGATAACCTGCTGGGTCTGGTCTGGATTCTGAGCCTCTAGATAATGGGTAAGGGTCACCATCTTCTCCATCAAGCTCAAGGACCACCATTAATGGAGATCTCCAGGTTAGGGTCCTCCTAAGAGGTCCCTGGTACGGAGTCATCCTGATGGACCCTGGTTACTCAGAGTAGACTGGACCAGGGTGCACCTACTCTGGTCTGGTGGCTCACTAGACTGGGTCCACGAATCAGGCTCACTGGTCTCTAGGCTCTGTGGTCGGCGCTCACGGATTAGGCTTTGGTCTGAGTTCCAATAACCCTTAGACCCTCCCCAAGCCTCTCTATTTATAGAGGACCCAGGTCCCCTTGCATGCGCATGGGCTCAGCCACCTGGCTAGGCCCTCTTGGACCAGGCAGGCCACATGGCACACAGGGTCAGGCCTTGGTCAGAGAACCCATCATAGGCCTGCACGGGCCTACACCCACTGACCCAAGGTAATCAAGGTCTTATCCACCTGACACCCAACAGGATTCTCAGATCGCACTCACGATCCGACGGTCCAGATCAGTCCGAGCCTGAGATTTGATCAGACGGCTCTGATCAACTACTCTGATCATCTGAACAGGGTCAACCTAGATCTATGGTTGAGATTAGATCAACGGTTTTGATTTACTCAAAAGAAATAGCGACACAAGCAACTCACAACGATGCGCACATGCGAAATGCAAAGTGCACCTCATAACGCCTAAAGCCCTATGCCCACACCACACCTGACCCCGAGCTCGAGCCCGAGCCCATCCCCGTGCGTATGCATGTGCGCTGCGAGCGCAGCTCGTGCACCCTAATTATCGTCTAAAGGAATTGGTGGGTCAAAGTCTACACCTCATGCTTGGTTGTTGACAACTAAGCAACCAATGGGGTAAATAAACTCTTTAGATTTTCTCTACTTTTCCGGTGTGGGACTAAAGAACTAAGGGAAATGCACTAAAAGTGTGTTTTCTCTCTTTCAAGAGATTAAACACCCAACCTAAACAAAGATTAAATTAATGGGGGGTTTTAGTCCATGATTAAAATCAAAACCCCAGATCCTATTGATCCGGTTTTTTATTAATTTAAAACAATTTTAAATCAAAAATCAACAATCACTATATAATCTTCCCAAGATATCTCTATGCCCACCACTTCCAACAGATAATAACTAATTTTTTTTTTTTGTTGCATTCAGAGCAATCCAAAGATGGAGAACCTCAAGATCCACAAAGCTAATCTCTTCCTATGTCTTCTCATCTTCGTTTCTTCATCTCTCCTGCTTGCACAACCTCTCACTCCTGCTGGCACCATCGAAAGGACTACAAGACAACAAATCCTAGCCAACCTCCCACCAAGCCACGAAGCAACACCTATATCTAGTTCCTCTCACTTGTTCCTCACCTCACTAAAGAATTTCAGAATACAAGAACTCTGTTTGAAGCTTTCTCAATTGTATTGAACTTAACAAAATACAGCATATATATACACTTTTACAATTAGGTCTTGCTGATTTGTTTTGATTGTGTAGGATTTTGAGTTACTCAATTAGTTCCATTTCAGTTTAGAAACTTTCCTTTGTAAGAGTTTTGGTATTTGTAGACTTCTTGTTAGGGTAGACTCCAGAGTTTCTACTTCTTCAATTTCTTCTGTATTGGTAGACTTCTTGTTATAGGAAGACTGCAGAGTTTCTATTCTTTTGGTTTCTTCCTCTTTACTCCCCCTCAAGCTGAGGAGATCAGGAGGCTGAATTCCCAACTTGAATCGAATATCACGAAATACCTCTTTGGTCAAAGGTTTAGTAAAAACATCACCTAATTGGTTGGCAGAACGAACGAACTTGGTAACAATTTGACCTTGAGCAACCTTCTCACGAACAAAATGATAATCAAGTTCTATGCGCTTCGTGCGCACATGAAACATGGGATTAGTAGTCATATAGAGTGCACTCAAATTGTCACAAAATAACTGAGGAGGTCGAGGAAGATAAATTCCAAGAGCACGAAGTATGAAGGTCACCCAAGTGATTTCAACTGTAGTTACTGCTAAGGACTGGTACTCAGCTTCAGTACTTGATTTTGCAACAGTAGGTTGTTTCTTTGCTCCTCAAGAAATGATATTAGAATCAAGGAACAAACGGTAACTTGTAGTAGATCGTCGTGTAATAGGACAACCACCTCAATCGGCATTAGAATAGGCATAAAGATCTAGAGATGAATCACGCAGAAGGTGAAGTCCATAATTGAAGGTACCTTTAACATAACGCAGTATCCGCTTCACGAGTTGCATATGAGCAAGAGTAGGTTGATGCATATATTGGCATACCAGGTTAACCGCATAAGACAAATCTGGATGAGTAAGAGTTAGATATTGTAAGGCTCCCACTATACTCCTATATCGTGAAGGATTAGAAAAGGCATCATTACTATGCATTGAGCCAAGCTTTGTAGCTAATGGTGTGGAAATAGCTTTGCAATCCATCATGTATGCTCTTAGAAGAATTTCCTTTACATATTTAGACTGTGACAAATATAATCCAGATGGAGTAGAAGAGACTTCAATGCCCAAAAAGTAGTGTAAAGATCCTAGATCCTTGAGCGAAAACTCATGTCTGACTTTAGTTATAAAATGTTGTAGGAGAGGAGCACTACTACCCGTAACAACAATGTCATCAACATATAACAGTAGGAAGATTGTACCTCTTGAAGATATAAGAACAAATAACGAAGGATCATGCATGGTACAAAGAAACCCAAGATGTAATAGGTATTGACTAAATCTATCAAACCAAGCACGAGGTGCTTGCTTAAGACCATAGAGAGCACGGTTGAGTTTGCAGACGTGAGTTGGAGATAGAGGATCCTGAAAACCTGGCTCTGATACCATAAAGAATTTCAGAATACAAGAACTCTGTTTGAAGCTTTCTCAATCGTATTGAACTTAACAAAATACAGCATATATATACACTTTTACAATTAGGTCTTGCTAATCTGTTTTGATCGTGTATAATTTTGAGTTACTCAATTAGTTCCATTTCAGTTTGGAAACTATCCTTTGTAAGAGTTTTGGTATTTGTAGACTTCTTGTTATGGGTAGACTCCAGAGTTTCTACTTCTTCAATTTCTTCCGTATTGGTAGACTTCTTGTTATGGGAAGACCGCAGAGTTTCTATTCTTTTGGTTTCTTCCTCTTTACTCACCGTTGGGTAAATATAGCTTCTTCCTCCTACGTCACGATACCTCTTTCAGTGCAGGAGGCTTTGGTAATGACTTCTACCATATACAAGTTCAAGAATCCGGCCAAAGTGTGTGGGAATCGGAGTGTGCTTCAGTGAGCAACGTTAACACATGCACCTTAATGTTCTCCGATGCGGGTCTTGAGATCTTTGACGGGAGCCAATCTGTGTGGGACACCGATGCTGACGGGGAGCGGTTGGAGACATCGGTGCTGCTTGATAGCGGCGACATGCTAATAAGGGACCAAGATGGGGAGCTCGTATGGAAGGCAAGCGACAACCCCATAGCTAATCAAAATTGTGGGTCAATTGGAGCACCGGGATTGTCTCCTCCTAATCCTCCTTCCGCTTCTCCCATCTCTAGAGGTAACCCTCCTTTCGGACAGTCTTTGGACAATCAAGGGCAGCAATCCCAGTTAGGTTATCAGCAATGACAACAATTGGGTTATCCACAACAGGCTCTAAACCAGCCTTTCTGAGGCTCGAACTAACCTGTCTCTTCTCTGAATCTGCCTTTTGGGGCTAATAGCCAGCAACCTCTTGTAAACAACATTCCTTTTGATAGTGGATTTTCAAGGGATAAGCCATTCAAGTTAGGGGTTTCTTTGGTTCAATTGCTTACTTTGGTGGTTTCTTTGGGTTTCTCCTTTAAGATAGTTGTACTAGTGTGACGGATAACTGAAATACACAAGCCTGAGGAGGCCTCTCTCTCTCTCTCTCTCTCTATATATATATATATATATATAGCTTTTGTTATCTGTTATACGTAGGGGTGGTTAATTATTAAAAAAAAAAAGGTGCTCGCAGCAACTCGAGCTCGGCTCGTTAAAAGCTCAAGCTCGCTCGTTAATTTAGTAAACAAGCCAAGTTCAAGCTTGATTTTTGAGCTGCTTAGTTAACAAGCCAAGCTTGAACTTACCTCCTACTTGGCTCGTTAAAAGCTCGATTATATATATAATTAACCTGGTACAATATCTAAATATACTTACTTCATTTAAATTTTAAAATTAAGTATATCTATTATATACTAGTAAATATTAATAATGTATAATGCATTTTACATAATAAGAATATCCTTTATACAATTATGAACTTTTCCTAAAATATTAGGTAACATGTAAATTTTTTTTACCTATACTAGGATAATAAAGTACAATTTAAACATAATAAATAGCTATATCTAATGAATCAATTAAGCTACTCGCCAACTGCTCAAGCTTGTGCATGTGTTAAAGCTTGAGCTCATTTATTTAATAACCAAGCTAAGCTCAAGCTTTTGAGCTCGTTTATTTTATAAACAAGCTTAAACATCGCACTACTTGGCTCGGCTTGATAACACTCCTAGTTAAACAGAAGCAAATCATTTGTGTTCTTCCTTAGGTTCTTCCCTTTGGCCATGAGTATTGGAAGGCCAGGATCAATTGTCTGTATGGATGTAACTACCTATTGGGGAGATCCTGGCCTTCAAAAACTCTAGCCACAGGAAAGGACCCATAGAAGAACTTATTATTTCCTATTATACAATGGAGTGATGATTAAAGAGTTGTTGTCAAACCAATTACTTATGGAGCCATTAGAGTTTTTAACGGTTATTTTATTTTTGAAAGTTGTGTTGCCGATCGAATATTGTCTGGCCCTCACCAGATCAAAACTGTCTGTCCCACTCATAGAGCCCTTTAACTGCCTTTTTAGCACTGGTTAAGAAATTTTAACTCTTAGGGGTAATTTTTTTTAAACCAAGGGTAAATGTATGAATCCTAAGGGTGAGTGAACCTTAACCATAGTTAATCAGTTTCAAAAGGGACACATGTCAACCTATAGAGCATGGGCCAGACCAAATCCCATTCCTGTTGTGTTGGCATCGATATAAAGTTGAGTGATTATATATATATATATCCTAGATGCTTCCTCCAGATCTAACGTCTCTAATCTCTATCAACTCATTTCTCTTTTCTTTCGGATCGAGACTCAGGTACTGGTGCTTGTTTATGAACCAAAAGAAAGAGACCCGGCTGGTTCACAATTCATTGAGGCGGCTTAACCCGACCCCATGAATAGCCAATTGACCGAAAAACCTGGATATAGCATTCACGTGCACACACACACATACTATCACGCCTCCTGAAATCTATACACAATATATCTCATAATTTACAGATTCTAGAGCATGAACCTAAAACACATCTCAAATTAGAATGAAAATCTCTAAGATAAAATACATTAATAGATGTTAATATCAAGCATCAATTAAAAGTTCTAACTAAAGGTGTACTAAACAATGAAAACATTCGGGGTGGCACACAGCCCACCCAAAAGGGATGCTTGGGATCGCCCTAGAGGGCCAGGGCTGGGTCGGGGTTGGGCCAGGGTTGAAAGAATAAAAAAAATATCATATCTTAAAGATTTTTTCTACATTAATTACCAACTTGATAAACAACACTCCCCCTTTATTCAAACTTGGGACTACAATGCAACTTAAAGAGCAACACGACGGGGTTTTAGTACCGTTAGATGGTTAGTATTAGTAAACCCACCAATTGTTACCGTTAAATTGTTAATATTAGTACCGTTATATAAGGGAAAAAAACAAAAACATTACTATTTACAAGGAGTAACATTAAAAGATTCTAGAAAGAGTCCACACTGTTAGTCTATTATACATACACACTCGATTTATTCAATGAAATTTCCTTCAAACGAAAAAAAATATTATATTGCTTTAATGAGAAAAGGAAAATCATTGAGTTACATTAGAAAGATTCTAGCTAGAAAGACTACAATTACGCTTAACCTCTTAGGTTTTTATAATTCTTAAGTTATTATATTACATACATATAATATTATATATGATATAACATATAGAATGGAGGGTCAGGCAGACCCCCTCGTTAAAGAGCCTTCCAAAATTTGGCTTGGCTCGGCCTTAAGGGTCTTATTAAAGAAAAAAAGTCCTATATTTTGCAGGCTTTGAAGGGCCGAGAAGGGTCGGGCCCCATCGTTAAAGGGCCGAATTTACTGCCCTACACATAAGGTGACTTGTGAGTTGTGATTCTCCCAGGAGTCCTGTTACAAGAAAAAACCTTTTTAATTACTCTTTTAACTACAAACCCATGGGCGTGTCCCAGTGGTTGTGTATCTCCCTTTGGGAAGGTGTGATTCGAGTTTGAGTCTTGGTGTGGTTGCTGAGCACCCACCATGAGTGCTAATCCGCTAACTTCTAACTTAGCTAGATAACGATTTAGGACCTACCAGAAAAAAGTGCTCTTTTAAGTCTGTTTAACAGTTGTAAGCTTTAGAGTTAATATTTTTAAAATATTTATTCCGTAAAAACTAAGATTAGATGGTTGAACCCTAAGGTTAATGAATCTTAACCATGAATCTTAACCACGATTAAGGAATATTAAAAGGGGCACGTGTTGAACAGTGGGAGGCAACTTGAGAGAATTTCGAGTCTGTGTGGTAAACCCAGGCTAGCCCCCATGTGGCTATGCAATGCCAACACTTGCATCCAAAACTGAAAAACAAGAAGAGGAGTGTTAGCCCTAATCCCATTTACTCCAAATCTTTCCATAGACTTAAGAATGGGCTAACACGTGAAGACCTTTTATATTTTAATTAAAAAAATAAAAATTAGAGTATCTTTCAAATTTGTAGCCACCCAATTGCGTCTTTGAAGATTTTCTACTAGCAAAATCCAAATAGAAAAACCAACCCTCGCTACAAAGGAAAAAAATAGGAAGTCTGCCCAATTACAAATTAGAAGGGTTGGCAGAGGGAGAGACAAATTACAAGTTACGGCATTCTCCATTAACAAGGTCCTGGCACCTGTATCGAGAGAGAGCACATGCCTATTTCTTTTTCTTATTGATGCACTTAATGCACATGCCCACTCTAGAACAAAACAAAGAATAAAACACAAAAAATAGAAAGGGCTAGTGAGAGAATATGCGTAATGGGAGATAATTAGGAAAGAGAGGGAAGGGAGACTACCGATCTCCTTCCTTTCTTCTCCTCTTTCTCTTTCCTTTTCTTCTCCATCAATGAAGTTATCTAACAAAGCCAAATTTCTCAATTTTACTTTTTCTTTTTCGGTTTATTAGAAGCCACATGGACCTATGGGCTACACACAATGAAGAGTAGCCCTCCCCTCCCATAACCCCCACCCCCCAATTCTATGTAGGTGTGATTCAATCTCAGGTCTCTGGTACGACGAGAATAGATTTTACTAACTAAACTAGCTCCCATTTACCAAATTTTATTATTTATACACAAACAAAGTAAATTATAGTTTTTCTTAAAGATTCTATTTGCATTAAAAGTAAAAGTTTGTAGTAATTTATTTATTTAAATTACTATTATTATCATCTATGTACAAGTAATTTTTTTTAAAAATATTTTCTAATAATATTATTTAATACTATAACCTTATGTTATATATTTTTATAAGACATTTTATATTTTATGTATGTTTATTTTAAGAATTAGAACTCTGTAATTTTTATTGTAATTTTTATTATTATGCAACAACCACTAAAATTTGTTATAAATAAATGAAAAAAAAATGTATAACTAACCACATGGTCAGCTTGTTAGAAGACCTTCCATTTGGAAGGCGGCACGTGACAGTGAGAAACTTGTTAACTTGTTTAGTGGATTGCAATGGGTAGTGATAAAGATGAAAATAATAATTAAAGGTAACCTGTATCTAGCTAATTTCATATTTGTCAAGTGTTGAAACTTGATTGGGTGGTCGGCTAACAAGAGGACCTTGCTGACTTGCGGTCCTCTAATCACTACTCTAATTAAATTACTCTAATGAGTATTACAATAGATACACACTTATATAGGAGAGAAAATTGAAATCTTATATAAATAATTCTTACAGAAAAAAATTACCATTTAACTTAAAAAATATCAATAAATAATTTATTCAATATTACTATATGATCCACTACTATATATATAATACTTATATACATAGGAAGGGAAGAGAAGATGCGCATATGTTCACTGTTGGTTTACCCATTATTGATGGTTTTGGAACAGCTAAACTATGGTACTTTCAATTTGGTACATTCAACAGTATCTAAAATGACTATAGAACCCAAAAAAAAATATACAATTTATAAAAGGATCCCAGCATACTTGCAAAATTGTAAAATAGTCCATAAAACCCTGAAAATGCTTTATACATTAAAATAAACCCAATGGTAGGGAATGGGCCTCCTCCGGCTCGGGTCTGGGCACAAATTAGAAAGCCCATAAATCCAAAACCAAAGTCCAAATTCAAATGGGTCATACACTCAATGAATAAGTCGATCCGTCAACACAAGAAGTCTAAGTATAGACTCAATACCCAAGAAGATGGGTGGGGCCGATCAAAGTCTCTCAAGTCCTTTAAACCATTAAATAGACTGAGACTCTTGCAATCCTTATCTCAAAAAAATTTATAAATAAGACTCAAAGCTAGAGATTTGGAGAATTCGATTAAGAAGAAATCATCAAGCATTCAAAGAAAAGAAATCGAAGCATTCCAGAGAAGACAAATTTACAAAGAAGTCAGTTTTCCTGTAGAATCACTTTCTAGCTGATCAAGTGCGAAGCCCAGAAGAAAAACACAGCTACATCAACACCTTCAAAGAAAATCGAGATCACGTCACGACCCTCATCTTCTACTTTAGAAAATTCTGATTGTGAATTAGAGGATTCTTGTACCAAATTAAAAATAAATAAATATTTCTTCAGCCCTTATTTCGTGATCCATTCGCTAATCGCGAAATCTGTGTCGAAATTTTTTTGGCACTCTTTATGGGACAAAAAATTGTCGACATAAATTTTGCAATTAGCAAATGTATCACGAAATAAGGGCTGAACAAGTATTTATTTATTTTGAATTTGGTACAACTCTCAAGAATCCTCTGATTAACAGTCAGAAGTTTCTAAAGTAGAAAATGAGGGTCGAGGCGTGATCTCGATGTTCTTTGAAGGTGTTGATATAGCTTTTCTTTTCTTCCGGGCTTCACACTTATCGGCTAGAAAGTGATTCTAGAGGAAAATTGATTTCTTTGTAGTTTTGTCTTCTCTGGAGTGTTTTCATTTCTTTTATCTGAATGATTGATGATTTCTTCTGAATTCTATTCTTTGACTTCTTCTGAATCGAATCCTCCAAATCTCAAATTTTGAGTCTTATTTATAGATTTTTTTGATATAAGGATTGCAAGAGTCCCAGTCTATTTAGTGGTTTAAAGGACTTGAGAGACTTTGATGGGTCCCACCCATCTTCTTGGGTATTGAGTCCATACTTAGACTTCTTATGTTGACGGATCGACCTATTTATTGAGTGTGTGACCCATTTGAATTTGGACTTCGGTTTTGGGTTTATGGGTTTTCTACTTCATGCCCAGACCTGAGTCGTAGGAGGCTCATTCCGTACCTTTGGACTTATTTTAATGTATAAAGCCTTTTCATGGTTTTATGAACTATTTTACAATTTTGCAAGTATGTAGGGACCCTTTTATAAATTGTATAATTTTTTGAGTTCTACAATGACTACGGGTAAAATGAGTTCAAATCTTGATAAATCCTATAAAATAGATATTAAAGAAAATATTTATAATAAACACTACCAAAAACTTATGGTATTTTATTTTTAAAAAATTATTAATAATTTTTTACTTCTAAATGAGACTCATTGACTATTTATAAAAAAAAATCAATTTCAAGCCTATAACAATTCTACACTATAAGAATCAAACAATTCTATACTATGAATTGAATAAAATATCAATTAATTATTTTTAAAAATTAGAAAAAATGATAATAAGTTCTTTAATTAATATTTTTGTTTAACTTTTATGACCAATTAATTATCACATATTATTAGTTAATACTTTTTTATTTGACACTACTAATCTTAATAATTAGAACTCTAATAATTCTTACTATTATGTAGTACACACTAGGATTTATTATAAATAAACTACAATAAATATTTTAATGGTACCCACTACAATAAATAGTACTTATTTATATTGAGGGAAAATTAAAATCATATTTTACTAACTCTTATAATTTAGTTTGAAAAAAAAAAGCCTATATAAGTTAAACTTAAAATAAATATCACCGAGTAGTTTAATCCATATTACATTGAAATTCACTACTATAGATAAAACTTATCTACGTAGGAAAGAAAATCAAATCCTGGTTAGTCTTACGATGTAGCTTACCAAAAAATTAAATTAACAATTGAAATTAAATTAAGTAGCAACAAATATTTTACCAAAAGAAACAAATAATCCCACATCGGTGGGTTCTAAGAGTGATGGTGTATCCATATAGTCTCACCTCCCTTTTAATTGAGAGAGGGTTGCATGGGTGCATTGGTTTTGTGCCTTGTGTGTGTATTTGTGTTGTATAGTGTGTGAGTGTGTTACAAAAAAAAAGATGTTTCTTTAAAAACAATATTTATTAATATATTTTACTTTTATATGGAGCCCAATAACTATTTAAAAATAATAAGATAATGTTAGCATCACTTTCTTTTTTAAGAGAGTGTTAGTTTAAAACGCGTATCTTTGTCTTAATGGAGGACAACACATGACTTTCTTATAAAGAAAGTGAGTTTAAAAGAAAATGACACTAGCATTACCCAAATTAATAATTTTAAGCCTACTTTCTTAACAACTTATACTATATATTAGATAGAATCTCAATGAAATTTTAAAGTATTCTTTATGAAAAATAATCACCTCCTTGGTCGGTAACGCAAGGAGGTGCGTCTCTGCTCCCCTTTTCTTGCCATGTGTCCCTTTTTTAACTTCATTTAATCGTGGTTAAGATTCAGTCACCCTTAGGGTTCACACATCTACCCTTGGTTTTAGAAAAATAAAACAAAAAAATTTAACCATAGGATTAAAAAACTTTAACCCGAGTTCATGTTGAATTGATGGGGGTGGTGGCTATGTGAGAGCCGGGGAGAGAACTATTGATCATTATTTTTTAGAAAATTATAATAATTTTTTTAATCAATATGTATATTTTACTTTTATACTTAGGACCCACTAAATGTTAGATTAATCTCTAATTATATGATTAAAATATCATAGTAAATTGTAAAAGGTTAATTTCTATTTATGATTAAAACGGCTTTTGGTACCTTCCCTAATAAAAGCCTCGATCAAGATCGAGATCAAAGAGAGAGAGAAAGATGGGAAAAGTAGCAATGGTTCTATTGGTTCTCTTCCTGGTTGTAGTGGTGCAGTTGGTTCATGGCCATGTCGACGAGGACAACTGGCTAGAGATGGGAAAGGAGAAGGTGACCCATCTTCACTTCTACTTTCACGACACCGTCAGTGGGAAGAACCCAAGTGCAGTGAGGGTGGCTCAAGCTGCAGACTCAGACAAATCGCTAACCCTTTTCGGTGTAGTGATGATGGCCGATGACCCATTGACCGAAGGGCCGGAACCAAGTTCGAAGCTTGTGGGTCGAGCCCAAGGACTGTATGGGTCGGCAGCCCATGAGGAATTCGGTCTAATCATGGCCATGAGCTTTGGATTCACAGATGGGATGTACAATGGTAGCACACTATGCATTCTAGGACGAAACTCGGCATCTCATCCAGTCCGTGAGATGCCAATCGTGGGAGGGACTAGTGTCTTTCGCTTGGCGCGTGGAATTGCAGTCGCAAAGATTTACTGGTATAACGCCACCACCGGAGACGCTATAGTCGAGTATAATGTTACTGCTATTCATTATTGACTGTATGTGTCCCTCTTCATCTATGCTTTCTCTAGTTGGAACTACAACTTTTGTCGTTGGTTCTGTAATAAGTTTTTTTTTTTTGGGAACCCTGAAGTGGTTGACCAGTGGTTCCCGGTATAGTGTCAAAGTAATTTTTTTGTTTTGAGTGAACTAGTTACTTTGAGGACTTGCACACCCCGCAATTCTTGGAACGGTAATTGCATGTTGCATGATTAGGTTTTAGTCTTCTACATTTAGAATTTATCTCCGAAGCATCAGTAGTGACTAGTTTTTGTTGCAGAAACTCCCATATTTGACATCTAACTTGGCTCACAGCAACTCCACCTGCATTCCTGCATAATTTCATCAAATACTAATTTAATAAATAAAAACATAATCTACTTAACCTTTAATTTGCAATGACTAAAGGAAGACTCATATGATAACGAAAACAGATAATGAAAAACAAAAATAAAACAATTTGGTAAAAGAACACCAAATTGTTTGTAAAGAGGGACAAAAGTTCTCATTAACAAGCGACAACGTTTGGTTAAAATAACAATATCTTTTGCCAACCCCGGCTTGCCCAACGCTCGATTAGAAAGAAAAAAGAGAAAGTGCCCAATTATAAACTACAAAGTTATTGTATTATTCGAGGTGAGATGTGTTGGGTTATGCCGTGTGAGGTATGTGTGTTGTAGGCATAGTTGCATGTGCATTACCTTTAACACAAAAAAATAATAATAGTAAAGTAGATGAGTGCTAGCCCTACTCTTAAGGGATTCCTAATTTTCGTGTGAGTTAATTTCGTGTTAAAGTACACACTTTCCCAGTAATTGTAAGGCTTTAATAATAAAAAGGGTGCAAATCCTCTCCAGTGATAACCGGATGTGGCACATCCGGTTATCACCCCTAGAGGTCGCCATGTGTCTCCTTTGACACCCCTTAACCGTGGGTAAGGTTCACCCACCCCTAGGGTTCACCCACCTATTTTTTATTTTTTATTTTAAATATTAATTCTATTTTTAAAATTAAAAAATTGTTTTTAATATTAAAAAAACTTTAAAAACAGTTTTTTAATTTTAAAAATAGAATTAATATTTAAAAAAAAAAAACAAAAATAGGTGGGTGAACCCTAGGGGTGGGTGAACCTTACCCACGGTTAAGGGGTGTCAAAAGAGACACGTGGCGACCTCTAGGGGTGATAACCGGATGTGCCACATCCGGTTATCACCGGAGAGGATTTGACACCTAATAAAAATAGACTAAAGGTAAGCTCACACCGAACTCCTCAAAAAGTTATGTCATTAGTACTCCATTAATAAGGTCCTGACACCTGTCTCTCAAGACTCAAGAGAGAGAGAAAGCATATGCGGTATGCCGAGAACAAAACAAAAAATAAAACAAAAAATAAAATGAGGAGAGAAAGAGAATGTGCAGTGAGACCCATAATTAGAACCGAGAGAGGAAAGGAAAACTACCAATCCCTTCCTTTCCTTTTTTTCCCTCCACTGAGGAAGTTATGTAATTTAATAATTTTTTTCTAAAAGATCCTACTTGCATTAAAAGTAAGAATTTATAGTATTTTATTTCTTTTAAAGTTTTTTTTTGGACACATTCTAAGGGTTAGTATCTACTCAACACAATTGTGGGAAAATCAACAACGCCCACCTACAGGACTCGATCCTGGATTCACCCCGTCCTAAGGAGGGTATACACTACCACTAGGTTATTCTTTTCAAAGCTTACTGCTATTATGATCTAATATTAAAAGTGCAAATTTATAATAGAATCAGAGGGATTTAATTACGTCCCTCGTTGGGGATGGAGATCTTTTTATCTAAGCTCAACCCAAATCTGTTATATTCAGCTCAAGCCTGTTCATTGATCGGGTTGATTTGAATTGCGTTGGGCCATCCTAAGCCCAATTGCACCTAATCACTATATTTTAAAAGTATTTTTTAATAGGAAATAATTATCGTACTAACGAATTCCATTTCCAAACCTAAAGCATCCACAATCGGGTTGATTTGAATTGCGTTGGGCCATCCTAAGCCCAATTGCACCTAATCACTACATTTTAAAAGTATTTTTTAATGGGAAATAGTTATCGTACCAACGAATTCCATTTCCAAACCTAAGGCATCCACAATGGTGGATGCCTTAGGTTTGGAAATAGAATTCGTTGGTACGCCTTTGTTTTTATATAGGAGTTACTAGCATAGGCCCGTGCAATGCACGGGTGTGAACATTTTTTTTAAAAAAACTTACAAAAGAATTACAAAATTATAATGAGTTAGAAATAATATGTGAAATAATTATTTCATGAGGAGATCTATATATTAGGGAGATGCAGAGTAGTCGGGAAGTTATAACATTTGAAAAGTTTTAGATTTTTTTTTGAGTTCTTGTCAAGCAGAAAGCTTTTAAATCTTGGATTTCTAAAGAAGAGTGATTAGCATACTTGGGAAATGGATTTTACAATCCAAGGTTGGACCTCATTGGTCCAGACCCCCCTTAAATACCCACCACAGTTAGTTGGTATTTAAGAGGGGGGACATGGACCAATGAGGTCCAGCCTTGGATTGTAAAATCTATTTCCCAGGTACATTAACTATTTATCATTTCTAAATACTCAACCATTGTATCAACACTTGCAGAGGAATAAAGAGGGTAGTTAAGAGAGGGTATTTATAAGTCCCACTTAAGTAGAGTTGGGACTTGGGGAAAGAGAGGAGGTCTTTGTTGAGTAAAAGAATTTGTTGGGGTATGTGAGAGAGTTAAAAATGGGAAAAGAAAATGAGAAGTTAAGAGAGGGTATTTATGGCTCCCACTATATGATGATGTGGTACCACAAATCTTAAAATGGAGATCAAAGTGGATGCCACATATCATCCTATTTCTATATATATATATATATATATATTGCGACTGGGCCTAGCACCCCTCTTGATATAAATGATGCAAACACGCCAATATTTTTGTAGTATATGAAATCTAGGGTTAATAATTGGGCCGAATTCGATTTCAAGGCCTTTGTAAATGTGATGGGCTTGACCAGACATATTCAAAATCTCAAAAATTCAAGCCCAAACCTGGCTCATTGCCACCTAGGGGTGTCAATGAGCCGAGCTGGGCATTGCTCGAGCTCAGCTCGTTGGAATTTTACAAAGGCTCGGGCTCGGCTTGACTCGTCTAGAAATCATTGAGCTCGAGCTTGGCTCGGCTCAATAATTTTTAAAAAAAAATACTTTGATAAGAACTAAATTTTATTTAAAAAAATTAAAAAAGCATTTTTTTTAAGGATGTCATGTGACTCACGTGAAAGCTTGAGTTAAAACTTAAACGAAAATTAATTATGTTAATGTATACTAAATATATTTTACCAAAAAAAAAGGTATACTAAATATATAATATAAATTTAACTTTTAAATGGTATTATTATAAAATTAATCGAGCCGAGTCGAGCTGAGCCACTTATTGTTCTGGCTCGGCTTGTTTATTTTTCGAGCTCAATTTTTAGGCTCGGCTCGGCTCAACGAGCCCAAAGTAAAAGCTCAAGCGAGCTTTATTTCGAGTTGAGCCGAGCTGGCTCGGCTCATTGACACCCCTATTGCCACCCCCCATTGAAATCTGAGTGAAACTTTGTAGCAAATGGACTTTAGTTTGCGCGTCAAACATCAAATGAGATGTTGCCACCTTAGAAGTCAGTTACTCTGACTTTTATAATAAAAAAATATAAAAGCTTTGTTGAAAATCTAGCTTATTATTTATGACGTGGCAGCACTCTATTGGGTATTTGCAGCCTGGTTGCAATTCCTTTCGTGCCAATTACCACTGATGAAATATAGTTCAACAACTCTGCCGTTCTGTATTCAACAATAGTAATTGTTACTAAAATTATGAATTACCATATATAGCAGAAGTTACCATATATGTAGTGATTTCAAAACCTAATGTGATTTCGTTTTCCTTAGAGAATCAACTGTAATTAAGAAAGAAATTTGAGAAAAAGTAGATTAGCATTGCCCATTCTATTTTGATTCAACGGCTTTTGGTTCCTTTGCTTATAAAAGCCTCCAAGCCTCAATCGAAATCAAGAAAGAGAGAGAGAGAGAGAGAGATGGGAAAGGTAGCTATGGCTATATTGGTTCTCTTCCTGGTTGTGGTGATGCAGTATGTTGAAGGCCTAGTCGGCGAGGACAAGTTGCTAGAGATGGGAAAGGAGAAGGTGACCCAACTTCACTTCTACTTTCACGACATAGTCAGTGGGAAGACCCCAACTGCAGTGAGAGTGGCTCAAGCTTCAGACTCGGACAAATCGCGGACCCTTTTCGGTGTACTGATGATGGCCGATGACCCATTGACCCAAGGGCCGGAACCAAGTTCGAAGCTTGTGGGTCGAGCCCAGGGCCTATATGGGTCGGCGGGGCAGCAAGAATTGGGTCTAATCATGGCCATGAACTTTGGCTTCATAGATGGGATGTACAATGGTAGCTCACTGAGCATTCTAGGACGAAACCCGGCATTACATCCAGTCCGAGAGATGCCACTCGTGGGAGGGACTGGTTTCTTTCGGTTTGCGCGAGGAATTGTGGTCGCGACGACGTACTGGTTTAACTCATCAACTGGCGACGCTATAGTTGAGTACAATGTTACAGCCATGCATTATTGAAACAGTTATTAGTGTCAATATATATTAGTTCTGTTTCTCTTTTTAATCGTCTTAGTTTGTGGTAATGCTTTGTTTGTTTGGAACCCTACATCTTTTGTAGCTGGCTCTGTAATTTTCTTAATTACTATTAGTTAAAGTATACTGTTTGTATTCAAAATAACATTTATAATATAAAATTTTACTTAATGTCCATTTAAGACTCAATGATTCTTCCTTTACCCGGTTCAACATGGTCTATTTTTTGGTCTGGAATCGGGATGATGTACTACCGTGAGTGAGTGTAGTGCGAAGAAAGTGTTATCTTAGCATACAAATGGTTTTGGGATACAAAAGAAAGATATGGTTAATTTTAAGATATGTAAGTAAATGCAAAGGGTATTATGAAAATGAAAAATATTGTCACTAACTTCTACATCTTTTATCATACGGTTAGGCATATATTTTTTTTTTCTCTTTTGTTTTCGAAGTTCTAATAAGAGATTTAATTTAGTTAAATAATATACTAGCAGGTGGCACGTGCGATGCACGTGAGAGCGAGGGGAAGGAGTTACCCACAGTTAATATGAGTTAAACATGTGAGAGCGAGGGAATGGAGTTAACCACAATTAATAGGAGTTAAAAGGGACACGTGTTAACCCATGGGTGTGATTGAACTCTTCCTGAGTTCAATTGTGATTGGCTATGATTCAAAATAGATAGATGAGTTTGGAAATAAAATCAAAGGCACGTGATAGTTTGGGTTTAAAAGCAAAACATTAAATCAAAATTTTGTTTTTATATAATGCTCTGTTTGTTTCAATGTAAAATAAGGGAAAACAAATGAAATTTATGGAAAATGTCAATTATCCTACATCCTACAGAACATACACACGAAAAATGACATTTTCTGTAGAATTCTTTTGTTTTCCCCTATTTTACATCAAAACAAACAGAGCATAAGAGTAATATGGGAATTATAATAGTAAAGATGATGCAACTGAAAGAAAGAGAGAGAGATATGGTTCCAGGCATGTGATAAGCAATGGTATGATTGTGCCTGATGCCTCATGGGCCATCTGCATCATACACAGTATTTCAAACTCTCTGAAATTGTGCTTTCTGTTCGGTGGGAAAGGGATCAAATTGGTAAGTGCAATAGTTTGCTCCGGCGAGGAGCGAACTATTGCTCCACGCTCTCATAAAGCTGCCCTGCCCTAAACTCAGGTTACTTTTTAACCGTATGGATGAACCCTAAGAGTTAGTGAACCTTAACCACCTTTAAAAAGTGTTTAAAGGAGGACACGTGGCATATAAGGGAACCCAAGACCCCTCGTTGCCTCACCGGCCGAGGAGGTGATTAATTTCCGATTGGTAAGGGTGCCCATAGTCTGTGACGGATTGGGGAGGACACTTTTGGGAATGCGTATGCGATTATTGAAAGGTCAAATCAAATAATTCAAAACCAATCTTCGATTTAAAGAGTTCCCCAATTTGAACGACAGAGACCAATTTAACTATTTCTAGCTTCTGGTCATGTGAGTCAAAAAGTAAAGAGTAGACTGCACCCAAAGCATGAACAGCACGCCAAAACAGCAGTCCTGGTTCGGCGTGAGTTCCACACCTGTTGTGCGGTCCTACGAAATAGGAGAAATGAAAGATTACATTACAGACCTTAGTACAGGGTTAGTAGTTAGTATTTGGGGATTGAAGTTCTTACTACTCATCACCTGGAGGAATGGATCGTGAGACCTCTCCATTGAATGAGGCTATGGCCCTCTCAAATTTTTTGTAAATCCTTACGACACTAGTATAAATAGTGGGGCCCTTAAATAATTTTTTTTTTTTTAGTATACTTGGTCCCCCTAATTTTTTTTGTCCTATATAATATAGTACCCCGCCCTCCCCCCAATATTCTTTGTCATATATATAGTGGCCCCCCAATGGAATCCCCTTATGCCCTTGATGTTGTCACATATCCCTATTGACACCTCTTAACTATGGTTAAAATTCACCCAATCCCAGGATTCACCTACTTATCCTTGGTTTTTAGAAAAAAAAAATATTTAAATGATTTTAACCTTAGGATTTAGTGAATTTTAAACTAGGGTTCAAAAAGAAATTTGATATATTTTTTTTAAACCAAGAATAGGTGGGTAAATCTTAACCACAATTAAGGGGTATTAATAGGGACACGTGGTGACCTCAAAGGCATTACCGGGAAAAAAATTAAAAAAACTCAAAATAAAAAAAACTACCCAAAATTTTTTTTTCTTGGGGGCTACTCCCCGTACCCCCAAATTTCATATCCTCAAATCAATTTTTTTTAATACATGTATTTTGCCCCCTCCCGCGGAAGAAAAATTCCTGGCTCCGCCCCTGCTCCCCACCATTGTAGCAAGAGGCGGGGTGTGCGTGAACCTAAAAACTCAAGTTTCCACATTAATTATATCCTTGTGCTAAGTATGGTTTCACCTTGGCCTTTCATCGTTTAAAAAGAAAGGAGCGCACATTGCATGAGCAATATGACGCTTTAGCTATATGAACCACCACGGTAGAGCTACACACCCATTGTGCAGTGTGCGCCATCTGAAGACATAAACAATGGCACAACTTTGAACAGAGTCACCATGAACCCTGGCCCCACAAGTGAAAATTGACTCTTTTGATGTTTCTTCACCGGAAGAATAGACTCAGTTCGATGGAGGATACTATTGGGGGTGTCATAAAGGCTCATTTTGAGCGTCAAATACCTCTTGTAAATGGGCTGAGCTCTGGCCTATCAAATTTTACAAAACCTAGGCCCAACTCTGGCCCATTGACACACCCTTTTTATTTTCTTTTTTTTTACATCTAAATTTATAGTTCATTTCGTCCACATACATATCCTAGGGTATTGTTTCTCATTGTTTACGGGTAGTTGTCCCCATACCCTATGATTGTCCCTTGTTTGATGATTAAATAACATAATATAAAAAACATATTTTGGTTTCAAAAGTTTAGGGCCACTTGGTGAATGATTATGCCTTATTAAATAATTAAATATATTTTTTAAAAGTTTAGGTAGGCAATTGCCCTCTTATCCCATGAATATGCTCTATTAAATAATTAAATAACATTGTATAAAAGATATGTTTTATTCACTCCTACAGTTTCTCAATCCCCTTTTTCTGCCAGTCTTCTTATCCTGCAACCGTAACTTTTTCTACAACTTCTATTTGCTATCTTTTTATCAAAGGAATTAACATCTATCTATCTCTAGTGGTACCACAAGTGGAAGCCTAACATTTCACGAGTGCATCCATTTGTAATTGACCTTGACTCATTAATCAGATCTAATTAAAAATCGTTATGCATTAACAAATTTTTCTTCCTTTTTCGGGCAGCCTCCTATGAGGCGTGACATCATTTTTGTTAGTTTGCTCTATCATGTTAGTGGGGTGACCGTGAGTGGCCCTCTTACGAAATCACTTAAGAGTAACTTCTACCCATTCACTTAAGAGTTCCCCATCTTAAATGGTTCAAGCATTATGTTTGGTTGATCTTGAAAACATGTCTACAAATCAAGTGCCTATGTTATGTCCTAAGCAGGTGTGTGTTTCCTTTCTTGCCTGCAGTAATCACCTTGTGGTGTTATTGAGTTTACCAAAAATATATGTCCTAATCAGGGGCCTTTCGGTGATACATCCTAATTTTTAGTGTAAATGGGCTACTTTGGCCCGCAACACAGCTTGAAAAATTAAAGTTGGCTCATTACTCATAATTTAGGCTCTAAGAATAATGTCAGACATAATTTCTAAGGCTCATAATAACGTGAACTGGAGAAGAGTTTGGCTCTTAAAGCCCCACTTGACTCGACATATTTATTTATATATGAATTTAATTTATATAATTATATATGTACATTATAAAATATATATTATTAAAAAGAAGTATATTTTTACCTACTTATTTATTTTATGTGGACATGTATGGCCCATCCTGGGCCTAGTGAATATGGAAGGAAGTCGCTTGTGATGTGTGTTAGAAGGCCAATAGTTCATGTAACAGCTGTAAACATTTGTACAAGAGTTGCTGGCTAGGGCTATAAACGGAGCAAATTCAGAGCGGATATTGATATATCTAAATTCGTATCCGATTACATATCTGGATATCCGTATCTAGATAAATATCTGGTGGATAGTAAAATATGATATCCGTATCCGACTCCGATTAAAATATCCGGATTCGGATAGTATCCGGATTATCCGATTAGTTAAAAAAAACATTAAAAAATATAAATTAATATTTAAAAATGTAAAAATCTATAATTTTTTATTTAAAAAATATATTTTAAAGGCAATATTAATTTTATAAATTTAAAATATATTATTTATATATATTATATAATCGGACGGATATTTATCAGATCGGATATGCCAGTATCCGAATCTGTATCCGATTATAAACGGATAGTGATTTACTATCCAAATTCACTCCGCCGGATATCTATTCGGATAAATATTCGACTAAACGGATTCGAATACGGATAATATCCGCATCCATTTACAGCCCTATTGCTGGCTGTCCAACACTAAAGGCCACGGGGAAGAACACATGCAATTTGATTATAGTGAATATCATTTCTTGCCTGGGATGAGATCCGATTTATGTCAATGTATGACAAAATTGGGAAAATCTTCTATCGTATGAGATGCGTGCAGCTGCATTTGGTGGCACGTCTATGAGAGAGAGGTGCAACGATCAGGGAGGGATGCACATCGCAAGTGTGCCAAGAAAAGCTCAAGCCCACTTTGTCTCTCGTAACCTCGATCGGCACTTTTTGTATTGCATGAGAGCTTGTCTATGTACAACATTGAAGAAAAATAACTTCACCCATGAATGAACGGGAAGAAGTAGAACTCATAGCCCAAGATCACATCGACAATCTCTTAGGCTCCGGTCTTTTTGTTGAACTTTTAAAGTCTTGAACCTTCATTGTTTCATGTCAAATTTTACTTAAGGTGTGTTCATTTGACAAAAAAGTGAGGGAAATGAAAAGAAAAATGTGTTTTCTTACATTTTTCTTGTGTTTGGTTTACAAGAAACATACTTTTATTTTTTTGCACTTTCTCAATTATGACAAACCTTCTCACACAAACTTCATCCATCTTTTGATGGTTATTTAGCGAGAAAATTTAAATTTCTTTTCTTTTTTTGTTTCTTTTATTTTCTTTTATTTCACCATCTTTCTCGCCAACTGAATGCACCCTTAATGTCTAGAATTATATTATTTCATAGAGTGTAAAGTTCTAAAAATATAGACTTTTAATTTCCATTAAAAATTTTAGATTTTTTAAGTTCCATGGATGTAGAACTTTTAATTAATTTGAACTCAATAAATGAGATACAATCGTGTAAAAGGGTTAGAAACCCTCTCCCCTCCCCTCTTATCACAGACTCTTGTTGCTTGTTCCAAAATATTAATGTTCTAGACTTTTAAGTGTTTCACCAAAAGATCGAGTCTTAGCTAATTGAAGCTCTTGATAGTGAAATACTGGTCTGTGGCCCATCCTGATATTTATCTAAGCCCGGCCCATTGACTGCCCTAAACCTGATTCCCTACAAAGGAGACACATGTCCCAACCCAGGCAGACCCCTTTTCCCCTGTACTTTTTCTTTCCATAAATGGGGAGCAGTATTGAATTTGTAACATTAATATTAACCAAACATCAATCTCCCGAGGTAATTTGGGTTTATCTTTTCGTGCCGTTTGGGTTTTTATCTTTTCTATCATTATAGTATCTAAATCAATATTAATATGAAAATGAGCAAAATTCAAATATGAAAAATATCATATTGGATTTTGATCTCAAACTGGACGACTATCTAATTGAACTTAATTACTATAATGATCAATAAACCATGGCGCTAATTTTAATCACTCTTAAATTCAAAAATAACAAATTATCCTTGATTACACGAGGGAGACTACCCTCGTAAGATTTGTGAGTCTCCGCATTTTTGATAGTCTTACAAATATTATTACTTTTTTTTGGCTGGTGTTATCATTTAATAAATCAATAGTTACTCATTAGTGGCGGGAAGTGACAATCTTGCAAGACATCTACCATTGAGATTAGCTCCCACGACCTCTCTCATAGGAGAGGCCACAACATACCATTGGAGAAAGTGGTAGTGGTGTTTACAAATCTTATTACGCAACCATGAAGGAATTCCAATTTGTGTCACCACCTCCATCACGACCACTCCTCAGCTCCACCGCCCTCACCCCCAACCACTCAATCCAAATATGATTCAGTTGTTTCTATTTTTCAAAATGGATTCTAATTAAATGTTGTCAAATTAGATTTTAGCATAAATTCATTTGAGAATTTCGAAATTTTGGAATTGATTTGTTTCCAGAATTAGTGAATCATAAAAATTGATGCCAAACAGGGGCTTAGATTTAGGCAATCGACTCAAATATTTCATTTGGCGCGCATTGCTATATAAACCCAAGACTACTAACTATGTCGATTGTTCCCTACACATGGATGCTATGATCCCTTATATGTAGGGGTGTCAATGGGTCAGGCTGACCCATGACCCAGCCCGATCGGATTACTTACATGAGAGGGCTTGGGCTTTGAGGCATAGACTCGGTGGCCCATTAGACTAGACTTCTAACTAGATTTGGCCGATTAGGCCTCATTAATAAAGCACCCCAAAAAATTGTCTTCTTTTGCCATACTAGGCTCGCCCAAGCCCTGCTCTACTGTGCCTGATTAATAAGTGAACTGGCCCAATCCTATTGGACTTGACTAATAACCCAGCCCATCCTGCTTATTAATTGGGCCTAGTAAGACCCGGGCCAGCCAGGCCGAACTTAGACCATTGACACCCCTAATTATATGCGTGTAAGACTCTACTGGAGAAGTCTCGGCTGGCGCCATAGTACCATGCACAATCCCTTATGTAAGTTAGGGTGCCCTTAGTGTTGTGGGAACTACCCAGACAATGCATTCTCGCTAGGGTTGTTACGTCAACGGGCAAAATCTGGGCCTCAAAAATACCTTTTACAAGTGGGCCGGGATCAGTTGTGCCTACTCAAAAATACAGAATTCATGCCCAAGCCTAGCCCATTGACACCCCTAATTCTAGCTTAGAGCTGTGCAGCATACAAAGATTATGCTTGTTAACAGTATAGTTTGGCACAAGCCCAGTCTCCATCGCATTCCCCTGCTCTATTTCCAAATTTGTAATCGTTTTCGGTTTTTGATTCTAGCAATGTTTCTCGCAACCACTTGGCCTCCTTGGAAACATGGTTGCACTTGCTCCTAAGGTCTAAAAGGTACAGGATTTGACACTTTGGAAAATAGTCAAGTCCTCGTGCCGAGGAGGTGAGTTACCATATCATCCCCCTTTTTGGGGCCATGTGTCCGCTTTTTTACTTGCATGAACCGCGGTTAAGATTCAGTCACCCTTAGGATTCACACATCTACCCTTGATTTTTAGAAAAAAAAATTAAAAATTAAAAATTAATCATGCTTAATTTTTTAACCATAATTCAAAGGGTTTGTGAGAGCAATGAGGAATAGTCCCCTCCTCAGCACGAGGAGCTGACTATTGCTCCTTTACTTTAACCCTTAGATCACTCACCAACACTTCAACTGCAACCTCGTAATATTATCTCAGCAACTATAAACCTTTGACACCCTCACACGCATCCGTAATACAGATATCTTGCTCCGGGTCGAACCCAACCCGATGGTCCTAGTGGTTTGGTGACCTACTGATCTATGGAGAGGGACTCCACACAATCAATCTTAAAGGCCTGATATTGCACCAAGCTTAAAAATAAGCGTTATTGAGATCGTACGGTCATAGACAACTCGAGCTTGTTTATGAGAAAACGAAATCCTAAGGCATAATTTTTTTAAGAATAATTTTGAGCCGGAGCTCTGCATCAAGGCATTGATGCGAAGCTCCCTTTTTTACATTATAAGTGTGGCATGTTTATAATTATTGATGGAGGCTTGGGTAATTTTGCAACACACCATAATTATGCATTTGCCACCCCATATTGTGAGGAGCTCCGCACAACATGATGAAGCAGAGCTCCTCTATATTTAAACTGTAATTTTTTTGGGATGCCCTGTAATCTCTGCTACATATTCATTGGGTAATATATTACAGAATAAACAAACAAATAATAACACTCTAGGGCGTCCCATGATTTTTTATACCTTATTATCACATCTTTTTCGGGAAGAAAAATAATCACTTCATCACCGGGGAAGAAGACATTTTATCCCTTCTTTTCTCACCTTGTTTTCCTTTTTTAACTTTATTTAATTGTGGTTAAGATTCACTAACCTTAGGGTGTGTTTGTTTCAATAAAAAACACAAGATAGTAAAAGAAAATCTCATTTTTCTTTCACTTTTTTAGTATTCATTTAAAGAGAATAACCTACTTTTCAAGAAAGTAGAATTTAAATAATGTCAATTTTCTTTCACATTCACTTATAATTTTATATTATAAAATAATTTTATTTTGAGAAAAAACCTAAAACATGGATGTCCAGAAAAATACATTTTCAAGATTATTCTTCACAAATGTCACTAGTCACATCATTAAGGTGTCGTTTGTTAACATTAGTCTAAAAACAAGTGCTTATATGAAAATTATGATTAGTTGGACATTAGATTGCTTAGTTTAAGGTTAATTGCATGCTTACATTTTAGAGATTTTAAGAGTAAAAACTTCTATTTTAAAAAGTAGCTATGAAACTATTTTTTAAAGTAGAGGTTTTTACCTCTAAAATCTCTAAAATATAGACATGTAATTAACCTTCAACTTAACAATCTAAAGTCTAACTAAGCATAATTTTCAAATAAACACTACTTTTTATATTAATGTTAACAAACGCCACATAAGCATAATTTTCAAATAAACACTTCTTTTAATACTAGTGTTAACAAATGCCACCTAAGTATTTAACATGTAACTATGCTCAGGATAATGGGCATTTTAAGAAGTGGACCCGAGGGTCCTCTTCTAAGTTGACCACAGTGTCCCTGTGCCCCTTTTAACCCTTGTTTAACCATGGTTAAGTTTAATTAAATTAAAATAAGTATTTTTGTTTTTTCTAAAAATCATTGTTAGATTGCTTAACTCTAAGGGGTTAACCATAGTTGATGAATGGTAAAAAAGGGGTTGGACCAATGAGGTCACTAGGTCAACATACCCGGGGTCCGTTTTCCATTTCCCTTTTAATTCACTTTCCATCCCAATTTCTTGTAAATCAAAGACACAAGAAAATCTCATTTTTCTTTTGACTACATTTTTTTTTTCTCTCATTTCTTATGAGCGGACATACCCTTACTTTTTAAAAGAAAAAAATTACCATAAAAGTTAGAACTTGTAAATATTAGTTTCTAGTTAAAAAGGCTTTGTTTTATTTTTGGGTAAATTACAGTTACCTCCCCTGAAGTTTGGTGAAATTATAGAGACCTCTCCTTTAGTTTCTAAAATTACACTGCCCTCCCTGTCAGGTTGGTCACATTATCACTGTTAACAGAAAATATGTTTTTACAATTTTACCCTAATTGTGAGTTAAAACATTTAAATCATTTTCACACAAAAACCTTTCTCCTCAACACGCCTCACAAGTCTACACCTTGCCACAGCAATCTCAATCGCCGGCCTCCTTCAATGCAGGTCACCGGTCACCGTTAACGCCTGGCCCTCACTATCTCCTCATCAGAGTCGAAGAATCCAGGCAATCGCAATGTAATCCATATCGAGAGGTCATCGCCTAGATTACCAAATGGTGGGTCCCGACTCCTGATCCCCTAGCATTTGTTCAATGTCTCTGGCAAAGGGGTAGCACACCAGAGATTTCTCAAAATCAAACCAGAGGCTTTTAATGTGTATACATATTTTAGAAGGACTTTAATCGAACAGTGGGACGTACAAAAGCAGGATATGATCCGATATAACCAAGGACAAGTTTAGCAGCTCCCTCGCCTCTGTAAATCCAATCCACCTCATCTTTTCCCTCTAAAACCACCTCCATGCATCAAATCCGTGTCTTGCAATTGTGTTCACAAGGTCACTCTCGATCAGAATACATGAAAAAAGAAAACTTTTTTATATTATGAAAAGGAATGAAGTTCAATCTAATAGAGAGCTTGAATGATTGTCCTTAACGTTGAAATCTCCGGCATGTCGTTGTAGAAATCCGAGCTCCCTTCGGGATCCACCTGAGTACGAAGGAACCACGTCATATATCGAAGAAGATTTCACCAAAAGGGGAACTTGCAGGGATGGAAGCAAAGAAGGTTGATGGACTCACCTGTCCTTGTTATAGAAGATTTCAACCAGGGCTACATAATCTTTCTAAGCATGGAAAATACCCATTATCAACCCAATTTTCAGAAACCCTTGGTTGAATTAGTGTTCATCACTATGGAACTATTTCTTTTTTAATTCTAATCAAGATCAAAGCTTCAAAATTGGAGTCTCACAATGGAGAAGTCATCTACAACACAGCACTTGTTCTTTAGAGAGAGAGAGAGGGCATCTTGGTCTCTTCTCCTCCAAACCCTGAGATTATCACCAAAAGGGGAACTTGCAGTAACACAACCTTGGTTAAGGTAAATGGGGTTGCGTGATGCAGATGCTTACCTCTGCAATGTATTTAGCTATTAGGAAAAGAATATGTGGATTAAAAAAAATGTAACATTATTAGTATTTTAGGGGTAATTTGGGAATTTTAAAATATTTAAAGCATGACATCATCAATGCCCATCCACCTTAGTAACATTATGTTAACATAAGGGGGAATCTGTTACTTACAATTAAAACACAGGGGAAGGCAATGTAATTTTTGAAACTAGAGGGGAGGTCTTTAAAATTTCACCAAATCTCAGGGGTGGTAACTGTAATTTACCATTTATTTTTTAAGTTAAGTTAAGAAGGCCTTGTGAGCATAGTTAGTAAATTCGCATATTATATGCGAATTATACACGAATAATACTTATAACGAATCATTCGTATAATTTATCCGTATTAATCAAAGTTGAGTAAAAATTTATGAATTTTGTAAGTAAAACGAAATATACGCGAATTATTCGCGAATCGTTCACGACTTATTCATGAATAATATATATATATATAAAACCGTAAGATAACTCTCAATTTCTCTTTCTTCTTTCTTGCATGCGCACGTAATTCTTTTTCTTTTGATTTCTTTTCTTTTCCCAATCTCTAACCTTAGGTCCTATTTCATTGGCCACAACGTCACTAATAATCGTCAGCCACTAATCATGAAGCACTTATTGACTATTACTTAATCCCCTCATTTTCTCTCGATCTCTTTCTCTTTCTAAATCTCAAATCCTAACTATTTCACAATCGTCACTTATCACAATAGCACAGTCAACTGTCAGAAGTTGAAAACCAAATGTCCAACTTTATAGTATTGTCAACACCAACAACTACCACTCTCCCTTTCAAGAGCGACTCTCTCTCTTTCTCTCTTAATCTCTCATCCCCCTTCTAAGTTCGACTCTCTCTCTAATTCTTCAATTGCACTTCTTATTTTCATTTTCTATAATATATGGCAAAGATTTAATGCATTATATTTGAAATTTTATATATATAATTGTATATATTTAGACAAATTTTTCAACAAATTATTATGTATTGACTCAAATTATACTTGAATTAATTCTGCATCGTATTTTTGATGTCCTGAATTTTTAATCGTTCCTATTGAAAATTTTACCGTACACGAATTGCTATGATTGTAAGGACCAGGAATAGTAGTTATTAGTACGAGAATCAATATGTCAGCTCCTCGCGTGAGGGGAGATTATTGCTCCTTAAGGAATGGTCTGGGATTGCCTCATGACCGTTAGGTATCTGTAGCATTTGTCAAGCTCAAATGGATAACGAACCATGTGTAGGCTCTTATCTTATCCAAACACTGTACCCTCTCCTTTTTTTCCGTCCCAAAATTCAATCATATCATTTGCCATCCAATCACAGCCAATCGTGATAACTTGGGAGATATTATTTTTTTAACTCACAATTGAATCCATAGTTACCAAACATTTTTATTATACTCGTAAAATATTTTTAAAGGGGTTTATCATTTAAAAATGCATACTTTTACCATGTTTTATGCGTATGATCGTATAATACTTATTTAATACACGAATTATGTATTAAACATATATAATACATATATTTTTATCTTATTTATCATGTTAAACCCATATTTCATATCAAATGATTATTATTAACTAATATCATGATTTTTATTTATTTATAATTATTAATTATTTTTAAATTTTTTCGTATTTTTACCGTGTTTTTATCGTATAACACTCATACATTCCGAATGGATTATTGTCATATTATACCTGTACCCATACTTGATAATTATGATTACATCCACACGTCTTTTTTAATCATTATTAACCGTGGTTAAGATTCACTAACCCTTAGGGTTCAACAATATACTATTTTATTAGATTTTTATAGTTAACCCTAAAAGGTTAAAATTTCTTAACCCTAGGATTAAATTTTTTTAAATAGTTTTTCTCAAAAATGAAGATTAGATTGTTGAATCCTAAAAGTTAATGAATCTTAACCATGGTTAATAGAAATTAAAAAGGACATGTGTTGACCAAAGGGTTCGATTGAAATCTCCCCAAGTTCGATCGTGATTGGGCCAATAGGTGTGATTCGATCTCCATTCACATATATTAAAAAAATCTAGATTTTTTAGTAAAAAATTTATAAACAAATATTTCCTACTTACATTTTGTATTGAGAGAAAGAGAGGAACTGCAACTGGGAGGTGAGTCAGCACAAGATCACACAAGATCATAGCCAATTGCAATTGATCATATATGTCATGTATGGATTGGAAGAAGAAAAAGAGACGGAAAATCAAATTTAAAAAAAAAAAACTTCCTCCAATTCATTCATGACACGTATGGAATTATATTCGTCTGAATTCAATTGCAATATCTGATCTGAAAGATTGAAGCTGGGAGCCGAAGGGCAGTTTGGTGAGTCAGCACTCAACAGAAGACACAAGAAATGGATAAGAATATCAAACTATATCCATTCTTTAACCCGACCAAGTTAACTATAGTTAAAAATCTCCCCCAACCTCTCTTCTTCTCTCTGTATATATGCTTAACAATTAACTCCCCTCTCTCAACCCTCTCTACGCCTTATCCACACCACATCACATAATGGTTGCAGCTTCCTCGCCCCGATTCTTAGTCCCAAAGATAGCCGTCGTCAATACACCTTCGCCGGCACCGGCGTTCCTCCGTTTCCGAAAGTTTCGTTTCGCCGCAGCTTACACCTCGACGGAGAGGCCGAGATCGCCTTATGTCTTGTCTGCACCTGCATCGTTATATGAGGTTCTCGAGATCCCGATGGGCGCCACGTGTCATGAAATCAAGATAGCGTATCGGAGATTAGCAAGAGTTTGTCATCCCGATGTCGCAGCGATCGATCGGAAGGAAAAATCGGCTGATGAATTTATGACGATCCACGCCGCGTATTCGACTCTATCAGATCCCGAGAAACGCGCCGATTACGATCGGAAGCTATTTAGGCGGCAACGTCCGTTTAGTTCCTCGTCTGCCACGTCAGCATACACAACGGCGGCTTCGTCGCCGATTCCAAGATTTTCCGGCCATACTCGCCGGAATTGGGAGACCGATCAGTGCTGGTAGCGGAGATGACTTAAATTAATCGAGATTAAACTTGAATATATAAAGATTAAGGCTGAGAAAAAACAGAGTCGAATCCAAGATAAGGAAAAAAAAGAAGAAGAATTTCAAAGGCTCTGTTTGTAGTTTGTACATACATTTGAAGAAGCCTAATATCGGGAAAATACTAAAATGCGCTATCAAATGGAGACTCCTCTGATCAAGATATCCAACTGATCCGAGCCGTCAGCCATGTTAACGGTGTGCACCAAGAGCGACCGATGAACTGGCGCACGTTAGCAGATATATATGTATATGACTATATGTACTGTGTGGTTGTAGTACTCGCCACAGGTTCCGAGTTCGAAACTTTCGTGGATGAACATAGTTACAGTTTGAAGAAAAGGAAAAAATGTTTGTTATTATTCCTTTGGTTTTGAAAATTTTCATCCCAACAATAGTTCGCGGTGCTGGAGGAGCGAAGTCTCCCCTTTCTCGCAAGTGTAATTTTTAACCGTGATTAATTTTCTTTAACTATGGTTGATATTTTTAATTCTACATTAAAAATAATATCAATATTAAAAATATGAATTTAAGAGTTAATAAATCTTAACTACAAGCTTAATCGACTTTTTTTTAGAATTCGAATGAGAAATTTCAAGTCATCCGCTAAAACGGAAAAGAGAGAAATTGAACCCATGTACGAATAACTCGTACAACGTATCAATTAATGAGTTTTTGGCTCCAAATATTCTACTGATTAATTGGATCTACATTAGCATATTAGTGTGAATTTATCCATACGGTTATGTACTCTTTAAATAAGAAGTAATTTTTTGAAAGATCTAACTGTTTTTGCCCCTCTGTTGATAAATAAGGGACCCTTCTAACCGTGGTTTCAATGACTCATTGAGCTTCCCTTAGCTCAGATTAGAGTCGCCATTTCTCCCAAGACTAAAAGTAAAATAATTATTAAATCGTTTGCACAGCATAAAAAAACCATTCTTCCTACTGCTATAGTTGTTAATTGAATAACATAAACTTTGTGAGAATCATTTTATCATTTTCAATCATTACGACCTACGGTTGCAAACGGATGCGGATATATCCAATTCTCATCCGAATACGTTTAGTCGGATATTTATCCGAATAGATATCCGGTAGAGCGAATTCGGATAGTAAATCACCATCCGTTTATAATTTGAATATGGATTCTGGATACTGATACATCCGATCCGATAAATATCCGTCCGATTATATAATATATATAAATAATATATTTTAAATTTATAAAGTTAATATTATCTTTAAAATATATTTTTTAATAAAAATTACATATTTTTACATTTTTAAATATTAATTTATATTATTTTAATGTTTTTTTAAAATAATCGGATAATTCGGATTCGCATCCTAATCCGGATATTTTAATCGGAGTCGGATACGGATATCATATTTCACTATCCACCGGATATAAAATCGGATTAGAATTCGGATATACCAATATCCACTGCTCGGTTTGCAGCCCTATTACGACCAAGTCAAAATGCAAAGTACTTTGAGATAATGGTGACAAACATTTTAAACTAAAATTTAGTATACTAAAATATATTATATATTATAAAAGGTAGTGGGAGAAACGTGGGTGGGCCGTGGGCTGGGGCAACTCATGCAAAGGCACAACTCAAAAAACAAAATGGGGGCAACTCAAAATCTAACTAATTTAGGAAAAAACAAGAAAAAAGAGAAGAAAACAAATGGCTGTAATAAATTTCTTTTATCTTAAAGAAAAGAAATTTGAAATATGGAACGAGTAGTATTTGTGGGATGCAAAAAAACTCATCAACCTCGTCAACAATCCTTCTCGTAGGGGGCATTGAGAGATTCCGGCGATCTTGGAAGACATCCAAACAAAAAATGACTATGGAACAGTGAAGTTTGTGTTTATTCCTCGGGAGGCAAACGCTCTAGCTCACCAGCTCGCAAATCAAGCTCTCGAAGATAGTATTGCTAACCATGTAATTCAAGCTTCAGATCATGATCTCGGAAGCCCCAGTTCTCGGACTGGGGTGTATTCTGTATTTGTCCTTCGGTTGAATCAAAGTTATCTTTCAACCAAAAAAACGTCTCTGTCTCTCAATGTGTTGCGGATACCGTCCCCTTAGATAATAATAAAGCATACTTATTATTAGCAACAAAAAGTCATTTGTTATATTAAAATTAAAAAAACAAATGAGTGAGCGTATGAAAATGAGAGTAAGCTTAATATTCCTTGATATTTTTTATACCTTTTAAGGCGTTGATTGTCTGACATGAAAATCGTAATAATGGAGGTGGTCTGTATCTTCGGTCGTGGCTGTCCATACATATAATTTTGATGGAAAATAGTTAATGGACCATGGATCCCATTTGATAACCTAATGCATCTACCAAGCATCCACCTATTGGTGGATGCCCTCCTATCACTACTCAATTTTGATGGGAAATGCTTTTGAGACCGTATAAGAGACCTCACGCATGTGCATGGGATTTCAGGTGGGGCCCACCATGTGATGATGGGCCCCACCTGAAATCTCACGCACATGCGCGAGGTCTCGGAGGTCTCGGCCCTAATTCGGTCTCAATAGCAAAGTCCAATTTTGATATTGATTTTCCTTCGTTGGAGCATTTTTAGGGTTTTGTGGTATTAGTCTTTTACAAGACCTATAATTTAAGTCCTTGATTACATTATTATAATAATTTAATTTGATTGATACTATTTAAGGGGGGCATCTGGCGATTCTAAGAATTACAACTCATTTGTACATGTTTTTGAAGTAGAGATTTTAAAGTACTTTAGAGGTAAAATCTCTACTTTAAGATGTAAACATGCAATTAACCTTCAACTTAATAATTTAAAGTCCAACTAAGTATAATTTTTAAATAAGTTCTACCTATTTAGAGTAGTGTTACCAAACGTCACCCAAATGTGTAATCCAATTATAATTGTACAGTTTATTTTAAACGTTGGGCCCATATTAAGGTTCTAATTAGGGCTTTTTTTTTTTTTTGGGGAGGGGGGGGGGGGGTTTATAGTTTCATAAATACTACACAGTTGAGGATAAAAATAGAGTAATGCTCTTAGCCAAGGTATTTTTATATGAATATATAATTAATTATCTCAGGCATTTAATGCAATACTATTCATAGTTTGGAACTGTTAGGTTAAAATTAGCCATTCATAGGTGAATTTGCTCATTTGGAGAAATTTTAGCCCTAACTGAGGATTTCTAACCTCTCACAGTGGTAGCAATAAGTGTCACTCCTTGATGACAGGTATAAATCATGAATTCTTCATTTAAAAAGTTGTGTTTTTTTATGAACTTGAAATGGATAACAACGCCACGTGTTGCATCTACTGTGAGAGTTTAGAAAAAAATTGAATAATGGGGCTAGCAGTCCTCATTTGCTTAGGGGCGTTTGGACGCTTTAAAAGCAGTTATTTGCAACCTGTGTTGTTTCAGAGAGTATAATAAATTTTGAATAGACTCGTTTGTGCTTTAGTTCCTCCTATCAATCACTCCATTTTCATATATAGTAACGTACAAAATATTTGTCATGTTTCCCTGAAAAGGGTAGAGTGGAAGCAAATCGTCTGTGTTCTTCCCTGTGGTCATGAATGTTTGAAGTCTAAGATCAAATTGGTTGTACGGATTTAACAGATGTACAAGAAATTCTGGCCATCAAATACCCAGGCCACTGGGAGGAACCCAGGGAAGAGAGCACAGAGGATTTGGTTCCAGGGGAGATTGCATAAGGGGAAAGTGTGGCTAGCACTCCCATACATATGTAGACAGGGATTGGTTAAGATAGTTTCTTCTTTGGTATAGTGAAAGCGCCGACTTAGTACATATTTTTGCTGAATTCCCATCCGCCATATACATTTCTCTGCTGTGTTCTTACAATATTGAAAAATAACTATTTTATAATACGTATGAACACGAGTGTAGAAAATTCAAAAACGAATTGTGCTTTTAAGTTTCACTGAGCTCTAAGATTGAAGTTAGTAGAACAAATAGATATATCTAAATCTAAAATTAAAAACTAGGATGCTGAATTTCTCAACAATATTTCGTACTTACTTTTGCTTCCTTTTGTTTTTCAATCTCTAGAAGAATCAACCCTCTACTGCTCTACATGCCTTTTTATTTTTGGGATGTGTTCGTCATGTTCATGTTTAATTGAAAATCTTATAGAGATAAATGAAGAATAGACCTGATAATTAGGATCATCTACTATAGTTGATGTTTAAAGTGGCGATACGTTGCGTGAATGAGATGCTATGTGATATCCAATAGGCTTATCACTTATGGGTCCTGATCACAACACCTTCTATTTGTGCACTCTCAATCTTACATATTGCTCATCTGTTTTCAGTAGACTTGATAGAAACGAGTCTGTCAATCTATTGAAGAGTTGTTGTATCTTGTCCTCTAATCTGTTCCCTTTTTAGTTCTCAAACAACATGGTAAGAAAACACTTGTATTATTCTCATGGGCACAACCAGTTACAATAAGGCTCCAAACTCAACATGAAACAATGACAAATCACCTACTACATCTCCACTACAATATGATACTCTCTCTCTCTCTCTCTCTATCGATCTCACACACATGTTCTTACAAGCAAATCATAATTAATATGATATGTTTAGGACATTAGTGGGTTTAGAACATTCACACCAAGAGAGGTCTTATTTTCTACTTACATACATGACTTTGAAAAAGACGAGGATGGAAAGAAAAGGGAGGAATGGGAGGCGAATACCCTAACTTAGGGTGGGGAAAATACTTTTGGAGGAATCTTAGAAATAGGAGGGAACTTGGGCAAATGAGGGAGAGGCTTCTTGTGAAAGAAAGGCTTCTTGGGAATGGGTGGAAGCTTAGGGAAAGGAGGGTGGGGTTTCTTGTAAATGGGTGGGATCTTAGGAAGTGATGGAAGCTTGGGGATGGGTGGCCATGGTTTCTTATAGATTGGTGGTTTGGGTTTGTAAATGGGAATATGTGGCGGCTTCTTGTAGATTGGTGGTTTGGGTTTGTAAATGGGAATATGTGGCGGCTTCTTGTAAACCGGGATAGGCGGCAGAAGCGGCTTCTTGTAAACCGGGATAGGCGGCAGAAGCGGCTTCTTGTATATTGGGATGGGAGGTGGAAGTGGCTTCTTGTAGATTGGGATGGGAGGCTTCTTGTAGATTGGGATGGGAGGTGGAAGTGGCTTCTTGTAGATTGGAATAGGTGGAGGGAGAGGTTTCTTATATATTGGAGGGTAATAGGGCTTTGGTGGGAGTGGAGGAAATACTTTTGGAGGGTAATAGGGCTTTGGTGGGAGTTGAGGAAATACTTTTGGAGGGTAATAGGGCTTTGGTGGGAGTTGAGGAAGTACTTTTGGTGGGTACTTGAAGAAAGGCCATAAGAAAGCCGAAGTACAAGTGATGGGGGAGAATGCCAATTTCCCGGCTGGGCCGAACGTGTGCTTTCCATTGTCTTTGGACTTGAAGATTATCTTTGAGGTCTCTAGGCCACTGTGGGTAGGGCATGGTGTGCTCGATGCACTATGAAGCTGTGCATAGCATTCCTCCTTCAGTTCTCCATTCTCTTTTGCTATCTCTCTCGGGAGCTTTACTTTGAATTTTCCTTCACTATCCAGCTCTCCAACTCCTATTGTCTTGAACTTTCCGTCAGCAACCTTGCAATCAATGGCTACGCGAAGCCCTGCCAAAAGTCATGCACAACATGGTAGAAAGAAATGAGGAACCATGTACTTATCATTTTGGAAGCAACATGGCTTTAATCTAGCTGAGGAGTGCTAGCTAGCCGGCCCGCCCACTCTCTCCTTATTGTACTCTCCTCTTTTAAGGGCAAGACGACAAGGATTTTGTATATATAGGGACCCCCACCGCAAAATCCTTCTATTCTTAATAGGGGTGCACACAGGGCTAGCTCGATTGCTCCGCTCGGTTCGATCAAGCCGAGCTCAAGCTCGAATATGTGGCTTGCAAGGGCCAAGCCAAGCTGAGTTTTCAAGCTTGAAATGTATTCAAGTTGAGCTCGAGCCAAGGCCTATTTGATTCTGCTCGGCTCGATTGAGGTTCGATTTGGCTCGAGCTCGGCTTAGCTTGAATATTATGTAAAATAATTTTTAAAAAATATTTATATATATAAATAATATAAAATATTATTATTTTTTATTTTAAAATATTTTTTAAAATAAATCAAGCTGAGCTCAAGCCAAGCCAAGCTCGGCTCGAGCTTGAATTAATTCGTGAGCCAATTTTTCGAGCACCATTTTAAGCCAAGCAGGACCAAGCTCAGCTCAGCCCGGCTCAAATACACCCCTAATTCTTAACCCTAAAAAGGGGATAAGTGCAATAGGGGAGAGAGGGACTAGCAAAATCCAAGCTCGTAAGACCCTCAATGGGCTAATTCCAACGGGTAACAGACATTATAGACTTAATAGGGTGGGTTTGGGTAACTTCAATGACTTTTTGTAACCAGACCCAAGACCTCAAGGTTGCAACAAAGAACACAGCCCAACTGAGTCCAGGTCTCGACCCCTCCAAACTTTTAAGGAGAACCTCTCCTTATAATTATAAAGGGAAGATATGGCAAACAATGCAATGCATTGCTGAGCAATGACAATAGCAACTAAGTAAAACAAACATACCACTCATATTACAGCCAGTTATACTACTAAGAAGACATTTGAGTACCAGAAAATGCATGGATAGTCTTAATATTAGTCTGCTCGCAATCAGCACATTCTCCGATACCAACAACCTCGACGGACTTATCGTCGCAGTGGCAGAATCCGGCTACTAATAGTACAGACAGCCAGAAGCCCAGAAGGGCCCTTCTTCTCAGCATTGGAGATCCAGAAATCTCCACCTACCAATAAAGAAAAATAGAGGAAAATATCAAAAGGAGCTTAGAAACAAAGAAGCTATGAGCTTCTATGTTCGATTCAAGTGATTAGAGACTCCTAGGCCTTAATATATACTAAATTCGAAGTGGTGTGAGAGGCTCGCCGACACAGCCTTTAAAGGCTTCACATGTGGTTAGGGCCCATACGATTGACCATGTGTGAGAGGGTGAGAAATTAAGAGGCTCACGGTGGCCGGCTTTGCAGATCGGAGGCCGTTTTCTTCATTGAATGAGTGTCCCTATTGCATGTCATGTGTCCTACTGTGCTATGCCCTTTCCATGACCTAACCTACTTATGGCCTCAATTGCGACAAATGCCCTCACAACCAACACTAATTCCCCACAGGAGGGGGAGTTCTAGCTAGTACCAATAGCGTTAATCATTAAACTCACATTAAGGCAAGAGTCTGGATCTTGTCCAATTGCGGTTGAACTCAGGCCCTTTGATTACTCTTTTAATTTTGGTTAAGAAATTTTAACCTTAGGGTTAATATTTGTTCTTAAAAACAAAGATTAGGTTGTTTAAACCTAAGGATTAATGAATCTTAACTACAATTAATGAGAATTAAAAAGGACACATGTTGATCTATGGAAGCAAGCAACGGAATACGATCCATACTTTAGTCGTAGGCCCCATCAAAAGTTTTTTGAGTTTGTATTTTATGGGACAATTAATGGTTGACACGATTGACATATTTAAAAACCCGAAACAAAATAAATTATAGAAGGGATGCATTGGTTGAAGAATAATCCAACTGCAAACGAATCAACCACCCATCTCAACCAAATTTGCGCCAAAAGTCCAATCAAATTAAATTGCCCACTTGAACTTTACATGTAAGGGTGAGTCCGTTTAGTGTGTGCGACATGGCACACAGATCTGTGTGCCCCCACTATAACCATGTTTTAGATGGTAAATTTATCATGTGTGTTTTCACCAATATACCGATAACGATCGCACTCGATTTAATGGGGGGCACACAGGATCTATATGTATTCGCCCTGGCCTGATCTCACCCAAGTTTCAACGTTTCGATTGAGGTTTGGACCATTGGTTGAGGTGCAGGTTCGGTTTTCCTATTCCGCTTATGATCCGGTCAGGTTTACAGGTTTTAGCTGAGCTTCCCATACCAGATACATAATTTCTGTATATATATTAAATTTAAATATAATTATAAAATTATTTATTCATCTATTATATATTTATTTCAAATAGATTAAGCTAGCGGCTATGGGGTAGAGAAGTGGAATATTGGATTGGTTTCGGGCTGAATCCTTACTTTATTTGAAATCTGGCGACACCGAACGGATCCAATCCAATATTAAATGTAGGGTTGGTAGTAGAATTGGGCAATCCGGCCCTCCAATGACAGTACTCGACTTTCTTAAGCCTGCATATTTGAGTACGTTTTTTTCTTGACTGTGACTGGGTAGGGTAGAATTTCCGAAAGCCCCTCTAACTTGAGGATTGGGGGTAATGCCTTGTCCTTCCCAGAGCAACACACATGCTCTAGTACACCAGAATATACATAAATAATTTTGTATTTATTAAATATAAGATCTCTACTATACACATATTTGTATTATATTTTTTATATAGTAATACTTTAATATCATGCCTTATGTTAGTATTGTGTTAGAATGTCTTTAATTTAGTATTGTGCTACATTGAAATACTTAATCTTATGTTATTCTTGTATCAAAATGTCTTTAGGTTAGTACTGTACTAAATTTGGATATATGTCGTTAATATGTCTATACCTTTTTTTTTTTGCGTAACTCGAGGTGTCCCCAACTCTTTAGGTCAGGATTAATCCCCTAAGATGCCACGAGAGCCCGTAACCCGCCACACTAGGTAAGTCTGGGAAAATCCCGTGTGGGGTTGGTCCCAAAAGGGGAGTGAGAAGTTAAACCCAGGACATTCTGCTTCATGAGGCGTAAGTCTCGGGAACCACTGGTCCACCCCTTCAGGGTTGTGAAACGATGCGCTAATTTTAAGTCTGAGCCAAGTAGGGGTCGAACCTACGACTTTCTAGTTAGGAAACAAATGATGTCTAAAAATGGTATATAAAATAATAGTAATCACATTATACTAATTACTGTAACTGGAAATAGTTTGTTATCTATGGTTTAGAAATGTCCGTTCGGGATAATTTTTTAGGTGTCTCTCATGGTATCCACCTTGACATCCAATGGTCAGAATCTCAAACAACATACCACATTTTCATTTTTCAAGGGGTTGCTCACATACATGTACATCTGACCTTCTAGTGGACGTTGTTCATTAGAACTTATACTGAGTTGCACCATAAAAAGGGAAAAATGGTGTGTGTTTTTGAATTTAAGTGTTGAATGTCAAAGTTGACCAGTTTTAAAGACACGTGGCAAACAATTAGGTCAATCAAATGTTTCTTGACCATTCAATACAAAGTTTTAAAAAAATTGGTATTTTTATAGCCTAAATTTGGCCTATTAAACCCTAGAGAGTTAATGCTAACAAAGGTCTAATTAAATGGTTTGTAATTGTTCGATCGGATTATTTTTTGTCAATTTTTTGTCATGTGTATTTGATAGGACTCATCTCGACATCCAACAGTTGAATCACACAACAAAAAAAAAAATTGTTTGATTAAGGCCATGGCAGTATTGTGATTATTGAGGGAAATTACAAGAATGTCACTGTCTTGAAATTAAATTTTTGAAAATGAATTTTTAGCTTGAAACGAGGTAGGATGAAAGTAAAATGAGGAATAAGAAGGAGATGTGAAGGTTAACCACTTTAACAAGGTTACCTATTTCACATATTGCGTGAAAAGTAACATTACCATTACACACACGCACGGGGCAGACACACACACATGTATATATATATATATATATATATATAAAAGCTGACATTGTAATAAACGGTGCTCATTAGAACATATAGAACTAGACTAAGTAATAGGTTGTCCGACAATTCGATGTTAAAGTGAGTCCTTAGCATCCCAAAAAAAATAAGATTAGTTTTGAGCCGGAGTTATGCTTCACTGTGTGGAGGCGGAGCTCCCCTATTTACACTTACACTAGGGCATTGACACGGTTGCAATTATTGAGAGATCGTGCGCCTGGCAACCCACATAATTATAATATTGCCATCGTCACATTGTGAAATGTAAAAACGGGAGCTCCGCTCAACTGTCCTATATCCCAGTTTTATTTTTAATGTATTTATTTGAAAATCTGTATGTTGCAATATTAGCATTACATGTTGCACTTATTCATTGGGATTATCATGAAAGTGTGTTGTGCCAAGTGAGCCATGAGGTGATTTGACTTGGACAACACATTAAGTGATAGGTTTATTTTATTTTTTTGGGAATAGACCAGTTGTTGGTGGCAAGATTTAAAATTTCGTTGAAATTTTGGTTTCAGATAACCTCAACGACATCGAAACTGGGTTTATTTCGAAAATCAGATTTCGGCCAAAATTTCGAGAATTTTGGCCGAAATCTGATTTTTTTATTTTTAAATATATTTTTATTTTTTTTAATTAAAATTTCTTGAAATTTGAAATTTTTACTAAACTTTTTTGAAAATTTATATATTAATTTTAAAAATAAAATAATAATATGTATATAAATATATATTAATAATATATATATATATATAATTAATAAATTATTAATATTTCGGATTTCGAAATTTCTCCGAAATCCCACAACTTTTCAAGATTTCGATTCGGGTTGGCTAGCCGAAATCTTCGAAAATTTCGAAATTAAAAACCTTAGTTGGAATCGCACTCAAGCAGATACGAGAATCAATCTAGTCCAAGGCAGTTGAGGGAAATAAGCTTGGTTGGCTTAGAGCATCTCCAACGCAGGTCGCTATTGTGGTCGTTATCGCCAAAATGGAGCCCGGATCAAAAAAATCTCACTCCAACGCGGTCGCTATACTGGGTCCTTATTTTACCGTCCCTGATTACGGTCGCCAAGATTGGCGACCGTATCTCCTACCCCAAATGGCAAAAGCTATTTTTTAAAAACCTTTTCAAACTACCCAACGGATCTCTCTCTCTTTGCTCTGTTTCATCCTCAGCCTTCTTCTTCTTTAAAATATGTATGTAGTTGGGTTTTGAAGAGCAATCCATCAACTTCCCTTTTTCTGAACCTGTTTTTTACATGTCACGTATAATGCTCTACAGGTGTTTGAGAAATAACCTGAACTAGCAATATCAATTGTTTAAGGCTTTTCCTTTGCTTCAATCTCTGCTCTTTTCTTTTAAAAGAATTTTTGAAGGAAAGCTTTGGTGGAGCTGTTGTTTATGAGTTCCCAGACTGTATAATTTTTGGAGGAAAGCTTGCACAAAGCCATTACTGCTCAACAGGATCTTGCAGGTCTCTCTCTCTCTCTCTCTCTCTCTAGATGATTTTATTGTCTTTGTTTGATTCCTTGCTTGATTTGTGTGATATTTGTTGCTATTTGGGTTTTATTTTTTGTGATTTTTCATTTGAAAAGAATTATGGGTTTACAGGGTGAGTTAAATTTTTTCTTCTACTTCTTCTTTTGTTTGCAAATTTGCAGGGAGTCTCTTCTATAATCTCTATTTTTGTTAAGTTGCTTATAGTTCTGACTTCTTAGTGGAAATGGATTCTAACCCTATTATTTGATTTATTCATTTTTGTTTAGGAATAATCGATTTGTTTGGAGAAGTGATTTGGTTGAATTGTGTGTAGCTTAATGGCAAAAGCTGTCCAAATCTTGATTTGTTTGTCTTGATCCTTAATTTGAATTTTGTTCAAATGAATGGTTTTATAGAACTGAGTGTAGTTTAAAGAGAAATGGTATAAACTAAAGTCATGTTGTTTGAGTGTTTTATCTTAATACTGTTTATGGGTTTTAGTCGGAATGATTTATTTTGTTTGATCTTGTTACGGGAACCAACCTCAAGGTTGTGTCCGGATCATCATATACTCAAGCTAATAGCACTACTAAATTTTATAATACCTTATTTTTTTGAGTACGTGGCTGCTTGGCTGCTTAATCTGGTTATGAAACACCAAATGACAATCAATATGTTTGGAATAACTATTCATTTACATTGTTTTAATGAAAAAAGAGCATACTGCTACATGAAGCAAGCTGTCACTTTGCACTTTGGGACTTCCTTCTAAAAAATCTGGAACCTGAAATAGGTGCCACTTGACCTCTTATTATTTCCTCTGAGCATACTGCTACATACATCACTGCTTATGTTTCCATGTGTTTCTCTGACTGGAATATCAATAGGTCCTTAAAATGAGCCTTAGTAATGAGGAGGGGGTTATTTGTTTTATAGGATTTAAGAAGAGAACAGGTTCATCGTTTCTTATCTTGGTAAAAATAGGCATTGTTTTTGGGGCTGGTTCTTTTCATGCCTTTCCTTTATCTCTATCGCATTAAATATTGATTACGTATTGGGAAGTAATTTTGTGGTCTCATGATGACGACTATAACAATTAGCTGCAGGAGAAGATCAAAAGCTGCCTAGAAGAAATTCACTGGATATCCTACTTCTATATAACTATGTTTTTATCTCTATAGTCTGCACTTTTTTTCTTCATAATGGAATACACTTTTCTTACATGGATAAAAAAAAGCCCTACAGATATTGTCCTGCTAGTTTCAACAGAAAGCTCAAGCATCATATACCAGACTATTATCCACAGAAACATTGATCAGATTCTACCTTGAATCTATCATAGAAGACTACCTTATAATTTGTTTCCCCATATGTTGCTACTATTACATGAATTGTTATTAAATTCTTTAAGTTATTGTAATGCAGGTTTATATGCATGTTCATCTGATATTCCTACCTATTCCCGGTAAAGACAATGCATCGCAACGATCCAAACAGATTTGATGAAGAAGAAGTCAATCCATTTTCGGTGACCGCCTTGAAATCACTCTCTTCATTTCTCTTTCATTGATCTCTCTTGTATTCAAAGCTTTGGTTCTTAGGGTATTTAGGTACTTACGGTATTTTCATGATTTTTATAGATGGATTCTCAAAGAAAGGCGTACTATACCAATCTAATGGTTCATGGAACCAACCATGATGACCAATTTTTAGAAGCTTCAGATCAAGTTGATGTGAATCAACTTGCACACATGTCTACCCAATCATCTCAGCCTAAGAAGACACAACGAGGTGTCAACTTCACAATAGCTGAAGATGTACTCATTGTATCGGCGTATCTTAACATTAGCTTGGATGCAGTGTCCGGGAATGAGCAAAAAAAAGAGGCATATTGGAATAGAGTGTTTACGTTCTTTCAGAAGCACACAAAAAATTCAAAACGTAACAAAAATTCTCTAAAGCATCGTTGGTCAACGATTCAACTGAGCACGAATAAGTTTTGTTCGTGCCTTGCCCAAATTGAAGCAAGACATCAAAGTGGGTTGAACAAGCAAGACAAGGTATTAATAGCACTAAAATTTATTCATTCATGGCAAAGGTCATTATTTTTCTTGATGGTAATTATTTTTAATTTATGTTACAGATCGTTAAAGCGAAAGAGATGTATCAGGAATTGAACAATAATACCCCATTTCAGTTTGAGCATTGTTGGAATGAGTTGAGGTACCAACCAAAATGGCTGCTGGAAACCAGTCAGAGGCAGAATCAAAAGAAAAATAAAAATAAAACTCCTACCTCATCTTATCCTTCTACTCCAGATTCGATAAATCTAGGAGAAGACGATGATTCACATGGTACTTTCGTAGAGTTGGAGCGACCACCAGGAAGGAAGGCTGAAAAGGAACTCTTAAATAAAAGAAATGGCAAAAGTCGTGAAGATGACTATACGAGTTCACCTCTTGCGGGGTTACTACGAGAGATAAAAGAAGATAAAATAAAATTGCAAGCTGAGAGAATGCAGATGTATGAGAGAATGCATGAAAGAACATATCTTCAAGACCAAGAGAAACTCGAAACTGAGCAAGAAAGGGTTCGAATAAAAAGAATTAAAGAAGAGAATAGCATAATGATGATGGATACGACTAACATGCCTCCAATGCAGGCTGAATATTTTCGTGGCCTCCAAATGGAAATCATTGAAAAACGAAGAAATGAAAATCTTTGAAAAATGAAGAACTTAGTACTGTTGAATTATGTATTATTTGTAAGAATGAATGAATTTGGTTAATTATCATCTCATGTTTTACTTTATTTGGAAACTAAAAATGCTTATATTACTGAAAAGTAGTTCCTTACATAAGGACTTAGAAAATACCAGATCCCCACTTACACAAGCAAATTATTGATAAAACTCCAAATTACCTAATGCGATCATGAATCAAGTTCTTACGATTGGCCGTGTCGTTGCCACAAGTGCTCGACAAGGTCTGATTGGAGTTGACAATGAGTTCCCCTGTCTCTAATGCGATGAATACCTCGAATGAATTCCATAAGTTCGGTCGTACGCTCATGCGACACTGGTGCATGGGGGCTTTCATCGATTGCATCATAGTTGAAGTCTTCTGCTCCATTGACATCTCGCTCATCCTCAACGATCATGTTATGTATTATTATGCATGCCTTCATAATATCTTTGAGCGTTTCACATTTCCAAAAACGTGCAGGTCCATGCACAATCGCAAATCGTGCTTGAAGCACTCCAAATGCACGCTCTACATCCTTCCTTACCGATTCTTGAGCTGCAACAAAATATTTTTGCTTATTCCCTTGTGGAGATGGGATTGTTTTTACAAATGTTGACCACTGCAGATATATACCATCGGCGAGATAGTAACCCATATCATAGTCATTACCGTTGATTGAGTAGTCGACTGCAGCAGCACGCCCATCAGCGAGATCGGTAAATACAGAAGACCGTTCTAGCACGTTGATGTCATTATGAGATCCTGGTAACCCAAAAAAGGCATGCCATATCCAAAGATCATATGACGCCACAGCTTCCAAAATAATCGTCGGTTCACGGACATGACCAGAATACATTCTTCTCCACGCAGTCGGACAATTCTTCCATTTCCAATGCATACAGTCAATGCTCCCCAACATTCCAGGGAATCCACGATTTTCTCCAACCGCTAGCAATCTAGCAATATCATCATTGTTTGGTGACCTTAAGTACTCGTCAGAGAAAATTGCAACAACAGCTTGAACAAATTTTTTTAGACTTTCTATTGCAGTGCTTTCACCAATCCTCATGTACTCGTCTACATAATCTGCTGCTACTCCATAAGCGAGCATCCTCATTGCAGCAGTGATCTTCTGAAGGGAAGACAAACCGAGCATTCCAATAGCATCTATCTTTTGGACGAAGTATGGATCATAGGCTTCCACCGCATATTGAATACGTAGAAAAAGAGAACGTTGCATTCGGAACCTCCTCCGAAATAGAATAGGAGGATATATAGGCTTTTCAGCAAAATAGTCATGAAAAAGTCGTTCATGGCCTTGAACTCTATCACGCCAAATGACTCTATGACCTAGAACAGAACCACGACGTCTTCTTGATAGTTTCTCTTTATGGAGTCGTTCTTCTTCCATACAAGCTATTGTCAAGGACTCCAACTCATCGTCGGAGTCTTCAAAGTCTTCATGAAGCATAGCATTTGGAAGGATGCGATCCATATAGAGAAAATGACCAATAAAGTTGAGACAAAACTGAGAATTTTTTATTGTTGAGAGAAAATTGAGTTGAGATGGATGAAAATGAGAGAGGAAATGGTCCTATTTATAATCCGAGCATCATATTCTCAAAAAAAAAATATGTCCGTTGAAAATATGACCGTTTAAAAAAATGACCGTTTCAAAAATATGACCGTTTGAAAAAAATTATCATTAGAAAAATTATGACCATTTGAAACAAAAAGAACATTAGAAAAATGACCGTTTGAAAAAATATGACCGTTGAAAATATATGACCATTGGAAAAGTTTGTTCGTTGAGAAAAATGATCGTTTCCAAAAAATAAGACCGTTGAGGGTCATCTCATTCAAAAATAAAAAATGAGTATTTAATAGAAATAGGGAAGAAATAGAGAAATATATGGAGTAGGGTTGGAGTTGCAAGTACAAAAAGAGGCTTCTTAATTTAGGGAAATCTTCATTTTAGAGTAAAAATAAGGAAATTTTAGAAATTGGGTTGGAGATGCTCTTAGATCAAAACTCATAATGGAAGATGTAATCATTTAAGGAGATATGATAGAGAAATGCTAGTGAGACCTCAAAGGGCCCAGACCACACGAGATCGTGCAAGTCAAAGAAATAAAAACAGATTCGATAAAAGTTTGAGTCTCATGCATCACATGCACGGTCTCGGTGTGGTCTCAGCTCTTTGCAGTCTCACTAGCATTTCTCGATATGATATGAACTCTAAAAAAGCTTTATAAAGGAGTCGAACTTATCTATTAAGACTATGACATTGTGTGATATAAAATAGTAGCCAATAGAAAGATTGATTTCAAGTTGTTGATAAGCTAAGAAGACCCCTATTGGTTTAGCCCTATCAAAAGGTGCAACTCTCAATGTCCTTTGTGTCTGAGTCAGTCTCCATCGCTACATAATCAATTAGAGTAAGTCGTCTAATCATTTTATGTTACATTAATTTCTTGATAAGAACTGTAGTTGTGGTCTTTAACTCTGCTTTGTGTGATGGATTTTCAATTATTCTCAATGACGCACATGTCAAAGAGAAGCTATCACACTGTTCGGCCTTTTTGACTTGAGCTCATGTCGTTTGTTTCTGCAACAATTGTCTTTGAAATGAAGAAAACCGTTGACATCCCATCTTCAACCCTATCCTATATAGTCCTCAAAATGGCTCTAAGGGTATGAGAGTATCCCCATACCCAATAGCACTAATGTTACAATGCAGGAGTACGTGCAAAGATCCCAAAATTTTTAGAGAAATGCTCGCTAGTCTCAATCAATTTTTACTCTCAACCTCCACGAACCACCTCTTCATTTTATTTATAGATAAGAGAGTGTTTTAAACTTGCATGATGGATTGGTGTTTGGTGGAGGCCTTGAGGTAGGTGTTGATTAAGAGCAGGGCTAGCACTCCTCAAATTTTTAAGGTCAACAACATATCAATTAAAATATTAAAAATTATATTTTTAAATAATTAAAAGGTGGTTTATGTTTTTTCTTATCTTTTATGAAAAAAAAAAAATTTATTTCTATCACATTTTTTAATGTGGCATCATCCTATTAGGTCTGTGTAGCCCTGGGCAGGGTTTGAAATTATGGTCATGTTATCCCTCCTCCCAAACCGAAATAGATATTATCTCGGCTTGCATGATTTCGGTTGATTTTATAAAATTTTAGCTGAAATTTTGTAGATTTATTTTTAAATAATGTTTTTTAATCAAATATCTATATTTATTGAAATATACTGAAATTTTTTATATATTTATTAAAATTATGTAAATTTTATAAAATTTAGTTTAAAAACTAAATAGTGAGATATATGTAAATATATAAGATAAAAAAAATTTAAAAATAGAGCTTATTTATTTTAACCAAAATTTTAACAAAAATATCGACTTATTTTGTAAACATATTTTGTTTTAATAAAATATGCAAAAAAAATAAAATTTCCAAAAGAAATTGCAGAGATATTCAAAAATTTTGGTTTCAGTTGGAAACCGAAATTTCTAATATAAACAAGATTTCAAACCTTGGTCCTAGGCTATAAAAGACCTTGCTCCTAAGTTTCATTCTTGCTATTTTGTCAAGTGTATGACACATCAACTGAGACAGGATTGTTTCTCCCCCCTTCACATTCCTCCTTTTTTTTATATGGTCAAAGGCCAGTATAGAAAACTATGATTAAGTTTAATTAAATTAAGGTTAATGATTTCTTTTTTATAAACCAAGGTTGGATGAATGAACCATAGGAGTGAGTGAATCTTAACTACAGTTGGTGAGTGTTAAATAGGGAGCATGATCAATGAGGACCGACATTCAGCTACATAGTTAAATGTGTAATCAGCTATCTATTTCCCTTTTATTTATATAATGGTTTTCTCAACATTAACGAATTTTATGACCATGATGGATACTCATAAAAAAATTTTAAAAAAAAAAGGCTATGCCCCAACCAATACACCCAAATCCATTAATTTCCTTGATACATGTATTTTGACCTCCCCAAGGAAACATTATTGGCTTCGTCCCTGCTCTTTGTTACTTTGTCGGCACTCGTTATCATGTGGTGGTTTTGATTTATTTTTATTTTTTTATAAAAATCATGACAAATTGTTTTTTCTTTATTTAGTTCTTAAGTGCAGATATGGTTCAAGCTCAGTCTGAGCATGACCCAACCTTGGCCCTAAGGGTCGGTCTTGGGTCTAACCAATTCAATCATTGTAAGGACTTAAGTTTTTTGGTTGAAGGCAACTACACCACAAGGTGAAAGCTGCAGACAAAATAAGGACTTAAGTTGAACCGTTACAAGTGAGGGTTGGGCCTGACTGACTTCAGCGGCTCATTGATAGCCTTAGTACTTTTACCAAAGAAAAAAAAAAGAATTAGAATATTAGTTGTCATAGATGTGATATCAGACACTCATATCAATTTGTTTTGTTGGCGATTGAATATGATATTATAAAAAGATGTACATCAACAAAATAAAGGGGTCCTCAAATGTTGAGGCGTATGATTGAAGATTGAGATCAGATCACAGCCAATTATGATTGTATTCAGGAAAGTTCAATTGCATATGTGTCATGATTTGATTGGAGGAAAAGATGAGGATTAGGCAAAAGATTACCTCTGGTGGATGCCCAAACTGGGCGCAAGGACATCCACAAACCATGGGACGTGTGGTGTGAGCTGTTAGTTGGGGAGAAGTCAAAATCAAGAGGGAAACTGAAATGACTTCTCTCTTAAAAATCGTCACACGTCCCGTCGCATGGTTTGTGGATGCCCTTATGCCAAACTCCGGCATCCACCAAACGTAATCTTTTGTCATTTAATAATAATAAAGGCAATTGAAGTAGAAGTTGTGTGTGGTTGGCCTGTGTGAGTTATGTGTTAATACCTTTACAAGAAGAGAGAGAGGTCTCGTAGTGTCTAAAATTTTATATGTGTTAGCTCAAATTAATTACATCTATCAATTAGTTTTATATAATATTTTAAAGAGATTAACTATGAATTTGAGCTTTAGTTGAGGAGCACATCCGAACAATGAAAAGTGTCTTTAGGCAGGGTAGTTTGAAAATTACAATAAGGGCATTTTTATCAACTAAAATCTTTTTTTGTAATTCTTAAATTATCATTGTCAAAGCATATTTTCCAAATACTCCGATTTACTCTTCAACCAAAGCTTTTGCTCCTATTTAATTTCTTTTTTGAATTAGTGACTCACAAACTTAAGCCTTTTCATTTCACCTCAGGCATTTCATAAGTTCTTTTATATATATATATATATATATAGGATTTGCATTTTAGTTAGGGGTGGAGTCGGTTTTGGGCTTGAATTTTGACAAATTTAATTGTTTCGGCCTGAAACCCGACACATTTACAAAGGCTTTCAAGCTCGAACACATTGCGATTGCCACCCCTAGTTATAGTTGTATTGGAATTTCCTCTGATTGTGGATAGAGTAAAAAAATCTAGCCTAACCTCCCAACTCGCCACTTGTCCCTTTTAACTCTTTTTATTTATAGTTAAGATTCATTAACCCTTAGAATTAAAGAATTTAACCTTAATTTTTAAGAAAAAAATGTTATCACATAAATTAAAATTCTTAACTAGAGATTTTTTTTTTTTTGCCAAAAACTTCTTTAATATTCATAACTGAGGAGGATCTAATACATAATCCAAACCACAGGATATAGGATTCTCATTCACAGACTTAGAAAAATGAAGCCTTAAATTTAAGGCAATCTGCGCTTGGGAATGGGATTCCCTGCCTCATTTGCCTCTCTGGGGATGAACCAGAAAACCCAGTTTGGAATACTTCCTCGTAGCCTACATATATCTTCCACCACTATAGATATCTCTTGAGGAACATTTGACAAAGGAGTAGATATAGCATCCACTAGACCCATAGAGTCATATTCTATAATGACATGAGACCACTACTTTTCTATTGCATAACAGAGCCCCAACCGGATTGCAGATGCTTCAGCCAACATAGTTGATCCACCATTCAAGGGGATGCCTTCCTTTAACAAACAGTCAACTTCGTGATTTCTGGCCATCAGACCCACTCCCGCGGCAAGCCCAGACGTCAGAGCTGCTCCGTTTACTCCAAGGATATGTTAGACTTACTCCACGCGACATCTCTGGAAACCTTCCTGGGAGACGCCAATAGCCCACTAACTCTACCGCCCGGTAACCAAAATTTCGCCATTTGATTCGTGTAATCCACTGCTTTGATTGGATTTGGCTTCTCACTCCTGAATAACACCTCATTTTGATGCTTCCATATGCTCCACAAAATCGAACAAATATGCACCGCAGTTTTACTTTTCCCCGACTTAACACTTCTAACACAGTCCAACCCTTCCACCAAGAACTAAAAGATACCGGAACTACATCCGACATGCGCATGGATAGATTAGAACCAAACCAGATTAACCTCGAGCAAGGGCATCCAAAAAATAGGTGCATGACAGATTCACTCTCTTGCTTACATAGCGGGCAAAATTCTTCAACAGCAAAGTGTCGCTTCATCAGTGTGAGGGGTATTTATCGAAAGGACACGCGTCAGCAGCAGCTTCCCCCAAGCTCTGATATACTGGTAGAAGGTTGGAGTGGAGGGTGTGATACCCTGACCTGTACTCCTATGCTAAAGTCAGTAGGTGTAGAAGATGATGAACAGTAAGAAAATGCAGAGAGTTAGAAGGTCTTAGCTCTTGAAAATTTTTTGTCCCCTTCAAACTATTTTTCACAGGTTTTTATAGACCTCCCCTGTCATGGCCATGGGCACTCATGGATGTCCATGCACACCTCCAATCTTTGATGTATACTTCAGTAATCATTTTAGATAGATCTTCCGGTCATTCGTACTGCACGCGTATCTGCACACAAAAGAGAGCAGGCAAAAAGTAGGAACTCGTCTGAGGTGACTGGCATTAAATGGCATTTAATGCTGCATTTAATGCCAAGACAGTGTTTCCCACCTACCATCGTAGAGGTAGGATCAGTCTCAGGCGACTGGGCAGTAGCGCCGGATCTCATTACGTGTTGGGATACGGGGTCGTTGGCAATAAGACGTCGGATACGTCGTCTGAACGAGGACATGATCGTCGTCTAAGAGACCACGGGTCCGTCGTCAGAATGAGGACGTGACCGTCGTCCGTGAGACCACGGGTCCGTCGTCAGAATGAGGACGTGACCGTCGTCCGTGAGACCACGGGTTCGTCGTTCGGCAGACGACGTTTTCGTCGTCCATACGACAACGGGCCCGTCGTCGAAGAGACGACAGAAATGAGCCCAAACGATAACACCACACTGGGGACGAGCTCGTTGCTACCACACTTAGGTTTTTACGAAATTTATCCATTACAAATTGTCCCTTTATGATACTTTGAACGTGGTTCAGAGTGTCATAAATATAGCGAAACGACGGAGGAGAAGATACAGCTAACCTCAGGATGAATGATAGGTCACATACTCTGTACGCGAAGGCGTAGCGTCGTGCCAGCTGTATTGCGCGTGCCGAAACGTCATACCTTATAAATGCTTGGCAGGCTGTCATCATTATCTTCCGGACGCTTCGTTTTTCCCGACGGTTACTTAACTCGGTCAGAAGACCATCCTGTCATTCACGTTGTCTGCATGCGTGGACACGCGTACGGTACAGATCGAGGTCATTATCGTCCTTAGAGTTATGGACCGGTCTATAAGTACCGAAGGCCTGGTACTTCATCTTCTTCATTTGAATTCTTGCATTCTGCTACTCTGCCGGAATTTCTTCTCACCGACGATCTGCTGTTCTGGTCTTCTTTCTTCTCCGGCTGTGCCCCCCTTGCTTCCTAGATACAGTTTCGGTAAGATCCTCCTCTTTTCCTTTTGGTCTGTAGTTGCTTCTCTGCATATTTTTTCTTTTTCTCCTTGTTTGCGACCATGTCTGTCGAAATAGTTAGGATAGACAGTGCCGATGAGGCCAGTTGTTCAGGCAGTGTCCCTCACGGTGTTATCACCGGGGTTTCCAAATCCAAAACCAAACCAGTTGTCAGATACGCACTTGACCATTACCGAGCCCTTTTCCAAATTCTCCCTCATGTCCACATTCATTTTGGGGAAGAAGACGTTCTTCCTGACCATCGTTCTTCCTGTACAATCGTCTACCTCGCTCAGTTCGAGGCTGGACTTCGATTTCTCCTCTCTCCCGTCACGGACTCCGTCCTATCCGCCCTTCAAATTGCCCCGGGGTAAATGCACCCGAAGTTCTACAAGTACATCTCTCTGATGGACAAGTTCAACAGAGACGGGTACAATGTAGAGGCTAGGCACGTCTTCCACTTCCGCTACGTCGTGAAGTGTCCCGGGGTTATTGAGGAGGGAAAGAAGACGTACTTCACCTGGAGGCAAAAATCCAGAGTCCCCGATATCATCTCACACCTCCCCGATGTGGAATGGGACTGGAAGGAGATGCCTTTCGTGGTTTCCGGAGCTTGGAGGGCGGAGACTGCCCGTCCTGTTCCCCACGAATTTACCTCAGGTCTGTTACTTTTCAGTCGTTCTCCGTTGTCGGTTTTGAAAACATACTCCTGTTACACGGCTAACAATGTTTCGCTTTTTCTGCAGAGGCTTCTAAGATACATTTCTCTGACCTTTCCGCGGAAGAAGAGTACGTGCTTCGGAGGGTTCGCAGCGATAAGGGAGACGCTTACGTCACCTGGAAGCCGTCCTCTGCTCGAGAGACAGGGTCCGTTGTGGGAGCAGGGACCTTGCCTAAAAAGTCTCGTCGACCAGCTCATCCGCCGTCACAGAGACCGCTCGGACCGGTAGCTATCCTTGACGAGGAAGAAGACATGGCTGACCAACTTCCAGCGCGACCTTCACAGGCTCCGGCCTTGACTCGTCCTCCCCGCCCTTCCCGTCCTTCCTCGGCGGATAAGAGGGCGGAGAAAAGGGAGAGAGTAGGAGCTCTCAAAGCTCTGAGGGTGAAGAAAGCTCGGCGAGAAGCGGAGCACGATCAACGGGTCCGAGAACGGGAATCCGCTGGGGTGTCATCTACTCAGGCTGCAACAATTGGCGAGGGGAGTGGTGCCCCCGTGGAGGAGCCTCCAATCGTTAGCAGCGGCTCTCCCGTGGATGTTGTAGCCGCTCCGTCTATTGTGGCAGAGACGGCTGCCCCCGCGATCGTCCCGGCCTCTACTTCCTCACCAGCCGCAAACGTGGCTTCTTCTTCTGCCCCTCCTCGAGAGAGGATCACCATGGGGGGCCCCACCGAGCTGTGGAATCCCGTCTTCCCCAGAGGGTACACTCGTCCTACCGTCGTCCATTCGGCGATGGAGCACGATTCCATCGCTACATCGATGATGTTGGCAATGAGGCTCCCAGCGGATATAGCCGCAACGAGGGACTTGCACTGGATGGGGATGTTCAGTGCCGCAAGTCGAGCTGTTGCCACGGTACGTTTTTTTTTTTTTTTTTTTTTTTTTACCATCCTTCTTTCTCTTTTTTTTTTTTTAGCTGGGCAACATGCTCGCCGGGATGTACGAGGTCACAGCCGAAAACAGACGTACTTCCAATGGGCTGAGGGACAAAGTCATTGACCTGGAGAGGAGGGGAGCCGAGGACGTGAAACGGCTGAACCACGAGCTGATGTCCGTTAAAGCCGACTTGCGGTCTGCTAAAGGCACGATTGCCAGAGCCGTGAAACAACGGGACAAAGCTCGGGACGAAGCCCGTAAGGCAATGGAAGGAGAGAAGGCGGCGATGGAACAAGCCGAGAGGTCCGTCCTTCGGATCAGCGAGATGGACGAGATCGTGAACACTCTTCATCAACGGCTAGAGGCGACCGAAGCCGAGAAGGCAGCATTGGCCCAACAGCTTGAGGAGGCCGCGGCCGTGAGAGACAAGGAGGTTGAAGCCGCCAAGGAGGCTTTAACGGAGTCTCTTCGAGCCCACTTCCAGACGGAGATGGAACGGCTGATAGCCAAAGACCGGGTCGAGACGGAGAGAGAACTGATGAACGAGCTCCGAGAGTCGGGACGACTGGTAGAGTCTCCCCAACAATCGAAGGACGAGGCTACTCGTTCTGAGGCTGTGGGCATGGAGATCTCGCTCGGTGAAGAGCCCGAGGTTCAAGGAGGGGGGCAACCCCCGTCATCTATCGGACCATCTTCCGTTCTCCCCGAGGCTCCAGCTGAAGCCGCTTCTGCCGATCCCGCCATTGCTGCCGACAACGTTCCGATCGTTCCTGATGACGCTGTCGTGGTCGTTGACGTTGGCGAAGACTGATCCTTCCTCCTTCCTATCCATTTCTTTTCAATTTTGTATCGGCTGTACTCATGTTTGTCCTTTGTCAATAAAGATTTTATATATATATCTCCTTTTATGATCATTGTGTTGCAACCGATTGATTCGGAATAGTCATCTCGTTCAAATAAGACAATAGCACATAATTAACTCGTGGTTGGATATAAATCTCATAACGAATATAATTCACCATATCACTCTAATAACGGGTTGTCAAAGACACAGATTAACACTACGGACGTAATTCGACAAAAAGTCAATTTCATAAAGACGAACTTATGGTAACTCGTGGTGGGACACCATGCTCAGAGGACATTCCATTAGTATAAGCCACCAGTATGCTCAGATGGCAATTCCTTTGTATGAGCCACCTGTGTCCCGTGGTGAGTACCCTGTTCGTGTGAAATGCACTCGCCGTGGTAACTCGTGGTGGGACACCATGCTCAGAGGACATTCCATTAGTATAAGCCGTCAAGATGCTCAGATGGCAATTCCTTTATATGAGCCACCTCTGTCCCGTGGTGAGTACCATGTGCGAGTGAAATGCACCCGTCGTGGTAACACATCTAGAACATTTTACCGAGTACTGAATATGTAAATAAAACGATTGATCACATGCTCATGTCAAATGTTCATAACGCACAACTTTATTGGAAAAATTGTTTTAAATTCATAATGTTCCACGACTTTTGAATTATATTACCTTGTAGGTCTTTAAGGTAGTACACCCCGGGACTTCCGACACGGTCCACGATGTATGGCCCTTCCCAGTTGGGACCCAGCTTTCCGCTATTGACTTCTCGTGTATTTTGGAAGACTTTTCGAAGAACGAGATCTCCGACTTGAAGAATCATTTTCCGTACTTTCTTGTTGTATGCCTTTCGTAGTTGTTGCTGATACCGTTTCATCTGAATGCTGGCATCTTCCCGCTTTTCTTCCAGTAAGTCTAAATGAATAGCCATTAATTCGACGGTTTTGTCTTTCTCTCCGTGCTTCTTTCGGGAACGTGTTGTTGGCAGGCAGACTTCGGTGGGAATAACGGCTTCCACCCCGTATGCCAAAGAGAACGGGGTCTCGTTCGTAGGGCTCCGCGGTGTTGTCCTGTATCCCCACAACGCATTATGTAATTTGCTGGTCCACTTTCCCTTGGAATCTTCCAGTCTTCTCTTGAGGGCATTCAAAATGTTCTTGTTAGCTGCTTCGGCAAGGTCATTCCCCTGAGGATAATAAGGAGAAGAGAAGATGTGCTTGATTTTCAACTCTCGGCAAAAGTCGGCGATGAGTTTTCCTGTGAACTGCTTCCCGTTATCAGAAATGATGGACTACGGAATGCCGAATCTACAGAGAATATGTTCCCACAAGAACTTCTTCACTTCTTGTTCTCTAATACGCGCAAGTGGAACAGCCTCGATCCACCGAGAGAAGTAATCCGTGGCCACCAGCAGAAAAATTAGATTACCGGGAGCTTTAGGAAAGGGTCCTACGATATCAAGTCCCCACCGAGCGAATGGCCAAGGTTGAGATACGATGTTGAGTTCCTGAGCGGGGGCATGAATTAATTTTGCATGACGCTGACACTGACTGCATTTTTGTACGTATTTCTGTGCGTCGGCTTGCATGTATGGCCAAAAATATCCTTGCCCCAGAGCACGATGAGCGATAGTCCGTCCTCCCGAATGGATGCCGCAAATCCCCTCGTGGAGCTCGGCTAAGATCCTCTCTACGTCTTCAGGATGTACGCATCTCAAAAGGGGTCTTCCAAAGGATTTACGGTACAGTTCCCCGTCCACAAGGGTATAACGGGGAGCTTTATATTGTATCCGTCTTGCTTCCTTTGTGTCAGAGGGGAGAATTCCATTAATAAGTTATTATGCCCGTCATCCAGCTCGGCACTTGATTTACAGATAACACCGTGCGTTGCGTTTGCAGCTCAATAGAGGGGTATTCCTTATACTCCATGAGAATTGTCTTGGGTTCATCAGTTTGCATCATCGAGGCGAGGTAGGCCAATGCATCAGCATGTCTGTTATCGTCCCTTCGGACATGTTTAATCTCGATAACATCAAAGGCCTTTCGTTGTTCTTGTAAAAGCGCAGCGTAGCGTCTCATCCGCTCATCTCGACATTCATAGGTACCGTTGACTTGGTTCACCACGAGCTGTGAATCACAGAACACTCGGAGTTTAGAAATTCCCAACTCTCGGGCACTCTGCAACCCAAGTATTAACGCTTCATACTCAGCTTCATTATTGGAGGCAGCATAGCCAAGACGCGTCAACTTTTGTACTTTAACATGATCGGGGCTGACAAGAACTGCACCGAGTCCCGAGCCGCTGACATTAGATGACCCATCCACGTACAAGACCCAATCGCACCACGCCGTTAGTTTGGTTCCGTCTCCTGCCTCGTCTTCCACAACGGGATCCTCCTCCGCATCGTCTGGGAGCTCGTGACGGTCGGGCTCTACTGAGGTTTCGGCCTCCTCCACGGGGAAATCGGCTAGGAAGTTTGCAACGGCCTGCCCCTTCTCTGCGGTTCGGGTCTGATATTGGATATCGAACTCGCTGAGCGCCACTGCCCACTTCGACATACGTCCCGCGGTTTCAGGTCGTCCCAACACAGTTTTCAAATGGTACGTGGTGATGACGACGATGGTATGTGCCTGAAAATAAGGTCGTAACTTCTCAGCAGAAAAGACAAGAGCCAGGCATACCTTCTCCATTCGACTGTAGTTGGATTCTGCCTTGTGGAATGTTTTGGTGACGAAATAAACAGGCTTCTCTACGCCGTTGTGACTTCTGAGCAGCACGGAGCCAATGACTCGTTCTGAAATGGAGAGATAGAGGTACAACACTTCACCAGGTTCAGGTACTGAGAGGATCGGAGCGGAGCCTAGATACGTCTTCAATGCGGCGAAAGATTGGGAACATTCTTCTGTCCATCTGAAGACGGAATCCTTCCTCAACAACTCGAACAGAGGTCTACAACGGTCAGAAGACTTTGATATAAACCGGTTGAGAGCAGCTATACGTCCTGTTAGTTTTTGAACTTCTTTCCTTGTCTTCGGTTCTGGCATATCTATCAGAGCACGGATTTGCGTGGGATTTGCTTCGATGCCCCGTTGACTGACGAGATATCCAAGGAATTTGCCCGAGGCGACGCCGAATGTGCATTTCTCAGGATTTAGCTTCAGGTTGAAAGTGCGCAAAATAGAAAACGGCTCTGCCAAGTCGGCTACAAGAGAGACCCGAGTTCGGCTTTTCACGACGATATCGTCAATATACACCTCCACCGATTTACCAAGCAAGGGTCTAAACATCAGATTCATTAACCGTTGATAAGTGGCCCCGGTATTCTTCAGACCAAAGGGCATGACCCGGTAACAGAACAGGCCACGCTCCGTTATGAAGGCCGTCTTCTCTTGATCGTCCTCCGCTAAGAGGATTTGATTGTAACCCGAATACCCGTCCATGAAGCTCAACATCTCGTGACCCGCGGTCGCAGTGATAAGTCTATCGATTCTGGGAATTGGGAAGAAGTCTTTCGGACATGCTTTATTAACATTGGTGAAATCAATACAGACTCTGACTTTCCCGTTCTTCTTCGGAATAGCTACTACATTGGCTATCCACTCCGGATATTGGACCTCACGAATGAACCCGTGCCGAATTAACTTATCGATCTCTTCATTGACGGCCTCATGGTACGCTGGAGCAAGTCTACGAGGCTTCTGTTTAACAGGATTGACCACGGGATCAACGTTGAGATGGTGACAGATGATTTCAGGACGGATACCCGTCATGTCCTCGTGGGACCAAGCGAAAACATCAAGATTTTTCCTCAGAAAATCTATCAACTCCTGCTCTTCGTCCGTTGTCAAACAGGTCCCGATCTGCAGCGTTCTTGGCTCGTTCTCCGTTCCCAGGTTGACAAGCTTCGTGGGTTCAACAGAGTGGTTCGTCAACGATTCACTCGTGTTCTCCTCTTCCACGGACCTGACCTGTAATTGCTATTTGAGCGGGTCGGGCGAGGCATAATCACACTTCTGCGACGCCAGCTGGTCTCCTCGTATTTCACTTGGTCCGTCCGGAGTAGGGAATTTCAGTACCTGATAATAAGAAGACGGAACAGCTCTCATTTCGTGAGTCCACCATCGCCCCAAGATGGCATTGTACGGGGACGGCGCGTCGATAATGGAGAACCGGGTGGACAGGGTGATAGGTCCAGCTTTGACCGGTAGGACGACTTCTCCTACGGGTTGCATCGAGCTTCCTTCGAATCCTATCAAGGGGGTCTGTGCAGGGACGAGAACCGCCGGGTCCAACCCCATCTTTGCGAAAGCATGGAGATACAGGATATCTGCCCCACTTCCAGGGTCAACGAGCACTCGCCTGATGTCGAAATCGCCAATTCGCATAGTCAAGACAAGAGCATCGTAGTGAGGCCTAACCACAGTTGCCATGTCCTGATCAGTGAACGATAGGGCCTGCTCGACTTCTTTCGTCGTCGATCGCACTTGACAAACTTTTGCCACGTGTGATAACTTCCTTGCCTTCACTCGGTACTGCTGCTCGACATCTACCTCCGGTACTCGAGCGCGATGGATGACATTTATGACTCCCTTCGGAGCTTCTCCGCCTCGGCCCATATGACTGGATGGCTCTCCCTCGTGAGATCGAGCGGATGGATCCGTGATATGCCCTTCTTCTCTTCCAGAATCCACATACTCTCCCAGATAGCCTTCACGGACTAATCTTTCCAGATATTCTCTGAGGATGCGACAACGATTTGTAAGGTGCCCGTGGCACTTGTGGTACTGACAATACTCATGCGCCCTGGGTCCCGAGGTGACATCACGAACGGTCCGTGCTGGCCATTCGAAGTATGGTTTGTCTTCCATCGTCTTCATAATCGTCGCCGGGCTTGCTGAGAAGTTGACTTGACCACCGCGAGATGCAAAGGACGTCTTTCTGTTGCTTGATTCTCCCTCTCCTTGTAATGTCCGGGTTCCTCTCGTCTCTGATAGGCACGATCGTCCCGCCTTTGGAAGTTGGAACGTAGATCCGTCCTCCTTGACGAGTCTACATCTTGGCGGACTCCCAACGAGAGTCGGTTCGGCTCTCCCCGTCGTTCAACGTACACCACTTTTTCCTGTCGTGTGCGTCTTCGTGGTTCCTCGTCGCTGGAAAATGATTCATACTTCGGTCTCTTCCCTCTCTTCGAGGAGGGTTTGCTCCCCCATTCCACAGCATCTACCCCTCGTGCTCTGGGCCTCGTCGTTGCTGCAATATCTTCCTCCATCCTCCCATACTTAGAGGCACGGACTATCAGCTCGTCCATCTTGATTGGACAGTCAAGGGCAAGAGATTCGTAGAGCTTAGAACTCTTGGGTATGACATTCTTGAAGGCTGCTATGCAAGTGCAGTCCTCGATTTTATCGATATTAGAGACTTCATCGGTAAACTGTTGAATAAAATCTCTAAGGGGCTCCGCCGACTTCATTTTCATGGCGAAGAATGAATCTGCGCCAGCTTTCTTCTTCTTGTTAATGATATACTGGTCAATGAAAACTGACCTGAGATCAACCATACACCTGATCGACCCCGCAGGTAGATTACGGAACCATCTCGCAGCTGCTCCAGTCAGGCTGCTAGGGAAGGCTTTACAGAGGAGATTATCATCCGGGTTACGGACAGCCATAGCATTCTTGAAGTCAGTCAAGTGGTCAATAGGGTCTCTCCTCCCATCGAACTTAACAAAATTCGGTACGGTAAACTTTGATGGGGTATAAGATTCGACGATCTCTTTGGAAAAAGGGGACGTCTCCTCCTCGTCCTTGTACTTCTGAGCATATTGATCGAGAGAGGCCCCGCTCGTCGTTCCTCTGACTCGAGCATTGATCAAGGCTTCCACGTCCTTGAGGGTCAAGCCTGTCTTCGACCCGTTGTTGCTGACACCGAGATCTCGTTGTTCAGCAAGAGCGCCGAGAGAACGAGGATAGGCAGTCTCGACAGTAGAAGGGGTGAGAATGAATCTTCTCTCCAGATTCTCTGGTGCAGACGGCGAGGTCGGGACTGTTGCTTTGGGAGGAGGGGAAGAAGGGAAATTGAGTTTACAAGCCGCAGAACCCCCTCTAGGAGATTCGTCATCGATCTCCAAGTTACTGTGCTCCAAAGCATCAAGCCGCTCCTGCAGTGACTGCTGTTGGCTGACTATCTGGGCCAGAATGGCCTGTTGTTGTTGTAATAGTAACAGGATGGGATCAGGTATGGTCGTGGGCCTCTCCGGTTGTCCGGAAGATTGGCCTGAAGTGAATGTTTGCATGGTGGAAGGGGTACAGGTAAGGGCTTGAGGGGGCTGGTTTTCGACGATAGACTGAGGAGTTTGGTCTGCCATGCTGACCAAGAGAGGTGGTGTGAGCAAAGGGTGAGTTCGGTTAAAGTTTCCCACAGACGGCGCCAATTTTGTGAGGGGTATTTATCGAAAGGACACGTGTCAGCAGCAGCTTCCCCCAAGCTCTGATATACTGGTAGAAGGTTGGAGTGGAAGGTGTGATACCCTGACCTGTACTCCGATACTAAAGTCAGTAGGTGTAGAAGATGATGAACAGTAAGAAAATGCAGAGAGTTAGAAGGTCTTAGCTCTTGAAAATTTTATGTCCCCTTCACACTATTTTTCACAGGTTTTTATAGACCACCCCTGTCATGGCCATGGGCACTCATAGATGTCCATGCACACCTCCAATCTTTGATGTGTACTTCAGTAATCATTTTAGATAGATCTTCCGGTCATTCGTACTGCACGCGTATCTGCACACAAAAGAGAGCAGGCAAAGAGTAGGAACTCGTCCGAGGTGACTGGCATTAAATGACATTTAATGCCAAGACAGTGTTTCCCACCTACCATCGTAGAGGTAGGATCAGTCCCAGGCGACTGGGCAGTAGCGCCGGATCTCATTACGTGTTGGGATACGGGGTCGTTGGCAATAAGACGTCGGATACGTCGTCAGAATGAGGACATGATCGTCGTCTAAGAGACCACGGGTCCGTCGTCAGAATGAGGACGTGACCGTCATCCGTGAGACCACGGGTCCATCGTCAGAATGAGGACGTGACCGTCGTCCGTGAGACCACGGGTTCGTCGTTCGGCAGACGACGTTTTCGTCGTCCATACGACAACGGGCCCGTCGTCAAAGAGACAACGGAAATGAGCCCAAACGATAACACCACACTGGGGACGAGCTCGTTGCTACCACACTTAGGTTTTTACGAAATTTACCCATTACAATCAGGTTCTCCCCTACCGCCAAAGCATCATGACAAGAGTCTCCACACAAATACTTGGATCTTGGGAGGAATTGGGAGATTCCAAATCTGCTTCCATCAGAAGGATTGGTTAAGAATCTGGTTTGAGCTAGATGATGGTCTGCTCTGGATCAAACGATGATGGGCTAGATGAGTGGCAGACTTGACTCTGAAAATTTCATCCTTGGTAAAATTCCAGATTAGGCGGTCTTGAGCTCCCAAGATGCTAACACCCATTTTTCGAATCTCATTTACCATTTCAAGGGTGGATAAACACCATTCCGGTCACCCTGGAACAAACAGATCAGCTACTCTCATATCCGATATGATAACTCCTGGCTTTGGATAAGGTCTAAAGGATGGAATGTTTGGTATCCAAGGATCCTTCCATACTCTCACCTCTTCTCCTGACCCTATGAGCCCTCTTGCTAAAGTGTCCCTTCTGACAATGAGACTACGCCACCCCCAAGACGGGCGACCACCTACTTTAGCATCTAGGAAATTAGTATCAGGGAAATATAAAGCTTTTATAGTTCTGGCCCATAGTGAAGATGGCCTTGTCAAAAGTCTCTAACCCTGTTTATCTAGTAATGTTAAGTTAAAAGATGTCATATTCCTCATCCCCAAGCCTCCTTCCTCATTTGGTCTACACAATTTTGTCCAAGCTACCTAATAAAAAGTGTTAGATACTGACTTAAAGGCTGGCCTGAGCAAGAGTAAATTCACTCCCATTCTAATTCATATAATTAACAGATGTGGCGCCTGAGTTGGTGAGGCATGAAGTACACCTCTTTGCCACTTCATTCACTTTCCAAGCAGTTAGTTTCAGGCTTTCAACCCACAATGGAAGAAAAAGGCATGTTTTCTACAGAGGAGGAAATAAAAGAGCAGTGATTAGCTCACCGCTCGGTATGTTGTCTAGCGGACCGCCATGTCCATGTCCCTTTTAATCTTTTAATCATGATTAAGTTTAATTAAAATAAGATAAATATATATATTCATTTTTCTTCTAAAATCATTATTGGAGGGATGAACTCTAACAATGGGTGAATCTTAATCATAGTTAGCGGGTGTTTAAAAAGGTGTGGACCAATGAGCATGGTACACCCTCTAGCATACTGGGCCGTAAGCTAAACATTTTCCAAAAAGAATATAGACTTAACAACTTTGTTAGATTGTCACTATAAATCAGTATTTTCAAAACCAGACGGAACCTCAAACTTGTAGAGTGGCTAGTTCCAATTCAACTGATTTGGTTCGACCCGACCATGTCCTTTATGCTATGTTTGGTTGTCAAGAAAATATGCGAATACCGGAAAAAAAATTATTTATATTTTGTCCAATTTTGATTTTTTTTTCCATGTTTTTACTTATTTTCTCATAGTCAAATATGGTTATTTGTGTTTAGTCCAATTAAATTACTCATTTTTATCCTCTTTTTTTTTTTTTTTCATGATAAGTTCTACTGATTTTCAACCCCAATTTTCCAGTTGGACCAGTTGAATTTGGTCAGTTCTGCCGGTCCTACCGATTTTTAATTAAGTCTGATTCTAGGCCTCGGTTTGTCTCTGGCAAAGCCAGAAACCCCTCTCGGGTTCCATACATCGTGCGACAGTTAGCATAAAAATGAGAAGTCGTTTTATTTTCTCCCCATAATTTTGATTTCTCACCATTTGATATCCCTCCCCCTTATTCTCACACTTATCACCACATGTCTTATTATGTGTAGGAAGTCAACATTATGGGTCCCTTGATTTTGACTTTTCCATCGCTTGTCCCATATTCTATGAACCCAAGACAAGTCCTTTCCGGCTTCGCCAAAGACAATCCAAAGCCCCGGTTCTATCGATCATTTGATTGCAACACTCGAGCTTATATGCGGGACGGACCACACTTTGGATAATTTGTTCTGGGTCGGAAAAAAAAAACGCCAAAAAACGCTTAAAATTACGACCGTGTAAAATAGTGGTGAGCTCGGATTTAATGGCTTCCATTAGAGCATCTCCAACCGTTTCTTAAATTTCTCTACTTTTTACTCTGCATAGAGAGTTTTCTTAAGATAGGGTCCACTTTTTCTCCTTGCACCACACTTTTTATTTTTTCTTTACTTTTATTTAAATACTCATCTTTTTATTTCTTTTTATTTTAATATTATTGTAACCATTAAGAATTCAATTGCACTCCAACCCCATTTTTTATTTTTTTTCTAAAAACTAATATTATATTATTAAATCACAAGGATTAGCGAATCTTAAGACACGTGTTGGCATGTGGATGCGATTGAAATCTTCCTTATTAGTTCAATTGCAATTCACATTGATTCCAACCCCACTTCATATTCAAATGGTTTGACAAGTGATTTGACAAGACTTTTAATAATAAAAAAATATAATAATAGTAGCAAAGGAGATTTGGCTCTCTACTGGTAAGAGCATCTCTAACGCACTCCCTATCCCTAAAGTAGCTCTTTTCTCTACAGTACAGAAGCATACCCTCTTTTAAGCACTCCAACGCACTCCCTATATGCACTTCCTATTATAGGATTTGTGATTTGGCTCCTTACTAGAGAGCTCCCTCTAGGAGCTCTCTTCTCTACTAGTAAGGAGTTAAATCCCCATCATTATTATTATATTTTTTTTTTTTAATAGTTTTGTCAAATCATTTGAATATGAAGTAAAGTTAGAAACCATTGTCAATTGCGATTGAACTAATAAGGGAAAGTTCAATCGCACTCACAGGCCAACATGTGTCTTTTAATTTCTACTAACTATGGTTAAGATTCACTAATTCTTAGAATTTAACAATATAATATTAGTTTTTAAAAAAGGAATTAAAAATAAGGTTAAAGTGCAATTGAACTCTCAACAGTTGCAATAACATTGAAATAAAAAAAATTTAAAAAAAATGAGTATTTAAATAAAAGGAAAGAAGAACTAAAGAGTAGGGTTGGAATTGCAAGGAAAAAAAATATCCCCTATTTTAAGAAAACTCTCTGCTATAGAGAATAAAAGTTCAGAAATTTAAGAAATTGAGTTGGAGATGCTCTAAGGAGCCAAATCTCCATTCCTATAGTAAGGAGGGCATATAGAGAGTGTGTTGGAGTGCTTAAAATAGGATATGCCTCCCTACCACAGAGAAGATAGTTCCTTTAGAGGATATTTGGCCGGAAGAAGCCGACGATTTCCTCCGGCGAGCACATTGTTGTTCCATCTGTCCCTATTAGGCTTTTCATTTGGTTTCCCAGATTTAATAAACATAGCATTAATTCAAGAACAATAGGGAGTATGTAGATCCACCACCCGTAATGACTGGTTCAGATGAGTCGGATCAGTTCGTGATCTAGATCCACTCATAAGGATTATCCAGTTGCCATGCCCTTAGGATAAACCGGAAAACTTTCAATAAATTATAAATAAATAAATAAAAGTGATAAAATTTAAAAACCCTAATAACCAGAAATTTGCCTTCAGAAACAAAATCAATGATTCAAAGGATCTTTTGCCAAAGAGAGAACAGGGTCTGTAAATTACCAAATATTCAAAAAAAAAAAAATGATAGATAGAGAAAATAGAAATGGATGAAAAGATGAGAGGGAGAGGGAAAGAAAGGGTGGGGATGCATCAGAGTCATGGAAGATGAACAACATGACTCGCTTAGAAAGCGAGCTTCTGGTTATTCGAATGATCTTCGTCACAGCATACCTTAATATCAAACAATAGAAGAAGAATAGGAAAATCATTTGTTTAATAAGTGATTCTGCTCAAAACAATTAAAAGAAGAAAGAAACACACATATTCTACAATAAATACGTCTCGACTGATTTCTATTTACAATAGAAACTCAGTTACAGGAGAGGAGGGGAGAGAAAGGGAGAAGGTGATTAGAATAGCACATTTCATTGGGAGCTTTACCTAAGGAGGCTATTTATACAAACAAAACCCTAGTGTTGGACTTCGCATACCTCATTCTAGGAGTTAACCAACCCCACAGTTAGTGGGCTCAACTGTGGTTATGTTTAACTGGAATTTGGGTTACATAGAGCCTGGAGTGTCACTTGTGTTACCTGATAGGCTCATACAATGGGTGTCGTCAAACTGGCTCTCTGGTGAGGAGGCCAAGCAAGGCCCGGGCCCTCAAAGTGGGGGCTTTTTCTTTTTCTTTTTCTTTTTCTTTTTCTCAGGCCCGATAGTTGGGCTGGGGCTTGACGGCTAGGCTTTGTAAATAGGGCTCTTAACTTTTATTTTCATATAAATTGTATTTATATATATTATAATATATGATTTTTATTTAATAAATTTTTATGATATTACAGAGTATTGTAAATGCAAAGGTTGAACCCTCGGGGGTGTAGCCTACTGGTCAAAGGACAAATCATAAACTCGGAGGTCTTGAGATCGAATCTGGGCTCCCCTCAATATCGGATGTATAGCTTGGGGGTTTACTTATACATCACTATGGAACTGGTTTGAGTATGGGCCTAGGATACTCACATTTACCCCAAAAAAAAATTAAATGCAAAGATTCTAATATAGAGGTAGGAAGATAATTCTAATCAATTCTCGCTAACAAAAATGTCTAAAGCTAAAAGGGTGAGGGTTGAGTCCCGGTATAATTGTTAATAACTATGCTAAATCTTATGACATGACTTAGTAAAATAAATTATTACTCTTGTTTAGGCTCTCGCTCTTGAGGGTATGGCTTGGCCTAGCCAATTCAAGGATTCAATTCCACCCATGGCTAGGTCTAGCCCTTATAAGTGAAAGTCAGTCCTACTAAGACCTAGGTTCAATCCTAATTTATATAAAAGTAAAACCTATCTAAAGATGAAAATTACTGTCAATCAAATCAAATCTCAATCTTTAATTGATGCTAATTAAAGAATGCGATTGTCACCAATCAAATCTAATCTTGTAATTGAGATATATGATATTGTAATTTTATTTTTTTTTGGAAGTCCAGGTGTCCCCAATCCTTTGGGTTGAGACTAATCCCGGAGGATGGGACGTGAGCCCCGCAACCAGCCACACTAGGTAAGTCCAGGTAAACCCATATGGGGGCGGCTCCAAAGGGAGAGTGAGAAATGGAACCAGGACCTCCCAGTTGAGGAAAACCTCTCCAGTTTTTTTTTTTTGGTAGACTGGAGTTTTTCTTTTAATAGTAGGATGTTACTTTATGTGATATTGGGAGAAGAAATTATGATAGGCTGATCTAGTGGGCCAATGGCTACCGATGGACTCATAAACAAGTGGGATGCGACAGAAATGGATTTAATAAACTAAACTAGTAAGCACCGTTGGATGGTGAAAGTTGGGTAGCGATTGACCACTCGTAAGCACCGTTGGATGGAGAAACTTTGGATGAGAAGTTCTAGTGTGAAACTTCGGTGGTTGCAGAGGGTTGAAATTCACTTATAATCTCACCCACGTTATTATTACGCTCTGTATTAGGTTTTACGGCCATAATTACAAATGGAATACATGAGGAGGGGTCTTGACTCTTGAGTTTGGACCCACCATTGATGAGTTCGTCAGAGATTTTTGATTGGCCAAACTCTCTACTTGGTTGGACCCATCAAATACCTTGGTGGTGTGGAAGATAAGTGAACACTCAGAGAATTTTAATCTCTTTAAACAAGTTAAAAAAAACTTTCTTCAATATAATCAAGAAAATATCAGCCTAAGCCTCTCTATCTCTATATTACATTTCGTAATCTTATCCTCATCAACGCATTTGCAGTCTTTTTTTTTTTATCAGAGCTTAAGCAACTAAAGAAAAATTTGTTGAGAAAAAAACAAAACAAAACAATTCAATCTTCATCTGCCACGTGGTTTTAAAGTAGCCATGGAGTGGTGGTTCTTGCCCCTGTTGATCTCAATCCTTCTCTTTCTCGCCTGAGCAGCAATGGCAGCCCTGTTCTGATCAAACAGGGGAAAGCAATCCATCCCAATATTCTCTTCTGCAGAAAAATTGAGATCAGGAATACGAGGAAGGCTCAAATGCTTCCCAATTCCGAAATTAACTCCGGATGACATTTGGCCATTCCCATTAGAATTCTCCAAGATTTCGGACCTGTATACGGTCTGATTGATAACCAACTGTGGTTGATGAATAATAATGGGAATTTGCTCTTCTTCTTCTCCTTCTGTTGGTTCCATTAAAAGATCCAAGCTTCTTATCAAATTCAAATTGCTCTCTTCTTTTTTCAGGGGAAGACTTAGCTGCACATGTAAAAAATGAGGGAAAAAAAAATGGGGATTACAAAAGAAAAAAAAGAGACCCAGACGAATAGGGAAACCCCACGTCAGAAAAGTAAAAAGAAGAGGGAGAATTGGATGAACAAAGAAATACCTCTCGCTCCCTTGTTTTTAGCTCCAAGTTGAAAGCTTTCAGCTTATCGTAATGAAGCCTCACATTATGAAGCTCCTGATTGAAAACAAACACAGGGAAAGAGAATTACAAGTTTGGTTGATGAAATTACATCGAGATAACGATGTGGCACCGTAACAATTGGGGAAAACTCTAGAAAAGGAGGAATCTGTAACAGAGAAGTAAAAACTCACTCCTTTTAGCAGTTCTTTGCGTCGACTTAACTCGGCTAAAATTCCCAAAAATTCCTCCCTCGTCTACAACAACAAACCCACAGAAAACAATAAATAGAGGCGAAAAAATGGGAAACCCCAGCAAGAACCAGATCAATCCAATTGCTAAAATCCTGAGATTGGAAAATAAAAGTTGGAAAGGAGAAGAGAAGACAAGAAGGAAAAATTACCCTTTTCTTGGAAGTTCTTCTCTTTGAGTTCTTCGACTTTGTATCTGATTCGCTGGGCGAGAACGAAAGAGGGGTTTTGGGGCTGGAAGCGTCGACCTTCAAGGTGGGTGTATCGCCATGACATGGAGGAGGAGGAGGAGGAGATGAAGAAGGACTCAAATCGATTGCAGCAGATCTCTTTTTCTTGACGCCCCAAGAGAATGGAAAACGAGGACGAGGGTCGAATTCGTAGATAAGATGAGGGAAGTCGAGAAGGATTTGAGCGACCATTCTCTCATTATCATCAAAGAAATCGATTGATGTGTCCCTGCTGTTGCTATTGCTGTGATTCATCGCTGACGTTGAGACTCTGGGTATATGGAAGAGACCGTGAAGAACAGTACTAAAGTAGCATAGTTTTTGGATTGGGCTGTGGGGTGGATTTTTCTTTCTTACTCTTTTTTGGGAACATGTCATTGAGAGCAGAAATCTTCGCAACAGGTTCCTCCTTAAGAGAAAAAACCATGGCGTGTTTAGTGGCTTTGCCACGTGTCATGTAAATAGAGGTGCACGTCACTCTAGGGTTTATGCTGCTGGGGATAGATTTTGTTAGATAGAGTGTGTGAGAAGTCCTCTTTGTGTGTGTTTTTGTTTGTTTGTTTTTTTCTTGCCCCAATAGTATTTCGTTTTTGATTTTTTAATTTTATTTTTCACCTTCTTAAAGAGGCAGGACTCTAACCTAATTTCATCTCCATTCAATACCTAATCTCCTTCTCTAACCTCCAAAGCAAAGCAACCTTCGAGGGTGTAGCCCCAGTGGCCAAAGGATGATCAGTAAACCTGGAGGTCTTGAGGATATTTCCTAGGCTCCTCTCAATATCGGTTATATGGGGAGGGAGTATTCCCTCCCTATGCAGCACATGAGACTAGTCTGTATCCTAGGATATCCACGTTTATAAAAAAAAATCCTCCAAAAGTAAAGCTAGTTGGCCAATGCTAACAACTCTTTCGAAAGACGTAGTATTGTCTTCCAATAAAAGAAAAACACATGTTTTCAAATAGCATGGTCTCTAATCAAAAGTATCAAAAAGAGAGTGAGTCTTAACATTAGCCAAGCTAGTGAAGAGAGAAATAATTTTTAGTGATTCCCACATCTCACCTTCAAAACCATTCATTCAATCTATTCTACTTAACAATATTCAAATCTCAAATGAATGTAATTTTCTAAAAAAAAACAACCTTTTTTGTATATTTTTTTGAAGAATGATACTTTCCGCATTGGTGTTCCGCTGGGTGGAACACATGCAGACCTAGCTTGACACGTGTATGTTTTAACACCTAAGTGTGGTTAAGATTAACTCAGCTCTAGGTTCATCCAACTACCCTTAGTTTTAGAAAAAAAATATTAACCTTGGGTTAACTAAATTAAATCACAGTTAACGTGTGCGCCTATAGGTTGCCACGTGTCCCTTTTAACACACTAATTGTAGTTAAGATTCACTCACCCTTAGGATTCATCCATCTACCCTTAGTTTTTTGAAAAAAAAAATTAACCTTGGATTGACTAACCTAAACCACACGCACTTACGGGTTGCCACATTTCCCTTTTAACACACTAACTGTGGTTAAGATTCACTCACCCTTAGGATTCATCTATCTATCCTTAGTTTTTAGAAAAAAAATTGATTTTTTTTTAACCTTGGGTTGACTAACCTAAACCATAGTTAGTGTATACACATATAGGTTGACACGTGTCCCTTTTAACACTCGCAAGCTGTGGTTAAGATTCGCTCACCCCTAGGGTTCATCCATCTACCCTTGATTTTTAGAAAAAAATTTTAAAAATTTTAACCTTTGGTTGACTAAACTAAACCATAGTTAATGTGTGCACCCACATTAACCAATGTTAGCACTCACTGATTTTTATTTTTTATTTAAAATTAACCTTTAAATTAATAAACATTAACCAATGTTAAAAGTGATTAAAAAAAGGCATGCCTCAAGAGGAAGGGCGTCCGTGTTCTGCCAAGCGGAGCAGAACGCTGACGTGAACATGAGGGTGTTAGTTTGTATGTAGATATCTTTATATGTGTAGAGAGAGAGAGAGAGATCATGAGGTTGTTAGTTTGCATGTAGAGAGAGAGAGAGAGAGTATGAATGTAGATATCTTTATATGAGAGAGAGAATTATAATGGTATTCTTGTTTTAGTTTATGCTCCGTTTGTTTTGAGGTAAAATAGGAGAAAATAAATGAATTCCATGGAAAATGTCATTTTTCAAGTGTACTTTCTTTAGGACAATTGACATTTTCTGTGATATTCATTTATTTTTCTCTATTTTACTTCAAAACAAATAGTGCATTAGTGTATCTGTTTGGGTTGCTTAAAAAAGATATCGAACAGACCCTTCACCAAACATATACTAGAGGATAATTCCCAAACTAAATTAGGGTCCTTTTTGTCGATTACCTTTGCATCAAGTTGTGAGAATCTCAACCTGGTGTTCACCTATCATCCTGGATTATCCCTACCAGTATAGGCCTATACCCATATTTGGCCCCCTCATTGGTATCCAATTTAAACTAAAAAATCAGATAAATCTAATGATATCTCTTAAAATGAAATTCAAATCTAAGGCTTATAAATGTTTCCTTAGCTTTACCTGGTGAAACTGGAAACTGATTCACTTGAGAAGCTTGGGGCTAAGAAATGCATACCCAATGACTTATCAAATTACAATTTTTAATAACAGTAAATTAAAACAAGCAAATAACCCAGCATTATATGATGAACTCATCAATCTGGACCAATTGTTTCGCTCTCTTAAAACAGCTAACCCTTTCACTTGATCATCTCCAATGCTGGAGGACCCATAAGTGTAAGTTTTTATCTGGCATTGATTGAAATTGATTATGAACTTTTAGTAACACTTGTTAGCAAACTTCCTTCAGAATTTTTTCTGTTTCTCTCCACACTTTTGGGTACTCATTTTCATTCATTACCATTGAATGAACATGGTCATATTTCTTCTGTTTTAGTCATATGGGGTTCCCAATGACATCCTGGAGTCAAGTATTCAAACACTACTTCTCAATGAAAATGCAAGCTCCACCTTAATCAAGGTTTTCTGATACTGAGGAAGCTCATGCAATTTATTTATTTTTTTTTTTTTTGCGGGAGGGGGGGGGGGGGGGAGTCGAAGAAGAAGTTCTATGCATTTCAATACAGGAATTAAAGGAACGAAGAGGAACAGAAAAAAAAAAATTGTTCACAGGTACATAGGCTGATCGATAAATTCTATGATATCATATTTGCGGGGGGGGGGGAGTCGAAGAAGAAGTTCTATGCATTTCAATACAGGAATTAAAGGAACGAAGAGGAACAGAAAAAAAAAAATTGTTCACAGGTACATAGGCTGATCGATAAATTCTATGATATCATATTTGCATTAATAATGTATAATCACCCATTTACAGTTACAGGGAGTGATTGATGAAACCCCACATGCCAAAAGGTTGTACAGTGATAACGAGGTTAAAATCTTACCCGGAACCATCATTTTTGCAGGTCAACATCAACTCTCAATCAAACACTTCTAGTCTGTGCCAATATCTGCAAAAACTCGGGATTTCAAGAGGACCCCAGGTTGGCAATGGAGACACAAGCAGAATTAAGGCTCATCTAGGATCGAGTGATATCAATTAAATGAGACATCCACCTCTCTCCTCTTACCTCTCTCAATCTTGAAAACATCTATTCCAATCTACAACTTCCGAGAATTTCCAAAACCGGATGGGCTGGGCACATTTCGGGAACTCATGCTTGCAGTTCTTAGAAGTCTCCGGAATTCTGATAAGCTTATCTTCCCGTCTTTGTCAATGTCGGCCTCCTCTAGAAGTGGATCAATGGAGCCCTTCAGTCCCGTGTGCTACAAACAATGAATCAACTTTAGAAAGAGCAATATTTTGCAATGTTGAAAGTTCTTTGCAGCGAAAATAGAAATCAGAGGCCCCAGACAATTACGATGGTTTACTAATTACATACAGATACTGACATGCATGGGTTGAGACCATCCACCATGTGGTGGCTCTCACCTATAAGATCTCCTATGGTAATAACTGATCCAAGCATATTCTTGCACTTTGCAACCTTCCTCACATTCTTTTGGGCATCAGACCAAATGTAGCGAACGGTAAAAGAGCCTAGAGATGGCGTTATGATCATCCAATCTGGTCTATTTTTGTCATGGGAGATTACTTACCTACGACCCACAGAATGGTCAGTCCTATGACCTTGTGTGTACATCATGACATTTACAGAACTATGCCACGAGAATGACATTATGCAGTCCACACAACGGGTAAACTTGATTTTTCTCTCTCTTGTAGCTAAGAGTGGTGGGTGTTATATCTAAGACAGAGACATCTGATAAGGGTGATATTTTAATATGAAGTCATTTTAAAGAAGAATATCCTTACGCCAAAAAACGATCCAACCATATTACCATATTATTGTAATTTTTCCAACCATATTACCATATTATTGTAATTTTTCGCACATTCTTTTGTCCATCAGATAAAGTATAGCAAACAGTCCTTAAAGAGCCTATAGATGGGGATATGATTATCCAATCAGGTCTCTTTTATCATGGAAGATTACTTAACTGTGACCTAACCCATAGAATGGTCTGTCCTACAACTGCCTTGCACGTACACCACATAGACATGAACAGAGCTATGCCGTGGGTATGCCGTAATTGCAGTCAACACATGTAAACTTAATTTTTCTAACTCAAAATGGCACTGAATTTTTGTAGCTAAGTTTGGAGGGTGCTATATCTAAGTCTTAGAGACATCTGATACTTTCGTATGAAGTCAATTTACAAGCAAAGGATATTCTTATGGCGGGCCTACTAACCATCCCAGGCCATTGACCATTAAACAAGAAAATGAGACAGAAAAGTGTGTGTATGCGAGCACGTATGCGTGTGTATATGTGCTTGTATCTGTGTGGGCTTTTCTATTAGTGTGTGTGTGTGTGTGTGAGAGAGAGAGAGAGATTCAACACCAGCTATAATACTTACGGTCCTTAGTTCTTCTGGTGTAATGAAACCATCTCTATCCATGTCAAATTTCTCAAAAGCAGCCTGGGACCGCAGCCGCCACTTCTCACTGTCATGTTCCTCCAACTGATGCACATGTAGAGTGGCTGCAACAAATTCGGAAAAATCCACAAGCCCATCTGTGTTGCTGTCAATCTGCCTCAAGCAAACCAATACCCCAGTGAGGATTTCCAACCATGGAGACCTTAACAGTAACCACAAGTAGGAAAAAGTGAAAATACAGCGAGTCTATAGAGACGTGGACCACATGGTGCCAAAGGTGGAGTAGGTAGCCAGGTCTTTTAGGGGAAATACAACAAAAGAATGATCATAGAAGTGGCAGGCAGGATGTTTGATTTTGCAGGATTTTTAGTAAGGCCATAAATATTTTATGCAATAGCATATCAAAATGCAGTTAAAGATATCACAATATAGTCGTAGGCAGAATGCATTAACGCAAGGAGTCTGCAACACATTCATCAAGTACTTAGACTGAGCACAGGGTAAATATTGAGTCAAGCCCGCAACTCGACTAGGTTATCAAGCCCAACTTGGCAAAAGTTAGATGTACCATTACATATGCCATATGTGAACAGAAGATAACAAATCGTAAAATTTTAACCATTACTCTGAAACTCAAATATGAACAATCTTTCCAGTTTCCAAACAAGATAAAAGTAGAATTAATCTGGTTTAGAATTGACAAAAAATAGGAGAAACCAAGAGGCTTATGAATAGAACATTGTAAGGCAGGCATGCAGTGAAGGAGAAATGGAATCCTCCCTCCCCTAAGGAGGGGATGAAAAATATTGAGAATTGAGATTATATATACAAGGAAACTGGGTCTACCGCTTGAAGAATCTCTAGAACACGTGGCTCTTTCATTTTCCAAGGAAGATCTTTTGCAAGGGCCTGTACATAGACCAGACACGATTATTAAAAATGGAAGGAACTATATACATATGATGTACGTATTTGTTGATAAACAGATATAATATTGTAAAATTCCAAGATGAGAACGTGAAGCAAAAAACCTGTCTCATTTCTTCAAGACTAATGGATCCATTTTTATCCACATCAATTGCATCAAACTGATCCCGGAGATTAGCCAGCTCCTCTTCATTAAGTGTGCCAGCCAGTGCCTGCAAGAAATCAAACGTATCTACCTGTTGGAACCCGGTGGAGCTATTTAAAAGAAGTCATGGTGATGAGAACCATATTCAAGTTCTGCTGGAAAGGACTTGGAACCATCAAAAAAAAAAATGTTTACCCTAAGTGCAAACTGTTTCAAACGACTGTACTTTACGAATTGCCTCATGTTGGATAGCACAGATATATCCACAGGGATCTCTGAGGCATCTCCCCCTTCTCTAACCCATGGGTGTGCTGGAAAAATTTCACCAGTCAGGACACTAAAATCACATACTACTCAAACAGATAGAAAGTAAATTGCAAAGCAGTTTCATGTCCATCACGTATGACATGTAGCTATTTGCAGATTATTTTAATGCCAATCACCAAAACATATGCGAAAAAATGCATCCCAGTTCCCAACAAGCATAAATTAATAATCAGTATTTAGTTCTTTCAAGAGAAGAAAGACACTTACACAAGGCTTGCGCAGCAGTTAGTCTTGCACGAGGATCCTTCACCAATATCTTCTGAACAAAATCTTTAGCACTGTTGCTTATGCTTGGCCATGGCTTCCGACGAAAATCAGGTTTGTTCCTTAAGACCTGCAACCACAGACATTGGAAGAAGTACACTCAGAAAATTGGACATAATATGAACAGTCATATATCTAAGAGGTGCTATCGGATCCCAAGGTAGGCTACTTAGCCGCCACCTGGACTCAAGGAACTGCTGAGGGCTGTCAATGGTCCAGGCCTAGGCCGGGGTCAGGCTGAGATCTAACCAAACCCAGCTCTCACTTTTAGGAGTCCAACCAAGCCCTCAGAGGGCCTGAATTGCCTAGGACCAAGCCCTACCCTCAGGATCAGGGCTGGGCTTGGGCTTGGGCTTGAAAGAAGATTTTTTTTTTAAATGTCATGCTACTTACTGGGAAAAAAAATTCTAAACTACCACTGGTACTAACCTGACATCAACGATCATCCTTTATCCGTGATTGGGACCCATAATGCAACCCAAAAAGTAGCACAAGCAGAGTTTTTTTTAAAAAAAATTAACATAACAATATTAAAAGTTTTGGTCCTTTTGGAACAATGGGAGACATTCAGATGACAACTTGTATGATCATACTATGTTACCTATTAGAAGAGTATTCAATTTCAAATATTTATGATTTAATACTCTAAGAACAGAGTCAAGCAAGATGAAACTTGGACTCATCCCAACACCAAGATAATAGCACAACAACCCATAAATATATTGCAGTATTTGAAGCTGGTTTATTTTTATGTGTGAAATTCACCTACACCATATGTATGATCATCTACGAAGAAATCAAACAAATAGTAATTAAAATATATGATACTAATATGTGATACATAAACAGCATTGAAGTTGTTATGATTTCGTCATTGCATGGCATCCAATGTACAAGTCCAATTGAAGTCGTTACCCTCTCCTCAAATTAAAATTATAATAGACGATTGATCGAAGCAGTAACACTCTCCTCAATCTATTATAACATATAATATTAATATGTGACTCAAGAACAACATCAACATTGGTAAACAAGAATAAAAAATAGATGAAAAGGGAGGTAGATTGCAATACTTATGTAAGGGGCAAGGTTTAAAAAAACGGTTTCAGACACCGTAACGGACACAGCCGAAACCTTTACGTAACGCCGTTACATAACAGTTTCGGCCTTTACTTAATTTTTTTTCTTTTTTACTTAAAAAAATCCAAAAAATTCCAATAAATAGAAAAAAAAAAAATTCATATAATAAATTAGTAACAAGATACTTTTAAAGCCAAATATGAAGCTCAAAATTTAGAAATAAGGAAATTAGATGGGTCGAGGGTTGAAACAAACTCAAAATAAAGAACATGCCTTGGATTCTTTCAAATCTATGAATTAAACTCCAAATCAAGTTGTTAATTAACAAAACACAAAAGGATTTTAGGGAAAAAAAAGGTACTAAGAATAGGTAGAGAAGAAGAGAGGAAGCAAAGATGAGGTTTTAGAATGAGTTTAGGGATTTTCGGAACCCAACTTACGACCGAAACTTTTACGTATCGGGTGTAACGCCCGTTACGTAACGGTTTCGGGCATTACGGTTTTATTTCAGGATAAACGGATAAAGGTACGGTATCGGGGTATCGGAGGTCACCGAAACCTTTACGTAATGGTTTCGGCCTTTTTTTAAACCATGGTAAGGGGTATGGTGACAAAATTACTACTATGCCCCCATATGTAAGTCGTTAAAAGAGAGAATAAGGATAACTTTATTAATAAAAGTATATATATGTTATAGGTATATAGTATGAGGATCGGGCCGGAAATGTGCTGCCCAAGCCCTATCCTCATGTTGTCGGGCTTAGAATTTTTGGGCCCAACTAGGGCTGTGGGCTTTATGGGTAAAAAAAGCCCTCGATTTTGTGGGCTAGGAGGGCCGGATTGACAGCACTACCCACAGGGCAATTCCCAGCTATTTGGAGCAACCATCGGAAAATCCCTCAAATCTTCAAAAATTCAAAAACCCTATAATTTTTCAGTAGTTACATATTATTATTATCTCTTATTTTCTAAATTACAAAGAGGGCAAATTTTTTATTTTTTTTTTGTAAATTCGATACTTGATGTCGCTATAGGTAACAGCGATGCGGCATCTAGACTGAATTTAGATTGACCAAGTCAGAGCCCTAATCCTGGTCCAATTAGGACTTTCAAGCCAATCAGGACTAGGGCTAGCAATGGATACAGATAGATTTGTATCTGAATCCGTTTGCAGCAGAAGCTACAATCTGGGGAAATGATGGACCACCAAGCTAAGCATTGGGGACTAAGGAAAGGAGGGTGGGAGGAAGCAAAAATGGAGTCAGATGCTCAAATCAGTACTTGTGATATGTTGTCCGGCAGGTCAGCAGAAACATGCTGAGCAGATGACCTGACCAATGGAAAGAAGAACAAGAAGGGGACAAAACCACGTCATCATCCTCTTTGGATAATTATCCGAATAGGTATCCGTCGAAGCAATTTCATATAGGAATTCTACAATCCATTTATTTTCAGAGCAGATTCAAATATATACCCAATTCGATAAATATCCAAACAATTACTATATATATTATTCAGATGTAATTTTTATATAATCCCCACATATTAAATTGTTATTTCTAATATGAATACGGATAAAATAGTAATTTGTCATTTCTAATGGAATTTGTATTCTTTGCCTCATTCTACTTTTATAAATTTTTTTAAAAAAAATTATTAATTCAATCGGATAATGCTGATTGTATCTAAATTAGAATTTATAATCGAAGTCAAATATGAAATACTCTATTTCACTATCGGTTGGATATTTAACCAAACTCAAATAGTTGGATAGTATAATCGAATTCAGATATACCACTATCTGCTTCGAATTTGCTCCATTTACAACCCTAGTCATGACCTATGTTGTTCTAAACCGCAAACAACTCATTTTTGGTCTGTATTGGGTTTTCATTGTTTGGAACAAAGACACCATATGCACATCATTATTTTATCATATAAACGATAAAAACTCTACTCCTAACTAATTTGGGGTCTCTTCACTTGGAGGTCTATAAAAGGACCCTTTTAGTCTGAGTGTAGGCATTAAACAAGAGTACTTAGCAGTTGTGAAGATCCCTATAGCTTTGGTTTTCTCTCAAAGTTCTTCTTTGGGTGTCTCAAAGCTCTACTCGGAGCGCTTTCAAGGTGGAATTTGTGGAAGAGGCTTTTCTATTGTACGAGAGATTACATTTCTTACTTTGGTCTTTGAAGCATTATAAGTACATTCTAAAACCCAAGAATAGCTTTTTCTTCTTTCGCTTTTCTCTCTTTTATTTAGATCTAATTCATGCCTAGGCTTTTAAATTAGTTTTAAAATGTTTAAAGCATGCTAGAACAGTCTTATTATGCTTATAATAACCTAGAATTTCTCATTTCGAATTAGGATATGCATGTTTATATCAAGGTCTTTATGTTTTGTCGTTTTCTGTTATTCTCTCTAAACTTTTATTGATCATATCAAGGTCTTGATGTTTTTTCATATTTTGTTATTCTCTCTTATTTTTTCTTGATCAAATCAATGCTTAGGTAGTTAGATGCTTGTTGTAAGATGTTAAAGCATGCTTAGAATAATCGTATTATGGCGAGGAATTTCCGATTTGAACCATGCTTGCATGTGTTTTACACTTAGGATTTTATTATTTTATGTGCTTAAATTTAATGCAATCAAAAACCGGACCAACTCTGGTTCTGGACTTGATACAGTCTCTAGACATAATGAGCCAGTTCGAATAATTTGCATCCTTGATCTGTGTCTGATTTATGCTATTTTTACTGTTTTCTTAGTTTCTGTGCCCTTAAGGATATCTAAAAGAATCCGAACTTTGGCTTTCCAGGATATTTCATCATAATTGACATCACTGTGAACCAGAAACCAATACTGGATTCTATGGAGGGTACCCATAGAACAACCCTAATTCTTTGAACTAGCTTTTAAGGTTGCCCAGAAGCTGGTTTGATCCCAAAATTTAACCCTAGATACCTTTCAGATCTCCGAGTATATCTATCCAGATTAGTTTTGGTTTCGGAATCTAGATCTCCAGAAATAAGCCCGATCTGGATTTGGTAACTTAATAAGTTACAGTTGGATTCTCTGAATCCAGAACTAGTGCGATCGCCCCTTGGAACGGTCACAGTGTGGTGTAAAGAGAAAGCAGGTGTCACTTTACCAAAACAACAAAAAGCCTTAATTGTGGTTATTTTCTGTTTTTGGGATCCAGGCCAGTAACTTAGGCTCCTGGAATTGATCTCTATATGTTCATCTGTCTTCTATGAGTTATTTTAGTTTATTTCTTCTTATCGATATGCAGGTAGATTTTATTTTAGGGTAGTGTATACTGCTTCAAGTCAGCATTTAACTTTCTGCGTAGGACACTAAACAACAAAAAAAAAGAAAAAATAGAATTTAAAAAAATACAAAAATAACAGAAACATGGTAATCTGCTACTTCAATTGAACTACGTTATGACTTATGACCTTATTCCTGTTTGGATACTTAGGCAATCAAAAAACAGGTTGGTCATCTTAGATGTAAAATATAGGTTAGTTAGCATGTTTAATTTTCACTTGCATGTTTATAGTTAAATACTTAAATTACTACTGGTTTTCTAATGCACTAATGTAGATTAAGGAGCAGGTAACCGTAACCAGTTTAATGTAAATGTATGAGGGTGCCTAGCAACTTTCCTTAGACATAACTAAATCTCTTACCCACATCTTTTATAGGCCACTTGCTTTACCATTGTTATACACTTGAGTTGCCTATTCTTCCCACAATTAGGATAGATGGCAACTCTGAGATTCCCCCAATTAGGATTTAGGATATCCTTATCCCAGATTCGAATGAGGGGAGAAATCTGTCACTTTCAGTACATACTATAAGGTCATGTATGAAAAAAGTGCATTTTTCCACTGAATGTGGAGAAAGTTAAACCATGATAAATGGCCCCAAAGAAGGCCACAAAACTCAATCTCAATTTAAAAATGAAGCATACCTCTTTGAATATACCATCTTCAGTCTTATCCCAAAATGGACGCTTCCCACAGAGCAAAATGTAGGTAATCACACCTATGCTCCAAACATCTGATTCAGGCCCCGACTTTCGCTTCAGTACTTCAGGTGCAACATAGTAGGCACTGCCAACAATATCTTGGAAATTCCTCCCTGCATTAGCTCAACAGCCATGCATATAAGAGAAGGCTTTAGAATTTGCAAATACAGAACTTTTTGACTTTGAAATACAAATAAAATATTGATCTATAGAAAGGAAAATGTTCTTCTGCTCATTAATAATAGGAAGTTTTTGGTACTATTATAGTGAAATTTCAAACTAAAAGAATGAAAAATACATATTATAAATTACACCTATTGGATATTTTATTCATGAACTTCTCAGCATCAAAATCCAGTGAAAAAATCATGAGATTTTATATAGAAACGATGAATTTTATAGCTTGCCAGATGTAAAATCTCTTATAATAGAAATATATTGTGATCATTTTACAAAAACATTGGAAAATTATGGGTAGATCTTCGTTATTACAAACTTTGACTTACCTGGTTTTATGAAGTCTGACAGACCAAAATCCGTGGCCTTAAGGGGTGAGTCCACTTTGGTTGACTTGAAAAGAAAATTCTACAAACAATGAAAGAAATAAAAGAGAAGTATTGTCAAGCAGCATGACTCGACGTAGCATAAACTCAGCATCTCCTTTGTCTTTGTGCACTCTTGACAATACCTCAGGTTTCATGTCACGGTGTACCAAACCGTGTAAATGACACTCAGCCGCCACTTTGAGCATCTGCCGCACAATTATTGCTGCATCTTTCTCGCTATAGCGGCTATCCTTTCTGAATAATGAAAATCAACTCCAAGATCACTACTACTATAGGAAAGAATTATACTAAATATAGTAAGATAATAGACTGATAACATATTATTATTCGTAAGTATTAAAATTGTGATTCTAACCAGAAATAAATATCATGGAGCTGCTACAGCAGCCCAAGAATAATAAGTTACATCCAGAAGTTGATTCTTACTTGGCTAATATTCGATCCAGAAGTTCACCACCCTCGCATAACCTAATAAGAGATAATAGATAAAAACCACCATTTCAAACTAACAGCATAATAATTCATATAATTGACAGAAAAAAGGAAATAGAAAATTAAGAGAGAGAGAATTTAGATCTAAGTTGGCAGAACCAGCCACACAATGCAGTTAAGAGAAAAAGTAGGAACCAATAAATAGTGATTAGTGCCACAGTCAAGAATACGGAACTCCAAAGAAAAAAACATACTCCATAACTATATAGACATAAGAATCATCCTCAAATGCATTATGGAATTGAACCACATTCTCATGCCCAGTGAGTGCTTCCAATATCTTGACCTCTCGCTTAACATCCTCGACAGCAATAGGAAGGATCATCTGTCACCAAATGGAAAAACTTCTTTCAATACGCTACAACAAAAAAGTAAAAATACTTCATGGGAAAATACTAAATAGGACTAACAGATCTTTATACACAACCTTCATTGGTTTCTAGCATCCCTGAGTCAACCATACTTGCATTTATTTCATTTTTTTGGCCCCACAGATTACTTATAAAAACCGAAGAACAAGTACTACAAAGGAGAGGAGGAAACCAGCATACCATATTGCTCAGTTTCTTAAATCAGTTTTCAGATGAAAAAAACAGTTGAAAAGAAGTTAAAATACCAAAAGAAAAGCTGTGGACCTTACTTCATAGATTATGCATGAAAGACAACTTGATTTTGCAGGCTATGGAGCACAGACTACAGTCTAGTCTGGTCCACACCATTTATACCTGTCAACCTGGCAGAACATCCTTCTCTAAGCAGTCCAGGTCACCCATTGTTAATTTCATAAAAAGTACTTTGGCCTTGTGGGTTATTGACTTATTGTAGGTTCAACCATTGTCTTCACTTGAGATGCATGAGAGAGAAGTTATTGAGCTTCATCATAGTTCCATTACAAGTATTTCACCTACTGAGCCCAACCCAACTTTTAGTCTGGAGGTTTCTGACACCACATCTCCCCTTCACTCTGAATGCTGGATGTTTGGGATCCTTATCCTATATAAACTGAATAACAAAAGAGAATCCTAGTTCCATAATACTTTTTTTTTCTCTTCATAATTATAATAATGTTAGGGTATTTTTTATTCTTGTATAGAATCGACAAATTTGTATTTTTCCAAAAAACAAAATGTAGGAATATGAGCAAGAAAATTAAGGCAGGCCAAATTCTCATAGAAAACACAGAAAGCTCCACAATTTGGTCATCTTGAGAACCAACAGGTTTGTAATTCCTAAAGATATCTGATAGCCTACCTTCAACAATTGCTATGCCTGCCATTATTATGGACTCTCCGATGGCTCCACCCAATATATGGTTAATGTTCGATTTTGATAACCAAAGTAGTCCAGGCAAGTCAGATTCACGAGGACCTTTGCTAACATTAATAACCATGTGACATGGTTTTCTTCCTACTCAAAACTCTCGCTAGTATTGCAAAATGCAAGTAAAGTTAGAATCCTGATTGGACCATCAACTCAGTGAATTGAAAGTTAATTCACTTAATCCAATATGCTGGCTGAGGAAATAAATTTGCATTCCCTCCACCAACCCTGTGAGGTTGCTTGGCAGAATCAAAATTGGGAGTCATGTAGTCAACCACGCCACGGGCCCACGAGTACCATGAATCCTTGAATAATGAACTAGAATATTACCGGAGGCGACAAATCGACCAATCCACATTGAGCAGAGATCGGGGAGTATCAAAAGATCGAAAAGGGTTGTGAGGAATCTATCTGGTTTTTTAAAAGCAAAATGCCCTTCAATGATCTTGGAATCAAACCAAGATGATCAGAATTCAGAACTAAGATGCCCCCAATTAAATTGCACAGCACCCATTGAGGATTATCTGTTAAGATTCGACCCAAAAGGTGATTCAAATCCCATTAACGAAAAGCAAACCTCAGTCGAGTCCCAAATCACCCATACATACACTCGCATATAAAAGTAAAACATGAAGACAAAGGCAGCCAGAAAAAAAATTCACATAAACCCAGATGCAGAAACAAACAATAAATTGGGTATAACCACATAATCCACCCAACAAAAACACAAAACAAAACCCAATTCGAGAAATACCTTATTCTTCTCAATTCTCTTCACTGCAACACGATCCCCATTAGCCTTATCGGTAGCAACATACGTGTATCCAAACTGCCCATGACCCAACAACTTCCCGATCGAATACCTCTTATCGAAATCCTTATCGTAGCCGAAATTCGTCCGCTTCCCCCACGAAATAACCCCACTTGGCTGCCTCGAATGCCCTTTATCCTTTGTTTGCAGCTGCTGGGAATTCCTCTGCTGCTGCTGCTGTGATCCATTTTTATGGCTCTCATATGGCTTCTGACGATTATGCTGTGAAGGGCCCTGTTTTGTAGCTGTTGAAGAGGATTTGGTGCTCTCTTTCTGGTTCTTGTTGCTGTTATTGGTAGTGGTGGTGGTGTTGGTGTTTCTGTTTGAGCCACCGACCCCAGTGCTTGAAAGACAGATTCCCATGATTTGCAGAAGAGACTTTATGGTTTGCAGAGATCAAAACCATAAAATAAAAATTCAATATATTGCTACAAATCATAAGCAAAATGGGATGAAAAAGAGATAGGAGGAAGAAGAGCAGAAAATTAGGATGGTCAAAAAGAAGATCTTTTTTTAACAGGGAGATCAGAGGGGGTGCAGAAGCTCCCCCCTGTCTTTGATTTTTTGATGAATTAGAAATAATTTTACACAAAAAAAAAAAACAGTGATTTTGATTTGATCAATTTTTAGCTATTTACTTACTTGTTTGTCTTAGAAGAGTCGTGATTTGTTGTGTTGACATACACTAAGTTACTTGGTGTTCCATGTTCCATCACCCTTGATCTATATTCATGATTTTGACTGCTAATATCAACCATAAGTTCATGAATGTTTGATTTAGAGATCTATTTTAAAGTTTGAGGTTATGAAGTACTCAATGATTTCCCTTCTATGATGGTTGAGTTAGTTAGTTTTTTTTTTTGACAAAAGATTTTCTCTCATGTTTGTTTCTGCCTTCCTTTGCGGGTTTTACTTTAAAAAAATATTTTTAATTATAGCATGATGTAATACTTCTGGTGTTATTATTGTTTAACTTACTACAGTGATCTGACCCATTTGATTCAACTGGTTGGACCTCCATAGTAAGTTAAAATACAGAGGCATTATCTTTTCTTCCATACATCATTGTAGATAATAATATTTTATTCTTTGAAGAAGGAGAAAAATAGGAAATGATTAGAAGGATTGGTAGAGAAATGTTCGTTTTCCACGACAACAGGCATGTGTTTCGATTTCGGGGCTGACCTGCTCTTTGGTATCAACTAGCCTTAATGGTCACTGGTCAGGTCCGGTGGCTGGACCGAATGGTCCGTGCAACTTGTATCGGGCTAACCCAAACACCACCTGCAAAACCCGACAAACCGACATTGGGGCTGGGTTGGGTTTGCTTTTCAATGCTTTGGGCAAGGCGGAGTCAGGTGGGGGCACGTGCCCCCACTCAACATTTGAAAAACTATTTTTTTTTTATTTTTATTTTTTTAGGGTATAGCATTGTAATGGGGTAGGTGTACCCTAAACTTTGAAAATAAATACATTTTTTTTTAAATATTTGGGTCATATTAGATTGAACTAGGCTCCCACGTGTTCCTTTTAACCCATTAACCGTGGTTAAGATTTACTAACTCTTAAGGTTCAATAATCTAACCTTTGTTTTTAGGGGAAAAAAAATTAAGGGTTAAAAGTTTTTTTACCAAAGTTAAATGGGGCTATATAAGTGTATATAAGTGTGATTGGACGGGCTGAATCCAAATTATTATTTAATTGGGCATATTTCATTGGACAGGGGGCAATGTGCCTTTAAAATTATATTATATTTCTGGCAATTGTCTCTTTAACTTATTGAAAACAAAATATATCTTTTGTATCTTCTAATTTAATTATTTAACTAGATATAGCTATATGGAAAGGGATCATGTGCCTCATAAACAAGAAGAAACAATATTCCTAATATATACAAAATTTATGGACCAAACTCTCTGAAAACTTAGTTGTCAAATTTTTTTTTTAAGGCCCCTGAACCCCAACCAACAATGGGTGCCCAGGGGCGGAGCCAAAGGGGGTCGGAGGGCACATGCCCCTCCCCCCTAAACTTTTGAAAAAAAAAAAGGCCTTTCTATGTGTATATATATGGTATAAGATGGGACATGGTGGCTGAAGATCCGATCATAGCCAATTGCGATTGAACTCTGCAATTGAACTTGGGGAGAGTTCATCACACCCGCATGCCAACATGTGTCCCTTTTAATCCTTATTAATTGTGGTTAAGGTTCACTAACCTTTGGGGTTTAACAATATAACTTTAATTTTTTTTAATATATTAAATATTATTAATTGTAAGGGCTAAAAATCATTAACTAGAGTTTAATACTTTTTTAGAAACTAAGGTTATATTGTTGAACCTCAAAAGTTAGTAAATTTTAAGCACAATTAATAATAGGGGTTAAGAGGGAAACGTGTTGGCATGTGGGTGTGATTGAACTCTCCTAGAGTTCAATGGTAATTGGCATGTGATTCGATCTTAGGACCCACCCCTCACCTTTTGAATTTTTTTTAAAGAAAAGTTTACTAGGATTTAGAATCCTCTACTGTTATAACAAGACTCGGTCCTTGGAGTCGGTTACAACCCACAAGTCAACACATGTCTCTTTTAATACCTCTTGATTGTGATTAAGATTCACTAACCCTTTGTATTTAACCACCTAACCTTGATTTCTATAAGAAAAAAATTAACTCTAAAAGTTAAAGTTGTGAACTAGTTAAAAGACAAAATGTATTGTTACCAGACTCCAATGAGTTCGGTTATAACCAATATTGTCATAACCGGACCAGGCATCGAACCGATAGAGTGGCTGGTTCCCAGTTCAACTAGTTCAACTGGTCTGGTTCGACTGTGTACTTTTTACCAAAAAAAACAATTTTTTTTCATTTTTCCCTAAATTTTTCCGGTTCCGACCGGTTCTTAAAATATCTCAATTTTGAGGGTTTTAGGAACTGGCGAGAGGGCCAGTTCCCAGTTCTACCGATCCGGTTTGACAACACTGGTTATAACCGTAGAGGATTAGTCATGAGGCAGCTATCCCATTGAATTTTCAAAAAATCATCTTTTAACTATTTGGTTTAATTACTTAAAATGCCATAGTCATTGGACAAGGGGCAACTACTCTGTGAACTTTTCAAAAAAAATAATATCATATTATTTAATAGAGCATTGCCATTGAGCAATGGGATAACTGCTCCCGTAAACAAGGAGAAACAATACATGTAGTATATGTACACAATGTATGGATGAAATGACCTACAAACTTAGTTGTCAAAAAAAATTTCAGGGGTTCCGCCCCCAAACTCTATCCCTTAAATCAAATGTGTCCCCCCTACAATAAATTATTGGCTCTGCCTTGCTTTGGGACGGGCTATCCTGATCCTAGCCCTTATATATAATACAATATATATGGGAACGTTATCATTCATCAATAATTTTTATTCTTATATATGAATATCATTATACTAAATATAAGGATATTTTTGTATTTTCATACTAGATAATTCATTAAAATAAGAGATACAAAAATATAAGAAAAGTCAAATTATGTATCCTCTCTCCCACGTTTAATATCTGGCGTCCTAAACGTTAACATTCCACACACACATATAGTAGCATTCTAATGAGTCATGCTCATTGAAGCTTGTAATGAGTGATTCCTAATAATGTGATATGTGGCAAGTTGTTTCGGAATCTGACCGTTGGATGTCAAGATTCCGAGAGAAAAGTATTTTAGCTTCCTCGAAAGACACGTATTTTAGCTTGATTGGATATTTATAGACCGTCCGATCGAAAAAGGGAAAATCAGTCATTTCTATATCCTAGGTACGATCTAGTGAACCCTAAGGGGTTAATGTTACAAACTAGGATCTAATCAGATGATCTAAGCATGTCTGATTAGATTGATTTTTTTGACACGTGCTTCTAATGAACCAAACTTAACATCCAACGGTCGGATTCACAAGAAATATGTCACGTGTCTTCTTTCTAAATGGACCATTCATTACAAACTTCAATGAGCATGGCTCATTAGTACCTCTCCCTATATATTTATATATAAATGAGTTTTAATCAGCGCACAAGATAGAAGAGCACTCCCTCTAAATATTTGAAAAGTGCAATGTTTTTTTAAACAAACTGACAGTTAGATATCAAAGTGGGATCCTTTGGAGATACATTGAATAAAAATGTAACGACCCCAAATCTCAACTTGACCAAAATGGGACCTTGGGTCGTCACATTTCTTAAACCTGCTTATATCTCATAACATATAAAACATACAAAGCACGAGTCTCCAAAAATGAGAATAATAAAATTCGATATAAAATCAAACCATCATGCACAAGTCTATGATCAACATATACATAACTTACCATAACCATAATAGTTTGATACCCAACTATAAAGTGATTGACTAAGCAACATCATGTAAAGTATAATATGTCTGGTACAATAACTCTTCACAACTCAAAAGTAAAGGCCTAGTAATAAGGTGACATGTCCAAGTCCCGCTCTCTCTCAACAAAGGGATCACCTTCTTCATCTACGTAATAGGCCTCCTCTATCCAATGCTCAACAACTAACTCAAGTTTTACACTTGCCAAGACAACAGTTTGGCCGAATGCAAAAGCACCCAGTGTATATAAAATCCAACTAACATTATAGTATCTCTGTACTTAGTTAGTACCATAATCCATAACATAATAACATAATCAGAATACGAAAGAACATGTGTGCGTATACATCATATCATCACATTGACTCGTGTACTTATGAGAATTGAAGCTTAGACTTATGAGATGTAAATATATATGAGATCGTTCACATACAAGCATACATATGCTTTTTGAGCAGCTTTACCAATTTATGCAATTGGGATCATGAGGTCATACACATGTAAACATGCATATAATCTTTGAGCAGCTTTACCAAATATGTAATTGGAATCATGAGATCATACATACATGAGCACACATGATTTTGAGCAAGTTAATAATATATACAGTTGTAACGCGCAAATTTCGTTACAGTCAAATTGTCTCCATTGTTGTATGGAGTTTGTTATTTTATGTAAGGGACTATCCTTCAAATTCAAGTAAACTCGGATTGTTAATTACCTTCCCGATTTGGGGAAATACTTCTGATTAAGAAGAAGAATTAAAAAAGAACAAATATTTGAATAAAGTATCTATTTATTCAAATGGGTTGCCCAGATCTCATGTAGGCATTATAGGATGCCTCATAGAGGTCTTTGTATCAAGAAAAGGAAAAACAAAGTCGTCATATTGGGGGTTCACCTGATGTTCTCCATTGATTGAAGATCATTCTTCTTCCTTCTTGGTTGTTGTTTTTCTGCAAAAGAAAATAAAACTCATTTTCTCTCTCTTCTCTCTCTGAACTTTGTGACAAATCTGTATATTTTGATTCGTGGGAGTTTATTGTAAGAAACTCAAAAAAACTCTATCAGGTTACATCTCCCTAGTTTGAGAATTCTCAACATAGAAGTGTTTTCCTCTAAACTTTGACATTTTCGAATATCGATTGCCACACAACATAATTAGGGCACAATTTAACAAACAATCGCATATATAACCTTATCATAATTCTTAGCATATTTCATAGTCAAATTCACAAATATCAATTTCTAAATTATTCATCCTCCATCACATTGGCCCATCCTCCATTTCTCAACAATCTATAAGTCATACAAACCATAAAATCCATCCACATATATTCTCATCCTCCATTTCTCATCAATCCACAACCATGCAAATCCATCCACATACATTCCCATCCTCCATTTCACCATTTCATAGCTTGAACATCACATAGCACTTCACATTTTTCCCAATTCACACTCACAAAACCATATCCATCCATAATACACATAATTTATAGTCCATTACCCACAATATTACCATAATCATGTCAATAATCTAACATTTCTAACTTATTTAATCTTAAACATGCATGAATTCATAATTGAGTTGAGTTGGATAGTATATCGACCTTTGGGATCGTTCACTTCGATCGAAAACGCTCCAAGAAGGTTTGAGGAGTGGTCTTCAAGCTTTCTTCTTCTCCCTTGGGCAAATTGTTCATTCACACAAGCAAGCCATCACTTAGAAACCCTAGGTTTCTTCTCTACTTTGCCAAATTAGGGTTTGAGAGACATAGTGGTCTCAAACCCCCGAAATAGAAGGCTATTTATAGGCCTAGGTTCATGAAAACCCCAATTTATCCTTAAAATCTCGCAAAATGGGTTTAAAAACCCAATTTCCTAATGGTCGGTCGTCCGACTGGCTGAGGGGGGCTACTGTTTCTCATTTTCTTGCAAAAATTCATACAGTCGATCAACCGAGGGTGTTGGGCAGTCGATCGGCTGTGCTCAGAAACCTATTGTTGCCCGTATTTTGACAGTCGGTCGACCGGGCTTGATCTATTTTCTCAACTTTTCTTACTTTTCTTCTTTTCTCATTTCAATCTCCTTGATTAAATGATTTAAAATCCTAAACACACCATAACATTAATTAACACACACATTAACAAGTCCAAATGACTAGAATGCCCTTGAAGAGCGAGACAATTAAACAAAAAGAAATTCGGGTCTCTACAAAAAATTAGCATGATCAGACACTTTTTAGAGTGTCTGATAAAACCCTAGTTCGTTAATATTAGCCCCAAGTCCATAAGACCCTAGTTGGTCAATATTAGCCCCAAGTCCATTCGACCCTACTTAGGCTATAGAAACCTTTGATTTTTTAACCTTCAATAAGATTACTTAAACATTTAATCGAACTGATTTTCTATCACGAATATGGTTGGAACCACGCATTGAGTTTTTAGGGGCGCTCACTAGAGGCTCTAGTGAGAACTGCGGCACCATCTACTAGAACGTCACCTATATATATATTCTTAGATTTAGAGGAGTACTAGCCCTAGTCGCATTTACTCCAAGTTTCTCCACATACGCAAGATTGGATTAACACGTGCAGATTTCATATTTTAATAGTTTAAAAAAATAAAAATCATAGAATGTTTGACATTTGTAGCCACCCAGTTGTGTCTTTGGAAGTTTTGCGACTGAAGCTAGCAAAATCCTTAAAATTAAGTTAAAACAAAGCAGAATAAGAAAAAAAAAATTGTTTTTAAGAGAAGCAAGAGACACCCCTCTCAACTATCTCTTAATCTCTGTTCTATCTTCATCTCAGGCGTCAAGCCTCTAAAGTCCAACTTGTCTTTAATTTTAATTTTCTTCAAAGCCCAACTAGTCTCTAGAGTACTTTAGGTGTGATTGTAGATTTAGAGGGATTGATTAATGGTGATGCTAAACATATACTAGTAATGATACTATGTCAACATGCATTTTTTGAATATTCCCTTTAATAGAATTTTTTTTTAAATGGACAAGTGGTTGGCACAGATGGAGAGTAGGAATGGCCTAAGAGAAGTGCTAGCACTTTTCATTTTGCTCATTTTGCTATAGGACTTTAACAAACACAATGATTTCGATTATCTACTGCAAATATCAAATGAAAAATGGATCACAGAGTCCTCTTCCAAACTGATCACCCAATTGTACAATGAAACTGTTATTTTATTTTAACTTTAATTTTCTTGTCCAATGTGTTAAAATTTGATTGGTATGGTAAGCTTGGAAGAGGACCTTGGAGTTCTCTAATCAGAACTCCAAGGCATAGGGAGGATGAGGAGTACTATTCCCAACCTTCCATCTTGGCTTGGAGTAATCTTCAAATCATCTCTATTCTGAGTACGTTTAGCAAAATTCTAAGTAGACTTAACACCCAAGTAGGCCCAACCTCGAACAAATCAAGACAATCCTAACCATCTAAGTTGTCACATTTAGAGAAAGAAAATGTGACCTACAATTCCATGTAGATCGAATGGTTCAAATTATCAGATTAGCTCGGATTTGGCGTATCAGATCTTCTAATCCTTTGATATCGGACAGTGGGTCCTAACCTCCTGCTTTTGAACTTCTATTGTGAAAATGGAAACAACTCATAACAATCCGTGCTCACTGGGTAACAAGGCTACGAAGGACCAATGAGTTGCTGACAAGAAAAGTATCATTCATGATGTTTTAGCATCCCATTTGCCCCATTGGTTGTAAGTTAAACAAAACTTAGAAACAATAATCTTTCTAATCTTAGACTACAAAAGACCGATAACTTGCAGAAACTTTACAAAAATATTATATATGCATGTTTTTAAAATAAGAGAATAACTAATCAACAGGAGCTTCCATTGGATAGTCAACCGAGCAACCCAAAAGTTGCCCTGGAAAGTGGTAGTTTGGTAATTATGAAAGAAGGGTATTTTCTAGCAATAATGTTTTTCCATAAATACCCATTCCTAAGGCAATTTTTGGGTTGCTCCGGTTGACTATTCAACCGGAGCTCCTGTTCATAGTTAATCTCTTCAATTATTTTAAAAATAAAAAAAAAGTGAATGTGACATTTTTGAGAAATTAATATCTAACAATTTTCTTGACGTGTCATAAAGCTATTTAGTCTTTTGGTTGGCAAGTTTTGCTCTGTATGAGAATCTATTCCTTATCTTTCTTCTAAGTTTTTAATGAATTTAGTATCAACCCTTTGAGTGAGCATGAGTCCAAAAGAGGTTCTCTACCGGTAGAGAAAAGCATTTATGCCAAAGCTAACTTATCACAACCCCTTTACTATATAAAACCATTCTTACATTGTCTGAGAACTCCAAGGACAGAAAGAAGGAGAAACAAACATGAATTGGTTCTACACTGAAAGGAGAGGTCTAGAGTGGAAACGAGGGTGGACAGGGCAGACGCTGGCCTCCATATCTGCACCACCATGGCCCTTGCTGGCTATCTTCGGCATCGTCCTTCTCTTCTTGATGCTCTCCCACTACGCAGACTACAAGGCCCAGATGCACAATAACATTATCAACTTTCAGCTTTTCTTCTTCCTTTTGCCCGTCCTTTTGATTATCATTGTAAGTTCTATGTCTATCCACAGGAGGTACACCTTCTGGCTCCCTCTTCCCGAGCATGATTCAATTCATCGAGCCGGGAGCTCGCCTTGGGGTGTCGCTGTCTTAGTGGTGGTGCTTCTACTGATGGTCTCTTACCAGTCTTCTTTTCAATCACAATGGTTTCGACCTCTGCGGAGGTCAGATTAATTACTAGTTAGTTATTGTCCTTGGTTACTCTTATCGAGACTAGCAGATAGAGCAATTGTAGTTGGGTTGATCTAAGCTCGTATAAATGTGTTCTATTTTGGCTGTCTTTTTTTTATCAGTTTAAATATCAAGCGGAGTGCAGTGTAAAAAGGGAGCTCCCCATGAAAATTAATCTCTTTTTTTATTTGGCTGGCAAAATCCTACTGTTTATAGCAGGGCCTCTTACAAACACTGACATGATTTATTGGCAGGGGCCTGGGATTGTCTCTGGCGAAGCCAGAAAGGGCTTATCTCGGGGTTCCATAGAATAGGTGACAAGTGGTGGAAAAGTCAAAATCATGGGGCCCACGATTTTGACTTCTCCACCCTTAATAAGACATGTGGCGATAAGTGTGAGAATAAAGGGGAGAGATATTATATGGGGAGAAGTCAAAAAAATAGGGAGAAAATGAAATGACTTCTCCCCATTTTTTGGCCAACTGTCGCACAATGTATGGAACCCCAAGAGGGGTTTCTGGCTTCGCCAGAGACAAGCCAAAGCCATTGGCAGGCGGGCTCCGCCCTACCCCCACAATACCTTGGCGAATGTGGATTAGCGAAAAATTCAAAGCAAAATATTTAAATATCTTTTAACAGCATGTTGCAGAAGAAAAAGTCATCATTAATACATTTTTTTGTTGAGGTCAACCAATTCAATGCCTACTGTAGCCCTTTGGGCTACAACAAGGGCTGTTGCTAATCCATAATCTACCTTGGATTCTGCCACGACAATGCATGTCTGGCATTTCCAATGCATGAACAAAGTAAAATAGCTCATAGATTACTTGACAACTTGGGGATGTTTGGTTCGAATTATTGGAATTGATTTAATCGCTTGTATATAATCTAATAATAATGATTGGTTCGACATTCGACATATCATAAGCGATTGTATCGATTATGAAAAAATTGAGGATTCCATAATCTTACAAGATGGTGATTATAGGAAGCATAAACACTTGTGCACTTTTATGATAAAATAATGTGGGAATTATTGTAAGCACCCAAATCTAAGTAAGGCCTATAAGACCCCTTAAGATTTTCTAAAATGATAATTAAAAATAGGGATAAGTACCGTTTTGTCACCCTAAATAAATAAAAAAATCATCTAAAAGGGCATGGTTTGAAAAGTTTTACCAAATAGGGTATGTATGCTAATATTATCCTTCTAGTGTTTGGTTTTTATATGCATAACTGAGGGGTAAATGTGTCAAAAGCATATCCTTTTAGGTAACAAAAATGCAAAACATGCCGTTGTTGATAAATATGCCTAAAGCATGCCCTTTTAGGTGATGTGCCCTTAAATAAATAAATATATATATATATATAACCAAATAATTGGTAATCACATATTTTTAACCAAATAGGATTATTCACGACAATGTTTATTCATGACAATGCTAATTCACAACAACAATTATTACGTAATCAAATGTGATTGCAATAATATTAGGAAAGTGATTAAAAACTCACAATAGTAAATACTATCGAGAACTGAGCCATTGGATTGAACATCCAATGGCGCCATGTCAAGACATGCTTTAAATGATTGCCCTACTTAATACTTGACACCATTTGATAATAAATCTAACAGTCCAGCTCTCGATAGTAGGTGCTATGGAGAGTTTTAAATAGCTTCCCATAATATTAACCAAACGATATGTTAATGGGTTTCTTCACATCTATGTAACATAAATGAAGCCCGTGTGAAACCTAAGAAAGCAAACATTTCTCATATAAGAGATTAAATATGAATCAGAGGCCAGCATTTTGGAATTTCGGAGCTCCTAGAACATTGGTAAATATAAAATTTTATGGATAAAAACGTGCTTACATTGTTGACGGCCTGGTTTCTGGTTTCTTCTAATTCAAACGTTTAAAAAATTCACTAGCCATCTGTTCTACATCAAATTCAAAATACTCTGTAATTGTCCATTACTCCTCTAGTTGAAGATAGTTTATCTGACATCCTCAACAGTGACATCCTCAACAGTGAGGTCAATTTACCACCAAGTCAGCCTATCATCTGGCTTTATATGTGGATGACACTGAGACAGACCATACAAGCACATCGCACTCTATCACTCCTCCCTTTGGGAAATCAATTTGACAACTTCCTTTATGGCCTAAGATTAAGATGAATCTCTGGAGGGCTTTTCTAATTCATTGGTTGTTGCTATCAAGTTGAACAACAAAAGGCAACTTGTGGTAGACCCCTTATGTCCTCTATACCCTAGCGGTTTATTTAGATCAATGGTGGTCTTCGATTCTAAGGCCTCTGTCATCCAAGTACTATAAGCTTTGACTGGTGCTTCTCCATATCTGGACGGAGGCATAGGCAAAAAAGGTCTTATCTTTTATTCTTTACTATATATTGAAGGATTCTTGGTCGGATGTTAAAATTTAGACTGATACTCAAAGTCTAGTTAATGTCCCCTATTGGAACCGTCTGTGTGAGTGGGTTAAGTGATTAGGATTTCAACCCAAAAAAAAACAAAATGTCCTGCTATTGGGATCGGACACCATGGAGGTTGTTAGCATAACTTCCCCCTTGTTGAGTTTGTAATGAAGCTCGATCTTACGACACCCCTATTATTCCCGGACATGTTGCTCTCAAGACTATGTATGAAATTTTCTTTGGAAATGCTGGCACTAGTTCCTCTCTTCCTAATTTCTCTGAAGAAGGAACACATATCCTCACTTTTTTGGTTGTTTTTGCAACGATTAAAACTGCGGGGAGAAGGTTTAAATGTTGAGGGTTTAACCTGTTGCAAAAGCAATCGAAAATGTAAAGACACTTGTTCCTCCTTGAGAGAAAGTGTTGAAAAGAGAAACATAGGCCAGTATTTTCCATTTCTTTCTACCAAGAAAAGACTAGCAACTTATAACATTAATTAAAGGTGAAGGGTTTTCTAGTGTGCACCCATATGATTATGGTTCTTCTATTATTTCCAATTTAATATGAGGATATATAATATATGTGAGATGCATAGGCACTATTACCTATGCTTAGTCCCTTTTTAATGCCATGTGAGGGTTATTTAAACTTTAAAAAAAAAAAAAAATTAAAGTGAGAGATGCGTGCAAGTTATAACATGGTCAATTTCTAGTCATCTTTCTAAACACGATAGCCATGAGCAAGTGACCATGTCAAGACCCAGACATCAGACCTCAAGCACAGGATCACAACTAATGCTCCGTTTGTTTTGAGGTAAAATAGGGGAAAACAAATGAATTCTACGGAAAATGTCATTTTCCAAGTATACTTTCTTTAGGATAACTGGCATTTTCCGTGAAATTCATTTGTTTTCCTCTATTTTACTTCAAAACAAACGGAGCATAATTGTAGTTGCTTTCAAGTCAATTCAATTGCATATGTGGCTGCTGTTGTTTGAATTTCAAACAATTGCAATCTTAATTGCAATCTGTGATCTTATCTCCAGACCCAAAGTCCTATTAAGAAAACATTATATTTGAAAAATAATGATGTAATATTTGTGAGATATAATATCATTATAATTAAAGAGTGTTTTATTTTTTGGGGTCAAAATTTTCATTTTCGTGGCATTGCAAGGCAATAGGCAGCACTGCCTATTTGGTCACTTACATAAACATTACATGATAGTGCTTTAATGTGTCCATAATCTCTAAGTAGTGGTTACTGCTCATGGCGTGAATATGGGCCACCACCAACTTAGTTCATTTTGGGATAATGCACGGGTAATGATGATGATTATGATGGTTTATTTTAAAACAGTGCTTATAACCATCTAATCTGCTCGACCACCCGATCCCAGAAGTACCGGCCGATATCCGACACGTAACCATCACGGATACATGCCCTCATCGAAGCAACAGAGCCATTGTCCACCAAAAGCACGATTTTTTATCGAAGCTGAAACCCTTTCCATACATGGAAACGCTTTGAACTGTTGTGTTCATCCCTTCCACGAAACCTATCTATCGCGTTTTCTCTCACATCTTAACCTACGCATCCTCTTCTCTCAGAACTTAACCTTCAACAGCACAGCACAACACAACACAGCGCGCGTGCGCGAGTGAGAGTGAGAGTGAGAGAAGGAGAGAAGAAATGAGGGTACCGCAGAGGCCGATCCACGCAGTGTCGACATGGGTGAGGCGGCAACCGCCGAAGGTGAAGGCGTTTCTGGGCGTAGTGACGGGCATGGCCGCACTGGTTTTTCTTCGCTTTATTGTACACGATCACGACAACCTCTTTGTTGCTGCTGAGGCCGTTCACTCTATCGGAATCTCCGTTCTTATCTACAAGCTCATGAAGGAGAAGACTTGTGCTGGTATTTTCTTCTCTTCTCTGTTCTATTTCTACTCGATAAGGCTGCTGGTTTGGGATTTTGAATTTGTTCGGAAATGTTTTATTTAAGTTAGTTCCATTTATTGGAGAATGGTGTATTAGGGGTTTGTATTCTCTAGGTGCTGGTTTGGGGTTCTGGGCTTCACTAGATTTCCCCACCCCCCATTTTTTTGTTTTCCTGCTATCTTAATTTATGTTAGATTGTTCTTCTATTCTATTTATAAGCTTTTGCTGTTTAGAGGAGAATGGGGAATTGAGGGTTCATGCTAGCTAGGGATGCATGTTTGAGCTTTACTTTTTAGTATTTTGGATTCCTTCTCTTATTTGTTCATCTTTAGCATTGTATATTGTTGTTGGGATTTTGTGTATACTCTCCGATCTGAATGTGGGAAGGTGCATTAAGAACTATATTTTGGTACATGTATTTTGGAAGTTTGATGTTATTTATTTTTATGGTTTGGATTTGATCTGTATGACTCTCTGATCTTTGACATCTTTTAAATTTTGTACTAAAAATGATTCTGAATTTGGAAAAAGAAGAATAGGTGATTTGCTTGTATTGAGATCTGAGTGCAGAGCAGTCCAGGAATAAGAGACATGTTTGAGTGCAAAACAATCCAGTGACGAGTTAAATGTGGATTCCATGAATTCATGAAACTAAAATGGAGAAAGTAACATGAAACTTGAAGTGGTTGATTGTCTTGTTGTACAAAGATAAGTTCCAAAAATCAGTAGTGTGTGTGTGGGGCTGACTAGTTTCGATTGAAGGGGGTTGGCAACTAATAAGATGGTGAGAGAGATTACTCTTTTTGATATATCAAGTATATTAATATATCAAAAAGTTTTATTAGATTAGGAAGTCTATATATAGGTATCCATGCTTTGTAATAGAATTATAGTTAGATTTGATGAATTGAAGAATTGAGAGGCTGGTTACAGTTTTCTTTCTGGTTGATTGGTTCTGCTATTAATCTCTACAAGTTTTACATTTTTTTTACATTGAGAAACCAAGTCGACTATTGAGAATATTTCAAATCTATCCCCATGTTTTGGTGATTTCATTCATATCTATTGATAAAAGAAAGTAATGAACATTTCATTGCATACATTATAAAAAACGCGATTAAACTCCATAAAATGAAAAAAAAAACTCAACATCATTAAAGATATATCAACAAAAGTAAACTCATATAATCATGTTGTATGAGATCAAGTATCAATAGACTTGTACAAAGAAAATGACTAATAAAATAAACTATTAAGTTTTCCCAAAATCCAACTTCATCTTTCTTCTTCCTCATTTTTTTTTTTATTTTCCGTTTCACAGCATGTCAACAACAGAGAGAAAACCCAAATAGGGATTTTGGCATGTTTGTAACAAGGGTTTTCTTGTTTCGTCTCTCTTCTTAAAAGACAAAGTACCTTTTGAAAATCAAAAAAATAAAAAAATATTTTTTTAGAATTGGTCCGTAAAAGGGGTTTCATGCTCAAATCGCATATTTGCATGAATCGTACAATTTGAATCGCAAATTGTAATCAGAATCGCAAGTCAAATGAGATGTACCCAAATTTAGATTTTCACTTCCGATTTAAATCGTAATGCTTGAGATTCGAATCGAATCGAATCGTAGGATTTAAATCGCAAATCGCAAGGATTTAACAACCATGCACGTAGGAAAAGAAAGTAGATAATATGATATGGTGCATAAAGGGCGGGAGTTATGGAGATAGAAATGGGATAAGAGATGTGATTCTTGAGTTTACGATGTCATATAACCTCGCAGTAGCAAACACAAGCTTTGAAAAGAGATATGAGCATGTGGTGATTTTCATAGTTGACCAAACTGGAATCAAGTTAACTTTTTTCTACTTAGGAATAATGAAATATCAACATGGAAATATTGTAAGGTTATTCTAGGAGAGAGTCTAGCCACATAACATAGGCTGGTGGTTAGGGTCTTTGCATAGCCAAAATAATTGGCAGAAAAGGATTGAAATAAAAAAGGGCCCAAATAAAAAGGTTAAGGTGGTGGAATCTAAAAGGAGACAAAGTGATTGCCTTTAGGGATAGATTAATAAATGAAATAACATAGAACTTAGAAGAATAAACTATAAAGATGTAGGATGAACTAGAAAATTGTATTCAAAAATTGGGAAAAGAGGTTTTAGGGGAATCAAAACGTATCTGTGCTAGAATCCGGTCTATGGTGTTGGAGTGGTGCTAGGCTAGGCAGGGAGGGGTGAGCTTAGGGTTGATGTTTGCCTGATTTTTGTATTGCCGTTGAGGGCACATCGTTAGGGCTAGCGTGGGGGGTTTTAGTCCTTCTTTTCTTTTTGTAACTCGCATTGGTTCACGTCCTCATGAACTATGTTTTTTATGTTCCTTTGTATATTTTCTTTTATAATATTGCTTGGATTATCGATCAAAAAAAAAAAAACCAAAAATCAATCACATAAACAAGTTTGATGCTGGAGTGATGAAGTTTAAAAGGCCGTTTGTGAAAATGGGTCATACTATCCTGGTTTAAAATTCCAGGAAATGTATCAGCCTTTACGACCCATTGGCCCAATATGTATTGGGTATGGTGCTACTCAGACTGGTACGTTGGAATAAAAAAAAATGTCTTGAATCGGCCCAGCCCAATATGGGAGATTGTTCAGTTAAATTTATTTTTTCTCTCATTCCATTTACACTAGGATCCACAGCACAGACTCAATACGCACAACTTATTTACATAAAATATCGATTAAGTAAATGGTTTATATGTAAATAAGGTTATACCCCCTATTTGAATTCAAGAAATACTACCCTAAATCCAAATTTCTGAAGAATAAAAAGTTACTTTCCGGTTCAAGAATAAAATCCTCTTTTTAGCACCTTTTGGGATTAGGTCAAAATTTCACAAATTCTACTATATTAAAACTTTACCAAACCCAATATAGTCCAACAGAAAAAGTCTCATATTTTAATCATAAAAATTATTTTTATCTACAGAGTTAAAAAGTGAACTAACAGTGTAACATTTCAGCATAAAAAAACTTACATTCAAGGTTATAATTTATGGTTGTAATTCAATACATTCTTATTTAACTCATAGAATATAAGGTTTTAATATTTAGATTGTATTTCTTATACTTGGTTAAGTGACAATGGTTTGTATTTTCATACATGTCTATCAGCACACACGCCTTTCTTAGCTTCTAAAATTTTTAACTCTCATATGTATGGTTATAAATGTAATTGGAGGCTTGAGGTCTTCATTTAGTTTGTTTTTAGCTTATATTTGCATTAAAAGAAGTTTTATGCAAGATATCCAAGTTCTTCCTTATCCAAACGGTTTTTAGCATATCTTGTTTTTTTTTGTCGTGTCCATCCGATACGGTCTAATACGCTGATACGTATCTTGTTTTGGACTTACCGATATAACACCCAATACCAATATTTTGAACTATGCATACTACAGGACTTTGGAAAGAACTAGAAATGAGAATAACGTAGAAAAATATAAAAGTGCAAAAAGAGAAGTTAAGAAAAACTTAATTCAAGCAAAACATACGGCGTATAATGACTTATACAATAAGGTAGGCACAAAATAGGGTGAGGAAAATTGTCTATAAACTTGCAAAAATTAAAGAGAAAAAAATAGAGACCTAGATTATGTTGAATGTATTAAGGTTGACGATCAGAGAGTACTAAGAGTACTGGTAAAGGATGAAAAGATCATCTCGGCAGAGACCTGTATGTGACTGACACTGATACGTTTAAAATAAGGGGTAAATACAACTTGTCCAAAACCGATACGTATTGGTAGATGGTAGGACTTGGTTGATATGTATTAGTTTCATATGACTCGTTCGGCGCCTCCTTATTTAAGGCTATGATAAAACTCTAAAATCACATTTCTTTTACTATTCTCTCTCTCTCTCTCTCTCTCTCTCTCTCTACACCCCAAAACTGAATTTTGAGTTTTTGTGATAAAAAAAAACTTGGTTCGGAGTTCCAATCAAAGGATCGAGGAATCTATCAGTTCTTCCATTGCGAGTTTGAATCCCTTCCTTTCTTTTGATGGAAATTATGTTTACTATTAAATTATTTTTTTTTTAATGTAGAAATTGACATATCATGATTTAGAAGGGCTTTGATAATATTTTGACGGCTAGGAAAATGACAGAAGCATAGAGAAGTATTGTGGTCCCTATCTATATGAATAAAGGAGATGTCTAAAGCGGCCAAGGATGTCTTCTATTGAGGTTAATTTCTTACTTAGACAATTGATCAAGTTTTTAGGTTAAAAAAATAGATCTCAAAATTTGTATATATTGACTTGGAAAAAGCGTATGATGGAGTCTTTAGAGAATTAATCTCCTAGGAGTTGAGGAAAAAATGAGTTCCAAGAAAATATGTTGATATAGTTAAGGACGTGTATGAGGGAGAGATAATCATCGCGAGAACAGTGGATGTCGAGACAAAAAGTTTTATACTTTTATGTGACAATAGGGTCTATATTAAGGACTAGCTATGAATCCGTATCATTTTACATTGGTTATGGATGAATTGATGGCTCAATTCACGAGGTTGTCCTTTGGTGTATGTTATTTGCAGATGACGTGATATTAATTGATGAAACTGAATATGAGGTAAATGCAAAAAATTGTGAAGGAATACCTTGGAATCTAAACGTTTTGAAATAAGTCGGACCAAGACAGATTTTATGGGATGCGACTTTAGTAAGAACACAGATAGGCTAGAGGTGATATTTGAAATAGACGACTGGTAGATCTGTCAAAGAGATCAGTTCCAATATATTGGCTCAATTATTTATAGCGATAGAGAGATTGAGGATGCTATTACCCAAAGCATTTGAGTCGTATGGCTACAGTGGAGACTTGCTTCTAAAGTGCTATGTGACCGACACATTCCACTCAAACTAAAAGGAAAAGTTCATAAGACAGCAATAAGATCAGCTATGCTTTATGGAGCTGAATGTTTTGCTAATAAGTAACATATATATGGAAAGTGTGTAGCCGAAATGAGTTTGTAGAGATAGATGAGTGGAAAGACAAGGAAAGATCTAAAACGAGCACATTCAATATAATCTAGGAATGGCTGTGATAAAAGAAGGGAAAGTCAACAGAGATTGTTGGACACGTTCAAAGAAGACAACGGCTCTAGTGAGAAGGGTTGAATTGGTGTAAGTTGAATGCTTTTAAAGGGTGAAGGAAAGGCCGAAAAGGAGGTGGATGGAGATAATGAGAAAAGATTTGGTAAGGCATGGAGGATTAGGATATGTGTTGCCGACCGGCCCGACCCCACATATTTGGGATAAGGCATTGATGATGATGATTTTACCTTTTGTTCCCTTCTTGAGATGGAAAATAATAAAAAAGAATTGATTATTAGACCTTTTATTGGGGATCCCGTTAGAGCTTTACATTCATCACGTCTAATTGGTCCAACAACAATGCTTATTTGTTTAATTTGAGAGGGCTATTGTCATAGGATCAAAGATCTCAAAACGATACATATGATTTCACAACTTGCAGTTTTCCCATTTGACACAACTTGAAAAATAAAGCATTACAATGGAAAAAAGAATTACCTTGTGAATTAGCTCATCCTTTTTATAGTAAGAAGAAATAAAAATTTCATAAGAATTCATTGTCCTAGACATGTACAAGTAAAACATAAAGAATTGATTGTTTGATGCCCTTTATCATCTTTGAACAGAATGTTGATGTTTGTTTGCTTTCTTTTATTACTTTTGTATCCTTGTATAGTTGTATGTACTATTGGACTTCCTTCTTGCTAGAACGGTAGAGCATAAGATGATCTATATCTCTAGCCCGTGATCTATAATTAATTTCCAGCAATCCTTCTTTAGGATTTGAGTTCTAGATTGTCTTTCCTTACCCTACACATTTATAAGGGTGGAGTTTATGATGATCTATTTTGCTAGCCAATAATCTGTTGTTTATTTTCATCAATCCTCTTTGAGTTATAGATTGTCTTTCCTTACGGCTTACGCTGCACATTTTTTGTGCTGTTCCCCCCTCCCTCTTTTTGTGGACTTCACTTACTAGCTCAGATTCTGGTGGATCTTGTTTTTATACTCATTTGTTACTTTGTACTCTTTGCAGGACTTTCGCTCAAATCTCAGGAACTAACTGCTATATTTTTAGCTGTTAGACTGTACTGCAGTTTTGTTATGGAATATGATATACACACACTACTTGATTCAGCTACGCTGGGGACAACCCTGTGGGTTATATATATGATTCGTTTTAACTTAAAGTCTAGTTACATGGAGGACAAAGACAACTTTGCAATATATTATGTGGTGAGTCGTCTGCCATTTCTATTCCATATCCATTATGTGTTCCATCAGACTCAATTTATTGGGTTTCAATTTGAATGTCTTACGTATCTTCCTGTTAGCACCAGTGTTTTATTTGTTTGCTTGAAGTAAGTTTGCCAACACTGTTATAAAGCAGCTCCATTTCATTTAAGTAATGATTATGTATGTAGCTATTGCTGTTTTACCTATCTGTGAAGCTGCATAGATCATTTGAGTTGTGCCTACTATCATCAACCGGGGAGAAAATATAGAATAAGTGTGGGTAATGATTCCATATTGATCTGAACCAATCCATAGGCTCCTATATCTAATTAGATTCCGGCTAGATGCATACATGTATCATAATGCACTTATCAATGGGTGTCTAGTAACCATGTATGGAGGAGTATAATTGGTGATTTGACAACAAAAGCAATAAGAATTCTAAAAGATAAATATTATTTCCCATGCCACATGATTGGTTAGCTGGTGTTTCAAAATTTAATGTTAGATCATTGGAACCATATTAACCCATATCCAGAACTCCCACTAATAGAAAAATGGAACCCCCTCGAGTGTACAAAATATACTTTTTTGTGAGTACATGCGTTTCTTCCCTTCCCACATGGATAAAAGTAGGTAAACAGGAATTAATTCTAATTCCCATATGAGGTCACAAGAAGAAAATGATCCTATTTGACAGTGTACATTGTTAACTTCAGGGAATGGATCAATTAGGAATCTCGAATATCTGGCCAAACCGCTAAAGCATTGATGAATCCCGTCAATAAAAATGGGTCTTATGGAGAGTCCATCAATTCCAAATCTCCAGTGAAAAAAAAGTATCCATTGAGTCCACTCTGAATAATCCCCTCGAATTGAATGTACTCACGGATTGAAAATACGGTTTTGGGGGGATGTATCAGTCCCAACCGAAACTTATGCATATTGGTTTCGATATCGGTTTAGACTATACATTTAATTGTTTTAAAACAATAAAAAAATTTATTTTTAAAAAAAATCAAATGAGTTATAGGAATCAAATTTATCAAATATAAAGTCATGAGATGCGATTTAAAGACAAAGTATCAAACACAATTACAATTACACAATGAATTAAAACATAAATAACTAATAAAAAATATGCATCGCCCTTTTCATATTAATATAAATTCCGTACAGTGGGCTACCGAAACCTATACGTATCGCCCATTTCGTATTGGTTTTGGCAATTTTTATTTCCATGGCTATACTATCCTCTCCCATTTCGTATCGGTTTTGACAATTTTTATTTCCATGGCTGTACTATCTTGTCGTGGTAACCACTATTGGGCTTTAGATTTTTTTTTTTTCCCTTTGTTTGCCTCTTTCATCCTGTAGGTGTTAATTGTAAAGAACACTGCTGAAGGTCAGAGATATGTTGGAGGGAATCTGTATTTTGTTTGTTCATGTCAGGCACTTCCATTTAAACATAAGCTATTTTCAACTTAACTCTGTGAATTTCAAGAATGAACAGGCACATGAAAACTTGTTTTATGGTAGCCGATCACGTTTTAGCTGAAGGGGTGGACCTAATGGTCAAAGATAGTCTTGAGGTCATATTTCTGCATTCAAGAACCGTATCGATATCTTTTTAGTTTTTGCACAATTTTAATGTGACCTTTGAGTCAAAAATAATTGTAAGTGGTTTTGGCACCCTAATCCACTTAAATTTACTATTTTATGTGATATGCATCCATCTTGACAAATGATAGGTGACCACGCAATTAAAACGATTACTCTTTAGATCCTTTGCTTTGAAAGGATGGATGAAATGCCTTTGCTTGTCTGCTAAGTGCTAACCATTCAGCATGCTAAGTCTTGAAATCGAAGGCGGTGGGAGATGGTGTTTCTTACATCCCACCATCCACTTGGTTTTTGTAGATTGCTATGGTTTTCTTGGTTGGGCTACCAATAGTTTGCAAATTTACACTGAATATGATTGTGTCTACTTTTAGGCATGTTTGTTGGAGGGATAATGATCTCTATATAATGCTTTGCTGCAATTTGTCAATCTTTTGTTAGTAATTATATATTGCTTAGCTGATTCTTTAATTAATTCATACTGTTTTCCAATTTGCTTGTAGGTGGTACCCTGTGCTCTGTTAGCTCTAGCTATTCATCCGTCAACATCACATCATATTTTGAATAGGTTCTGCTGGTCCTTCTGTGTATATCTAGAAGCAGTTTCAGTGCTACCCCAGTTGCGTGTCATGCAGAACACGAAGGTACAATCCGTAGGAACAGAGAACTGTACATCCGTTTTTTTTTTTTGAAACATTAGATATTGTTATACTGGTTTTTTCTATAACTCATCTTTTCTTGATTTCTTCAGATTGTTGAACCATTTACAGCTCATTATGTATTTGCATTGGGAGTTGCAAGGTTTTTGAGCTGTGCTCATTGGGTCCTCCAGGTTTGATAATGCAGAATAGAATTTCTATGGATGTTTCACTTTTGGGAATTTTGATTCTGTTTTTGCATTCTGATAATGAAGTTGTTGAATTAACTTTAGCACGGGGAAGGGTGTTGATTGACCACATGGCATCTTCTCCTCTGAAAAATGGCCTGAGCTAATGATGGGCATCTTCTCCACTGAAAAATGGGCCTGAACTAATGATAATAACCATTAAATTTTTATTACATCCTTTTGGACTGTTTAAGCATAGAATGATAAATGGTCTCTGAGAAGAAGAAATCTAGAGATGGAGGTTGGATGGCCAAAGTCGTCCAAAATTGGGTTAACTTTTGTTGCAGGATATCCTCTAAGTGGGACCATTCAATGTTCGGTACTGACTCCATATGTGGTCTGTGTATGCCATTTTTTTTTTCAGTCCTGACCTCTTTAAGGGTATGAATTGATTTGATTTATGTTCCACCCCTAATACTTAGTTTTCCTTTGCCTTTAACAGGTTTTAGATACTCGGGGACGCTTACTGACAGCTTTAGGCTATGGATTGTGGCCTTCCATGGTCCTCCTCTCAGAAATCGTCCAAACTTTTATCCTTGCGGACTTTTGTTACTACTATGTCAAAAGGTTGGTAATGAGCTTGAAATGTGTAAGACCGATGCTGTTATTTCCCCCCCTAACAGTGAGTTTTGAAATTGTTACTTAATTTTGCTATTATTCCGGTTGCAGCCTTGTTGGCGGACAGCTTGTGTTACGTCTTCCTTCCGGGGTGGTGTAAGTCTGAAGGTTTTGTATGCAGAAGTGAACGAGCATTCTGCATCCACGAATAACTTAAATCACGGAATGTGGGAGTTTGGTCTTCTTATGTTGCTTCTTTTTGCACCCCACATGGTTTGTGTACTCTCTCTTGAATGCTCTTGCAGTCATGACTGGAATGGTGGGTGAGTCTTTGTAAAGTTAGGGATGCAGGAGGTATGGATAAATATATAATTTGAAGCCTGATATCACCTGTGGAAGTAACTTATTGGTATTGGCATTATTCTCCGCCTGTATTAGGAATTGTACGTTTATTCCGAGCTTGAGTCGAGTTCAAGCTGAGCCAAGCTCGGCTCGAAAACACCCAGATCATATAGGTGATCTGCACTAAGAAGCCCAATAATGGTAGTCTACTAGGAGGGGGGGGGGGGGGGGGGGGGGGGGGGAGAATAGGAACAAGATGACCTAACCCGTGATAGACAAGTTGGGGTTGAGAAACGAGCTCACAACCAGACTGCTTTGCTCCTACTGTTGGGACGTGCTTTAAATACAGCCAAAGGTACCAAACAAGACTTAACAAACTGAAAATCACACTATTAGGATGAGTTTTAACCATCTCCTTTTGCATCTGGTTTTAAAGAGAAGGCAGGCTGTTGGTTTTTGGCACGGTTCTTTGGATAGAGATATAGTAATGCTCTCCCTACAATTTTACCAAGGCTCTCTACTTTGCTGAAACTTACGAGGTTGGCATTTTACTTTGTCAAAGTTACTAACAAAATTAATTCTTATCAATTTTAAGCCCCTCCCCCTCTCTTGCGTAAGTGGTAGGGATGTGGGTGTGGCCTTCAATGGAGGAGGTCCGGGGATCTAATCTCAATTGGGTATGAGTTGCAAGAGTTCCAATACTCAAGCTAATTTCAGACCGTCTTACTCGACTAATCATCACCAAAAATAAAAATCATCATATTTTTTTTCTCATCAATTTTTAAAGTCTCATCGTATATTTCATGAGATTTGAAATCAATCATTCATTTTGCTCCATTTGAAGTTTCGAAATTATAATATATATATATATATATACATACATATATTTTTTTTTTTGGTGTAAAAAAAAAAAGGACTCCGGAATGTCGTCGTCACGGCCCCCTAGGCACTGACCCCGGGTTAAATCACAACTTTGCCTGACCTTATAAGTCAAAAGAACGGATCTTAATGGATTACCTCACTCATGTTATGAATACAAACTTTTTAAGTTGTGAAGGTTACACCGTAACATTGCCTTTCTTGTCCAAAATTACTCTGTAATCATGTATTAACAACAAGTTAAAGACACGTAAAATACACACGAAGGACACGACGCATAGCTACAAAATCGGGACTCTTGCATAAATACCCCCTACATCCTCCTAAGTGTTAGCCAGACTCGCTGCTTAGAAAATGTCAACGGACCTATGTTGGATCTCCCCCATCACATTTGTCTTGTCTTCTTCGTAACAGGGCGAGTCTGGCTAGCAGCCCTGCCCCAGCACTCCTAAACAACCACCTTAAAAATCGTGCTTTTGTGAGTCATTAATGAGATGTAAGGGGGGTATAATCGTGTTTATAGAAAAACATAGGGTGATATTCGTAATTTTATTTAAGCAACCTGAAAAGGACAAAGAGTCACGCAGCACACATGACTCTGCCACGAGAATCAAATCATCACCTTCCATCCATCGCTGTCTTTCTCACGATCTTTCCCAATGAATCGCCAAACGTAGACAATTTTTTTCAATTTAAAATAGGAAATAAATAATATATACATTAATTTAAAAATCAAAAATAAAACGAGGAGGAGAATATTGTCTTTGGCAGAGGGAATAATGCAAAAGCTCTTCTTTAGAAAGGGGAGCTATACTCTGCCAGGTGGCATCCCATCCACGGCCCTTGCAATATTAGCCGTTGATGGATGGATTAGGTTTCGGTTACTCGAATTCATAGGGAAGAGGTCTCCCTAACGGTCCCAATCACAAGAGAAGGAAACCATCTTACGGCTCAAACAACCCCAAGGTTCGCAAGAATAGATCTTGACCGTCCACATCCTTATACATGCATGGAGTGCGACGTGGACGGATTACACGCTGGCAGGCTAGACCACCGAACGAGGTGAGTAGTCCTACGTGTCATACACGTGGATGTTTCGATCGAGATCGGACGGTTCTAGGGAGACAGTAGATCTACGCCGTCGATCTTGGATGACGTAGCAGAGGAATTTGTATAAACTGTAAACGAAGAGAGAGAAAGAGACGTTTTCGATGCATTTACACGCGATTTTGCAGAGCAGAAGCTTCGGTTTCACCGTCTTTTGGAGTGATTTTTAGTTTGAAAGAATTAGAATGAACTTAATCACCTCCTCCGTTGATGGAATAAAGGTTATTCCCTTTTTTTTTTCTCTCGGTTCTTGCAATTTTTTCTTGATTTTGAGGTGCTCTGTTTGTTTATCTAAGGAAGCTTACATCGAGAGACGAGGGATTTGAACGAGGATCTTCATCTGGGTATGTATTATTTATTATTTTCGAAGTGGGTTTTGAGTATTTCTTGTTTTCACCAAAGATTCATGAAGATCCGAAGTATGAGAAGAAGAAATGAGCTTTTCTTCTCTGTGGACAAGTTTGATGGGTTTATGTGTAAAGGACTGAGATTCAAAGCATTAAAAGATATAAGTTTTGTTCTAAGGAGATTCTTGGATTGATGGGTTTTTTGTTCTTTTATTCTTTTGAATGAGATCCGGTCTATTTCTGATGGATTTTTCACGAGTGTTTGAGCTTTCTTCTTTTTTCCCTGTGAGATTTTTTTTGGGGTGCCAACTTTTATCTCTCTTTATCTGTATCTGCTTTAATTCGTGAAGAACCCGATTCTTCTGAACATGAAGAACGAATTCACCTTTTACTTTTAAAAAAAAAACTTATCTTTGGTAACTTTTGTTTCTGCTCTCTTCCTCTGCTCTGGTTTCTCTCCGGACTGATCCTTCCAAGCTTCTGCAGACTCAGAGCGAGTGAGAGAGATATCTGGCAACAAAACTGATTTTCTTCTCTTTGGAAAACCCCCACCTCTTTTTCGATTTTCCTCCGCCGTTTTTTGGGTAAAATCCCAAGCTTCTCTCCTTTAAACTTGCTTTCGTACCCTTTTTTTTTCAGTTAAAGTAGAATTAGAGAGGCAAAATAGAGATTTTTGTTCTTCATTCTGATTATTCGGGTATTTTCAATCATCAAACAGCTCGATAGAGTAGAAGAAAGATCTGGGGAATTGTTTTCGGAAATTTTCGATTCGATCGATTTGAGCCGTAGAAAGTATTTTCCTTCGATGTCAGTAGCTCAGAAATGGACAAATCTGTAGATGTGAGGCGTGGAGCGAGTCGGTTCTTGTCCGCAAAGCGGCAGATTAAGCAATCTGGACACAAGCTCGTCACATGTAAGCGAAAGATAATTACTGAATCCTGTTGAATTTTCATTACAGGAGAAAGAAACAAAACGTCAAAACCTCTGTTTTGTCCTTATATCTCTCTCCATTTTTGTCTTTGAGAGAGTTTTGGATAATGTGTCCCCACCTATTAATCTGTTTTTGGGCTGTTGTTTGTGTTTTCTTCTTTTATTCTTAGCTCTGAATGGTGGGGAGGACGTTGTTTTTTGGGAGAAATCGAAGAAAGAAAGAGAGAGAGGTTTGAATCTTGTTGGTAGAGCCAGTTCAAGTAGTGAAGATAGTGAAATGGGTGGTGGCAGTAAGAGATTTAAGCTCCACGGGAAGGTTGTGCCTTGTAATCCTAATTCGAGTATTCTTCTTCTTCGGTTTCTGTTTCTATGAATTACGTTTAATATTTATTGGAATTTTTCCCATAGCCATTCGATGACTGCAAGTCCGTTGATCCCGCCGCCGTTCCTCGGAAGCTCCGGTCAGGTGTGTGAATACAAAATTACTAGAAATTTTCCTCTTCCCCATCCCTTTTTGTTTTTCAGAGATCTGGGCCGTTTTTTTTTTTCTTATTAGGGATTGAAGATCCTGTATATATTCTTTTAATTTAATATTATGTTGCTGGAATCTTCATGAGGTATTGTTCTTTCAGAACATTTTCTGTCTTCAGAGGATCATTGTTCTAGCTACTCTGTAGTTTTACACTTAAAATATTGTTCAGGATAAGAAAAAGAAATCAACTTTGGATGATTCTTCAATGAGGAATTAATATTTGGGAGAATTTGGTTTTACCTTTGCAGCCATGAACAAGCGGAACCACGAATCAATCTCTCCGCCTTTGCCATATGCAAAGAAGCTGCAACATACATCTAATGGAATTAAATCACCACGGGTCACTGGTGTTAAGAAATCTAAACAGAACATGGTTAGTCATCTCCAAGTGTATTTGGGTTGTTTTCTTATTATCTTTTCTTGCATTAGCACATTTTGCTTAGACGGTTGGGATTGTTTTTGCAGAAGCAAAGAAGTTCAAATCCGTCACAAGGGCAGGCTGTTTCGGGGCCAATTACCAAAGACGAGGAAGAAGTCGTGGAGACCTTGTATGCTTTGGCCAGAATGTTTCCCAACAACAGTGAGCCTGCTGAGAGTGTGGTAAACCAGAAGATTTCAGAAGCAAAATCTTCTCCCTTGATAGAGACAAGGGAGAATTTGATGTCAGACTCTGAAGGTGTTTATTTCATTTCCCTATCCTTATATTTGTTCCTTCCCCCTCCTAAAGCTTTATAATTTATCTGATTCTGCAGCTCCAGATGAAAAGAACGTGAAGCCTCTTTGCCCCTCTACTGCTGTTGAAGCTACTGATCTTTCTCCCAGTGTAGAAGGATCACCTGAAGAAACTGTAAAAGTCATCCCGTTTACTGAACTTGCTATTTTAGAACGGCCAAATACACTCGACGGCCAGAAAATTGATCTAGAATCAGACAGTTATGTTCCTCGAGCTGATGTCCGTAGGATTTCTTTGTTGTCGAAGAGTGAACTTATAGCTGAAACAGGGTTGGGGAGTGCTGTGACTGCGGTCAGCTTCAATGGTTTATCTGAATTACTTCCTGAGACAGGGTGGGTATTTTTCTGTTTGACTAGGAACCTAGGCGCGAAAAGTAGTCTCTGAGCTCTCTTCTTTTTGCTTGATCTTGCTCCAGATCAATGCATCCCAAACGACATGAAACCCCTGTTCCTGGGATAAAACCAGAGAACATGCTGTGGCCGGTACGCATCTATCTCCAGTTCGAAATCACATTCTCTTAGGCACAAGTTCAAATCCAAAAATGGCGGACTTGGGTTATTTTCAGGCTGCAGCTATTGCAAGTCAACAGGAGGAACAACATCCCACCAAGGAGAACAAGGAAAGCAGAAGAGGTCTTCCATGGACAGAAGGTATTATTACATCTATCACAAAAGTTTGCATGAATAGAAGGTATTATCTCGTTCGCAAAAGTGATACACTAAACGAGAACATTCAAACCTTGTAATGTTAACTTGTCAATCTTCTAATTGTCTCACACTTTGATTTTGTTTTCTATCAAAAGGAGGTCCAGCTTTGTGGCCAGGCTTGTCTGCAACAGGTCCATGTGGCGGTGGAGTTCATGGTCCTTCAGCGCAGTAATTTCTTTCCTTTCAATTCCACCTTTTTTCCCGGCTACTCACAAATTTTCAGTTCTCTCACGCAAATTTATTTCTTTCAGTTCCTCTGCAATCAAAGCTCCAGCTTGGCTGGATTCTCCTACTTCTGTCACTAAACCCGGTTGTGCTGGAAATGATGTTTCGATGAAGAAGGTGTGAATATAACTGTTACATTTCTCTCCCAATAAGTCTTTCAATCTAAGCTACAAGTTCCTTTCACGGTTACTTGTTCTATATGTTTTCAGTCTTTGATTGAGTTCAGGTGTATTGTTGCTTTTACAGATTATAGTTGATAGAAGGCAATTAAGGAAGAGATGTGCAACTCATGTTTCCGTAAGTCATTTCATCCGGGCCTATGAACTTGCAGAGAGAAAAGATAGATTCTCTTTTCTGCCCAATCTATTGAAACCGAATGAAGGAATAAAGGCAGGTGTTATGGCAGCCAACGACCTGACTGGGATGAGAAACTGTTTGAATGGAGTTATCTTCACCAGCAGCATAAATGGTTCTGCTTTTGTGAATAATCCAAATGAAGTTATTAGTGTTCCACTGGAAAATAGGCTCCACCAAGATGAGCAACAGGTTTCACTGAGATCTGGGATATACACTGTGCAGAAGCAGGTAATCTCGCAATCATCATTAACTGATGTGTTTCTCTTTCCTGTAGTTCTGATAGGTTTTTGGTTCTTGGCAGAGTTGTGATTTCCTATCCTTGTCGGCTGGTGGTGGTGGTGTGGAAGCTAATAATAATATAAATACAGAAGGAAATGGTTTAGATCCCTCAGCACAACTCCATGTTCCTTACCAGCATTCGCTTGTGCAGCATCATCAGCTCATGCCTTTCTCTCTCCCCAACACTCGCTATCCCTCCTCTCCTTACCCCGACCAGCTTACAACAGCACAGCAGGTCCGTTTCTCTCTTTACTTCGGTTCCATAAGTTATGGTAGGAGGTTATTTGAAAATAAACTCGAAATTTTGTCTCCTCCTTTGATACTTTGCTCTCTCTATTACTGCCATTCTGCTTACTGATGGATGGAATTGTACCTTCCAATTCGTGTTAGTGTTTGGGAGATTAGCAAACCCAAAAATTGCATACATTGGATGCAGAGGGCATCAGTTAAGTAGAATTTTCTCTCAATTCAAATTGAGGGTCCAGAGAGCCAATTTGCCAATTTGTCAGATGGTTAGGATCATCCATCTGCAATAATTTTGGATGTTGCTCTCCTGGTTGTTTATCATCAGTTGGAGGATCCAGATGGAGTAACATTTGCACAAGGACTCTGGGTTACGTAACTATAATTTCTATGGCATTTTACATAGTACTAGGAGTAATACATTCTTCATCCAGCTTAGAAATCAATTAATGTCAGTTCAAGCAAAGCTTAACAATTAATGTCAGTTCAAGCAAGTTTTAATTTTTTTTATTGACCATGACATTTTCAGAGCCTATACTACTCAGCCCATCTCTAAATTGCATGAAAGACTCTTGGATGTGGTCTAGTTTACTATTTTCTGGCACATGGAAAACAGGGATCAAGTTTAGTCTCTGGTATGTGATTTTTTGTTTTGAAAAAAAATCACATACTAGAGATTAAACTTGGGGTAGTACTAGTTGGGTTGTTTCTTGGCATGACAACCAAAAAACATTCATGGTACTTGCTATCATAGTAACAGTTTTTCAATTTTTTTAAAAAAGAATCAAATAATTCGCAAAGTTTTTAATAAAGTGCGACTTTTCAAAAAAGTCACAAATTAGATGCATATTATTCATGAATTTTTTTAAAAAAGGCTCAAATAAATATCTAATATCTAAAATGTATTTGTTTATAGTTTTTCACAATTGTTAATTTTAATTATAATATTGCTATATCTTGCCTGACATTTTTCCAATTTTCTTCGAATTTTTGCTGAATTTTTCAAAGAAGAGTTGCAAAACTCCAACTTTGTGACTGCTTGCGATATTGGTTGCAGTTGCAGCTACCTCAATATCTAGGCAGCCCATTCTATGGTCCACATCTTGGTCACACAAGCTCAGGAAAGCAGCAGCAGCATATGTGGGCAGCCCAGTATAGATCCGGAGGAATCCCTGTATCCCATTTCCCAATGTGGCAAAACGGGAGACACGACTCTCTTTCGCAGATACCCTGTGCTCAAGCCGTCCTATCCTCTTCCCCTTCTTTACTGGAGGTGCCTGGCCCCAAGTACTCCCCAGGTTTGCAACAGCAGCAGCTCTTTGCCATCACTCCATCGTTGTCCCTTTCCAGGGTAAAGAGGCAACATCACCATCTACTGGGTGGCTATGACGAGGATGGTGGGGGGTTTCATTCAGAGACTTCGTCACACTCGCAGTTGCTCTGCAATGCTGAACAGTTATAAAAGGGGGCGAGCCTACATAGCTGTGGTGATGGGATATATGCATTGGATGAATGTTTTTTTCCCTTTTATCTTTTTCTGCACACTTTGGGGCCAAAATTCTACTTCGGCATGGTATAAATGGAAAGAGAGATGAGCAGGCATATAATGGGTCTTCGGTTATTCTGCTCTTCGTTAAGAATTGGAGGATGATCATGGAAATGTAAGTGTATATGGGTCTTTGGTAATTCTGCTTTTGGTTGAGAATTGGAGAATGATCATGGAAAGGAAAGTAGGCAGGACAATGGACGGATCAATATACCAATCAAGAAAAGGAAACTTAGCTGTATGACAAGGAATGGTTGGTGAAACCATGACCAAAGAAGCTGCAGACAGGTCAGTGGGGGCACATTGCATTGCTTTCACCCCTGCTCATGAGCATATGTATACACACATAAATCATATTCTAACTTGGGTACATATAAAACCATATTCTACCCCGTGTACTTATTTTTAGCAGTGCTCCAAAGTAGCCTTGGTTTCATGCCTGGGTCTATGACCTGGGATTACATTAAGGTAAATCAACCCAATCAAGTTAATACTATTGCCAACTGAATCTTCAATAACTCTCCAAAGCAACAACCAAAAAAAAAGGAATATTCAATAACTATACAGATTACTGGTAGCGCGGGGCCTTGCAGTGGCTGATTCTTTGGTTGGATGGTTTCGTTCTATTGTGTTGATATTTTGATCTAGGTTTCGATTGTGGGTTGTGATTTGTGAGTTACAGATGTGAAATGGTGGATAATGGCCATTACTTTTGTGGGAGACTCATTTCTTTGAATTTTCAGGAAATTGTTTAAATGTGTTTTAACACCTTTCTTCAAAAAGGCATGTCTTCACAGATTATTGGCTATGCATGCTGATTTTGATGAAATGCGACAAGTAGAGATGCTGATAGCCCTGATACAATACAATCTGTGAGAAGTATGGATAAATAAGCTAGAAAATGAATGAATCCAAAAGGAAAAAGTCTTGTTCTCAGTGAATAGGGAAGGGGAGACAGAAAAAGAAATACATGTCAGTCTCATATGTGATGAATTAATGATTAAGCCAATTTCGTCACACCCAGTGAGAACCATTGATGGATTGAAGATACCAGAACATACAATTTATACCCCCAATAAAAAGGATGGGTTGATGTTCATATTCATATTCAGTAATTTAAACACGGGTTTCATATGTAATATTATACATCTACAACCAGAAAAATGCACCAATGTAGAGAAATTAATAGAACCAACGTACTCAAACTAGGACTGATCACAAGAGAGTATGTTTCTGGTCATAAATGCGAGAGGGAAGCAATTCTCTATTTCTCCTTGAATATCACCCATAATAGATTAAATCGGGCAGATTGTGAAACAGAAGTTCTTTTTTTTCTTTTTTTTTTGATCGGTAATATCAATTTCATTAAAAGAATGAAGATTCATAAATAGTGAATCTCCAAGGAACAAAACAAACTACAACACGAGCAAAACCAACAGCACACATACAAAAGAAAACTCCCTAGTACCTCTTATGTAATCAACTCATTTAACCCTATCTCCCCCCCCCTCCCCCCCCATTAGCTTTGGCGGAGAGCCAATCCCGCGGTAGCAAACTTCCTCCAAAGTCGACAAAGAATTGTCAAACACTCTCTTGTTCCGTTCTTTCCATAAGAACCATAATACCACCCCTGGGAGAAGAGCCCAAACCAGATCCAACGGACTCTCCAATGACATAGAGAGCCAACCGAAAAACAAGGCCTGAAAAGACGAGGGAAACACCCAAGCAACCCCCAACTGAGACAGAAAATACATCCAAACCCTCCTCGCCACCAGACAATGAAGCAACAGATGGTCCATGGATTCCTCCTCCACTAAGCATATAAAGCATCGATTGGGAAGACTCCACCCTCTCTTATGCAAATTGTTCAAAGTCAAAATCTTATCCAAATAAGCAGACCAAAGAAATACAGATACCTTAGAAGGCACCCCATTGAACCAAACCAGAAGTTCATAAGGTACAATAAAACAAATATCTTCTAGGAAAGGAGAATACAGGGAGAATATAACACCTCAAAGTTCAGAGAGGCACTTTCCGTTTATGTAATCAACGACTTGGGTGGCCGCCTGATCAAGTGCAGCAGCCACTACTGCCAAATTATGTAAGAATTCCTCTGCTGTTGGTTTGCCCCCATCCACAATATTGGTCACGGCTTTTATGAAGATAGCCAGGACCGACAAGAGATCTGCCACGTAGGCCATGGCTGCTCCCTGAGGGAAAAAAATGGTTAACTGCATTTTTAGAGCCCCCGGCTGGCCCGACACACTAGGAAAGGGGGAAAATTTGAGGACAAACACACAAATTTGTGCAAGCATGGGAGTAGTGGCATGGTCACACACAAGGTCATTGTTTCTGCGGATATTAAACTTGAAACTTGTACACCATTTTCCTTAAGGTGGGGAATTGTAACATGCCCATATCTCAATTGTATTGCATTATGTGAACAAATTATGAGACACAAAGCATAACAATAGCACCAAACAATAATAATGAATAAAAACCAAAATAAAACAGGCAAAGAAGGGAGGAAGATGTTCAGATCCACTCAACCTCCAAGTGTAGTAGCTTGGAGAGGACAGACTGGGACTGATCTCTAAGGAGTTCATCATCAATGTTATCCCAAATACTTGGGATCCGAAACACGAACCTTCTATAGAAGGCAATGTTCTATGGAAGATGTTCAGAAGGATAAAAATGAACTTGTGAATGTAAGAGTTACATTGTAGAAGGGAAAGGGTTGAGTGTCGTGAGAGCATGTGAATGACTGTTCTTACCTGTAACAGAGTCATACTAGTTCAGGAAAAAAACTACCATATGAGAGAATCAACTAAACCCTACTTGATATGACTATCAGAGAAAAGATTTTTTTTTTTTTGGTCTTGGGCCCTTTATGGCTTCTCATATTCTGAGATAAGTGTATCATATCACCAATTAGGTATGAAACAGCCCAAGTCTTTAACAGATGGCACAATCCAGGAGAGTCGGAGACTCTTATTTGTACCCAAATCTTTTACATATGGTTAAAATATAACCAAAGATTCAGCTAGTTGAGAAAGAAAATTATGGACCATTTGACTCTCTCTCCACAAGATGGAACGGGAGGGATGCAATAACTCATTTTGCTATATTTTATTTTACAAGAAAACAAAGACATGACATGATAATGAGGGAGGGATACAATAACTCATTTTGCTATATTTTATTTTACAAGATAACAAAGACATGACATGATATAAGGTTAACGCGTTCAGAGAAGATCACTAACGGCCCCAGTAAGGAGAAATAAATAAATTGATGCAAGTTGAAGGCTATAAAAGGAGAAGAGGAAGGCCAAAAATGATGTTAGAGTTGATGATAAAAGATTTGGTTAACACACAACTTAACAAAATTATGGTTTTTAATAGAACAGTACAGAACAAGATTTCTATTGCCAACCACAAACATTTGGGATAAGGCATTGATGATGATGATGATAATGATGATGGAGATGATAATATGAAAAAAGGTTACCTCCATATCTTTTATTGTAGCCTCGTTTGCGACTATTGATGCTTCATCCTGTGGGGTCATATCCAGAGAGTCACCAGTAGATAATTTGCCAGCCTGTCACATGCATATGTACATTATTTACAGCTCCTCAGTGTAATCAAGAAGAAACAATGTGATAGACTCAGTGCCATTATATTATTAATGGCTAGGATCTCTTCCGTACAAAACTTGGTCAAGTTGGGCACCCCTTACTATTTGAACCAAATGCCAACTTTTGAAAAGTCAATAGTCATGAGAACTAGTTTGATGAGAAAAAAAATATTTTCATCAGATGGCTGGATTATCTGATTGTTGTAATTTTCAACCCATAAGCAATACAATAAGGATGGTATGATACAAAATTTTTAGGGCATCATAATGTAAAAAATTATCAAGCCAGACCTTAAGTCTGGCTCTGAATGCTGGAACCTAGTCCAATATCAGCCACCTGGATGAGTGGTGGGTCATAGACAATCTACCAACTGGTTCTTACGGAGATGAATTATGATCAATAGTAGGTACAATCTGCACTAAAGTGTACAGCCAACCTCAATCACTAGCAAAAGCTTTTTATATCAATGTAAAGCATTTTTATCTATACATATTAGTCAATAAAAGACCTTGATCAAAGTAGGATCCATATAGATACAGGTTGGAGAACATATGTAGGTAATACTTGTGAGAACCGCCACCAAGCCACATGGCTACTATGTACTACGCTCTTAACATTCCCTGACAGACCTCAGGTCGTGCTTAGCATTTCTTTGTAACATAATATCCCTGTTTATCACATTATTCTCATTATCAACATTCTCGGAAGTAAACTACCTTACGTGTTTCATGCAAAATAAAAAATGATCTGCTGTAGAAAATCATAAGCATGCACTTACACTTCAAAAAGGAATTCTAGATTCCTGATGAGGTTTTTTATAAGCATGCTTTATCAATTTTTATTCATTAAGATTACCATAAGCACAATATGAATAAATAACATAGTAAGTTCTTGACCAAAATCTCTTTTTCTATTAGATGTTGAGCACATAACTGAATTTGGTTTAAAAAGATCAAACCTTTCTGAACAAACTCAATGACTAACCATAAGCAAGCTCACAAGAGAAGCATTAAATAATAGGTCAGTAGAGAGAGGCACACTACCCTACACACCCACATCAATGAAACTGGTAGAATGTTAGACCATATGGGTAAGGAGCACAGCAATTGGTCTTCGGAACTACCAACTATCTAGGATACAATGAGGACAGAGGGTTTAAGGCAGAGAATATGAAAAATACTGGCATTCGAAGGAGTTTAATTGAGTTGCTTAAATGAAAACAAAGTTGTTGTATAGGCACCATCTTTTATAAATATTTTCTTTGCACTGAAATGTTTCCAAACGAGTTTTCTCATTTGACCATTGAAGAAGTCAGAACATCAGATACAGTGTGTTACCTATAAGCATAGTTACCACTAAGCATATGTAATTTTGTGAAAAAATTGACTCCTGTATCCAACAGCGACTAAACGACCAGGTCCCAAACAGGGTAGACTAGAGAACTCTTTGAACAACTTAGGCATATGTAATTCTGTGAACTTTTTTACTCCATACAAGTATCTGTCACTTCAACATAAAGAGAGATTGTTTGGATTAGAAGAAAACAATGGAAAAACAAAATTAATCACCAATAGCAACATATAAATAAATATAGGTTCAAGATGTGCAATAATAGTTAGTCTAAGCATGGTCGAGCACCAATTCCATATTGATCAAAAACCTGCAAAAGAAATAGTAAGTAGATGAAGAAATGAGGTAACTATTGTTTCATAAGTTGTGTATTGTAATGGGCCCCTGTTAACCTCTAATTTTATTTATTCTCTTGTATGGGCCTTGGGCCCAACCTTTGTTATGTTTCCTAGTTAATATAAATATCATAGGGATGAAGGAACCCTAACTTCCTTATTCTCTCATTCCCCCATTTCTCTTCTTTCTCTCTTCTTCTATTTCTCTCAAACCCTAACTAGCAAATCTACAAAGGAGACAAAAACAAGAAAACTCAAAGATAGCAGAACAGTGACATCACTGTCATACAACTAAAGTAAGTCATACGGCTTAGGCTGCCCATGAGGGTATTTTGAAGGTAATTTTTTAGAGATCAGGATTTTAGGAATTTTTTGAGTCATATTCCTGTGATTTGATTCAATATTGGTGAAGTTACAAGGATTTAGAGAAAAATACAACAAAAGTTTGGGGAAAAAACCCTACAGAGGTTCAGATTCAATTGCGTTCAAATTGGTGGTTGTTCATTTTGATAATAGGTCAAGGGTGGACCATCTTTTCGCAATGAATGTTTCAAAACAAGGATTGGTGACTGTCGCGAAGATTTGAAGGAGTTATGAGCTTTTTCTAAGCCCCCTAGGTACCGCTTTTTAATGGAGTTCCTTTTTTGTATCTTGTTTGCTTTGGCAGCTCCTTGGATAGCTTCCTTTGTTAAATTTAGATTATTGCTTTAAATACATAATTTGTAACAAATTTAAATATTAAAAAATAAAAAAATGAAGAGGTAAACCTCATAGTTAAACAAAAGTCATGTTTCATTTAAGTAAATGGTATTATCATAGGTGGCAAATTATTATCACCCATCTGGTCAGGATAAGAATAATGACTTCAAGTTAGCCCGAAATATAATGTGGATATGACATATGAATAACCTCTCATGTAGTTGCTGATTTTATTATCTGATCATTTACTTTATTATGAGTGTTAAATGTGTAAAACAAGGTGAATGATATGTGAATATCATAGTATCATATATGGATGTCAGCAAGTAGCTTTGCCCCCGCAACTCACCTATCTTATTGTACATGAAATCTTTTTGAGTTATCAGTCTGCAATAATGTCTATTTAAACATTTCTGAAGTTCCACTAAAAAATTCCACATTTTTCCCAATTTTACCTCGAACAGTGAAAAATCTGCCATTTCAATGATATCTTGTGATATTTCCCATTTCAAACTGGACATTGCCAGGGATATCGAAATTTAAAATCATGTCTGTGATATACCCAGGAAAAGTACAAATGTGAAAGAAGTTAAAAATCAAAAATCCTTGCCATAAGTTACAAATAAAAAATCCTTGCCATAAGTTAAAAAGAACTTAAAAGGATTTCCAGTAAAGATACTTTCAGCTCGAGTAATAAAAAGAACACAATGACTGGCTGCATCTATGTAGACATTAACAGAAAACGTTTTACTAGGTGCTTTGCTCCCCTAACTACACCAGCAGGCAACAGCTAAGGATTATAAGGAACACTTGGAAAACTTACAGGGATAGGTATCCTTCTATCGTGAAAAGCAACGTCAGAAGCAAGGAACACATCCCCGATGCATGCTCCTTTGGCCTACAAAATATCCAAGAATGAAGGTGTGATTACATTATAAAGCGTCACATTTTTAATTACATCCATTTCGCGAGGAAAAACAACCATTTACAGTCAAATATGAAACATCAAAGATCAGACCGAATCCATGTTAAGTAGAAATATGATATGACACAAACAATAACAGAAAAGACAAATAGTAACCAATTGACCAGTAATTTTTTATTCATCTTTCTCCTTTCTTGGGGGTAAAAAGACGTAGTTTCACTTGTAGTGCGCGCGGAAGCCTCTAACAAATAATGTGAATGGATGCTATGACAAACAAAAAACACAATACACAATACACAAGATTAAGTAGTTCACCCATCACGGGCTACATCCAAACTCGAAACAATCCAAATATTCTTCCACTAATCCAAGAGAAGATTACAAGAGAACATATAAACAAGAATACACAAACTCAAAGACTCTACCATAGCCCTTGAAAGGCTCTCACACGGCCCACAATTCTTTGTTTTCTTTCCCAAATCAAATCTAAGCCAAATCTCCACCAATTTGCTGAAATACTCAGCCAACCGCTGGAGCGATTCCTCCAGAATAGGATCCTTCTAACCTCGTCGTCATCCGCTCGAGCAGCTTCCCGTCTCCACCCGAGCGGAATCCCGCAGAACAAATTCTAAATCTCTTTCACAAGTCCTTTCAAGTACAAAGGACGAACCGGTACTCTCCTCCATTGAGAGCACACCGAATCGAACTAGCACTCTCCCACATTGAGAACGCACCAAGATAAGTCGTGAGCTCGCTCTTCTTAATCGAGAGCTAACAAGGTCTTTCCATGGGAGACGCCCTGCTCTCCATGGAAATCCTTCACCTCACACCTCACATCCTTTAGCTTTTTCTCTTCCTCTTGGTTTTTGGTTGGTTGTCTAATAAGCCTCCACCCTAGGCATGTTTATAAGCACAAAACAATTTCTAAACCAATTAGGAATTTCCCAAAAATAAATCCTACTCCAATTAGGACTTTCCAAATCAATTAGGATATTACAAATTCTTAATCCCAAACAAATTAGGACTTCCCAAAATTCTAATAACTCCATAATAATAAAGTTTCACCCAAATTAGAATTTTACCCAAAATAGAGTTCTAGAAAATTCTCAACATTCTCCACATTGACTTGAATTCTAGCAAATCAATCACGAACAATTTTCTTTCATCAATCTTGTGAAACTCCACCGGATTCGCAGGTCTTGACCTTTCGATCGTCTCCACCTCGAACACCAGTTTCAACAATGTCATAATCCTCACAACCTCAAACCTTGAGCCTCGAAAATCGAAGTCTGGCCGGAACCTCAAACCTTGAGCTCTAATACCAATTTGTAATGCGTGCGGAATCCTCTAACAAATAGTGTGAATGCTGGCTCTCACACAGCCCACGATCTTTTGTTCACTTTCCCAATCCAAATTTGCGATGTATCTCCACAAATCACCAACTTTCGCTGATAACCGCTCGAGCGGGACCCTTGCATCGCTCGAGCGGAATGCTGCCGAACTCCAAAACTCTGCATCACGCAAAAAGCTGTCATTCGCTACCTGCTTGAGAGACATCCTGCAAAAATCATTTGAGGTGTAAGGTCAAACCAACCTGATTCCTTTGAGGTGTAAGGACGCACCAACCTAATGATAAGTCGTGAGCACACTCTTCTTACCAAGAGATAACCAGGGCTTTCCAGGAGAGCAAACCTGCTCTCCCTGGAAACCCTACATCTCACCTCTCAACCTTAAGCTTAACCTTAACAAATAACTCCTAAATAATAGAGTTACACCCAAAATAGAATTTCTCCCAAAATATAATTCTAGGCAATTCCCAACATTCTCCACCTTGACTTGAATTCTATCAAATCAATCACAAACAATTTTCTTTCATCAATCTTGTGTAACCTCCACCAGATTTGCAGGTCTTGACCTCTCGATCATCTCCACCTCGAATACCAGTTTCAACAATGTCATAGTCCTAGCAACCTCAAACCTTGAGCCTCGAAGTCTAGCCAGAACCTCGAACCTTGAGCTCTAATACCAATTTGTAGTGTGCGCGGAAGCTTCTTACAAATAATGCGAATAAATGCTATGACAAACAAAAAAACCATAAAAATACACAAGATATACGTGGTTCACCCATCACGGGCTACATCCATACTCGAAAGAGAACAGATAAACAAGAATACACAAGCTCAAAGACTCTACCATAGCCCTTGAAAGGCTCTCACACAACCCACGATTCTTTGTTTTCTTACTCAACCCAAATCTCCACCAATTTGCCAAAATACTCAGCCAACCGCTCGAGCGGATTCCTCCATAATAGGATCCTTCTAAACTCGTCACCATCCGCTCGAGTGGCTTCTCGTCTCCGCCCGAGCAGAATCCCACAGAACAAATTCGGAATCCCCTTCACAAGTTCTTTCAAGTACAAAGGATCAACTGGTACCCTCCCCCATTGAGAGCACATCGAACCACCGAACCAGCATCACCTCATAGTTTCATTGTTTGAAGTAGATCTTTAATATCTGTTGCTTAAGCAACAGAAACTGTTTGTAGTCCACATCAAATCTCTGATATTGTATCTCATTACTTTGTAAATCTAAAACGATGAAAATGATTACATGAACCATTTGTTTGTTTAAAGGGAGGACAGATGGCAGTATCAGATTCAATATAAACAGCTCCAAAATACTGTTCAGATTATAGAAACAAAGGAAAACAACAATTCAGGAAGCGTTTTAATAACAAATCATACCTTAAAGCCACCAGCAGTGCCCGCATTTATGACAAGGTCTGGCTTTAATACTTGGATAGAAGCATATGTCATGAGAGATGCAGAAATTGTGCCTACATTATCAACCCCTGGAAATAGATATTTTGAGGACTCATCAACAATTAAGCAAGAATAAAAATCACTACATGGCCCACAGTCCACCCAATGCATTTGTAGAAGAAAGAGTATTCCATGCACTAAAGAGCATAACATGAAGTTTAGGGTCCAAAACATGTCATTCACATGCATAACTATCTATGCATAGAAAATGAAATGTCTAAAAATCAAACTCAAATTAAAAATTGGTCTATTAGTTCCAAGTGCAAATCCAACTTTTTAGAAAGTTGATGACAATCCAAGTTTCTAAAAACCAGTCTCAAAATTGATGTTTTGGGGAAAAAAATGAATCCCGAGAGAGATTGAAATATGGTGAGAGATTTGGTTATTTAAGTTATATGTATTAATATTTCTCTATATGCAGGCATTTTCTTTTTGGTACAGAAGATGTTCCTAGCTTTTCCCGCCTTTTCTAAGAGGGGATTTGGAATCAAGATCTTCTCCTTAATGGAGGATACCTTTAACCACCTTATGCATGCTTAAATTTTTTTCTTGGCATTCAATGTTTATGTTGTTTTTTGGGAAGCGAAAGACCTGAATTCATCATCATTAGAGATGTGGCCATACACATTAACATAATCCTAAAAGAGTGATATGATTTGCTTTCTAATATATTTGAGATTGTATTTAGGAAAAAATAAAACGTTAAACTAGCACTTCTGATGTATAAGTTTGCAGACAAACACAATCTTTAGCTGATGAGTCAGCAATCCATTGGTATTCTTTGAGAATAACTGTACAACATTTCATGGCTCACAATCATAGGGCTATGGCATTACTTTGACTATGAATATAAGCAGATTAATGTTTAAAAAATATATAAAATATCATCAGATTAAGAAAATGGGAGTGCTGATTTTCATAAGGATTTAAGAGTTGGTATAGTATTTGGAACAGGTTCATAACATAGAAAATTCATAACAACACATGGAAAATAAAAGAAACCATGAACATGAGATTACAAAAAAAACACATTCATTGATTCGAAAAAATGGAAGAATACACATGAGAAAGAAAACAAAAATGCAAATAATTACCCAAAACTATATCTTTTCCTGCCAAGATTATGTTGATATGCAAACTTTTGTATATACCATGATATCTGACCCAAGGGACCCTTTAGGAAATCTGCAAAGTGATACAAATGATATATTATATCCAATTACCCTACAAGATACTGAAAAACTAAGTAATGACTATCAACTCATCTTCAGTGACAGAAAGCAGGGTAATATAAAGATAAAATAGTGAATGAGAAAATTCATTACCAACTAATGGAAACTTTATACCATGATTTTCCGATATCTTTAGGTTTAGTGCACAAAGAGTGAGGTAAGCATTCAAGTTAGATCACATCTTGAAATCCCAAACAAAATCATACGACAAATGCTAGGAAAAAGTCAAGGTCTAAATCTAGTAAATTTCATTGAATGGAGCAATGGAAAAGTGTAGTACACCTAACTTGGTGCACTGCTATACACTATATCATAGCCTCCAAGACAAATGTGAATCATGAAATATCATTTAGAGTTTAGACAAAACTATTAACTTAGTATTGACTTCAGTGTAGTTAAGGCGTCTAGGCGATGCCTAGTCGAATAGGCCTGGCTAGGTGAGGTGTTGGCGCACTGCCTAGGCGATAAAATAATTAAATTATTTTAATATATTAAATATATATATATATATATATAATATTAATATATATACATAACAATTCAACCCGAGGATTAAAAACCCAAGATCCCAACCGAAACCTATAAGTATCGGTTTCACTATCACTTTTGGCCGATACATATAATTTTTTTCTTTTTATAAATAAATTAAAAAATAAACATAAATTGAATTTTTTTGAAATCAAATAAGTTATAGGAATCAAATTTACCAAATATAAAGTCATGAGAAGCGACTCAAAGACAATAGCAACCACAATTACTATTCAACAATGAATTAAAACATAAATAACTAATAAACAATACGTATCGCTCATTTCGTATCAATATAAATATCGTATAAAGGCTACCAAAACCTATCTATATCGCTTGTTTCGTATCGGTTTCGACGATTTTTATTTCCATGCTTAAACCCGAAGAGGATGATGTGCAGAACGAGAACCCCTGCGGAATTTAAGGCTTTCGAAATTACTTCGATGATGTGCCAAGATCCGCATGTGACGAGATTCCACGCTTTGATTGGGAGGATCCGACGGACTTGGTCGATCAAATGGTGGCATTTGGCAATCAACTGGTGGCATTAGCCTCCACCCATCTCCTAGACTACACAATTACATGGTACATGTACGATCTTGGAGGAGCAACGGCTTCGCAATTGACCTTTCAGTTGTTTTAATGAGTTGTTATTAGTTTTTACTTTAGTACGACTCTTTGGAGTCTTTATAAAAGAGTTGTGCACCCGCTAGAGAATTCAAGGGAAGAATTAATGAGTCGGTTAATTGGATCTTGTTTCACACTACGAATTGCCTCCAGTATCGTATCAAAAGGTCTGTAAAGGAAATAATTATTAAGGAACATATAGAAAAATAGGGATTCTTGACTCTAAAGGCATATAAATAAATAGGGGGTTCTTGGCTAGAGGTAAAGATACATGTTTCTTATTCACAGATAGCAAAAACTAAATGACAAGCATCCTTGAAGCTAAACTAGTGATACAAGATTATGTCATCATCAGTTCTATAACTCTTATCTTTATGTATTCAATTTGCAGGACGCAATATATGTGGTAACACAGACCTGAAAATGAATCACAACTAGAAGAAATCGACAAAATTTAAGTAAATCTTAGAAGAACTAATGAACTATAAACCAATGTTATCAGAACCGGTTGAGTGGCCGGTTCCAGTTCGACCGGTCCGGTTCAACCGTGTCCTTTTTTTATTTTTATTTTAAAATCAATTTTTACCCATTTATAACCGGTTCTGACCACTGGTTCCCGGTTCAACCAGCCAGTTCTTCCGCTTTTCATGAAAATGACTGACCGGTTTTGGGGGTTGGGAACCGGTGAGTGGACCGGCTTTCCCGGTTCGACCGGCCGGTCCGATCCGGTTCTGACAACAGTGCTATAAACAGTAAACATACGGCTCAACTGATCTAAACCCTAGAAGGCGATCAAAGCTCAGGATAAAGGATGAGCAAAGAAAGAAGAACTCACACGGATTCAATGTCCTTTGAGACCTGGAACTTGTTCACGAGCGGAAGCGCTTCAGTCTGCATAGCTGGCACTCAAAATCAAAATCGAGAAGAGAAAGGGATAGTTATTCGAAAAACGAACTAAAATCGATAGTAAATAAGAACAGAAAGGGCAACTTTTAGAAACCCTAGAAATGGAAGAAAATCATAAAGTACCGACGACGATGACGATGACGATGGTTGAGATAGGCTTCTATCTCTGCATCAACTACCATGGCGTCCTCTGAAACTTCCGATCTCTCGTCGTGAGGAGCCATGGCAGTTCCCTTTCTCTCTTATGCAATCAGTGAACACGTCCCGTTGTTGATTTGCAGGTCCGAGTTTAGAGACCGATACAGAGACCAGGACAAAAAAGAAAAGAAAGGCAAAAAAAGTGGTTACAGACCGGTTTGAGAAGGAGGCCGATTTCCAGAAATGTGAAAACCGGCCTCTACGGAAGGAAAAAAGAAAACCGGCCCAGCGTCCTGCCGTGCCATCAACCTTATTTTGAAAAAGTTGACCCAAGTGTCCCCGTGTCCCTTTTAACCCCTGTTCGACCATGGTTAAGAGTCCTGAATTAAGGAAAATTTCTTGCTAACCATGTCCAATTGAATAGTAAGAAATAATAGAAAGAAAAAAATTAATTAAGTAATAGATTTTTTTGTTGAAAAGGGTTATGCTATTGCTTACTCCAAATTTGATGGTTACACACATTTTTTTAAATTATTGACAATCATTATTAAATTTTAAAAATTAAGTGCAAACAAAAAATGTTACCTATAATCTTTATCTTTACTATTATACTGATTTTTTCAAAATTCCTAAACTACCCTCATATGACACAAAACTTTGATTTAATCTTTTATTTTAACTCCAAACTATCCTTATATAAAACAAAATTTTGATTTAATGTTTTACTTTAATTTCCAAACTACCTCTTGCTCATCTATCTATTTACAAAATAGAATCACAGCCAATCGCGATTGAACTCAGGGAGAGTTCAATCGCACATGCGGGTTACAAAAACTCCCTTTTAACTCGTATTAACTATGGTTAACTCCTTCCCCTCTCTCTCACGTGCATCGCACGCACGGTCATCCACTAGTTTAACTATAAGAGTAAATCATGTAAACAAGATGTTGCTACTTAACTTTCAACCATATAAGTGGTCTAAAAGTAGTGGGTTTAAGAAAATAAAAATAAAAGCAGTGCATCACTTATTTGATTAGATTTTTTTTAAAAAAAATATTTAAAAAATTTATTAATTTGGTACCATTTAAGTGGTGAGTAGGGATGGCAACGGGGTGGGTTTGGCCGGGGCTCGCCCATCCCAACCCCGCCCCTAATGGAAAACTCCTACCCCAAACCCAGGGCGGGTCACTTCTGACAGTTCTTGACCGTCCCGTTAAACACTAGATGGGCCGGACGGGGTGGTTCGGGACTATATTTCATATTATAAGGACTTATAATGAAGTAATTTTATTATTAAATTAAGGATAAAATAGTGATTTAACATTATAAACGGGGCGGGGCGGGGCAGCCTAAACCCATCCCGGCCCGAACCCGACTCGAGTTTAAATCTCATTCCCAAACTCATCCCTACCCCGTTTAAAAACTCTCCAAACCCGTCCCAATAGGGCGGGGTGAGGCGGGTTACCCGATTAGACCGCCCGTTCTCATCCCCAGTGGTGAGGCATTGATGTACAATACTGGCCTAATGGTAAATTGGGTGAGGTATAAAAAATAAGGAACCTTATTTTTTTACTCCATTACATCAATTTAATAATTAAAAAAACCTCTCAAATAATCAAATATAGCTAAATAAATAACTAAATTCTTGACATCAACAAAATTACCAAACCAAAAATTGATAACGTTAAATAATGTTGATACATAAAAGAGTAACGGCGAACGAGGAGTACGAGAGAAGTTGTGGAGAAAGGAGAAGTAAGTTGGAAGATAATAGAGTTTTTTTGTTTTTGGTTGAACACAACTGACACGACAAGGTGTTACTGTAGGCAAGGATAATAGAGTTAGGACTATGGTACATGTACATAAATGTGAAAGAACTTCAAAATATAAGATTGTTTTTTTTTTTAACGAGGTGGAGTCATCAAATGTTAGAGCCGCTTAGACCATCTCCAACTAACAAATGGAGTGGCAAAGGACGTTTGTTGTGTCACCTCCACAAAAATCATCTCCATTCGAATCTCCATTTGCTACCCGGTTAAAAACTCGGCAAATCTGTCCAGTTCTACCAGGTAGCAAATCATTCTCCGCATTAAAATATTTAACAGGCCCTCTCTCCCTTATGTCATTTCAAATGGTAAAAAGATTCCAATGGCCTCTTTGAGTTTATATAAAAGATAAAATAATTTATTTGCTACTTAACCTTGGAGTGACAAATTTTAGAAGTAACAAATTGAGGTAGCAAATATGTATACGGGGTAGCAAGTACCTCCATTTGCTACTTACCCTTTGAAATGATCTTAGCACCACCCTTTTTTAATTTTAAAGTTTTCTTTAATTACTTTTTTATTAGTTTAAAATCTCAAAAATGATTTTTTTTATATACCGACCCACCATTTTATAGACGGATTAAAAACCCTTACCAAATTGAACCCATTTTACCAAACACATTTCAAACCAACCACTTTCACCCATTCAGTCCAAATTTACAATAGGTAAATAAAATATATTACTCAAGTTAATATACGATTAACCTTGAATTAGATTCTCACTTAGATCATTTGCTTTTGCAATGTCCTTTTGTGTTTGGGTTTAATAAATTTTTCTTTTCCATTATAGAGGCGGAGAGTCTTTTTTTCTCCCTTTCAGAACGATGAGATTTGATAAATATGAATAGTACTGGAGAAGCTATTTGGTCGGCTCTTCCTAAAGTCATATTGTGAATGGTATGGCACGGACACAACAAGAGGGTTTTTGAAGACTAAAATGATCCTTCGTGCAAGGGAGGGTTAGGGAGGAATTTTGTTGACCACCCGCTTGTTTTGTTACGTAGTTCGTTTTTTTTTTTCCCCAGTTATAGTCTAGGTTACCTTTAGGCTTTCATATTTTGAAAGTTGAGCAATGCAAGTCCACTTTTCTCCCCGTTCACTTTCCCCTTTTCAAAATAAAAAGAGCAACACTAGGTCCACTTTTCTTCCAGTTCATAATGATCCAAACAATCATAATTTTCCTTTTCTGGATGGTAAAAAAAAAGAGGTATTTTACTAACTCTCAGTGGATTTGTTTTGTTGGATGAGTCATGCAGATCGATTCATTTATGTCCAACTCTAGCCCAGGAATGGTATATTATCTTTGTGAGCTTTGTTGAAGATAGACAACACTAAGACAGGTTTATATACCAGAGCTATGAGAAACATTTGTTAAAGCATTTCTCCAAACATTTAGTTGGTAATTACATATGCCACCAAAGTATGAACAATTTCCGGACATCTGCCAACATAACAGTAGGCCATTGCACTTTTAGAGTTTTGATGTCAATGATGAGTAATACATAATAATTACCAACCTGCAAATGAGATGCTGATCACCTTACTGTTGAGATGGACACTCTCTTCACTACAGAGCTTTCACATAACTGATAAAAATCAAAGTTAGAACCAAGGATGCCATGTCGGATCCATCATGCACAGGTTCTTGGCATTCAAAGCAGCTTCGACCAACTCAGTGACACCCCTCTGTACTGACTGTGGAGGGTCCATAGCATTGTCCTCCTGAAATGGCAGATAAATAAAAGCAGCATGAGTTCAGGGGCATATTTAGTTCACCTGTTGTCAAAAGAGGAATTTAAAGAACCTTCACAAGTTGGACTAGAAATATAGTCTACTAACTACATATCATCAAATCTGATAAAGTAGTAACCCCACATTCACCATACATTTACTAGACCACCTACCATATTTTCATGACAGTTAAAGAAAGGAATAGATCGGATGGTTAGAATTCACCCACCAAGTCAGTTTAGCCTGGGACATCGTTAGGTGGATCCATAATACCGGGTACCACTGCCTATATGTGGGCCCATCATCCATGTATCATTAGGTTATTTTGGTAGCATTCTTACATTATGCCCAATGGGTATCTTGGATTCCCTCTTCAGTATTCTTGTAAGACTAAGGGAACCTCTGGTCTTCTTCTGCAGGAGTGAAATTGAGGCTCTAACCTCCTAAGGCATATGTGGGTGAAATGTAGTCAGTAGCAAATGCATGTAATTGCAGTAAGGCGACTCACCTCTTCAGAGAAGTATTGTGGGGCTATTCCTTTGATCCGGCCGATGACATGCTCCACATTGGTGGTGACTTTAAGATTGAAGTCAATGGGGTTCAAGCTACCACCTGCAGCAACAGGGGCCAAAGGCATCCCAAGCGGTCTTCTCCAAGACCAAGATAGCAGCTCATCACGGAAAAACATGGCTAATTGATGCCACAAGTGCTGATTTTGCTGCAATAGAGAAAATTTTAAGAAATGTTTACAAGGAGCTATTGAGTTAGCCAGAAGCTATATTCACACAAACTTCAATAATGGAACTCACTTTCGGTGAAACCACAGCCTGAGCTGCAGCACCCATGGCAGACACAATCAAACCTTCCACTCCAAAATGGGAGAAGAATGTCTGCATGTTCCTTGTCAGTCGGAAAGGCACCGGTTCATTAAATTCAATCATCCCATTTGCATCATAAGCTGGATGGAAATCTGTCTGGAATATTTTTCCGGTGTTCTTAGCAAATAGAATCTTGTTTGGGGACCTTCCCCCAATTTGAAGCATGAACGACATGAAACTGGAAAGGGCCAGTTGTATGGCAAATTGCTTTTTGAAAGCCCAGAGATGGTTCCCACTCAGAAGTGTCTTGTACATGTATTGCGAGAATATGTTGTCGCTAACGAAATTCTTTGTTATGTCATTATACGCTTGGAGGCGGAGATCACCAACAGCTTCTGGTGAGATCTGGCCAGAGATGGCTTGGTTCAGCTGCTCCTTAGAACGAGTGATTGGGACATCTGCCTCCCGGTTATTCCTTGCACAGTGGTTCTCATAGACCTCAAGGAAGGTGCTATACATCAAATCATCTTCTACCATGCGGACCTAGTTCAAGCAGCCACAGATTTTCAGAACAAAGTTAAAAGAAAAATGGCAACCATCCTCCTTGCTTAGCCATACACATGGCATACATGGAGGCCCGGAAGGACCTACAAGATGACAGGTCCCACCTAAGAGATCTCATAGGCCAATAAAGATGACAAACAATAAGATAAACATCAATAGTTCAGATGTTTATGAATAATTGTCAGTAAGTCTCTTTTTTAGCCAGAAGATCTCCTTGGTGAGACCCACCATTGGAAGGTTCATAACTCTACAGGCATGCCATGTGTACCCCCCAAGGCTTTTGTTCTCCTGGGTAGATTCTTTTGGTTTCCTCATAAAACAATCAATGGAATGAGAGTGATAGCGGCAAAGCTTTGTCACCTGAGACCAAACAGGGATAATTATTGGGGTGTGAATGCAAATATGGCGGCGCCTAGATTCCTTGTGCTTGTCAAACATACGGTTCATCACACGGAAAAGCTGCAATATGCGTTCGTCACTTCTAGCATTGGGGGTCAAAGACGTTTGAACAATAAAATGGCGTTGAGAGCCATCAGAGCCAATTAGAGTAAGACGGCGGAAACTGCTTCCATGCCGTCGCACAATTGGAATATCAGCTCCAACCCTGTCTAACTTTACTGTATGGTCGGGTGTAACTTCCTGAAAATTTAGAAATAGATAAAAGTTCAGTATGAATTCTAGTGAGAAGCTGAATACAGATTTCTTGCCCGAGTTCAGTTCATGCATTAAAAATGCAGGGTAATTTACCCGAATGGCCCAACATCATAAAGGCTTAAAGAAAGCCTATTATTCGACAGTCATTATAAGAATATTATAACACTTTGTTTTCTTAACACATGAATTCAGGGTATCTAGTCCAGTTGAGTTTATTTGATTCAGCTTACCTGGTCAGTGAAATACTGTCCTGGAACCTCCACATCGACAACATGGAAGTCACGCAACACCCTGCTTTCCTCTTCCAGCTTTAAGACAGCTGGAAACCTGTCCTCCACATTGCTCTGGAGAACATTTTTCCAATGCTTTAATCGCTCAGTCAATTCAGAAAGGGTGGCTGAAAATGTAGTCGTGTTTTCTGGATCAAGATCACGTTCGAAGTCCTGCTTGTACTCTCTCACAAAATCAGCATGCTTGTTTACAGCCTCCGCCGAAAAGCAAGCCCTACAAACGCCAGAGAGTTCCTTTTTGAGAGATTGGGGAACCTCTGCTGTAGTGGCAGTTGGGTACTTGTAACAGCGGTGAAGCAAAGCGTTAACCACAGCCAGAAGTCTCTCCTCGGGCAGTGTAACAAACCTTGAACCAATTTCTGTGAGCAGAATCTGCAAAATTATAGATATCATTTTATCACTTCAAGCTGAAGCAGCACATGAATTAAACAATTTAGAACCATACTCACATGCTACTTTACTTTCTGAAGGCTTGTACAAGTACAACCAGACACGTTTTTTTTAAAATCGATAAACACGCATAATATATTAAAAGGGGAACCAATTTACAAAGGCATGAGAGCACTAGAAGCTAGAGTTTACAAGCAAATAAACTTAAAAGAAACTAGAAGTGTGGCTATCATGGCTGCTTAGCTTGATACACGGCTCTCAAGTCTCAACCAGACACACATGTTGGACAAGCATGTAGAGCATGGCCATTAACAAGGCAATCAAAATATTAGGGAAGTTGACGAGCCGAGTCTGCTCACAAGCTTTCTCAGCTGAACTCGAGATGAGTCAAGCTTGGGAAGTTTATTAAGGCTCGTTGAGCCGAGCTAGCCAAGTACTCTCCTCTCTTAAACGAGCCGAATCCAAGCAAGTATTAACTTTGCTCGAGTTTTCACAGATTATTTTATAGTTTTTCCTTATTATTATGTAAGACAAAATTACCCCTTTATAATTGAGTGTTTGACATTATAATATAATATGAAAATTTTAAAAGACATCTCCGATATGGTGAGAGTTTAAAATGTAATTTCAGAACCCATAAATATAATCGCTATAAGAAACCCTAACTCACTCGTCTACCTAAACCTCCTCTTTCTTCTTCGTCTTGTGGTTCTCCGCGCCATCTCCTGTAGTTGCTCTTCAGCTGTCCGGCATCACTTGTTGCAACCAAAACACTACTTAAGTAAAATCTGGATTTTATTTTAAAATGGAATCCATCTGCAATGGCATAAGCGATCCAGTTAATGGTATGCGACGAAGGTCTGTGGTTTTTATCTTCATCCTCTTTGTCTGAAAAAGACAACTAAACCCTAGCCAAAGTCTTAATATCCTTTTGACTATCTTTAGTGAAATAGAAAGAATGATATAAACCCTTACTCTGTTTCAGTTTTCTCATCTAGATTCCAAATTCCCAATATCAAGTCTCTTTTCTTTTTCTCCAGTGGATATGGGATGTTGGATGGATGAGCGGGTCGGGAGTGCATTTATGCACATTAAGGTATGATCCTTAGCTCGAGTCAAACCGAGTCACGGTCGAGTTCTTTTTGTTGTGGATGACCTGAGCTCGAGCCAGAGTTGGTTTGAATCCAGCTCGAGCCAGAGTTGGTTTGAATCCAGCTCGAGCAAGCCCAATGAAAGATCCGAGCTCAAGCAGTAATCAACTCAGTTCGACTCTGCTCAATGACACTCCTACAGGATATATAACCCTCATTTTCTCAAGGCTAGTATTTCAACCTGAGGAATGTCAGACAACTAGAAGAAGTTTGCTATTTCAGGTATAATCCGTGAAAGGAATCAAAGGATGTGATAAAACTTGTAGTACTTCTATCAAGCATTCAAGCATAATGGATTTCTGCATAAAACATGAGAGCTAAAGAAGAAAACTGCACCACTAAGCAAAATAAGAATGACTACTATAGAGACCCTCACCTCAAGTTCACTAGCCAAATTAGTATGTTTGCTTCTTAGAGCCTCCATTATATCCTTTGCTGCATCAAACGCACTGGCTGCAGAAGCCACAAATCCCAGGGCACCACGCCTTAATGCATTTTGACCACCTTCATTAATGGTTGAAGAACTCTGTTGCAAAGATTGGTCATGCCCACTGCCTTCCACAGCCGTGTTCCTTTCAGATTCTTGTCCATGAGAGTTTCCACCATCATGGGATCCACCAACACTGCCAGATTGAGGGCCTTGATGAACTTGATTTTCTGAGGCTAAAGTACCCGCAACATGACTCTGTACTCTTGCATTTCCATCAGCCAAGCCTAGAGAACCTGTACCAGCCCCAGAGACATTTTGCTGCATTCGTTGCTGAGCCATTGCTATTCTTCCAAGTTCAGATTTATTGGATACATCACGGCGTTCAAGTAAATATGTGCGCAACCAGTAATACAGAGCCTGAAATTTCGAAATAAGCAGACATCAAGATTGTTAAGATGAATGAAACCTGAACATACTCTCTGGTTACCATGATTTATTGATTTCCTCAAGAAGTCACAGTATTTACCTGTGGATACACAGTGGCAATCTTTAATAGAACAAGTTTGCAATGAGGAGCCTCTGTCCTCTGCAAGGAAAGCAGTAGCTGAGGGACCCAAGAAAGCCAAACCCAATGGGGTATCTGATCCAAGTACTTATCAAACGCTCTACCCACAGGTTCATTTGAAGTATCAAAGCTAAGGAGGTATAGGACGCGAGCTAGATGGCTTCTGGAGTTGGAAACACCAAATTTGATGCCTTGAAGAAAGCAACTCACCGCATATTCTAACCAAATCTCATCATGTGTTTCTTTGTAAACCTGGAAATAAATTTATAGCAGATTAGTAGTCAGTCTATGTTATCAACGACAGCAATGGCATCTTAAAGAAGCATCAAGCCAAAAATGAATACCATGTCACAATAATTTCCCCAGCTTATCCATCCTTTTGGTAAATTTTTAAAGAGGTTGATAGCATTTGAATATGCAATATTAGCTTTTTCACAGTCATTTAGCTTTAAAAGGAAATCCCCCTTGAGACGAAAAATTTCCGCTTTGTGTTTCACAGGAAAAAATTCTAGGTTAGTACTGTTGATCAAATTAAGACCACTGGTAAGTTCTCCTTTCATCTCCAGATAAGCTTTTGCTTGTTCTCTTATTTTGACAAAGGCCTCCTGCAAAAATGTGATATCAAAACCAATAAATTATCCACCCCAAGTGTACCAAAAGAAAAAGAAGGCATTTATAGTAGATAAACACTCTCATGTGAGGACAGGAGGAAGCGGCCACAAAGCCCCTTCTGTGGATAGGGCACATATCCAGGAGGTTCAGGACCGCCACTCGACATGTCCCAAGAAGAGTATACTTTAGTGGAAAATCAACCATGGATCTAACTATCTGACCAATAGATTACTCTTCTAGGCCTTCTGACATGTTTCTTCAGGTCATCCAAAAGTACGATAAGTCAGATAATTTAAGATGATTTGACAAAGTTTATTATACATCCACAATCATCTCAGTGGGGACCATTGAATGGTTGCTCCCAACACTGCTTGAAAAATATCGAATTTCCAGCAAAGACAGGAACAACAACTTCTTCCCATCCTGCTGGCCTGAAATGAAAAATTCTCTTTATAGAATCCCATACCTGCACTTCCATTGTTGAGTGGCCATACATCTTTTCAAGTATTGTCACACAAACATCATAAAGGCCTTGCTTACGGGCAATGCGAGCGAGTTTATTAACGTTCCATGCTTTGTCACGGTAACCAAGGAGATGAAGTTGCCCATTAGTGGAGCCAAAATCTTTGAATGCATCTATGACAGCATTATACATCTCATTCCTCCATTGGAGCAGATCATACCAAACAGATAAATTGTCCCATTCATTAGGAGTTCTCAGTCGCCAAGTCTCAAGGATATCCTTGAGATCCATATACCCACCATGTATACCCGCAACAGAATTTCCTGCAAGTTGCTTACTTCCGTTAGCAATGTCCACAATAACTCTAGCTGATTCTTGAACTTCAACTAGTTGTTGAAATTGCTGCAAAAGTGGTATCCTGGACTGAACAGACATTTCGGGCAATTGCCACCACTGTTCTAGAGCAAGATCAACACCTTTTCCCACTATGTTGTCAGCATCTCCCACACCATTTGTATTTCTATCATGAAGGGAGAAAAAGGCATGGACTAAACGGAGCTTTGGAGTCTCTTCTACTTGAGCCTTCGGAATCACGTTATCCTTCATATATGCCCATTCGGGTATCTTCCAGAGACAATCAAGTAGTATTTCATAATTTTCAACACTTTTGCCAAAGTCTACTAACACATCCCATTGACTAAGTTGATTAGCACAGTAAAGCCATTGCTCTTCCCATAGACACATTTCAGCCTTTGGTACCGTGTTGTTGTAAGTTCCTTGCGTTGCCTTAATCATAGCTTGATAAAAGAGGCTTTGAGCACGTTGCCAGTAACCATGCTGAACAAGTGAAAGTCCAGCCCTAGTCTCTGCAGTGATTGACCTTTTCTTCCACAACCCACATCGCATATCTTCTTCATTGAGTAATCGATAAAGCTCGGCCAGAGATTCAGAACACTTTGTGTCAGTTGTGAACAACATGACATGACTTTCTAGCAGAGCCAGTGAGATATGCCAGGCATTGTAAGTCTTTCCGATATATTTGATGAGTTCACTTGGCATCCGAGGTTGAGGGTGACTCAAGTGAAGGCCTTCTAGAAGTGCTTGCACTACATTTGGTCTGTTTGTCTGCTGCTTCTTGTGGTAATCTTTTGACAGGAGAGTTATCATTGGCTTAGCTAGTGCTACCTGTTCTTCTTTGTGCAAAGTCAGCCAAACGATCGGAAATACCAACACCCACATATGGTATGCGACATTCGCATCTGTATGAGCCAGCTCTCTCAATGGAATAACAAGATCAGCCACCTACAAGAGAATAAACAGTCACTTCTAAATGCAATAGGCAACTAAATCCACAATCAAGGAGATCTTAAATTCCAACTAGGTAAATCCTAAGGATGGTCAACCAATGGCAACTGGCACAAGGAGCATTCATGCAAGGGCGCAGCTGCACAAGCCCCGCAATTCAGTGTCAAGCATATGAGATCATTTATTCCAACAGTCAAATCAACCATATCATCATAACTATTTGATTTTTGACATTCCTTGGAGTCAGAAAAACAGTGACCAATGATAATAAAAGGTATCATAGAACGGTGGCTAGGATCAGAGTAAATTTTCATCATCCAATCCAATGGTATGCTCCATCCAGTGCAGCAACATAACAAGTACACGAATTTTACTGGCTTACAATCCTGACAGTATAAAGGACAACTATATTCCACTTTCTCATCCAAATACTGGTGATTTAAAAATTCAAGGTAAAATGACTCAAAAGATTTATGCATGGATAAAAACTTCAAAAGATGCATAAATGCAATAACCTGAAGTTTGCTCATCTCATTCAGAAACTGTGTGTGCTTAGACACAAGGTTATCAAGAGTTAGAGGACTTCCTTCGGAATCCTCTGGAGCATCAGTAACCTGTTGCTGAATCCCAGAACGATCTGGGGGAGATCCGGATGCCACAAGAGGCGGCACACGGGCGGAGTTTGGAGCAAGTGTAATAGGTTCATTCTCAAGCAAGATTGCCAGAAGAAGATCAAGGCCTTGTTTGAGCCAGAAGACGTCACTTAGAGCTTCCCAGTCCTGGATTTGGATGATGTACTGAAGCCTTATGAATAATGTTTTCCCAAGGGACTCATGATAAAGTGAAAAAAATTTCTGTCTGGTTTCAGGATCCTTCGCCCTTAGACCGAGCATGAATTGTCTTTCTACCTTCTGAAACACTTCTTGTCGTACGGAAAGGGGATATCTGGTAATCAATCAAATCATTAAGTTGAAATCCTGATCAAAGGATGTTAACAATGAACTTGAGAACTATTGTTTACCTGCTCGAATCGGTACAAATTCCATACAGAAGTTGAAGATATTTCCTGTCCCACTCTTCTAGAGCACTCGGAGAGAAATTTTGCTTATCAACTGGCGAAAGCTTCTGAAGGTGAGCAATTATTTCCTTCGGAGAGAGAACAGAACTTGATGTACCAGATGTGCCTGGCTTGATTAAGTCATCTTCAATCCAACCCTTTATTACATCGAGTATGCAAAGCAGCACACTGGCATCTGTACCTTTCTCTGTAAGTAATGTACTCAGTATTTGACTCATAGATCGTTTGCATTCCGGGTAAAGCATTACCCTTTCACTGATAAGTTTCAATACAGATTTTAAATTTGAGGTGACTGATCCAATATCAGCAACTGCGCGAGAAGAACTGAATGCAGAATCTGGATCCATTCTTGGGCCCTGGGATGGAGGTTAATTCGTTAATGTAGTTTCAATGACAACAAGGACAAGAAATATATAGTATAATACCATTGTTGACTAATTGAGGAGGGGAAAACCAAAATCACAAGAAAATTTTCCCAAATTGATATATGGTATTTGGTTCCAAAAGCTTAGAATCTTAAGGTTCATCTGGTATAACCCAAGGACTAGTGCATGAACTTGAGTGGGTCACATCAAAATCTGACTAGATCGGTACCATTTTAACAAGTATAGATAACTAAAGTAGGATTTGCTAAATCCAGGCTGAATCAGTATCCTTTGTTGGGTGGCTGGCTCCACACCGAGCACGGAGCTGGGTCTTGGATCCAGTTTGAGGTTACTAATTAATATTACATATTATAAGGGTAAAAAGTTGGTAAAAGATACTGGATCTGACTCTAACTTGACTAATGGGTCTGACCAGTTGAAATCTTGTACAGTGTATGACAATCATAGATATAATCCGGTTCTATGCTTTTAAAGCCAAGTGTAAATCCATAGGTACAGGACCCAATTAAGGCCCTACTAGGGACAACAATTAATGGAATATCAGTATGGATCACAACACGGAGGTTAGAACTTGGAAACATTGTTGTCCCACCTAAGAGATGTCCACTGAACTCATCCCAATTGATGAATCAAAACCATCCCCTCTATAAAGTTTGCAATATTTTCTGACTGACAAAAGAATGGGTTGAATTGAATCACTGATCATTAACAGCCTCAGTTCTTATGTAAGATGACATAAATATGAAACAGAAATACAGTAGACTCGACCGAATAGTCAAGCAAAGGTTTAAGGAGTTCACAAGCCGATGAACCGTTAATAGCAATTGAATGGCAGCAGTCTAGAAAAATGAGATCAAACTAAACACACGGCCAAAAAGCCTAACGCAGCAAGGAACGACAACGTCTCGCAATCAGCGCAAATAGACACCCAAGTCAAAAGAAGCTACAGAATCCTCCTTCGGATCTTCTCCAGCAGCAGAGAAATGCCCTCAAAAGCCCTTCTGTTCATCTCCTTACAAAGAGATCAAGCTATAGCTCCAGGCAAGAGGTACCAAATATCAAGAACAGCACCTTGGACTGTCACCACAGGCCAACAAGACGGAGTCCCGCAAGGAGCAGTTGGTTCCATTCCTTGCATGTGTAAATATGCTGTTGGTGAACTGTATTAGGGTCTACCCGACAGATACCTTGGCTGGTTTAGTACTAACAAATTTTGCTGTCATTGTGCAAGAAACCATATCCAGAATATATGACCAGGAATCAAGAAGCATGCATCATTAAAAGTTTCCATGAGAAAATGTACTGCATAGCAAACTCAATGAAAAAAGGAAAATGGAAGTGATATATGTACCATGACTGAAGTCATCAGTCATAGATACGAGGTATCAGGCACAATGACCCCAGGAAACCACATACATTGACATGATACCTAAACTGATATGCCAGAAAACCACAACTATACAAGTATTAGTTAATGTAAGCATAAAAAAAAAATTGGTATCAAGATCATGGATCAAAAACCCGAAAACTCGACTCGAAAGTTAGCCGGGTCAAGAAACTCGAAAAAAACTCGTCTCGGTCCAACTCGGAATATATGTAATAATTTGAAAAACTTGAGTTAAAAGAACTCAAAGTACGCTGGTTTTACGGTCTCAAACCTCAAAATTAGGCTTAAAAGAACCCATAGTAAGTTGTCTTTGTAGACCCAAAAAACATTCGGTGCAAAAATAGTGTGACATTCGAGTTTAGGTTTTAAAAAATGATAAAAATATCTTTTTGTGACTCGACCTAGTCTGGCAAGTCGAAAAACTCGACTCGACTTGACCGAGTCACCCGAGTAACTCTACAGATAGTCTCTCCTTCGAGTTTTGAAGCAACTCTACTCGAAATTTAGTCGAGTCGAGTAACTCGGCCAAGTCACTCAGGTGACTCACCAAGTGTTCGAATTATGATCCGGGTACTTAAATTTACATTAAAATCATACAAGCGGGGGTAAATGATAGCTGAAAACAAGGAACATATATTACTTACAATTTTTCCACGTAACAGATCCACATGAGTATCCAACACATAAAAACTTTAAAGGAAAATGAAGAGTCCTTGTTACTTGGGAATTTGGGATGCAATACACATAAATTGTTGGTTGGGTTAAACAATTGCATCAGTAGAAAAGGGAGAATATTTTCTGTGCAGGTATTTAAATATAACTTATATATAACCATCCAAAAAACTCAAAACCTAAAACTGGGAAAAGAAAAATGGTATATTGAACAAGCATATGCATACTTGTCTAATATAAAAACCTGCAGAAGATTCCATATCCGAGTTGACTTATAAATAACCACCCAAAGAACTCAAAACCTAAGATGGGGGGAAATAATGTATATTGAACAAGGGTATGCATACTTGTCTCAAATAAGAACCTGCAGAAGATCCCATATCCCGTGCCAGACGTGGAAGGACACGAGCCAATGGCACAATGAAAGGGTCAATAAAATTCTTCTGCACCTCTGTTAAGGTTTTGATGACAAAGAGCGCAAAGCTAATCATTGAGTTCGCAAAGCTAACTTCAAGTGATATCTGTGGAGCAATAACAGCGGCAAGATGCTTTTGTATGAGTTCATCAACCCTTTGATACAATATCTTCACATCTTGTGGTGTACTAGCCACTTGTAGAGGGAAAGCAACAAAGACCATCTTTAACAATGAGCACAACGACTTCCCTGCATCCAACATTTTATCGTTGAAGCAGGGCTCAAGAATCTGCAAACATACATCCAAAATATGATAATCAGGAAGATTTCAGATTCATGATAAAACCTATCCAGCAAAAAAAGGTTAAGGAGCATACTTGAGAAATCTGATTTATGTTGTTTCGGATGAACAAATGTGGTTGCTTCTCCAAGACCTTGTTCATGACATCCAGACCCTGTGCAAGAGCTGTTGCAGGGTCCTTGGACTGAGATGGTTGAAGACTGCTCAGCAACTTCTCTAGATAATTGAACTTAACATTGGCATTTGGCCACACTTCTAAAGCTTGTGATAGTAACTCCAAAGCTTGCTTATACATAGAACTCGTTTCCTTATCCTTGGGCTCTATGACCAAAGCTACCTATTTCCAAAAATCCCAAGTAAGAATAAATCAGCCTATATTATCAAGCGAAATTTTATGCACATGTCAATAATAAAAAACACACTGCAATCCTCAGAATGTGGGATCCAAATTGAACCAGGAGATGTGTGGCAAGATTGTATTACTATCAAAATTCAAGAAAAACTCATCATTTTTACCCACATGTGAATTGATTAGCCTTAAAAAAAATCCAAAATTGAAGAAAAATATTGGCTTATGATGTAATGCAGGAGCAAAACTTAGCGAAGAAGAGAAATAAATCAATTTCTTGGTAGGTATTCACCATTCAAAAATAAGAATTGAATGAATATGAGTCTTTGAGAACCATGACTCCACAACCAACCAAACAATATATAGTAGGAATGGCCTCTAAATCACCCTTCAAGTGAATCCAAAAGAAACAACGAAGGAAAATAAAAACTTATTCACGTCTTGCAAGAATCTGGAGACCCGGGAGGAGAAAATCCCCAAATTAGGAATTTTTTTAAGTGGCCCACATGGACCCATCTGGACCAACCTAACCAACCGCATAAAATATGGTGAAAACCCCAAAGGTGCAGCAGCTTGAATGGCAAAAAACTAGAGGTTTGTGAGATCATAAATCTCTCGGGGAAGATTTTTTTAATTCTGAAAAAGGTTTTTTATTTTTTATTTTTGATCCATATGTGCTATTTGGATTGTCATTAGACCATAATTAGAGTCTATCATATTTTATTAGAGTGTCATAGTTGTTTTAGAACTCACTTTTATAGTTAACTTACTGTCCAATTCAATTTAGGGTTAAAAGCCATCTTTTTTCCCTTGTAAATATGTTCTATTCTTTCTAAACAAAATAGTTGAATAAAAATTAAGAATTTCCGCAGAATTTTTCTGTGTTTAAAGCTTTCTAATGCTGAATTAGAATTACAGGCGTTTGATCCTTCAACTTTCCGGGGAGACTGTGAGATCAATCCAAGAACGTGGACTTGTTCTACACTCTTCCATCATTAATTAAGGTATTTAATTACTTCAATCTCCATTTTTATTTTCAGATTATTCAGCTTGCTAAAGCCTTGAGTTTTCTAAATTTTTTTATCGGTAATTGAGAGATTTATATTAATATAAAAAGAGAGAGTACATAAGGGGCATGGGGTCACAAGTATAGCAACAAAGTTCTCTGATTTTTTCAAAAAGTCCCGAATTTTTCGTCGAACAATTAATTCACGAATTCTTCACGACTTTTTGAAAAATCAGGACTCTTTTTAAAAAGTCGCGAATTTCCGGATTTATGCACAACTTTTTGAAGAGGTCCTGAATAAATATCTAATATGTAGAATATGTTTGTTTGTATTTTTCATAATAAGTAATCTTATTTTATATTTTTCATATTCTATCCAATATTTTCAAGATTTATTTTCAAATTTTCAGAATTTTATCGATTTATTTAAATTCTCTCAAGACAAATAATTCACAAACTCCAACTTGGTAACTATGGTTGGTATTATGTTACTCTCTCTTTTTAATTATTATGTTCCTGACTATGACGAGTTTTGCCGATTTTTCCGAATTGGACCCCCATCGAATTATTCCCGAACACCTACTTTGTTACTATGATCACAAGAGAGTGGAACACAGGCCGATGGAGACTAACTAAGAGGTAAATATAACACTGAGGTAAAATAAAATTACAATATACCCTTGAAATCCTTGTTTTCCACAAAAAAAAAGATACCAAAAGTAACAATGAACTAATTCGAAACCCCCTTCCCCCAGTTGCACCGAGAACTAATAGGATAAGAAGTCTCAAAAGGAGCAATGGGAAAGACCCAGTTGATTCCTGGGCGGGAGAGGAAATAGTTCCAGACCTTAGAGGTAAAAGGCCAGTACAACAGGAGATGGTCGACCAACTTCTCAGAATCATAGTAAAAATCAAAACTTTGATTTTTGTTCTCTTTATTTGAAACCCTAGCAGCCGAATACTATTTTTGATAGCTTGGATTGATTGAAACCCTAGATCTCTTAGGGATATATTTCGGTCACCATTAATTTGATCATTGATTGGTTATTTTAATTATTTCGGATCAAAATTGAGGCTTAATTTGATAATCTCTATATTAAAAAAAAATCCTACATTTCAATTTAACTTGGGGAAATTTGATTTGCTTGATTTGAGATAATGAGTAGGAATATCTTGGATCTTAAATAATCAAATTGTATTTACAAAATTTTGGGGATTTAGACAAAGATTCATTGGTTAAAGTTTGGAGTTTATCCAACCCCTAAAATTTGGCAAGGAGTTATTTGGGTAAGAATTAGTTATTTGCAGGAAATATTATTTAGGAATTCGATTTGGGTATTACTTTTGATTGTTTGGTTTGGAATTCTGCAATAAAATAGCCCTAAACTGTCAATTAAGGCAACCCAAATATTTATCTAGAATTATATTTACTGTTGGATAAGCCTAATTGCTGTAAACTACTTATCTGTGAATGAAATCTTGAAGATTTTTTGAAATCTTGTTCTTCAAAATTCAAAACAAAAGACCCCCCTAGTCTATTCTACATCAAGCTCATACAACTATAAACTAAAAAGATTTTACTCGCCCAAGGTAAGTTGTAACAACCAGGAATTTTAATATAATATAACAAAATTATGGGTTTCTAGGTCCTTAACTACGGTTAATTAGTTAAGTAATTGATAATTTTGTAGAAAGTGGGTTTTGTTCGGGATTGGGTTGTACCGATAAAAATCCAGTGTTTTTTTTCGAAAATCGCACACAATGTACTGGGCGGTTGTTGGGACGATCACCTATCGTACCAGTTCCATCGCGTATCGATTCGCAAGACCACAAAGATCTTGTGCGTAAGAAAATCGAGAAAACAGGAAATGTACAGATTTCTGAAGTTAGTGGTACTCCATATCTGTTAGAGATTCTAATAGAAATCCGCGAAGCTCATACCACTACGTGCCGATAGACCCTATGGTTGTCGTTTCGACAGTTCATCATCTCATATGAAGATACGGCAACATGTTTTATGTCTGAAATCAGGAAATTAACAAATTTTGCAGTTTTCTTCCAAACTTGCTTTTGACCGTCAAAACTCAATATTTTTCCCTGAAATATTTACAGCAGGTGTCGGATTGTCCCAAGTTCAGTCACCTAAAGTTTTGTCAAAATCGGACTTAATTTAACAGGGTTTCAAAAGCCGTATGCGTGACAAAAGCCAGAAAAAAGTCAACCGGTCAAACCCGTTGACTCAGTCAAAGGGGTCACATCACCATGGTCATGTGCCTAGCACATGACCCTTGGCCTATATAAGGGGGCCAAGCCTCCCTCATTCTCACAGTTTGCACAAACAGGGGAGAGTGTTGCCCCAAATTTCTAGAGAGATTCTAGAAAGAGAGAAAAAGAAGAGAGAAAGAAAAGGGGAGTCCACCTTGGGGTAATTCGACGTCCTCGATGCGTTGGCGACGTCTATTTTCTTCCCCTACGCCTCGATCGGCATGTAGAGAGAGAAAGGAAAAAAGTTAGAGAGAGAAAGTAAAGGTTAGAAGGCGAGGAGCTTCACCTTGAGGTTGATCGCCCTCCCGAGCGCGTTGGCGTTGTTCGTTTCAACACTAGATGCCTCGAAGTACGTGAAAGAGGTAAAACCCATTCTATATCTCTTTTTTCCCTCTTATTTTCTTATATTTTGTATGAGGAATGAATGTGCGTGTTTTGGCGTAGATGGAAAAGGGTTGAAGACCCCGTGGATGTTGTATGGGAAGGTGGTGGAACATGAAAAAGTGAATAGAGGGATGTAGTGTTGATCTAAGGTGTAAAAACCCCGGATTTAGGTTCACTGTATAAATGGCGTGGATGGAAGAGGGTCGGAGACCCCTATGTGATGTGTGGAAGGGTTGGATGTGCGTGTAAAATGAGTAGAGGGGTGTAGCTCTCGGTCTCGGGTGTCAAAACCCCGGATTTAGGCTCACTGTGTATTGGGCGACCGATCGCCAGTGCCCAAGCTTGCCTATTTGGGCTGTGATGAAGCTTAAACTTCATGTGAACCTTCAGGGAGTCTCGATCGGGTCCCAGGTATGATGGATCGTCACTCTAAGATGACGAAAGTTGATTTGAGTGTTGTGTAAGGCGATGGACACCTCCATTAGCTTGGAATCGTTCCCTAACGGGACTGTATGTTACCGGATTTGGTCTACGAGCGCGAGGCCCAACTATTTTAGTTAATCAAGCGAGGCTTGGGTTAATTAGGGTTACTCGGTGGTTAAAACACCTAACCAAGGTTAAAGTATAGTCCTTCGTGACTGGTAGTCGGGAGTGGGTGGATTATTATCCATAGATCCTCTTTGACTAGGTCAGGAGTGGTGATGTCGAATAGTCCTCCGTGACTAATAGTCAAGAGTGGGTGGATTTGATATCCATAGTGGTGGTGTTATGTGAGTCCTCGTGACTGATAGTCTGGAGTGGATGGTTATGTGATGCCTCTGATAGAAATGTTGTGAGAATGAGTTCCCCACCATGGCTGAGATCAGATCATTTGTGTTGATTATGCGGGTGAATGCCGAATGTATATTGAGTCTAAAGACTCAAGGTAGGGTTTGAATGGGCGTGGGCCCGGTTGGTTAATAACTAAGTCTACGGACTCAGGTGTAAAGGTTGTACACGAGCGAAGGCCCAGTCGATCGAGTTTGTGGACTCGAGAATAAAGTGTGAGTGGTTATCTCGATCAATAACCTGATGTCGTGGATAATGATTGGATGAACTTGAAAAATTAGAGGTCGGGAACCTCAGTTAGGGTGAAATAGCCCTGAGTGACCTCGGGTCATGGATTACGATATTATATATTATTATAATATGAGAATTGTACTGTAATGCGTTATCGTTATTGATGATTGTTATTAGGTAGAAAATAGCCTAGATGGATGGTGGATTTTGCTCGGCTCTATAGCTCACTCTTCTCATCTTATGTCTTCAGATCCTGAAACGGCTGCCGACTGGTAAGGAACTATGCTTGATAGAGTTTGAAAAGTGTATTGACACAATTGTGGCACCAAAAGTAAAGGCTAATGTAGCCAATGAGGTAACACAGTTGCTTATGATGGGTTATTGTGATGACCAGTTGTTATTGCTTATGTAAGCTCATAAGAAAAGTTAAAAATTCCGGCATTTTCGTAAGTAAAGTCTACCGCATGCGTGGTTATGACGAACGAGCACTCGTCTCGGAACTTGATTCCTTATGCGCGGGTTCGGGGCGTCACATAAGTATTCAATTTCGTTTTCTTTTTCTCTTTTTTCGTTTTTTTTTTTTTTTTTGGGAAGGCAATCAGGGTATAAGTGGGATTAGTGAGTAATACAAGTTTCAAACCCAAGTCTACAGTATCAGCAGATACAAACTTTACTAACTTATGTGCTAGGTTAAGAAACAAGATATAGTTGAGAAAAAAGCCTTACTCTTATAAGAAAATTGATAATCATCTCTTCCATCGCAGCATTTGGTTTGAACTCTTCATCAGGTTGGCCAGCTGATCCAGGGGTTTCTATGTTAGGAATTGATGATGCGCCACCTGGTGACATGACACAGAGGGACTGAAGACCAGGCTCAACCTTTACTCGTTTACTTGGATCATCAGGAAATGTAGAACCATCTGATGACCGCTTTGGGTCACCACCTACAGAGCCTGGATTAAAAACATCACTGGTCTGGCTAAGGCCCTCTGTATCGGCTACTACCTTCATTTCATTTTGCCTTTGCCTTTCCCAGCCAACAACCAATCCAGCAAGTTCAATGGCAAGACGCCTATTTTCTGCTGTAGTGTTAAATGGCAATCCAAGGCGACTGAGTGAGTTTACCATTTGAGGTACAAATTGTGCTCTGCAACTGTAAAAGAGATCCGAATGGCGGACAATGAGCTGAAAAATGTGAATCAAATTAGGAACTGAATGACCCTCCTCTACAAGAATTTTTTTAGTGTAGCGGATCCAAATTGGCATACGATCTCCAGCAGGCAATCTTCGCGGTAGTGCCGGCATCAATATATCAAGGGCCTGCTTGACCAGCATCTTGTTCTCTGGTTGGCAAGTTCTAAGAAGAGCAACAAAAACCTGCAATAAAACCAATATCAGAACATCATCCACCTGTAAAATTAGTAAGATAAAAGCAAATGTGTATGAATAAATTTTAATGATGAACCAGAACAACGTAATACAAGAGAATACTTCACCAAAATAGAAACGAATTGCAAACCCGTAGTTATAACTAGTATGCACCAGAAAGGCGCGAGGAAAAATTAAAAGTATCACATAACACTATTTTTCCCAATAAACATTAGCATGACATAATACATTATATTGATAATAACGGCGTTTTAAAAGGTGAAAGCATGAGGCCATACTAGGACCTCTAGTTACGTTAGGCGTAAGCCTCGAGGAGTAATGCTTAAGCCTCACATCTATCATCGATTAAATAAATAAAAAATAGATATGAGCCAAATTTAAAAAATAAAAGTATGATATGATATGATATATATATATATATATATATATATAAAGGATTCGCCTCATAAAAATTATAAGATAAATTTAAGAAAAGCAAGCAAAAGTTGAAGTTAGATTTACCTTTTTGTTCATATACATATTGAAAAATTAATGATGTTCAATCATCAATTCATGTGACAGACATTGGATTCTAAATTATAATAAACAGTTACAAATAAATTATGAAATAAGATGACAAACAAAAAAAAAAAAAATCAGGGCAGGCAGAATAAGGGGTGACTCGAAACCGAGACGACAAAATCATTCTTCAATTTTGGGGCCGGTGGGTGTAGTTGGTTCAATCCAGGCTGAAGTCTTGTCTTGAGAGAAGGTAGTCATCCCTAACCCCCTTCGCCACCCCTCCATAATTGTTGAAGGTGTTCAGAATATGTTTGTGTATGATATCGTGTGTGATACTTTATGTAAGGGCAATTATGTCCATATTCATTTGTTCATGTTTTTTCTTTCCTTGGTATTAAGGCTATATGTAGGGGTGGCTATCGAGCTGATCCTAGCAAACGAGCTGAGCTTTTATAAAACTTTGACATTTTTCAGGGTGTTCAAAATTGGCTCGGCTCATTTATAACCGAGCTTGAGCCGAGCCGAGCTTTTAACAAAGCTTGACTAAATATAATTAATTTTAAAAAAAACTTATAATATATGATTAATTTAAAAAATAACCCTTTAATTAAAGTATTTAAATTGTATATTTACATATAATATTAATTGCTTTATATTTTTAATATATATAAATACATATATTATTATGTTTTTAAGATATATATATATATATATATATGTATATTATTAATTTTTTTATGTATTTTAAATATATTTAAACGAGCCGAGTAGGAAGGTGTTTGAGCTTGGCTTGTTTAGTAAACAAGCCTAAAACTTGTTCAAGCTTGTTTGATAAGCCACCCGAGCCAAGACGAGCTTTTATCAAGCCGAACTTGAGCTCGGACAGCTTGTGCCCACCCCTAGCTATATGTACAATTTGGGTTTAGCACAAAGAAGAGAACTAGAGGAGGCTTTCATACGAAGGCTCTCACTCTCTCCTCTCCTTTCTCTCTTTCTCTTTCATCCAAACCCTAACCCTAAAACTTAAATCTCTCATTTCCGAGTTGGTATCAAAGCAAAAGAACTAGCTTATCTACGACAACAAATAGTAACCAAAAAAGGAGGGCTCTTGCTGACGTCATCAGCCATGTGAGAAATGGTTGAGATAACGGTAGAGGCCATGACCGCAATGTAGGATTTTACGGAGACAATAAGGATAAGCTCACGTGTGAGAATTGTGGGCTGACGCACCACATCGGGGAGACTTGTTGGCTTCTACATGGTTGTCCACAGCAAGCTCAAACAACTAGGGGTCATAGGAGCCGTTCTGGGGGGGGGGCTTTGGGAGAGGGGGTGGAACGTTTGCTCACTCAGTTACCTTAATTGGCTCCACCTTATCTCCATTTGCAGATAGCGATCATACCTTTATTCCTACTGTCATGTCTGCCTCTATAGAGAACCCTCCTTGTCTCGAGAGGAAGTTGATGTTTTTCGCCCTTTTTTTGCTCGGTTGGAGCCACACTCTCTGCATCCGTTGTATCATCCTTTGCTTATTCAAGTACCTCGGCTTCCGCCCATAGTGTCATCCTTTCTACTGGCAAGTATCAATCCCTCCTGGATTATTGATTCAGGAGCCACTTATCACATGACGGGTATGTCCTCACTTTTCTCCACTTACCATATTTGTACCGGTAAAGATAGAGTTAGGGTGGCTGATGGAACACATTCATCCATATCGAGAAGGGTAGTATTGTTGCTACTCCCTATCCCTCTCTCTTTTGTTTTACATGTCCCGAACTTTGCTTCTAATCTGATGTCTGTGAGCAATATCATAAAATCCTTGAATTGTAGTGTCACATTCTTTCCCTTCTCATTGTCTTTTTCAAGATCTAGAGACAAAGAAGACAATTGGCAGTGGACATGAGGAAGGAGGCCTATACATGTTGGATGCTTTACCGTAGTTGTTTCATTGGTCTTGTTATGGTAGTAGCTTGCTTGTTATTGATGTGATGTAGTGACATCAACGGCTTGGGCACCCTCCTTTTTTGTTATTAAAAAAATTGTTTCCACATTTTTTTGTCTTTGGATTTTGACTTGCATTGTGAACCTTGTGTCCTTGCAAAAAATTGTAGATCATCACTCATTTCATGAAAAATAAAAGCAATGCACCTTTTGATATCATTCATTCTGATGTTTGGGGGCCTTCTCCCATTGTCTCCTTGTGTGGTTATAAAAACTATCACTTTTATTTATGATTATTCTCCAGTTACTTGGGTATACCTTCTTCAGGCTAAAAATGAAGTTTTTCTGTCTTTAAGAACCTTTTTTAATATGGTTAGCACCATGTTTGACACCCCTATCAATATCCTTAGATCTGACAATAGGGGAGAGTACATGTCTAGTACCTTTAATTCTTATTTGTCCGATCAAGGCATTGCATATCAAACTCGGTCTCTTTTGTTTACCATGCATGTTCCTAAATCTTTTTTATCGCACCCAAAGTCTTTGGGTGTGCTTATTATGTTCATGTTCATCGCTCTGGCAGGTCCAAAAAGTGTTACAAATCTCATTCTCGGGTTTTTATCGACCGGAGTTTTTCTCGAGAGATTTTCAAATCTGAATTTTTTTTTGGGTATTTCTCGTCTAAATCTCAGAACTGATTTAAAAAATATATTAAAATTACAGAAAATAGTAATAAATTTCACCAAGTTATAAATTCATAAAACCAACATTGTGTATTTCTCATGATATTTTTAAAATCTTAATTAAATTTCGGCTAAATCTCGCTATATATACGGGATCAAAAGAGAAAATTATATTTCTCGCAAGATTTTTAAAATATCGCAATAGAAATGGAGTTTTAAACTTCATATGCTTTTCTCAATTTTTCTCGGGAGAAAATGGGTTTTTCTCGGGAGAAATTGTAACGGTGGTCCAAACTTGATGCTAAGGCATTCCAGTGCATCTTTCTAAGGTATTCTCCCACTCAAAAATAATATATAAATGTTATCATCCTCTGAATCGGAAGCGCTTGGTGTCTCTTGATTCAGTTTTGAAGAAACCTCTTCAGGAGGAGCATCTTGATGAAGAATTGTCTTCTTTCGTGCCCCTTCCCATTCCTGATTCTGAGTGTGATAGTGGGGATGATCAAGCTAAGAGCCATTCCAACAATGATGTTGATTTGCTAGTCTATTCGCGAAGACAACAAAAAGAGACTCAACCTCCCTGCCAAGAAGTCTCCTCGGATCCACCTATTTCAGGTAATATTGAGCCACTATCTATTTCTCCTGTTGTTAATGATACTCATCTTCCTTTTTTTTTTTCATCGGTAACCAAATAAATAATATATATATATATAAAAAGAAAACTCAAACACAAGAACTGGGAGATTACAAGCTAGTAAACTCGAAGCACAAAATAAAAACAAAATATCTCTAAAAACACAAACACAAAATACTCCCACAGCACGCTAAGAACTCGTAGCTTCCCCTATCATCTCCACTGCCGCTTACCTTACCGAACTCCAATCCAAAACTAGATGCCTAATTCTAGCAATAATGCGATTTGAAGAGGAAGCTGAACTTCAAACACTATTTTACTCCGTTCTTTCCAAATACCCGAAGCTATCGCCCCCGAAAGCACTCCCCACACTATCTTCTTAGCACCATCCGCACCGGCCCAATACCACCAAGATAACATATCTCTAAAAGAAAAAGGAAATGCCCCGACCAAGCCTACTTTTGCAAGGAAACACCCCCCAAATGACATGCACCATAGAGCAATGTAAGAACAAATGATCCACTGTCTCTTCCTCCCTCAAGCACATAAAACACCGGCTCGCCATCTGCCATCCTCGAGCTTTCAAGTGATCACAGGTGAGGATTTTATTTAAAGCTGCAGACCAAAGGAAGAATAACCCCTTGGAAGGAACATCTGGATTCCATATAACCCTATAAGGAAAAGATACAGAAGGTGATGTCGTTGCACTCAACAGATGAACCACTGAACTCACAGAAAACCAGCCATCTTTGTCGTGAGACCAAATTATACGATCCACTTGATGCAACCTCAGGAAGAGCAAACTGAGCCTCTCCTAAAGGCAAAAGAACTCCTCGATTTCCCAATCATTAAGGTCTCCTAAATCTGGGACACCATACCACCGCCCTTGAACTCACATCCCACCATTCTGCAACCACGGCCTCCTTATCAATAGCAAGACTAAACAAAGTGCTAAAATCATCCTGAAGCAAAGAAGAACCACACCACAGATCTTTCCAAAACCTAACCTCCATCCCAGACCCCACCTAGAATCTAATGTGAGGGGAGATGATCCCCACCTTAGACATGATTCATTTCCATAAACCAGACCCATAAGCTCCTTTAACCTCCTTCGGGACCCACCTAGAATCTTTACCATGTCTGGCCAGTACAACTGCTCGCCACAGACTCTCTCTCCTCTCCAAACCTCCACACCCACTTGCTTAGGAGCGCCTTGTTCACCAATTTCAACGGCTTTAGATTCAAACTTCCTACTTGTTTAGGACGACAAATTTTATCTCAGGATACTAAGTGATACTTGAATTTGTCCATCTTCTCATTCCATAGGAATACCCTCTAAATTCTCTCCAATTTGGCCGCAATTTGAGCTGAAATGGTAAGAGTAGACATAAAGCACGTTGGCAAGCTACTCAGAGTACTCTTAATAAGGGTTAATTTCCCCCCTTTCAAGAGAAAAGAAGATTTCCACCCTGCCAAACGACTAGCCACTCTCAAGAACCAGATTTCAAACCGAAATTGCCTTATATCTTGATCCCAATGGCATACCTAGATACACAGTCGAGAGAGAACCCACTCTACAGCCTAAACAACAAGCCAACTCCTCCACCTCTGTAACCCCTCCTATGGCCACAATTTCGCTTTTAGACAAATTAATCTTCAATCCCGACACTGCCTCAAAGCATCGGAATAAGCATCTGAGTTGAAGAAACTATCTTCTCGAGGCACCACAAAAAATCAACGTGTCATCAGCAAACTGGAGATGGGAAACGCCCAACCTTGTTGGCCCTACCCTGAATCCTTCGAATACAAAACCATCTGCTCTCGACAACATTCTACTTAGAGCTTCCACCACTATAATGAAGAGAAAGGGAGAAAGAAGATCTCCTTGTCTAAGACCCCTAGAGCTTTGTAAGTACCCCTTTGGACGGCCATTCACCATAATGGAAAAGGAAATCGACGAATAGCACCAACGCATCCATTAACACCATTTGAAGCCAAACCCCAATTTATGCAACATGTAGCCCAGGAACTCCTAACTCACATGGTCATACGCCTTTTCCAAATCCACTTTGCAGAGGATCCCTGGAATGCCGGATCTAAGACGATCGTCAATACATTCATTAGCTATCAAGATGCCATCTAATATCTACCTTTCTCTCACGAAAGCTCCTTGTTGCAGAGAAATAATGGAACTCAACACATCTTTGATCCTTGAGGCCAACACTTTCGATAAGATTTTATACACGCTACTAACAAGGCTAATAGGTCTAAAATCCTTAATATCCTCCACTCCCTTCTTTTTAGGAATTAACACCACAAAGGTGTTATTGATCACCTTATCGAGGCATCCCGAGATGTAAAATTCGTGCAAAACTGCCAACAAATCACTTCCCACAATCTCCCAACACCTACAATAAAACTCTATAGTAAAGCCATCTGGATCGGGAGCCTTGTCCCCTGCCAAGCTTCGGATGGCATTAAGGACCTCAACTTCCTCAAAAGGAACCTCCAAGCTCTCCCTCTGCTCAAAAGATATACTATCAAAAGGTAACCCTTCTAGCTTAGGTCGCCACGTTTCCTTCTCCACATAAAAATTTTTGTAGTAGGCCACAACCCCCTCTCTGATCGCCGGATTACTATCTCGCCACACCCCATCCACCTTAAGCCTTGATATAAAATTGCTCTTTCTATGATAATTTGTCATTCTATGGAAAAACTTAGTGTTCTAATCCCCCTCTTTAAGCCACCTAACCCTGGACTTTTGCTTCTAGCTTATCTCCTCCGCTCTCAACACTTCCAAATATCTTGCCTTTAAGTCTTCCTTCTCTCTTAATTATTGAGGCGCTAAAGAGCGGACTTCCTCACTTGCATCAAACCCCTCAATCTCTTTAAGCAATCTAGCTTTATTCGCACCCACATCCCCAAACACCTCCTTGTTCCATTGTTTGATTTTGGCCTTAAGATTTTTGAGCTTGAGACCAAATCTAGTGCATGCCGAACCCCACCCACTATCTGTTTTCCATACTTCAACTACCAAGGGCAAAAATCTATCATCCTCAAGCCACATATTCTCAAATCTAAACGGACCTCGACCTCCCTAAAAACATACAAACTCCAACAGAATGGGGACATGGTCAGACGTTGGTCTAGGAAGCGAAGATTGCACAAATTTTGGAAAATGAGATTTCCACTCCGCATCCACAAGGAATCTATCTAGCTGCTTGCCGACTGAGACCACGTCAATTCAGCTCCTTTCAAAGGGTAATCTATTTAACCTGTTCCTAGAAATGAACTCCCCAAACCTCCTCATTTTACTAGTCCACGAGCCTCCTCCTTTCCGCTCTCTCGGACTGCAGATGCAATTAAAATCCCCTCCTAGACACCAAGGAACTTCCCATCTAACACTCACATCCTCCAACTCGAGCCAAAACTCTGCATCATTTGAATTACCTGACGGGCCATAGATTCCTGAAAACCCAGTTAAACTCCTCCCCACTAAGTGACAAGGAATGGAAATAGAATAAGCCCCCACCTCTGATTCCACCACCTCAATCCTTTCTTTATCCCATAATAGAAGAATTCCTCTAGAAGCCCCTAACAAAGCACTGGCCAACCAATCTGAAGTGGGCATACCCCAAATGTCCTTAATAATGTACTCTTGAATGGCTTCCAATTTAGTTTCTTGAATGCACAAAATGGCCGGTTTCTTCATTCTGACAAACTGATAAATAGCCCTTCTCTTCTCTGCATGCCCTAGCCCTGGGATGTTCCAAGATAAAATCGACAACTCTACCATCAAGAACTTCTGCGCCCTCTTCCCTCCCCCGGGCTACTAGACATGCCTCCTGGGCCTGACTTGTCATAATTAATGTCGCACTTCAACCTCTTCAACTCCAATACCGATGCTCCCCCCCGGCCTCTGATAGACCTGGATTTGGATTTACCCCATCACTGGCATGCTCTTCTAATCTTTGGAATAAAGACGACACCTCTGTCTCATGCCCTTTCACTGATAATCCCAGGAAGTTTCCTATCCCTCCAACATTGTCAATCACCCACCTGGATACTTCCTTGACCCCTAAAGGTGTGGACAAAGAGCAAGGAGTATCCAAAACCATACCCCCTGCAAAATAATGAGGTGACGAACACCCCAACTCAGGTCTAAAATCGCTGTCAGGGAGATGAGCGATCCACATGGTTTAAAATATCAATACGTATCGATCGATACGGGCCGATACGTATCATGTTTGGAGCTACCCGATACATTGGTACACTGAAAAAAATGCTCCCCCATATCAAACCGATACATGGCCGATATGTGGGATTTTTTAATTAATTTTTTTCTCTCCTTCCATTTACACTAGGATCCACAGTATAGACCTGATACGCATAACTTATTTATATAATTTATTATTTAAGTAAATAATTTTAAATTAATATTACTTTCATTTACTTGAGATACTAATATGCAAATAAGGTTATCCCTCCATTTGACTTCAAAAAAAATTATCTTATCCAAATTTCTGTAGAATAAAAAGTCAACTTTCAATTCAAGAACAAAATTCTCTTTTTAGCACAGTTTAGGGACCAAGTCAAAATTTCAACTTTCAAATGATAAGGTACTTCTCAAATATCAAAATTTCATAAATTTTATAATATCAAAAATTAGCAAAACCCAAAAGTCCGGTAAAAAAGTCTCATATTTTAGTCTTAAAAACATTTTCATCTATAGGATCAAAAAGTCGACTAACAATGTAACAGTTCAGCATAAAAAGACTTACATTAAGCTTTAAATTTATGGTTGTAATTCAACACATTCACTCATTAAATGTAAGGTTTTAACAACTAAATTGTTTTTCTTACTTAGCTAAGTGACTATGGTTTGTATTTTCATACATTCTTATCAGCATAGCATTCACGCCTTTTTTAACTTATAAAATTCTCAACTCTCATATGTATGGTTATAAACATAATTGGAAACCTTTATTTAATTTGTTAATAGCTTATATTTGCATTAAAATAAATTTTATGCATGCTATCCAAGTTTTTCATTGCGTATCCAAGCATTTCTTAGCATATCCTAATGTTTTTCGTCGTACCCATCCGATACGGTCCGATACGTCGATACGTATCCTGTTTTGATCTTACCGATACGGCAACCGATACCGATATTTTGAACCATGGCAATCCTAACTCCGGGTTTGACCCTAGAATTCGAGCTCTTCGCCTGACCTTCATGAGACCCTGAGGGACCAAAAGAAGATTTAGGACTGCTCCTCCCTCGCCCTAGAGGATTTGAAGATACTGGAAACAAAACCCCACCTAATCTGAACAAGCTTGACTCAGTCTTACCGGTTAACAGCGATCAGCCGACAACAACGAAGCTCCCTCCAATTCTTCAGAACAGCTGCCGCTCGAAGATGCCTCGCCTACTAACTCTCCATCCCACACTGAGCTAACCTGATGCTACTGCCTCTACTCTCCTCTCCATAATCAACCACCAACCTCCTTAAGCCCTCTCCCCAACCACTTGAGGCAAGCACACTTCGCTCGTCAAACCGAGAACTTGCCTCCCCTACTGCACTGCCTTAACAGGCTCGAATTACCTCCGGAGCTTCCTTGGCTTGAACAGACTCCCCACTTGTCGCACTACTTCCCCTCTCTCTCAAGCTGTTGATGGATACAATCTCAACGATTTCCTTCTCCCCTATTGAACTAAACCATTTTGATAGATAAAGAGGATCCTCGTCCTTTTCAAACCTGGCTCCTGCCAACTGCAAACTCCGATCCGGAAGCTTCTCTGGGGAGATATGGATCTGATTGCTCTTGCCTTTTAACCTATTGAAAATAAGGGGCAAGATGAAAGGGATCACTATCATCTTGCAACTGTGCTAGAGTGGGGGTGAGAGGAGGGATGGCGGAATTGAATCTCCTTAGCAATCCACCATCTTCCTCAACGAAATCTTGCGCTCGGCGGCTCAACAAACCCATCTGATCAACTACCATCGGGCTCTTCTCAGTTAACTCCGGCATTGACCAGCAACTTCTACTCAGATCCCTTCCTGTTTCCCCAATCCGGAGCACCTTAGAGCTCGAGTGAACCTGCTCTCTAATAAGGCCCTGAGCCCTAAACGACCTAAACCCCCAACCAAGGTGCTTGGAAACAAGGAAAGGACCATCCTGATTAAGAGGATATGGCGATGCCCTCTCACCTCGGCCGGGCCCACTCCACTCAAATCGCCAACTACTAGGCCTAAATCAGAAGCCCACAGGGCATCACTCCAGGGAAACTCTTGTGCTTCCTGCTTGCTATTGGGACGCTCCAGCTCAGAGACTGAAATAAAAACCTCGCCCAAACTCGAACCGCATCCAACGGGTACCACCTTATCTTCTCCACCCCGATTTCAATTTCTGGAACGGGATAAAACCCTAGCTTTCTTCCTAAGAAGCCTCCAAAGGTTGTTTCTCTTCTTCTTTACTCTCCCAAACTTCGTACCTGCATATGATCTCATCATCTCCACCTAATTCAAAGGACTACGCACAAACCCTGGCGCCTCCTCGAAAGTAACTCTTCTTGCTTCCACGGAACCGACCCCTCTGAACCAGGGATCTCCTGCGCCTCGTCAGAGATAGCAATTTCCTTAGTCGGAACTAAAGCAGAGACTTTCTGCTTCCACCATACCTTGGTTGACCCTCCTCCCCTTGATTCAGTTAACTTCCTATCAGCAGCTCTGACATTGCCAATTCCACCTTTCAGGGGCACAGGACAGCAATTCAAATTCAAAAAAATTGCTTCCGATTTATTAGTTTCTGCCGAGTGGGATAAACCTGCTAGGTTGACCTCCAATCTGGACTTGCCACGTAGCTCTGCTCCTTCCCCGGCAGCTCCGACCTCCAAGCGTTTCAAAGCTTCCCCAACGTCCAAAAATTCCGGCAAAGATTTGCCACATCCACACAATTCATGTCCCCAAATATTCACTTCCACAGGGTAAGATATAGAGTGAAATGACTCTAGGGATATCTCTCAACTCGGATTGAACCTGAATTTTCGCAAGCTCCAGATCCGTAAAGAACTTAGTGGAAGGGTGAATCGCCACTAGACCTCCACACGCCTACCCAATTTGATTCCAGACCGAGGGAATCCATTTATGATAGGGAATCCCTCTAAGAGCCAGCCACCGGGTCTTAGATAACCCTGAAACTGATAAGGCGTTGGACGCCAGCCACCACCTGTGAAACACAACGAAGTTGCCATTGTTCAACTGGAGTTTCTTACTTGCACAAAGAGCCTGAAGCTGAGAGGCCTCTTCAGTATGATATATTGTCTTATTCGAATCAACTGGGAAAAGGATTAACTATTTATGGACTCTAATCACTAGCCATAGCTCGAGCCACCTGAGACCAACCGTCTAACAGATGTGGACCTCCCACAGAGCATACAACTACATCCTGCCACCTCCCAAAGGCCCTAAAATCTTGCTCCACCCTGATTTTAATACCATTTGGTTCTTTCCTTAACACCGAAATTATTCCTTCAAAAGGTTCTTGAGATTTTAACACATGCTCCACTCTAGATCCAGGCTCGAATCTGCTCTCCTTGCCTTTTCTCTCATTTCTGCATTCCCTTTGGAATCCCCCAACAAGCCCCCTAGGTCTGTTGGAACAAAGAATTTCAGAGCAACTAGAAACGCCTTCCACCCCATATGCCACGGCCCTTGAGGATAATAATCTTCCTTCTCTGACCTCCCTACTGGAACTGAACGAAAGATACGTATGGACCCCTTGAACTAGTCCTCTTCTCACCAATCAAAGAGTCATTGGATCCCCTAAAAGATCTAAAGAGATAATCTCTAGACTGATTCAAGAACTCATCCACTGAGTTAATCAGCCACCGGTAAGCTTCCTTTGGGACCCATAAGACATTATGTGACCCCCTCGAGCCTCTTTCTATAATCTTGAGGGCAGTTCTTCTATTAAGATCCACTTCCTGAAGCTCAAAGGACTTGGCTTCTACTGCAAAAAACCTCTTCTTCATCTTCTACTAAACTCTTGTATCACAGCTTCTTCATTCAACTTCTTCAAACAAGTTAATCATCTTCTACTAAAGAGTTGTCGTTACTTGAAGTCGCTAGGCAAGGTATTCTTTCCTGTATGTCCATTTTTTTTGCTTTGAGGAAAGGAACTCACTCATGCATTCAACATCCTATTTCTCACATTGTCACGTATAACTTTGTTTCTCCTTCCTATCGTGCCTTTGAGGGGAGACTATACCCTGAAGTGGAAGAAATCAATTGATGAAGAGATGCATGCCCTAGACAAAAATAACACATGGGATCTAGTTGACCTCCCGAGAGAAAAAGAACCAATAAGATGCAAGTGAGTATTTACTGTGAAATACCAGTCGAATGGATCTATAGAGAGATACAAAGCCAAGCTTGTGGAAAACTATACCCAGACCTATGGGGTTGACTGTCAAAAGACGTCTGCTCCAGTTGTCAAGATGAACTCCATCAGAGTCGTCATCTCTCTTGCTGCCAATCAAGGGTGGACCATGCAACAACTTGATGTAAAAATTGCATTTCATGAAGAAAGCTCTATATGGACTAAAACAGTCTCTAAACTGAAGTGGAAGAAATCAATTGATGAAGAGACGCATGCCCTAGACAAAAATAACACATGGGATCTAGTTGACCTCCCGAGAGGAAAAGAACCAGTAGGATGCAAGTGAGTATTTACTGTGAAATACGAGTCGGATGGATCTGTAGAGAGATACAAAAGCCAAGCTTGTGGAAAACTATACCCAGACCTATAAGGTTGACTGTCAAAAGACGTCTGCTCTAATTGTCAAGATGAACTCCATCAGAGTCGTCATCTCTCTTGCTGCCAATCAAGGGTGGACCATGCAACAACTTGATGTAAAAATTGCATTTCATGAAGAAAACTCTATATGGACTAAAACAGTCTCTAAGGGCATGGTTTGATAGGTTCTGAAGAGCGATGATTGTTTTTGGATACAAGCAAAGTCAAGCCGATCACACTCAAGCACGGTCAAAGAAAAATATTTGTCTTAATAGTCTATGTTGATGATATTGTTGTGACGGGTAATGATCAAGAGGAGATTAAGAGACTGAAAAACCACTTTGAAAAAGAGTTTCAGATTAAAGATCCAGGGGACTTGAAATATTTCCTGAGGATTAAAGTTACTAAATTGAAGAATGGTGTATACCTATCGTAGAGAAAATATATCCTAACTTGTTGAAAGAAACAGGGATGATGGGATGCAAGCCTAGTGCTACTCCTATTGAGCCAAACCACCGGCTAGGGGACAACTGTGAGGACTCCTTAGTTGATACAGGGAATTATCAGAGATTGGTTGGCAGACTAATCTATCTCTCCCTCACTCGGGCAGACGTAGCCTCAGCGGTGAGTGGTCAGTAGCATATACATGCTCCAAGGTTTAGTATATACATGCTCCAAGGTTTTGTCACTTGGAAGTTGCTCATTAAATCCTCAGATACATGAAGTCCTCTCCAAGTAAAAGTCTACTACTTGCTTGGCATGGTCATATGAGAATAGAAGCATACACAAATGTTGATTGGGAAGGGTCAATGTATGATAAAAGATTTACTATGGGATATTGCACATTTGTGGGTGGGAACCTTGTTTCCTGGAGGAGTAAGAAGTAAGTTGTTTTTGCGAGATCTAGCATAGACGCAGAATTCAAAGCAATGGCACATGGTGTGTCTGAGCTTGTATGCCTGGAGATGATATTGAGGGAACTGGTCTTTCCCCCTCTGAGGCCTATGAGGTTGTACTGTGACAAAAGGCAATCATTAGCATTGCACACAACCCAGTGCAACACGACCAAACCAAGCATATTGAGGTGCATACACACTTTATTAAGGAAAAACTTAATTTGGGAATTATTTGTACTCCTTTTGTGAAGAATGGAGACCAACTAGCTGACATCTTAACCAAAAGAGTGGGGAGTCCTCAAATTTCACACCAACATAAGCAAGATGGGCATGCTAGACATTTTCGCACCAATTTGAAGGGGGGGTGTTGAGAATATGTTTGTGTATGATATTGTGTGATACTTTATGTAAGGGCATTCATGTCCATAGTCCTTTCCTCTTGTTTTTTCTTTCCTTGGTAGTAAGGCTATATGTGTAATTTGGATTTCATAAAAAAAATAGAACTAGAGGAGGCTTTCATACGAAGGCTCTCACTCTCTTCTCTCCTTTCTTTCTTCATCTTCCATCCAAACCCTAACACTAAAACTTAAAATCTCCCATTTCCAAGTGAAGGTGATTCTATTGAAGCTATTAGATGGACTACTAGTCCAGAGGGTGACCCATGGAGATTAGCCTTCGCCATTAGAGACGTTCACAACTTGGTAATCAAAAGAAACATCCTGTTCACTTGGATTCCCAGATGGTGAATGATGCGGTCGACTCCTTATCGAAAGGTGTACCGGCGGATGCTCTTGTTAGCGAGCTCTTCCCTTGTAATCTTGGTTGTTCATTGTACTTTCTGTTGTTTCTTTTTTTGCTATGCCCCAGTGGCCATGGTTCAAAATTTAGGTATCAATAAGCAAATCGGTAAGTCAAAATACAAAAATGTTGTAAAAGAAATTAACAAACATTGGAAACACATGGAAATTTAAAGCCAGAACTTATTTTAGAGCAAATATAAGCTAAAAATATGATTGATAGGGTCCAATAACTATCATTTTAACTATCCATATAGGTTACCAACTTACCACAAGGCGTTACTTTCTAAAAGTGAAGATATGTTGCGAGAACATGTATAAAAGTATAAATATGCATATACAACATAAATTTAGATAAATAAAATAATAATTCATTAATAAACAATCAGTTTCAGAATTACAAAAAAATATTTAAGATTTTTTTTTTTTTGGTAGAAATGATATCATGTAACTAACACACACAAACACTGCCAGACCTAAGGTAGCCGCTAAGCATGGTTCAAAATATCGGTATCAAAATATCGGTATCAGTCGCCGTATCGGTAAGTCCAAAACAAGATACGTATCGGCGTATCGGTTGGATACGGTGGAAAAAAACAGGGCACGCTAAAAAAAGCTTGGATATGGAAGGAAAAACTTGGATACCTTGCATAAAACTTCTTTTAATGCAAATATAAGCTATAAACAAACTAAATGAATGTCCTCAACTATATTTATAGCCATACATATGTGAGTTAAGAATTTTACAAGTTAAAAAAGGCGCACGTGCTGACTGTGATGAGCTTAATGTTTTTAGCAATTTAGTTTCCAAACCTATTTCTATCTGCAATTAATGAGCTCAATATTTTCATAGGACTTAATCAATATGGGAAGAGGATGAGATGGTTGAATTGAATTATTGGAGACCCTGTATCAAGAGGAAAAGAAGAGGACTGTAATTTTATTTGACTGTAAAGTGGATGTAATTATGTAAATAATTTTTTTTATATATAAACAAGGTGGATGTCTGTTCATAACCGAATGGACTCATATTTTACAGATCCAACTAAGACACTCGTAATTACAATGGTGGTTGATACAAGGTTAGATTGTTAGACCCTAATGGTTAGTGAATCTTAATCATTATTAATAGAGGTTAAAAGGGACATGTGTTGACTTGTGGTTTTTTAAAAAAAATTATCTCTAGAGTTAAAAATTCTTAATCCCAAATCCAATCGCACCTACAGGTCAACATGTGCTCCTTTTAACCTCACTAACCCTTAGGAATCACCAATCTAGTTAGCTTTGGTTTTAAAAAAATATCAAAAAAAAATTAACTCTAGAGTTAAAAATTCTTAACCCAAAGTTTTTTTTAAAAAACCAAGGTTAGCTTGATAAAACCTAAGGGTTAATGAAACTAAATAAAAGTTAATAAAATATAAAAGGGACACTGTTGGCATGTCAGTGCGATTGAACTCTCATTTTTTCAATAGGAGTTAAAAAGGGATAATGTTGGCTCGTGGGTGCGATTGAACCTTCCCCAAGTTCAATCGCACCCAGACTGTGTTTCGATCTCATCCAGCAAAAAAAAAACACAACACACACACACGCCTAATCCTCCTTCTCCACTAAAAAATCTTTTTTTTTCCTTTCTTTCTTCCTCTACTTCTCAATCACTTTATTCTCTTTTGATTCTTGAATTATTTGTAGCAGGAGACTGATTCCGTGATTCTTTAGTTTTTTCCCTAATTTTTGGTTACTTGAATGATGTATCAGGCCTGCGAATCTCTGCCCCCCTTTTTTGGATGGTTATTTGCAACTAAACCCCAAACCCCATATCGACCCATTTTTTTTTTACTGCTTGAAAACCCATATCGACACCGTATCGCCCGTATCGGTACCGATACGCGCGATATAATGTCAATATTGGGAATTTTTTTTTCAATCGTATCTAGGTATCAGGTATGTGAAAAACCGATACGTATCGGCCCGTATCGGCCGATACATATCGATATTTTAAACCGTGCCGCTAAGGTGCCATAAGGGTAAGTCCAAGCAACAACTCCATAAAAACTAGTGTACATAACTAGAGGGACAAAAAAGGATTAGTCTGGGGTTAAATAGATTACTAATAGACTAAATAGGTCTACAACAAATGGAATATTATTTTTACCTAATAAAAAAAAATAAAACAAAACTATTGTTGAAGCATTACGGTTAGTGTGCGGACTTGATATGTCACCCTTAACATTAGTATATTTATAAGACCCCTAGAATAATAATATCAAGGCCATTAAGTATAAGTTCTTATGTATTTTCGAATCTTTTAAGAAAACGAAAATATACAACATCAAATCTCCTTGTTGAACAAATCCATAGATCTATGATGTAAATTCCTTTTTCAAACCATTTCACAACATCTAATACCTAAAAGCAAAAATTAACGAATATAAAACATACCTCTAAGAATAGTAATATTCCCTTTCAGTTTGTTCTTCAAGGATATCAAACTTCTTTTCAACGGTCTGGAATAGTGGAAAATTAGGAATAATAAACTAGGGTTTGTGGAAGAGAGAAAGAGGAGAAGAGGAAGAAGGAAGGGAAATAGGGTAAGGAAAATAAAATTATCCATCCCTTTACTAACATAATGAAAGGACATAAATGCCATTAATTACATAAAATACAATAGACACTAAAATATAATAAAGTAACTAGATAACAAAGCTGTGATGGACTTATTTGGATGGCTCATTACGACACTCCTCCTCATGTGGGCATAAATGTCCAGTATGTCAAGCTTGCCAATAAGCCCATGATGATGGGATTAAGCAACCGTCTTCGTAAGAGCATCTGCTAATTGATCTTTTGTTCTTACAAAGGCAAGACTAATTATTTTCGAAGCTATCTTTTCTCTTATGAAATGTCTGTCAACCTCTTCTGTCATCAAAGTCTTTATCCACAATAACTCACAGGCTCCATGAGTCATGGCTCTATACTCTACTTTAGTGCTAGACCGTGTAACCACAGATTGTTTCTTACTTCTCCAGATAACCAAATTTTCACCAACCATGGCGCAATAGCCTGACGTAGATCGACGATCTGAGACTTCACAGCCCAATCAGCATCAGTATACGCCACTACCTTCAAGTGTCCATTCCGTCTGAATAATAACCCTCGACCTGGTGAAGACTTTAAGTATCTCAAAATTCGTTTTGCAATCTCAAGGTGTACAGTCTTAGGACTCTACATGAACTAACTGATTACACTCACTGCATAAGCAATATCGGGACGAGTCACGGATAAGTAAATCAATTTACCAACAAGTCTCTAGAATATACCAACATCTCCAAGCAACTCGCCACTCTCATAGTCAAGTTTAGCATTAGCTTTTATAGGAATTGCCACAGGTTTTGAGCCAAGCTTTCCAAAGGTCTTCCAACAGATCAAGAGTATATTTTCTCAGAGATATGAAAATGCCCTTCCTTGAGTGGGCAACTTCAATCCCAAGAAAATACCTAATTAAACTCAAATCTTTAGTCACAAACTCTTTGACCAGAAGATCCTTAAGATTTTGTATCTCCCCTGGGTTATCTCCAGGTACAACAATATCATCTACATACACTATAAGTACAGTAGTTGTGTTTCCCAAATACTTCACAAATAGCGTATGATCAGATTAACATTGAGTATACCCAACTTCTTCACAACTCCACTAAACCTTTCAAACCAAGCCCTAAAGGACTGTCTAAGCTTCCCCTATCATTGCCTCCGCAACCTCCTCCAATTGCCTTACCAAGCACCAATCGAGAACTAGTTTCCTAATCCGAACACAGATACGGGAAGGACTAGAGGTTGAACCTTCAAACTCTTTTATTCCTTTCTTTCCAAATGGCCCAAGTGATCGCCCCCGGAAGCAAATCCCAAACTGCCTTCTTAACACCATCCACACCGACCCAGGACCAATTATTTAGCATATCTCTAAAGGAAGACGGGAAAGCCCCGTCCACGCCTACTATAGATAGGAAATACCCCTAAATGTCATGCGTCATAGAGCAATGTAAGAGCAAATGATCCACTGTCTCCTCCCCCAAGCACATGTAACACCTGCTCGCCATCTGCCATCCTCGAGATTTCAAGTGATCGCATGTGAGAATTTTGTTTAAAGCTACGGACCAAAGAAAGAACGATACCTTGGACGGAGTTCCAGGATTCCAAACAACCCGATATGAAAAAGACGCAGAAAACTCCGAACTCAACAGATGAACAACTGATCTCACTAAAAACCAATCGCTTGACCTATAGACCAGATTCTATTATCCGGGCTATGCCTCCTTGGGGAGAACACTCTAAGACACTCCAAAAGACCACTGAACTCCTCGATCTCCCAGTCATTGAGATCTCCCCTTAATTTAGGACACGAAACCACCTCCCCCGACCTCAACTCCCAATAGTCTGCAACCACGGCCTCCTTATCAATAGCAAGACGAAACAGAAACCTAAAATCTTCCTTGAGCAACGAAGGGTTGCACCACAAATCCTGCCAAAACCTGACCTCCATCTCGGATCCTACCTGGAATCTCACATGAGGGGAGATGATACCCGCCTTAGCCGAGATTCATTTCCATAAGCCTGACCCATAACCTCCTCTAACCTCCTTCGGGACCCACCTAGAAACTTCTCCATGGCGGGCTACTACAACTGCTCTCCACAAACTCTCTCTTTCCTCCCCAAACCTCCACACCCATTTGCTTAGGAGCGCCTTATTAACCAACTTCAACGGCTTAATATCCAATCCTTCTTCTCGAATAGGACGACAAATTTGATTCCAAGCTACTAGATGATACTTGAATTTGTCCAACTTCTCATTCCACAAAAAGACCTTCTGGATTCTCTCTAATTTGGCCGCAACATGAGCAGGAATGGTGAGAGTCGACATGAAATAAGTCGGAAGGCTACTCAATGTGCTCTTAATAAGAGTTAATTTCCCCCCTTTTGAGAGAAAGGAAGCTTTCCACCCTTCCAACCGACTAGCCACTCTCTCTAACACTAGACTCCAAACCGAGGACGCCTTATACCTTGAACCCAGTGGCATTCCAAGATATACTGTCGGGAGAGAACCCACTTTGCAACCTAAGCAACCTGCCAACGCTTCCACTTCTGTTACCCCTCCCACCGCTACAAGTTCACTTTTAGACAAATTAACCTCCAAGCCCGCCACTGCCTCAAAGCAACGGAATAAGCACCTCAGCTGAAGAAGCTGTCTCCTCTCGGCTCCACAAAAAATCAGCGTATCATCAGCAAACTGAAGATGGGACACACCCAATCTTGCCTGCCCTAACCTGAAACCTTCGAAAACCAAGCCATCAGCTCTCGACAACATCTTACTAAGCGCCTCCACCACTATGATGAAGAGAAAAGGAGAAATCGGATCTCCTTGCCTTAAGACCCCTTGAGCTTTGAAAATAACTCGCTGGACTACCGTTCACTAGAATGGAAAAGAAGACCGTCGAGTAACAACTACGCATCCACTGACACCATTTGGGACCGAACCCCAATATACTCAACATAAAGCCCAAAAACTCCCAGCTCACATGATCATATGCCTTTTCCAAATCAACTTTGCATAGGATCCCGGGTAAGCCGGATCTGAGACAATCAACGATGCATTCATTAGCGATCAAGATACCATCTAAAATTTGTCTTCCCCTCACAAACGCACCTTGTTGCGGAGAGATAATGGAGCACATCATTGATTTAATCCTGGTTGCCAACACTTTCGACCAAATTTTGTACACGCTGCCCAGGAGGCTAATAGGTCTAAAATCCTTAATATCCTCCGCTCCCTTTTTTTTTGGAATTAACACCACAAAGGTGCTATTAAGTACCTTATCGAAACGGCCCAAGGTGTAGAATTCGTGCATAACTGCCATCAAATCGCTTCCAACAATCTCCCAACACCTTCTATAGAACTCTATAGTAAACCCATCTGGACCGGGGGCCTTATCCCCTGCCAAACTCCGAATGGCACTAAGGACCTCTGCTTCCTCAAAAGGGCTCTCCAGACTCTCCCTCTGCTCAGAAGAGAGGCTATCAAAGGGTAACCCCTCTAACTTGGGATGCCACGATTCCTTTTCCATGTATAAATTCTTCTAGTAAGCCACGATCCCCTCCTTTAACTTCGGGAAGCTTTCACACCACACCCCATCCACCTTAAGCCTTGAGATAAAGTTGTTTTTTCTATGAAAGTTTCCCATTCTATGGAAAACTTTTGTATTCCGGTCCCCCTCTTTAAGCCACCAGACCCTAGACTTTTGTTTCCAACTTATTTCCTCCGCGCGCAACGCTTCGAAGTACCTACCTTTTAAAATTACCTTCTCTCTAACTTCCTGAGGAGATAAGGAGCGGACTTCCTCACTAGCATCAAGCCTTTCTATCTCTTTAAGCAATCTGGCTTTATTCTCCTGAACATCCCCATAAACCTCCTTATTCCACAGTTTGATTTTGGCCTTAAGATGTTTGAGCTTCAGACCAAATCTAGTGCTTGCCGAACCCCACCCACATTCTAATTTCCACCCTTCAGCTACAAGGGGCAAAAATCTATCATCCTCCAGCCACATATTTTCGAATCTCAACCGGGCTGGGCCTCCCTGGAAGCAAGCAGACACCAACAAAATAGGGACATGGTCTGAGGTGGGTCTAGGGAGCGAAGATTGCGCATGATTGGGGAAATGAAGCTCCCATTCCGCATCCACAAGGAATCTATCTAATCTGTTGGCCAACTAGCTAGAGGATGACTAAGCCCAAGTAAATTCAACTCCTAGAAGGGGGTAATCTATTAACCGATTCCTTGATATAAACTCCCTAAACCTTCTCATTTTCCCATACCAATTTCCTCCTTTCCGTTCTCTCGGATAACGGGTGCTATTGAAATCCCCTCCCAAGCACCAGGGAGCCTCCGTGAAAAAAAGCTCACTGAAAGAAAGCCATGAGGTAAAGTCATATAAATTTCTTCTTGGAGATCTCCATGAAAAAAAGCGTTCTTCACATCCAATTGAAAGAGAGGCCAAGAATGCATAAATCTGTGTGAATCCCTTAGCGACCAACCTTGCTTTGTATATGTTAGCTATACCATCAGCCTTGTATTTTACGGTATAAACTCATTTGCATCCAACTAGCTTCTTGTCCTTAGGAGCATCAACAAGTTCAATTTATTATTTTTTGTGGGTGCCTTTATTTCCTCTCACATTGCTTTCTTCCACTTAGGGTGCTACAATGCATTTGTGACTTCAGATGAAATAGATATTGAAGATAAAGATGAGACAAAACCACGAATAGATGAAGAACAAGATTCATAAGAAATTAAGTTAGAGAATAGATGAAATGTACAAGTGTTTCCCTTTGCGTAAGCAATAGGAGCATCAAGATCAATAGTGTTTGGAAAAGATGAAGAATTACCTAGACTTAGAGCAACCGGAGAAGTAGATGGATCTGGGTCCACAGAGGTATGTTGAGAGTGTTGTTCAGTTGATCAAGGCTCCACCTCGAAACGTCTTGAGTATTCTTTAGCTCATTTTCCTTCTCTCTAGTGTCATCAAAAGAGGTCAACATGACAACGACACTAAAGGAGTTTCTCCCAGAATAGGAACTAGGAGGGGTACTGGAATGGGTATCTCTTCACTAACACTCTCCCCCTGAAGAGCAACCAAAAAAAAAAAATGGAACCGACTCAAAAAAAGAAACATCCTTAGAGATAAACTTCTTACTTGTCAAGGGATCCAACATCTTATAACCATTCTGTGTTAAGGAATACCCTAAGAAGAGACATTTTTTGGACTTAAGATCCAACTTAGAACGGTTTGGACCCAAGATATGAAGAAAGCAAGTACAACCAAAGATACGATGCGGAAGACTAAAAGGAGGACTCTTAGGACGCAATAATTGATGTGGAGACTTGAAATCCAAAACCCGGGAAGACATCCGATTAATCAAATATGCTGCTGTAAGCACCGCCTCAGACCAAAAAAAAAATTCAACTTTCATCTATAATAAAAAACTTTGAACAACTTCAAGCAAATAGTGGTTCTTTCGTTCCGCAACTCCATTCTATTGTGGCATGTATACACAGTTGTTTTGATGAATAATTCCATATTGAGCAAAGTAAGCTCTGAGTGATCCTTCAAGGTATTCACAACAATGTTCAGAGCGAAATATCTTAACATTCTTGTCAAATTGATTTTTGATCATGTTATGAAATATGCGAATAGTATTCGGCACTTCATCTAGAGTTTCCAATAGGTACAACCAATTGTAATGAGAATAATCATTAATAAAGAAATAAAATTCGAAATCCAAACAAAGATAGAGTGAGAGATGGTCCCCATACATCTGAATGAACAATTTCAAACAAAAATGAACTTGTTTTAATACTAGTGGAAAAGGAAACGCGACTATGTTTTCCCAATTCACAAGTTTCAAACTACAAACTTTGTAAATTGACAAACTCAAACAAACGAGGAAACAAATTTTTAAGGACTAAAACGACAAGTGACCCAACCGACGATGCCAAAGAAAAATCTAGTCTTTATTAATAGTACTACGGGACTGAAAAACACTAGAGATAGGAGCAGGAGTCTGATCCAAGATGTAAAGCCCATCCACTTTATGTCCACTCCCAATCTGTCGTTGTGTCACCGAATCCTGAAATACACAACGTGATGAAAAAAATGTTACCCTACAACACAGATGCTTATTTAAACTACGAATAGAAAGGAGGTTAATAGAAAACCCAGGAACATATAATACAAATGATAATGAGAGAGTAGGGGTGACATGGATGCTTCATTTCCCAGACACAGATGCAAAGGAACCATCAGTTATTCACTCTCAAAGGACTAGAGCAAGAGTTGTAAGACGAGAAAAGTGTGGATGTACCAGACATATGATCTGAGGCTCCTGACTCGATGATCCAAGGACTCCCATGTGAGGTTTATGAAGATTCCTAAATGTATGAGTACCTGTCTAAGCAACGAAAGTGGAGAATCTTGACGATAACTCTAACTGTGAAAGTAACGAACTGAAGTGCTCAAGTTCTTCTTTGGATACTAGAAGGGTGTCTTTAGAAGACTGTTGAAAATGAGGTAGCATAACATAACAGACGATTCCCCAAAAGAGGGGATACCAACAAAAGAGACATTATGCGTACTGATCTGCATGCTTGGATGTTCCTCCATACCAACAATGCTTCAACTAGAGGAAAAATCAATTCTAATTTATACAAATCAGCAACTCACACACTTCACAACCTTCCACCAAGGTTTTCAACTTCATCCAATTAAACACCAACAATGCCTCAAAAAATTCCAACACTTCAGAAGGAAACACCTCTTCCACAAAAAGGACCAATTAGGTCAATAACAACTTTTTCAGCACAAAAACAACAATAAACACTGCCCGCCTCTTACGGAGGTTAAATATGGTTATTTTGTCACAAAAACAACTCACGGAACAACTTTAGGGTTCTCGGAATCAGACCCTTGTACCAAATAAACTCCAAACAACTATTGTTTTGTTAAAACCAATGAATCCACACATTTATAACTTTAGATCTAATGATTCATACTATATCTAGATGTCCATCAACAACCCCAAAACCCTTTTAAACTCGAATGATGTAAATCTGATTTTTTTTTTATAGAATCATTCGAGAGCATTAAACATCAACTTAGATACTCCAAAAATTTAGAATAAAATCAATATGAATTCCAAATCACTTAAACCATACCAGATTTACGTGGCACTATTCACGCACACTATTCACGCGGCCCTATTCATGTCATTTAAAAAAATGTAGGTCTTGATTTCTTACTCTAATACCAAATAGAAAATTAGGAATAGTAAACTAAGATTTGTGGAAGAGAAAAAGGAGAAGAGGAAGAATGAAGGGAAATAGGATATGGAAAATTAAATTCTTCATCCCTTTAGTTCTTTTATATTACTAACAAAAGGAAATGACATAAATGTCCTTAATTACATAAAAGACAATAGACACTAAAACATAATAAAGTAACTAGATAATAAAGCTTTGATGGGCTTATTTAGATGGTTCATTACGACATAAACTAACAGATTAGCCATTTTTAGGGTTAGATGGTATGGTGAGGAAAATAAGACAAAAAGAAAAAGGGGGGTAGAAGTTTTAAAAATAGAATTTTATATGCTCGTGTGGCGTTATGTTCCGGTGCGAATCAAACGTATTGTGTCATGGTGTGTAGTGGTACCGATATGCACAATACGATACACACTTGAGACAAGATTTTTTGCATGTAAGTTAAGTTTCGTTGAGGTTATCAAGAATACAAATATGTATTGGTAAACTCAATATTTTGAACCATGTTGGCAGCTATACTTGCCTAGGTGCTAAGCTTTTCTTATATCTCCCTAGATTCTCTTCCTTCTTGAATAGATTTTTTATTACTTAAATCAAGTTGTGGCTAGAACCCTATTTTTAGTTATAGGAGAATTACAACACTTAATAAATGATGAGAGTGCCTCAGACATCAAAGCGAACTTCAAGGCATGCACCTCACATGAGCTTCGGACTTTGAAGCATAAGCATTAGAAGACTAAGCCATAAGGTTGAGCCTCAAGGCGTAAACCTCACATGCCTTTTAAAACATTGGATAATAATAATGATAATGCTTATAATAATATAAATTTTTTTCTTTCCTTGTAAATGTTTGTACAGGTTCTACCCTTTGACTGTTCGAGACTCTGAGCTTGATTCCTCTTGCAGATTGAGCCTTATGCCAAATGTTTTAACTTTTTAATAATGTAATTAGGATATTTTTTGTTGATCGGTTACAATTAGGATATTTTCAAAATGGAAAGCCAAAAAATTGTTAAGAATTGTTGTACTCTTTTCCTTTCGTAAAGAGGAAAAGCTTATTGAGATCTTTATCAGTTCTAATCTTAACAATGACACTGTTTTTAAGTGTTTTGAGATGGAAAACAAATGAGAATTGTACAAGATTATGTTGCTGAAAGCAAACATTTAGGTACATCTCTTGCTACAACATGAATGTGAATGACCAATGTGACCAAGAACTCATGCTGATAAACTGCATCAGTCCTAAGATGAAAATATAAGAAAAAATAACCAACAATGGCAAGGAAATAGGAATCAACATAGAGGGGTATGTTGTGCATTTGTGCATAATTATATGCCCACAGTATTTGTAGAGTACCTGGAGTATAATTTTCTCTGGAGCCTGATAGGCCTCCAAGAAGTGGCAAACATTGACAAAAGCCCATTGCTTACTGGCACTATCCTCACGCTTGAGATGATTCCAGCCAAACTTGATTAGTTCTTTCCTATGCTGAACAAGGTCATTCTGAAGATATTTGAGAAGCAACGTAGCAAGCTGCAAAAGTTCTATCCTCAAGGGCTCATCATATTCAGCAGTAACCTACAAAAGAGAGACATAGGATACTCAACTTTTATTGTCTTTAGGAAGCTCTGAAATTTGAACAAGCTAAAGCAAACTGCACAAAAAAGGGATGGCATGAAACATATTAAAGTCAAGTACAACATGAAGAAACCACCTCCTCCGGGGGATCGAGAAGCTTGTCAACAATTGTTTTTACAATGGCAGGGTCAACAACCTCCCAACTTTGGTCGTTCTGAAAGGCATGAGCTAGCATTGGAAGAATGAGCATTTGCATAACAACCACCAAGTGATCATGACCTAGTTGTTTTGATTGGAAAAGGTTCAAAAAATGCAAGAGAAGTGTTTTCTTCATATTTGGAGGATAACCTTCTGCAACCTGAAATTGAGAATTATTATTAGTAGCATTACCAACATAACACATAAATATACCATAATAAAAACAAATTACATAAAACAATTAGCTCAAAAGTGAAAATAATCAGGGCATCCTTGAACAAAACATACCTCAATGATATAAAACTCCTTCAAAAAGGTATAATCTATGCGAGTATGGAATAAAAAAATGGAGAGCATTTCAAACAGGACATTGACTTCTGTTTTCTCATGTCGTAAGTAATTCAGGAAACATTTGACAAGCCATTTGCTTTCTTTAACCTGCATTTTTAAATGATGTTGAGAATAAGATCGGTCTCACAGAAAATCAGTTATCCAGAAAGAAAACACAAAGTACCTAAATCAATTATGTTCTCACGAGAATTCTCCTACTACTTCAGCAGGCAGTTTCCATAGCTTTACTAGCAATAAAAAAAATTCAAAAGAAAAGAAAAATAAAGGAAAAACAGAACATTCAGATTTGAATTTCATATGCATATTTAATAAAAACAGGTGAGGTCAGAAAAAGAAATCTATGGAATGCATTTTGGGTGAAATCAATCATCCAAAAAGGAAACATCAAAACTACCTAAAATAATAACATTTCCCCATAGATTCTATTGTAACTTCAACTGGCCGATTCCAAATTAAGTTTTTTTTGAAAAAGAAGTGTACCATTCAAAACATTGCTAGACGGAACCATATTGCCACATAATGTAATTAAAAAAAAGAAGTATAGCAAAAACTATGTTGCTCAAGCAACAGAATAAATAAAACTAGAGTTATAACGGCAAGTTGTTACTACCCTTCGTATGCTTTCTCAACATGGTAGTTTTGAATTTAGCAAGCATGTCATTGTCCATAGTAATAGCACATGATTTAAGTTTATGCATATAGTATCCAATACAGCGCACAGAATACAGCAAGATGTTGTCAAATCATGCCTTAATAAGCAATTAAACTTACTTGCACCAAGCTCAGTTCCTGTTCGCTGCGCAAACGAGAAATTCTTGCTGGTGATTTCCAAACAAGTACCAAGGTATCAAACACAACACGATTAGTCTGCAACCAGTCAGGCATCAGTTTAACCAAAGTTGAAATTAGAGCAAGTCCCTGAAAATAAGCATCCATATTTGCACCCGGGGTTGCAGAAGGTGGAATAGTAGAACTTTCAGATAGAGAGGTAACAAGGGATTCATCACTCATTGAAGCAGCAGGAATTATTGATCCTTCAGGTTTTGGAAGGAATCGAGGAAACGCACTTGCAAGTATCTTCTGAGGTGACCTTGCAAGTTCTTCTCTTAATGGCTGGCCAGCATCTGAACGTAATATATACATAAACCTGAAATTGTAAATAAAAAAGAAACAGAATATCATACTGGTTTGAGCCAAACATTAACACAGATCAGTAACTTTGTCTTGAACCATTTAAACTTACCGCCTGAAGTATCTCAGTTGGTTTAACCGAACAAGAAAATAATCAACAGCATCTGTAGCATATCGATTTAAGAATTTAGTGAGCGGAAGGCGATACGGACTGTTAATTTCACTGTAAAATTGTCCTTGAGGAAGAGCCCCTTCTAAATCCATTGTCAGTGTAACAAGTTCATCAAGGAACCTCCCTGCTGCTGGAGGGAGCAGATGGAAAAGCTCAATAATAGCTGCAAGGAGACAAACTGTCATTATTAATACAAAAAATTAACACAGAGAAAGTAAATATCCAGAGACAAGACGATCCACCTGCCGCAATTTTCGGTTCTTCACCAGCCTTCCATGCCTTCTGACACTGTGCAAGCTTTTCTGGTTCCAACCATTTCTTTAGGTGCTCCAACAGCTTACCACCCAAGGTAACATTAAACCAGTTGGACAGAAGTTCAAGCAGGCGGGCCAAACCTTGCAGAAGAGGCATGCTGAGGTTTTTGGTATGTGCCAAGTTAACTAAAATAGGCCTAAGGCTGCTCTGCAGAAGGTCTTTGGGCATCCTTTGCTGTTGAATAACCTAAAAGAAAAGAAAAACCATAGAAGGGTCACAAGCATCAAGAAATCATAAGAAAACAACCAGTAAGAAAGCATAAGCATCTACATTGAAGACCATAAGGATGGCTACCAAATCATAGTACACGTGGTGAATATGCTAGGGGAACCCACCATTTGATGGGTTCACATAAGAGATCTCGTGCTGTAAAAGTTGACCAAATCAGATGATCACTCATCTGCTCTATGGACTTTTTCTAGTTCTTCCACCATATAATTCTAGTATCCCAAAATAATATGATACATCAGATAGTTACGATCACCTGACTAAGTCCACTAATGGCCTAGAGGAGCTCATAAGTGCAACCCAACAAACAGTGGGAGCCACCTGCCTGCACCTGCACCATAGGTACTATAATCCTATTTCCAGACCTTTATTATTGTCTAGCCAACAAGAATGAATTGACTACATTTGGAAGAGCAAAACAAAACCTGCCGTAGCCCCTCCTTTGCAACAGCAACGATTTCTGGTGTCCGACATGTCAAGGACTTGAAAAACATCGAAATGATCTTTGCACGCAATTCAGAATGATTTGGTGTTTTAAAATCTGCCCATGCCATTGCTGTACAGAGTAGTTCAATGCATGCTGTCCGAAGTTTGTTTAATGATGTGGCCACTTTTGGGTTCATAAACTTCACGACCCATACAGTTTCATCAGCCTCAGCAATTTGCAAAGCTTCTTGCAATAAATTAACTAGCTCTTGAGTCAACTTCAGAAGTGGTGGTCTTAAGGCCAAGCAGAAGTTCAAAGCCGTAACTGTCCCAACCTGTATATTAGAATAATTATTTATGCAGTCCAAGTAAAAGGAAAACAAAAACCTTGATGAACCATATATACCACATTGGCTAACAGATTCTACCTGTTGATCAACATTCTTAGACCGAAGTGGCCGCACCATAAGAGGTTGAAGCAATGGTTGATACAAAGGCTCAAGCAACTCAGACACCTCGCTACCTGTCCTGCTAGCCAGAAGTGACAAGCATGACTGCACATTCTTTCTTACAACAATAGATGCATTAGCATTAAATAACTCCGATGCAAGAAAATCAACAACTCCTTGAAAGCTTTGTTTGCGGGGTTCGCTGTTTGCTTCATCAACATTATTCACCACACGGAGAACCAGTGTAAGCACTTGACTTGTCTCTTCCTGCTCTTTGTTGGCATGTGGAGGAAGCCTTTTAAGAACATATACCAGACCCCGGACTATTCTTACTTGAAAAAGGCATAAAGTCTCAACGGTGACCTTCCCAACCAAAGCCCCAAGTCCCATAACGCCTCCAATTTGTGCTTGCCATGTACTTCCGTAACAACAATGCAAAAGGCGAGGCAACAGCTGCTCGAAAACAGGGACACGGACACTTGGTGGTGGTGAATATACAGGATTGATTGATGGACTAGAGACCATCATAGGAGTACCAGGAACTCCCCTTGAAGTCAGCACACCAGTATGTTTTGAGCGAGCAAGGAACAAAAGTGTTTCAGAAAACACGGTTAAAGCATTAAGAGCAGCCTTAGCATGGAGCCTGTTTTCATCAGCTAGCACATCCACTAATGCATCTAAAAAAATCAATGGATCCAATTCCTTCAGATTAGAACAAGTAGTGTTTTTTAACCTCGAACTCACATTACTAGTTGATGAATGCATGAGGCCCCCTAGCTGCCCAGTCGTGACTGAAGAATTAGATGAATAATAATCTATATGGAAAATCATAGCAAAATGACGGCAGACATTGATAACAAAATCGTCCTTGGGATCATGAAGATCCGGTTCCACACTGGCAGCAATGATGGTCATTAAGAGAATCTTGAAAACAGATTTTTCAGCCATAAGTTGGGTCTTGGTCTTTACACCCAAGTCAGCCTGTGATAATATAACATCTCAAAATTAAGTGGCGTAGCAAAAAATAGAACTTTTAACCGATGACTGAAAGCAAAGTTCCACATAACATATATGAAACTTAAAAGTGCTTAAAAGAAAGAACATGTCAGTTAAATATTTTCTTAAACGCTAATTCAGAAAATGTCCAAAAATCAAAAGATAGGCAGAGCCATGGAAACATCAAAAGGTGAACTGGAAGATGGGACAAAATTTACGAAAAAGAAAATTGGTGAGTTTTCCTTCTAATATTTAATATTACAGTGAAAGAAAATATCTTTAGACCAAGGGATGAGCGTGAATATTCCAGTGCCAGACTCCAGATAATACCTGCAATGAATTTTTTTCTAGTGAAGATTACAGGTTGATTGTTGCTCTATAAGGCCGTTGACGTCAGTAGCAGGTTATTATAAAAACTCCAGCTAATCTTTGTTCAAAATGATAAGAAGTGAAAATACACCCACTCACCACAGTAAGATTTGTGGTGAGTGGGATTTTTTCTTCTTCTTTTTTGGGTGGGGTGGGGTTAGAAATACTACTACCGATTATCTTTTTTGGGTGGGGGTGGGGTTAGAAATACTACTACCGATAAAGGAGTATGAAATATGAAAAACCTGAAAAGTTTTTTGAGGAATTTAGTAGAGGTGTTGGGTACACATAGGGGCAAAATTTTCCATTTGTATAGATTGGTTCAGACTTGAGGGATGTTGGTTAAAGATTGCATTGAGGGGATGAATGAAAAAATAGTTTGCTTAGCGTAGTCTTTTCTAGTTAGTATAGGTTCATCCTGAGTAAGAGATCTTGGCTAAAGATTTTTTTTGTGGGAGAACCGACCAGATAGTTTTTTGTCCTAGGTTTAAGAGAAATCTCAGGGATTTGGGACCAGAGCTTTTGGTGCCCTCCTTGACCAGATTGAAGGAAAGTAGATTCCAAGTTTTCAGGAAGACAACGGCTGGAATTTGGAATGCAAAGGCCTGCTTACGATGAGTTCCTAACATTCATCAGAGGATGAAGATTAAGTTCGCTTGCCATATTGTAAACTCTAGGATGTCAGTTGCCCTCTAAAGTGGAGTTCGGAGCTCTTCATATGGACAGAGGCTTAGGACATAGTAAAGCATAATGAGAATCACACTTCTTCGCAATTAGCAATTAAATGGATTTTGCAAAAAGTATCAAAATGATTCCATCATGGGTCAAATACAACAACTAAATCATGTCGCCATCATCCAATCCTTCTAACAACTGTTTAGGGTTGGCAAATACAACTTTCAAGTATACCGGTCTACCCAGTTCTAGAATTTAAATGATTCCGACCACATGGCTATAAACAGCATGATCCAGATTACACACTGCAATATAGCATAATATGGATAGAAATGACCGTTTGCATTTCTACAACTACAAAGAAGTGCCTGCGATTAAGAAGAAAATATAGAGCATTAATATATAAAAAAAGATTCGGAGCCACATTTCAGTATGCAAAAATCAAGGAATCAACACATGAATATATGCAATGCAAAACATGAGCACTACTACTATGACGCTCCAAAATGCCTGTTGCATCTCTGTTACCCGAACAATTGAAAATGTGTGTCGTGTATTGGCATTTCAATTTTAAGTGAATAATATGTAGCCATCGGATACTTCTCCATACCATATAGCATGCCTACACCCATTCACCAACATGGCATTCATAGACAAAATATTATGGGTTCTTACAGTCTAATTAATTTCCATGGACAAATGCCATCATGCATGAATGCATGTCAAAGAAGAAGCCTACATGTGTTTCTGAATGCATGAGCGCACACACGTATATTGGTGCGATACATAGAGAAATGGGGAAGAGGAGGAGATAGAGGGACTCAACTGATCATACTTGTGTTAATACTCTCATGACAACCTTTATAATCAAATGACATGGTTACCAGATCAAATAAATAAACCAATATAAAGAAGATTCAAACAATAGCAGGTTACATAACATTGATAAATGTAGCTTCTAGCATTACATGGAGCAAGACAGTTTCGAACTTACCGTTGTATCAGATGTCTCAGACCGGCGCCAGGAAGGATCTACTGTAGATACTAACAAAGTCGACAGCTGCCCGGGTGTAAATTCCTCGCCAGTAATGTTTCCTTGCAAATTTAGCTGAGATGATAAGCATACACGAATGAATTTTAGAGCCTGCTTTCTATAAAAAGCATCCATGCCACCAGCATTTTGCATGACTGCAGCAACAGCCAGATGAATGCAACGATCCAAAGGTACCAAAAACGGGGTTGATGGCTCAAATGTAAGAATCAATCGTAGACCATGCTCGGGGTTCTCCTTGCACTCAAGGGGAAGGGGTTCTTTGAGAAAACGTCTGTTCCGACCACCTAACTTACCAAGGAGTTGCACAGCTTTTCCACCCCATGGATAGGGTGCAGGCCTCAAGTGAGACCATAGAGATAATATCACCTCAGACATAACATATGCCATGCTTGGTTCCAAGAAATCAGGGTTCAAACTATCAATCCAATACTCAAGTGTCCTTAGACCTAAGTTTACTAGGTCATCACTTCCTCTTAGACTCAAAACTAGAGGCTTCATAAGACGAGGAAGGAGAGGCAACAAAGAACTTAAACGTGCTGGTAAGGTTAAGCAAAGCTCCAGCAAAAGGTCCCTCATATCTTCGGCAGTAGGCCCCTCAACCATAGCCAATAACATATTTAGGCAGGGTTGCAATGTAGGAATCAAGTCTCGCAATAGAAGTTCAAATTTGGCTCCTGTGAGTGCTCGGAATATTGTACGAAGAAGCTGCATATAACCAAGTGGCCTGTCAACTTCAGCAGCATTTTTCATGCAAACATCCATGATAACAGGCACATGGGGCTGCAAAATCCGTTCACAATCTGATGGAGCCTTTGCAACAGCACCAAATAAAAACCGGAAAAGATGCAAAACAAGTTTTGCTGCAGGTGTATCTGGATGCTTCAGTACATCAAGTTTGCTGCTGACGAGGAAATTGACTAAAACATCCGCAAAGGGCCGAAAAACCTTAGGGGTTTGCAAAAGGGTAGAAAATATGTGAACCAGTTGGGTGTTGCGAATCATGCACTCGAAAAGCTCTGGCATACACATTGAGAACATGTCCATAAGATCTCGAGGTTCCATAATAGCCAAAATCTGGGAAAAGAGATGGAGCATTTCCCTCTCCTCATCTTTCTCCTTGAAGAGGGCTAAGCAATGGACACCACTCTTTAAAACACCAGAGGCTTTCCACACCTACCAAAATAAATGTCAGGCCAAGTTAATCATACCAAGGAAACTATTATTAGAACCCATCGCCATTTCGTGTAATACCTCATCTTCTCTCATCCCTTTAAATACTTGGGGAAGTGGCAAATTAGATGATGAGGAAGCCTGCACCTGCGGATGTGCTCCAAGTGTGGAAGGTGAAACCTGAACCACAGGAAGCACCACATGAGATAATGATGGAAACCCGCATGAATGGAACTGCAGAATTAGAGGGTTGTGAAACCTGAGCTCTGGGTAAATGTGCATGAGTGATGCTCCAGATTATTGTCTTCATTCCTGCAGAAATATCAAACTAAAAATTATTTGATGTGTGTTGCTTAATCTTATTAGCAATGAGGAATAGAATTCATGGGCAGTTTTTATTAGAGTTTCAACATTAGTACTAGAGGTTTCTTTGCATTTGCTCATGATCGCTTATCAAGAACATCATAATGATGATAATGATGATCATTTACCCATGACCAACGTCTTGATCAGATTTTTACAATCACTGACTTCCTTAGAATGCTCCAAAGGGACCTGCAAATTTAGAACTGCCTGCAACAATACTAAATGTCAACAGCAAAGGAAAAGAAAGCACAAAGGCATTATGATTTTTTATTTTTTTTAAAAGCAGATCAGTTCTGTTATTCATATCATATATCAAGATCAACTAATCAAGTAGGAAATAGAGCAATTCTATAACCCACCCAAACTATTGTCCTAAAATTATATCAATATGCCATGGCTTGGAATGCATCTATCCTCATCAAGAGTTATCAATACAATACTTCTTTTTTTTTATAACGGTGGGTGTCCCAAAGTCTTCGAGCCAAGAACTAGTCCCTTCGGGTATTCGCACCGACCCACTCGGAATGTTTCCTACGGATACTAGGGTAAGTCGAGGAGTGGGAGTTGAACACACGACCACAGGGAGCAAACCTGGGACGCTAGCCAACTGCACCAGCCCCTGTTATGAATACAATACACCGATGTAAATTTGTACAATTGGTGTACTGTTAGATTATACAGTGTATCAGTATATAATGAACCAATAAACATTGACAAACTGAGGAAAATAATAAGATGCATTATTTTATTAATTAGATCACTTTTTTTCTTTTTATACTTAAATTGAAACCTATCAGTTCATATCCACCCAAAATGTAAGACCTAGAACTGAACCGGTCATAGCATTTCCTTGACCCACTTTGGAGGCAATCTAAAGAAATTGAGCATAGATGCACTCATCAATATTCTGAAAATCAAACTGGCTGTCATATAAAATGATTGAATCTGATGGGGAGCTCAATGTATAGCATGGAGAGCCAACTTAAAAGGTTGTCATGTAACCCATGAAAGTGTCAAAAATAGAAGGTTTGAAATTTCTGAAATGTTTCAATTACATGGCAGCCACTGAAGGCACGCCCAGACATACAGCACTCCCCAACATAAGAAAACACAATATAAAATGATAGGTGACCAGATTGTTTGGTGAACAATCAACAACAGAAAGTTCATAAACTGTAAAAGATATAAAATAAAAAATAGAGTTCTAAGCTACTGAGACATCCATCATAGTCTCACATTAACTTCAGATCTTGACTAACATTATATGGCATTTACTAATGAACATATCCAATAAGTTAATATTAGTATTCTACGAATCAAACATTCAATAGAAGCCAGTTTTATTATCCTTTTCCGTTCTATGTTCTCTTCATAAAACTTTCCTTATTCAAGAGTTTCTTATTTTTATTTTTTGAAAAATATTAAACCTAGGATAACAAAAAACATGATCTCAGTATGTTGCTGATGTTTCTTGACTCATTATAGTAATCCATGACATTTTTAATTGATTAGAATGAATCTAGTGAAAGACTTGACAACTTTGCCAATAAATTGGACAATGCCGTATTGTTAAATAAATTAAACTTGGAGAGACTACTTTTAAGTAAAGACATATTGGGATCAATCGCCATCCATGTTTTCTGGCATTTGTTGTTCACAAAATAAAAATACAATGTGTGGTAGACAAACAAAAAAGTTGTGTACTCCATACTCAATAGCTTGGTACAATAAACTTAATCCGACACTTCACCCACCAATGAATGAGAACTTGTTAGATGGATCATGACCCAAAAGGTCCTAACTGAAGAATCTTTTTTGTCTGATCAATTGCCTGCTTTTAGTCGGTCATTAAATTTATAGGGAAACTGTTGACAAAATAGCTTAATTATTATACAGTAGGATCACTCAATAAGTATGTTTTTAGCCTATGCCATGGAAATCAAGGTCCGGAACCAGCAAATTTCAAGACTTATTTTCCCAAGAAGCAAAGAGGTCCAAAACCATGTGGACCCACATGGGCCCACTTGGTCTAACCAACCCAACCATAGGGTAAGGGTTGATAAACACTAAGGGGTGGTACCTTAGGAGGGTAAAAACACCTGCTAATTTGAGAGAGCAAAATTTCTCCCCAATAAGTGGCATTTTGGTAATTACAGACTGTTTTCAAAATTTTCTGATGTGTCATTAATTTAGGGATTTTCTTAGAAAGCTATGTCCGTATTGAGTTAGTAATGGTTCAGTAATTGACTTTTGTCTTAAGTTATTGCTAAAATAAGAGTTTCAATTATGTTAGAAGTTTACTTTGATGCTAACTTAAAGTCTGATTAAGGTTGAATGGCTATTCCTTTCCCATATATATATATATATATATATATATATATATATATGTTTTACTCTTCATGGAAAAGCTTCTGATCAATTGGATATGAATGAATAACTGATCACCGGGGATAGCACAACTCTGCGGAAATCACCTTGGAGTCAGCATTTTGGTAGCTTTTCAGGGTTTTTGTAGAATCCATTAACGAGAATGAGAAGGACTTTCGGCAGCAAGTCTTCACTGCAAAGAAACCATATGCTTGGTTGAAAGGAGGAATTTCAATGGCCCTTTTATCTAAGTATTCCAGCAAGCGGAGACGATGTAAAGATTTCCCGGGAGAGTGGAATGGTGACAGCTGGTGTTTGGTAGAGATATCATTGAGGTTCTTCATTCTGAGAAGAAACCTCAATTCTCAACAACCGGAACTTGAAGAAACCTCAATTCTCAGCAATCGGAACTCGCAGCAGCATCCATTATCAGTAAGTCAAACAATAGGGATGCATTATCAAAATCCGTCTTTGAACATCAGCAATCCCAGGGCTAGGGTCCTTTACCCATGGTGAGACCAATTCTACATCATCATTAAAAAGAAATCTCAAATTTTGTAGAGATTGTGATGCAGCGAGCGTTAGAGAAAGTTTGGATTCCCAGGTTAAAAAGGGGTCTGAATGATTGGGAGGTTGATGACTTTTTAAGGCTGTTAAGTCGTCTCTCCTCCGAGAGTCCTGACTTGCACTCTAATGATTCTAGAATCTGGGTTCCAGTGGAAGGGCTAGTTCTCTGGAAGATATTTCTTCTCAGTCTTAGTTGGTAGTTCCTGTCCATTGTTCTCTCATAGAGCAGTGACGAATCTTGGTATTTCATCAAAGATGTCTTTCTTCTTTTTGTCTTCAGCCCAAGATAAGATTTTTTTTATCGATAATCAAGCAGAATATATTAATAAAGGAAAAGAGGACTACAGGATGAAGATTATCATGTTATATCACCTAAAGAACAGGGATTAGAGCCTTGCCAACAAATGCTTTATGTGTTTGGCAAATGAGGAATCTGTAGATCGCTTGCTTATTCATTGTCATCTTGATTGCCGCGTTTGGGGATACTTCCTAACCCGTGTAGCGGAGTTGTGGGTCTTCCCCCACTGCGTTATGGACTCATTCTCAAATTGGTTTTTGCGGGATGCAGAAGAGGCCTTTACAGTGCTGTGGAGGTACTTTACAGGAGCTATATGTCGGTGTATATGCAGCGAAAGGTATAGACAAGTGTTCAACAACTATTCGGGCTCGCAAGAAAGATTGTGTGCTAATATTCTCTTCCAGTTGTATGATTGGTGCACAATAAGGCCTGATTTTGATGAGATGGGATTTATTGCTTTTTTTGCAGGTCATTAGATTCTTTGGAATGGTCACTGTATTTTCATTATGATATAATCTCATTTCTTATATTTATTGTCTTCTCTTTTTCCTTTTAAAAAAGGTTTTGCTTTCATTCTTCTTGTCACCTTTCGGTAAACGGTAAACCTCTATATGATAATTATGATTATCCTTTACCGATAAAAAAATGTATTCTGAGCTTTAATGTTGAATCTAGGAAGTACTTAGGGACATTAAAAACTTACTGGATTCGGAGCATAACCAATATAGAGGCAGACCATAGTCAAAGAAGAAAGAGGAATTTTCATTCAAGAAACTTTGTACTTTGTAGTGACCTTTTTTGGGGGGTATAACATGCTCAACATGGGTCCATACCCACTAATGAAGATCATCATCCTCATCAACAATGTGTTATCTCATATTGGAGGTTGGAAACAAGAATCCGGTTTCGGCATTCCACTCTAGTAAAAGCCATGACTTCGGTCAAATCGTGCCATCAAATCTTTCCACACTATTTCCATCCATGTAATTTTGGTCTCCCCCTCGCCCTTTTAGACTAACCCATGCCAAATCACTCCTCACTGGTGCCGATATTGGTCATCATTGAGCATGTACAAACCATCTCAATCGAATCTCCTTTATATTATCACATATGGAAGCTACCCCTAAGTTCTCTCAAATGCGCTTATTTCTAATCTTATTTTTCCTAGTATATCCACTGATCCATCTGAACATTCTCATCTTGGCTACATAGTTTATATCACTTTGGTGCTTTTTGGCTGACCAACATTCTACGCCATTAAGCATAGACTTATCATTGTCTTATACAATTTTCTTTTTAATTTGATTGGAAAGCATCTATCACATAGCATTCCATGAACAAATTTTCCCTTTAGTAACCCAGCCCTAATTCTATGGGTAACATCCTCCCCAATTTCTCTATCCCTAAGAATATTTGATCCAGGATACATGAAAAAATCACTTTGGAGTATCTCATGGTCATCAATCGTCACTACCACCCTATTTGAGCAAACTGATGAAATACACACAATCCTGCCTCCTAGCCTAGAAACACCCCCCAACGGAGAGGCTCAATCCAACACTTCCTGAAAGTCCTCCCCCACCCCACCCCCATCTAGATCCCGCCCATTTCAAACCAACCAACCGGATACATGCCCGGATACGAGCTTGAGATGCTGAAAGACCCTCAAACACTCTGAGGTTTCTTTATTTCCATATCATCCATGATATGGCCCCCGGAAGAACCACCCAGAGTGCCTCCCTCGCCCCATCCACATTGCCCCTAGGCCAACAAGAATAAAAGAAGAGGGAAAGACCCAGCCCACACTGTAATGACCCGGAATTTTAATATAATAAAATTATGTGTTTATGGGTCCTTAATGAAGGTTAATTAGTTAATTATTTGTTAAATTAATAAGAAGGGGATTTTGCTCAGGGTTGAAGTGCACCGAGGAAATCTCAGTATCATTTGGCAAAAATTCGCACACAGTGTGCCGGTCGACTGCCGGGACACACCCCTACCGTATCGGTTCCGTCAAGTATCATTTCGCAGGACCGCGGGGCCATTATGTGTGATAAAATTGAGAAAAACGGAAAATTTCCATATTTCCAGAAATTAAGTGGGACCCAATATCTGTTGAAGATTCTAATAGAAATCCGTGCGGTTAGCACTAATGCGTGTCGGTCGGCCGTGGGAACTAATGTCTGTCGTCACGGCAGTTAGTTATCTCAAACAAAGAAGCGACAGCGTGTTTTGTGTCCGAAATCAGAAAATTAGTGGGTTTTGCAATTTTCTTCCGGACTAAAGTGCAGCTGTCAAAACTCAGTATTTTTCCCCGAAATTTTTACAGTAGGTGTCGGACTGCCCCAAGTTCGGTCACCTAAAGTTTCGTCAAAATCGGATGTCATTAAGTAGGACTACGGAGGCCGTATACATAAGAGAAGGCAAAAAAATAGTCAAAATGGTCAAACCGTTGACTCGGTCAACGGGACCATTAATTATGGTCATGTGCTATGCACATGACCTTATCTATATATAAAGGAGGCCAACCTCCCCCATTTTCTCACGTTTTGTAATCAGGGGAGGTTCTGCCACAGCACTTTAGAGAGAGAAAGTGAGGAGAGAGAAAGAAGAGAGAGAAAGGGAAAGGGAGGTCCCCTTGAGGTTTTTCGACGTCCCCGACGCGTTGGCGGCGTCTGATTTTCTCTCCGGCGTCTCGTTTTGCGTGTAGAGAGAGAGAGAAAGAGAAAAAGGTAGAGAGAGAAAGTTGAGAGAGAAAGTTGCATGCGCTCTACCTTGGGGTTGATCATCCTTCCGAGCGCGTTGGCGGTGTCCGTTTCGACTCTAGTCGCCTCGAAACGCGTGAAACAGGTAAAACCCCTCCCTTTTCTTCACTTTTTCCGCTTATTTTGCTATATTATTTCATGTGATGTACATGCATGTCTTTTAACATGAATGAAAAAGGGGCGGAGACCCCTATGTGATGTTGTGATTTTATGTGGTCCCTTAGGGAGCTCAGATCGGGTCCCGGGTAAATTGTATCGCCACCCTAGGGTGACGAAAAGTTGTTTTGCATGTCTTGTAAGGCTATGGAGACATCCATTAGTCAGGAAACGCTCCCTAATGGGACGGTGTGTTACCGGAGTTGGTTCACGGGCGCGAGGCCCAAGTATTTCAGTTAATCAAGCGAGGCTTGGGTTAACTGGGGTTAACCTGTGGTTAGAAAATCTAACCAGGGTTCAGTATAGTCCGTGGTTCCTCTTTGACTAGGTCAGGAGAGACGGTGCCCAGTAAGGCCCGGGGTTCCTCCGTGACTGATAGTCTAGAGATGTCGGTCTGTTTGTCTAGGTCGTCCGTGGTGCCTCTTGGACTAGGTCAGGAGTGGCGGTGTCCTGCATGGCCCGTGGTTCCTCCGTGACTGGTAGTCAGGAGATGTCGGAGTCCTAGGGAGTTTAAAGTGGCTAAACATCAGATAGTGTATAGTCCGGGGTTCCTCTCTGGGTGGATTAGAAGATGTCGGCACCGTGTCTATCGTGGTCCCTTCTTGGTAGAACGTCAGGAGATGTCGGCATTGGTATAGATGTCGGGGTTCCTCCGTAGACTAGCCAGAAGATGACGGTAGGCAGGTTGATCGGGGTTCCTTCATAACTGATACCCAGGGCGATGGCGGCGAATACACGGTAGATGTGGCCAGTCAATTGAATGGAAAATGTTCTTATTGGGTGAATGTCCATGTTGTGTGTGTAAGCTTCGGATACGAAGTGGTCTGAGTTGGTATACTCAGAGTTGGTGTATTTGTTTGAGTTGGTGGACTCATAGTTCGGTATGGAATCATCGGATTCCAGGTGAGTTGGGTTGGTATACCCAAGGTTTTGTCATGTTCGGGTGAAAGCCAGAACAGCGTGTGTGAGTCTAAATGACTCAATGTATTATGGTTATGATTTAGAGACTTTAAGCTAAACATTTGTGGGCTGTGGCCAATTAATAGAGTCTTAGGACTCGAAATGAAACATGATTGATGATCGAAACGATAATTTGGTAATATAATACATTCATAACTGAACCTCATAATTAGAAAGTAATGTGAGGTCGGGAACCTCTGTTAGGGTGACGTAACCCTAAGTGACCTTGGGTCACAATTTATTATATACTGTTCTATTTTACTGTAACATGCAAATTGAACTGCTTATTATATCATTATTGATGCGTGTTATTATGTGGAAAATAGTTTAGAAGGATTGTGGTTTTATTGGGCTTCATAGCTCACTGACTTTTTGTGTCAGCAGATCTTGGAGCTGCTGACCAGTAAGTAAAAAATGTATCTGGATATTTTGGAAGCTTGTACAAGTTGTACCTGGCGTGATAGAGACGCCTACTTTTGTAAAACAAACTTGATGTAAATAATACAGGTATATGGTTTGTATGATGGCTATTGTGATGACAGGTATTATTTGCTTTTTAGGAGCATCTGATAAATGTTTAAATTTCCCGCATTTTTGCGGGTAAAGTCTTCCGCTTGCATGATTTGACGAACGGACAAGCGTCTCGGAACTTGATTCCCTAGGCGCGGGTTCGGGGAGTCACACACACCCATGCAAGAGAGGAAAAAGCCTCATATATCAAACACCATAGGACAGTGCAAGAGCAAATGATCCACGGACTCTTCCGCTTGAAGGCACATGAAACACCAATTAGCTAAACTTCACCCTCTATGTTGTAAATGATCACAAGTGAAGATCTTGTTCAATGTTAAATTCCAGAGGAAAAAATAGACCTTAGAGGGAATACCTAGATTCCATACTACCCGATGAGGGAACGAACCCATGGAGACCGGGCCCAAAGTCTGTAAAAGTGATCTTACTGAGAATCGGCCATGGTTGTTGTCAGACCATACCCTGCAATCTCTGATTTCAGCACACGAGTAGGAACTGATGCGAGCCATCAACCGCGATACTTCATCAATCTCCCAATCATTTAAAGCCCGTCTCAATACCGAGCACCAAACCACCCCATCGCCCCTCCTCTCCAAGTAGTCCCCTACAAAAGCCTCCCTGTCTGAAGCTAGCAAGAATAAATGCCCAAAGTCATCCTGAAGCCTAGACTCGCCATACCAAACATCTTTCCAAAATCTCACTTCAAATCATTGCTCCACCCTAAACCTGAACTTAGGCACCACCGATCCAGCTGTCACCATGATTCCCTTCCAAAGGCCCAAACCATGGGAAATTTTCATCAATCGCCACTACCACCCTAGTCTAATATTTTTTTAAACCCTTAGATTCCAAGGTATCCTTTCACAATTCTACTTTTGCATTTAAAACCTCTTTATTTTCATCAATTAATACCATGTCATCTGTAAATAGCCCACTGGTTCAAAAATAAAAAAGTAGATCCTACAATAAAATTTCTTGGTATTAAGGGACAAAAAAGAAACAAAAAACAATGCATAAGACACTTACTAAATAGAAAGAAACAACTCATAATCGAACAATTAAACCCATCCTTCTTTGTGATTGTAAAACGAAACAAGTGTAATGGAATTAAATTTCTTCAGTTATTATAAATTTACATTTGAAACAAAAAATGAAATAAAGTCATTAAACAGTAAGAGTAATTTTATATATATATATATATATATATATATACACATATATATATATAAATTTGGAAACAAAGTAAGAAAGATGTAAGAAAATACTCATGATTTATACAGAAGGTGGAACCTACTCACAGAGCGCATTTCTTGAAACAATAAAACATAGAACAGTCATGAAACCCAAAGAAATGTTCAGAACTAACCTGCACAGGGAGTTCAAGCTTTGACCTCAATGTCGACCGATCCCTTCCTTCTTCACCTTCTTCTAGTAGCTACCATCAATCAATAAAATATATTAATGGAAATACTAGAAGAAACATATCATAATGGAACCAGGATAATTGGCAATAAAAACAGAACATGTGCTCCATAAAAATGGTAAGTAGCAGGAAGAATCTGAATATGTACTTTAATCGGAATAAGGGTTGCAACATTCTAATAAACCCATCCAATAGAATCTTAAGAGGAAAAAAGTTGGGTAGGAAATTTTATTTTCAAGAACAAGCAAATAATTGTGTCAAGTCCTAAGAAATCTAAATATGATAAATTCGATCAAGTTCTGCATGTTTTTCATTTATTAGCAATTGGGTGTCATGACCGTAGCTGCAAGGTTGAGAATTAAATGCAAGAAATAAGGCTAGAAATGGAACAAGGAGCACTGTCCCATACTACATCAATTACACTAATTACTACTACGAGAAACTGTAAGCTGGGAACATAGATACCCGCGATGTGATCTGGTTTAGTGGTAACTGTGGTTTGAAGACAAGTCTTTGTTCTATTTCTTGTAACTACCGTTCAATAAACCCATGATTGTTTAAGAAACATTTGGATGGACCCCTAAAGGCACTTGGAGCTATTTCTGGTTGTGCCCCTGCAGCATTTTAGGATTTTGTGAGTTTGTATGGTAGCCACATTGCAGCTCGTAATCCACAACAACTGCAAAACAGCCCCAAACAGCAACAGCACAATTTTTTAGGAGAAGTGATTTTCCTCCAACCTTATCCTACCTATTACATTCCACGTCATTCAGTTTTTCACCAATCCCAAACAAGCTTTAGAAAATTATATCGGCCAGTTAAGGCCCATTAAAAAGTATCAATATTACAGGTTAGAGCCAAAGAAAAATTCACACCCTAAGCCAAGGACTCCACAAAAACTGCAAATGTCTAAGGCATGCCAGTAACCTCTAAATTGATGATATTGAACCGAAAAGGTGAAATATATGTTATCAATACCCATAAGAAATGCACAAATCATGCAAATGATCATATGAGAAAATAATGCACAACTGCAAATGGCTATTAATTTGTATCCTCATTTATTAAGTACCCATAAATGAGCAACAATTTTGTAGGTCGATCCGCTAAGTCGGGATCCACATGAACTGAAAATGTCAATACATGATAGTGAACACCTTAGTTAACCCAATGTTAACCAAAACAAAGAAGGGAGTAATTGCTATACATTCCGTTCCGAAACAAACAAGGTACACATGATCCTATGCAAGGAAAATTATACCAATACCGCAAGAAAATAAAGGATAGCCATTGCGGTGTAATACACTTTTGACCACTGTTGTATACCTGAGGAATGGTGCGCTTGAAGGTACCAAACTTCCCCACAAAAGCATCCAAAATTCGCCCCTGTGGAGAATATGAAGGTATGTCACTCCAGAAAAGAAAATCCACAAAATATATCAGGTGGCAGAACAGTTAAATTTAGGATAGGAGCACTTGAAAGTTTGGGATTGGGAGACTCAAACCAATAAAATCCGTGCTTCATCCATAGCTGGTTGGTCAACACCTTTCTCAAAAATGGGCTCCACCTGAAAAAACCATGAAAACAACCTCATGAAACTTTGATTTAAATCATACCACAAATCCATGTCCTTAACTAGCAAGATTAAGTAAAAATAGAAATAATTTCAGTAATTTCCCAAAGGAATAGAATTTGAATACGCACCAGATTCAACATTAGGCGAGCACAAGTAGTGTGAATGCTGAGCGACAAGGATGCATCATGCATGTTACTTGAGAACAAGTAAATAATTCGTGATAACTGCAGCATAAAAGAACAAAACTGTTAAGAGTCAACATCTTACTTGATAATGAGTAAGTATAATGACAACTACAAAATGCCGTAACTGTGTTAGAGGTAACATATAAAAATGAAGCTAAACATACCAGCAAAGGATCTATTTGCATAACTTAAATGATAGAAACATGAGTGCATGAGAGATCAGAATACCCGAAGATAGAATTAATGAGCACAAATACCAAAGCTCTAGTATCAGCACAAGTATTAATAAGCACCAGGGCCCTTTCTCAGTCAAAATATATCACGTCAAAAACAATATAAGTATGTTGATCACTCTTCATGATGATGACAAGAACAATATACTAATGTCTTCACTTTATGTAGATTTAAAGTACTAATAATGGAAATATTAAGGCAAACATATACTCATAAAAGAATTATAAAGAAAGGTCTAAGACCAACATCAGCAGAGCCTAAAGATGCCGAACATTAAATAAAAGGTAAAATAACACTTTGAATGCCATAAGGTCACTAACGGAAGATAAGCCAAAGAACATGTTACCTTATGAAGGCACCAGAAATAGAAACAACACGATCATGCCAGTTTCATGAGTCAAAAGAAAACTAATTACAATGGCAGGAACTGGGCAATCAATGTCTCAAAAAAGTAAAACCTGTGATAAGGAAAGGTCCCCACGAACGTGATGAACAATCTCCGCAAGTAGACTATAAGCCAATGGTCTCAATGTCTCAAAGCATGCCCGACCAGTTCCCACTAGAACCCTAGCATACAACAAGAATCAGAAGGTATTAAGCAGAAAATGTGACCATGTTAGTGCCAGCAACTACAGAAGCTCTTATTGTGTGAAGCACATGTCAAGAATTCAAGCAGTTCATGTGACAAGACCATGGGAGGAGACAAGAAATTTCAGATCAAGCAGATGGACCTCAAGTTTTAAAAAGAAAATTGACTCAACAAAAGAATCTTCCTTGTCCCATGAAATACATAAGTTGTTACTGCAGGACTCAAGAAATAACTGTAGCCATATTCTTTACTCCACAAGCAAACCGTCAAAATTTAGTTAAAGAAAAATCGAAGGATGCCTAAGGGCGCCACAGTTAGCTAGCAGAACCACAAAACAAGTAGTTACATGTTTGTTAGATTATATCAAATTATTAATCAAGAGGTGACATGATGAACCAAAAGGTTTGATAAAAGAAGATTCTCTCCTCTTTTTTTTTTTTTGCAGATTGGGACGGAGTTTATAATGATTAAACAAAGATATCCTCCTGCAAGTCTCCAAAAGAGAGGAAAGGTGGGAGAGAAGAGAGCTTCTCGTGTTTTAGGGTTTTTGAATCTCTCTTTTTCTAGGGCTTACAAAGAGGTTGGGTGTCAGAGAAAAAAGGAATAGTGCCCTTTTTCGTGTTTCCCATTCAATGACATAAAAATCATCGGCTTTGCCTTCCTCACCGATCATTGCCTCCCCTTTCCCTTTATCTAGTAAAGTAAGGCCTACCCCAGGCTCCACTGGGTCTCAATCAAGAACTCCAACGCACCGTGACCAGTACACAGCTTCTTCCACTAATACAAGGGTAAGCCCCCTAACTAACGGCAGACTAGCTTCACTATTCGATCCTCCCCAGTGTGAAATGGCCACTGAAATTTTTTAACAAATTGACCACATATTCAGTTCAATATATGAAGTATTGCAAGCATCCGACTATTGCTAGTTCAATATATGAAGTATTGCAAGCGTCCGACTATTGCTATTTATATATCCTCGCATGCCCCCTGTCTGAAGCCAATCCCCTAGTCCTAACCGGTCTAAGTGAAGTCTTCTGTTTTTTGGACTAAGTTGATGATCTTGGTCTTTCCCACTGTTCATGACCATATCAAAAGAAAAGTCCCTACTCATCTCTAACGTGGATGCTCTAGAATTTGATAAAAGATCTATAGTCTGTAAGGTTAAACTTGACTTCAGTCCTGTGTCCCTTCGAGTTCTTCAATCTCTCTCCTCTTGAGTTTCTGCTCTCCTGTTTCAGAGCTGCGAGTCAATTTGCTGTGTTCGTGCAGGTTACATGGTGCACCATATAAGGTCTACTCAGGTCAAGGTTTTCCTACATCTAAACTCTGAAAGTGCCATCGGTGGAGGGAATAGGGGCCCTATCTATTAAATTAAGAGTTTAAGACCGTAAAGATCAATAAAAGACCAGTGTGGCAATAAATCCAATGGAGAAATGTCCTACTAACTTGCTCAATACAATATGAAAGCAGATGATTTCAAGTTTGTTAGCTAGTAAATTATGTTTACATTGATCCCCTAGCAATGAACCTTGGAGAAAAAGACAGTAACAATAACTTGAATGACAAGTTCAATGTTTTGGGGTACCCTAAACCTTATCAGTGTCAATCAATGTTTAGAAGAGGGACCCTAAACCTTATCACTGATTTGAAAGAGAGAGCCACAAGTCCTGATATTTCTAGATGCCTCTTAACATTACTGGTCTAATTTCTATTCACTCACCGTGACCTTATAGTTGTTGATGACATCAACAAAGAAGTGGTTTGCATCAACTATATTGCATCTCCATAGTCTATAATCTGGTTCTGGTACCAAGTTAAATCAAGCAAACAAATGACACCAACAGTGCCCAGAAATTAGAGTCAAACAAGGTATTAAACTTAGGTTTCGGTATAAACTTCAGTCGCTAAGGAAGTTGACATGTTTCGAGAAAGCTAAAGAAAGTCCAAGGAAGTTATGTAAAAATAAAAGAAGTCTAGGAAACTTTAAGGAAACATTGAAAACTTAATATAAAACTTTAGAAATACAATACTTAAGCATAAATACACATCTAGAATTTATTATATTATTGGATGCAAGAAGATAGAGTATCAAAAGTGAGAATCATGTTAAGTGACATGCGTTGTCTGCTTGTCTTGCATCTTTCTTTCTTTTTTAATTTGCGTGAGTTGTGACTGTGGGAATGAGAGGGAGATCAAGAGAGAACCACGAATAATATTAAATGTGAAAATCATTTCCAATGGCCTCCACAGTCTTGACTATGAAATAAAGAGAAATAGTACAATACAATCCAAATGAAATAGAAATATTATAATGTACAATTCATGATTTATAACCACAATGCTCATTTTTTTTGTTCCAACAATGCCTATACACTTTTCTTTTTACAAAAGTTAGTCAACACAATACTTAAGCATACTTTTATTCTCAAATATGTATGAACATATATTTTAATATTTTCTAAAATTTTATTAAAAAATTATATGTTTCCTCATTTACCCCCAATTTTCCCCGACGTGAGATATAATCCCCTCAAAATTATATATTCTACGATATATCCCGCGATATATCTTTTTCCCAAGGTACAACATACCCTGCGATATTGACATTCAGAACTTTGGGGTGGGTTGGATCATAGATGTATGATGTATGGAACTTTGATTGTATATTTTTATTGCTATGATTGATTGAGGGATGAAAGAAACATTTTATGTGAGTAATATTAATATTAATCGATCATACATTGTCCCCGACGCACATCTTTACCCATCTTCTCAAATGTGTATTAACATTTATTTTAACATTTCCTAAAGTTTCATTTTAAAATTTCATGTTTTTTTCCCATTTTCCCCTAATTTTTCCCTCGACATTTGATATTCCCTGCAAAACGATATATCCTGCAATATATCTTTTTTCCAAGGTGCAACATATCCCGCGATATGAACATTGAAAACCTTAATCACAATTCAAAAATAAAAATTTCAATTAAAGTGATTATTCCAAATTTCTTGGTTATAAATGATACCTCTCTTCCAATAGCGTGTCGATTAAAGGAAATAAACCCCGCTTGAAATCTGTTCCAAGAACATGCTTTAAGGCTATTAACAATTCCTGTATCAAACATATTAGACATTAAATTACACTAAAAGAACAAAAAAAGTATTTTTTATTTGGAAATTAATAGTAATTAACCAAACAACATTCTTACCTTTCGAATCGAAACAGAGTCAGGGCAAGTAACAAGCAAATTCACAATGCTTTTACATATGCTTTCTTCATGTGGTCTAATATAATCAGCGAAACTCTTCAACAGGTAAGTTAAAAATGAAACAGTCTGCAATAAATAATGAAGATTAGTAAGCAGATCATCAAAAAGGTAAAAACATGCCAATTTTGGTGGTGTACGAAGCTAAACCCCATAAATATAAATAGTACATGATTTCTTGATACATTTAGGTAAATGTTGTATGAATTCATATAACTTAGGTACATGTTGACTGAAACTGGAAAAATACAGTAATAAATTTACTTAACTTTAGTCGAAGTTAACAGAAGTGTACCCTCTATAACCCTAGTTACAACTTATTTACATAAAATATCATTTAAGTAAATGATTTCATTCACTTAAGATATTTATATGTAAATAAGGTTATACCCCCATTAGAATTCAATAAAATTATCCTAAATCTAAATTCCTGAAGAATAAAAAGTCAACTTTTCAATTCAATAACAAAATTCATTTTAGGGATTAGGTCAAAATTTCAACTTTCAAATGCTAAGGTATTTCTCAAATCTAAAATTTCATAAATTTTAGTATATTAAAACATTGCTAAAATCCAAAAATTTTGTAAAACAAACTCTCATTTTTTAGTCTTCCAACTACATGGTCAAAAAATCAACTAACAGTTCAGCAAAAAAAGACTTACATTCAAGCTTTACAAAAAAATCTAAACATTTATTGGGAATCACCCATTTAAATTGATTAAAAATATTTTTAAATTTAAATTTCAAGAGAATCAAAATTCAAATTTCTAGTTTAAGTTTAAATTTTGATTTATAGTCGTCCAAGACAAATTTTAACTTTCAAATTGCAAGATTTTTTTGACTCTAAAAGATTCATAATTTTTAATATGTCAAACATTATTAAAACACAAAAGACGATATAATTATTTAACACATTGGCTTCTATAGGGTGTTGGGTCACTACATGCTTAGTCACAAGCATCGAGTGACATTTATAAACCAATTTCACAACTCTCAGATTTACAGCAGATGTACATACATATGTACCAGTCAACATACCACATTCATATGAGTTGGCCACATTATTGTCAATGTGTCTTGCTCACTTATAATGTATCACTTTATTCAGTTATTGAGCTCACACTGTTCAAATCGGTACGAAGCTAAATGTGGTATTGAGTTTGTATCATGTATGGTATTTACTTTATGGATGTAATTCAATACTTTTTATTTAATTCATTCAGTGTAATGTTTATATCTAAATTGTATTGCCTATATTCGAGAGTATAATAGGTGGTACCATAGTTATATATCATGGGCTCAGTATTGTTATTACCTAGAGGAGCACTTGGTCAACCTCCTCTAGAGAAATGGATGGTGACTTCAAGCCACATCAGAGCTCTATGTGATTATGAGACATGAGTTGGGACTTGAGTGTTCATGGGTATTATCCTGTCATATTACTTTCTTTTGGAATGTATTATTGTATAAAACATTCATACTCAATTGTATATATTTGAGATCACGGTCAACACAACGCATGTTATTTGACATGATTCTCACATTTGATGTTATGCATACTTGCATTTTGTTTTATTCTAAATATGTATTTATGTTTTATGTGTTCGATTCCTAAAGTATCATCTTAGATTTCCAACGTTTCATTAATGTTTCCTAATTTTTTTAAATTTTTACATGATTTTCTTGAACTTCCATGATACGTGTCAAGTATCAACTTGCTTAGCGACCGAAGTTTAGACCAACACCGGAGGTTAATAGTTAATACCTTGAGCGGATATGTTGACAAAACCGGTTACCACTAAGACGTTTAAAACTTGGATCAATCTTTCAAGGTGTTGAAGATTAGTGTCTCATCCCAGTCCCCAAATGAGTGGGGTAAGGGCATCTTTTGCTCAAGAGATGTGGAATTGTGTCATATAAAGATACAGACTAAGGGCTACATACAACAGATAATCTTCAAGGTGGCAGAATACAAGTCAAAGTGGATATTGTTATGTTTATGCCTTGCATTCTGATTAATAGTCAGTTTGGATTATACACCAGTTTGGATTATACACCAGGCTCAACTCTGCACTAGCTGACTGGAGGGTTGCAAATTGCAATAAGGCAGCACACCCTCTGCTCAGGGGTTCGGGGGAAAATCCATAATGGCAAATTTGTAATTTTACTACTAATACATAATTGCATTAATGCTAGAAGTTTCATAGAGAGAAAAAGGGAAAGTGAGGAGAGATATGTAACCCTGTCTTTCACATAAATAGTAAAAGGATCTCTCGTCAGTGTGGACATGGGCATCTTGCCAAACCAGGGTGTGCTTTGATTTTCTTTTATTGCAGTTTTTTTTACATCTATCTTTGCACTGCATTATGAGCCCATTAGCATGCAAACTTATGTTGGAGGAGAGGCATCAAAAGATACCAACTTCTCAACTCTACTCATCCCTCTTGTTCTCTAATAAGGTTGCCCCCTTAAAGTGGTAACTGGTAAGAGAATTTATAGAAATTTGGCTCCGCCTAAATAGCCCCAATTTGAAATGTAATTAGTTATTTGGTTGGTCTCTCCAAGGCATAGACTGTCAATTATCCATTTTGAGTTGAAACTTTAGTTCCAAAGTTTTCAGAAAGTAGTTATGTAACATATTTCACCATAAACGAAAACACACGTACCTTAACCTGCGCACCCTTCAACTCAATGAAGTGATTCCTTAGATGAGGAGGAACCCTTTCAGGACCTGGAACTGATATGGCAGCAACCATCAAAGGCAACAGATGAGGAATGTTGGTCTGAACAAGCCGCCCATACAGCTGGAAGAGGAACATCACCACCAGTGGGCTCTCTGTGACTATCTTGAATGAACGGGTACTGGGGTTAAGCTGCCCAGCCCCAATATACTCATTGTTCACTTGACCCAAAGCATCCATAGGCTTGTTATCTTCTCCACCCGCCCCATCTTCGAAGAAATAGCTAACCGTCGTTCTAAAGTTCTGATACACCTTACAGACGAAGTCGAGAAATGGCTGGACCTCAGTCTCGAGGGTCGGTCTGAAATTCCGCAGAAGGTCGAAGATTATACGGATACAAATTAGACCGTTTTCCTCATTATCCATGGTAAGAACTTGCAGGGCAACCTTGAGGAGGTCCTGAACGAAGGGTCGAACAACTTCGCTGTGAGGAAGCCGATTAAGAATCTCAACAATAACATTTCTCAATTTGTGCTCGTGATTGTCGGATAGCTGTGGCGTTGTGATCTGGGTGAGGATCATCGAGAAGGCATGGAAGAAGCATTTCAGAAAGTTCAAGTACTCTGCAGTATGAGCGATCTCGAGGCTGTCTCGAACATCCGTCGCCAGTTTAAGCCTCAGCTGAATTGCTGATTTCAAACAAAACAATCAAGAAATACAACAATTTCAGAAAGAAAGAAAGAAAACATGAGAAAAATCGTAATCGAGCTCTAAGAAACTGTTTAGAAGCGTACGGATGTTGGGGTCGACGAGGTCTCGAGCGTGTTGCTCTAAGTTCTGAATCGGACTCATATTGGAGCCGAGAGAGGGCCAATGACCTAGCTTTGGCGGTTCGTAAGACAGGTTTTTTTTGCTTTCTCTGTATTTCTAGGGTTTCTGAGAGGAGAGTTTCGCGTGACACGCTCTACTTTCTCTCTGTACTGTCTCTTCGTAGACGGCTCCAATCGAAAAATAATTCTAAACCGCGCTGCTTGCCCCGATGAGTAACGCTTGTCTCCGTATATATAAGCGAATGGGATGGATGGAGCATTGGTTCTAGACTTCAAGCACTCCTCTTTCCTTAACGAGAAAGATAAAAAATATTGATAGTGAAAAATAGTGTTTTTCCACCCAAAAAATAAAATAAAATAGTGTTTTTGATACATGATATCATTTACTTTTTCTTTTTTTTTTTTAAAGTAAAGAAACTAATATATTAAAACACCAATCAAAAGAGATACAAGAAGGGCGAGAGATCGACCAAACAAAACACTAGACAGTCCAAGATCAAAAGGATATGTGATGTCTCCCCTCGAACATGGGCTGGCTATTCCATTCTTTCTCCAGATAAGAGCTTTTTTTGCAAGCTCATGGGTTGCTATTTGCTGAGCACGGTATAGCTCCGGCTACAGCTCGAGGAAAATGACTCCAAATATCTTGAAGATCCTTCAGAATAGTAGAATCATCCCAATGCAAATCATTTTCCTTGTTATTCAACACATCAAAAACCTGGCTAGCATCCCCTTCCACAATAAAATTGCTTCAACCCTAAGAAGTGGCTATGGATAGGCCAATAATCAAAGCTTTTGATTCAGCGACACGGGCACTAGCATCATCAATGGGGAAAGAATGGTCAAACAAGGTGGATCCCAGGTGATCCCGAATGATAATGTCCGCACCCGCTTTGTTTGATGTAGGATCCCAAGCTCCATCAACATTGATTTTGAGGTAATTTAGCCGTGGAGGCCTCCAAGATGAATTTTGAATAGCCTGTCAAGAGGGGGAATGGGGAGTTGGATTCATCCTTTTTTGGGTTACTATTTCACTCGCAAAAGAGTGTTGTAGACATAGCTTTGAGAGGACAAGGAGAACAACCATTAAACACACGATCATTTCGAGTTTTCCAAATTGACCATAAAAGGGTTATCATCTTAATAGCAAAGCTGAAATTCTCAGTAGAGAATTCAGCAGAGGCACACTACGCTATCCACCAAGCAATTGGGGAATGAATTCCAACCAACCCTACTTGCCCAGACAGAGAAAGACTAAACCAAATGCTCCTCGCAAAACAACATTGAAAGAACAGGTGAAAAGTAGTTTCATCATTCTCACCGCACATGACACAAGATGAGTTGATAGGAACTCTTTTAGTTCGGAGGGTTGCTGCCACCGAGAGAGAGACTTTGAGAAATCGCCACATGAAGAGCTACATTTTTTGAGGTATGGGAAGAGCCCACACTTCTTTCCATAAGTCCTCTTCTAGAGCTATGGAATGGTCGCCACCTGGCGAAATTCTGCCGATACAGAAATCCTCCGCAAGATGATAAGCTAAACTAGATCTGAATTTGCCATTGTTTGTGAAGTGTCACACCATCTGGTTTGGTTGATTGAAACTGCTAGGCTCGATTAGAGATATAGCTTGGACCTCGATAGGGTAGAACAGTTGCCAAATGAGAGGCATGTTCCACTAACATTTTGGGAATTTGATCAAATCAGCAACCAAATTGATAAAACAAATTGGAGGTCGATGAGAGAGGAACCTGAACTAGGGAATGGTGGGGATCCAAGGATCATCCCAGATTCTAATATTGTTACCATTTTCAAGGTTCCAACGTAAGCCCTTTCAGAGGAGATCATGCCCGTACATCAGACTTCTTCATCCCGATGGATGATATCCCAATTTAGCTTAAAGGATAGAAGAGTAAGGGAAATATTTCCCTTTGATAACCTGGGCCCATAGGCCGTGGGGATTGTGAATCACATACCAGACCTACTTTGCTAACAAAGCTTGATTAAACAAATGGAGTTCCCTAAAACCCATACCACCTATGTCTTTTGGATTACAAAGATTTTGCCAACTATGCCAATGAATTTTATTCTCCTCATGATGCTGACCCCGCCAAAACTTTGCAATAGCATAATTAATCAATTTACCCCTAACTCTTAGAAGCAAAAAACAACTCATGATATAAGATGGGAGGGCTTGAGCAACAGCTTTGATGAGGACTCCTCTTTATGCCTGAGTGAGAAGAGATCCCTTCCACCCTTGGATTTTGGCGAAAATCATCTCCTTTAGATAGTTGAAGGTCTAACATTTGGATCGTTTAGGCAACGGGGGTAGCCCAAGATACTTATTGGGCTCTTGAGATAGCCGAATATGCATGACTTTAGCAATAAGTTTCCAAATTTTCTAAGGAGTATTGGAGCTAAAAGAAATGCCTGATTTCTGAAAATTGATATCTTGGCCAGAGGTCTTGCAAAAAGAAGAGAGTATATCCAATAGAGCATTAACCTCAACAAGGTTCGCCTTGAGATAAAGGAGACTGTCATCTGCAAAAAACAAGTGGGATAAGACTGGAGCAACTCTAGAAAGGCGAAGGCCATTGATCTACTTTGTAAGCACTGCTTATCGAATAAGATAAGAAATAGCTTCAGTACGTATCATAAACAAATAGAATGAGAGAGGGTCACCTTGCCGAAGATCGCGCGTCGGTTTGATCAATCCATGTGGTTCACCATTAATCAATATAGTGTAGGTTACCGTGGAAACACATTGCATAACTAATTGACGCCATCATTGGCAAAATACCAGTTGTTTCGTCGCATACTCAAGAAAATTCCATTCAATGTGATCATATGCCTTACTTAAATCTAGGTTCACTATCGATTGGAAATGTCTATTATTCTTTTGTTTCTGAATAGAGTGGTAGATCTCATGTGCAAGAAGAATGTTAGCCATGATCTTGTATATAGAGTTGCATAAGCTAATCGGCCGACGATGGTTAACATTTTGAGGGTGAGAAATTTTAGGAATAAGCATGATGAAGGTATGATTGAACTTCCAAAGCATGTAACCCCCATTGAGAAAAGTGAGGACAACATCAGAAACTTTAGGGCTAACAATGTCCCAATTGGCTTGGTTGAAATGACCCAAAAAACCATTCGGACCCGGAAATTTACGGAGCCCCAATTGGAAAACCACACACTGGATTTCTTATCGGGAAAAAGGCTTTAGGAGGGATTGATTCATTTTCTCAGTGATACGAGGCACCAGGCTGTGGAGAATGTCCGAGATAGGACCAAAGTTAGAAGATGAATATAGATTGTGAAAATGGGTTATAATATGGGTTTGAATCTGTAATGGATCTCGGATCCAAGACCCATAATTTTCCTGAAGACAAATAGTCTGGTTTTGCCTACGTCGTTGGAGGGTAGCTTGGTGAAAAAAATTTGTATTTCTATCCCCGGCCTGTAGCCATTGAATCCGTGACTTCTGGGTCCAAAATAGTTCCTCTTGATGAGTAGCCTCATCCAACTCCGAAATCAATACTTTCTCATGGGAAAAAAACTGTCTGCCGATTTGAATGACTTTGTAAAATTGATAGCGTGTTTTTTATTGCCTTAATCTGAGATTGCAGATGACCAAAACTATCATGGTTCCATCGTTGTAAGGCTACCTTGCATTTCATTAATTGATGAGAGAGAGAACATAGCAGAACATACTATGTCTGGTTGTCAAGCTTCTTCTATGGTTGTTTCCATCCCTCATGACCAGCCCACATAACTTCGTATATGAAGGGTTACCTCTTACACTTATTCAGAATCTTTGAACCCAATAGGATTGGCCTATGGTCCGATCCTATGTCATCAAGGTTGAAAATGATGGAATCAGGAAACACACTACACCATTCCGGGTTCCCCAAAGCTCTATATAGCCTACCTTGAATAAACTCATTTGAGTGAGGACAGTTGCACCACGTGAAAGTCAGACCTTGAGACTTGAGATTGATTAAACGGCCATGAGAGACCATGTGTTGGAAGTGCTGCATTTGATAATGCTCTTTGAGATTGCCCTCTTCCTTCTCTTCGCTCCGGAGAATATCATTAAAGTTTCCGATTACCAACCAGGGCTCCTTTATTCGCACCTCTTCCATAGCAAGCTGATTCCACAAGTGGTATCGAGATCTATACTTTGTTAGAGCACAAATAAAGGTCACCCGACATTCCATACCCCTAGGCACAAACTAAATTTTTGCATCAATCTGATTAATTGAATGTGATGAAATTTAAAAGGTTAGATCATCTGACCAAAGGATTGCTAGGCAGCCAGCCAACCCCATTGGATCAATTGAGAATAGGTGAATCATCTAAAGTTGATTTTGAGGTTTTTCAGATACGGTGTTCTTTGTTTTGTTTCCATTAGAAAGAGCACATGGGGAAGGTGGACGCGGATGAGGTCCCGCAAATGACGAACTGTCCGGCTCTGCCCCAAGCTTTGACCGTTCCAGCTCATAATGCTCATTGATTCTCGGGCAATTGCCCCATTACAACCATCGACCTCTCGGACTGATTTTGAAGTTCATTTGCCTGAAGGTTGTCCTGATCATTTTGAGGTCTGATGCAACTTGCTACCTCCAGGGATGGAGTTTGTAATGGCTCACTGATATTTGTGTGTGGGAGAGCTTTCTTCTTCGAGGTGTAAGGAGTATACCGTCTAGTATCAGACTCTCGATGAGGAGATGGGCCTATTCCTTTCTCTTTCTAATGGGCTAGGCCCACAAACATATGGGTATTTGAAAATAGGGTATCCTCCAACCCCTGCATCCTAGGGTTGGGCTTACATCTTGGAGTTTAGGGGTATCACCGAAAATACTAGGACCAAGAAAGGCATCAACTGGAGTAGGTGAGAGAATAGGTAGGGTAAGGTTTGGAGAAAATTGTGTCAACAGGTGGATGGTCAAAAGGAGAACTTACTTGGGAGGTTCAGTAGGCGATATAAAGGCATGGGTTTTTAATGTTGGAGTAGGTAGCAGACCCATAGTTTGATATGGGCAAAGAGAACTATGGGTAGATGTGAGAGATGACAAACCTACCGAATGAGCAAAAAGGCCTCTTTTAGCAAGTGGTGAAGGGTGTCTTGGGGATTCGGGCGTTTCAAGGATCAGTTAAGGTTTCATACAAACGTTAGGTACAAGAGAAGGTGGTAAATGACCAGCTTTCGAAACAGTTAGAATCTGACAAGACATTGGAGATGTGCCAATAGGCAGCTTTTGGGGGGGTCTTATCGTCCTTTCCCCGATCGTCTTCTCTGGCAATTGTTGTTGACGAAATATAGGGAGGTGATAGAGCGTGAGTAAGGTTGAGGAGAAAAACTACCCTCAGCTCGAAGCTGGGGGCCGAACTCCAGCCCCAGATGGTTACCTTCCTCGTTAGGGGGGACTTAAAGGGTTGCCGCCTGTCCTCTTTGAAGAACAATGCTGCCAATCATGCCCCATAACACCACATCCATAGCAAAAATGAGAAAGCCTTTCATATTTTACCTTTATTTGTAGAGAAAAGCAGTCTCACATCTAGATCAATAACCATGGACACAAGGGTTTTGAGATGTCCAGGACCACACGAGCCCAAATAAATTTGCCCCACATTAAACCATGGTTTGTCATGTCCACTTCAATAACTTTTCCTACCTCCCCAGCCAAGCGTTCTCCAATAGTGTGTCATATATTCCAGGGATAAACCATGGAGTTGTAACCAAAATGGGATAGAGCTGAACTCCATCTCTCCTGGTGGGGTATCTGATTTCCAACGCTGCAAACACATCAGGTGGCCATTAAAGGCCCAAGGTTGATGCATCAAGGTTTTGCGAATATCAAGTTCTTGTTGGAACCGGAACAAAAATAGTTCGTCTGGGAGATCAATGACTTGGATTGGATATTGAGTAGACCAAGCCTTTGTAATAGTCGTCTTTGTTGCCGACCGATTGTATGGCCTATCGTGGATAAGTTTCCCGATTAGACTCTGTTTGCATGCCGCCGAACTTTCATTCAGCCATTCGTCTTCCACAATGATCGGTGACAGAGATGGGACATGAAGGTGCTTTACTAAATCGTCTGACGGAAGTGTTATTGCGCCAGAGGAGCTAGCTAAGTCATCTGCTGCCATAATAGGATACCAAAGATAATATAACAGAGGATAAAGGATGAGAGCAGACAAAGGGTACAGAGGAAGAGATGGAGATAAATAGAGATGGAGAGAAAGGAGAACATGAAAGAATGAAAAGAATGAGAGAAAGAAATAGTTGAGATCGAAAAACCAATGATCCTCAACATAGGGTGAAGAAGAAAACAGACCCTACAAGAGATATGAGAAGAGGTAGCAAAAGTTCCAACAGTATTGCACAGTCATTTCAACCAAAAAATAGTAAGGTTGTTGAGACATAATCCTATACAGTTATAATCGAACTCGAGAAAGTCCGGTTATGCCCATGAGGTCTCCATGTGTCCCTTTTGATACCTCTTTAACTATCGTTAAGTTTCACCCAACCCTAGGTTCATTCACCTCTTCTTGGTTTTTAGAAGAAAAAAAATCGAAATTTTTTTTGACCCTGGTTAAAATTCATTACCTTCTAGGATTAAAAACAATTGATATTTTTTTTCTAAAAACCAAAGATAGGTGTGTGAACCTAAGGGTGGGTAAATCTTAACCATAGTTAAAAGGTGTCAAAAGTGACACATGGAAACCTCGAGGCATAAAAGTAACTGTAGAGAATTTCTAGTCTTGTTTGTTTGAAGAAAAAAAATCCCGTGCATAAATTACGGTTGGTACCCATTTTAGAGTGTGCTCGTGGGTTGATTTCTCATGAGTCGGGTGTGTGTGTCCTTCAGGTTGTTTGCCTACTGGCTTGCCTTGTGGTAAGTTAGTCCACCTAAAAAAAAAAAAAATCATAGGAGAGAGACATTTACTACCTGAAAAACAGCACGTCAAACACAACCTATAGTTATTTATCTCAAAATAATTGTATACACCCATTTTCCGTCCACCAAAAGCAGCATTTCATTTTTTTCCTTTTTGGAAAGTATGCGTCTCATATCTATTTAGCTATTTTGTGGAGGAAAATCTTAATTGATTATATTTATCGGTAAAATATTTTTTTATTATATTTTATAAATTGTACATCCTTACTTGGGTGGTCTAGGATTAATTCTCACGAGTCCCAAAAAAAAAAAGAGCAAGTGGGATGTACCGGTTTGTGGGTCAGATCTAACCCATAAGAACCCAGTTTGGTTTAACCACAAATTCCGGCCAATAACCTTCAACTTGATGGCTAACCCTCAACTTGAATTGTGAATTATATACCTATTGGATGATCCTAGCTTATATCTATGTGCGGGGCCCATTTAATTCATTCATTTAATGCTATCAAAGTTGCAAGTATACTTCCATTTAATTTTTAGATTGGGTATGAGGTTTTCCGGTGTTGATACCATGAATTGGCAAATCTTTGAGGTGCTCATTTCTAATTTTATCTACCTCCATCTTGTCAATCATCTCTGGAATGGGGTAATTTGATATTTTGAGAACAAAAGGAATGAATTCTAACACACAATTATGGAAATTGTGAAGCTACTGGGTCCAATGATTTTTAATGATCAACAATATAAATATGCTAAAATTAATGGTCAAATTAAAAAATGGTTTGGGGGTAATGCTAACTCAATTTTCTTTTAAATCCACTTTCTTCATGGGAAATGCATGTGTTATTGTCTTCCATTGAGAGAAAGATACATGTTATAAATCAACATATGTCTTTTCCTTGATGAAAGTGACTCTAAATAAAAAGTCGAGCTAAGTATTACTCAATGTCCCCGATTATGTGAGGGAGGGGAGAATAGATTCTCAAAAAGGCAAATTTCTAATGCATTACTTAGCTATAAGTGCGGAAACGTCAAATCCAAGTAGGGCAAGTTTACACACTCATCTTTTGGCTCAAATGGCAATAGCAGTGTTTTAAAACCCAAAAACTCGACTCAATTCGGAAACTTGCCGAATAGAGTCAACTCGGAAACTCAGGCAATACTCGTCCGATTAATGACACCTAAAACTCGGACATATATAATATTTTTCTAATAATATATATGGTATAGATTCAAAATTAATGATAAACCATGCCTAAAATAAGATATATAATTTAATATATATTAAACATTCCCTTTTTGTTTTATATTTATACTTAAAAATGAGTAGGGTGTGTCAAAAAAGAGAAAAAAAACATAATTTAGTCAATCAAGTAGGCAGTTTAATTGACTTTTAGTTTTTTTTAAAAAGTGTAAAAACTCGGACGAGTCGGGGCGAGTTTCTGTCAAAACCGAGTTTTCCTTGAAACTCGACTCGAAACTTGGCCGAGCCGAGTCAACTCGGCCGAGTTTCGAGTCGACTCGACGAGTTTTAAAACTATGAGCAATAATATGTTCCTCGTTGAGGGATGTCTTGGGAATCCGTACTAGGTATAGAGGAGTCACAATAGATTGGTAGCAGCTCTCCTTGAGAACTATGAATTATTCAGAATCATCATTTCACAATGGTTTGTTCAGTTTAAATACAAAGCGGAGCTTTGCTTCACGGTAAGCAGAACTCCCCTTTTCACTTTTAGCAGTGACAATCATGTAATTGTGGATAAAACGTGTCTATTAATAGTGTCATTGTCTCTCCCTAATTACAAGGTTGCAATTATTTTTGCAATAAACAAGGAGAGTTCCACTTTCCGTTCGTATAGCTTTTCCTCAAATTACACTCTTGTTCCTTTTCCTATTTTTAGGCAAATTCAAATTCCAATGGGAATTTAAAGACACATGCAGCAGAATCTCCTATTCCATAAAGAAAATAAAGGAATTGGAAATCCCATAACTAACTATTGCATTCATGAGAGTTTGACTATGAAATGCTCATGAGTTCAAACTCCAGTGAAACAAACAAGAGGTAGTGCTCTTGATAACCAAGCAACAATTATATTATTTTTTTTCCCATTTTAGCAACAAATTCTTTCTCAAATTCACTCCTATAATAATAATCAACTGGGAGTGCTAAACACACTTCCCCCTTATGCACTCTCCCCTTTTCAGGGCAACAAGACAACATTTTTCTGTCAGATCCTTGTAAGTCCCACCACAAAATCCTTATCTTCTTACCCGAAAAAGAATAGTGCAATACGGAGTGTGACCAACAAAATCCAATAACCAAACTGTCTTTCAAAAAGAGCCCCATTATTCGAATAATAATAATAAAAAAACTCATTGTGTTCAACATTTCCTTGTCTGTACTGTGCCTTGTCTGCATTCATATTAACCTGAGAAAAAAATACAATTGAATCAATTATTATTCTAAAAAATAAGGGGGGAAAAAACTACGGACAGTAGGTAAGGATGGTTTTATTGCGTAACAAACACAGTACATTCCACACAGGGTTCTACGCAAGCATGTACAAATTCCAGTATTTTGTTGGGGTGGGGGGATTTTTACGGCTTGAGAAAAAAATAGAAAGAAAGCAATGTAAATACATCTTTTCATCAATACAAAACAATTAGCATTTTAGAAGTGAAATAGAGGGCAAGGAGAAGAAAGAAGAGGTGGTGGCCAGGATAATTCTTAGAGCTACCATTTGGTAGCATCGGGAAATCGTCTGGAAGAGGCATTTCACAGTTCTCACTGTTAAAATAGAGTCTCCGAGGGAAAGCCCAACCGTTTCCCAGCGTAAATGATTCTGAATCCTTGTTCAGAAGTATCTCCGTTGTCACTGACCCCAGTTGCTTCTCATTGGCTTGTAAAAGATCACCATTGTAGTAATTTATCCCCCAGAAGAGAGCCACTCCATCTGCCAAGAGTTCCCATCCATGAGAAATGAATCAGATATACAATAATGGAATAAAAATAAAGTAGGCCCATGTACCATAAAGGTTCCTTATTCTTTTTAACACATGGGATATTTAGAAACCATGCTGATCAGAGGATTTTAACTATCCAATCTAGACCTTAAGTTCACAGTTAAACATGGACAAAGTTCACAGTTGGGACAAAGAAATCTATAAAATAGGTTATTAGAAAATTTTCAGATGTGATCAGTACAAAATTTGGGTTATGGCGCATAAATTGAATATCAGTTGGCATGCAACATGTAAAGTATGGCCAGAGAATCATCTCATATCTTTCTCATAGTAAAGAAAACTCGACCACAGACGTCTCCCGCCATAATTGACATAATAAGTCCGGGCTTTAGTAGCAGGACTGCATGGTACTAGGGTTAACTGAGACCTTGCCTTAGAACAAATTTCAAATAGCTTGAAGCAAGCTATTTTGTAAGATGAATATAATTTTATATGCAGCAGATAAAATGTTAGGGTTTAGACATTTTACATGCATCATATAAAATTTATATGCCACATACAATTTCAAAACCCTAACCTAATTTAAAGGGAAGATCTCAGTTAACCCTAGGACCACTCAAACCCTTTGATAAATGGTTCCATGTGCTGATTGTGGATTACAGATGAGGGAAAACATATCATGGTTATTCTGTAAAACTTAGTGATTTTGAGAATCAATAAATAGGTAATCACCCTATCAAACAAATCGAACATACAAGTAGAAAAGGGAATAACAGAACAAAAAAAATATTTTAAAATAAATAACACTTCAGTAAATGATATTACCTGTAAGCCCAACAGTGGGGAGCAGCGTACTGTTAAAGCTGTACGTTCTAGCAGACTGGCTGAAACCAGGATGCTGAACCAACACATTCCAGTTGCTGTAGTTTGTCCCATAGTTGTAATTAGAGACCGTCAATTTGACCCTCCACTGCTCCCTGTAGTTTTTTTTCACATGCCAGTGGACTCCAACTGGGCACATGTGAGGGGTGCATTGTACTATGTTATCGAGCTCGGGATCATCTGACTGTAACAATGGGTGACCTTCTCTGCTTTCAGCAAAAAAGAAGTGGGCAAAAAAGTGACTGAAATGAATCTATAAACTATAATCTGATCATAAACACATAATCGTTGAAAAATGCCTCGAGCAGCATGTTGTTATAATCAATGGATAAAAATGTGGTTAATAATAAAACTGGATGAGGTCAAAGTAACGTACTTAATGCATGAGACTGTTGTGTTCCCGCATCCACAGCTGCATGAAGGGCATGATGTGATCAGAGGATTGTAAAATGTTGAGAGAGAAACACAACAGGTTGGTGCCTTGTTAGCCACAAAACTAGAGTAAGTGCATGTTGATTTCCATGTTCCTGCAAATAACAGAATCATTAACACAATTTAGTTTATTTTAGAGGGTGCTTAGATCATCTTAGTAAACAGAACAAAGATGATGATGGATGTCAGGTCTGCCATGTAGGTCCTCATTTATAATCTACACTCCAATAATTTGAGTTTCTCTCTTTTTTTAAATGGTAATAACTGGAAGTCTTATTTAAAGGCATTTTCTGTCATAATATGGACAGTAACAATGACCAGTTAAATGGAATACCAGGTATCAACAAAAGTTTTTTTTTTTTTTTTGGGGAGTGTGGGTAAGAATCTTGCAAGTAAGTTTTGCACCCAAACCTCTGTTGGTCCAGGATTTCAAACATGGATCTGTTGGCATTCCACAATTAGACCTGACCAACTGGGCAAGGACAAGTTGGTCAGAACAAACATTTCAGCACAAATTGGTTCGAACAAGCATTTGAGCACAAGTTGGTTCGAACAAGCATTTCATGAAAATCAATTCCATGATTCTAACTTATTAGTTCAATAGAGAATGCTAAAACTTAAAAAACTAGTTAATCGGTTTCACTTCTTTAAAAAAACATCCTATTTGTTTTTTGGCACTCTTTAGTTACACTACATAATTGGGATCTCACGTCTTTCTCTGGAGTTATTTTTCTACAAGAAAAACAGGAAAAGGAAAAAGAAAGCATTAATGAGAGGAAGTTCTCAAGGAAGATGAACTTCCCAAAATGGGAAAGCTAAGGTATCCTCAAGAAGATCATAATATAAGACTCAATATTTAATGGGCAGAAGTTGGAAGAGATCCACAAAATATCAAACTGATCGGTAAATAACCATCTGATTTTAGAAAAGCAGTGGGGCACTTCAATTGGTCCCGCTTCAGGGACCGACGCCAAAAGTCAACTTGGTTGGATGATTGCAAATATCCAATTTCACAATATTTTTTCTCACCATCGGAAAGATCACTGTAGGTCAGACAGCTACAATCATCCAATCAGGTTAATTTTTGTGACCCACTGAACGGTGATGTGCACCCGTGCACATCAGACAGTTACGACCATCCAATCAGGTCAATTTTTTATTGATCCACTGAATGGTGATGTGCATCACGTGTAGTGAACCACATATTATCTCATAGTGAAGTTTGAGTATGAAAGTTTGTGACTGACTTTTAGAGGTGGTGGTGTAAAACAATGTTCTCCGATTTCTGGCACCAATATGGATGATGGCAAGTACTTACTGAAAACCTGCACTTCTCTTCTACCACCAATCACGGGAAAAACTGTGGGTTTAACATCTGCAAATAGGCCACAAGTATAGCCTGGCCCTGGTGCCATCAAAGTGAGATTCATAGGCAAATAACCAGAGGAGTTGCTCTCCAAGTTGCCGACTATGATTTCAAAGGACGAGAAGGAATTGGAAGGATTGATAGCCCAGCCAGAGAGAAGGCCACCATGGCAGCAGTTTTCTGATCTGTTCACTGCCGTGGCATCCGGCATGAGGTCAACTATGACTGGATCTCTCTTGCATGAGTGTGGGGTCTGGAACTTGAAGGATGAGCAATTCCCTTGCTGGGTGGCAAAGGCACCAGTCATTGACCAGATTACCTCATTTCTGGTCCACGTCAATCCTAATTTCCACCCAGGTTTGTCCACGTGCCGATACTGGTAGTAGTTTTGGATGGTCACCCTTGCCTGTAAACATCCAAAAAGAATTTATTGAGAAATCGAGAAAATCAGATGACATTTCTAAGAAAAAGAATTATACCATCCAGACTCACTCTTGGTGTCTGTTTGGATTGCAGGGATTGAAACACGGGTGAGAATTCCAATGCATAGGCATTGCAATCTCTATGAATTGGAAAGCCTATGTATAAGAATTCTATTGTTTGGTTGAGAGTTGAGACCGTGTAATTTTCTCGAAACAGGCTATGAACTCCAAATTCACTGTTTGAATCCCTAAAAATCCAGTTGATAATTAATATGTTTGTTTACTGAGAATAGATAGACAAATATCTTTTAAGATGATAAAACAAACAGATTGGAACATAATGAATTGGGCTTACCATCCGAATGATTTAAAATCAATAGAAAAGTGGGTCCCAGTTCTTATTACAAACAAAGACATTCTTATTATATTATAGAGTCCTAGTTATATAAAAATATTAAAAGTTTCATAGATTCCTTGTTTTCCATTTATTTTTTTTTAAAATTATTTGTTTTTATAAAACGAAAAAGCAGTTTATACTTTATAGTACATACTAAAAAACAATATAGAATATATTTAATGGAAACCATTGTATATTTCAAGGAAATATTTACTATTTCTATAATTTAATTATTAGAATGAACAGCCATCTTATATTTCTAAAATTTTATTAAAAATAAAAATACATTCAAAAAACTTAAAAAATTTAAAGAATGTATATATATATATATAATTTTTTTAAAAATTTCTGTATTTTTTAAAATTTTAATTACACACAAATGAGTTAAGAATAATTTTAATAAACAATTATTTAAAATGTAATTAAAAAATTAAATATTATTATAGAAATTATAAATTAAATTATTTATTTAAAAGTAATTTGATTGCGAAATAATCTAGGAAGATCGAGGAACAAAGTTAGTATGTTCTCATCTAGATGAGAATAGACACAAATCTTTTACAATTTGCTCTCTCTCTTTCTCGACTTTCCTAGTTTATTTTGCATTTGAAATACTTTTAACTAAATAATTTAATTTGTAATTTCTTTAAGTAAAATTTTATTTCCATTATTTTAAATACTCACTAAATAAATTTAAGTAATTGCTAATCTAAATTATGTTTAAATAAATTAAAAATTCAAATAAATTTGGAAGAGGGGTAGTAAGTTGTAAAAGATTTGTGTTAATTATCATGCACACGTGAGTTGCAACAAATCTAGGAACTGACACTATTTCAATTCCCTTATGAATTTAAAGTCATAGGAATTTTTGTGTGTGAGTGAGAAAGAAGGGGGGGGGGGGGGGGGGTAACAAACACTGGAATTGGAATTCTTATCCTCCAATTCCAATTTCCACCCCTGTCAATTCATGCGATCAAACAGGTCCTTGGTGTAATTAGATTATGTAACTTCACCTTCTTTATGTTTTCTCCTAACAATGAAATAAATTACTTATATAACTGCACGCATTTGTTAAGGTTCTATATCCCCCCCTGTTTTACACAGGTCAACTCTTTGTTTAGCATTTAGAAGATGCGCCCCAACTGTTGGTCACAAAGACCAGCGAGTGGTTAGGGGAACACTATTCGAGAGCAAAATAATTTTGTCCCAACAAGACCATTTTTTGCTCAAATTATCTGCGAACCCTCAACTCCCATCAGAAACCTCTGTTTATTAAAAAAAAAAATTAAGTCCAAAGCAAGAAATCCATCACTTCAATTTGTATCATCCATTTAGATTCCATTAGACCTGGCCAACTCACCAGGTTTCATAGTAAAAACTAAAAAGACCAGCCTGATGAATCAAGTATTTTTCTCCAACTGATTACTCAGTTAGTATATTTCCCTCTATTTGATGCTGAATGGCGACCATGTTCAACATAGTTATTAAATAGATGGATATGCAGTTTAAAGAAGATTATAATACTAACCACATAGCCATCAGGTGTCCATTGATAGATGTCGAAAGTAACTGTAATGTTTCCATTTGGATCTAAAGGATCATAGCAATCTGCAAAACAATTGAAACAAACATCAATTTAAGCAACAAAAAAAAATCTCTACAGCAGCTGAATAAAAAGAAGTAACAAAGAAAAGATGCAATGCCTGCTAAAGTGCACATGGCAACTAACAGAATCACAATTAGGGCAAAAGGTGATATACGAGAATAAACCAGCTCCATTTTGCTTTGGAGATTAGCAGGTAGATATAAATAGAAGTGTTAGAATGAGAGAAACAAAGTCTGCACGAGCTTTACTAAAAAGGATAAATTGTTCTAATTGCAGTTAGATAACCCAATTCCGAGGTCTTTCATCTTTGTCAAACTTTTAAATACAAACAATACGCATTGTAAAGTTCAACTGGATGAGAATAGACAAACTCCCATGACCAAGTCTTAGGAAATCCAGTAGACTATCAGATGATCCACGTACACTAAGCAACAGAACATATAGCTCTGGAAGGCCCCTTTTGTCTTTTTCCCCATAACTTATGTAGTGTACTCCATACAAGGTACGGCACACATGCTTGAGACAAATGAATGATATTATCTATTGCACTTACAATAAACAAAAAACTGTTGCTGCTGTAAAGCAGGATTATCTAAGGTGCCACCTTAAGACCAGAAAGCCATTCCTAAATGGCATTGCTGTGCATCCGTTATTATGTGCAATGGAGATGGGACCCAGCACATTATGGGTCCTGCGAAAAAAAATCCCAAGTCAGCAATAAACCCAATGGGTCACCTCAGCCCGAGTAGCTCAAACCATTGCAGCTTAACTTATCGTCATCGTCCAAGCCTTACCTGAACTTGGAGTCCAGTAACTTTTCCCTTTCCCATGGAACCGCCTAGGAGATCTTTCAAACAAAAATCAACTCGATTGGATGATTATGACTATACGATCAACAAAATTATTTCTGGACTCTGCCTTTCTTTGAGCATTCATCGTCCAAGTCTTACCTGAACTTGGAGTCCAGTAACTTTTCCCTTTCCCATGGAACCACCTAGGAGATCTTTCAAACCAAAAATCAACTCGATTGGATGATTATGACTATACGATCAACAAAATTATTTCTGGACTCTGCCTTTCTTTGACCATCAAAAATAATGAAATTGTACAGATTGCTATTGTCATTCAAATGTGTCGATCTTTGTCTAGATATCATAGGTGGGACCCACAAACTGGTAAAGCCCACGAAGACTTCATGTGCACCAGATCCCTTAGGCTGTTGGTTGAAATCCTTAATCGGCTTCTCTTCTAAAGATATAGCATGTACAAGTCAAGTATAATTCGAAACAGCAGATGTTGTATAAATAAAACCAGTAAACTAGATAAGTGAAGCCACAATTCATATTCCATAGCCAGTTTTTGGTGATACTGATTCTAATATTGTTCTCACATACAAGTGTCGCACATGGAGGGGCTGGATCCGATAGATTAAACCTTATGGATTTCCAAGCTGAACCCAATCAATGATCAGAACCATCCGATCTACACTTTTATTTGGACGATTCTCTCTCTCTCTATACACACACACACACACACAGAGCTATACATAGGCATGACTGTGTATGAATACATGCCTTGATGTTCTGAGAATAAAAGGGTAAGAATACGCAAGTTCAATTTAAAGCTCAAATGCCAAGAGTTGTTTGGCAATTGGAAATAGAGGATCATACCAATCCAACGATTTGGAAATGCCATGACTTGGCCAAATCACTTTTGACAGAGGCAAACCACTGATTTATGGGGGGGAAAAAAGAAAATATGAAAATCATAGCCTAATCATGGCATGTTTCAAGTCAGAGACTTTCCTACTAGTTGGGGCTTAAAATAACTAGACTTGGACAAGCTATGAGCCGATTCACCAATTTCCAACCCTATGTAAAGCTTCCAAAGATTAACTTACCTCCACAATCAAAACATATGAAATTAGTTCAGAACTCTAAGAATTATCAGTGTCTTCCAGTGATCCTCGGAACAAATTTCACAGCATTGCGGCAATTCATAGATGACAGAAGTCTCTTCATAACTAAATAGAAACAGTGTGATGGAGCTAATGAGGCCATACCCTAGAGCATGTCCCTCATTGTATTACGTTGCTTTCTGAGCTGCCCTTTTGACCGATTTGATACTCATATTCTACAGAAGCCCGACAAAGTTAACCAAACAATCAAATGAGCTAATGAGCTCACCATGTCCCTCACTGTGTTACGTTGCTTTCTGAGCTGCCCTTTTGACCGATTTGATACTCATATTCTACAGAAGCCCGACAAAGTTAACCAAACAATCAAATGCCACTTGAAAGGCATTGTTCTGATAATCCACTCTCACTGATCAGGCAACCCAGCCCAGCCAAGAAGCCCAATAGTGCAGACACAATTCTCTGCCCAACGCTCAATTTTAATAATCTGACCGAAGAACATAAAACAATATTTAACCATGCTCCTGTGGCTACAAGCTGTATTACTGTTATAGGCTACTGAACATGACAAGATCCATTCTGCTCCTTCTACTAGTATTTTGAAGTAAAACCCAAAAAGGCCTTCTTTTCCACGCATTCTGAGTATCTCATTTGATGCGACTCAGTTCCAAGAAGGCATCATTATAAAAATTTAATCACAAACTTCTCCTCATATGCTCCCAGATTCACATGGAGGCATTTCATAACAAGCTTGATGATGATAACTAAAGCATAAATCTGAGTCCATGGTAGAAAAGCTCCTAAACCCACCAACACTTAAAAGAGCTTCAGAGAAAACAATCTGGTCAAAATAGAACTGGGTCACCAACATATCTCCCCAAGAGAACCGTTTCAATGAGATCATCATTTGGCACAGACCCACAAGAGACAACAGCCCAAGAAACCAAAATCTCCCAAGCATTTCACAGAAGCTCCTCCTGAATAAAAATGGCAGTGAAACTACAATGAAGGAATCTGGTTCAGGCATTCCTTCTAACATGTTACAAGCGTTGTTCAAAAAGACAGCCGAACTAGATTCGTTCCGATAAACGATAGTTCCTTGTGTTTCTGTATGTTTTGGCTGCATCAGAATCTGTCTGTTACAGTAAGACTGAATTAATGATTGTTACTTATCAAAATAATAATAAAAATCATTGTCCGCTCTTTTTGTCTGTTACGACATACGAGGGATACGGCGGCTGGATGAAACCCATGGAGCATTGGGTCCCACGTCAAGCATTTCATTGATTTGTCCTCTTGACGATTGCGTTCTCGCTCTCACAAAGCCGCCCCCTTCAACTCGGTTTAATTTTTTTTAAATACCTGTGACTGTGGTCAAATTTTTTATCTAAAAGGCAAGGGTAGAAGGGTGAACCTAAGGGGTGACTGAATCTTAACGACAGTTAAAGAGAGTTAAAAAGGAGACAAGTGGCAATAAAAGCGGAGCCGAGACGCCCCTCCTAGCATGACCGATTGAGTAGGTGATTATTCTCTTTACAGAAATACAAACCCAGTCCCAGTCTTCCCATATGCAAGGTGGTGGCACCAAATGTCAGTCATCTCCATGTTATAGAGTAAAAACACCACTTGTTGCAGCCACAGTATGTTTGTAGAAAAAAATTGGCTTAGAGGGTTTGGGGCTAGCACTTCTCGGAGTATTAACAAAAGACTCCTATGGGTGTGTTCGGTTGAGGGGTAAATGGGTGAGAGAAAGTAAAGTGAAATTATGTGAAGTGAAGTAAAGTAAAGTAAAGTGAAAGAATTGTATAAATTCTCTTGTGTGTTTAGTTTGGGAGAAAAGTTTAGGGGAAAATATAAATTTTTTCAAAATTTCCCTTTGCTCTCTTTAGGAATAGGGTTTAACAAAAGGTAGATTTGAAATTAGAAGCTTTTACTTTACTTTCTTCCATAATTCTAACTTTTTAGTGGAATAAGGTTTGGGTTAAAGTGAGAGAAAGTTAGACACTATTGAGAAAGTTCAAGTTTTACTTTACCTCAAAATCCTTCAAACCGAACAGAAATCTCCCACTTTCACTCACTTTCCCTTACATTCCCCTCAACCAACTCCCACTTTCCTTTACATTTCCCTCAACCGAACACACCCTAAGGAAGAGTTGGGATCATATTCAACTTCAACTGCAATTGAACTCCCTTGTTTTAAGGATTCACAATCTTTAGGCTCAACAATCTAATATTCCTTTGTAGAAAAAAATAAAATATTAAAAGTTCTTATCCATCGCAATTGGTCAGGATTTGACTCCTTAGGAATTATCAGTTAAGGTAACTTGAGCTGACTTGTTGGCTCGGTTTGGCTTGGCTTGATCAAGTCAAGTTCAAAACTGAAGTTTGACTCTATTGAGCCCAGACCAGCTTTTATTCAAGCTTGAAAGTGTGTTCAAGTCCAAGACTAAATTGACCCGTTTCGCTCTTAACAGTATATATTTTCTATTATCTTATTTGTGTTTGTCTCAGGTGCATCCGAGTTTCTAGACAAAGAATCAGTTTCACCGGCGATTGACTTCCCCAGAAGGAAAATTGGCTACTTTTGGAGATTTAGTTCAAGCAGAGAAATACCTCATCGCATATGCTGCTCGCCCAGTTGCAATTCTTACTGTAGCTGCAATCTATTATTGGGGGGAGAAGTCTACGGCCCTCAATCAAACAAAAAAGTTTGTAAGAGAATTTAAAAAAAAAGAATTTTGTGATGATTTTGAAATCTTTTTTTTCTTTTTAGGTAATCGATTATCCTTATGCATGAAGATAATCAATTTGGTCATTGACGAAACGGCCGTTACCCTGCAAAAAAAAAAGATGGAAAGCCTTTCCATTGCTTTGGTTAGCTCAGATCTCATTTAGAAGACTGAGAATCGGTTGATGGTGTAGGTACCCATCAGCTCTTACACCACTAGTTGTAGGGGTGGGCTGAATTCGATACGTATTCGAAAAATTAGGCTTAAAGCTAAGCTCGAATAACATAACTTGGCTTGAGGCTAATGCTTATCCGAATAACATTTTTAAAAAGTGATTATGCTTATCCAATAAAATTTTAAAAACTTAAAAATATGCCAACTGAAATAGAATTTAAGAAAAGTTTTAAAAAGATAAGGGTCATTTGGATGAACTTTTTTTCCTGTTTTAAAAAAGGGGAAACGACTTTCTGTTTTCAAATTTTTTTAAGCTAGAAACACTTTAGTAGGTGGTGGTGCGGACTGCAGAGCATTCGTATTTTCTACTTTTGTTTCGTATTTCTAAAAACAGAGGTTACCTTTAATTTTAAGAAAATGTTATTAGTTTTTAAAAACAAAAAACAAAATATTGTTTACCATACATATTTTATGCAAAAAAAATAAAATTTAAAATTTGTTTTTTAAAACAAAAAACATAAAAATTGAAATTGCAACCAAATGAGGCCTTAGTATTGCTGACCGAGAACAATGCAAATAGGAAGTTAAATATATTTCCTGCCAAATATATAAATCCATGGCAGCAGTTGAGTACTTGAGTCCTGACTGAGATATTTTTCGGAATAAACATATAATAAAACTGAAAGTAACAATCATAATAAGTGCACAAACCTAGTGGAAGTTAAATACAAGATCAAGCTCACTCACATTGCTGAATAAGTGATCCAAAATCTCCACAAATAAATGGATGCAGTCCAAATATGCTAACCCGTTATCAGTAATATCAACACCCATTGAGAAAAACAATCCAGCATATCGCCTGCAGATAATCTCGGGTGTACGGAACTGCAAGAAAAAAAATATTATCACACTTAATTATGTCTAAAAGAACATCCTGATAGACAAGGCCCATCTAGGAGGTGATCCATCATATGAGCAATAAGATCAAATATTCAGCAGGCCTCACGAACAATAAAGAAATGTGCTATTTCACTATTACAAATACTTCAAATATTGCTGAATTACTATCTTATGTGAACTCAATACAATTACCTTCAGTTACATTTCTTAATTCTCAATCCAACCACATGCAAGGAAATTACGTTACAAAATTCCAAAATCTACTCTTCAAAAAATAAAAATATTGAGACCTTATTTGGTAATCTGATCATTCTCCTCTCCTAGAATTCATGTGCATACTTCGAATTTGCAGCAGCCAAGAGAGCCGCTCCAATCCCTGACCCGTCTTTTGAGTGTTCTATTATTACATTCTTTGATATTTCAAACCCCAGAAGCTCCGTGACCGCATCTTGGAGATATCTTCTGTACTGGGGGTAGTGCTCATACAAGCCTCCATCCATTGCCACCACTGTCCGCCTTCCGAAGATGAGACCTTTGGATTCCTGTTCCATCTTTTGGAGAATCCCCACAATTCCTGCACCTGCTAACCGCCCACCTCGCTTCACGATAGTGTCGCAGACCTGTAAGACGACCTTCCTCGCAGTTAAGTTGGAATTTACCTGTTGCCAATTGCGTGGAACTAAATGACCATTACATATATAGATAAAACAGAATTTCAAATGAGGGGTTGTGGTGTGCAATCAAATTTACCCCAACTACATCACATAATATTGATCCTACTGCTTCTAGATTGTCAGAAGTGTCCTGTTGCATGGCACACAGATCGGGGGTCCTACAAAATAAAGTTCAGGACAGGCTTTCTTGTGAACAGGAATCCAAGTAATTCAGCCGAATATTAATAGTACAGAAAGAGAGAACAAAATTTTCCACTTCAAAAAAATCCTACTTTCATAAAGGTCATCAGGAGTTAGGTGATTCATCTGATAATTCCTTTGGAGAAATAACGACTAAATTGGAAAATTGTGAATGAAAGAAAGGAAAAAAAAAAGGGGGGGTAACACAACAGTAGTGACTGGAAATGGGAGAGGAATATGAAGTTCAAGGCCAACATGCATATGTTTCCATGAAGGCAGCTGGAAGATCCATGCATGATACAGTTGAAAATATGAGCATGATTACTGAGTTGAGTCTCTCTGACTGGATTCTTCTATATTGGATTATCTGTGAAGAATCCTTTATCTCTATCTATTACCTGGCTAGAAACATATATTTACAGAGTTGACTCACTCTCACTGGATTCTCATATATTGGATTATTTTTTATGCAAGTGAATTATCTAGATATGTGCTGATATATTTGGTAAACTTAACTGAATCCTATAGCTTGTTTTATACCGAAAGGGTTAAGAAGGAAGGCTAGTCCTGAAGCTGAACATAGGTCTCATACAGGCTTTCAACACTTTAATGGTGATTTTTTCCTTCTATTACACTGAAATGTAAGTAAATTCAGCCATTGCAACTATCTAAGTTGGTGTTCTTTAATTTTGTAGTGTGTTGAAAGTTGAAACCACCACCTGGGCTCAAAACCTGTCCTTACCTAGTAACTAATCATCACGCTTGCCTCCTCCCCCCTCCACACACTCACAAAGAAAATAATAAGTCACAGTTCTTTAAATCCTTCTCATTGTACTTGTGAATCCTTGAAATGTATCTCAAATTTTCTTTCTATCAGCAAATGAATCACGATGTTTCTAGAAAAGAGAAATCAACTGTTATGGATCTAAATTTTGCTTGTGTTACAGAGGATATACTGAAGCATCTCCCATCATATTTTTAGGGAAACTGAGAACAGTAATATGTATAAGGAGTCAGCTTGCTAAGTCGCATACACCTTAAATGAATTGCACATGCTATCAATTTCTGATTCGGATGTTACCATAAATATATCAGTTGATCTGCAAATAAATTCATGACTCCTCGGACTCACAGAGTAATTCCTATATGTAACAGTGGTTGACACAAGGAAAGTCTTGAGACCTTTGGTGCTACCTGAGTACCTGACAGGCTGAAGTAGAGAGGCAGATCTACTTACCTAAGTACAAATGGTGCAGAGAGCTTTTCTGGGACAGATTCGCCAAACAGTGCACCTGCTTCAGCCATCTTGAGCAACACTCGTCTTACAATTTCACCAAGGTACATACCAGAGATTGTCTTCTCAAATATCTGTCACCATTAGAATATGATTATAAGAACAATCCAAAAATCAGATAGTTTGTGCGTCATTGGTACAAAAAGACAAACTGACATATAAAATGAGGTTACCTGCTCACCAGGATTAATACTAGCAGCATCCATATCTTTATCAAACTCTGTTAAAGGAAGGCCATTAGAAAATGCTCCCCACTCGGTGTTAATAATCTGTACGAAGAAAATATTGCAAAACTGAGTCGTAACACTGACTTGCATGTTATAGGATATCTCCTTTCAGAATTGGAGCAATGAGTCACTGGTGGTAGCCAATGCATCAACTTTTCAAAGTTGCAGCTAGGCCTAGTTTTTTAAACACGGTTGAGGCTTTTTTTAAAATAAAAAAAACATGGTTTAGATTAACTCGATTAAAACATCCACAAATATAAGAATGGTTAGCTACACACCATTCTTCTAGAAGCAGAATTCTCGCCACGTAGTTTTGGAATAGCATCCATCTGTTCTACATAACATGCATTAGTTCCAGTGCCCAAAATGACAGCAACCATGGCATCATCATCCCAGTAGCGCGCTCCGGCTAGTGTTCCCACAGTATCATTTACCTGTTTGCAGAAATTAGAACATATTGGTAAATTCAATATACAGAGAAAATAAGATTCTAGAAATACGTTAACATGAGTAAACTTACCAGGGCAGACACTCGCATATCCAATCCCTGTCTTCCCATAGCTTCGTTCAAACAAGCAACTACATTTTTTCCAGCCTGCCAAGAGTCTGCATTCTCAGTTATGCTAGCATCAAGAGAAAAATTATAGCTTATGAATGTTAAAGATCTACATCTAGACATATAGAGAAAAGAGACCTTGTTAATTATTTCTCCTATGGTTGACTCAAATGAGCAAACAAAAATTACTACGCTGTTTCTGTTTTGCCTCCAGAGAAATGAACCATGCACAACCTTGAGAAGCTAATTCAAAGCTTCACCGGTAAGTTGACTTAGGATCCTTTCTTTTGCGGAGACTTATAAAGTCCCGCACTTAGTGATTCTTTTCAATGGACAATATGCATTTTCTTTTGAAAACTAGATGTATCCATGCTTTTCATCTAGTAAGTTGCAATTCCCGTAAGAATTAAAATGCAACAAAATGAATGACTTCAGTTCTCATAAAATTTTGTAAGAGTTGAAATCTCATGATGGTAAGAATTAATCTTGTTTAAGACCTTGACAAAGTGACTCAAATTTCCTACCAACTACCATGATGAAGTGTAGAGTGCTAAGCTTATGTCCCAGCAAAAGTACAGACCCTTTATAGAATTCCATTTCCAATCATCAATTTGTTGTATCGTGATCCTCCTACCCCACAATACACAATAAAAAAAGGGAAAGATTGCTGCATTGTTATCTAGGCTTTCACTCATGCTTGTCAGACCCATTTGTGATTCCAGAGTATTTCAGTTAAGTGATCAGATTGCATTGGTTTTTACACTACTTTTGGAGAGTCACTTAGCTCCTTTTTATGTATTACAAGTTAATCATCAAGAACTCCTCAATTTTTCTTATTTGCACAAAGAAACTAAAACACTAAACAAAAAATTAAGGAAAAAAGTAACAAAGAAACAGAAATACCAACCGTTCCAGAGACGGCAAAACCCTTTGTCCACTTGATTAATATGCCGGAATCAATGGAGGTTTGTTTCACAGGGAAAGAAAATGTAAACCCAACTTCCCTCTTCATTCCAGGAGGCAGGCAAAACTTCCCACTCTCTTTTTGGACAAATCTCGCTAACCCGGATGCAATAAAATCAAACAATTCCTACAGTGTATAGAATTAGTCAATAAACCAGGTAATATAAATAAATCTAGAACATGTCGAAACACTGTATCAGAGTGAGAAACAAACTGACATCAGAGGTACCGAACATCAGTTCCGGGGGAATTGATACTTGCTCGAATTCAGTATCGATAACCCGCTTGTCCTTTCCTCCCAATTGCACCCTTAGCACTCTAAAGTTAGTACCTCCGAGATCCAATGCGTAAAACAAGCCTTTCTCGTTCCTTTTAGAATGCAAAGAACATCATCAGATCTATGAAATTTGAGTACAAATAACCTCTGTATTTAGTAAAAACATCAAACTGGACAATTATTATGTTGGAGTCTACCAAGTTGGATTTCAGTTTTCTACCCCTCTTCTTGTTCAAGTTTTCTGAGAAGTACTAATTTCTTGATCTTTCTTGTATCAAAATTTACAAAATCTTGTTCTTAATCTCTACAAATTCTTCCTGGCCTATTATGTTAAATAAAAAAAATACATTCCCTCAAGATTTAAAGAAGGAAAATAACAAAACAAATACCCAAAATTTATTGTTTCAGATCTTCTTGAAAAATTCAAGAAGAACAACCCCATTATCAAACACTCAACTTTGAGGAAATTAAACAGAAAGCTCTTGGGAAAGTAACCGAAGATACCCGGTTGGCAAGCTGTTAACAAAGCTAAGTATCATCTTGAGATTGCTACCACCATCGACGGCGAGGCCAGCTCGCATATCAGCGGCCATGGCGTCTGCAACGTGGTGCAATACAGGGAGAGGAGTGGCGCAATTCTTCTGAAGATTGGTGAGGATTGGGACGACGGAGAGGGTGGTAGATCGGACGGCCATCCTTGGCCGTGGCATCCCTCTCGGAGATCGAGAAGGGGAGAATGGGCCCACGGTAGCTGAAGCTGCAGCGACCGCCATTGATGGTGGTCGTTAAGATCGATGACGAGAGAAGGAACAAGTTTTGACGGTTATGTTGAAATTGAAGCATGAAACAGAGAAGACTATCTCTCTCTATCTATCTATCTATCTTTTATTAAGGAAGGTTGGAAGAAGTTTTCAAGTCTTGAAAATAAAGGAAAAGTTACAAAATACAGTTAACTACCCGCTCGCTCGCTACTGGCTGTTTCGTATTTCTTGTTTCTTCTGCCTTTTTAGTTTTTTCTTTACTCCACCATTCGGACGGGTATCAACTTTTAAATGGGGCGGATGTGACGATGCTGACGCTACCTCTTTGGCTAGCCATTGTGAGATGTCAACTACAGTCCTACAGCTTCTATACTAATACTATATACTAGTTGGTGCCACGTGTCATACCTCAAATCTCTCGATTCTCTCTTTAAGTTGATGCCATGTGTCAATGCCACATCTTGATCATATTGACGCCACATATTTGTTTACGTGGCAAATTTCTTTCCCATCCAATAAGAAGATGCCATATCTACAATTTTCTTTATTAATATGGTATTTATTTAAAAAATCCATTCTTCCTTCCAATAAATGATAGTTACTAATCTATGTAATACATTCAAGTCTATACGTTTTGTTTTTTCGAAGGCAAACTGACAAGTCTATACGTTTTCAATCAAGAGAGTTAAAAGAAATACTAAAATACCCTCATCTTAATTAGAGTATTGAACACAATTTAAAACTTTGGTAAGTTATTATTTAGACCGTCACTCTCTGTCCATTACTTCGTTCCTCCCTCATTCCTTTAACGTTTACAAACCTTCCTCCAAAGAGTTTAGAGACTAAAATACCACATCTTAAATTAATGAATAGATGAGTACTAATTTACTCAATTATTATTTGAACGGTCACTCCCTCCTTTCTTTAAGGTATAGAAACTTTCCTCCAATAAAAGGGGTTTAAGGCTTCAAGCTTATAGAGGAAACAATCCTCCATTGCATGACCCTTCTATCTCCCATATTCATTTATGAAACCCAAGCGTTAACTTTCATTTTTCCTATAAAGATGAAATTTCATTCTTCCTATAAAGATGAAATTTCATTCGTCTCAGCTTGATTGTAGGACCATTTTTCCTCTCGTCCCCAAGGTATGATGCTGTATTACCATCCTCTTTTCCGATTCTTGGTTTGCTCATGCTAATCTGCAAGACTGACAAGTTGCTCACCCAGATATCAAGGTTCTAAAGGTCCCTGAAGTAATCCATGGGTCAAATTTTCTTCTCATCCCTATCCTTAAACCAAGGAATCTCTGTGAGTTTCAGAAATGAACTCTATATATGATCAATTTTCTATGGAACACAAGTACCGTGATGTTCTTCAAGGCCTTCTATTTGGCGGCTTAGGAAGGAGAGGGCCTGGACAGAATCCCATGAGGCTAATACCGAGGTTGTAGTCAAACATATTGAACCTATAGTTAATTACCAAGGAAGCCAGACCCTCACTAGCCATCCATGACATCTCAAACTATGATAATGGATCGAAGAAGTACTGGATCGGGACTCTTCTACAGCATAATGATCATCTCCATGCCATTCTTTTTTGGTAAACTCAATCATACCACAAGGCAATGACTGAAGGCAAAGACAAGGGAATACTCACACCACCCAAGCAAACATACACACACACACCACATGCAAACTCTCACACACACACCACACACATGCAACCCATGTAAGTTTCACCCTAGAGCTCCTCAAAACGGGTACCAACAGCATAATGATCATCTCCATGCCATTCAAGCGACCGTTTTTCAGTGTGCAAATACTAAATATAGTGACATTTTGAAGTACCTTTGGTTGTATTAGTGGTTGGGTCACTTTTTGCTACCATTTCCCAATCCTTTGAAATTGCCTACACATTAATTTGCTCTTCTTTTACATTTGTGTACACTTGTGTGGGTCATGATGATTTGTCTTTCCACAGCCGGACTTGTGGTCCACCAACATCTTAACCCTAATGGCCCAACTTGGGCATGTCCATTAGGGTTATCTTGATTGTGTCCTTAAACTTAGTGAGCAGTGATTAATGGTCCCTTGACAACATGTATGATGAATGTTGTATCATTTTTAACAATGTCCACATAAAATTAATGTAAAAACGTGCAATTTTTTTCTCATGCATTGGTAGAATAGATGAGATGGTTTGTTGAAGGCATTTTGGCATATCTAGACCCCAAATGACTTGGAATATAAACTTGGGGATTGTGTGCACTTACCCATTATAATATTACCGTCTTCTTTTTCCGACAATGAAATAGAAGTTCCTGAAGCAGGATCAACTCAAATAAGTTCTCCAGTATCCCCAATTTTGGGATATGATGGACTTCTTTTCCCACCCAAGGAGCTGATGGGGTTAGGAAACCGCCGGCAGTGTCAGAGGCAAGTGAAAGATCTTACCTAGAAGGTGAGAATGAATTAGGTCGGCCTAAGCCTTTAAACACTTGGGACTACTTACTCAAGTCCTCATATTCAATTATTATTATCTAACAAATGTGACAAGTGTAACAGTGCCAATCATACAATCAAGATTTGGAGCCAAATCATCTCCGGTGATAACCGGATTTGGCAAATCCGGTTATCACCCCTAGAGGTCACCACGTGTCTCCTTTGACACCCCTTAACCGTGGGTAAGGTTCACCCATCCATAGGCTTCACCTACCCATTTTTGGTTTTTTTTAAATATTAATTCTTTTTTTAAAATTAAAAAACTGTTTTTAATATTAAAAAACTCTAAAAACAGTTTTTTAATTTTTTTTAAAATTAATATTAAAAAAAAAAAAACCAAAAATGGGTGGGTGAACCTTACCCACTGATAAGGGGTGTCAAAGGAGACACGTGGCGACCTCTAGGGGTGAGAACCGAATTTTCCAAATCCAGTTATCACCGTAGAGGATTTGACTCCTCAAGATTTTGATGAGATCATTGACGTAGTTTACAATGGCTCTTCGAAATAGCTTTCATTTAAATACTTCTATTTTTTTTATTCAAATATTTATGGATTTAAAATCATTTTTTCCTCACACTAAACAAAGGATGTCTCCATATTGTAGATGTTTTTTTAAATCGGTAATCATAAAGTGTTGTTTATAATGATTTTTAACATTTTTTTGAACATCTGTGTCTTTCTTCATCCCGTGCATCGCACGGGGTATTTGCTAGTTTTTATATATAAAACAATGCAAGTCCAATTTTCGGCCCCTCTCTAAAAGTTCTTATTACTTTTGTACGAGAAAACAAAATAAATGTGATGGGGTCCAAAAAAAAAAAAAAATTTAAATAAAAAAATAAAAAAATAAAAATATATCACATTATTTTGTTTTCTTGTACAAAAATAGGGAAGAGTGGAAGTCCACATAGCATTGCTATTTTTTATATATATTTATCTTTACTATTATAATGCCAGAGGCGCCGTAGCTTGGATTTTTCAAAATCCCCAAATTATCCTTAGATAAAATAAAATGTTGATTTAATGTTTTACTTTTTACTTTGATTCCCAAACTACCCCATGCTCATCTATCAATTTAAATAATTGAATCACAACCAATCGCGATTGAACTCGGGGAAAGTTCAATCACACCCATGGGTTAACACATGTCCCTTTTAACTCTTATTAATTGTGGCTAACTCCTTTCTCTCATTCTCAAGTGCATTGCACGTGCCACCTTCTAGTGTATATATATATATATATATGACATTTTGGTAATAAGAGTGAAAAAAAATAGATATTCTCATCACTTTTAGTCGTTAAGTTTTTTTTTTTTTGTTAATCAACTATATCGTTTATCTATCTATGTCAGTGGTCAAGGGGTTAGGTGGGTTAGAACTCAAGGTTGGACACTCAACGGCCACACCAGGACTCGAACACAAGTCATTCCTCCCCAAAGATAGATGAGTGTTGCTTTTTTTTTGGGAGAAAGTTTGTCGGACGGCACGAAAATAAAAATGTGTTTTGGCACACTTAACCCAAGAAAAGTATAAGAAAATTCAATTTTCTTTTAGTTTCCCCCACTTTCTTTATCAAATGAACACATTCTCAGTGAATTGGATTTTTTGCTCGCACTCAATTATGTGTATACTCGCAATTCCGGAGAACATTTATTTACATCGAGGACATGAATGAGTTTTTTTTTTGTAATTATTTGTAAATAATGTATTTTTTAGACTGTATACATATTGTGGAACAAGTAGTTGACAAATACTGTAAGGGATAAAATTCGTAAAAAAGAGTAAAAAGAAGGGGTAAAATATGAATTTCTTATGCTAACAAATTCTAACAATTTAGCCGACATAAGCCTACTTGGGCTATGTGCTGGCTCTCTTGAGTGTTGTCTGACAGGTGACCTCATCATGACTACACAAGTCATGATGACTTCAAATGCCTATAAATAAGAAAGAATCACCAGAAAGAACAAGAGGATGGTGCGGAAGGCAAGAGAGGAAATAAAGGGCAGAAGAAGAAGAGGAAGAAGGAGATCTGAGAAGCTTGAGTCATTCACACCCCTACCCGGAGGGCTATGCAGGTGGCCACTCACCTGATTCTCTCATCTTCCTTTGGTGTTATCCGGCTACTTGATGCTTTTTATGGCCTCACAATCTATTATGGTCATCGGATTCTCTCAAATAGGTCATGAATAGTGCTAAATCTGTTATCACGTTGTCTGCTGTGAATAGTGCCGAATCCGTTGTCGCGTTGTCTACTGTGAATAGTGCTAAATCTGTTGTAGCGTTGTCTGCTGTGAATAGTGCCGAATACGTTGTCACGTTGTGTTGTGAATAGTGCCGAGCCCGTTGTCCGTTATCTGATGCACAACGTACCCGTTGTTTGATGCACAACGTATACGTTGTCAGAGCTATGTTATCCGAGCTAGAGCTACGTTGTCAGAGCTACGTTGTCTGTGCCTTATCTGAGCTACGTTGTCTGTGCCTTATCAGAGCTACGTTGTCTGTGCCTTATCCGAGCTACGTTGTCAGAGCTACGTTGTCTGTGCCTTATCTGAGCTACGTTGTTTGTGCCTTATCTGAGCTACGTTATCAAAGCTACGTTGTCTGTGCCTTATCCGAGTTACGTTGTCTGTGCCTTATCCGAACTACGTTGTCGGTGCCTTATCCGAGTTACGTTGTCAGAGCTACGTTGTCTGTGCCTTATCTGAGCTACGTTATCAGAGCTACGTTGTCTGTGCCTTATCCGAACTACGTTGTCAGAGCTACGTTGTCTGTGCTTTATCTGAGCTACGTTGTCTGTGCCTTATCAGAGCTACGTTGTCTGTGCCTTATCCGAGCTACGTTGTCAGAGCTACGTTGTCTGTGCCTTATCCGAGTTACGTTGTCAGAGCTACGTTGTCTGTGCCTTGTCAGAGCTACGTTGTCTGTGCCTTATACGAGCTACGTTGTCAGAGCTACGTTGTCTGAGCCATATTATTTGTGCCTCCTGAGCTACAATCTCCAGAGCATAACAGCAGAGCTCGTCCTCAAGTGCATATACCCAGTGACCTCACGATAAGTATCTTTATACTATTATGTTCATATGTTTATGTGCTTGTGCCTTATACTGACTTTATCATCGGAGCTTATTTCAGGGTGCACACCGGCCCCCTCAGACTCATTCACAGGTGGCGTTTTGCTAACATTCCTCTACCAACTAAGCAGCTATAGACGTGTGACGTGTACGGGATTTTTTCTTTTCAAAATGGCGCCGTCTGTGGGAAAGAGGCAAAGGAGCTTAAACAATCACAAATGACGAGCGCCTTCTACGTCTGAATGAGGCTTTCACTGCATGGCAACAATCAAGAGGTAATTATCGAGTACATTCTCATCCTCAAGTGCTTTATCAATTGAACTGTCCAGTGGCTGCTCTAGTGAATTTTCAATATCAAGTGAATTTCGAAGTGACTTATCAAGTGAAAGATCAATAGAAACGACCAGTGCCATATCAAGTAAAAAACATCGTGAATGCAATGTCAAATGATGTCTTATTTGATATGTCTGAATACGGTGATGGGATACTTGTAGCTTTTTAATGACATGTCATCCGAGCAAGGTGTCTTACCACACGGTTCGACACATAACTAAGCATGATGCTCATTACGGGACCTCTGTGACTCAGTCAGATTCATTGCCCGGTAAGCGACCAATTGACTTATTTTTATGCAATGCCATCTGAGCATGGTGTCATGATGCCCTATTACGAGTCATTCGCGTGAGATAGTATTTGTCTATATTTATGATGGTTTTTGCTGCAAACTCATCCGTGTGTTTATCAAGTGAATCCTTGTGTTCATACAGCTTCACGTGTTCATGCCCCTTCCCGTGCTCAAAGTACCTAATGACTTCATTTTTGATACATGTACATTCTCGTGCTCTCTGACACATGCTCTAAGGCACTATGCACGAGAAGCAATTGCTTTGACCTGACTAGGAGCTGATACAAGCTCGTCTTTGCTGGCACAAGCTCGTCCTCGTTGATGAAAGTTCCTCTTTGTTGTTCGCAAGCTCGGCCTCGTTGTCAATGATTCGCTCTAACTCCTCGGCGAGCTCTGCCTCTACAACATCAGTCTTCATGCGAAAGCACAACGTATCAGTGAGAACGAAGCATCTACAACGGAAGAGAGTGGAGAGCGGAACACAATCAGTGTCTGCGGACCAGGTAGATGCATGTTCCTTTTCACGCTCTAAGCAAGTTACTTGTTTGTTTGTGCAACATGCAGGGTATCGTTTTTGAGAATTTTACCCATGAAGTATTCTCGGCACCTCGAACGGAGTCCAAGGCACCGAGAAGTGGCTAAGTGTAAGGGATAAAATTCGTAAAAAAGAGTAAAAAGAAGGGGTAAAATAGGAATTTCTCATGCTAACAAATTCTAACAATTTAGCCGACATAAGCCCACTTGGGCTATGTGCTGGCTCTCTTGAGTGTTGTCTGACAGGTGACCTCATCATGACTACACAAGTCACGATGACTTCAAATACCTATAAATAAGCAAGAATCGCCAGAAAGAACAAGAGGATCGTGCGGAAGGCAAGAGAGGAAATAAAGGGCAGAAGAAGAAGAGGAAGAAGGAGATCTGAGAAGCTTGAGTCATTCACACCCCTACCCCGGAGGGCTATGCAGGTGGCCACTCACCTGATTCTCTCATCCTCCTTTGGTGTTATCTGGCTACTTGATGCTCTTTATGGCCTCACAATTTATTATGGTCACCGGATTCTCTCAAATAGGCCATGAATAGTGCTAAATCCGTTGTCGCGTTGTCTGCTGTGAATAGTGCCGAATCCGTTGTCGCGTTGTCTGCTGTGAATAGTGCTAAATCCGTTGTAGCTTTGTCTGCTGTGAATAGTGCCGAATACGTTGTCACGTTGTGTTGTGAATAGTGTCGAACCCGTTGTCTGATGTACAACGTACCCGTTGTCTGATGCACAACGTACCCGTTGTTTGATGCACAACGTATACGTTGTCAGAGCTATGTTATCCGAGCTAGAGCTACGTTGTCTGTGCCTTATCTGAGCTACGTTGTCTGTGCCTTATCTGAGCTACGTTATCAGAGCTACGTTGTCTGTGCCTTATCCGAGCTACGTTATCAGAGCTACTTTGTCTGTGCCTTATCTGAGTTACGTTGTCGGTGCCTTATCCGAGTTACGTTGTCAGAGCTACGTTGTCTGTGCTTTATCTGAGCTACGTTGTCGGTGCCTTATCCGAGTTACGTTGTCAGAGCTACGTTATCTGTGCCTTATCTGAGCTACGTTGTCTGTGCCTTATCTGAGCTACGTTATCAGAGCTACGTTGTTTGTGCCTTATCCGAACTACGTTGTCTGAGCTACGTTGTCTGTGCCTTATCTGAGCTACGTTATCAGAGCTACGTTGTCTGTGCCTTATCCGAGCTACGTTGTCAGAGCTACGTTGTCTGTGCCTTATACGAGTTACGTTGTCAGAGCTACGTTGTCTGAGCCATATTATTTGTGCCTCATGAGCTACAATCTCCAGAGCATAACAGCAGAGCTCGTCCTCAAGTGCATATACCCAGTGACCTCACGATAAGTATCTTTATACTATTATGTTCATATGTTCATGTGCTTGTGCCTTATACTGACTTTATCATCGGAGCTTATTTCAGGGTGCACACCGGCCCCCTCAGACTCATTCAGAGGTGGCGTTTTGCTAACATTGCTCTACCAACTAAGCAGCTATAGACGTGTGGCGTGTACGGGATTTTTCCCTTTCAAATACCAACTTCTTAGACCAGTGACAAGTGCACGGATGATTGCTAGTATTTACTATAAACCAGTTGAGAATTTAACAAGCCGAGCATATGCATATTTGGGAACGACATATTAACCAAACGAACTCAAAAATTTAATTAGTTTATTTAATTTATTAGATAAACAAGCTTAAATAAGATCTTAACGAGCCAAGCTCGAGCTGTTCTCGGGCTGCTCGGTTTGTTTCTAGCTCTACACGAAAGACATCCTAAGTGAATAAAAACAGGAACTTCCTTGCAATTAAAAAAAAAGGAAAAAGAAATTTCCAAGATCGAGTGACACTTTGGATAAGCCTGGGCACGTCCAGGAGGACCCATGTTGTGGCTGATGCTAAGGGAATAGAAGAAGCTTTAAAGCTTTCTAACAATAGCGGGTAGCATAGCGTGTCCGATTCAAAGATGGCCATCAGGGAAGGAAGGACCCTGGTCGATCATCTGGTCAATTGAGCAAATGTTGGTCAAGCCCATAGTTTAGTTACGGGTAGAATCCCCAAATTGAATTCATCGTATATATGGGTTGTGTGCCTGCCCCTTCCAGGAATCTAGATCTTCCATTTCACTATTGGGGGTGTAGTCTAGTTTCGGTCCTTTCTGGGCTTGTTTCTCCTGCAGTTCAATGAAATTGCATGCTAAAAAAAAAAGTAATAAATAATAAAGAAAAAGGTCACGTCTCTATACTGTTGAGCCCAAAGACGTAGGACTGTGGGTTGGTACTAAATTGGTGGGATCATTATTGGGTTGGCCCAACCAACCAACAAACCAACCAACCTGTAAACGAGGCGGTCCAACCCCAGTAGTTATCCGGAAGGGTGATAGCGAGCCATTGGCTGATGTCGGATGAGGGCAACATAGACGTTGATTTTCAATTGCATTGGTGTCTCTTGCATCTTCTATTATGAATTACTTGATCATTGAGTACCCAGATGATTCATTAACCATCATAATTCACCATACGTGGCTTGTCTGCAGGGATTGGCGCCAACACTTACTCAGATGGTCCCTATAGAAGATCCATACCCAATACATAGTCACCATGCATCTATGATCTCTCGTTATAGCAAAAAATGCCGTTTTTTTGTTGTTGAAAAAAACGTGTTTTATTCGCGAATTTTGGAGTTACCGAATGATTTTGTATTTAAATTGCAACTTTTAAAAAAAATGACGTTTTTCCGAATTATTCATGTTTTTTTTTTTATGAATTATTCAAAAAAATTACTTAAAAAAAATATAATTTAATCAAATTGTTCCGTATATTTTTATAATTATGAATTTACTTTTTAATTTTTTCGAATTTTTAAAACTTGATCCTTGCCGAATTATTCCAGAACCCCGACTTTGTCACCAAGTGATCTCTAACCCGATCTTTGAACATACCTATTGACTTTGTATTGGTCATTATTTTCTTAATCAACATCAATACTAATACAAATCTGAGTATGGTGTAAGCTGACTCATATGAGTACTGCTTGCGCAGTTTAAGTCAGTTTGCCCCCAACAAGGACAGTTGAATCAAAGGGACACCTTTTGGTTGAGCCTTGGGCCAAAACTCAGACGGTTCTAATCGGTTTTTTTTTTTGTTTATTATTATTATTATTGTTATTATTATTCTTTTTTGGAGGTGTTAAATATAGAAGCAACGAAAACCTGAATAAAGAAACTCTTATTGATGCACTAACTCAAATCTGTATAATACCCAAATACACTCAAGAGATACTCACACTTTAACCTTATACACTTACACTTACATTAGTGCTCACTCACACACTTAGGACACACTTAAGAGCTTGTGTGCTTCTATGCAAACCAAATAATCAAAGTCCTTTATATAGCAAGCATGTAAATGTTCTAGATTTCTAGAACATTTTCTCACCTCCGTTTTTTAGGAAATGTCTAGAGACCACTACACCTCTTTTTCTAGAGAGATAGATAAACTTAGAGAGAACTCTATAGAGGGAGAAGGTTCTAGAGAGAGAAAAAGGAAGAACCTTGGAGAGAGTGAGAGAGATTTTTAGAAATGAGAGAGTTGGTGTTGACTCTCTCAACATAGGGTAAATTCTAATCTAAATCCAATTTAATGGCGTAAAAGGTTTCCATACAATATCTATTTGGCTGGTACTTCAGAATTGTTCATATCTCTGCTCGACACCAACGGAAACGCCAGTTTTATAAGATGGAAAATGGGAGATAGGCAGGTAGCTGGATGCGCATGTAATGGGCCAGGTAGCCCGACAGACTTTTGGGTCTGGACCCAATGGACGGAGTGCTATTCGAGTTTGGGTCAGCCCAAGCTCAGTTCTAAACACAAATCAATGCAACCTGTACCCAACTTTTGGAACCACACCGCCCCCTAGTTAGGCTTGGGCCTCTGTTCTTCCGCGAAGAGCCTCACTATGGCTGACCATATTGTTAGCCATTGCTAGATGCGTCATGTTTACGCACCATGAGCTATGAGGATAGCAGAAATAGTGGGCCTTTGGGCTTGAAATTGTGACCTAAAAATACAAAAAAAGGCCCATTTTGATGGGCTTAGCAGTTAGTTACTTGAAATGGATGCTCCAAGTTGGCAGAGTCCTCAAGTGTTCCATTATTTTACTTTATTAAACAGTGTAATTACAAAGATGAGCTCACGGTGTCGAGCGGAGCTTCCTTTTTTACACTATTAAGGTAGCAATCTTATAATTTGGCATGTTACAAAATTACCCCAACTTATTTTAGCAATTACAAACATGCCACTGTCATAGTGTAAAAAGAGGAGCTCGGCTTGAACGCTGTGAAGCAGAGCTCCGACTCAAAATTATTCTCTTTATTAAACCTGTGTTGATCAAAGAAGGATTCGTTGCAAGAGGTTGGCTGCAAAATGGCATAAATCCTAACCCTTGCTTGTTTTTTTGGTGCCACGCTCAGTAATTTTTAAAAGGAAAATAGTTAACGTACCTGTGGACAGGGGTGGAGCCAGGGGAGGTTGCAAGTCCTTATTGGTGTAGTATGAATAGTGGGCCCCTCAATTAATTTTTTTTTTTTTTTAGAATACTTGGCCCCCCCAATTTTTTGGGTCCTATATAATATAGTGGCCCCCCCAATTTTTTGGGTCCTATATAATATAGTGGCACCCCCAATTTTTTATCATATATATAGTGGGTTCCCCAATGGAGTCCCCTTATGCCCTTGAGGTTGTCACATGTCCCTATTGACACCTCTTAACTATGGTTAAAATTCACTCAATCTCAAGTTCACCTACTTATCCTTGGTTTTTAGAAAAAAATTAAAATATTTTTAACTTTAGGAGTTAGTGAATTTTAAACTAGGATTTGAAAAGAAATTTGATTTTTTTTTAAAAAACCAAGGATAGGTGGGTGAATCTTAACCACATTTAAAGGGTATTAATAGGGACATGTGGCGACCTCAAAGTCATTACCGGGAAAAAAAATAATTCTCAAAATAAAAAAACTACCCCAAAAAAAAAATTTCTCGGGGGCTACACCCCCGAACCCCCAAATTTCATACCCTCAAATCAATTTTTTTTTTATACATGTATTTTGGCCCCCAATGAAAAATTCCTGGCTCTACCCCTGCCTGTGGATCCCATTTTATAATAATGCACGCCCCATTTTTAAATACTGTGCTTAAGGATTAAGCAATCCAATCATGGTTTAATTGTTAATGTTGTTTTAGAAAATGCTAAAGTATTACTCAAAAGATAAGTTAGGGTTAAGGTTTTAGGTACTTTTGCAGGCGGCTAGCCACTTGCAATGAATCATTGTTGGGGGCACTTTTGAGAGGTTAAAACGAGGCTTCCAAAAACAGTTTAAATACAAAGAGAAAACGTGATTCTATATTACTGTTTAATAAAGCAATTGGATGGCTGAGATGGATGGGCATAAAAGCAAGGAAATAGTTGTTGCGATGCGATGGTGGGGGAATTAAGAGTGGAATTTTCTCGTTGGCTTTAGGTGGAGAGTCTGTCTCTCTTTGGCGATGAATCTGGGCCCTCTAATCTAAAGAATGGAGACCCTCCACCCACCCACCGGGCTTCTCCTATCGCTTAACAGAATTCCAGTGAAGTGGACGCGAAGAAACGAAGCCCATTATGTGATTACGCCACCCCTAACCAAATCACTCCCCACTTCAAACGACCTCTTTCCTCTCTCCCTCTCCCTCTCCCTCTCCCTCTCCTACATATATATTTGTTTAAAAAGACATACTTGTCGCCACCTTCATTCAATCTACATCTCTCATGTTCCTCTCTCTCTCTCTCTAGATGTTATAGAGAAGGTAAATAATTAGTGTAAGGCGCCCAGCATGGATAGTGAAGAGGGAGTGGCCATTGTCAGACGGGCGGAGATCGATACAAGGGCGCCATTCCGGTCTGTTAAAGAGGCTGTTCTGTTATTTGGCGAAAGAGTTTTAGCTGGCCAGGTTTACGCCAACAAGCTCAAAGAGGCGAGTGCTCTTCATTCCCACCCCCCCTCTAGCTCTCTCTATATGGATTTAAGCTACGTACCACTTCACTAGGCAAATTTTGGGTTGTTCAACCGGAGCTCATCTTCACAGTCAATCTCTTTATCTTTTGAGAATAACTATCAATCGGAGCTCCGGTTGAACAGTCAACTAGGGTAACCCAAATTTTACTTTCAAAATAGTATTTATGAAACAAATGATATGTTAATAAATTGGACATAGCATTACTCTTTAATAAATACCCTTATTTTGTGTTCATAATTACCAACAAACTGTTAGTTGTGTTAGCATTGTTCAATCATGAGTTAATGGGTTGGAGAGCCTATCATGGTCAAACTGTGGACATATCAACCGTCATACTATAATATATCTGGAAATAGATCCTAGAACTCCTGCGGGATACATGCTCATAGGTCGTTGTTTCCACACTGCAAATTTTATCAAACCAGGAAGCTGGAACTCATTGAGCTATCGGTTTTCTTTACATTTATTTGTTGTATAAGTTTATAACTTCTACGTAATTAGAATTGATTTAGCTATAGTGTGATTTTCTAGACGTCTATATTAAAGCTTAAGCTTTATTAGGGAATCAATCTCTTTGGCTTTTAAGGATGAGATGCCAAATCACGTTGATACTTTATTACATGCATTTCCCTAATAAAGTATGTTCAGAGGGAGGGATGTCAAGCATCGAACATTCACCATCTGATTGGTCAGTATTGATGGGTTGCTGACTATATCTGTGATCACATGGAGATAATTTACTTTTGGCTAGTCTCTATCTAATAAATGATTTATTAAGCTAATATTGCTTGAATTAATTGTGCTTATTCTTGGTTAGATAAGAGCCGGGGCAAGTGAAAATGGCCATGGCACGTCGAGGCTTGGAACCGTGACGGCGGAGCTTGAAGAAACAAAGCAGAGCCTCCAAAAAGCAAGAGAAGAAGGTATGGTAATGGCGAATTGTGTTTCTACTCTTAAAGAAGAGCTGGAACAAACAAAGAGAGAGCTAAAACAATTGAAGACAATGGAGTCTGAGAAACCAATGACAGACTCGGAGATTGAAGAACTCAAATTCGTTGAAAATGCGACGAGAATCGAAGTCAAAACACAAACAGCTAGTGAAGAAGGAATGGAGTTTCAAAAGAAGAGATACGTGAAGTTTGCTAATGCTCCCTCATTGGCTCAAGTTATGATTAGCCCAGAAGACAGTGAAGTACTGGACAGACACTCTTCTCTTACAAAGACGAAGAAGAAGAAGAAGCCATTGATTCCCTTAATAGGAGGGATTTTTTCTAAGAAGAAGGGAACCCAAGAAGTAGCGTCGCCGAGAGCCAGATTTCCTTAACTGTATATGCAAATTATATACAGCAGATTTTCCGACTTGAATAATCCATTTTGAAGTTGCTAGCCCCACTCTCCCTCTCTTGTACTCTCCTCTTTAGGAGAAAGAAGACAATGATTTTGACCAGGGACTTATGGACCCACAAAAAATCCTTTTCTTCTTGTCGAAAAAAGAGAGTGCAATAGGAGGAGAGTGAGGATAACAAATATTAGAGATAGGTTTAGAGAATACAAAGTGGTATAATAAAGTGAGATGAGATACATTATATCTCATCTCATATCTAGGTAAATTTGAATTTGAAATAGATTAGTATCAAATCTTAGATTTGTTTATGATTAGATTTGATTATGATGTGATACTGTTTCTATCTTGAGACTCTTGTAATCTCTATATAATCCTTAAAGAGGAACCATTGTAATCACTCAAGAATTCTCAATAAATCCATTTTCTATCATGATATTAGAGTGGGTTGATCAGACCTTATTTTGAATTTTTATTTCCTTTAATCTTGTTTTTCCAGTGGGCGGCAGTGCCGCCCATCTGGCCAACACCTTTTTTTTTTTGCCTCCTAAAGTTGTAACCTTCACCATTTCTAGTTGAAATATCTCTATCATTAATACCTTCAAGTTTCTTTTTGTTTTTTTTGTTTTTCCTTCAAACCACTGGCCGACTTCTCTTTATGTGCTATTGGGAGAGATTATGACAGCTTGTTCTAGTGAACCACAGGCTCCGACAGATTCTATGATGAGCAGGATGCGTTAGTGATGAATTTTACAGACTGACGGTGACCATCAATGTGTACAATTGAATTTTCCGGTGAATTTTCAACAAAGCTCAATGATCTCGAGCTAATTTTTTGTTTGTAACAATAGCAAGATTCTTCTTCAAAGGATCATACAATTACAGGATGGTATTAGAGATAGGTTTGGAGAATACAGAGTGGTGTAATAAAGTGAGATGAGATACTCTATCTCATCTCATATATATCTAGGTAGATTTGAATTTAAAATAGATTAGTATCAAATCTTAGATTTGTTTATGATTAGATTTGATTATGATGTGATACTGATTTTATCTTGAGACTCATGTAATCTCTATATAATCCTTAAGGAGGTGTTGAGATTTGAACCACGCGTTTAATCCATAAAACCTTCGGATCTTGAGAGACTATGAATTATAGAAATCACACAACAAATAGAAAAATTACAGAGAAGAAAATAGAGACAAAACACAAGGATATACGAGGTTCGGCAACGTGCCTACCTCCTCGGGGTCCACATCAATTCACTATATTGAAGATACAGAATACACAAAGTTTTCTCTCTCTCAGAAAAATTACGGCCACTTCCCACAACTTGTTAACCTAAAAAATACGCATACAGCTATATGTTTAGGGTTAAACTGTAAAACCGAAAATACCATTGCAGAAACGCTAAATATCTTGCCACCCCCTCGGGCAATCTACTAAAGGTTGTCTACATTCCCAACAGGAGGAACCATTGTAATCACTCAATCTATTCAATAAAATCCATTTTCTATAAGCAAAATCATTTTCTTTTTAATAATTTTTGTTTAATTTTAGATGGTCATAATATGGGTTTGCATGAGAAAAGATGGAAAGCGGGGGTATGGATGTTCCATGACAGAGTCATTTAATAAAGTATGAATATTTTTCTTTTATGTTTTTTCTCCGATTCTCTTTCTTTTTTTACTGTTTGGGTAAATTTACACTGCCTCTCAACTCATATTGTGTTCTTTTATCAAACACAGTTTAAAGATGATTTGAAATTCTCTAGTGTTCTTTTAAATAGTTTTTAACCGTGGTTAAGATTCACTAACCCTTAAGTTTCAATCATTTAACCTTTATTTTTAGGTAAAAAAGGGGCTTTTATGTTGTTCAGTCCAGATACAACCTTAAGGAATTTCACGTCTTTAGTGATAGCGGAATGTGAGGCCCATCTATACAATTTGATGGGCATGGTATCAAGGATGTTACCCTAAGGATATTGTGGGCTGGATATATTTCATCTCCCTCCATTAAAGTTAATTCAATACATTCTCTATCAAATGGTCGATGGACATCCATATCGGCCGATTGGTGAAGTACTAGATTAGTAACGACTATTTTTAATTGGTGTTAATTTTTGGCTAAGAGCAGAGAATGTCAAAGAATAGGACCCTTAAAGAATTTGTTGTTTTCTTAATTACTTTTTTTAAATCGGATTTTGTTGTTTTGTTTTTTGGTTGTTGTTAGAGGAAGGATCCATGAAGGGTTTTGTACTGGACATCGAAGAATGAAAACTTTTCTTCCAACAAAGGTGTAACATTGTTGTGAATAAAATGAACAGTTCTCTTCTTCTTCTTCTTCTTCACGCTAGATTGACTTGTAAACTTTATATAAGGATCTAGCTGATCATAGATTCTAGAATTGCGTACTTGTCACTACCATTGAAGATGATGAAGAGAACCTTTAATTGTCGATGACGACAAAGCACACAACCTTCAGATTCCATGACTCCTTAGCTCTTGATGAGAAAGATGCTTTATTGCAGATTTTTATTAGGAGTTGGATTTTGAACCGATAGCTTATAAGTATTATATATACTTAGGGTTTATATCATTAGAGTCATATTCTATCAAGGAGACTATAGACCATCTTTATAACCCTAGATATTAATTAATACATTAACCACCACTGTTTAGCAACAACTAAAACTTTAATTGGAGTAGACTTTATCCGGGTTTGGATAATAAGCATTGTCCAGACCATAAATCTGATGGAAAATCTTACATGGCAAACATGTTGAAAGCTACATGTCATCCAATTTTCTTGGATAACAACCCGCCTCGGAACTACATGTACTCCTCAACCACTTTCAAACCTCTCTTGCATGGTTTTGTAGCTCCCATCACCTGCTACAAGAATAAGGTAGTGGGACCAGATCCCTTGTGCATATATGCTCTAATGTGTTGTTTGGACGGATCCCCGAATGAAGTTGGCACTATCTTTGCCAGGCCATAACATAGACTTTACACCAAATTACAATCACTTTTAGTCTTTCTATAGACATCACTGACCCTCTATAAGAGCCAAGTTGTGCCATACCATCGAACATGTCTTCTCGTGGATGGTTGTAGAAAATCAAAAAGAAAAGTTCCATGGATCAAGCAGTTGTGATCAACTGATCAGGTTGAACTTTTGCATGATAGGTCTCTTTGTAAAGACCTTGCAATGAAACACCAACCTAATAATATTTTTTCTTTATTAGAACATATTACACATTTTTCACCAATATACAACAAAGCTCAATGACGTAAATTAATCTCTCTCTCTCTCCCGTGAACACAAAAGAAGCAAAAACAAGGTCTAAATAAACCCACATCTCCAATCACTGCATATATATAGGCTTAAAAGCAAATCAAGACGAGAAACATGAAGCAGGGTGGCCATGGTTTTTAAGTATATATCAAACAATAGCATCAGATTTCCGGCCATTCAATATCCCTTCCTGTGACGATTTGTTGAAGAACTCTATGCAGTCAGCTATGGCTTCTGTGTAGTGGGAGTTGCATGAATAATAGGAGCTGCACGAGGTCTTCGGAGGGTCCGGTCGGTCGCTAGGTCTTTGACGGGAAACTGTTGATGACGCCGACGATGTTCGAGAGGGAAGAGAGAAAACTATATGCATGAGAATCTTCCGAAAGCGATCAAAGAGCTTCATGGCCGAGAGGTTCAACTTGGGTGCTACCCTAGCTTGAGGGACTTGTCCTTCACCCTTTACTTGTATAACAAAGCTCTCTCTTTGAGGCCTGTACATTCTCTCTGCCTGAGAAATGCTCTCCGGGAAGTGTAGCGTTATCATGTGTGTCGTTTGGTTATGAGGATATAAAAAGGGAAGGTTTTCCAAGCCCGGGTCTTATTATATGTGAGAAGGACATGTTTAGAAGCAAAAGATGTTTTCTAATCCATGTGCCAAAATCATTTATGGGGGGTCTTCAATTGTCCTTACCAAATTGTTAGTTTACTAGGGTTTTTGTAGTGACTGACCTGGTTTGTCCCTCAATGGACCCATGAGGGATTTCTTGCCAATGGGAACTTGAACATGTGTGGGGCCTATTTTTGATGTATCAGATATAAATAAGGAAGAATCAGATTGGAATATTACTTAGCCCTAGCTTTTTGTTGATTAATGGGGAATGCTTTAGTGTTAGACAAGCATTTTGATCGGATGAGTTATTTTCGAGTTCGGATGGGCGACATCCCTCGCTGTTGCCCGTCTGGGGACAGCTCCAATAACAAAATTCCATGTCATTTGTCATAGCTACCTAAGAAGATTTAAACGGAGACGGTGAACTTCCGTCTCTTTGAGTTGGGGTTCTAATTAATATTAAAATATCAATGCATTTAATGATCAGTTCTGGGGTTTGGTGAGACGTTTATCAAAGAGAGGAGAAAGACAACCCATACTTTCTTCCAACCCATCATTTCTTATTCTACCTGTTGGAAACGAACATTGGCTGCGGTAGCCAGCAGGTCCGGTCACTCACTCTTGCGCTTAGGGGGTTTCTTTACCTCCATTCGCAACACCTTTGGCCTCTCTTGAAACCTCCTTCATCATATTCGTTGTCGTCGCCGTCCTCTCTTCTCTCACCATTTCGCCTCCCATGATTCCGTCGAAGGTCTTCTCTCCATTCATTATTACAAGATGAATCTCAACAAAAGTGGCAGATGATTAAGCTTTAAAATTTCTCCTTTTTGTTTATCTTAGTTTGCCTTTGGAATTTCTTCATTGTTTGTTGGATTTGAATTGGATTTTCTTTGTAATGAATCTGTAACTTAACTATAATTTTTAAGAATGATGTAAATGGAACTCCAAAATAAATGAACCAAGGAACCAATCCTCATGGTAGCAGATCTTGTGATCTCAAGAGGCACTGAACAATCCTATATATGCACTTGATATTTTGTATTGATGATTTGTCTCTTATGGTTTTCTTTACCTTACATTTGTTGCTCATGAACAAGTGCATGCAGCACCTTAGCAGCTACAAGCTCATGCACACCTTCTTTGCAAGTCAATGGCATGATTTTGATTAGAGCAATAAATAAATAAAAATGAGGGCATGTGAAGAGAAGGCACAGTTGGTTGCTCGATGAAGAGAAGACACTCGGTTGCAAGAAGAGAATAAGGGAGGTGGAAGAGGAAAAGACTGGTGGTCTTTTCTGTTAAACATCTCCCAAAACCCCAAAACACACTAAATGCATAAAATATTTTAATATTAATTTGTATTCCATCCCAAAGAGTACTATTAATATTTTAATTCTAATTTGATTTCACACCAAAGGAACGGAAGTTCACCGTCTCCGTTTAAATCTTCTTAGGTGGCTATGACAAATGACATGGCGTTTTGTTATTGGAGCTGTCGCCAGATGGGCAACAGCTTGGGCTGTCGCCCATCCGAACTCGTTGTTTTCGAATGCCAATCTCGATTTTATCCGGGTCGATCGGCAAGCGATATGTCAAAACCCATATTTGACAATGAACGAATTCCTACCTTTAGATCTCCCAATGTTGAAGTCAAGCATCTGATGGAGCTGATAGATGTTTTTTTTAGGAGGTGATGAACCCTAATGGATTTACTGTGGGATTACAATAACATGAGGATATATGGAGATGTCACATGTTGATATTCATGAGATTGGAGCATTGGATAGAAGCCCTTACTGTGTAACAAGATGGAATATTATATAGTTTATTGAAGTGTGTGTGGAAAGCCTAATTTTGTGATAGGCTTTTTAGGAGACCCAAAAGGGATGAATGTGCTTCATGGGTGGGTGTGTACCAGAGTACTGATTATGGTGATGGGAGCAAAACCCTTAAAAAAACAACAGGTTTGGGAGTGTTATTGTTACTTAGAATAGTTTATAAAACAAAGAGAATGTTTCTGAAGCCTTGGAAATAGAGGTAGATGAGACTTATAGACTACTAATGATATATTACAGATGAAAGGCTTAAGATAATGATTTAGCAAGACATAAGAGAATCATGTTTTGGACCTCTCCCCAATATAAAGAGGGTGCTGAAAGGGATTTGCTTTTAACCTAAGATAATGATCGTCACCAATGCATATTGTGTGACCCTTTCTACCTTTTTTTGTGCGTATGCGCCAATAAGTGCTACTGAAGCCAAGCTCCAAGGGCTAGGTCTTCTCATGAAAGATAGCTTGTTTGGTGAACCGATAAACAAACGGCCCCTTAGGGTTTGGTTGGGTGGCCCTGCAGATAGGGTACCACTACACTTGAAAGAGGCGCAGGGCGCGGTAGGTAGGTAGACCCGCATAGGATTTCACAACCTTATAATATGTTTGTAGGTGCCTGAGATATGATGTACCAGTACTAGTTTGTTGCTTAACAACCAAATCAATGAGATTATTACACCCCCCCTCTTGCTCCATTGGTGGGCTGTGACCTCTCTCAGAGAGGTCTCAGGGAGTTGGAATCCATTGCCGTTGAGTGATGAGTAGCAAGAGCTCCAACCTCTAATGCTACCAATTAATCATTGAAACTAACCGTAGGTAGATGATATCGACAAAAAAATAAAATAAAAAACCAACTAGATTATTTATTTGAAGTACAGAATATATTGGGCACCATGGGTTTAAGTATGGATGGGATTACATGGTGTTTGATTCCTGCTTGATTTTAGGGAGTGCCCATGGCATATAATTGGGTGTCCACTTTCCCAGGGTTTTTTTTTGCCTCACAACTTGGTACTAGATTCTAAAGAAACATCCCCAAGAGGCACTACAAGAAAATTACCGTGCAGTGACGAAAAGTTTCCATCACTAATACTTAATTTTCCGTCGCTAATACTATTAGTGATGAAAAACGTCAGTCGCTAATCCATTGCTATTGCGTCCGTGGCTAAAGGTTATTAGCGACGAAAATATGCTTCCGTTACTAATTAGTGACTGAAAATTTCAGTCACTAATGATCTTTTATAGCTATAGTGACAGACATATTCTGTCACTATTACCAATAGTGACAGAATATTTCCGGCACTATTATATAATCCCTATCAGTGAAGGAAAAATTTCGTCGCTATAAACTATTTTAATAAAAAAAAAAACTTTGTAAGTATGAAATTTCCTATTAGAGACAGACCATTAATAGTGACTGCATGTGTTTCCGTCACTATAAGTGATGTATTAGTGATGAGAAATTTTCCATCACTAATATTCCATCTCTGCTCGGTAGTTTTCTTGTAGTGAGAAACCATATCCTCTACGGCAAATCCGGTTATCACCCCTAAGGTCATCATGTGTCCCTTTTGATACCTCTTAACTGTGGTTAAGATTCACCCACTCTTAGGGTTCACCCACCCATCTTAGGTTTTTTGAAAAAAAATATTAATTCTTTTTTTAAATATTTAAATATTTAAATTAATATTTTTTCTAAAAACCAAGGATGAGTGGATGAACCCTAGGGGTAGGTGAGTCCTAACCACAATTAAAGGGTGTCCAAAGGGACACATGGCAACCTCAAAGGATTTGGTTCCCCAAGAGAAGAGAAGGTATATATTAGTGGGGGGATGATATTCGTTGACGAGAGCAGATGAGCAGAAGCTCTGTTGTAGCCCAATGGGCTACAACAGTCAAGTAATTGGTCCACTTCAAAAAAAATAATAAAAAATTATGGTATAAAATCATTCTTTTTCATTGTCTTTAAAAAAAAAATATTAAATACTATTTTTTAATTAGAGTGAACCAATAGCCTGATTGTCGTAGCACAAGGGCTGATCATCTGCTCTCTTACATCACTATCCATGGGCGTAATAACAAGAGACACCCTAAGGCTCAGTTGTTTTGGTGAAAATTTTAAAAGTCCGGAACATTAATATTTTGAAACAAGAGGCAAGAGCCGAGATTAAATATGGTTTCTAACTCTTTTACAAAATGATTCAATTTAACTAGAAGTTCTACATGTGTGAAACTTTAAAATTTTTGCTGAAACTTCCAAGTTCCATATTTGTAGAACTTCTGAATTCTATGAAATAATATAGTTCTAGACATTAAATAAAAATAGACATGAAATAATAAAAGTTTTAGACTTTAAAAGTTCCACCAAAAGAAATGGAGCCTAAATGATACTTAAATTTATGAGGAACATTCAATATACTCTCACAATTCAGGAAAAATAATAACTTTTTTTTCATCCACTTGTGTGCCTACACAACACAAGGCCATTTGTTTTATTATAAAAAGGGGTAGCCCAAGAGTTTGGATCTAAGTAACCAGAGCATAGAGCGGGAGCGAGAGCGGGTGCGGAAGCGAGAGCATGAAAACGTCAAATTTCAATTTAGGATAGGGTCGGGAGCGCCTCCGAAGTGCCGATATGTATACATAAAATATATATTGATGTTTTTGAAAATTACTTATAGATGTAAATATATATTTTTTAGTTTTAACTATAAGAGAAAATTGATAAAATCATTCATAATTCAAAATTTTCGTTACAACAAATAAGATGATTGCTGAATTATTAAATGTATCATTCTAAATTCAATTACAAGATCACTAATAATTAACAAATCTTATATGAATCTTTTACCTTACAAAGAAAAATGACAAAATATATTTTATTTCACATGAAAAATTAGGATAAAAATAAAACTTTACACAAAAACCGCACCTTTAGGTAAGAGCGAGGTTTACAAAAGTTGAAATTGAGCTCCCGAGGTGAAATCGAGGTTTGAGAGCGAGAGTGGATAGCAGGTTAGGAGGTTTGAGTTACTAAGGTTCAGATGGGTCCTTTGGAACATGTAGATCTTCCTTCAAAAATTTCAATGTCTTAAAAAATGTGGGGCCCAACCTTGATTGATGTGGGGTCCACCTTTGTTGAATGCGGAGTCTATCTTTTAAGACATAGGCAGACAACAACCGAAATTGGTAGCCCAACAATAGTGTATATAACAACAAATTTTGATCGCCACACTCGTGTGTGATGCGATTGAACTCTATTGTTCAACATCCTCCATTAATGGAGTTTGTTATTTTATGTGGGAGAATCTATTTTTGACATGGGTAAACCCATACCGTTAATTATACCCTCTTATAAAGGGATACCTTTGATTAAGAATAAGAGAAAAAGAGAGACAAACGTGGTAATTTTCATTTAATGAAAGGGGTGCCAAATGTCCCATTTTGGCTGTTACATGCGCCTCAATGGAGGACTTTCAAAGTAAAAAGAGAGGGGGAGGTAGAAGGAGGATAGGCATTTGGCCTACCTTGCTGCCTCAATTGCTGAGGTTCTTCCTTGGTTTCTCAAGAGTTCTCTCTGAGGATTCTTCTCTTTTTCAGATTTCTGGATGTTGGATTCAGGGTTGAAGATGACATATGTCCTTTTCGTGGGAGAGTGGGGACTATCCCTCACCCTCCTATTCTAGATCGTGGGTGGGTAGTGGGTACTATACCCACTACTGAACTGCCAAATGACAGTGCAAGATGACCTTTTGGTCATTTTATTTAAGGCAGCGAGTGAGCTTCTTGTTATCAAGGTGGGGTCTATTAAAGACTCATTTTAATTCGGGACAGTAAGGGGACACCTTACTGTCAAAGTGAGGTCTATTAAAGATCCCTTTTAATTTGGGGCAGCAAGGGGACTCCTTGCTGCAATGTTGAGGTCCGTTAAAGACCACTTTTGATTTAATTTTAATTTGGGACAACAATGATGTTCATTGCTGCCATGATAAAGTTGATTAAAGACCCTTTTAACTTGATTTGAATCTGGGACAGAAATGAGACACCTTACTGCCAAGATGAGGTCTATTAAAGACCTATTTCAATTTGGGGCAACAAGGGGACACCTTGCTGCCAAGGTGAGGTCTATTAAAGACCCTTTTTGATTTGGGGCAGCAAGGGGACATCTTGCTACCAATGTGAGGTCTATTAATGATCCATTTTATTTCAATTTTGATTTGGGGCAGCAAGGGGGCTCCTTACTGTCAATTTGTTTTATTTTACTTTGGGGTAACAAATGGACACCTTGCTGCCAATGTGGGGTCTATTAAAGGCCCCTTTTAATTTGGGGTAGCAAGGAGACACCTTACTGTTTTGGTGGGTCTATCAAAGATCCCTTTTTAATTTGGGGCAGCACGGGGACATATTACTGCCAAGGTGGGGTCTATTAAAGAACTCTTTTATTTCAATTTTGATTTGGGACAGCAAAAGGACTCCTTACTACCAATTTGTTTTATTTTACTTTGGGTTAGCAAGAAGACACCTTGCTGTCAATGTGGGGTCTATTAAAGACCCCTTTTAATTTGGGGCAGCAAGGGGACACCTTGCTGCCATGGTGGGGTCTGTTACAAACCCCTTACAATTTTGAGTAGTAAGGGGACTCTTTATTACCAAAGTGAAGTCTATTAAAGGTCCCTTTCAATTTAGGGCAATAAGGGGACCTTGTTGTCCTTAGATTGGTTTCAATCCAAGACGGTAAAGACGCACACGTGTATTTGCATGTGTGAAGTGATCACGACTCTCCTCAGGGTTGTGATCTTATGCAAGCGGTACACACCATCCTTTGTGTGGGGTGTGAAATAAGTGGTGAGATTTTACTACTTACAGTATATCTCCTCATCTCCTCACTAGGAGGGAGGTTCCATGCTAGGCATTAATCCACTTACTGTTAAAGCATATATTAACCCCAGTTAACCCTAAAGTTAAGGTGACAAAAAAGCAAAAAAATAAAATAAAATTATAAATAGGGTTTAGCCCTATTCTCAGCCTAGACCAACTACTTGATAATTTTTACACTATTAAAGCATTGCAAGTTGCAATCAGTAAAAATGTGTGCTTTTGTAGTGAAAATGGACGAGTGGCTGGTCCAAGCTGAGAGGTAGGAAAGCTTGAGAGTAGTGCAACCAGTAGCACTCCTCGAGTATGGAAATCTAGTATATACGCTTTAGCAAAATTCTAAATTTATTGAACATTAAAGTCAAATTCAAAGCATGGTGGACATTCACCCACGCAGATCAGACTCTAAATGCTACATCTCTCACCAACCCTTTTTAGATTATCTCATCTCTCTCTATCTCGACGTATGTGGAGGACCGTTCGACGTCCGATGCAAAGAAAAGAAAGGGAAATATGATGGTTTGTCTAGAGATACGGTGAAGGCATGAGTTCTTTTAAAAAATGTACCCATCCACATGTAGCCATGTGATCCGGAGTCCTGGACCACTCAAGACCAAAAAAAATAAAAAAATATGCCAATGCATGTGAACGGGACTCATTTAGTCATGGCTTGAGCCAAGGGCCATGCTTTGGCTTCACAAGCTTATTTTCCCAAGGCTTCGTTTTAGCAAGAAAATGCATAATGGTGATTAATTATCAAAAACAGAATTTCTGAAAAAATGGGTTACCTATATAATTAAGATAAAGATCCTATTTTCTTTCTATCTAGAATCTTAGCGGAGATCTACATTACTATCCATCATATAGAACCAATAAGAAAAAATATTTTTATTTTGTTAACAGTTTGTAGAATAAAAGCTGAACTTCCTTTCTTTAAAAACCCATTTATAAAAAAAGGAAAAAAAAAATAATTTGAAGTGCAAAAAAAAAATATTCTCTAATTCTAAAAGTATTTAAAAGAAAAACACTTTATTTATAGGCCTCAGAATTATTATTTTCTCTTCTTTTCCTTTCTTGCCCAAGAGATATTAAGGAAAGGATATCATGTATTTTATATATTTAACTGTCTATATCGGCCAAGCCCGAACCATATGTTTTTCAGCCGTTTTTAAAATGTTCCGCCACCCTACTTTGCAGGCTTAGCTACGACACATGATCTTGCAGCCAAGCCAATCTGTCACGTACTTAGTTTAATTTAAGTAGTGGTCTTGGATTCTTTTCTTTATAGGGACGATGGATTTCAAAGACCAACGACCACAACTCAAGCTGGACAAGATGAAGGGAAGGCAAAAGAACATGAAGAGCACTACTCTCTGCATTCCCAAGCTCAGACGCAACAACAGCACCAGCAACAACAACAACTTGTCTCCCATCTCGCTGTTGGAGCGCTTTCGAGAGGCTGTCTTCCGTCTGATCATGGTGTCTGCACTATCCAAGGCCACACATCAGAGTGGACCGATTAATGTAGCTCCTGCGTATTACCCTCCTGACCCACACCATAGTGAGGCTGTTGCAGACTGTATAGATTTCATCAAGAAGTCCGCAGTGGCAGATGAGACTCGCAACCCCCATAGTTCTGTAGATGCAGCTGAGCTGTGTTACGGGCTATGATTCCATTGTGACTGTTGATCCGTTAATTAAATAGCTTGCTTCCCCACCCCTTCTCTCTAGTTCAACATTTTCTCCTTCTCAAAGTAAAATAAAATTTTGTACCCCAAAAAATAGTATAATGAATTTTGTGTTTCTTTAAGTAAGGAAGAGGAGTGCTAGTCCCATGTGCAAAATAAAAAAATTTCCAAACTTTGACGGTAAATGCAACACTTGACATTGGTACTCCATCAAAAGGTTAAGAAAACAAAATTCATTATAGTTTCGGGCTTAGGCTTGGAGACCTAGAATACTAGGCTGCTAATCGGGTTTTCCCTCGTTTTTCTTGGGTGGGTTGGCTCTAGCCCGGCCCAATCAATAAGTAACTTGGTCCATTTATTAATTGGGTCTAGATGGTCTGGCCTGGCCCAAACCAGCCCGTTGACACCCCATAATGGTGACCATACCACTAGCCTAACTAGATGATGGGGACTCAACATCTGATTGGACCCACCTAAGAGATCTGGATTACTAAAAACCAATATCATTGGATGGTTTTACTGTTTTAGCCATCCAATTCACTTCAAATATTTTTCATGATGGAAAATCTCTAGTAAAAGTCTTGGCAAAGAAGCCCAATACTGATTTTTGGGCCTAGGAGATATCCCCAGTGAGCCCGTTTCAACTGGTTTGTCTTGAGCTTCGGCAGCCACTATTAAGAGCATTCCTAGCAGCCTCACCAAAAAGACTAAAAAGATGTTAAAATGAGTCCCAGCAACCTCAACAGAATGAAGAAATCGGTTTGATGAGTCTACAGTACTCACCAGGTTTGGTGAGTACTGTAGACTCACAAAAGTTAAATCTTTCTCACCCTTGGGCCCACACAAATAATAAAATAAGGTCTCTCTCCCTTTCTTTTTTGTGGTCCCACACAAACAATAAAATAATATTTTTCTCTCTCTTCCTTTTTCGTTTTCCCACCCAAATGATAAAATATTACTCTTCCCTCTTGTTTTTTTTGGTTAAAATGGTGAGGCTGTTGAGAGTGTTTTGGAAAAGTGGCTTACCAAAAAAAACATTTTTTGTGGATTTTGGCTATTTTGGTGAGTGAAATTTGGTGAGGCTGGTAGGAATGCTACGAGGCGTTGTGCCAAATCTTTGCGCGTCCATCCAAAGTGATTCGAACCAAAACTCAAACTCTTAAAACCTTTAAACTTTACACTTAAACCCTAAAAAAAAAAAACAGTTAATCTAACTCGTAAACCCTTATAAACTACTGTTTTGGAATCAGCTGTTTTGTAATATTTCTCCCTTCTCATCCTCCAACAAAAACAACAAATATTTCTCTTCAGTAAAGATCAAAGAGATGACTGAAGTCAGTCTGCAAATCGATTCAGTTCATAACCCTAGAGTCACATGGGAAGGTTGCAGCGTCTTGCTCGACATCAATGATGGCGATCGTCTCGTTTTCGCTCGTCTCTCAGCTGCTTCGTAAGTTCATACTTACTCACTTACAGTTCATTTGTGCATTAATGGACGTTTAAAGGTATTGAACTATGGATTGCAGGACTCTGAAAATTGGGGACAAGAACTGCTCGCTGCGACCTTTGATCGGTTGCCCTTTCGGTTCTTTGTTTCAAGTAGAAAGCGGATCGAAAGGGCCGTTTCTGACTCGTGTTCTTGCCACTCCAGAAGGTCTGGTTCTCATTTTATGCTTTTTAAATTTTTTTTTTTTTTTTAAAATTAATGGTGCTGTGCTATTGTTGAGTTCTGGAGCCACAATGCAGCACTTACGTAATGCCTTAACTCATGATGCCTAAATTCTCTCTATGATTTGCCATTCTTTAGAGATTGTAGCTTCTTCAAATGGAGGTTAGCCTCATCATGTGTATGCTAGCTATTCTTTACACCATTGCTTGGAGTTACTTATCATTACACCATTGCTTTCTATGTTATTTATTTTACAAAGTCGAGTAAAGTGGCCTAATTTTCTACAACGATAACAATGTGGTTTTCTATTAGTACCACAATACCTCATAATTCATATCTCATTTTTCCTGCAGAACCTTTTGTGGAGTCCTTGCCTTAGCATTGGACCCCACCTTTTTTTTTTTCATCTTTCGAAAATAGGGGCTTATCTTTGTCTTTAATCGATAATTTGGCCATTTCCTTTGCCAAGTTCTTTTGATTTATCAAGAGATCCTCGATTTGAGCTGCATGGGCCATCCTCGAATAGTGGCTATAAAGATGTTGAACTCTGGCTTCAGTCTGCAAATTAGTATTCTTCACTTGCGTTTGCTCCAATCTTGGATTCTGGGTCTATTTGAGAAATCTGCGGTTCATATTCGCCATTTTCATAAGACTTCTATAATAGTAGGAATATTTTTCAGCAGGATTGCATCCGTACTTGCTACCGTCTCTCATAAATCCTAACCCTGTAGATATGACCCCATGCATGACTTCCAGTAATCATAGTTAGTGTTCATATTTTCTAGGTCACTCAATGAGATTTGCCATATTCCTCAATTGTAGGAATAGTCACCAAGTCATGCATGACTTCCAGTAATCATAGTTTGTGGTTTGAAATCAACCACATAGAGGTAAGGTGGTCTCTTGAAGACTACCTCCAAAAACTCATAGTGACAATCGATTGTTGGAGCTTGTGGATGCACCGTTACCTGCATTGTGGCTGAGAGTTAGGATCGAACCTGAAAGAATAAATTGATTCATTAGATATCATTCAGTGACACTTATGCAAACCAATGTTTTAAAATGTGAAAGCGTGAGGCGAGGTGTTAGGACCTCAAGATGTGTGAGGCGCCTCACAAGAAAGTTTCATGCTCTCTAATTCTAACAAATAAATGTTATGTGTATATATATGTGTATATATACACTATAATCTTTATCTCTCTCTATATATGTGTATATATATACTATAATCTTTCATTAACGTTTTGAGTTTTTTTGCAAATTTTCTTATATTTTATTTATTTGTTAAAATTAGAGAGCATGAAGCTTTCTTGTGAGGTGCCTCACACATCTTGAGGTCCTAACACCTCGCCTCACGCTTTCACGTTTTAAAACATTGTTTTGCATAAGTGCTCCTGAATGATATATAATGAATCAAGATATTACTTTCAGGTTTGATCCTTAACTCTCAGCCACAATGCAGGTAATGGTGCATCCACTAACTCCAACAATCGGTTGTCACTATATTGTGTGTGTGTGTGTGTAAGTCTCTGTATTCGTGTACATTGTTTGTTTGTATGGGCGCATGTGTTCACATAGGAAATACGTTCACATAGGAAATACTATATACATTAGTTGAAACAAATAAAAAATTAAAAAAATGACATTTAAGTATTAATTGTGGTTAGAAACCTAATTTTAGTTAATGTATGAGATGTATGCCATAGACATAAAGCGAGCTTCAAGGCGTTTTTCTTAAGTCTTGCCCTGAGGCGTAAGCCTCACACGCTTTTTAAAACACTGATGCAAACAAGCATGAGATTATATGATAAATTGATTCCTGGTGCAATCTATGCTCACTTGTGTATCACAATAGACGAAGTTGTCACCCAGTGGCAGGGGCGGAGCCAGGAATTATTCATTGGGGGGGGGGGGGGGGGCAAAATGCATGTATAAAAAAGCTAATAGATTTAAGGGTATGGAGTTTGGGGGTTCGGGGGCGTAGCCCCTAAGAAAAAAAAATTGGGTAATTTTTTTTTTTTTGAGAAATTCTTTTTTCTAGTTAAGCTCTTGAGGTTGCCACGTGTCCCTATTGATACCCCTTAACTGTGGTTAAAATTCACCCACCTATCCTTGGTTTTTTTTTAAATATTAATTTTTTTTCAAACCCTAGTTAAAATTCACTAACTCTTAAGGTTAAAAAAAATTTAATAAATTTTTCTAAAACCAATGATAAGTATGTGAACCCTAAGAGTAGGTGAATTTCAACCATAGTTAAGGGGTGTCAATAGGGACATGTGGTGACCTCAAGAGCATAACTGGACTCCATTGGGGGCCCACTATATATATGACAAAAAAATTAGGGGGCCACTATATATGTAAGACAAAATAATTTGGGGGGAGAGGGGGGGGGAACTATACTAAAAAAATTGATGGGCCCATTATTTCTTAGTACCCCAATAAGGATTTACAAAAAATTTGGGGGGGCCATCCCCCCTTGGCTCCGCCCCTGCCCAGTGCACCTTCCAATATTAAAGTTGGACACGTTTTCGTGCTTAGCCATCTAGATCCTAAGCTTCATTTGTCGGTAGCCTGTGTCAAAAAATATGCATAAGTAGATTTTTTTGGTATTGGTACGATAATCATGCATGTACTTATCATTCTGTTCTATAGAAACCAGTTGAATTCTACCTGCTACTGTGATTTGAAAACGATATTAAACCAGTTTAAAACATTTTTCATTGGTTAATATTCACTGGCCATAATTTCCAGGCATTTAGATTTGTTAGTCTTTGGTTCATCCATATTGGTGCACCCAACTTTCCTCCTACATAGGGGGTGATTGATATTTTGTTTACTTGCTTATTTTGGCATCTGTGTTGTTCCAGACATGTTGGTCTTCTCATTATTATACCAGGCTTGGGTACCCTGGCTTTTCTTCCCAGTTCTAATAATGATTGCTCCAATTCAACTTCCTTATTTGTTTTTATAGACGGTGTTAAAGAATCTTCGCTAGTGTCATCCCAAGTCTCAATCAAGGGGAAATCTATCCAGATAGTGAAGAAAACAGGAGCTAATCGCATATTTCGTTTGCATGGTAGTCCAAATTTAAAGCTATGGAACAAGTGTACTTCTGAAATGTAGCCATGTTGGATACCCATTTCATATCACATGTCAGAGACATACTGACCCTTTTACTAGGAAATGCTACTCTGTCGAATAACTTCTCTTGACCATTCATAACTTCATTAGGGTCAACATCGTCAAATAGCATCTAAGATCGTTATGCTTAACAATAGAGTAAGTGCATACAGTGCATAGATGCATGTCAAAACATATTTAGTCAAATGAATATAACTAAGACCTGTTTTTTTTTGGGGTGATATGCTAAGTAGTAAGTACCCCTATTATTATCATTACAGTTGCTTCAAATGTCTCTTAGACTTATATGACCTTAATTAATGACAAGTGTCAGCACACCAGAAAGCTCAGCTGGGATAGTTACTCCAGAGGAAATAAATTTTGTGTGGTTGAAGAAAACATGCCACAGTTACAATGATTTTCTCTTGACATTTCCTCTTTTATTGAATGCAAGTCTAGTCTAGGATTATTTTAGTTTTGGGCCAAAAGGACTGTGCTCGCATTTTCTGTTACCCTAGAAATTTATAATGGTCTTGAATTATGTTTGATAGAGATGTTATATTTAAGGGAATGCCTTCTCATTTTATATTCTGATTCTCATGGAATGGGAAAAGTTCTCTCTCTCTAAAATCTTGTGTTAAATTTGGTAGACTAGGACACTCCTTTCATAATCCTGAAATTTCTTGGTTAGTCAAGTTTGTTATTTTTCTTTTTTAAATCTCACTTGATCTTCAGCTTGTGTTCCTGAACAATCTTGTATAAAAATTGGAAATTTTTTAACAGATTCGTTGAATCTTGGCTTAACAAATTACATGGGTACATGAGAGCCAAATCCAGATGCTCTGCTCCTCCAGGGTTTGAAAATTTTGTCTGCCTACCCATGCAATTACAAATTTTCTGTCAGTATCTTGACAGAGGTGACTGATAATCAGATAGTAATTAAATTAGTCATCCTTTCTTTTAATATTTTGAGAATCTCCTACCGATCAAAAAATATATATTTTGAGAATCTCTTACACACCAGCCCTCATGGAAGGGTGGTAAGAGTGCCCTTTATAGAAGGTTGATCTTGGGATCAGTTCATAGAATAGGGAACTCCCAAATAAATTTGGAGAATACTCCTACACGGTCAACATATCTCAAAGTCTTTTACCAATCCCATTATATATATTTGGAGAATTCATTGAAGCAGGCAACTGTTGGGAAAAACTAATTACACAATCAAAGATTGAGAATTTATGAATTCCATTAACTGTTCTTTTTATATGCCAACCCTTTTCTTCTATTTCCTCCTTTTTATTCCCATGTGATGCAATTGCTGAGGTTTCTTACCCTCTACAGATAATCTTGTTCAAGAAATAGGGGATTGTCAACTAAAAGACGAACACAAAGACAATAGAGCATTAGTTGATAATAATACAGCTCAAAGTCTCACAGGTGAAGATATAGATGCAATGCGGAGGTTAGGACATCATCTTTTTGTTGGTTAATCTAATGTCCTTTCATTTAATTTTTTCATGTAATTTTCATATCTAACTTTATAATGATTAAATGTTCAGACCACTAGGGAGACCTTTATGTTGAATGTAAATGCTTATATAGTTATGAACTTATGATACATATATAAATGTGTTTCAGTTTATGTTTGTGCAGGTAAGTGAGTAGTATTGAATATGCACTACTGCGTATGCATCATTATGCATATACTGTTGAATTAACAAAAATATTTAGGTCATTTATTTATTAAAACAAGCAATTGGTCGTTGCCTTCATTTTGCTCCTATTTAGATTGTAATGTCTGTTTGACCATTTTTGAGTTGTTTGACAATTATGTATCAAAATTCAGTTGATTAATTTTGGTTTAAAAAAATCAGAAGATGTGGCAATGAGCAATGCTATGTCCACTTTCCGGTGGTCCACTCTCCCCTACTTTTATACAAGAAAACAAAATAGTATTACACTTTTTTATGGGTCCCACCACTTTTGTTTTGTCTTTTTGTTTAGAATTAGTAAAAACAACCGGAGAGTGGATGGCCAGAAAGTGGACGTAGCATTGCTCAATACTTGTCTGCTGAGAGCCTGAGCCTATGTAACTAAGATGGCACCTATAATCTGTGTTGAATTATCAAGGAATTGACCAAGTTTGACCTGCGTTGGGTGAAGCATACCTGTCAATACTGAGATTTAAACAATGTGTATGATGCCTAGGGTAATGGTCAATAGTAATTAACGTATAGCATTTGACTGGCAGGATTCATGATCTGGAACAGCAGATCCCCACAGCTGTCTGATGGGTTGATACAAATGATAGGCCAGATAATGGATATAACCTACCACCTTGCTCTTTCTTTCAGAGTCAGATCTTTCTTAGAGTTCTTTGGTGATTGAATCATTGGATGTTGAACACAAAGAAGTTTCTGTAATGATAATGTTAATCTATATGACTATATGCATAGAGAAGGAGCTAGAATGTGACTGCTGCCGTGCCCAGCGCTTGGTCTATGAGTCCTATGATTTTTGATGTTGAGCTTAGCATTTGGTCCGACTCCATACAAGTCAAGAAAATTTACCAATTTTATTCCATGTGAAGATTTCTTAAAACATTGCATCCTTAACTTGAATGCAACTTGCTGTTTTATGATAATTTGCAAAAGCTGAACTTAAGTATATTATGGAAGGAAAAAAATTACGTCTATTTTAATCATTAACACTGTTTTAAAACCCTGACCGGACCTCGAGTCGGCCCAGGTAGTGGGTTGATCCAAATCGGTTTAACTGGCAGGTCGATCCAGTCTAATCAGTGACGTCATCAATCAAACTGTTATATGGACAAAGTATATATGTAACTAGATAGACGAGCAGAGTTTTCCTTAAACTATTGCTTCTCGTTGATTACCTAAATACTCTTTGTTTCTCCTCTCAAATATCTCTCTATCTCCTACTTTTTTTATGGAAATGTTGTAGACATCTCCAAACTGCTCAATATTATCTCTCAGGCAATGACATCAAGTTTCTGATTATCTCTAACCCTCCACTCAATTCACCTTTCCTTATACAATGCTAACCATCAAACATTCCTCTCATTTATCCTCTCCTCAGCAACAACTTAATGTCAATAGTGACTTTCTCCCTCGCTCTCTCTCTCTCTCACACACACACACACACACACACAACCCTACAATTCTCCTTTTTCTCCCTCAAACCCTAGATCTTTCTTTTCTCCCCCCAAAAAGTCAAAAACACTCTCTCCCAAGAAAAGAAAACCATTCTTTCCTCTCTTTACAACAAGAAGGACGGTTCAACAAAAACCACCCTGGTCAAGGGCAGTGTAGTCAAGCGGTTGCCTAGGTGTTTTTGGGCCTCAACTGCCTAGGTGCCCCTCTAGGTGGTCGAAAGTCACTGGCGACCGCCTAGGCATCTAGGCGCTAGGCGGTCCATTCAAAATTTTTTCTATAACCCTATTTTAAAACCCTCCTTTAAAACCCTATTTTAAAAACTCATTTAAAACTCTCTTTTAAACCATATTTTAAAAGGGCAGTGATTACCCCATCACGCATTTGACTATGTAGTCAAATGTTGTGTCCACATGTCCCAGGTAATACTTCTTTAACTATGGTTAAGCTTAAGAAAATTAAGGTTAATATTTTCTACAGTGGAATGCGGCGTTAAGTTAAACATTTCCCATTTTAAAACCCTCTTTTAAAACTATCATTTAAACTCTTAAAGCATATTTTAAATCCCTCTTTTAAAGTCTAAAAGTACTATCTTAGATATAGGTGATGCATTTAAACTTTAAAAGCAACATCCAAAGTCAACACTCAAAATCACCTTAAAAGTTAGAAAACTTCAAACTAATTATATATCTATTATTTATGTAATATGTGTATATATTAATATTACAGAAACATATATTTAATATATTAATATAATTTAATTATTTTTATCACCTAGGCATTGCCTCGCCTAGCCAGGCCTAATCGCCTAGGCATCGCCTGGATGCCTTGACTACACTGGTCAAGCGATTTGGACCGACTCAACTGATTTAAACTGGTTGCCTCTGGGTTTGAGATTTACCTAACTTAATGGTCGAACCAACTTGTTGAGGTGTCCGGATCCCTTGTCAATTGGTCCTGCCATCCTGTCCGGTCCATTTTTTAAAACACCAATCCTGAATTCATGTTCCACAAAACTTAAAGAGGACCTTTGTCATACTTTATATCCTTTCCTATCTATCCCTATTACATAAGCCTATGACTTTGCTTAATCTTTTCTAAGGACTTTTCTCTTGAAAGTTTCTGACTTATGCTTACTGGTTTGATGCAGACAGGGCACATCAGGCGGCCAAATTGTCGAAGCGCTTATAGCTAACAGTTCAACATTTGGGAAGAAAACATTGTTTTCACAAGTGAGTTCGGCTTATAGTATTTCAAAAAATATAGTGCTATATTTGGAAGCTATACTGATTTCTGTTCATCTGCAGGAGAAATATAGGCTTAAAAAACAAAAGAAATATGCACCCAGGGTACTTTTGAGGCGTCCTTTTGCTCGAAGGTAATGTCTGAAGCTTAGCTTCTATATATATATATTTATTTATTTGATCTATAAAGCATCATCATATATACAGATAAGAATAAGGCAAATACAAGAGATACTGAGGTTCACAAAGTATGAACCAACAGGAAACTAAAAACTAGAACAAGGAAAGAAGAGAACAAGCGACCACAAGATACAACTTAATGTAGGAAAAGGATCACAAATTCACAACAAAGGTAGTCACTCCTTGCCAAAATCCTTCCTGATAGAAAACCACTGACGTAGGAGCTAAGAACACGCTCCTCGGAGAGAGCCAGTCCATAAAAAAAACTCTCACCCCAAATCCACCAACTGATAGCACCCAGTAACCTCGCCCACACCAATCCCGCTTAGGGGTGGATTGGGTCTTCCCTTCTTCCTTTCGGAAATTCTTATCCTACTGGTCATTGGCTAGTGTGGGTGGTGCTAAGAGGGCAATTTGGTTAGTGCTCCCTGGAGCCATCTTGTGGTCCATTTGGAAAGACAGAAACCGGCGAGTTTTCGAGAACTCCCCATCCTCTATCTCTCATATCTGGGCTCATATCCGCCTATTGATTTTGGAATGGGTATTGATAAGGGATGGAGGGGTGGATTTGGGTCTTGTGTTGGGTTGACAGTCATCACAGTTTTTGAGCCGCTTTCCTCTTTATTTTCAGTTTACGCTATTGTAAACTCCTGTCTGTATTCTTCTTCTTCTATCTTGTACTTATTTCCCCATCTCATTTAATATATCTCTTTGATTATCGATCTTAAAAAAAAAAATTATATATTGAGTCCTTATGCAGAATATAGCAAAATGATTATCTTCTAACGGGTGTATTTTGGCACTTCTACTGTATGATGTAGTTTTGCATCATTGAATTAGAACTTTTTTCATTCAACAGGAAGCATCTCTTGGCAGCTTTGCGCCTTCTATAATTATTTCCTTTCATTTTTTGAACTAGGTAGAGTTCTCTTATGGGCAATCTTGAATGTCAAAGCATCCAGTGAATGTTTGGTAATAAGTTCATTCAGTGATCTGCTGATATTTGTACAAACTTGAAATATCTCAGCCGCCATGTCCTGGTACACAGTAGCTCACTATGTATCAGGGAGGGAACAAATGTCTTGTTCAAATTTTAGAAAAAGGTTATAAGGGAGAGATGAGAATTTAGAAATTGTAGGAAAAAAGGTTAGAAGGAAAAAATGGGAGGAATTTAGCCGAGCAGTTCCTTTAATTTACAATATGATGAACTAATATATGTTACCTACATGCTACATGTATTACTTTAAATGTACATACATATATACATTCATACACATATGTGTGTGTGTGTGTGTGTGTAATACATTCTAATATGTTAATAAACTGGGATTCCCTACAAATATTACTAGTTAGGAAATATTAGTTATAAGCTGTGGAACAATGTCTTAAAAGGTGCAGGCTTGAGGTGAGGTGTTAGGACCTCCAAATCCGTGTATCGTGAGCCTTGAGGCATGTGTCTTAAGCCTCATGCTCTCTCACTTTAAAATTGTGTAAATCAAAAGGAATGAAATTGCATGACACTGTAGAAAAGTAATTGATACAACCATCATATAGAAGAATACATGTAAGAAAGGCAAGCAAACACTGCTATTTAGATGCACCTTTTTGTTCATGTACATTTAGAAAACAAATAATGTTTGGTCATCATTTTTTTAGCAAGCAATTTACAAAGAAGTTAGTGCCTCGGCCCCCAAATCCCTTCAATGTCTATTAGGGAAATCTTATTTTGAAATAGAGATTGTTCAAACCCTAAAAACATTAATTATAAATTATAATATATGAAGTATAATTTTAAACAAGTAAAGAACTGAAAAAAATGAAAATCTGATTTTTAGTTTCAGTTCTGTGGCTAGAACCTTAACACTATTTTTGGTGAGTGTATTAGGCACATGCCCCAGGTATAAGGCAAGTTTTAAGGTGTGATGCATGCACCTCATATGTGCCTAACACTTTTAGACTCCTCAGGGATTCGGGCCTAGGTTGAGCATCGCTTCTAGGCAAAAGCCTTACATGGCTTTTTAAACACTGTTGTGGAAAATGTTGGTTCCTCAAAATATTATTTGATAAGAGAGTTATTATTTATAAATATTACTTATTAGTGGGCCAACTATCTGTGTAGATATTATTGACATGATATGTGTCCATATGGGGTCGAAAAGAAACTAATGACTGACTGAGAATGTCTCACCCATGAATTTCTGCTTGTTGGAGTGGTTATGGATCCCTTTTGGTAAGACCGTAAGAGCATTGGAAGAAGACTGGGATTGGAGGTTTTCCATGGGAGGGAAGGAGGGCAGTATGTGGAAAGTGAAGTGTTTGGACTTCTGACAAACACCTTTTCTCTGTCGGTTTGAATCAGGCTGAAAGATCTTCTCATTCTTTTAAGGGTTTGCTTGGAGGGATGAGAGGAAATGGGCATGCTGGCTGTAAAATTGCAAGCCTAGTTGTTTGTTGTAGCAGTTGTATGAAAAAGGGGTAATTAATGAAGGAAATGAACTAATGAAGAGGTGCCAAGTCTTTTGGGATTGTTGGAATGGGACAAAGGGAGGAAATGTGCCTCATGTTCCACTAGTTCTTGTAATTTTCTTGTTTTATTATCGTTCTAGTTTGAGGTATGTCAAAGAGATCTTTTCTTCATAGTTATTGTAAATGAGATATTCTCACATTGGTTTAAGTATTTTAGTTTTATTCCTATTGAACTGTACTCAAAATTCTAGTGCTTAATTGATAAAATACCACATCTATAGTTTGTTGACTGACCTGTGTTCTACTCTCATCTCTTCTGCAGCATATGTGAGGCATACTTCAAGAAATATCCAGCTAGGATTGGGTAATTGTTTTGCCAAAGAATCTTATGAGTTCTATAACTTTCATTTCCGATAGAAAAAAAAAAAACTTTCATTTCCTATCTGTTTGCCGCTTAATCATTTTTTAAAGGTTTGAGCTAATAGTTTAGGAAGTGCAAACGACACCATGACCAAAAGAATTGCCCTTGTGTATTGCAATTTTGTTTGTTACTTGGAGCAAAAAAAAAGAAGGAACTGTTGAAGTCTGCAGCCTGTTAAATCTAGTGCTTTTTAACATTGATGCTTGGTCTCCAAAGATAAGTACACACTGATCTTGGCACACTTATTCTAACTACCGTAAGTATTTCACAGGAGCTAAAGTAGCAAGGGCTAGTGATGTGTATATCAGGACTGCACAAAAACCATGAAATTGACAACCTATACAATGGGGTTATCCCTAATAGGATGGCCTACAAAACCAGTGCACGTATTGAAGGAATTCAATCTCAGTGTTGCCTTTTTCCCCTTTAGCCTCTGCTTATCTAATAATTAGAGCAAGATAGGAATCTTTGAATTTCCGATAAATGAACTGCAACTTCTTGAATATGAACAATTGAGCAAACAACAGACTTTTCTAATATATACAAGCCATCTAGAGCACTATTGAAGCAATAAAATAATGTAATATTGAGTTATTGTGCCCAATGTTTGAAAATAATGTAATATTAAGTTAAAATTCACAATATTTCGTGCATTATATTATAATTCGCAAAATAACACGAGAATTTACAAAAAAAATTCACTTTTTTCCTAATTTTTTTAAATTTCCAAACTATCAATGTGAAAAATCCTAAATTTCGGCTAAAAAATTTGATAACTCAGCTGAAAATTTGTTTACACTAACCCGCAAAACTTGCCACGAATCCGAATTTTAAAAACTTGGTTGTAAAAATTCCACAGATAAAGTGTTTTATCTTCTTAAATTTGTAATGCATGATAATTGGGGACTGGGCCTGTTAGATATTGCATACTCTCTCTAATAGTTACTTCTATAATGCTCGCTTGTGAGTCAAACATATGAACTGAAAAGTAGTTGTTAGGATGCTGGTTCGAGGAACATTGGGTTCAGGATGCTCTGTTATTAATGGATCCGTACTTTAACTACAAATTGTAGAACCTCTAGAAAGAAAATAGTCTATGGTGTAGAATTTTAATTCTGTTTTCAAGGTATTTTTTTTGGGTAATCTTGTGAAACTAGCTGTTCTCTCTTCAAGAATTTTACCCTCGCTTGTTAAATATTAAGTTCATAAGAATTTTTCTGTTGAAAAAAGCAAAATCATATGAATACGTGGGCGTAAAACTTGACTGGTTATGGATTTTTTTCCCTATGAATTCATGCTCTCTAAATTCGTTGAATACTTGTTTGCCTACGATTCTCAGGTTTTTGCGAGTGGACACTCTATCTCTTCTGCTTTCTATGGCTAATGTTAGTGCTTCTTCAGATGTTCTTGTAGTGGATATGGTTGGTGGTATTCTTACTGGTGCTGTGGCAGAACGTTTAGGAGGTGTGCTTATTAGTTTTATTGTCAAAACTGTCTTTATTGGACTAAAAAGTTGTCTGACAAGTTCTGTGCTGTTATTTTAAGTTTATAATGACCTTTTGTTTTGGTTTTTTAAATCAGCAGATAACTCATGCCTAATTGTTTCCAAGCTAACTAAGGAAGGCATGTCACTGTCATAGAAGACTAGAGCGTCATAATCTCGATCACGTTTGTTCGTTAGACTGATAATCAATCCTATCCTATAGGCTACTTAGACTAAGACCAACCTTGGAAAGCCTTTAAGAAACTAGCAGGACCGTAGGAGTAATAGACCTCATAGTTGGAATGGTGTAGATAATGTTTGAATCTTCTATGTACTTTAATACAAAATATGAAAATGTAGTGTGTGGAAATCAAGCTTCAACTGGAGCAATTTCGGGTATGTAGGTTGGTATACTTCCCTGGCATTTGCTATGATGCCTCAATTGGAAGGCTACTGTGTTGTGTGGTTTGGGAGACCAACTTGATTGATGCTCCATTTTTTGAGAAATTTGACTATTTCATAAACCCATTTTGTCATGTGTCGGAATGAAAGTTCACACTTGTATTCAGGCGAAAACTTAATATGTACAAATATCTTGTTTACAGCTTTGCTTTTTACTATTTATTATATGTTTTTCATGTATATTAGCTTATCTAAGCACATTATCTATTTATTTTATACTTATATTCACTAAATTAAATTTGTGATCTCTTAATATGTGAAATAAACTGTATGGACTTATATGGACATCAGCTTTGTGGGGTATGTCTGATCCTTCAAATCCACGTTGGACACCGATCATTGATAAATAAAAAATTGTCCGACACCGATCATTGATTAGAAAAAAATTTCCAACACCGATCTATGTGTCATCACCCCATTTTTATACCCCTTTACCCTGGTTAATTAATTTAACCACAATTAGCTTAGACCATACCCCAGGTAAACCCCATACCCTAGGCAAAACCCCAAAATCCAAATCATTCGGGCTCAAGGCCCATTTCGAATTAAAGCCTTAGTCCTAGACCAAACCCTAGGCTAACCCTAGCTAAACCCTAGATCTAACCCTAGGTGAACCCTAGACCTAACCCTAGTTAGAACCGTAGTCTAACCCTAGGTTAAAGCTCTATGGGCTGAAGGCCCGTTTCAAGTTCTGAACACCCAAAACCTTAGCCCAACCCCAGTGGGGCCCACTTACTTTTTCAAAATTTGAAAGTTGGAGCCAATTCCTAAAATAGAAAATGGGGGCATTGCTTTAGCCCATATGTGTGAGTTTAGGCCCAAATAAAAAAAAAATTTAATTTAAAAAAAAAAAAAAACAGAGATCACTGTTCATTGTCTTCTCCAAGTAGACAGCGTACAGGCACACCACCTGGGACCACCTGGCCTCCCTTAACCTGTCCCCCACGCCATGCCTAATGACCGGTCTCCCCCCAAGCCCTTCTCTTCTCTTCTATAAATCTCTATCACCTCCACAGTTCAAGGGGGGAAACTTGGAAAAAAAAAAAAGCACCCCAGACCCCATCCAGCTCCCACTTTCTCTCCCTACTCTCTCTTTCATTTTTTTCCTTTCCTTTGTTTTTCAATCTTGCTTAGTTTGTAGAAACAACAGTGGGATTTTTCAGAGAGTAAAGGGTTGGACATGCCACACACCCCTTAACCCATTCTCACACCCTCCTCACTCTCCAAGTCCTCTCTTCATCCGAAGAAGCTGCCCCCTTTTTACAAGCCTCACACATAGGCCATCACCCCATTTATAGATTCGGCCTGGTGTTGCGGTCCTCATCCTCCCACGACAACAATCACCTGTTGTTCTCGTCCATTACAGCCCAAGAAACCATCTCCATTGAAGGAGGGCAAGAGGAGGGTAAAGAGAGGAAGATTTCCCTCTTCTATTCTTTATGACTGCAAGTTCCCAAAGCAGCTCCAGCAACCAGCTCTAGCAAAAGCCACGGCCACCATCTTGGGCAGCTCCTCCATCCTGGGCATCACCTCCACCTCCTTCGCAGCAGCGGCTGCCCCACTTGTAGCCCCGGAAGGCCGGAACAGCACTTGGGTAGCTACCTCAAAGCTCCTTGCACACCCATATCAAAGGTAGCTTGCTGCCCCCACCATAAAATCCCTCACCACATCGTCCAGCCCCTGTCCTCCACTGTTAGGACAGTAAGTGAAACCCCCTTTCTCTCTCCCTTTGTCCCTTGTTTTTGAACTTAGATTGTTATTTTAACTTACTGTTATGTTAGGAATCAGATTAGTTTTATGTTATATCTATACTAGACTCTATTTGTTTGTATCTTTACCGTGGTTAGTTTTCAAGTTAGAACTCAAGTTAGTATAGTTCATATGTTAGTTTCAAATCATTCGAATATTGCTTTTAGTATAATTTTTTTGGATAGTTTTTAACTTTAGTAGGTTCTAGCCTTGGTTAATTAAAACTTGGTGTTGCGGCTAGATGTTAAGTTAGCTTCCATAGATTTGAACCTTGCGTAATTTCATTGCTTAGTTTTAAATCTTATTTTTAGCATAATCTCTAGATTAGTTTTAACTTAAGTTCAAATTTATGTTAGTTCTTAAAACTTTATTTTTTAGCCTTTAAAATCTTCTTTTCATAGGTTGCCTTTTATAACTTTGTCTTAGCTAGTGTGGTTCGGATAATCTAAACTTAGTTTAAGTTTGATCTTTAGATTAGATCTACCTTTGGTTAGTTGTTTAGATTAGCTTTAATTTAGTCCAAATCATTTATGGTTAATTCTTCTAGGTTAGTCTTAACTTAGTTAAAATCTAGTGACCCCTAGCTTAGTTCTCATAGGTTCACAACATAATCATAAGGTGATTCTTAGGTTAGTTAGTTGAACCCAATTCCTCTTTTAGACTAACTTTAGTTAATTAAACGCTTTTTAGAACAATCCTTAGGATTAAATAACAATAGTTAGTTTAGGCCTGTTGCTCCGCAACGAGCCTAAACTACTATTCAAAAAACCCAAAAAAATGAAAAATATTCAAAAATACCAAAAACATTTAAAAAATCCAAAAAGACCAAAAACATGTTTGCTAGGCTTTCTTGACCTTGGTTAACCCCTAACCATGATTAACACCCTTCTAACCGCGGTTAGACTGACCTTGCACTTGACCAACTCGGTCAACTAAACCCTAGCCTCCAGGTTAGACCCTTGACCACCTTATGCACACACACACACCCCTAGCCTTGACACGGGCTCATGTGCCAGAACTACGCTCGGTCTGATCTCACTATGTGAGTACGTAGGCAACCCAACTCGGGTTTGACCCTAGCCATTTGAATTAAGCATTTGATTAAACACTTAGGCATTTTAATTAATATTGAGATTAAATTGGCTTAAATTTAAGAAGTAGGTAACCATTGCAAAATGGGGGTCCTACGGTGCCTAACACCTTCCCCAGGACTTAATCGAACCGCTTACCCTAATCTCTGTTTAGACCATTTGCCTTATCCAAACAATCCCGGGACCTATCCCTCAAGAATGAATAGGTGGCGACTCAATCAAACCATAAATGTGAAAGTGGGTAGGAAAAATCCCATGCTCACACTATGTTTCTGGTCCAAGTTACAGATTTTTGATGTTTTAGAGGGAGTTCTTGCATCATGCTTATTTTTTTATGATTAGTAAAGGGTAATTTTTTTATAAAATGTCTAAATTACAATTGAGTTCACAAAGTGGCGAACCGAAGGGAAAAGAACAAAAAAACCAGAGCAATACAAACGGGCACCACTAAGCATAGTCCACTCTAATGGCACACCAATTTTGAGGAGATGAGGTGCCTTTCTTCAAGTGTCCTCCTTTTGAAGCGAGAGGCCCCTATTCCTCTCCTTGCATCATGTTTATTTAAGAAAACCAACTCCAAGGATGGTAATCAAGCTAAACTTGGAATTGAAGTTTGTCACCATGTATTCATGGTGTAGCATCTTTCTATTTAGGTTTAGGTGCAACCTTAGGTGTTTGTGAAAATCTTGTGCATTGGGCCTTTGTTGTTTATATATCTAATTAAACAATCCTTACGGAGAAAGTGCAAACTATCAATTGTATACCTAGAAGGTGACATTTTGTCCAGTTGATTAGCTGCATCAAAAGGGGGTATGTAGGTTAAATCAATCATATGATGGCTGTACATAACTAACACATTTTTGGAGTCCTGAAGTGGACCTAACATACTCCAGCAATAGTGTAATAGCACTGCAATAATATCCAACAGAACACACCCTTGAAGTGTAATGACTGTATTGTGATTTTTTCAGTATTATTGAATGATTTGCTTATAGATTTTAAGCAACATTAGTATCACCGACGTTGTTCCAATTTCCATGATGAAATCGAAGGGCTCTATTGTGTGCAAAGAAACTGAGACGTACTTTTCCCCTTTTCTTTCAGTAAACTAAGAATGCAAAGGGCCAATTATCACTAGGATTTGAGTTCTTAAACTGAAAACATGCAAACAAGGAGCAGAATATAGGAGCAACCAAATCTTCATGCCAAGAGGTGGCAATATATGTCACATAGTTTGATGTACCCCACACTCAGCTACATATGCTGATCAATAAGATTATAACAGCATTATTTTGTCTGCGCTACAATTCAAGAAAACTTAGTTAATATTACCATCTTGTGTAATGTGACTAATATCTGGGTAATTTATTGAGGATATCATTTGTTTAACAGGTACAGGTTACGTCTGCAATACACATTTTGGAGTAACACCATATCCTATAGACATCGTAAGGATATTCAATTTCAATAATGAAGTTTGCAGCAGGTGCACCTGTCTTTATGTTTCGGCTTGTTAGGCAGTAATTTGTCTTCCAGATATTTCCTTTCCAGTTTCCTCTTTCTGAAATCTAGTTGACATAGTCAGAATGCAATTTTAAGATTATTAGTTTGTCAAGAAAATGTGGGCCCTTAGCTACTCATACCAATTTTAAGATGAGAAACCACATGACTTTTACAGTTATTACTTATTGTATCAATACTATAATTAAGGATTAAGATAACGGTTTCGGCGTGTGTAACAAATCCTGCTGAAACCATTACATATTGCTGAAACCGTTATGGTCTGTAATTTTTAATTTATTTTTCATTGGTCGTTTTTACTATAAACGACAATCGTTTATAGTAAAAATGATTGTATTTTATTTTTTTTAAAAGTCATGTTAAAGATCGTTTTTTGACCATTTTTCTAAGAGACTATTTCGTCGTTGTTTATACTAAAAGCGACCATTTTTTATTCGTCATGCAAAAGTTTTGTTTCGGCCAATGCTTTGTGTAGGTACCTACCAAAACCGATATGTATCGGGTGATACATATCGGTTTCAACAATTTTTATTTCCACGACTATTTGTGTTGTCAAAGCGTCCAGGCGATGCCTAGGCCATAGAGGGTTCTCTAGGCGGGGTGGTGCCTAGACGACCAAAATTTATTTTTTCTGTTTACATTATATAATATTATATAAAATGTAGTGAGTGTCTACCTAGATTCTTATCTAGGTGATTGGGTCCTGGCTAGGCTAGGCATTAGGCATTGCCTAGGCTACATTTTGACTACACTGACGACTATAAAGCCAAACTTGCACATAAATCTGAGGACATTCATAGTTGATTTAAAAAAAAAAAATTGGGAGATAGGACTCGGTGTCAACCACATGAGATAAAGGCAAGATTAATTTCAAATTTTAACGAAATTTTGTAAGAACTAAGATCTAGAGTGGTTGCATGAGAGAAAGACAAAATATGAATTGCCCTCTCAAAATCTCAGTGTTGAAATGTTCTTCCTATTTTTGAAACAATTGAGTTGGTCATTTTACTAGTCATCTGATAGAATGCATGTATAGTGGAAGCACAAAGGAATTTCTCCCTTAAGACACTACATATATGCATGTCTGTGAAATTGGAGAGGATCAATTTATAAAACTGGAATTACTCAAGACAATTTTCTTAAAATACCTGACTAGCCAACAACATACACTACAGTTTTTTTTTTTTTTTTATGGGGGGGGAGGGGGGAAGAGGAAAACCTTCATTAGGATGTGTGTACATTGTTGGAACCTATTGTGTTGTATATGTGACACATTTGTGGAGGTTTAGTTCACACCATTCGATCTCCTAAAGCAAAAATATCAACAGATGATCCTAACCTTTTGTTTGTGGACTTTATCTTGACCATTCACTTCTCTGTCTTGGCCATCCAAAAGAAAGGGATTGACTGGATGGGTTGGATCACCAATGGAGTTGCTTGGTTATGTATATCTCTTTGTTGTTACTTGTCTAATGACGGACTTCATCTGCTCTGGTTGTGCGCCATGAAACAGAGGGCTTGGATGGAGGTTGGACATTTCGATTTGAAAATGTTCAAACTGTGAATGCCCTCAATGATGGATGGCTAGGGACATCCATCATAAGAAGAGGGGGTAGACTTGACAAGTGCTGCTGACTCCTTTCTATATACCAGGCTTGGTCAGCTTGAACTGCTTCTTCTTCTTTGTCAGTGCCTTACTATAAATATTTGGAGTCGGCAATATGAATTTTGTTCTGCCATTCTAGTCTATCACAAGCTCAGTGACAATTACAGATTTTTTTTCTTATTTTATTAGAAAGCAACATAGGATGGTATTAGAAAATTTTCTTAAGTTATTGATAAATAGTATAAATAGGAAGTTTACTTGTTTCCTCATCTTGGCTATACCATCCTAGGAATATGTTACTTCTGCCATCCAACATTCTACTCTTTAAAGCATAGCGAGTCTTCTTGTTGTCTTATAAACTTTGTACGCCAGTCACATAACACCCTCGAAGCACATCCTGCTCTAATTCTATAAGTAGCTTCCTGAATCTCTCCATCCTTGTGAATAATTGAGCTGAAATTTCAGGACTGATTGCTTTGGTATATCTCGTGGCCATCAATCTTAACTATAACACCACTCCTATTTGTATTTTTTAATGAAATTCGGGTCAACACATTCTTCTTGGTCCAATTTAATTTAAAATCCTTAGATTCCAAGGTATCCCTCCATTGTTTTAGTTTTTATTTAGCCCCCTCTCTCTATTCTCCTCACATGGATGACGGAAGTCATTTGTCTCACTGCCAATTTTTCTCACGATAGTTACCACTCCATATGCATCCTTAATGATACTAGCTTATTTTCTCAGAACCCTTTTCATTCTCAATGCCCCACCAGATTAATTAGCTAGGAACTCTATAATATGCTCTTTCTAAGTCAATCAAGACCACATGGAGTTTTCTCTAAGTCAATAAGACCATATGGAGTTTTATGCCCACTTCTCTCTAAACCTTTCCATCAGTTTTTCTAAGCAAAAATTTTAAATGTTGCCATCTATTTGTATAAGACTCTAAGTAAGAGGATAGCCTCACTCGTCGGCCTCCCTGACAAATTTGTTTTTGAAAACCCTAGTTACTTATCTTAATATACATGCTATCACTCTCTCCCATGGGCCACAATCATAGTATGACTCACAAGTTTGATCCCACAATAATTGGTTCAACTTTGGATATTTCCTTTGTTCTTATAGCCAGAGCCACCTTAACTAAAAGAAAAAAGTTCATGCACATAATATTATAAAATTTTTCAGGCTGATGCCTGTTGATGTTATGTTATTCAGCATTGTAATACTCTCATCACAACGACTAGTTGCTGGGTATTCATTCATTTATTTTGCTGTTGGTGCAGGATTGTGCGGTCTCCTATCATTGACCTATGTTCAGCTCAAAACAGAAACCCTGGGTATACTTGGAAACACGAAGATGTCTGTACTTTGAAAACTCAGTCAAACATAGGCGAAGTTGCCTTATCATCCTTGTGTGTTTCATCCAGTGGTCCATTATCTATATCAGAAGACCAAATTGTGCAGGAGGAAACCTTTCCTCATTATTCATGTTCACATTCAATCAGCACAGAAGAAATCTGTACTTCATCTGGAAATGGGATGCAGGATCTTGTTCCGATACCTATGCATGCAATTGGTGCTCCTACAGTAATTAAAGCATGCAAATCCACGAAACATGGAGAGAAAGCATCAGAAGAAGCTGTTCACATGTGGAAAGAAAATGGATTTTCTAGGTAAATAGAGGCATGCTTAATATTAATTGGCTAATTGGAACTGTAGAAGTAAGCATTTATTTAGTTTACGATTCTAAATATCAATATCTTTGTAAAGCCTAATAATTGCGGCTCCAGAGTTGGATGCTTGGAGTGCAATTCAAGAACTTCTACCACTTTTATCATACTCAGCACCATTTGCCATTTATCATCAATTTCTTCAGGTGATCTATTTCAATTTTCTGATAGGTGTATTTAAATTCCATATTCATTTATTCAACTCCTTAGAATGAAATTTATATTAAGAGTTTATTTTGCTTGAGCAACACGCATCAAATTTCAATCTGGTTAGGTGGTTTGAGCATGTCTTGCAATCCTGGTAGTTTGTCCAGATTTCCAATAAGGAATTTCTATAATTGCATATGCTTCAAAATTGTAAATTCAAGGAGTTGATCTCGATGCCTTGTAATTTATATACAATTATATTAAAAGAGATATAGGAGAACCCTTGATCATGTTCTATGGGAGTTATTGAAGACTGCTAATTTTTCTTCTCTTGATGGATGGTGATTTTATTATAAATGAGTTAATGGCTTGAGGAACTCAGGCCTAACCATTTTTAAACTTCTTCCAAATTATGGGAGTTGCTTAAATATTATCTGACTTTTCCCCTAGTATATCAGTTTTCACTGTCTTCTTTTTCAGTGCCTTATCCCAACTATTAGGGGTCAGCAACATGAGTTCTGTTCCAACATTCTATATTACTTTTGGTGGCGAATTGATTGAAAAGAAGAGTAATGAAAGGGAAACTGGAATATGTGTAGGATTCTATAGCATATTTTTAGTGTGGTCATCTATTGCATATCAACTTAAGAGTCCCTATAATGAATTTCCCTAGTAATTGTATACATGGACCTAGGAAATTAAGAAACTGACTCCATTAAGAATCCGCATCTCTTCCAAGAAAAGTTTTAAAGTCAACAAAGATATGCCTCCAATGCATAGATGGAGCTCTACAATTGTGGTTTTGTCCTCGTCCACATCCGTTGATTGGGAGATGATGTAAGGAATCATCAGTATGTTATTACTTCATCTACGTTGGGATTGATCTCCATTTTATTGAAACAGAAAGAGCTTTAATATTTGACAATTCTAGAAACAACGACCTAATTTATGAACTAAGCAGAAGAAACCCTTTCCTCAAGTCGTGGCCTGAAGCAAATGCATTGTCTTTTTCGGATTAGTCTAAATTGAGATGGCTAGCCTTATCTGGTCTCTCTTTTAATCTTTAGAATGAAGAAATATTCATCAAAATAAGGGACATGTACATTAAGCACGGCGTGCCTAACACCATGGCACGGTATAGGCACGTACCAAGGAGTGTCATGTTATGCCATGGAGTGTCGTGCCAAGGTGTCAGCACGACAAAATTTAGGAAAACTTAAGTGCCTGGGTAACACTGGTTTTGGGATTAAAAGAGATAGTTTATGGAGAAAAGTGATCGCCGCCAAGTATGGAGAGAAATCAATTTGAGAACCAAGAGTGGTGCGAAGTACCCATGGGGTGGGTTTATGGTAGGCTATTATGAACATTTGGGATGAATTTTCAAAACACATTAGAATTAGGGTGGGGAGATGTGAGGATGTGATGTTTTGGGAGGATCTGTGGTGTGGGCAATTAACACTTAGAGAGGACTTCGGGATCTATACTTATTGGGTACAGACAAGAATGCATCTATAGCGTCCAATTTCAGCGGGTGGCTAACTCATCTGTCTAGTGTCCTAGACTTAGACGTAGTCTTAAATGATTGGGAAATGGAGGATCCCCTTTGTCTCTTTGGGTTGACTTAAGATTGTCAACCCTTATCCTTTTCTTAAGGATGATCGTTTATGGATTAGGGACACCAAAGATTAGTTTACAGTGAGATCTTTCTATTCTCATGAGGTACTCCCATTTCCTTACAGGCTTGTGTGGAATCTCAGTATTCCATTTAAGGTATCTTTCTTCTATGGGAGGTATCCTTGGACAAGATCCTCACATGTGACCATTTAAGAAATAGAGGGTGGATAAGGGCTAATCATTTTTTTATGATATGATACCAGGAAACCGTGGATCACATATTATTGCATTGTCCCTTTTCTTTTTGTAGTTTGAACCATTTCCTATCGCAGTTGGGAATTGTGTAGGTCTCCCTTGGTTCCTTTCAGGATTCTTATCTTGTTGGCTTTTGTTGAGGTTGGAGGATCCGTCTTATGTTCTTTGGGCCCTTCGACCATGGGCAATAGCCTAGTCTATTTGGAAGGGGAGAAATCAAAAAGTTTTTTATTTTTTATTTTATGACGTGGCTTCTTCACAAGAATGGGTTTGTTCGAGGACCCGTAAGCTATTTATCGCCAGACGTTCTATTAGGAGACTTCAAGGATTCTACAGGGACCCAACTTCCTTCTTGGAGAAGTTTACATTTTTCTTTTTTCCTTTTCCTCTTATTTTCGCCTATTGTTTTTTCTTCTGGGTTCATCATATTCTTATGGTACTTTTATTGTTCTTGTTCTTCCCTTTTTCGGTCTAAATATATTTGCATCTAAATTACCAAAGAAAAAACATTGTGGTTTGTATCAGTTTTTAAAAGCAAAGGTTTGAGACGTGGCGTTGGGACCTTAAGATGTGTAAGCCTTGAGGCTTAAGCCTCACAAGAAAGTCTCATTCTCCCTCATTTTAACCAATAAATAAAATAAGAATATTGCAAACAGATTCAAAAAAATTAGTTAAAGGTCACATACACATGCGCGCGCGCGCGCACACACACGCGCATATGTAACACTTATAAATTAAATCTTGTGGTGGATTTTGGGTTCCAACAAATAATTGCATAGTAGTCAATAACTATATATGTTAGGCAATGGCTCCAAATCGTTGCAAAGTCCACTATAAAAATTAGAGTAAAATATATTCAACAAGGTTTTGAAAGCCTAAATACAAGCCTCAAGGCGTGAGGCGTGTGCCTCATGTGAGCCTCACAGTTTGAGGCGTGTGCCTCACCAGATTTAGGCAGTTTCTTTGAGCCTTGCCTCAAGGCGAGCCTTGAGGCATAAGCCTCACACTCCTTTTAAAACACTGGTTTGTATGTATTGAGGACTAACTAATGGAACCTGTTTCACTGAACTCTCTGCTTGTGGTACTTATAAAATAATTCTGTAGGTTTCTTGTGTTAGTCATCTATTATATTATGTGAAACTATATTTATCTCTTTTCACAGTTATTTATATTATAGTTATCTCTATTCACAGTTAGTTATGGTCTTCTAACACTATTTTTATTAATATGCACAGAACTAGTTGATTGTATGTTGTCTTTCTCTAATATTATCTCCCTTTGTTATTAAACCCAATTTCAATGTTCTTGCCAAATAGATTTCAATTTTTTATAGTTTTAGTTAATTTTCTTTTGGTTCAAATTCTTGCGATTATGGATATATTTCATGCTGCATTTTAGATATTCTGAAGAATTGAAATGATTCTTTTTTTACTCCATTGGGTGTATAATTTATTATTATTATTTATGGTTTTAGTGAGAATTTTCTGGTCATTGGTTAGAGAAGAAGTACATTCTACCAATGAGAACTACATAGGTTACACATGAATGAATGGAACCCATATCTCATTTGCTCCAAGCTAGGAGATCTTGTGTATAAAAATGGATCTGATCTGCCCATCTGATAGGTGGACATTTTGTTTGGAAGGATTTTCATTACTGACCATCAAGATCAGGTTGATTTTTACATATGGGATCTGTCCCTCCTTCATGGCTTCCATGTTTATGATTATGTGCGTAAATTTATATCTAGAATCTACCCAGTGAGGAGCAAAACTTGGCAACAATGGTCTTTATAGCCCAGGGCTACAAATGAACAATAGCATTTGACACATAAGAAAAGTTGTCAGATATACACGCTTCTTAAAAAGTCACTCACTTATTATTTAAAAACCTGCATGACACTTTTCTTATGTGTTAGCATGCTATTGGTCCTTTGTAGTCTTGGGCTACAAAGACCATTGTTGCTAAGTTTTTCTCCCTACTGAGCACATCCTTTTATAAATGTGTTCTGGTTTATAGACCTGCATGCATTTAAGAAGACAAGATTGATCTTTTTAAGAAGACAATATTAATGGATGCCCTTTTTTCTGTTCACATGCAGCCTCTTGCGACATGCATGCATAATCTGCAGATTGCGAAAATGGCAATTGGTTTACAAATTTCAGAACCTTGGCTACGTGAATATCAGGTTTTGTTTGATCTTCCTAATGCTTCTATACGGATTTGGAGATTTCCTGAGAAACATATTCTCAATTTTCTTAACTTTGATTGTTATATTATAAGTATTTCATTGGTGAGTATTTTTGTTGCTACTCAATCTAGATGATGGTAAGTGAGAACAAACTCTGAACTTAACTTCCCTACATTCCATGAATGTTAACTTGGGTGATTGTGTTCCAAAGAGCAAGCCAAAGTTTGACTGGGTTTCAACCGAACTTTAGATAGATGGGAATAAGATCTGGCAAATGCATATAAACGCATCTAGATTTTTTAGGGGTAAAGAGATTAAGCTATACATTGTTGTCAATCCAAATAGTTTTAGGCAAGGTGGTAATCAACATTATTAGTGCTTCTGCACCCCAAGTAGGATTAGAAAAAAGAATTAATAAGAATTTTTGGGATAATAAAAGACATCCCTGAAGGAGAGGATATTTATAGGAGTTGAACTTAAGTGGTCATGTAGGAAAATAAAATATACAATATGATAGGGTGCATGGATGTAGGGATACTGAAATAAAAATGACATGAGGGACGAAATTCTTGAGTTTTTAATGATATTTGATCTTGCAATAGCCAAACATGGACTCTTTTTTTTTTTCAACAATAGCCCACAACCCACATACTTTCTTTTTCTTAAAAGATAGATGAGCATTAGGTGATTGTAATAGTGAACCAAATTGGAGCCGGATTGACTTTTTTTTTTACTTGGGGAAAAGATCTATTAACGTGCAAAGGTTATCCTAGGAGAGAGTTTAGCAACACAACATATGTTGGTGTTCATAGACCTTTGTATTAAGAGTTAAAAGAGAGAATATACAGGGCTCAAGAACAAGAAAGGCTCAGGAATAAGGCAACATGCTCGTCAACCATCCATTTTTTTGTATAATTGAGCTGAGATCTTAGAACCGGTCTCTTTGGGGTATCTATTGGTCATTTATCATAACTATTGTCTTTACCCTATTTGTGTTTTACTAAAGTTGCATTCCATATATTCTGTTTTGGTCCAACTTATTTTAGAACCCTTAGATTCAAGGTATTCCTCGTGAGTTCTAGTTTTGCATTTACCCTCTCTTTTTTATTAGTTAATAACTTAATATCACATCATCTACAAATAACTTACACCAAGGGACCTTCTCTTAAGACTTAAATATGAACCATCAATTCATCGATAATCAATGTAAAGAGATAGGATTCATAGCTGACCTCCTAATGTAACCGTACTGTAAACTCGTTTGTCTCACCATCAATTCTTCTTATGGTAGTTAGCACTCTCTCATACATGTCCTCAAGATATCAATATATTTTCTTATAACTCTTTTCTTTCCTAACACTTATTAGATTAATTCTCTTAGGGACTCTATCCTACACTTTCTTAGATTAATTCTCTAGGGACTCTATCCTACCCTTTCTTTAAGACGATAAATACCATATGATGACGTTTCTTTTTCACTCTACTTTTCCGTCAATTGTTTAAGTAAGAAGTTAGTAGTAGACCTACATGGCATGAATCTAAATTGGTTTTTTGAAATCTAGTTACTTCTCTTCTTTTTGTTCCATTAGTCTCTCCCATAACTGAATAGTATGACTCCTGAGTTTGATCTTGCGATAATTGGTACAACTTTGGGCCCAAGTAACAAAATACGCTGAATTGTTGAAAAATTTGCAAATTATTCGCGAATTTTAGATGTGCCAAATTATTTACCACTTTTAAAAAAAAATACAATTTCATGAATTATTTGCGAAATTCGCAAATATATCATAAAAATGCTAATAATTCGTTTAGTTCGGCAAGTAAACTACTTATTTTGTATACTATCTAATCAAATTATGAGATATTTTTATAATTATTAATTTATTTTTAGTTTTTTCGAACTTAGACCCTGATGAATTATTCTCGAACCCCGACTTTGTCATTATGCTTTGAACCATAGTTGCAGGGAAGCTAAATATAGGGTGGACTACTCATTTTCAAGGAAGCTCATTTCCCATACTCACTTCCTAGAAAGCTCGCTTCTATCACGTCCCATTGAGTGTCCAGAGAGGACTATGCATGTGGGAAGTGATAGGATAGACTACAGTCTAGGGTATAGACCTTGACCTTTAGCAAGTATCATTGGGTTGGAACCTAAGGACTTACATCTCCACAAATATCTCAGGTAAGATAAAATCTAAGGTATGATTGCTCAGTGCTCATAATAATATAATGAGAATGAGATGCCCATATCTCATTTCTCGCTTGTCATTTTCTAAAGATTTTCTTTGCCTTGCCTCCCGCTTCTCACTTTTGATTTGCTTCTTGCTCTGGTAACTATGCTTTGGACACCTCCTTTATTCTTGTAGATAAATACCTGACATTTTCTTAATCTCTTTCAACAATCCATCCTTAGTAGTAACTATCCAAAAATTGAGGTCAAATTATTCCCCATTGAGTGGCCTCTTAACTTATCCCTCATAAAAAGGACTCATTCTATTTTTCTTTTTTCTGGAAATCATATTTAGTGATCTTACCAAAGATATAGAGAACTCTCTTCCCTAATCCTATTGTTGTACCTTCTCTTTAGATTAAGAGAAATTTTTAGGTTCATCAAAAAGTAAATGAGTATCGTCTTTTTTAAGATTATTGAACATCAGTCTCAATGGTAGAGATATGATAAACATGTAGACATTATCTGGCATAGTCTTTAGAAATCTAATTCTCAATTCAGAAGAGGAAAGATGGTTAGTTTATATTTACTTCGTTGATTTATTAATTGTGTAGGTTCTTCCATCCAGAACACATCCATGCATGCAGATGAGTGCATTCGGTGGATACATTCTAAGCGGGATAAAGATATGTAGCAGTGAAGCCCAGCTCCAAACCAAGTAATGTTTAGACATTCCGCCCCTTCTCTCTTGATCTGGAATAATGAGAGGGTTCATTAACTTATAACTGAGATGGGAGAAAAAGCCCATCGACCAACCACCTTTAAATCAAATAATGGACTAGAATAATATTCGCAAGCCCTTGCCCCTCCTCCCCGCTTTTCCCAACAATAGTATATCTTATCTCCAATCAGTTTATGTTAGCTTTCATTTGTTTTTCATGTGTAGTAAATTATCCACCCACATTGTTTCTGGTTATATATATTCTGACTCTTGCAGAAGTCCCTTTAGATTCTTCCTGTTTTCTTTTATGATTATTTCATTTTTTTTTTCTTGCTCTTAAGATGGGAAGGAACCAGTGACTTCAGGGTTGCAGTGGAAAAAATAGAATGTAAACCAATTGAGCTACAGGCTTGAGGCTGATTTAGCCACTTTAGTATATCAAGGAGATGCCACTGTGAAACCCCCTAATCAATGGTCTCAGTTTCATAGGCCATACTTGTGGTTTGAAATACATTTGGGAGAACTATCTTCAGATTGAATATCTACAGAATTGATACCAAGAAAAAAAATGAATATCTACAGCATGGGTGGTCTCACTTGGGTGGGCCCACTGAATTTTGACTGCTGCCTCTTGTTCTATAAGAGTTTTTATAGCTCTGCCAGAGTCCAGCCGGGATCTAAGCTGCTAGGTTCAAGGCCCAAGTTCATTTATTAGGTGTGCCCCAGAAAATTGAGTCTGGCACTATTACTAGGCCTACAAAAGCAGCAACTCTGAGCTTCTCTTTCTGGAAAAAACTATGAGACTACCATCCAATTCATTTACAGATGCAATAGATATCTGTATCGAAAAGTAAGAGCTTCATAAAAGGTTAAGCATCCTTTTGACATGGTTTTGGTGAGGAAAAAAAGGGGATGAGCAAGCATCCTTCTTTTGTATCTGTACTAGCAAAGACCCAGATAATAATTTAAGAACATCTAGAATTAAATAATATTATTTATTTATTTAAATAGTAAGTAATATATTTTAAAAGTATTAATATATATATTTTAAATAATATAAGTTTTATTTATTTATTAATAATATAATTTTTATTATTATTTAATAGACATTATTATTTGTATTAATTAATTGATTTTATCAATAATAAAATTATTATTTTAATAACATTTAATAGAAAATCATAAGTTTCTTGGTATTACAAGAGTTAGGGATAAGAGATGACTCTACAGTAGTAGAGATAGAGAGGGATCTAGGATGAAATAGTGGGTCTCAAGCCTACCTACAAGAGTTGAAGATGATAGAGGTCTCTACAATAGTGGAGATAGAGAGGGTTTTAGGATGAGACAGTGGGTCCCAAACTTGAACGGTGAGGATTAAAGCGAAAAGTCATGTGTCATATCTAAAATAGAAATTATAGGATTAGAGGGATGAGAGTATGGAGAGCAAAGAGAAATAATCTTATATCTTTAAAGTATAAGTAGTAAATTACTATTGAAAACTTCTTTTGCCTTTTGAGTATTGAACAAAATTTTGGAGTGGCCAAGATATAAATAAAAAAAATCCGAAGTAAACCAACAATCTTAGGTGGCGTTTGGTAAGTAGAGCTTATTTGAAAATTGTGCTTAGTTTGGACTTTAGATTGTAAAGTTGAAGGTTAATTGCATGTCTTCATATTTTTAAATGAGTTTTACCTTTAAAGTAAAAAGTAGTTATGAGCTACTTTTTAACTTAACAATCTAAAGTCTAACTGAACACAACTTTCAAATAAGCTCTACTTATTTAGATTAGTGCTACCAAATGTCACCTAATCAACTGACAAATGAAATTCTACAATATGTAATGTCTTCCAAAAAAACAAGATCCAAGAAGTGCCCTCAAACGATTTAACTTATATTTCTTTTATATTAGTTAATAGACGTCTCTCTTGAAGAAATAGTGATGGTATTAATTAAATTTATAATTTATTTCTCTGAAAAAAATTATCAACCACCTTATGCTAGGAGAATCGAAACCGAGTCCACCCCATGGGGATACACTCTTACCACTGCAGGGAGGTATTGCAGCACCATTTTTGATGACTTGGTGCCGCATTTGTCGAATAGGTGTATATGTGTATGTACATATGCATGTGTATATATGTGTGTATAATTGTAAATATCCATGTATAGCCTTTGGGTATTTGGATTACCTGTGTGTGTGTTTTTAGATTACCTCTCTAACCAAAAAAAAATGTATAGCCTTTGGGAAATTTTAAACACAGCTTTCTGATCAAATAGTAGAGAAACTAGGGATGTCAATCCGGCGGTTTATCCTGTCCAGCCTGGCCCTCGAAAGCCTGCAAAAATTAAGAGGGCCTTTTTTATCAATAAATCCTACAGGCCCGGGTGGGCCCAAAAAAATTTAGGCATGTTGACATGAGGGCTCGGCTTAGGAAACACCCCTGTAGCCCGGCTTGGTCTGGCCCATGTATATCAATATGTATTATATTTATCTTAATATAAATTTGATATTAACAATTTTTCTTGGTACATGTGAGAATTTTTTTTCTTATGTTTACCATAGCTTGATGCAGGGGCAGAGCCACATGGGGCCCGGGGGGGCTGAAGCCCCACCTCAACTTTTGAATTTTTTTTTTTTTTTTTGTGGTATACTTTCAATATGAGCAGCCTGGGAGCAAGGGTGAAGCCAGGTAGCGGTGGGGGCTTTAAGCCCCTCGACCCGAACTTTTCAAAAGAAAAAAAAAATGTATACTTATATTATTTAATTTGAGAGGGCGTAGGCATAGGAAGAACTGTAAAAAAAATATAGAAAAATACTTAACTTACCGGCGGTTTCCATTATTTAACAAAATGGCTTGTCCTTATTGGTCCACGCCCCACTTTTTAACACTCATTAATTGCGGTTAAGATTCACTCACCCCTAGAGTTAAGCAATCCAATCTTGTAATTTAGAAGAAAAAAACAACAAAAATCTTAACTTTAATTTAGTTAAGCTTAATCAGGGTTAAATCAGTATTAAAAGGGACACAAGGACACAGTGGTAAGTTACGCAATGGACCCTGGGATCCGCTAATCACTACTCAAAAATATATTCTTTACAAACGGACAAAGAGACAAGATGACCCACAAACTTGGCCCTAAAAAAAAAAATCGGGGACTACGCCCCCGAACCCCCATACCTCATTGTTAGCGAAGAAAATCCTAGCTCTATCCATGGCTTGAAGGAAAGCCTTTTATCCATAAAACACAACGAAAACACCCAAATAGAACATAAATAACATACAAATAAATTGTGCAATAAGAATTTTGAGAGATGGTATGACGTGCTCTCCTAGCATATTACTCAAAGTATGCATAATAAAAACTCAACCGTTAAGAATAGATTCATCTAAAATCACATGGTTAGGCTTGTAAATAAATTATTAAGTGTTGAATTCTTACACCTACGGTAAACAAAACAATGAATTGCATGTCCAACATCATTTTCGAATGAGAACAACACTTTGCAACCAAACATGCCTAGTTAAACTTTTTTTTTTGGGGAGAAATCCCAATTAGACTTCAATACCCCAAGATTACATGTATAATTATGCATTTAATCAAATTCATGTGTATGATTGTGTACTTCATCTTGAGCATCTTCAAGACTATCATTCCTTATAATGAAAGTCTCTCTTTTCTTAGCATATCAAAATTTCTTCAAAGATCAAAAGGTTATACGAGTAATATTTACTATAAAAAAAAGGTCTACACCCAGTGGTGGTTTTAGAAAAAAAAATCAACCAATATCATTTAAAAAATCTTTATCTTCTTTTAAAGCCCTGTCCTAACCTTGGGGATTGGGCTTCGGGCTAACTAGTTTAGGACCTATTAGGGCTTGGGCCAGACCCTTACAAGTGAGGGTTGGATCTCCATAGACCCCAACTTAGCCATTTTTTGGGGGTATCCTGGCCAGATTCAAACTAGTCTCACATGATCCATTGGTAAATCCCAGTGCTTGACCATTGACAATTCTAAGAGAAATCAACTTGTCACAATTCGCAAAAAATACTCACCTAAGAAAAGACCAAGATATATGATGTTGGCTTGCCTCATCTTACTAATTTGAGACATTACTTACTCGGAGCCTCAAAAAGCTACAAAGATCTCCTCGGATCTACAGCTAAATCTCCACATACTTGTCTACTAGGAAAGGGCATGAGAGGCTCTCTCTCTCTCTCTCCCGATTGTGTATGACTTCTAAAAGGTTCAATACCCTATCTGAGATTGGGTCACCCACCTCAAAGGGTAAAGTATGAGAAATATGTAAAATCAAGTGAAGGAATGCATATCTTGTCGATTGGGACCTTTTCCCATCATAAAGCTGTTCTTATGCGACCCAGTTATACAAATCTAGATAGATTGTATACCAATCTAGATCGTCCACATCAATCAACCAACTATTAGATGGCCTATAGAGGCTGATTAAGTAATCTTAGACGTCCAATTCTGATTTTTCTTCTTATAAATTTTTATCAACGTTGAATCAGTGTGGTTTTTTGAGCTATAATTATTTATCTAAGACATGGTCCGTTATCTGATTATCATTTATTCTATTCTATGGGGTAAGAAACCTCTTTGATGAACCCTTCTTTGAAAAAAAAAACTATTGATCGGACAATCCTAGCCGTTCCATGTATGGAACATCTTTTATGATCAAGTTATCAAAAGCCCATGGGGGAAGCAATGCCTTCCCTCATGATTGTGTGTAGTCCGACTGTTAGGGACAAGTGGTTGGAGAAGTCATTTCATAGGCCCCATGATCTTGATTTCTCTACAAATTATTTGACACATGGGGATAAAGTGGTGAGATAAAAGAGGGAGAGATATCAAGTGGAGACAAGTCAAAATCATGGAGAGAAAATAGAATAACTTTTCCCTTTTTTATTGTCACATGTTCCCTATTCTGTGGTTGCTCGAGACCATCTTTCTGCTGAGGCACAACTTTGATCCGGGATCAAGTCCCGAGAAGATGTAATGGTTGAAAAATCCGCCCGTTTCACTGACCTAAAAGAGATACTAAACATAATAACTAAGGTCCCATTTGGTTGCACTTCAGTTTTTTGTTTTCTATTTTTAAAAAAATTGAAAATTTTTACACAAAACATGTTTGATAAATATGTTTCGGTTTTTAAAAATTAGTAGTAAAATTTTTGAAAATCAATGTAACAGTAAATTTCTGTTACCTCTGTTTTTGAAAACAAAAAACAAAAACAGAACCACTATGCACCACCACTCTAACACCATCACTACTCCACTACCAACACCACTCTACCATTATCATCACTTACCACCCACCACCACCACCACCACCACTCCACCACCACTCAACCACCACCAACATCACCACCACCACCACCACAATCACCACCACTCCACCACCCACCACCACAACCACTCCACCACCAACGCCACCAACACCACTCAACCACCACCAACATCACCACCACCACAATCACCACCACTCCACCTGTAGAACCCCGGATCTTGATGGCCATGTACGACGAATGATATCATATACTAAAGCATTTAAGAATATATTTATGGCGTATGGGTGTTTGGAATGAAATAGGCAAGAGTATAGAATACTCTTGAGTATTGACAAGGGTTATGCCTTGGCATACCCTCGACTCTAAATAGCCCTAGCGTTCACACCGCTCATCGGAATCAAGCGATTCTTGGATTTTTGGAAAGGTAATTGAATTCTCTTCGGGGTTCATGTTGATCACTTGTCTTGGTTTTGAGTTGGTGTTAGGTCAAAAGACCGATTTCTGAAGTCGGGTCGGTTTAAAATCTGGACTGACGAAACCCAATTTCGGATCAGTCAGGTTTAGGGGCAAAATGGTCCAATAAAAAGGAAGAATTGGAAGTTGTGAAAAACATGAAAGTTGTTCTCCTTCGAAAGACGAATCCAACGCAAGTTAAATCATCAAAATCGGACAAGCGAGTCAAAAGTTATGGCCGAGATACAAAAACGCAAAAATGCTGAAGCTTTCTGCAAAAGTTGCGATCGCTCGTAGGGACCCTACGAACGATTGTAGCGGAGCTACGAACGATCGTAGAGTTGCTACGATCGATCGTAAATCCCCAGAAATGCTGGAAACTCTCGGGTGAAACTACGATTGATCGTAGGAAGCTACGATCGATCGTAAATCGCTACGAACGATCGTAGATACGCGATTTTACTTTCTTGGATGCGATTTTTTAGGGGTTTTTCACTCCTTACACTATAAATAGAAGACTTTAGGAGGGTTTTTGGTTTACCCTAAACCAAGGAGAGTTCCTAGAAAGAGAAGGAGAGGATCTTGAGGATTCCAAATAGGGTTTTGATTTGGAATCAAGAAAAGCTTCAACAAGGGTTTGATCTTCTCCAAATCGAGCTTGGATCATTCCAATCAAGTGAGGATTTTTCTCAAGGGATTTCCTTCAACCTAGAAATTGATTCTAAGAGGTTAGTAAAACTACTATCTAGCTTTGTTATCATACATGGATGGGAAAAGATGACCCAATGGGTGATTTAGCTTTACTAGGATGCCAAGATCTAAATGTGAATGAAAGTATGTTTGAATGGAATGTTAGTGATTCTACCTATCTAACTTTGGTATTGTGCAAAATATGAAAAGATGATAAAAAGGGGTTTATAAGTTTGGGGTTTTTCTACATTATGATCAAATAGACAAATAGTAGTTTATAAATTGGGGGTTTTTTAATAACAAGAATGAACATGGCTATACTTGTAAGTAAATGATAGTATCTCTAAATGAAACATGGTTTCAAGTATACTATGATACAAATATTAAGTGTGGGAATTTTGGGTGAACTAGAACATGATCAAACAAGTAAATAAGGGTTTATGATTTTGGGGTTTTCCAATTAAAGGGATGAATGTTGTTATGCTAGTGTGTAAGTATTATTATCCTCCAATAAACCATGATTTTAAGTGTGATATGATGAAGTAGGCTTAGAAGCCATGATTGTTATGATGTGATGCAATGAATGAAATGTTCTATATTCTAAAATTGTTTAAGTATGCTATGATGCTAATATACCTTGTATGAACCATATGAGTTAATTAAGGTATTCAAGTATACTATAATGATCATTATGCCTTGTATGAACATGTTTAATTAGTTAAAGCTTTCCACATAGATGTTATATTGCTCACAAGCACTCCACGCACGATAAGTATTGCACGACCGTGGTTTTCTCATAAGCATGAATTTCAAGAAATCATAAGAAGGGTTTTCAAAGGCATTCATAAGCAAGAAGCATAGATGCATAAGAGTTGACTAAGCCAAACTTTGGGTTGGCATTCTAAGATCGGTTACTTCATACTCACAAGGATCAAGTCTAAGATCTCGCATAAACTCCACGGATCATAAGTCTCGCAAGGCTTTTCAAGAATTCATAAGAAACTCACAAGTCTAAGATCTTGCATATGTCTCTAAGGAGAACAAGCTCACAAGGATCATAAGCTCACAAGAAGCTCACAAGTACTCATAAGCTCACAAGAAGCTCATAAGCTCACAAGCTCACAAGAACTCTAAGCTCACAAGAACTCATAAGAAAACACGAGGCTCACAAGCATTCATAAGAACTCATAAGCATACATGAGAAGGTTTGTTTTCCATGAAAAGAACAAGTTTTATGAAAGGTTTTCCCGACGGGTTTTAAGCATGGATTTTGGTGATTGTATTCTTTTACGCACTGTATAAAATATTGTGATTATGATAGCATTGTTAGCTAGTAGATTTTGCTCGCTGAGTATTCCATGCTCAGCCGTACATGTTATGTCGGCAGGTACACGGACTCCATTTGACATCTGTGATCAGGGGCCCTGGATAGAGGAGGATTATGGCGAGGAGGAGCCATATGTAGAGCCTCAGAGGAGGCAAATGACTTAGACCACTGGCCCTTTTAGAGTGATTATATATAGAGAGAGAGAGAGAGTATTATCATTTTGTATTTTGATAGGTAGGCATGTCCACCTTTACTTTTGTGACGTATGTACAAACTTGGAATACACAGCATGTATAGAAAAGAAATTTTTGGATTACGCTTCCGCACATTGGTTTAAGCTTCCGTCCTATTCATGATTATGTTTGTCATGACATGGATGTTATTACAGGATGGTTTGGTATCGGATATGGCACATCACGAGCCAAAGTATCCCTAACTCCCAGGGGGTATTTTGGGTCGCGACACCACCACTCACCAGTCCACCACCCCACCACCACTCACTAGCACAACCACTCCACCACCACCCATCACCACACCACCACCACCACCCCACCACCACTCACCACTCACCACCACCACCACCCCACAACCACTCACTACCACTCACCACCACAACCACTCCACCACCGACGCCACCAACACCACTCAACCCACCAACATCATCACCATTACCACCACCACCACCACCACTCACCACCACTATGGATTGGAATTGCTTACTCATTATTATATTAATCATATTTCTCAAACGCATTTTTTTGTTTTCTAAAACAAGTAATGCCAAACATATTTTCCACTTAAAAAATTTGAAAAGAAAAACATATTTTCAGTTTTAAAAAATAGAAAAACGAAAGTGTATCTAAACGGCCCCTAAGTTTGTGGCTGATAAAACATAGAGCAGTGATAGGTGTATCCATGAAATCTATTTACAATTTTAAGGTTGGACCTCATTGATTCAGCTCCCCCCTTTTAAATACTCACCAACTGTGGTGAGTATGGGGAGAGGGTTGGACCAATGAGGTTCAGCCCTAGAATTGTAAATAGATTTTACAGGTACGTTAACTATTTCCCTATAAATCGACAGCCCCTAATGGATACAAAGAAGCCGAAACAAACAAAATAAAATATAGGGTGTATGCATGGACACGCCGGCACGCACCATGCCATGACCCGGCCTCGTTCGGCACGCGCATGTGTGTGTGGAAAGAATTCCTGTAGCCAACCTCTCACATGCTCAAATCCAAAACGTTGCTATTGCATGAAATTTGGATTTGGTTGATCCTCTTATCCATCAATGTAAGCCAAAAATAAAGCAAAAAGTGAGAGACTAGGATGGGGTGGGGTGGGGTGGGGTGGGGTGGGTTGGGTTGGGTTGGAGGGTTTTGATATGTTACTTACGTCTACGCATGTCTTGGAATATTTGAGTTCTTAATTGAAATAAGTGATTATTCTTATGTAAGATCATCTTTTCTTTGAGCTTATGACCCTAAACAGCCTTTTATTAGAACATTCCAATTTGTAATATGAGTAACTAAATTACATAATTCAACTTCCCCTTCTTAATTAAATTCTACTGACTAATGAGTAAGGAGAATCGTTTGAGATCTTGCTCTACCAGAAATTGTGTGGGTGCAGTGGCTCACTGCTATTGTTGTGCAACCATTATACAATTAATGCTACAATGGCTGTTTTTTTAACTTTGAATTTTTTCCATTATATTAATTATAATAACGATAATTAATGATTTTATATTTACATTTTATGTATGCTTATTTTTTCTATTAAAAGTACTTATTTATTTGTGTAACCAAACGACCTTTTTGTAAAAACACAAATAACTTTATTTAAAAAATAATTATTTGTAAAAAAACACTTATTAGCTCATAGTAGTGGTCTGCTGCTCTAAGTGAAATCAATGTTTAAGCAATTGAAATTAAAGTTATATTATAATGGACTATTCATTTTATTTAGTTATATTATCATAACTTGTGATATTGTGGGACTCTTAGTTTAGGGTAATATATTTACATATTTTATTAATTAATTTAGAATAATTTATTTAGGTTATTTATTAGTTTAGAATTTTCTAAAATTATAAAACTCTTTAAAGTAACTTCACTTTCAACTATTTTTTTTAAAAAAAACTTTAACTCTTAGTTTAGGTAAGTTCAATTTTACCAAGTTTTAGAAAATTTTAATAACTGTATAAGGTACTAATTAAATAATATAATTAACACAAATCAGAGTTTGTATTTAGGATTTTAAAATTCCAAAACTCTGTAATTTTTTTTTTGGTCACTCTAAAACTCAATAATATTAGTTTTACGGATTTTTTTTTTACAAAAAAATTTAGAATAATTCATCATTTTTATTGGTTAAAAAACCAAATATATTTAGTTTAGGATTTCAAAAAGGAAGATGTTTGACGGAATGTCAGTCCTCATTGGTCCACGCCCCTATTTAACACCAACTAGTTGTGGTTAAGATTCATCCATCCAACCTTAGTTTCAGAGAAAAAAATATTAATCTTAATTCTTTTAAGTTAACCGTAGTTAAAACGGACAGGGACATGGTGCTCCACTAGATAGCGGACCGCTCATTCTGATAATCGCTGCTCTTTCAAAGCTATAAATCTCTATAAAATTAATTTGAATTAGTACCTCTTTTATCACAAGTGGGGTCACTAAAAGACACTTAAAGATAAAACAATATTTTATAATAATACAGACTCAATACCGATTTTATAGCTAATGTTGGATCAGGAAGATTAAAATTAATTTCCACCTTTACTGGTACTATAAATTTACAAAACGGTAACAAAATCAAAGACTTGACTCCCACATGAAATGACACGCTGAAATGAAAAGCAGTACAGTGTCTCTGAGCACTTATCCATAACACCAACTACTGCAACAAGCACAAATGGATAACCACCCATTCCAGCTGCCTCTTTCCTTCTGATTGGTACACGCGGCAATGTCCTTCCAGTTCCAGCCGCGTTCCTTGTACTCTTTGACTTTAAATAAGAACTTCCAATTTGTACTTGTGATTCCTCTTCTAAATGGTCCATCTTTACTTTCTGGCCTTGGCTCGTCTCTGCCAGAAAGAGCTCTCGGGTTTCCATACATTGTGCGACAGTTGGCATATAAATGTGGAGAAATCATTTCATTTTCTCCGCATTATTTTGATATCTCTCCCTTTCTTCTCACACACTTATCGCCACATGTCTTATTATGGTGGATAAGTCAAAATCATGAGCCTCCACCACTTGTCCCCTATTTTATGGAACCCCGATAAGCCCTTTCTGGCTTCGCTAGAGACAAGCCAAGGCCTTATTTTCTACTATTTACATTTAGGAAAGTGATGGAAAAGTAGGTACTATCGACAGCACAGCGGTACACTTAAAAATCGAAGGGTCGCAATAGGTACATTCTTTAAATAGCAACCTCACAATAGTATTTGCACCTTTGGGATTTGTAATTTTGTGACCTCGGCTCTTGATAGTGCCTATTATCGAGAGTTTTAAATCACTTCCCTTACATTTATGCATAAGTGAGATGCTATTCTTCCTAAAAGGCCTTGGATGACGAAGCCAGAAACCCCTTGTCTCCGACAACCATAGAATAGGGGATAAATGATGGAGAAGTTAGAATCATGGGCCCATGATTTTGACTTTTCCATACACTACATAACACATGGTGATAAGGTGGTGAGATAAAGGGAGAGATATATCAAGTGGGGAGAAAATGAAATTATTTCTCCCCTTTTTATTGCCACATATCTCCTATTCTATAGTTGCCCGAGACTGGTTTCTAGCTTTGGTAGAGACAATCCTCGGCCTTTACAAAATTAGTGATTATACTCATAATTCCTCTTTTTTTTTTGGTAGATGTGATTCCTCTTTCAAGTGGTCCATCTTTTATTTAATGAGACGGGGTGTCCCCCACCCATTTGGATAGGGACTAATTCTCAAGGATGTATGCAATATCCCATAGGATATAACTGAAAACTTGGCAAAAAATGAAGAGTATTTTTTAAAAAATCTCTCTTAAGTCTTAAATGTCTCAAAGAGTTAGTTAGAAGGACATAAGTAATTTTCTCTCACTCTATCCCAACTATTGTAACCTAGTAAAGAGGTGTAACCCTTAACATTATCCTACCACTAAACTGCCCCTTATTATTTGACTTTAAAATAACATAATAATTGAAGAAAGAATTTCAATCAACGCCACCTACCTCTCATTATAATTATGATAGTATATATATAAATATAGAGAAAAGATTACATGAACAGGAGCTTCGGTTGAAGAAATAACTGGAGCACCCCAAAAAATACCTGTGACAAAGGTATTTTGGAAATTACAAAGAACATTGGCCAAAATAACCTTATTTTATATTTGTAATTATCAAACTACCCCTACCATAAAAGCATTTTTTGGTTACTCGGATTATATCTCCAACCAGAGCTCTAGTTCATAATTTGACCCTATATATATAAATTAAAGGGTGTTGCTCAATACAAGTTTTGGTGAGCGTTCCCTTAAAAAATACACCACAAATTTTTTCAAATTCCAACAGTTGGATATCAAAGTGAGTCTTGAAAAATATGTAGAAAAAAAAAAAGCAGTCCCATCGAATATTTTTAAATTGTCTGATTGGAGGTAGGTCCTTCTTTTAGCCTATTATAGGTCCAATGAACTTTACGAGATTAATGCTAACCAAATAGGATCTAATGGAATTGTCTAAAAAAGTTGATTAGAATAAGAGTTTGTTAACTTATTCTAACAATCTAATTAAGCTTTGATTTAGTAATAAGACTATTTGATAATATTTTAGTGTTGTCTAAATTATTTTAGCAATAAGTGATTTTATCACATATTCAATAAGCAATCTAAAATTACTTGTTGAAAAAGAACGTATTTTACTTGTACGGGCAATTCTATCATTATAAATAGCTCTTAATTTTTAGAGCTTAATTATAAAACACTTGTTTAATAAGTTTTACACCCCCATTTTTTGTCATATGTCTCACAATACTGTTAATTTCCTAAAAACATGCCACATGTCCAATTTTTTTTAAAGGGCGCTCACTATCAGTTGTAGCGGACAAGTCATTAAAGACTCATAAACGTTACCAAATTCCAAATTCAGTAGTCATAGTGGAGACTAGCATTTGAGAGAGAGAGAATTGCAACAAATTCACTATCTAGAAATTAATGAAAATACAGTTACAGTAAGGACTCACACGACACACTAGTGACCATATCACAAGCCCTGTTTTTGGAGGTCAGAGTCTAGGTTGGGAAATTAAGCTTAGGAATTACAGAAGAGGAAAAATAAAGAAGTGAAAAAACAGCATAAAAGGAAATAAAAGGTTATGAAAAACACTGTTGTGTGTGCGTAGATGTCACAACTACATGATTTGAGTGTTTGTGGAGATATTACGTATGACATGAGGCCGTTAATGCATGGATCGGAATGTAATTATGCGATCCTTATCTTGTCAATAAGTAATGTTTGACTTCGTTGTGTATCCTAACTGTTGCTCCATCTCCCAGCTTAGCCTAGATGCAACCCCAAAGTGCTTCGGCACGTATTCCTGCACAAAATTATTTGCAATTTTACCTATTTACCCTTGTAATTTTCTTTGTTATCAAATGGGGAAGTTGGAACTAATAGGGTAATGGGCCGGGGCAACAGCTCTTTGGTGGGCCATTACCCTTTACCAGCCATGAAGGTGGGTAGGGGCGATCAAGGGTAGCAATAGCATTCCCCAATGAGATAGTTAGGAGGTGGGCCACATTGTGGTGGTTGAAAAGGATTTGTCATGCCTTAAAATGGAAAGAAATTGGGAGAGAAAACAGAACAAGCCACTGGATCTTTGGTTGGTAGACCAGCCCGGTCCAGATATGGTTGGGCACGGTCTAACCCTACTTTGACCGAACTGGTCTCCCTAGAGATCCATTACTATAGCACGAGGTGCTAAACAATGAGATGAATTGGAAGGTTAGATCATTGGATCACATATTATATATATATATATATATATATATTTATTTTTGTAACGAATGTATCTGGCCCTCTTAGAGCACCCGACTAATCTCCCGAGCACGTGCAAACCTTCCATCCACACGCACCGGGTAAATAGTGATAAATCCCTGAGTGGCCAAAAAGAGGAAGGGAATCGGACTCAGGCGTGATCCTGGCCAGTACACCAACCCCTGCACCCGTGTTTTTGGTGTCGTTACTGGATATAGTTGCAATATGTGTATCTCTTATGTGAGTGGTCCGAGATTCATTTTTATGAATTATGGTACGAACAATTGATTTTTCCACCGTAAATACTAACACACTAACCAGGGTTGCCATGAGGGAAAAAAATAAAGTAATTTCTTTTTTTTTGGGGGTCTTTTTGGGTTTTAAAAAAGTACTTTATTATTGTACCTCAAGCTTGCATATGAGCTCCTGGGCAGTTTCGGAATAAATAATAATGTGACGGGCAGCTGGTGTAATGAAACCTTCCTCCACGGCTTTGTCTATGAAAGATATGAGCGAGTTATAGTACCCATCAACGTTCAACAAGCCCACCTGCTCCAAAATTCAAAAAAATTATTATATATATATTTTTTGTTTTTATCAAAATTAAAATAATGGAAAATAAAGAAAAATTACCGGTTTTTCATGGATACCCAGCTGAGCCCAAGTGATCACTTCCAGCAGTTCTTCTAAGGTTCCATAGCCACCTGATTTTCAAATCCACAAAGATAAATTCTATATTATAAAAATACAGTTGACCGTTATATAGACAGTTATTTTCTTCCTAGGGAGAGAGACTGTTATCGATCATGAATAATTTTGAAAATACCCATTTAGACCTCATAAGAAAATAAAAAAGAAGAATACCTGGCAAGGCAATAAAAGCGTCAGCTTGACGAGCCATTTCGGCTTTTCTTTGGTGCATACCCGACACAGCTCTCACTTCTCCCACAGTCTCTCCAGTTATCTTGAATTTCACCATAAACAATTTCTTCAATCGATTACATAGTTTTAACTAAAAACAGTAGAAAAATTACTTTATAAAAAAAAAAAAAAAACATTTTAATTTCACCTCTCTGGGCATAAGAGTCTTGGGAATCACTCTACAAAACAACTTCAAAAGAAAAATGTTAGAAAAAATGAAGAGAGAGAGAGAGAGAGATTAGGGAGAAAGAGGGATTAATTATTACCCTAAAACATGGCGACCACCATCAAAAACAGCTTGGGAAACGAGGCCCATCAAACCTATGCTACCTCCTCCATAAACCAAGTCGATGTTCCTTTCAACCTGTCGTTTTATATATTCATTAAATAAGTAAGTAACCACCAATTTGATTATTTAAGGACTATTTTAATGTAATTACTGGATTTCTGAACTGGGTTTCAACCATAGCTAGACACCAATTCATTCAATCAAAGAAGAAAAAAGTACAAATATTAATATTGAAAAATGAGTGTGTTTAATCATCTTCTTCCTTGGCCTTCAGGTTTCCTAATTGAAGGGAGTGCAAAAACAGGTTTAATTTTAATCCCCACAACTAACAGAAAGCGAAGACCAAAATCAAGTAAATTAAAACTTCTGGGACTCTCTCACTCTTGGATTTCCTTCCAAAATTAGCAGTTCCCACATAGAAAATTAAGCTTCATGACACACACTCTCTCTCTAGTAAGAAGTGAGAAGTGAGAAGTCGTACGTACCAATTCGTTTCCAAGCTGAATGGCAGCGAGCTGGTAACTGGGCTTATTACCGGTGCTGCTGCCGCAGAAGACGCAAACGCGTCTGAACCTGGAAGTCATAAGGCGCTGTTGGTTTTCCATAAGAGGAAAGGCTTCCCTCTATTCTCCCAAAACCGAAACACTACCTGGAATTGAAGGAATTAGAGAACGGTCACTTTTTAAATCAATCAAACATTTCTTCCTTTTCCTTCCCTCTTCTACCCTCCTTACTCTTACTCCCTTTGTCGGGGCAAAAAAACAAAGGAATTAGCTGGTGGGGCCCACAATCAACTAAGGAGAGAGCATCAGCAAAACCCTTTCCATGGTGGCTCTAATTTTTTATTTTGACCAGACTCGTACATAGTCTCATGGGATGCATAGATTAATAGAGTACATATATGATTATGATAAGCATGAGATGCATCATATCATTACCATCATCACAATGAAAAAATTTAGATTTAGAGTGAGATTGTGATTGAGATTTGATTAGCTAATGATTATGAATTGTTTGATTTAGTTTTTATATTTATTATAGATTATTCTCTATTTAAACCCTACTTGGGTCTCTTTATAATAATCTTGAGAATTCAATAAAATAAGTTTCTCTTTATGGATAAACTCCCAACACATACATCCAATATTTAGGGGAGCTCAGGTTCGATCTCGAGATCTCCAAGTTTATGGTTCATCCTTCGACCACCACCGGATTCAGACTAAAATCTTTATTTTTAGTAAGTGTGAAGTGCTGTATGTACTATGTGCGGTATAGTTCATTACTATATAAAGTATAATACAATTTTACATTTTGTGTATAAATATTTGAATGCAAACATGAGTGAATTTATAACTTTCACTAATTTTTTGTTATCCTTTGACTATTTAATATACATATATACTTCAGTTATTTGGGAGGAGAAGAGAAGACAAGTCTCCTATCTTCTTAATCGAATAATTCTTTTGTTCACAGGACTATATCATTTCTGAAGGTTACCACATTCAATAGTTGTTGTGAGTGTTAACTTCTACATATATATATATATAATTTTAAGCTTCTATTTTAGGCTAAATGTTAATGAATTTTACCAACAGATTTTTTTCATAAAAAGTAAAGAGTTTTATCTTATTTACTACATTTATTTGATGGTACCCACAAATGTTGGAACAATTTCAACGAAAGATGCAACACTCATTGTTATAGAACAGGTGGCTGGTGGATTCTGGAGCAAAAGAAATCAAGCCACCGCTAGTCTATTTCTGTGTGACCAAGCTTCCAGCGAGCGCAACTTTGCGCACGGATATAAGAATAATTAATTATAATATATGGTTGGAAATATATCAACGAGACTTATGACTATAAATTGATCATGGATTTATTGGGCCCGACAACATCACAAAAAAAATGTCAATTCTAGAGCCCAAACTCAGTTGGAAGCTAAAATTTATTATATTTTGTAATTTTTATTTTGATGTTTTTAGGTCTGTTTTGGGTTCTAAAAGTCTAGTTGAGTCCAAAAACCTTTAATTAAGAGCTAAATCTCTGTTTGAGTACGTTTTTAGTTTTGCTATTTTTGTTGAGTTCACTTTTGGGAAATTTGAATCGAATTAGGAGTTTTGATATATTTAAACTATGAATATAATGAGTTTTTTTTTATTGGTCGATAGAATTTCATTTTATTTAAAGAATTCTTCTCTGTTTTCCTTGTAGATTCAAAGTAAGTTCTTAGAGACAGAGATCATGAGCTCTTCTTTCGTTTTTCCCGCTTCAATTTGCTTCACCTATCCAAAAACATGGTTTACACTACCTAAAGGACGTAATTTTGATGCAAATGTACTATGAGTAATTGTTAACTCAAAAACTTTTAACAGTAATATCAGCATATATGCATGGAATTGGGTCTGCATAGGTTGCAATTTATTTGGATAAAGTGATGCCACAAAATTTAAATCTTTGGATATTGTTTAGAGTGGAGTTTCAAATAAGAAAATTGAGTAGCAATATTATTTATATATATATATATATTGACAAATTCCTTTTTTTTAAGTACAAACAAAATCAATTTCTATATTATATAAATGGCTTACAGCTCTTCTACAAGTATTTTAAGCTGCATTATCGCCCGAAGCTTTTAAATATAACTATAAGATTATTGTTAGGAAGATTCTACTACGTAGATAGGAATTTTCCAACAAATTATTTGATTTTTTTTATAAAAAAGGACATAAATAATGAAAGAACAATCTGATCGATCCTTCAACTTTCTAGAAGAAGTTAGTAAATGGTTAAGAAAATAACTACTTTGAACCATGGAACATGACTTGTTTTCTTAAACCCATTAATCACTACTATATATTAAGCCCTGCTAGTTTGAAATTATTTAGGCCATGAACGCTTATATACATCGATCCATCAACTTTCTAGAAAAAAGTTAATAAATGGTTAAGAAATTAACTACTTTGAACCATGGAACATGACTCGTTGTTTTCTTAAACCCATTAATCAATGCTACATGTTAGGCCCCTGCTAGTTTTAAATTATTTTGGCCATAAACAATTATGTAGGTAAGCGCTTATTTTAAGTATGTTTTAAGAAAAATTAACACATTAGAGAAGGTGACTTTCTTAACAAAAACACATCTCTTTGGTTGATCACGCTTCATGTGTCTTTTCGGATGGTTTTAATTTCTTAATGTTGTGAGGGTCGTGCTTTTGTTCATGTAGCCTAAACACGCAAACAAGTGACACTCAGCTATTAATTTATCTATACGATATTATGTCGAGTGAGTTGGTTTGATTTTTAATTTCTTTTGAAGAAATATTTCCTTATATTGGGGCATTAATTGTTGACTGATAATGTTTTATCAAATGAGATTACATTAATGATATATCAAGATTTGTCATTAAATTATGTTTGAGCTAGAGTGTGCATGGTTTAGTGTAGGACACATCTCCAAGGGATTACATAAATCTCTTGGAAGGTGGAAGAAGAAATGACCTAACCCCACCCCCCAAAAAAATGGGATTATTCTTTTGAATTCTATAGGTGAGATGGTAATGGTGGTGGGGTGGAGAGGCAAAGTGTGCTGGAATTTCTATGACCTTGTGACTCCTATCTGCTTCATGCCTTTTTGGGTTGGTAAGTCAGACCTCTAAAGCAAAGAATATACTATTGTGTGGATAGCCGAATTGTATGACTGGGTACATGCCGACGGGTGCCGACAATCGTAATTTTCGCAACCGGGGGACCGCAACGCGAGCCTGCAATGGAGGATGTCCCATGTAAGTTTGACATGAAAGGATCAAAAGAATGGTTGTCTTGCTATATATTTATAGGAATTAAGAAAAAGCAAGTTGATGAGCCTGTTCAGGGATCTCCTGCTATATGACCTAGTAGAGCTCTAACATTGTTTAGTCATCGATCGAGCATAGGGTTGATGTCAAGATGACCTGGCTCATACGGTTGCTCACCCACGTAAGGTGATGAAGGATGCTCGATGCTTGGAGAGAGGCTAATCAAGTGTTATTTACATGTGGTGTTTGAATTTGAAAGAGAATGAGATATCTAATACATGATCTTAGTACTGATGAAACAGAAGTTAATCAACAGTAAGACAGATATTAACTAACTAGTGTCATTGATTGCTTCAAACTGTTCTTGGGTAAGGCTAGAATATCAGTCAGGACCACCCTACCACTAGGCTTTTTCACATGATTTTCATGCTAGAGATTTAGATCCATTTAATCCTTTTCTTTCTTTACTTGATAACATAGGAGTGTATCCTTAAAAATGGAAACATGTAGGAGTATAGGTTGTGAATGTTGGTAAAATAGATGCTAAAATCAGACAGTAACAGTAGTTACCACTTACAAAACAACAGTAAATGGATACAAAGGTAGCTCTATGGACCATGAGCAGAATAAAAGATAATTAAATCTAGATCAAGGTTAGGTTCATCATCAATGAGAAATCAATGAAGAAGTTGCGTTGTGCGTCACAGATTACTTCATGGCCAGTCACATTCACAAAAGAATCTCTTTCTCTAATTCCCTCACAATAGATGTCAGACATCTTTCAAAGTCAAAACTGATACCATTTCTTTAACATTCTTAACTATTTAATCTCCATTGTTATTATAAACTTTAGCTAACAACTGAGCTTCTGTTAGCTAAAGGAGGTGGATAGATAATCTGCCGCTAAAAAATCATAAACTTAATTCAAGTGTTTGATTCCAATCACTTAATGGATGCTAAACTAATAAAAGTAGTTGTTCGCAAACTTCAATTACATTAAGATGAAAAAAAAATATGTACTGTATAATTAAAGTACTCTTAAGAGATGTTAATATCACAGGAGATGCTACCTGAATTTCATCTTCACTCTCAAAAATCTTTGGACTCCTATGTAATCCTTCAAGTTACTGTACTTTTTATCTTTGATAATTAGTGCAGTGCAGTTCCTTAAGCAATTTCTGAGACAGATATCTGCTTAAAGGCTAGTCGTCCAGTTTATGCCACTGCCAATATCAGGATTCAAAAATTAATTAAAACTTTCAAGTTAATGTTTCTGTGAGAGGACTAAAGGACCATTTGGTTTAAGATTATTTTACCAATTATGATAATGGGTAAAATCAATAATAATAGATTATCATCTAAACAAGAGGGTTTGGTTACTGGGAAAAATCGACGAAAAAAATAATTAAAAAAATCATTTATTTTTTAATCTATGTCTGACTCTGAATTCAGTTGACTTCTCTTTCAACCATTGCTCATCCATTCTTCTAACTTTCACTTCCTCCTTTTTCTCGTTATATTTATATTTTTTATTTTTCTCTTTTTCTTAGCTTATTCTCTTCTCTTGTCGGATGTCCACCTTAAATAATCAATTTTTACAGTAATCTGTCGTATTGACCTTAATAACCTTATCCAAATGTCCTAAACTTATGGGAAATTTTCTTCATATAAAGATTGAGAATACACAATTTAGATTGAAAGAACCTCATCTGGTAACATAATTAGTAAACAAGATTTACGTGGATCCTTGTACGCATTAGTATCAATGGTTTAAAACAATCCGAGAGCTTCCACTATGCGAAGACTTTAGATAGAAGACTTTAGATACAGAAGCTGCCCAAAATCAGCCTGCAACACCAACACACAACTTACATATATAGAATTTCAAAATCTACCCCAAACTACTATATAACAGGTTCCCTTTCAATCCCAACCACATAAAAAAGATCACCCAAAAAAAAAAAACTAAGCGACTTTTGCCCAAACATATTATTCTAGGTTCTATAATTTGAAGCAATCAAATTCAAAGACCATATTTTTTAAAATTAAACTTAAATCTAAGGTTTGCAATTTGACTTTTGAAAAGAGAATATGAAAAGTTAATCCACAAACTAACATCCAAAAATCATGGGACTTTATAATTGGCTCAGTCTCCAAGGCAGAGTAAACAGGACTCAGTTGGGTGGAACCTTCTAAGAAAGGAACCCAACCAAAGTCAACAACCAACTCCTTAAATTAAACGGTTAAACCTTATAATTTGATGATAATAGGCAGTACCAAAATTTTAAACTAGAATGAAATGAGGTTTTAAATGCGAGGTGCGTTTGGACTTTGGTGCAGCTTTTTTATATTTTTAAAACAATTTCCAGTGATTGAAGGCTTTTGGTTAGCATATAAAAAGTCAAATTCATCACGTATTCCATGAGAGAATATATTTCCTGAAAAATAGATGTAACGAATGGTATTTCCATCTCACGAATGAGGGTGTTTTTGTCAAAACACCCGCTCATAGTTTCATATAATGAGTGGCCAGCATGTGGTTGGTTAAACAACAAAACGGTGTGGTATTTCCACTCATGATCTGGGCTCCTGCTGCAGAAGTAAAAGTTGAGACTGTATCCCACTCCAGGAGAACTTTGCTAATTGCTACTCATCAATCGACCAAGGACTTGTATAGCCGTATTCTTTTTATAGCTCGTCTAGGCCCTGCGGGCTGAATTTTTGCCATTCGCTTCTCAACAGGCCTACATTGGACAGATTTTCCTATATTTAAAATAAATAAATAAAACTATCAATTTTATATCCCCTCTTAAGACTACCAATTTCTTTTTTATCGTCCAAAGAGGACTACTACTTGGGATAAACATAAATTTAATTTTAAAAATGCCAACAAATTTTCCAACAAGGACACTCATTATAAGTGGAGTTAGAATGTCACTATTTCTAATATTATTCGTCGAGAGTTTTCTTTTGGTAGAACTTTTAAAGTCTAGAACTTTCATTGTTTCCCGTCTAATTTTACTTAATATCAAACTATATTATTTCATAGAATGCAAAAGTTCTACAAATATGGAACTTCAAAATACCAACAAAAATTTTGGCTTTTTTAAGTTCCATACAGGTGGAATTTCTAATTAAATTGAACTATAAATCTAAAATACCATTGTGTAAAAGAATTAGAAACCCTCTCCCCTCTACTCCCATACTCTTGCCTCTTGTTCCAAAATATTAATGTTCTAGACTTTTAAAAGTTCCACCAAAAAAAGAACGGCCTAAAAGGTTTGGCCAGACAATTGGAGCACCCATGTTGGTGAGACTAAGGGGCTGTCACTATTCCCACAAGAATGGTGTAGGCTGGCACACAATCCAGAATAATTGGGAGAAATATTCTCATTCTAGAATAAGAATTGATGAGAAACGTTCACTTTTCAAAAATATTTCTTTAGGAAGAACTAAAACATGGGGTAAGAAGAGCTGAGCTCATCACGCACACGACTAGGAAAATTAGTCAACTCACCAGTGGCGCAACATCCCCATCGGAGTAAGGCCAATCAGAAAAGAAATCAAACTTGCAAACCAATTTTCGTGTGTGAAATATGATTCCAACTCTAAGACATTCAGTTTTGGGATTCGTATGCACTTTGATGAAGGGCAATATGTTTGAACAATCAGAATGACGAGTACCAACTGGAATTCAATCTATCACTTAAAGCTCCGCATGATTGTCAATGTAGGTTGAGTTTCATCATCCCTTTTTCGATGCCAAAGATTCAACTCCAGAAACCAGGCATAAATGCAATTGCACCTGATTTACATTACACTAAAGAAAGGTGATGGGTACATTGTCAGCAACTAGATAGGTAGGCCTTTGGAGCATCTAATACAGCTCCGTAGGTCCCCCATCAATTTGGGGAATGCCACAAAAATTTAGGATCTGTTCTGAAAGTTCGAAAATAAGTGTCATTATACAATAATCAAGTAATCTTAACCGCAGGAGAGGCTCTGCTTAAAATTGGATTTTAAATACTTTCGCTCTCACGGTTTTATTACAGCGATTCCAGATAATGCATTGTATAGTGAGAATACAACAGATCAAAATTAAGCAAATGAGGAAACCTATACTAAATCTGCACGAAGAATCAATGACATTATGGTTAAACTGATAATAAAAAGAAGAAAAAATCCCAAAAATAAACTATGGTACAACATAATTGGCCACTCACCTGGAAGTAATGTTAGTAGCGGCCATACCCAGGAGGTGGTTGCCGTCTACTTGATCCTCTTTCTAGAGCTGCATACTGATTTCCCAATTGTTGTGGGTGACCGTGCCTTCCTGCAACACCCCTCTGGTTTGCCGCTGGGCCCCAGCCACCTCCCCGTTGCTGATGACTAGTAGTAGCTCCATATGCTTGGTAGCTTTGGTATCCATTGTATCCATCACTTGGACGAACACGAGCTCCAGTAACTGCGGCCACATTTCTAGGAGGATACCGGAGCCCACCACCATTCTGAACCGAAACTGGTGGGTAGCCATGCATGGGATGATCTCCCATATAAGTAACTGGCGTGTTGTTATTTTCATACTGAGGATGTGATGACCTCTCATAGGGATGGTGTGAAGCTGATGGAGCATATGGTTGCCCATAGCCATGGTCTAAGTGATTTCTCACAGTGGGGGGGCGTGCAAACCTGTTTCCATGAGCAGGATAATCTGTCCTAGGCGGTACCATTCCTTGATAATCCTGATGCTGGTATCTGCCATTTGGGTAGGATGGAGGCGTGCCATGTATTGCCGCAGCATAAGATGGTGGTGGGGGGTGAATCTGATGATCCGTCTTTAACTGTAAGCTGTTAACAACGAGTCGATGTGCTGCCTCCCCAAGCTGTCGACCAGAAATGGTCCCAGGCGGGTTTTGCCTGGAACGAAAAATTGAAAAACCACAAATCTTAAAGCCCCTGAAATCTCTCTCCTCCTTTGAGGTGGTTAGATTAGAATAGCCCATCCATCAGAAAATTTGATTTTTTTTTTTTGATCAATATCCGAAAATTTGAATTTACTACATTATGGTGTGTTTACATTTATATTTAGGATTTTGCTAGGAGCAATTGCTCCCAATGCAACAACCCCAAAAGGAGGCATAAGACGAGCATCAGGTGTGGATCCAACCTGAAGAAGTTTGTCATATGCCCCTCCCTTATTGGGGCGATTGACCCTAGCATGCCTTTTATTTTTTAACAATGTACCTTCCGTTTTCCCATGGCTTCCTCCCAGTGTCTTCGTGCCACAAAACAGGTGCCGGCTTCAGATCCCCTAATGAAACAATCTGTAACAAGATAAATTGGATTTTTTTAGATAGAAATATCTGCCCAGCTACCCAAGCCAGACCCCGCATGCAGTAGGCTGTCCAAATATTTGGGTGGTCAGTTTTAAAGTGAAACGTTGGCATTTAAATAAGAAATAGAAGATCAACAGAGAATAAATCATATAGCCCAAATAATCTATAATATGCATATGGAAAAGCATTCCCATTATACAACATTTTTTAGAAGCACCCTCTAGCACGCTAGTAATCGGCTTCCTTGTTGAGTGCAAATCAGTTCCTTGATTCCTCACTTACTTTGTTATTAAAACTAAAATACCCTTTCAACAGTTATTTGGTCCACGTTGAGTGCAGATAAGTTCCTTGATTCCTCACCTACTTTGCTATTAAAACTAAAATACCATTTCAATGGTGATTTGGTTTTTTAAATACTAGGGGCAAATATGTCCAGTGAACAATATGTTTTCTTACTTTTATGTTACAAGTTATGCTTCTCACATCACTTCCCATGATAGGGCAAACAATGCAACAAGAAGGTAGGAAAATGTTTAAGGAAAGTGATCAACTATGAACAGAAGCTCCGGTTGAATAGATAATTGGAGCAACCCAAAATATGCCTTGACAGGGATATTTTGGGAATTCCAGAAAAAAGTTTTAGTTAACAGAAATAACCTTCTTTTATAACTGTAATTTCCAAACTACCCCTGCCAGAAGGCATATTTTGAGTTGCTCCGGTTATCTCTTCAACCGGAGCTCCTGTTCATAGTTGACCTCTTCAGGAAAATGGAATACAAAGCCATAAACTAACAGAATTAAAATCTTAAGGACTACTACTTATAGTGAGTTAGTAACTAGTAGGACCTTCATGTGCAAGGTTCGTGCATTGCTGTTTTTCTTGAATTGATAATTATAAATTTTTTCATATCTTTTGTTTTGGATAACAAAGTGGTGTTTTCTTAAAGGATAGCAAATAAAATAATTTATAGATGTACTGATACTTTGCAAGGTAGCGTTCCTAGCAGCATACTTTGTAATTTTTATGATATAATAGAAGACAAAAAATTCAAATCATATCTTCAATCTACTGTTTGTTTTGTGATCTTGAAGAAAATATCTATAAAATCTTGGGTTTACACTAATGGTAAGTTGTTCCTTATTGGGTTTAGTTTTTGTTCCCATAACAGAGGGTGTCCCAAACCCTTTGAGGCAAGGACTAATCCCTTTGGTGTCCGCATCAACCCACTCGGAATTTTCCCTACAGACACCGGGGTAAATTGAGGAGTGAGGCATGTCTTTTTAAAGCCGTCCGTGTAAGTGTTAGGATGAAGTTGAGGGTGTTCCCAGTAATAGTTATTCTACTTGTTAGGAATAGTTAGTGGGCAATATTTTTCCAATAATTTGATTTATGCCTTTGTGAATTCATAAATGTGGAGTCGAGTGATGCCCAACTACGCCTATGCATAGTGAAAAAGTCGGGGCAAGGGTCAAGTTCGAAAAAATTCGGAAAAAGTTGGAAAATTTTGGGGGAAAAATAATTATAATTAAAAGATATCCAACAATTTAATTAAATAATATACAAAATAAGCAATTTACTTTGTCAAACTAAGCGAATTATTGCAAAATTCACGAACAATTCGTGAAATACATGAATAACTCGTCAAACCTAAAATTCGCGAATAATTCGGAGAATTTTGTTACTATGCTCTTATGAGTTGGTCTATAGCTGCTAGGAATGCTACCTACTTTATTAATGAGATCAAATGTAGAGGAGTAAGATAAGCATCAAAAGAATGCAAAAAACTGAAGGTAGTATATAAAATATATTGTTTGTAAAAAAAGAATAAGTTAATTCCAGGAACCCATTAAAAAAAGAAACAGGCTGATTTTCTCAAATTGTTTCAAAATTAGGGTACTACAGCCAAAAAACAGAATGCATGACAATGAAAAGGCAATAAATCAAATGCATATATCAATTCCATATTAGTAGTATGTAATAATAAGATTGAAACAAATATGAATTAATCTTTTATATTGAGATTATAGTTCGATTCTATTTTTCGGTATGTAATCGTAAGATTAAAACACAAAATCCAATAAGAACCGAAGATGATCACGGACGATTTCGATTTCGAAAACCCTTATCAAACATAACAGCCCCAAAAGTACTGAGCTTTTGTTAGAGCATTCAATCCAATCCGAGGAGTTATGGTTTCAAATCCGTCAAAACCAAAATCAAAGCACATACTGTAGACGTACTAAAAATGGAAAAAAAAAATTGCCATGATTGAATCTTATATCAAGTAATATTGCCAAGAAGAAAGGGTTTTAGAGAGCATGGTTTGAAATATCCTCAATATTTCCGATAGATCCCAAATATCTTTTGGCATCGTAAAAATGTGAAATATCCCTCACATGTGTATTATTTTTACAAATATCCCCGTAATTTTCGATATATCGCACAATATTCCCGATATATCTTTTAAGGGGGGGAGGGAATATCGACCAAAAAGGAGAGATTTGGCATAGTTTGAAGCAATTTAAGGGATTTTTCCATTTTCTTGAGAAATCACCTACATTTACCAACATTTTTCATTCGGAGTTAAAGTGCACCCCATTTGCACTACCTTTTATAATATTTACCTAAAAAGTAAGAATTTCTCCACACAAAAAAAAAAAGTGATCGGTAATCAAGCAATATATATAAATAGAGAGGTACAAGTACATGAACGCAAGAGAAACAAGAGTTTACAAGTATAAACTAAATGACATATGCCTTCATGACCTCAGCTCCTCCCCTGCGTGATGAAGCCCCACCCATTCCAAAGCAACCAGGCGGATACGAGCACAAATGTGAGAAGAGGGCAAAGAAATATCCTCAAAAACTCTGAGGTTTCTCTCTTTCCATATCATCCATGATATGGCTCCGGGGAGGACCGATCAAATCGCCTCGCGAGCACCCACCACGAAGACCAAAGACCAACAAGATAAGAAGTTGTGAAAGGAAGAGAGAAAGACCAAGTCCACTCCAATGCGGGAAAGGAAATGTCTCCAAATATCAACAATAGGATAGTGCAAGAGCAGATGGTCCACATACTCTTCCTTTTGGAAACACATATAGCACTGGTTAGTCATCTTACATCCTCTATATTGTAAGTGATCACATGTGAGAATCTTATTCAGTGTTGCATTCCAGAGGAAGAAAGAGACCATAGAAAGAATCCCCGGATTCCACATGATCCTATGACGAAATGAACCCGAGGAGCCCAGGCCAAACAATTGTAACGATGATCTTAGAAAGAAACGACCATGGTTGCTTCCTAACCATAGCCGGCAATCCCTAATCTCCGAACATGGGGACGAGGAGCTGATGCGACCTAAGAGCCGCAACACATTCGTAATTTTTCCATCATTTAAATTTCACCTCAGCATCAGACACCACACTATTCCCGCTCCCTGCCTCTCATAATAATCTCTGACTAATGCTTCCCTGTCGGTGGCTAGCAAACAAATGTGACCAAAATCATCCTGGAGCCTAGAGTCTCCACATCACACACTTTCCGAAATCGCACCTCGGAGCTTTGCCCCACTCTAAACCTGAAACTGGGCACCACCAAGTTGGCAGTCGCCATGATACACTTCCATAACCCCAAGTCATGAGGACCCCTCCCCTCTCTGGGGACCCAACACGAGGACCGTATTTGGCCACTAAAGTGTGCCCACCCACTTTAGCTTTGAACCCCGCCCCTAACGGCATACCCAGGTATATCGATGGAAGGACTCCCACTTTAAATCCAAAACATATTGCAAATTGATCTATGTCTACGACTTCTACACTCACTATCTCAGACTTGGATTGATTCACTCGCAGGCTGGATATGGCTTCAAAACATCTAAGAAGACACCTAAGGTTCAATAGATGACTACTCGATGCAATGCAAAAGATCATGGTATCATCTGCAAATTGGAGATAGGAAATGCGCAATTGATCTTGGCCAATCAAGAAACTCTCAAATATTGGCCCCTCTGCTTTAGACAACATTCTGCTCTAAGCTTCTGAAACAATCACAAAGAGGAACGGTGAGAGAGGATCACCCTGCCTCATACGCTTGGAACTAGGAAAGTAACCCACAAACTCCAATTAAGGATAATGGAAAATGAAACCAAGGAAATGCACGTTCAGATCCATTGTCTCCACTTTTGGCCAAAGCCTATTTCGTGAAGAACATAATCTAAGAATCCCAAGTCAACGTGATCGTATGCTTTCTCCATATCGACTTTGTAGAGGAGACCAAAAGATTTAGATCGAATGCGCATATCTAAAAATTCAATAGCTATCAAGATCCCATCTAAAATATGTCTACCCCCCACAAACGCTCCCTGTTGTGGGGAGATGATTGAGGCCATCAATTTCTGGAGCTGGCCTCCCAAGACCTTTGATAGAATTTTGTAAATGCTACCTACAAGGCTAATTGGGCTAAAGTCTTTTAGATTGACATCACCTCCTTTTTTGGAATTAGCACCACAAATGTGCTATTAATCACTCTATCGAAGCACCCCATATTGAATAATTCCTTCATCGGCTCCAGAAAGTCACTCCCCACTATCTCCCAACACTCCCTATAAAACTTAGTGGTGAAGTCATCTGGCCCGGGAGCCTTTTCCCCGATCATACCTCGAATGACATCCAATACCTCCTCCGAAAACGGTTCCTCCAAGGAAGCAGCAAAAACATCAAAATGGAGACCATCCAGAGTGGGACGCCAACCTAGAGATAAAGTTTACAAGCAATCTTGCTTGTCTCTTCCTTCCACTCCCTTGCCACCCTTAACCTGGAGATAAAGTTCCTCTTCTTATTAAAAAAAAAAATTGGATCGGTAAAGAACGAGAATATATTCAAGCTAAAAACGAAAGGATACATACATGGACAAAAGATAGAGAAGAGTTTACGAGCTCATAAACTCTCCCTTGAAAGAAAAAAATCCCAAGACAACTAGATGTTAGAGATCAATACAACCACTCCCGCAATTCCTCCTCAATACAACATAGGCCAGCCCACTCCATGACAACTAACCAGATGCGCTCACAAATCCAAAAGACGGTGGAGGAGGTGTCCTCAAACACTCAGAGATTTCTCTCTTTGCATATGGACCAAATTATAGCACCAGGAAGAATCGCTCAAATCGCCTCTCTAGCCCCCTCTGCACTAGCCAAGTACTAACAAGATAAGAAGCTAAAATGGAAAAAAGAAAGACCCAGGCTACCCCCATCCAGGAGATGAAACCCCATACATCCAGCACCAACGGGCAATGCAAAAAGAGATGATCCACTGTCTCAGCCGCTTGGAAGCACATGAAACAACTGTTTTCCGTACTCCATCCTTTACTTTTTAAGTAATCGCATGTTAGAATTTTATTCAAAGTTGTTAGAATTTGAAAATTGGTCATTTTGTGAAAGAATTTGGTATTACGATCCCCTTCTTTGAGCCACTTAGATCTAGCTTTCTGCTTCCAACTACTCTCTTCTAGTTGCAACATGGACAAGTATTCCAATTTCTTAGCCTCTTTGACTTGGGCTCAGACAAGATTCCAACCTCTTTGACCTGGGCTTCGGACTTTAAGAGGACTCTAGATTTGGGTATACCATCCAGCTCTTCAATCTCCCAAAGAAGCCCTGTTAGTCTTGTCTGGATATTCCTAAAGACCTCCTTATTCCAAACCTTCAGTCTTACTTTAGAATAGAATTTTGCATCATTAGTTTATCATTAATCCTAAACTAGTGCAAATGCATCAATTTGATACATTTACATTAGATTTCTAAGTTTAAAATTCAAATTTCTTATGGAGAGAAAATTGGGGGAAACTCAAATTTGTTTGATTGTTTAGCTTAACTCCATGTAACTCTTCTTATTGTAATTCTTAGGACCAATTGGATCATGGATGGAATATATAAAGAACTATGATTGTGAATTTTTATTGTTATGAGTGATTGAGACCAAAGTGGGAAGCCAAGCTTAGCCAAAAACTCATCCGAGCAATGCTCCCAGGTCCACCCTCTTATGCCGAGTAGAGACTCATTCTATTATAACCAGAAAACAAATGCGAGAGCAAATGCAAGAGGGAGGAGAGGGAAAATAGTCGAAGATTCTCTTGTTACGCTCTTTCCATATTGACCATGGTATGACCCCGGGAAGAACTGCCTAACGAAAACTCTCCAAATTATTTGTGAAATTTAGGTTTGCCGAATTATTCTCGAATTCGACAAAGTAAACTGCTTATTTTAAATATTATATCATCAAATTTCTAGATATATTTTTATAATATTTTTTTCCCGGCATTGTTCCAGAATGTTTTCCGATTTTCTCCGTTTTTTCCGAACTTAACCCTTACCGAATTATTCTCGAACCCCGACTTTGTCACTATGGCACATCCTCATCCACCAAAGCCCATCTGCCCAACACATAAACCAAAAATTCTCAATTCAAATGGTTGTAGGCTTTTTCCAGAATCACTTTACAGAGAATACTGGGCACTTTAGAGTGGATTCACTAGTCTATGCGTTCATTGGCAATCAAGATACCATCTAGAATCTGTCTACCCCCTACAAATGCATCTTGTTCCGGTGAAATAATTGAGCCCATAACAGCCTTTAGTATAAATGCCAATACCTTGATAAAATTTTGTAGATACTACCCACCAGACTGATTGGACGAAAATCCTTAAGGTCTAATACTCCTTCCTTTTTTGGGATCAACACCACAAAAGTGTTATTAATCACCCTATCAAATATGCCTGAATCAAACAACTCCGTAATAACTTCTAAGAAATCATTCCCCACTGTGTCCCAATAGGATCTGTAAAACTCAATGGTGAACCCATCAAGTCCAAGAGCCTTATGTCCAGCCATTTCTCAGATAACTCGCGATACCTCCTCCAATTCAAAAAGATCCTCCAAAACGTCTCTTTGTTCTAGAGACAGAGTCACAAAGGGAAGGTCATCCAACTTTGGACGCCACATTTAATTTTCCTTGTACAAATCCTCATAATATGACACTACCCTCTCAGCAATCTCACCATTCCCTTCTTTCCAGACCCCCTCTACCCTTAGCATGGAAATGAAGTTTCTTTTCAGGTGGGAATTCGGCATTCTATGAAAGACCTTTGTGTTATGATCCTGTTCTTTTAACCATCGAACTCTCACCTTATGTTTCCAACTAATCTCTTATAGTCTCACTGTTTTTAAATATTTCAACTTCTCCTCCTTAACTCGACCTTCTTCATGGGAAAGAGTTCTTGATTCTTCGATAATATCCAAGGCACTAACATCCCAGAGAAGGGAAGTTAGTATGGCCAGGACATTACCAAAAACATCCCTATTCCACTAAGTCTAGTCTTAAGGGCTTTGAGCTTCAAACCAAATCTAGTGTTGGCAAGCCTCCAACCACCCTTAGACTACCACACTTCTGTCACAATATCCCTGAACTCATCATCCTTAAGCCCCATATTCTCAAATCAAAATGCAGTGGGGCCTCCTTAGAAACACCCAGATTACAACACGATTGGAGCATGATCCGAAATAGGTCTTGGGAGGATTGTTTGAATAATGTTTGAAAACTGATTCTCACAATCCGGACTGACAAGGAATCTGTCCAATCTACTCGCCCTCATGCTAGTAGCCGATTGGAACCAGGTGAACCGAGCTTCTTTCAATGGGATATCTATCGGTCCCGAACGAAAAATGAAAGCCCCAAACCTCTGCATTTTGGCCTTGAGAGAACAACCCCCTTTCTCTCAATAGAGAGCCTGATGTTGTTAAAATCACCTCCAAAACACCATGGCACTCCCCACCTGGCACTGACATCGTCTAATTCAAACCAAAAGACAGAATCATCCACACTTCTGAATGGGGCATAAACCCCTGAGAATACCCAGTTGAGTTTTTCTGCAACTAGACGACAAAAGATAGATATCGAAAACGATCCCACTTTTGACTCCATAACTTCCAGCCTCGTCTTATCCCAGAGCAGTAAGATGCCCCCAAATACCCCTAGGGATGAGATGGCTAACCAATACGGGACTGAGACATCCCAAATGTCACGGATTACATATTCTGAAATGTCCCTCTAATTTAGTTTCTTGAATGCACATGATTTTAGGTTTCTTTGACTGAATGAATTTCATTAGGACAGCCATTTTCTCTGCTTGCCCTAACCTTCTGACATTCCAAGACATAATAGATAGACCTATCATCTATAAAATCTGTGGGCCCGCCCTAATCTAGGCTAGGAGGCACACCTTTGGACGACTCTCTATCGTAGTTGACATTACATTCCAATCTCCTCAGCTCCGTAGTTGACATTTCTCCTCGTCCTACTTTGGAATTGGGATTGGTGGATCCTAAACCCCCTGCTCTATCACCCTCAAGACTCTGGAAGAGGGCCCTTGCCTCATCTTTATGCCCCTCAAAGGAGTAGAAACTTACCAATACCCTCCATCTGACTCGAAACCCACTCAAACTCTCCCCCAAAGTGTGTAAAGGAGAAAAATACAATGGGCTCCCCCTTTGAGACCCAAGGCAGACACGTGGAACCACATCCCGAAGCACTGACTCTGATCTCAAGTCACCCTCAGAGAGATTACTAGAACCTAACCTTGGGTTAGACCTTACCCCAAATTCCCTATCCTCGTTTACGTGTGGTATCGTATCTCCATGGAATTGCAAAATTGAAACAATATTCTCACTAAATGGGCACAGTAAACTCTCTCTACCAATCCTATCCACACCATATAATCGGCTAGGTTTGGTGGAAAGAGAAGAGGGTTTAGGCATATCTATCAAGGGAGAGATCAATGTAATCACCTGCGGAGGATTGCCCATACCTCTCACACGAGATTGTGGAGAATTATGAGAGATATCCCCGCTCGACATTGTTGTAGATTGGTTCTTGGCACTCCTTCCCGGCGTCACTTCCTCAAAACGAGTTGGACTTGATCTTGTGGAACAGAGTCCAGAGGTAATTGTCAGACGATCCATCATTTCTCCAAACTCATCTGCAACTTCTGAGATAGGAGCACACATCTGATCCCCAACATCACCATCGACCAAAATGTCTTCATCTGACCTCTCTAGACTCAACAATAAATCTGCCTTGAACCTAGACCAATCTGCTTGGCTTGCAATCCCATGCTATGGTCAACCACATCCTCCAGAAACTCTAGAGTTCTAACTGCAGGGTTGTCATTCCCACCCTCAAAGGTCGCACAAATGTCTTCAGCATTGGACGAGAAACCCTTTTCCGACCCTTTTGCATCTGAACTTGGTGATTCAAGAGTCTCTGAGGACGATTTCACAGCTACCAGCTCCTCAGACGAACACACGTCTGTAGACATATTATCATGTGGAAACCTACATCCCACCCATGGAAATCGCTACTCACCTTGCTCTTTGAAGAAGGAAATTTACCTAGAATCAAAGGGGGGTTCTGACCAGAGGAGTGCACTGGACAGCAGAGGGGGCTGGTTATCACTACTAGAACTTCCTTAGAGTCGACCATGGAGACCTCCTCTGGTTTGGTGGGTTTGCTTGAAAAAGAAGACCCCTTATTTTACTTACTCAGACAAGCTATGATCGGATAGAAAGACCCAGCATTTTTGCCTTGATTTTCAATTCGGCCCAAATTCCTTTCTAGGGCTTCAAGGTTAAACTACCTCTTTAAGTCCCAAAATAGCAACAGGATTGGGCCTCGATGTTGAGGGCCCACGTGCATTATTTCCCATTACCAATAGCCTTGAGGACCCCACATGCAAAGGATGGGGTATATATTCATCTTCGACGTCTTGGTTACCCAAATCCCTAATTTCTTCCTCACCCACTCCATCCTCTCCAACATCAGGGCTGCCATCTTCCTTAGCCAATGGGTGAGGCCTCCACACCATTTTTTCCTTTTTTTCTCTTTCAACATAAGTTCCTTTTTTTTTGTCTCTTTCCCTTCTTGTTGGTTCCAGCCATTGCATGTGTAGAGTTTTGGACAAGGATCAAGTGAAATCAGCGTTACTCCCTTTGTAGCAAGCCCCTCACCCCTACGAACCTCCCTCTGATTGGCTCTATTTGTTAATGGCTTGGCCGCGTATTAGGCCTCTGATCCTGGCTTCGCTCCATAGGTTTTGCACTCCCTACTCCTGTTAACAGGTACAGGCACTAGCTGAGTAGAGTCCCATTGGCACCGAGAGCACACAACGATGGACCATTTTGAATTTGCTTTGTTGGCATTTGAATCACCCAATCCACACAGACCATGTGGCCTATCCTTCCCCAGACTCCCCTCTACCCCTACCTCATCGACATTCGGAACCATGCTAGAGAGAAACTAACATTGAAAGTAATGAAAGAAGAAGAAAGAATGTGGTTGATAGATGAAAGTTGAAACACAATTGGTATGAGTATGACTATGAGATGGAGTCTTGCAAAGATGGTTTCTATGTCTATTGTTTTAATTTGGGGCTGCTGATGTTGGCATAGATTGCAGCACATGAACATTCAATTAATGTAAAAACGACGCTGCAGTGAAACCCTAGGTTGAAGAAGACAAAAAGAAAGGAAATTTAAGACATAAATGAGGGATGAATAGTATAGAGCTGAGAAGAAGGAAATGTTTCTGATCGAAAGAATGGTATTTATGGAATAAAAAGGGAGTTTGCGATATGTTATATTAGGGTGTACGCGTGGATTGAATGAAGCGCCGAGAGTTTACTCTTCCAAAAGAGAGGTGCAAAAGGTGGTTTAAGAGGATTGGGAAAAACCAAAGGGTTTTGGGATATAGTTGGTAAAACAATATTTTAAGAGGGGTAATTTTGAAAGCAAAAATGTTGGGTTTACACCAGTTGTTGTCTCTTTTATCATTCGATTATAGATAATAATAATAAATTAAATAAACAATAACTATCACATGTATACTGTCTAAAACCTAGAATGGTGGCTATAAAAATTTTAACCAAAATTGGCGTGCTCCCATGAAGATAGTACTAATGTTCAGCACTTTTATCAAAAAGTTGCAAATAATTTGCTACTTTTTCATCAAACAATTAATTCACAAATTATTGGCGACCTTTTGAAAATCTGCAACTTTTTTATTAAGTTGAAGACTTTGCAAATTGAACATGAAATATTCGCAACTATTTTGAAAACCTTATGAATAGGTATCCAATATATTATTATAGTTCCTTTTCTATTTAAAAAAATTACCAAGTTTTCCGAATTTTGCCATTGTTTCCAGAATCTTTCCCCTCACCGAATAATTCCTAAAACTCTAATGTGGTGACTATGCCCAGACTATGAATGTACGTAGCCAAAGAAGAAAAGTTTTCTAGGGCATATAAAGGAACTTCATTACGTAAACTTTATACTAGAGGGAATTTCAAGGAACGTCTGACTTTTCATGTCCTATGTAGGCAAAGTTTCAACTTGGACATTAAATACTAAGTCTAATGCAGAATTTGCTTAGGCAACTCAATTTACTGAGTAGGCATCTATCCACATGTGCCTCTGTCTATGTTCCCCTGCCCCTCGAAGGTGATAGGCACATTCTATTAGGTAGAACTTAGAAGAAGAGTCCGAAGAGACTTCAGACTTCACAGTATTCAGTGATTACAAATATCACCAAAATTTTAAACACTATCAATTCCATAAAACAATCTGAAAAACCTTCAACTCTAGAGAGATTCCTAAATGAGTCCCAAATACATACTTTTTAGTTTATGGTACCATGATTTTATAACACTAGTACCAAATTTTAAGTCCCAAATACTTACTTTTTAATTTATTGTGCCATTATTTTATAACACTAGTACCAAATTTTAGATGGTGAAATGTCATATTTTTTTCAAAAGCTTTCCTATTTTTGTTTTCCAAATATCTTTTGTTAGAAAAAGAAAGTAAGCAAAAATTTGAACCTACTGAAGATCCCTCACTGAGAAATAAAAGAGAGAGATCATTAACAACGGTTACTTAGCATACTGCAGTAGGGACCACACCTCAGGAAGCAGCAGAGGTCCTAAGTTCGACTCTTTCCATCCCCTTGGGGCCACCCGCACAAGGTTCGATGGTTCTCATGGGCCTTGGGCTTACCGGTTCAAGTGGGTTCCGGGGTCTTGCAGGTGCCCAGGGTTTACCCAAAAGGTGGGCAGCTTGGGGTTCCTCATTACTAAATAAAATTCAATATGCCATGCAAAGTCATCAAATGAGGACTCTACTCAAATAATATACCAACACTAATAAATAAATAAAACACCAAGACACTGATACAGAAAAGGAAGATTTAACCCTCAACTAAAGCACAATATTGAGGGTACGTGACATCATTCATAATATTTATATAGGACGAAAACTAAAGTTACATATAGAAGTTTCCAAAGAAAGACTAAATTATTCCTCGTACCAGTGAGATCCCAATTGCCCAATTTTAGTAAAAATTAGAAAGCAAAAAACTCATGGACATGTCATAATATGAAGGGTCTCAAGGCATCTGAACACGTGGCTGTCCTAGATGTTGAGCACAAAATGCAGAGGTAAAACTAAAGAAACTGGTAGAGTATGGAATCTTATTTACAGGTTATGAGATCTCACTACATAGTGTACATACCTTCTTTGGGAATCTAACCCCTGCTGGTGGTCGGGTGATATGTTTATGTGCATCTGGGAGTTTGTATAAAGCACATCTGGAAAGCAGGAAAGATGAAAAAAAAAAAGAAAGCATGGATGCATCACTGATTCGGTTTCATAGAAGACTTTAGTATTTTATTCCAGAAAAAACAAAACTTACATGACTTGATTGTTCATAATATCTTCCATTCCATTAACAGGAGACCTGAAGATAGGAGGGCATGGATCTCCGATACAAAGGGATATATACCCATTCATCCCACCACTGCATGTACCGCTAGATAAAATCAGAAAATTGTCCACACAGATCTTAAATATCAATAAAAAAAAATCCGTATGTAGTATGGAGGGCATGGATATGTTACAAAGGGAAACATTTGAACATATGTAGTATGGAGATCCGAATTGAGCAGTGATGTAAAAGGGCTATAAAATTTATATAAGACAAGCATTCATAATCAGAACACAGAAGCACATCATAAAGAGATATCAAAACTAGTTTTCCATCTGTCATCCATACTGTTGGAGATTATTGTCCAAGTAATCTATATAAATCTGTCCAATAAATGACAGTACCAAAACCAAGGTAACAGTAAATTTAAAAATATTTCTCAACTTCAACTCATACACGAGACACCAACATTTGGAAGTATATATATATATGTATGTAGGTATATATACACCCACAACTTGTATTCAATTACTATTCATAACTGAATTGACAAAACTTATAGCTCAAACATGACACCACATCCTGTAATCGCCGAGGATAAAAGAAATTATATATTATACATGTAACCGATATGTGAATATGAGATATGTGAATATATATATACACATGTATGTGTGTGTGTGTATGACTGCATGGTATACATAAAATTTCAAACCCTATTTCGGACCAAGTTCGGGCTTAGCCCAAACTCCAAAGAAACTGATGACTAGACTGGGGGCTGAGTTCAGGCTTGGGTGGCCTCTGGGGCCCAGTGTAGATTAGATAGGGCTGGGCCCTGAACGACCTTGACCTGGATCAACCTGGCCCAATGTGAAACACTAATTTTTTATCAATAAATCAAGGATTACATTAACGAGGCGATAAATCAACAAGTATTGAGAATTTTTACCGATTAAAAAAAAAGGATTACATTAACGAAAAAAATACTCTAAGGGGGAAGACAAAGAGGCGAAAAAGAAGAAAAGCAAAAACACAAAAATTAAGAGCACAATATTACTCATCTATCAAGTATCAATTGGTCCTGACAAGGCACAAGGCTCATCCCCACACTAAGGGCCACCAAGAGGTCCAAGACAAAGGACCAACACCTATCAATCTTCGGAAAAGAAGAAAACATCGGCTCCTCCTCACCCCTCCAAATGGAGCTCCAACTAGTCTTTATATGCATTGAAAGATATAAATTAAATACACATTTTTTTACACAGATTTGGCAAAACAATTAAAACTCTGGTTAAAACCTTGTACAGCATGGGCCCTAGAGGGGGCTGTAATACCGGTGGCGTGGCGGATAGCCACGAATATTCATCATCCGATGGTTCTGCTTCCATCTCCGTTTCAGGTAAAATCATATTTGGAGGAATGTACTATAATATAGACAGGACAAAAATTCCACGTGTGAAAGTGCATCCACAACTAGCAAAAGCAACCCCATGTTTAAAGCTAAATTAGATTTGGTGAACCACATTTAAGCTTTGTAATATTCATCATCTGATGGTTCTGCTTCCCTCTCCATTTCAGGTAAAATTATATTTAGAGGAAATTACTATAATATAGACAGGAAAAAGATTACATGTGTGAAAGTGCCCTCCAAAACTAGCAAAAGCAACCCCATGTTTAAAGCTCGTTTAGATTTGGTGAACCACATTTAAGCTTTGTAATACCAACCTGGCCTTGGGATCAAGTTGTTCTTTGACTTCGACTCGTTCTCTGTCTGGTAACTGTTTACAACGGTCATCGAGAGAGAATATATAGGGAGAAAGTGGATGAGACGATGTCACAAAAAGCATGTTGAACATCACACTGTTTCTCCGTACTTCCTCCTCCTACAGCAAAACAAATGTGGTGCATAACTAATTCTTTGAAGCTCGAGACGAATTTCTTGCACAACAATTTAATAACCGAGAATAAATATATATATATATATATATATATATATATATATATATATATATATATATATAATTACTTCCCTAAAATAGCATACCGTTAAAGTATTTTCGACTTTTTCAATCTCAGCAAGAAGGCGCCCTTCGTCAATGAAAGGTAATTTTGCAATACCCTTCAAAATAACGAAAAGAGAAAGCAGAAAAAAAATGTAAGACCTGCAAACCTTTTATACCCAACAAATCCCAGGATGTTGAATAGAGGAAAAGAAAACCGACCTGCCAAGCGTACCGCTTTCCGTTCATGTCCACTTCAAAATCTGATAAACACGTTCAAGAAAAAGCCGAGATGTTATTATGCATGGACTCTGTGAGGAATAAGTTTTGGCAAAACATAAAGCATACCAGTCGGATAAAAATCGATAATAGGTGAATTTGGATCAGTCATCAATTTCCTATAATGCTCAGGAAGTGCATGGGAGCTGCAAATAAATCCAATCAATCAGCAAATGCCCTAAAAAAATATGAATTCAAAATGAAGTGTGGCACTAATTCAACCTTGCAGCTGGAAAAACCCCCATCAGCTGATTGAATGGTTTGAAGGGGGCACCTAATTCAAAGCTTATGTTCAACTGATCAAGATCCTTGAGATCAGAAGCAAAGGGCGCATAATGATAGGGATAAAACCTGAAAGAAAGAGTTCCAGCAATGTAGATAAGGAAAATGAAACTATGAAAGAGAATCCATTATAACAAAAAAAAAATTCAGTCATTACTATAAAATTTTATTGTATTTAAGGTGGGGAAAGGAGAAGAGGTAACATATTGGGAGGATTCTGGTGTGGGCAGAATAGTTTGAAGAATGATTTTGGGAATCTGTGTTTATTGGCAATGGATAAGAATTGTGTTGTTAGTTCTTGCTATGACTTTAGGAGGGGCGAGGGCTCCTGTATCCCCATTATGAGAGGTAACCTGAATGATTGGGAGATGGACTGTCTTTTAAGACTTTTGGCATGCCTCGATTGAGTCAAGCTTTGAGAATGAGAGACAGGAGACTATGGAATGGCAAGAGTTGATTCACAGTTAGTTTTTTTTTTTATCAGTCTTTGAGTGTGACATCCATTACCCTTTTCCTCAGAGAGTAGTGTGGTATCTAGACATTTCATCTAAAGATTCCATTCTTCCTCTGGACAGAAACTCTAAACAAAATCCTCACTTTGGACCTTTTGAAAATAGAGGTTGGCGGTTAGCAAATAGATGTTTTATGTGCTTTTCCAGGGAAGAAGAGGTGGATCATTTGCTACTTCACTGTAAGGATTTGGAAGCTCTTTCGGAAAAAAAATGGTGATTGCATGGGCCATTCCCTTGAAGTTCAAAGATTTCATCTCACGGAGGTTCTTGTGGGAGGTAAATAGCACGGTTAATGTTGTGTGGAGAATATTACCTGTTGCTATTTGTTAGCCAAGCACTGAATTATACCATGAAATTTTACAAGATATCTTTACATTTTATGTATTTCAATTTTAGTAAGTGTAATTTTGTGAATTATGAATTAATAGGTCTCCTCCCTCCATATCAATAGCCTAAAATTAATTTCTTAGTATCATTTTGAAATAAATTAGGGCAAAATGATTCAACTAAAATCTCTATCCTAATAAAAAATTAAAAAGGTTCTAGTTTCCTTTGATAACTCGAACTCTTTTAATTTTTTTTAATTATCTCTCAAACCCTTCTAGAACCCTAATAGATGAATATATGTAGATTTGAAGTAGTTTACTTTAAAACCAAACATTTGATTTCAAAGTGGATTTTAAGTAGTTCTTTAATAAGAAAACATCTAAATACTTCAGTTTATTAATACCTTAATGTCAATATATGGTGAATTTGTATTATTATTATTTTGGTGCAATAGACTTTAGAAGTTTACTAAGACGTTTAGGAGAGAGACAAGACAGTTTACTTTTTTGGCAAAAAATTCTAATTAGATTCGGAAAATTTTCTAATTAGAATAAAAAAAACTATAAGAAGAGAATTATATTAGATAAAAACATATAGAATTTTAAAAATATTACTTTATTAGTCATGGATTAAATGTCATAATGACTTATTTTATCATATAACATAAATCTAATATTGTCTAACGAAAAAATTATCTACTAGTTATTTTAAAATCTGATTGTACTTTTAATAATACAAATATCTATATTAATACTATATGCTAGTTTTCTTAATCTTTTTCTTCATGTTGTCCCTAAGTATAACCATTATTGTCTCACTTAATTATTAATAAATATATAAGGGGTTATCGATCAAAAAGAAAAATACATAAGGGGTATTAGAGATGTTCAGGCCCCTCCTAAGACTCCTCTCTTTCTCTCCTGCCTATATTCCTTCCCATCCAGCCGCAGCATCTTTTTTTTTTTTTCCGGCAAAAGCATAGATATATATAAAAATAAGAAGAGAGTAGCTTCAGCTCAAGGTTCACCAAAAGTAAACCAAGAGAATAAAAAGTGATAAGCTAGAGCATAAGACAACAAAATAAGCCACCCACGACGCATCACAATGAGAAGGTGTTACCACAGGGATTCCCCCCTCTCCCCCTCCAGCCGTTACATCTTTTTGTCTTGTCTTCTCTCCACTTAATTATTAATAAATTCCGTTATTAAAATAAGGGGCTACAAAAAGGGTTCACAACTTATTTGGGGTTGGAGTACGATACGAGCCCAACCATAGTCAATCTCATGTTCTCGGGACTCGGATTCCTAACACCCACTTCCCCCACTTCCAGCTACGCGCTCCTTTGTAACTCTTCCCAACTCCAATCGAGCTTCCTTCTTCTAAACGGCTTATTCGACCAAAATCCGAAAAGTGAGTATGACTATTGGCAATTGGGTGTAAGTTTGCCATGTCGTTGGATAGTTGTGATGAGGAGAAGGAACTCTCCTTATCCCAATATTCATGATTATATACGAGTACAAAACTAGGTTCATATAACTTGGTGGAGTCATAGTCAAGTGAGTTATAGTTGCCATTTCAGGTCCAGATTCAAGTGACGTCTCATTTGGAGGAATAGTTCAACTCCATGGAGGAATATTGAGCCTCAAGTCAACTTGCAAGATTCATGGTGTAGAATCTAAGAGCCAAATAGATATGCATTAACTGCAACAAATTGACAAGTTTCATGAGTTGGCTTAGCTTATCATGGTATCGAAGGGGCCCACCAAGCTTGTCATGTTCTGTTTTTTGCCTGCACTTATTGTTTTTTCCTCTTTCTCGGTTCACCCTCATGTGACCCCTTGTGTTATCTATCCATGTATATTTGCTTTTATCTGTTAATATCCATGCACCATCTTTATTGATAAAAAAAACAAATTGACAAGTCTAAAATTTCATGGCAAAATTATACATGACTAACAATAAATTCTCTATTATTATTAAGAAGAATAACGAAAAAGGGTAAATCTTACAAGAACTCTGAAAAAAAAACTTGCAATAAGCAAATTATACACTCACCACTGCCAAGAGGAAACACCTTCGTAATAATAGCGCATAACCCAACATAGACCTTCTGTGTATTTTAAAACCTACCGAAAGAAACAAATCATAACTATTGTTAACCTAAAATAAAAGTAGCTACAATTCCATGATTAGACTGCTTCAAATAAGAGTATTTAAGAGGCAATCATGAAAGAATGAAAAATAGTCAATCCAACTAACAAACAAAAATTACCAAAGTACACTTCTGCTAAAAGATAATAAAGTCAACCGGCCTACAAATGCTTGTATAGAACATGGGTATGGAAGTATACTTTGCATGCCAGTAGGTTAATGCAACTCTGTGTTTGTGTATTTTTCCTGCACAAGTAATTACCAACAATGCTAGAATTATGTCTTCTCACATTTTTTTAATAATACTGATAACGGAGCAATCACCTCACTTGAGTGCATGATTCAAATTATCGATATGTATCGTGTGTATCAGTATGGTGTTTTAAGATACCACTACGAAATAACAATGGAATAGAAAAATTACAAGGTATCGACTATCGACCTAGATCATGCTATGAGTAGTCTAATAGTCTCTGATATATGTATTTTTTAGTATCAGTCGATATCGTTATGTATTATTAAAGTATCATGCAAAAATCAAAATCTAGCTACGATATGTAACAATATCAATTGATACGTTACAATAAGACGGTTTCTAATCCAGTCGAGACATGCCACATTTCTCTTTTTGGTTCAAAAACATCCTCCTAATTTGATCATTGAGAAATATTGACCATTACTTTGTCGATTTTTTCCCATAAAACCTTGATTTGGTTGCTGGATTTCATATCGAAATGTGTTCTTCACATTTTCGTCGGTTTTTCATTTTCTATTTCTTCTATTATCATTAAGACTTGTATTAATCACCTCTTTGACATGTATTAATGTAGATTAACGAATTTCGTGTGAGATACATGGATTTAGAACCTTTTAGGAATTCTAGGAACAATTCATGCATTTTGGAGAAAGCCAAAAAAACTTTTAAAAAAATTGTCAAAGAAGAACTATGATACTAAGTCTTAAGGAAAATAATAGGGGTCATTTCGCATCATTCCTCGGAAACGATTTTCCTTATCCATGAACAGAAACGGCGTAAACGCATTTCGAAATTCATTTTTAGGGAAAGATTTTAAGAATTATTCCATTTTCAACACAATTTTAGTGTAGCAAAATAAAAGCCTTTCATTTAAACTTGAGAAACATGCTTAAAATGGACAAGATAAGCATGAAAACGGTGTGTTCATAAATATAACCATATTTAATGCCTAAAATAATCTCTCTTTTTTTCTCATTCAAACGTATTTCTTTTTTCTTTTCTTCATAATTGATTCTGACTAACAGTTGCCAAAAGCGCTCCCTGCTTTTGGGTTGAGCAAGGCTATATAGATGAGGAAACATTTGATAGAACTTCCCTGCCCCATTTTAATCGTCCACCAAAAAGAGAACTCTGATTCATTGCCGACCACAAACCTGATAAGCTCTAAGAATCTCTCTTGCGTGCCTTCATGATCCCTTTCCAAATCCCCATATCATAGGAACACAAGGAAAGGTTAAGCAACACAAACCATTTTGAGCCAAAACTGGCCGCCACATGTAAAAGTGAGGACCCATTCAAATTCTTTGCGGACATGCCAATCAGAAAAACCAAGCATTTTATACTGCATATTCAACTCAAACCCCACCTGACTTGCCCCAACCAAACTCTACACATGTTGAGCTAATGTTGAATAATGAGCACATTGGTCTGATGCTCAGGTTGGGTTGGACTACAAGGTGACCGTTCTGCTCTTTGGATAGGGTGTCGGTTGGCCCCAAACGCCAGATTCATAACCCTAGAACTAATTTAATAACTGCTACAAAACATTTACAGGCATTTCCAATACAAAATCTCCAACAAATGGGCCTACAGGGTTTAAAGATAATTAACATGATACTTGTATCCTACTTCAGTTCATTTCACTTACAACATCTTTCCGTATTGCTTCAAGCTCATCGGGTGTTTTGGCAGAAAACTTTTCCTCGTAGTACCTTTCCTTCCATCCTGGTTCTCCCAATTTGACCTAATAACATAGACATCAGATGATACTGAAAGATTTATCATAAGTAGCACCAGCCTCTAATAAAACAATTATTTACTGGCAGAATACCAACTTTCAAATAGGTGCAATTGCAATAACTGTAAGGCAGCATATATGAAAAAGTATATAGCCAATCAACATGCATCAACAAATTCAAACCTTGTCTTCCTCTGTATTGTCAGAATTAAAATGATCTGACTTCTCACGAAGTAACTCCTTTAGCTTTGTTTTCAACTCCTCTTTGTTTTCACTTATCTAAGAAACAAGGAAGAAATCAAAAATCTTATAAACATCATAGGGTTGGTCACTAAAGAATGAACACATTGAGACATCTCTGCTAGCAGAGTTTATATCAAACCAATGATTAGTTTATTAGAAAGGCAATGTTAAAGAATGACTAACAGAGTCAGAATGACATTAAAGCACCCCTCATTCCCTCCAAAAAAGAGGTAACCTTACTTCTATTTCAAGGTTATTTTCAGCTTCAACAATGGCAGCACCAATAGTGGCCCCGGAAGACGAACGTGCAACTTTTTGGGCCCGCGCATAAGTTTCTTTCCTATCAGATTTTCCAGACTGTTTGCTTCTAATGTCAAGGTCTGACAAACTCGTGGTAGCTTGACCAAGCTGATATTCTTTTCTAACATGCATTGAGTTTCCTGAACCATAACGAGATCCTGTTTGTTGATATGGTGAAGCTGAAGGAGCAGAAGCAAGACGAGAACCATGATACCGAGCAACTGGTACTAGTGACTCGGGTTTGAATTGAGGTTCTGCATCATCTCCTCTTCTTACTTTGAACTTCTCACGCTTGATTCGTTCTGCCTGCCGCTGAAATATAAAACTAAATTAATGGGATGACCACTATTTCAATATACTAGAAGAAGAATACATAACAGCAGGAATCTCTAACCAGAATTCCTGATCTACCAGACTGATAAGCGCAATCTAACATTAGAAAATGTTTGCTTGGATAAGGAGAAAAGTATCCACCAACGATAAAATATAATCAGATTTACCAAGTAAGATCAAACACAAAAGGCCAAGAAATGGAAAGAAGCCCTTCTGTGACAAGGACACTTCAATCCTTCACACAAATCACGCATCAGACATCCGCATAGGACATACATGTCAGACACTCATTGACGTGGGAGCGCTCCAGACTCCTCAAGCCCAACCCAATTAGGCCCACAAGCCTAAGGGATCATTTTTCAGAAATTAGAAGGAGGTAGACAGTCACTAATTTTGGGGTTACTTTACAGTCAAATCTGATTTTTCTTACAGAATTAATCCCAGCAAGTCATGCATGGTTGGAAAGCTCTATGAGTCTACTTTCCAACGCATCAAACGGTGTGTCATTTGGAGCTCCCTAGAAGAAGTTATTGTCATTTTACTAAAAGGTGTTTAGGCTGACTGCAATACTGAAAATCAGCATGTTATGGTCTTTTGATCCAGCACATCTCCATGAAGATTACTTGCTGTGATTTTTACTATCCTAAGTCATATTTAGTGTCTTTCTAATTTCCATATTCCCTATAATAGTGCGTTAGTTTTCATTTAAACTTGAGTCAAGATTTCTTTCCCATTGTTGCTTGGAACTTGTGTTGTTTCTTTTGGGAAATGTTGTCTTTAAGTCTTCACTTATGGCTGGAGGGTTGTTCCATGCCTATATAAGCTCTTAGCCTTGTAATGTGGGAGACAATCCCAGAATTTTGAATGAAAATTTCAGCCTTTGGCTTTTACTAAGAAGTTCTTCTTAGTTTCTTTTGCTCTTATCCCCTTGGTGGATTCCATAGGGTGGCGAGCTAAATTACCTCTTATCGCTTGGTGGATTCCAACGGGTGGCGAGAGTATGTATTTGAATTTTCAGTTGTGTTTCCTCCTCTCTCTTCTCCATTTTTCCAGTGTCACTTATCGACAAATTAATAACACAAAAATCTAGTTGGTATCTAATATCTATATAGCAACTACAGTCGGATCTCGTCTCGGCAATGGGCCATCTATGGGTTCAACCAAGTCCAGATGTCCTCAGTACAGCATAAAATGCTCTGAGCGAAGTTATCCCAGTTTTGAATAATTGGGTGACTTGCACAAGCCAATAGCAACTCAGGTCGAGTAATGGCAATTTTTAACAGGAGGAAGTTCAGCTACGAACACATTTTTAGACAATTTAATTTACATTAATTACTGTTTGCACCCAAAACTAATAATAATAATAATAATAATGAACTCATATGTTCTTGCATGTAATTTTTTTCTTCACATAACTGATATTCATCCAGTAAAGTATGCTCCCACATTATCATATCACACTGCATGCCAGGCTTTTCAGGGCTACCAGGTCTGAGGCTTTGAATCTCTGTCTAGAACTGGTTTATGTATCTGATCTAGAATGAAAAGAATCAGCAGGCTTGACTAGCTTAAGCCGTGACAGATCCTAAACCCTTTGTCACAAGACTCACAAATGTCGGCGTAGAAGCCTCAAACCCTGCTAAGATTCGTAATATGGCTGGTGGGAACAGACTAATAATTTCATATAATAGCCTGTAGAACTAGGTCCAATAAGTCTTCTCCGAAGGACTTAAACATTATCAATCAGCATATATTTAATGCATTCTAACCATGGTTTAAAAACTCACCGAAACCCTTCCGTAACAGTTTCGGTGGCCTCCGATACCCAAAACCGTGCCTTTACGGCTTTTTCCCGAAACCAAAACGTAACGCCCAAAACCGTTATGTAACGGTAACGGGCATAGGACTCGTTCGCAAAAATACATTGCATCCGTGAATAAATTTTGGGAATCTCCTTTGCAGCCTTGCAGGCCTTTCAGTTTGACTCTGACACCCACCCAGCTACATGCCTAGACTCCTACTTGCCTACAAACAAAGTAGTGAAGACCCGTGAACCCCAGTATCAGTATGGAACTTATGGTTATGGATACCCTCCCATATATCCCCAGCAGGGCCAGCAGTACTATGATCAGCCACATGATTTTTTCAGTGGATTCCCATACAACTATGCCCAAGCCCAAACCCAAACCCAAACCCAAACCCAAGCCTAGCACTATGAAAGTCTCTACCACCAGCCATACATTCAACCAAATAGAAATAATGATGATGAAGATGATAAGTCAGCTCGTAATTCTATGTGGTTTTAGCTCTTAGCAGGTGTATATGTATCTGGCTATCTACCTATATAGAGTCTGGAGTCTGGACTAGATTCTGTGTATGTTTCAACTTTTAAGTTTCAACCCTCGACCCATCTAATTTCATTATTTTTACATTTTGAACTTCATATTGGCTTTAGAAGTATCTTGTTAATCATTTATTGTATGTTTTTTTTTGTTTTTTTTCAATTTATTGGGATTTTTTTTAAGCAAAAAAAAAAGTATCGGCCGAAACCGTTATGTCCGTTATGGTGTCCGAAACCATTTTTTTGAACCTTGATTGTAACTAGATGGCTCATCCAATAGAATCTGAAGGAACAAGGAGACCGTCCACTGATTACCGTGCCCCCTTTTAAGAGAAGAATTTAGCAGACATTTGCAAATCCAATAACGCCCATTTCAAATAAAATGAAATTCCTCTTTTCCAATAAAAAAATTATAAACCAATATTTGAACTCATATAAAATAAATAATACGCTGGAAGTCTGGAACATTGTAACAAAAAACTCCATTTTTTTGAAAAAAACGAGTTTTATTCGCAAATTTTGGAGTTGTCGAATGATTTTGCGTTTAAATCGCGACTTTAAAAAAAACGGCGTTTTTCCGAATTATTCGCTTTTTATTACGAATTATTCAAAAAAATTTACTTTTTTAAAATATATTTTAATCAAATTGTTTCGTATATTTTTATAATTATTAATTTACTTTTTATTTTGTTTCCGAATTTTTCCCAGATTTTCCAAACTTGATCCCTGCCGAATTATTCCCGAACCCCAACTTTGTCACTAAGCGCTGGAAAACTCATTAAAAGAACTTTCTTGGCCTAGTCAAAATTTCAATGTAACATTACAACATATCCAGAATGAACATTTACAGACCAAACATAAGGGCTAAGTAACCCACATTATACATTAAACATCTCTCATTCTAGAAACATTTTTCATACAGTGGATAATATCTTTTGATGAAAGGTACTTATAAATTATAACCTATCCCACAGATCAGAATACAGAACAAACCTGATGCAATCGAGCTCTTTTCTGGAATATTTTGTCTTCATAGGATCCCACTGCCTGAATGAAATGCTCAACCCTTCTCAAATTTGGCTGAGAGAAAGAAGCGGAAACATGTCCAAAAATAAGAATCAAGCCCACAATGAAAGTCAATAACAAAACCAAAAAGGGGTTCTTGTGATTAGACTCATTTATGGTAGCTTAAGAAGAAAATCCAACAAGAAAATAGAGACTTTTTTTAGTACCTCACTTGAGGTGATCAGATACCCACCCATTGCCCCAAACTCCTTCTTATATACAGCGATCAGCAAATTAATTGCACCCTAAATACCAAGCATATAAAAAACAGATACAATTTATTAACCTCGACAACCTCTTGAGTCTTGCAATGAAAAAGCATTTGGACAGATAGCCTAGTCGCCAGCAGCGACCATGCAATATATAGCAATTTAGCACTAGAGAATGGATTTGTAAGACGAATGAAAATACATGGCATAAATAATTGCATACATATTGGAAACATAACTAAGATTACGAAAGCAAAAAAACAAAGATATTACATAATTATGTCTCTATACATGAATGAAAAACGATCAGCTTAATCTAATTCAAATGGAAGTTTAGGGCCCATTTGGCATCACTCCCAAGGAACAATTCTATATTCCCTGGGAATAGAGAATTGTTCCTTGGGAGTGATGCCAAGCAGGCCCTTAATGCTAGAGGCACTGAATTTCATAAGTAATTTCAAAGAAAGACAATAGTAAAACAAACCTCGCGAATCTCCAGTGTGGGCATATGCGGCAAAAAATCATTGCCGACAAAGAAACAAATGAAGATAAAGTCATCCACAATGCATTCCAAATCAACCTCAAATGGAGGGTTAGGAATTCTCATTTCGTATTCCAAGTACTCTCTAAGAGTCCAAATGTTGAGAAACTGCAAATAAGGCAACAGTTAGGTACACAGGAGCCTCAAAGAACTATTAAAACAAATGTATATGCAAGATGTAACATCCTGTAAGGACTTCTAACGAGGCAGCATTCAAATTTAACCTGGTAAGGCTTTTTAGCAACAGCAGCATCTTCACCCTTCTCATCAAACTCTCCCGACTTTCTCTTTGCCTTTCCTTCACAGTTTGCTGCTAAATGACCCATCTGACCGCATAGGAAGCATTTGTCTTGTTGTCCAGGGGTAAAAACAATCTGAAGGCCGAAGGGTGTCATATAAAAGGAATACACTTATTACTTATTAGCAGTTCACAATGAAAAAGCGCACATACACACTGCAAACTGTGAAAAAGAAAGAAATGAATTATTCGAATTTGATTTAGCAATCTGTATAACTAATGGACCTGAAACTTTAAAAAAAATTCGAAGGCAAATATATGAACTCAAATTCTCCTGCTAAAACAGTATCTGCCATACCTAATATTCAACTTCTAAAGGAAAGAGTTTCCAGGAGAACCATTTGACCCTGTTATTTTCTTTACTTCTTTCGATTCTTTATATTTAACTTTAATTAAATAATCATGAAAACCAACCAGCATAAAAGCCTCAAACTAACATTTGAATCCTCAAAGCATCCGAAAACTTTTGTAAGATGCCGACAAACTGACCTCTCTTAGGATTGAGAAATGCACTTCATGTGTAGCCAAAGCCAACATGATCAAATCTGCATCCTGTAGGAAAGCACCAATAAACAGCATATAACAATAGTTAACAATAATCACAACTTGAGAAATGCATCAAGCTCATGCATGAAGAAAAAAATTGAATAAAGACCATTTTTCTTTTTTACTTATCATAATAGGAAAGAAGATTCACGAAGAAAAACCAGTGTAGTCAAAATGTCACCTAGGCCACCGCCTCTCGCCTAGCCAATACTCATATCGCCTAGATCATGATCTAGGCAGGCACTCATTAATTCTTATATAATATAAAAATAAATAAATAAATTTGATCGCCTAGGCATCGCCTTGCCCAGGGAACCCCTTATCGCCTAGGCGTCGCCTGGACACTTTGACTGCACTGAGCAAAACACAAGGAAAGAAGATTCACGAAGAAAAACACATACCAAACCATACAGACAATGACATGTATTTGGATCATAACCAGGAAGATTTCTTTGAAGACGAATGTACGACATGATTTTGTGTTCCCCTTCACCAGGAACATTTGCATCCGAAAGAATAACCTTCACAAGAATTAAATGATAAGCAAAAGCCAGAACAATCTTCGTCGATCATTGTGAAAAAGATGCCAAGCAAAATATATATGAAAGCAAAAGCCATAAAAATCTTTGTTTACAAATGTGAGATAGTTACCGAGCAAAATACAAATGAAAAGAAAAATAAATTGAAGTATAAAAGAACTTGCCATCAGGAATACCTTAATAGATCTCCATCCAGGGTCATTGTTCAATCTAAGATGAATATAGTACTGCAGTGCAGTCGACAGAACATCCATGAATTCAGTTCCAGGAGTAATAACATTAGAGTCACAAGTTTGTGAATCATGTTTTGGAGGAAGCTTTCTGCCCTCCTTCTCAAACTCCTGCCGTAAACGTTCCTCTTCTTCTGCCTGCAGAAGAAAAATGTTAATAGTTTGACACCCACCACATATTAAAATAAGCCAATGAAAGAACAGAATAAAAGGTAGAGTTACCGCATCTGTTGCATCTTTGGCTGCTCTGAAACGCCTAGATCGCTGCTGGTTCATTTTAGCCCTTGGAGCAACACCATCTAAAAGATATCTCTAAATGGTTAGTATTAAGCATATTACATACAATAAGTTAGAAAGAAGTAATCTTGCGTCACTCACCTATAGCCATGTATAGCAGTTTCCGAGGTCTCACCATCACAAAAAGCCTATCGATGTAATCGAACATGCACTGGAATACCTCAGCAAAAGTTGTTGGAGAAGGCTAAATAAAACAAAATCAATTAGTCAATATATCTATGTAAGAAAAAATTAAAGAAAGGTAAATGTACATTTAGAGGAAATAGTGACAAACAAATTCTTGTAGAGTCATAGGATCCAAAAGACGGTTTATTTTTATTTTCTAGGGAATACTCAGAAAGACAGTTTAAAATTAAAGACAATATTTATCATGCAAACCAGATAACAATCAAAACAGCAACATAAGAAACTCTTATCGGAATATCATAAATCAATTTTAAATGACTATTATGTTCATAGAAGATACTAGAAAATTAGAGGAAGAGGATGGCAGAGAGAGAGAGAAGCGCGTAGCAACTTGGAATAGAGTTTGTTGTAAAGTAAGCAGCAATATATCAAGGTTCAAAAAATCGACAATATTGGCGATATTTATCGATATCGGTCGTCGGCAACACATCTACATGTTGTTTGAAAAATTTTACACCATATCAAGGATATATCGACGAGATATCGTGCAATATGGACCGACGTATTTCTTTATTTTTAAGGTCTTGGCCTTTGGATATGAGAGTGAAGCTCATTGCTTCATTCTATCTTATTTACATAAAATATCATTTACTATTTACTTAAGATATTTATATATAAATAAGGTTATATCCCCCATTTCAATATGAAGGTACAGCCTTATCTAGCAATGTCAGTAACAATTGTGCTGTCAGAAACATAACTATGCACAACCAGATGGCCAATATCCACATGGATATATTTTTGTGTACGAGTCACGTCCATATGGGTAGAGGTGTACAACCTCATTTGCCAATGTTGGCATTCGGGCATTTATGTAACTTCTTTTGGTTTTGATTATAGCTCTTGGAGTGGGTTAGATTATTATTATGTATGTTGGTATTGTTATGAATCATATAAATTATAAATTTATGAATGATTAAGAAATGAATGAAACATTTTATGTAAGTTAGTTATGATTTAGGAATATGAATGAATCATACATTGTGTCGTCAACACACATTTTTGCCCATTCCCATTACATCTCTTATGTACATTATTTTTTTAATGTTTTTATTCTCAGTGTATTAAGTTATTAACGTCAATTTTAACATTTCCTGAAGTCATTTTTTTCCAAAAATCAACGATAAACAATACATCTAACTATACATCCCTGATATATCTTTTTTTTGCGGCTCAACATGTCGAGCGATATAGACATTTAGAACATTGGCTCGTCCCTTTGGGGTGCCATCTACTACACGCTCCATATTGCGCCATTATAACCTTTCGCTAGAGACTATGGCTTTCCTTCCAAAATCGCCACAACCATTTTCCCAACAATGCTTGGTCCACCACCTTCAAAGGCCACAAATTTAAGCCTCCCAACTCCTTAGGATGACAAACTAGATCCCAACGAACTAGGTGATATTTCCTAGTGTATACCTTCTTGTTCCGCAAAAAAGTCGCGTTAGATCTTTTCGAGCCTAACTGCCACCGAAGAGGCAATGGGAAACAATGAAAGGTAGTAAGTTGGAATCATATATCATTTACAGTATAATAATTTACAAAATTGAAATATCCTCTCATGTCCCTGAAATTTAATTTTTTATTTATTTTAAGGGGGGAGGGGGAGGGGGGGGGGAAGGGGGACACACCATATCCAACACTTGTGTCAATGTTTGTCCAACATAGGTTAAGGGTAACATAAAAAAGGAAGACTAGAGAGCGGATAGTGCACCCCAATAAAGAACAAAACTCTAGCCAGGCAAACAAATCAACTACTTTAACTTTGCATTGCTGTGCTTACAAAAGATATCCAACTAGACAGCCACACTCTATATATTCTCATCAATAGGCAAACAAGTCTACATGGCCCAAAGTCCCCAAGGCCCAGACTACTACTCCACCCCATCTAATTGCATTAAGATACTCATATGAATATGGATTAGTGGGTCGTCCAAAAAGTATATAGATGCTTCCACAAAAGCTCTAGTTTCCACTTCAGTGATGCGTATAGTTCTAATCAAACTCAAACTCCCTAACTAAAGTCTAAAACCTCATTTTTTCTTGTTCCAAGAGTGCCATTTATGCTAGGCCCAACCATTATTTAACAATTTAACATCCTGTAGCATTTAGTGGTTCTTCCTTTTTTTCCTAATGTACTCTCACACATAGTTCAAAAACCCGAAAACTTCACTCGACTTGAAAGTTATCCGGGTTGAGTAACTTGAAAAACTCAAAAAAAACTCGACTCGGTCCAACTCGAAATATCCATGTAATAAATTGAAAAATATGGGTTAAAAGAACTCAAAGTACGCTGGATTTATAGCCTCAAACTTATAAACTATGTTTAACAAAATCTATAGTAGGTTGTCTTTGTAGACCCAAAAAAATAATAAAATATTATGCAAAAACAGTGTGATGTTCGAGTTTAGGATTAAAAAATGATAAAAATATCCTTCTGTGACTCAACCTAGTCCGACGAGTCGAGAAACTTGGCTCGACTCGGTAGAGTCACCTGAGCAACTTGGCAAATAGTGCCTCCTTCGAGTTTTGAGGCAACTCGACGGAGTCACTTAAGTAACTTGGCAAATAGTGCTTTCTTTGAGTTTTGAGGCGACTCAACTAGAAATTCAGGCAAGTCGAGTAACTCGAGGTGACTCGCCGAGTTTTCGAAATATGCTCTCATGCGTTTAGTTAGAAGGCGCATTCATTCGTGTTCTCCATATGTCTAAAGTTTTTTTATAGGTGTTCTCCATAAGTCTAAAGTTGTAGGTAGAACTTTTCTGGTGCACAACTACTAGAGGGTTGTCCAAGATATTGCTAAAGGAAGAAATCTCATTCTCATATTTGTTTTCTTCTCTTCCAAATTCCCCTAAACTAGCAATAAAATAAACAATGTAGTCCAAGCATCCAGTGATACCTAGGTGATCCCTTAGTCGATGCATAGCAACCCAAATTAATTTTACTTATAAATTGGATGTACTTGTATATTATTGAAATTTGAAAGTAAATAATTAAAACTGAAAATAAAGCATCGATAAGAGCAGAATGGCACTGCAGAAACTAAAGGGCATATCTTACTACTGTCTACCGAGCAGTGAAGTGATGAATTCAAGTAATGCAAAGTAAATAAAGACCATCCAACAAACCATAATTAAGTTCAGCAATTTTTTTAATGTCCATCCCATAGGGTGAGGAAGTGATGCAACATCACTTTTGCACTATCACATTCTTCTCCATTGCAATCACATTGCAGACATACTTGTTGACAAGATTTTCTTATGCTGGAGATAATTATGTTTAATATTTGGTCACATATTATGATCTAAAAAGATAGTCATAGTCTAGAAGTCAATAAAATACAACTAACACCCCCCCTCCTCCCCTCCTTAGATGGCCTTCCATACCTCTTCAGCTACATATTTGTTAACCCCTATCCAGAAATGTAGAATTGGTTTCATGTAGTTATCAAAACCGTACAGATCACTGCATAACTACAAAAAATCTAGTTCCAATACGGCTTGTGACTTATTATCCAACTTCAAAAAGGGGAATAAAAGGAAAAAACAAGAACAAAAATTGATAAACAAACTCAACAAAATGAAGGGTTCAGTTTGATTTTTTTCTACTATCTCAATTTCCAAGACTACTCTCTAAAAATTGTTTGGCACCATCGAATCAATGTCGCAACTCTTAAATGACTCCCGCCATCCCAGCGATAAAAGTTACAGACAATTACAGAAAAAAAGATGATATTGCATATAAACAATCACACAACAAGAAGGCCAAATAGATTAGAATTGTACCCGGTCTTCAGGATGGAAACATGGATGAATGATTCCGTTCATGTCGAGGTATAGATTGTCGTATTCGATGTTGTTAGGGTTAGGTTTAGTGGTGTCGACAGGAATCGATATGCCATCGATCTCGACTGGTTCTTCTTCGATCACGTCCACTACGATCAACGGATATTTCTCTGCTAACCACCTATAAAACGCAGGAACTCCCATGGCCGATAGCTTGAGCTGGCGAGCTTTGACTCAGAGCAGAAACCCTAACCCTTCCTCACAGAGAGAGAACGAAATAAAATTCTGAGAATAAACGGAATATCCTCTTCGAGGCGGACGAAAAAATTTCGGTTGAGTTTTGTTCTAGATTTGGCAAATTAGGGCTCACCTCTAATTAAAGAGACAACAATACCCCTCTATACCAGAGGGATTCTGATGAAAGAAGCCTGGGATTTTACAAAATAAGGGGATGTTTAAGTCCTTCCAAATAAACATGGCAAGTCGGTAGAGTTGTGCTCATACAAACTAATTAGGGTTCTCGAAATACATTTTCAGCATTCATTTACAGTGGTGCTACGAGTACACCAATAATCACTGATTATACACCAAACTTTAAAAAAACATCATTAAATTTTAGTTAAACGCTAATTATTCTACTAACTAATAAAAGTAACACATCCTGGGAATAGCCTAGTGGTAGGTGTATCCATTCCTTAGCAGGGAGGTTCCGGGATCCATTCCCTAGAGGGGGAGAGTGTTGTCTCTCCACCCACCCTTATCTCAGAACAGATACTAACTACTAACTGGGGTTGCGGCCTAACTACGTGTCTCAATACCAAAATTAAATAAAGTACAAAGAGTATATCAAACTTTATATGAAATTAATTAACCTTTCTCCTTATTTTATTAGGAAGCTGTTAGGTTCGGTACCGCCATTTATTAATTATGATGGATAAGTCCCGAATATGGATAAGGTCTTATGGTCTACATTAGAGTCTAGGTAAAAGGTTCGATTAAGTCTTAGGGAAGGTGTTAGGCATCTCGGGACCCCCATTTTACAATGGTTACCTACTCCCTAGGTATAAGCCAAATTAATATCAAACTTTATTCAAATGCCTAAATTTTTAGAGTATACTAATCCAATAAATGAAAAATCCTAAATAGGGTCGAACCCGGGTTAGGTTGCCTACGTACTAACATGAGATGAGATCAGACTGAGTGTAGTTCTGGCACATGAGCCCGTGTCAATGCTAGGGAGGCGTGTGTGCATCGGAGTAGCTAAGGGTCTAGCCCAAAGGCTAGGGTTTGGTTGACCGGGTTGGTCAAATGCATAGTCTAGAGGGTTTGGGTCCGGAGGCTTAGGGTTGGGGCTCGAATGCCTGAAAGATTAGGCCCGGAGGCTAAGGGTTGGGCCCGAAGGTCAAGATTTGGGCTTGGAGCCCAAGGTTTGAACCCGGAGGCCAAGGTTAGGGCTTGGAGGCCAAATATCTAGTCCGGTAGACTAAGGTTGAGCCCGATAGGCCAAGATTTCTTAACCGGAGTTAGGGGGAGTTAACCATGGTTAGGGTTGCTAACCATGGTTTGCAAGGTCCAATGTCAGGTTTATGGTATTTCTTACATTTTTTAGATCTTTTTAGGATTTTTTAGGTTTTTACTAAGGTTAAATGGTTTTACCAAGGTTAAATGGTTTTAACCATGATTAAAAATTAATCGAGGTTAAGTTTAACCCCAGTTGAGAGTCTGGTTCGATCTAAAATGGGCCCAGGTAGCACGACAAGGCCTAGAATGACCTTCTACCTGGTCTGGACCCTGTGCAAAGCCTAACCTACAAAAATTGAAATTGGCGGTAGACTGTTTACCGCAAATTCCAATTCTTTACAAAATTGGAATAGCGGCAATTTATGCACCACCATTTCCAGTTTTCTGGAAATGGTTTTGCTGCAAAGAGGAAAGCCAAAAAGGGATGTTCAGAGGTCTCAAGGACCATGGAGGGATTCAAGGGACTTCAAGCTAAGTCGTGGGCCTGGTCTGGATTGGGCCCATGGTGGCCATTATGTTACTGTGTCCAGAAATCTAGAAGTCCAGAATGTCGGTAGATTGTTTACTGACATTCTAGGCAGTTTCTACTTTTATAATTTTAATCATGGTTAAGCTAACCTGAGGTGCCTAGAAGGACCAGGGGAGATTAAGGGAGTCTCAAGGACCAAGTTTAGGCCCTAGATTGGACCAGAGATCACTCAAAAATTGCTATGAGCTACTACAAAGAGAAAAGCCCAGAAATTACGATACTGTATTTATCGTCATTTTTGGATTTTTCCAGAATTGAGATTTCTTCCCCTGGTGTTGCACCATATTACTTCTAAGGGATCCCTCATGGCTTGAGGATTCCCCACAAGGTTAAGGGAGGATCTGCCTGAGTGGTGAGGCTATGCACCCGAGCTCTTTATCCTTGAGGGGTCCCCATGCCTATGAGGAAGGCAAGGGGAATCCCTACTCTTTGGGGTTTTGTATCAAAACTAACCAAATGAAGTCCCTTGGAGTAGGACAAGGGGCTCACAGAAAAGAGAATGAAGGGAGGGGCAGGGCCCTACCCAGCTGCTTCGCCTACTGCAGTCGTGGAGACAATGGTGGTGCTTGGTGATGGCCGAGCTCACAACAGTCAATGCTGAGGTGGTGCTTGGAGGAGCTCAGTGGTAAAGGAGAGCAACTGGAGATGTCCACGAAGTCTTAGGCTTCGAATTTTTGCAGAGAATTCTCAAGGGAGTGTTGGCATGGCCTTGAAGGTTAAGGGAGACCTCAAATTTATAGATGGAGAAGTTAGGGATATGGAGGGAATTAGTACAACGGCAGACGGAGGTCTCAAAAGGGAGATGGGGTGGCCAAAGGCATGCCTCAGCACTGGGGAGGGCAGGTGAGCACTACGTGTACGCAAACTGGGAATGACGGTATAACCAATACCGCCGATCCCTCTTAAGGTAAAAACGATAATGGCGGTAGAGTTTCTACTGCTATTTCTAATTTTTTCCAGAAATGGGCTTGACGCAACTTAAATGCTCATGCATGCGGTGCCTTTTTTTTATACCAAAAATGGAATGTCGGTAAATGATCTAGCAACATTCTTGGGATTTTTGAATTTAAGGGCCTAGGCCCCCCTCCTAGGGCTTGGCTAGGGCTTGTGGGCCCTGTACGGATCCGAGGTTGTTTGTCTACGGGTTTTTAGGTCATAGGGGTCTTGGGTAAGTGTTGTATGGGCCTTGGCCCATGCCCTAGGTTTGTAGGTTTTAGGGTTAGGCTAGGATTCACCTAGGGTTAACCTAAGTTTTAACTAAGGTTAGACCTAGGCTTGACTAAGGGTTAGACCTATGGTTTGACTTGGGGTGGACCTAGGGTTGAGTAAGGGTAGTATGGGAATTAAGTAAACTATTCAATCAAAAGATAAAAGATAGGAGATAGATGATATGTTTTGATGAAGATTGGAGCAAGTAAGAGAGAAGAGGTGGTGGAGATCGAATCAAGCATGGATTTTGCTAGCCCCAGTCACAAATCTTCCACATACACAATTGGGGCACTACAAATGTCAAACGTTGTCTGACTTCTGATTTAAACTGTTAAAATAATAAAACATCTCTACGTGCTAGCCCCATCTAGCACTCCTCATCAAACATTGGGAGGGGTAAACGTCCTCACGCACTAACACAAGTTGCCTAATGATCCCAAACGGGTGTGTACAAGTGTCTTCTGAATTGAATTATCAGTATAAATTGTTGGTATATGAATGCATGCATCTTGCATTATTGCATTCTGTATAAGGCCTTTTGACTAGCTCTGCTGGATGACATATGTCCAGATGCACATCCAGGGTCCACCACCCATACAAGAGAGGTGGTGCATGGTTGTAATCAAGGTTTGTAATTTAGTTTTAATTTTGTGAAATTTTTTGTTTCCACCCTTGGAAATCGTAATGGCTATTATATCATATTGCATGATTTCAAAAGAAATTTTAGAATTTCTATCAAATTTTTTAAAATTTATTTTAAAATAATTTTTTTTTAAAAATACAATACAGCTATTTAAAAAAAAAATCCAAAGTGATTGATATATTTATGAAGTGATTTTAAAAATAAATAATAATATTTATATAAATATATTATATAAAAGACTTACTTATTTTTGTTGAAATTTCTGAGCCAAAATTTTGTGAAATACCATGAAAATATTATGTTTTAATAAAATACTTTAGAAATTAAATTCCCAAAATTTCACCATTCAGTTAGAGGACCGAAATTCTAACAGGATTTCAAGCCTTGCCAAGCTTCAAAGTCAAATTCACTAACCTAGAACTGATACTTGCCACAACTAATCGGGGCCATGGCCTAGCCATATGAATGGTACCCAAAAAGAAAAAAAAAAAAGTGGTGATTGAATTTTTTGAATAGCCTGCAAGGAAATGCTATTTGTGTAAGTAGCTTGCAAGGAATACAAAGATAGAGGATTCCAGTTCTCGAGCAGTTGTTCCAAAGATTTTTCATTAAAAAATGAACTAATAAACTAGCATTTGTTTTTAACTGCTACATGGACTTATTTTAACACATTTTACTTTTCCAGATGACATTATCTATCAATGAATGATTTTGGGTCAGAGGTTATCTAATGGCTGTTGAAGAGTATAATGTTTAGGTAGATTCTCAAAAGTCTATATAAAAATTAAGATTTATCAGAATGTCGAGCTGGTTTTTGTAGCAGTATAGTTGATGGTAATAACTGACCCATATTATCAACCCACAAGTCCGATCAGATGTATATTCTTCCAACAAATTGTCATAATCTTCTTTAGTAATCACTCCCTAATATATTGTAACATTTCCTCCCTAATATTTTGTAACATTTCCTGTAATCACTTCTCATTGAGTATATGTAAGTTGAAGTAGATCTTGTTTTATGTGAAGTCTCCCAAGTTTCACGCTTATGATCCACCAAAGCCAAAATTCACAGTATCTACCACCAACCGAAATAGCGAAGTGCAAGGTATAATTTTGAACTTATTTTGTTGCTATAGGTTTTGTACCATGAGAGAAGCAAGGTAGTCAACCTGTATTAAAACAAAACATCTCTATTTAGTTTTTGTGCAATTTATTACAAATCAAATAAAATGCATACACCTCTATTTAGTTTTTGTGCAATTGGTTACAATTCAAATAAAATGCATACCTTCAATTTGAATGGTTTATGCAAATTTCTCTTTTCACATGACAGGAAACTCATTTGATTTTTAGTTTTGTAGGATAACAAACTTGTTTATAAAGTCCTAAGAGTCCTTCAAGGTTCCCAATGTTTCTTTGTAATCTTATATACCCGTTTTCACCCCAATAGGATCCTCAAATTTTTTTTAAATGATATACTTTGAAGTGTATCCCACACTGCCAACATTGCATAGTTAGCAATAGTTTCCGCACTCACCTTCAGAATTGCCGTTAACATTGATTTAGTGTAGGTCCCCCAATCTTCTCAAAATTCTCTGCAAAGTTAGCATATGTAGATCTTTTACTATCACGTTAAATATAATAATGTGTGCAAAATGACAAGTTCTCTATCACGTTAAATGTAATAATGTGTATAAACTAATAGTTACCATATCCACATACCTACAAATCACACATACATATGATGTTGACATGCACGGAAGACACATGAAAACCACATAAATGATAGTAAACTTATCCACATGCCTACAAATCACACATACATGATAGTTGACTTATCCACATTCCTACAAGTCACACATACAGATGATGTTCGCGTGCAAGGAAGACGAAGACACATAGAAATAGAATAAAAATCTATCATGCTTGGATTATAGATAAGCAAGAATTTTTTTTACATGTATAATTAATCAAAAATTTTAATTAAGATAGAGAATAGAAGAGGCACTATTATGGATCTCCTTCCTCCTTGAGCTCCAATGAATGTCGTCTCTCGTTAGAGACATAGTAGATCACAAATCTACTTGATCAATCCCAAAATATTGGTCATCAACCCAGTCTAGATTTTTAGATGGCTCTAGATTGAGCCATCGAATGGTCTACATGGGGACTGCTCTGCATGGTACAAAGGAGAAGGCCAAGGGTTATATTGTTAAATCAAAATTTTTTTTTGTGTACCCATGGGGACTGCTTTGCATCGTACAAAGGAGAAGGCCAAGGGCCATAGAGTTAAATCAAGATCTGTTTTCGTGTACCTCATGCGTATGGATCAACCTTGGATAGTTGCACTTGGTCTTGTTCATCCTTAAAACGGGGGCCTAGGTTTGCACTACACACTGTATTTTGGACTCATAATAGAAAATGGGTCCTATAATTGAGGGGCCTAAAAAACTCTAAAGACCAAATTTCATTCCATTCCAAATTTGATAAGTGGTCGATTTATCTACGAAAATTGTGCGTAGTTTGCATGCAAATCGTGGCAAATCAATGGTGGATCTTAACCCAATGGAAAATCGTCCTAGAAAAATCCATTTTATGACCAAAAGAAATAATGGATTTGAGACTAATCAAATTGAATTAACATCCTCAAATTATACTTAGAATAGAGTGAAAAGAGGAAAGAAATGAATTTAAAAAAAAAACCTAAGCCTAAGTGCAAATTAACATGACATCTGCATAAGAAAAAAGTGAGGGAAAGGGTTCTAAAAACTAAGGTTCCTTCCCCTTGCTCTTTCATAAGAACCTCTTAATCAGCGAAACGCACCATAAAGGATCTGAACTACGTTCGAGAGAAGGGAGGTCTACTATTCTAACTAAGACTCATGGCAAAGAAGTAAAAAAAGAGGAGAAGAAGAAGAACTAAACTAAACAAGAAAATAAATGAAAACTAGGGAGATATTCACATACATTGGGTAGAAGGCTACTTTACTACTTGAGGCAAAACTCCTTAATGCTTGAGAGTATGAGTTTTCAAGTTAGAGAAATAGAATGGAGTAAGAGTCTATTTATAGGATGGGATGGGATGGGAATTCTCATTCTCTCCAATGTGGGAATAACTTTTGGAAATTCAAATGAAATTTTTGGATTTGTTTGAGACAAATTACCTAGAATTTCCTAAAAAGACGGGGGTATTTTGGTCCAAAAGTAATAAGCTTTCTAGAAGGTTTTATGGACCAAAAACTGGGTATGGTATTGGTCGTTTATAATAAAAACTACCAGTCCTAAATAGGTTAAAAAAAAAAAAAAGCTTGATCATTTATTCTATAAACGGCCCTAGATATTTATACACTAACCGCATGAGAATATCTCCTCATGTTTCGTTACGCTTTGTGACAAAATCTGATATTTTATCTGGTCATGTATGGCATAAAGGACTAGCCAAAATAAGTTTTAGAAGATTGGTCTTTTATTATATAAACAACAATCCTGAAAATTTCCAAAACAGATTGGTCTTTTATGCTATAAACGATCATCCTAAAAATGTCCAAAATAGTCTAGTCGTTTATAAACTAAACAACCAACTTGGCTCTCAATTTTGTGAATCATTTGATTGGTTGCTTAGGCTAATTTGGTCCAACATTGGAGGTTTGAGTTGGTGAGTTTAAAAGGGGTTTTTTAGGGTAGAAAATTTGTTTTAAAGGGTCTAAAGGAGTGTAAAAATGGGGTGCTTACACTCCCGAATATACTCCCTAATCCTAACTGTCTATAACTAACCACTAAGGGCCAAGATTTGGCTTGATTTATTTTATCTTTTCTAATGTCACATCAGCTCTAATCCTAATCGTTTAGTAGTATAGATGAGAGTACACTTTGGGAGTACTTGTAGACTAATTATAATATTATTACTTTAATTCTCTAAGATTATATAAAACAAATTCAATAAGCATTACAATTTTATTCTTTTAACATTATGAGTTTTATTTTTGGGGAAGATATTAAAAACCCCTTTAAAAAAGTCTTCAGTCCAAAAAACCTATAGATTTTTATTATCATCTAAAAAACTAATATCATGTCACTGTCTGATGCCGACTGTATAACGGACGTTGGAGGATTTTTATTTTATTTATGTAATTTTTATTTATTATTATTATGAGTAACGCTAAATAACTCATCGAAATCACCCAAATGTTGCATCCCATCTTATGTGTCTGTCATGTCACATGCCCACATCATGTAGTTTAAAAAGCATTTCTTTTGAGTTGTTTCTCAAAAAAAAAAAAAAAACATAATTTGATTTAGCTTGGGAATAGAGGCAGTGTACGAACCTAAACCTGGCTCTGGCTCTCCTTGTCCTCTCCCTCTCCCTCTCCCTCTCCATATTTACTAGTTCGAGATCCCCGCAAGAATGAAAACACTGGTTCACATCTTTCTTTGAGGGTGAACCAGTGCTGACCACCTTGGCTATTCCATTTCTCCGACTACTTTCTTTTACAGCGGGCCGCTCTCCGGTAAGGTAGCTCCTCTCTCTCTCTCTGACAATCCCGTTGATTCTAGGGTTGATGGTAATGGTGGTGACGCCATTCTCTATATTTTTTTGGGATTTTTTTTTGTTCAGTTGTTTCATCTTCATTTGGGGTTGCTTTCTTGGTGTTTTCTATTTTATGAAGCCCGTGTATATAAATGTGTGGGAGATGTTCGATAAAAATGTCTAAACCAATGGTCTAATCCGATTTTCAACGAATAAAAGTAGTTATAATCTCTCACTTGGTACTATTAGGAATAGCCCGGTGTATTGGCTTTACAACCCTCAAAAAGCCAAAAGAAAAAAAGTAGAAATATGTAGTTCAATAATGTTATGATTTTGAGGGAATGCAAGTGCTGTACATGAACAAATGAAGATGAAAATTGTTAATAACTGTAAATGGTTAGAGAGAGAGAGAGAAAGGTAACAGATAGTGCCTTGTAGTTTAATTTGGTTTTGCTATTGTCAGCACCTTAAACAAGAGAGAAAACCAATGATGGAGGGGTTGCAGAGCTAGCCTGTAGCCCATTTGGATGGCACTCCCCACTGCAATCATGACATTGTAGGTTTGCTCTTAGCTTCCACTAATCGATCTTAAGAAAGGAAAAGTAAAGAACACTGATGGGTTTGTTCATGTGCAGCACTTGCATTGCATTGTTGGGCCATCTTTGCATTGCATTGTTAGGCCATCTTTTTAATTGTCTTAACATTTTTAAGTCTTATCATACATAAGGGTATAATAGAGTAGGCTCTTGTGTTCCTTAAAATTGCATTCTTAATCTCATCCATTTTTTGAGATTTCTCCATTCATAAATTACTAAATTGCATTCCTCTTCATAGTTTTTAACAGTTGTTCACGAGAAGAGGTCTGTTTGATGATGGAGGATGTATCCACACTACATGAGATAGTTGAAGTAAATGAGAAAGAAGAAATTAAAAAACCAGAGTTGGGGATGTTGTTTAGCTCACATGAAGATGGTTATCAGTATTATCCAAATTATGGCCGACAAGAAGGGTTTGGTGTTCTGAAAAGATCGAATGAATGTGGATATGATGGAATGATGGAATGATGAAATACTACACATTTGCATGTTCTCGAACAAGGAAGCCACAATCTTCAAAGAAGTTGTCTACGTCACGCTTCATAACAAAAACAGAGTGCATAGCTAAGATAAGATTAACAGTACAATCTGATGGGGTGTTTAAAGTGATCACTGTTGAACTTGAACATAATCATACATTGAGTATGGGAAAAGTTCGACATTTTAGATGTAACAAGAAGTTGGATGATCATGTGAAAATAAGACTTGTACTAAATGATCAAGCTGGGATACGTGCGAATAAGAATTTTAATTCTCTTGTTGTTAAAGCGGGAGGATATGAGAATTTATCATTTGCTGAAAAAGATTATCAAAATTATAGTGAGAAAGCAGGAAGGTTAAGAATTGGGGAAGGTGATGCCGAAGCAATCTCATGCTATTTTGCTAGAAAGTAAGCGAAGAATTCAAACTTTTTTTATATGATGGACTTGGATGGAGATAGTCGTGTAAGGAACTTATTTTGGGCTAATGCAAAGAGTAGGGCAGCATATGAAGCTTTTGGAGATGTTGTCACATTTGACACGACGTATTTCACAAATAAGTATGATATGCCTTTTGCTCCTTTTGTAGGAGTAAATCATCATGGGCAATGAATGTTGTTAGGTTGTGGTTTGTTATCGAATGAAGATATCGAGACTTTTGTTTGATTATTTGAGTCTTGGTTAACATGTATGTCACGGTGACCTTCGAAAGCTAGAATCACTGATCAATGCAAAGCTATGCAAAGGGCTATTGAGAGGGTGTTTTCAAATACTCGACATCGGTGGTGCTTGTGGCATATAATGAAAAAAATTCCCGAAAAATTTAATGGATATACTAAGTATAAAGCCATTAAGACAACTTTGAAAAATGTTGTATATGATTCTTTGTTCAAAGATGAGTTTGAAGAAGAATGGAGAGGGATGATTGAAAAATATGATATTTCTGAAAATGATTGGTTAAGAGGGTTGTATGATGAGCGGCATCGTTGGGTTCCAATTTATGTGAAATACTCTTTTTGGGCAAGAATGTCAACCACACAACGTAGTGAAAGTAGGAATTCATTTTTTGATAATTATGTGCATTTCAAAACAAGTTCAAAGCAATTTATTGAACAATAAGACAATGCTTTAAGAGATAAGGTTGAAAATGAGAACCTAGCGGAATATGATTCTTTCAAAGGAATGTATGAATGCTTAAATCGTTATGATATTGAGAAACAATTTCAAAGAACTTACACCAATGCAAAATTTAAAGAGTTTCAAGAAGAATTGAGGGAAAAGATGTATTGTGAGAAATTTATCATTAAGGAGGAAGGCTCCATTTGCATATATAAAGTTGTTAAAGATGTAAAAATTGGAGATAAGAAAAATGATGTGACTTTCAATGCTTATTTCAATGAAGTGGAATGTGAAGTGAAGTGTATGTGTCTTTTATTTGAGTTCAGGGGGATTTTATGTAGGCACTCTATTTTGGTGCTCACCTAAAGAAGAGTAAAAGAGATTTCACCCACCTACATTTTACATCGATGGAGAACTTGTGATGCACCAAGTTATAAAAGGTAGCTATGATGATTTGGTTGTCAAACTGCATACACCAAGTTATGCTAAGATGTTCAATGAGTTGATAGAAATTGCAACAATTGCAGGGGATGTTGAAGAGAAATGCAACATTGTGATATCTAATATGTGTCGATTAAAGGATCAATTACTTAGTAATGAATCATTGTGTGGGAGCAATCAAACAAAATCAAGTCCACCGGTTGCTTTGGAAAATTGTGCAAAAGACAGTAATGTGTATCAAACACAAGCAACAGGATAAAATATTGCCATTACAGGATATCGTTAATGAGGCTAATGAGGCTCCACCTACTTCAAGAGCACAACACAATGAGATTGGAACACAAGAAACAATAAATTTAATGGTTTTAATTTATCGATACTATTTGCTTAAAATTTAATATAATTTTTATAACAAAGAATTAGTTATGTTACACTCTATGTAATGCGAATTTATTTGGAAATAGGCAAACTCGACTGGCTTTTTGAGAGGTGACTATGTATTCAATCCGCCTATTGGAACACAAGAGAGCGTTAATATTATGGTTGCTTCATCTACTTCAGACCAATCACTTATTTTGTAAGTAGTCTACAACATGTACCAAATTTGCACTGGTTTGTGATATATTATTATTTTTAAATAAAATTTATTTTTTATGTAGGCTCATTTAACTCAAGCTTGGATGGGTGGTTATAGCATGAGAAATCTAACTTTGCTTGAAAATTTGTCACAGGTAATTTAATTACAGGAAAATAATGTTATGTTATCATTCCACCAAAATTGACTAATTGGCAATTTTGGCTTGCTTTGTGTTGTAGGGAGTTAGACATGCAAGCCACTCAAATATGTATGAACAACTCTAATTTTTACAGATTGTCAAGAGAACCAGTTCAGAGAAATGGGAGAAAAACTTTAATATCCTGTAAATTCCCAGATTGCTATATATCTTGAGGATATTGGATTACAAGTTCAGAGAGATGAGAGAAAAATTTTAATATTCTGAGAGTACTGGATTATCCAGATTGTTATTTATTTGATTTTGAGCTGTATGTTTAATATCAATTTTAGGTTTTATGTTAGCTTCATTTGTTTTGATATAACCATCTAGCTGTTGGAGTATTCAGGTTGCATGGTTTCATCTGTCCATGAAACATTCGAAGGATTCATAGCATCTTGAATTTCATGTTGGAGTATTCAGGAAGAAGCTATATAAAGATGGTATTCATCGAACATAAATATAACCATCTAACTGCTATTTTAGGAAGAAGTCAAGAACAACTGATTTGATCATTGAATTTTTTGCTGTTGGTGCAAAGAAGGCTAATGCTACCAAGATCATTGAGTAATTGGGTGTTCTGGTATATATGTATCCCTAGTTTATTGGCCTAGATTATTAATACCCCACAATTTTTTTTTGCCCAATCCAAGATATATATGTCAAGCTTCTCAGTCTTCCTAGCTCCTCCACAATACTTCCCTCTAAACTATTTTCTCTTGAAGAAAGAACTTGCAAAGATGAAAGGTTACCAAAAGAAAATGGGGTTGTGTTGAGAAGGTTTCTTTGCTCGGGTTTGGTATTGAAGAGCTCTATTTTTTGCTGTTCTTCTGGCTTTCTTGAAGTAGAGGAAGTTGGGATGGAGTGTTCAGAGGAGAAATGTGAAGGGATGGAAGTGAGGAAAGATGAGTCTGATTTTCTTCTATTTGAAAATTCAATTCTTAAGAATTTCTGGTTTCGATTCAATCCACCAATCTTTCAATTCACTGATCAAATTTATTTACAGGATGTTGGGAAATCCATTCTTGAGAGCTACTCAAGAGTTTTGGAGAGGATCTTGAAACAAATGAGGTGGATATTACAAGTGTCATCCTCACGCCGTGAGAACTTGCGATATGTTCAAATGTGATATAGTGAAAGTATCTACCTACAATACAAGATTAAGAAGCATTACTTTGATTAATTTGTTGCATTATCTGTAGCTTGATTAGAACAAGGGTCTGATGGCTCCATAGGGACTAGATTATTGTTTATGTTCTATCATTATTTGTAGCTTTAACATTTGAACAGAATTTTACAAAGATTATTGTGTATCAATAATAGATAAGGGGACTTTAGATGTCATTGGATTGCATCCTGATGGTCCTATGAAAAGGTAAGAGTGGTCTATAGCAGTTGATGCATTGGATTGCTATGCACTAGCTACAAACTTAATACTGTTAATTCACTTTGTCTTGACACACTAATTCACTTTGGAATCTCCTTGTCAGATTCTTGTCAATACATATATACAAGCATACATAGTGTTAAATTGTCACTAGTGATGAACCCCACTTAAGGATCGGTACATGAACTTTTGATCAACAAAAAGTGTGTCCAACCAATTTGGATTTTCATGCCTGTTATGAGTTTGATAATCTCAAAGCATGCAACTAGTGATGTGAGGCTTTGGTTATGGGAAGAAACCCAATTTGGATCCTCTTTCATATCTTCATACAGATGCATTGGGTGTACAGATTAAAGCTGGAAGACAAGGGATGTCAGACTTTGATCTTATTTTGTAGTTTATGCATTGGTGTGCGCAGATTTTATTGATCTTTAGTCTTGATGTTGGTCTGTAGTCTTGGCGAATTTCATAAACCTGGGTATCATCGGCGAGAGTTATGCTAGAAAGTATGTTCCGGTAATTGGGTACTACATTCTGCAACAGAATTCCCAGCTGCTCGTGTCCCAGCAGATGAATTTAGGGGGAGTTGCGGTTTTAGGAGCTGGGCACCTTGTTCCTGCTGACCAGGCATTGAGTTCTCAAGCAATGATAGAAGACTGGGTTTTGGAGAGGGGATTGTTTGGCAATGATTTCAGGGGTTATCTTTGAATGTTGCCCTTATGTTTGATAGATGTGTAACTTGGGAGCTCTATTATTGAATAAAAATTAGGCCTGAGATCCTTACCAGACACTATTACATCAAGTGAGACTCCTCTTTTCTCATCTAAATTTGTAGAACAAATTTGGATCTTATATTGCTTTCTTTTCAGTGGCATGAGTGACTGTCTAAAGTATGAATTTCTCAACAAAAAATTGACATTTCAGTTACAAAACAATGAAATATGACAGGACACTTACAAATTTAAAATAGTCCCCTCTGGAATCTCGACGAGGAGAACAAATTTTACAATTGTTCTCTGTTTCTGTAAACAAATACAAATATATATTTTTTGATTGGTATGAACTAATTTAATAACTTGATGGAAGGCCTCTTCTCTAGAGAAAAATGTTGTTCTCAATTTTTTCTTCCACTGATCCTGATGCAGTAAAGAGTAATGTCCATCTTGGTTGTTTCCTTCTGGAAGTCACCAGTGATCCCCACAAGAACATGAACCTTTATCAAACTGATGAAACCGGTTAGAATCCCTTAAGATTATCAACCTTCCTACGACCTTGGATATGTGCTCGATGGCATTGTGGCAATCTTCACACACCCGTAGATTCTTGATCACCCGTATCAGTCTCACCTGATGGTACAATCAAAATCCCAAATGCCACAACTAGTTTCTCAATGTGAAACTTGAGCATGTGCTCCTCCTTTTCCACATATCCAACTCTTCTAGGAAAGCATAGACTTTATACTTCTCAGGGTGCACTGAATCCCTAGCTGCAATTGTATGAACCTTGTTCTGCACCTCGATCCCTCATGACCAGTCCCATCTTACCAATGCCACTCCATCTACCTGAAGCTTCATATAAGTTTGAAAGGAGAACATACATCCCTGAATTATCAGTCCCATCTCAATAATTAGTTCAGCAGCCTCCTCATTTAATTTGGTATCACCATGAATTCTACTTGCACCAAGTAAAGCACCCCATGTTGCGGCATCTAGTTCGAAAGGCAAGTTGCGCATTAGAACTTGTGCGTCTTCGAGGCGTCCAGCATGACCCAGAAGATCAATCATGCAAGTGTGGTGTTGTGCCATTGCCGTTATGTCGTGTTCTCTATCCATTGAATACAAGTATTTTGTGCCTTTATCTACTAAGCCAGTATGACTATAAGCTAACAGAACAACAACCTGAATGAAGTGAAACCAAAGAAGTAAGAAAAAAAATCAAATGGTAGATTTCTAGTTAAATCTACCCCCATTAATACGAGTAGAAATGGAATGTATCATTAGCGGAAATTCCTACTTTTTTATATGCCTTAATCAGGCTGCACTGTAGATGTGAACACATTTGAAAACTTAAGATATATCCTCATTCAAAAATATAATTACTCAAAATAAATGCACAAAGACCCAGTGAAAATCTCCCTCGCTTCATCAATGTAGCCATTCTGGGAATAACCAGATAACATAGTATTCCATGAAACAACATTTCTTTTACGCATTTTATCGAACAACAAGCGAGCGATGCTAAGGTTGGGATGCTGAACATACCATTACCCGCTAATCATCACATTCCAAGAAACAAGAACTCTTTCAGGCATTCTATCAAATAATTGTTGGGATAGATCGAATTTGTCGTTCAACAAGTAAACGGAGATTGTGGCATTCCAGGAGACTGATGCTTGACGAGACATGGTTTCGAAGAGATGGACAGTCGATTCGTATTGGCCGTTCCTCATTTTGTCTCTGATGGCCATGTTCGATTTTACAATCTCTGTGTATGTAATGGGGGGATAACATCTCCTTCGAATTCATAGCCATTACTTTCCTTGGAATTCTTCTGAGCCGAAACCCTGCTGGTGTTAGAGGGAGAAGAGGGGAGAAGAGGGAAATCAAAAATGTGGGAGAACTTAGAAGAGAGAGAGAGAGTCGAGTGTTTTGTTGCCTAATTTTTGGACTCCTTTAAAGCTTTAAACCCTCATATTAAAGCTGGGTTGTTGGATCTTACTTAGATGATGTGTCTTGCTTGGGTTAAAGCCTAAGCAAGATCTAAGCATTGCTACTTGAGCAGATGAGCTGGATCCCAGAGGAGCTGGATCCCATGATGTGGACATGTGACATGGCAGCCACATAAGATGGGATGCAATATTTGGGTGATTTCGATGGGTCAAAAAACATTTCTCTATTATTATAGGGGTTCATTTCCTTATTTCTAGTGAGTTTTAGGGTTTTATAGTCAATTTCTTATTCTTATAAGATACTATATTAGGTAGGGTTAATTTTAGCATGTTTCCAAGTGGTATTAGAGTTACATATATGGTTTTAAAATATGCCTTGAGGGCAAATAAACGGGAATTTGTCAGCTTTTGGTAAAATTTTCATATTTTCTTAATTTTTATAGCCCCAAGAGACGAACTTTTGAGATTAATAATTCTAGAGAGAGTATTCTCTTTTATCCCTATTAATCTTGGCATTTTTGGTGAATCAAAAAGACTTTATATGTCCATTGATTTTTGGTAATTTATGTAAATAATAATAATATAAATAATTGGTTACATACTAATTTGCTAAATTAAATAGTGTTATAAATCATGCATTCTTCAGCATTTCTAATCATCAATAACTATTTATATATGAAAAGAGAATGGTTTGATTGATTAATATTGTGGCTAAGGGCACGTAATTTTTCTTACAATCTTATAAAAAAAATTAAAATATTAGTGAGAATTCATTATTAGGATCAAGGGCTTAGTTTCCAACCTGAGATGATTTTTACTCTTAACCTTTTTTTCATATAGGTTTTACGATTGTGAATAAGGCCCATGGCGATTTTCTTACAATTTTATAAATTTTACAAAACAGTAGTAAGAATTTATTTTTAACATTAAGGACTTAATTTTTAACATCAATGACTTAATTTTTAACATGGGATGATTTTTACTTAACTTTTATTTCATATATGTTTTTTTATGTTCATATTGTAAGAATATATAGTTATGCTCAAATTTTTGAATTTTTATACTTTTTTCTTTCTATTTTATTATTATGACTATTTGATTATTTGTTGTTAAAAAAAGGATTGTGGATTATCCTTTTCGCTAAGAATCTTTTATTCATTTATGTTTATATCAGATTTTTTTATTGAATACATTATGTCTATATGAGATGAAATGATTCATATTTCATTTTAAAATAAATTTACTATGTTCATTTAGATGATGTGTTGAACTCCTTGCTTGAGGATCTTACTCAATAAGTCTCTGCCTATCCTAACGACATTTAGAACTAATTGTTATTTTTTATGTTTATACTTTACTTTTGTATATAAAAAATATTTATTTTTTCATTAAGGTTTATATAGTTGATGATGAATTTTTGTCCCATTTATGTATTTTCTTATGTCAATTGTATTTTTATAAGTGAAATTTAGTAATAAGTTATTCTTATTTCTTGAATATTCTCCATTATTGGTCTCTACTTATGTGTTATTTCAAATATTTTTTCTATTTTTTTTTATACACTGCATTGGATGTGGCCTTTGATAGTATGTATATATATATATATATATGTATACAATTATCTATTTAGCCTCTTTGAATAGAATATATAGTGGGGTATGATTATTAATTTTGCTACGACCTTAATTATTTTTTACACTATCATTTTTTTAATTTAATCATAAGTTGGTTAATGTTGTAGGATAATTATTTTTCATTGTATATTTTTTATTTTCATTTAATCTATGAATAAATCCTGAGAAACTGTAACCTAATATTTGGTGTCATCTTCGTTGTTGTCTTGTGGGATTATCAATTTCTAAATTTTGTCATTGATCAAAAGTCATAATCAATCGGTAACTGTAAGACTTGACACATCTCTAAAGATGTCTTAACATTGTCACATTATTAGAGGCTACTCATTAAATGCTTCAATGAGCATGACCAAAAATGCTACTATACATCTAATTATTTATTTAGCCTCTTTTAACAGAATATATATTGGGGTATGATAGTAATATTGCTACTACCTCATTTATTTTTTACACTGCCATTTTTTTTTTAAATTTATAAGTTCGTTAATGTGATTGGATAATTATTTGTCAATTTATTGTATGATTTTTATTTTTATTTAATCTATAAATAAATCCATAGAAACTGTAACATAATATTTGGTGTCATCTTTGTTTTGTCTTATGAGATTATCAATTTCTAAATTTTGTCATTGATCAGAACTACCTCATTTATTTTTTACACTGCCATTTTTTTTTAAATTCATAAGTTCATTAATGTGATTGGATAATTATTTGTCAATTTATTGTACGATTTTTATTTTCATTTAATCTATAAATAAATCCGTAGAAACTGTAACATAATATTTGGTGTCATCTTTGTTTTGTCTTATGAAATTATCAATTTCTAAATTTTTTCATTGATCAGAAGTCATAATCAATTAGAAATTGTCAGGCCAAAGATACCCCATTCAGTAAGCCATGAACCATACCCCTAATCCGAGAGAATCATTGGGCGAGGGGGGGGGGGGGGGTGGTAACCTAAACCCTTTAATAAATCTTTACCTTACACCCATCTCTGTTAGTTTTTTCATAAAGTGAAAATAAACCCTAGAAAAACCCTACAATCATCCTAAACCCTAAAACTCAATAAACCCCACCATATTAAACCTTAATTAAATCCTATACTCACTTTTGCTTAAGAATAATTTTTTATTTCGTCGGTCCTCCAATAGAAAAGATAATTTTAATTTCATCACGTTGCTCTTTAGGTTGTATTGTCGGCCCTAAACCCAAATAAAAGAGGGTTGATGTTAGGTTGGCAGCATATGATGGTTTAGAAAAAAAAATCAATAAATATCATTGTAATAAAAAGTTTTTCTTTTATTTTTTTTTTCCCAAATCTAGACCAAGCCTTACCTTGAGGGCTTAGGCCTAGCTAGTACAAGCCTCGCAAGGGTTTGTGCCAGACCCTTACATGTGAGGATTGGGCCTAGATAGACCCCAATTTGGTCCATTGATAGTCCTAGGCTCTACATTTCTACTGAAATGTTTACTTTCTTTGAGTGGTTGTACAAGAAGTAAAAAATGGATTTCCACTGTAAACACCGTTTTCAACAACTAAACAGTAGGGGGGGGGGGGTTTGGTCTTTGATATAAATAACTGTAACAATACACGAATTCCATCATGTTATTAGGAGAGACTAAGAACATAAAAGTGTACTCCACTATAAAACTGTAAATCTCTATTGGAAACCTCAATAGCAGCATTGAGAGGCTAGTGAGCAAGTGCCTCCAATAGGCTTTTTCGTCATTCTTAGGCACAACCTCATAACCATGATAACAAAGTTTTGGAGAATTCCGAAGTGAGTTTATTCCTTTACCCCAATGATACATAATAAGAAAATCTTTACAACAGGAAAGATTACAAGAGATAATGAAATCTCTCTACAAGAGTAAAGTAACATAATAAGATATTATGCTACTATAGTTATCACCCCTGCTCAAATTGATGCAGTGGATCAACCAACAACAGTTTGTGAATAAGAAAATAATTCCTAGCAATTGTCATAGCCTTCCTAAGAATGTCTGCAATCTAATCCTGAGATGCCACATGTGGAAGATAAATTATCCCAGATTGAAATTTCTCATTAATGAAGTGACCTCTGTGTGTTTCGTCCTCTCATGAAAGGTGGGATTTGAAGCAATTTGGACAACACTAGTATTGTCGCGCCTTAAAATCCTACATTGGTCTAATGAGACTTTGGATCCGTGATACTGCTTGTACAATCCAATGTTTTGAAACGTGAAGGTGTGAGACGAGGTATTAGGACCTCAAGATGCGTGAGGCGTAAGCTTCGAGGCGTAAGGCGTAAGCCTCATAAGAAAGCTTCATGCTCTCTCATTTTAACAAACAAATAAAATATAAGAAAAATTGTAAAAAGATTCAAAAGTTAATGAAAGATTATAGTGTATATATATATATATATATATAGAGAGAGAGAGAGAGAGAGAGAGACATATATATATTTGTATTCATGTACATGGTGTGTGTTCATGTGGGCGCACGTGGACACATAGAAAATACTATATAAATTAGTTAGAATAAATAAATGACACATAAGAAATACTATATAAATTAGTTGAAACAAATAACAAATTACAAAAAAAGTAACATTTAAATCAGTTATAACTAGAAACTTAATTTTAGTTAATATATGAGACGCACGCCATAGACATAAAGCGAGCTTCAAGGCATGAGGCGGTTGCCTCATAGTTGAGCCTCAAGGCATTTTTCTTAAGCCTTGCCCAAGGCGAGTCTTGAGACGTAAGCCTCACACGCTTTTTAAAACACTGGTACAATCTTATCTTAACAACATATAAGGCATACTAAATATGAGTCTCAAAATTTATCTTTAATATAAACCTCACTAATAAAATAACCTGAATAAATTCAACATTGTATGACCAATCTTAAAGCAAAATAATCTAATCATCCATTATGATCACAATTATAATTTTAAACCTAAGCAACATCTTTAAGTCTCTTATTATAACTTCTCTTAAAACTGATAGTAAGGGTAACGATTCAGATCGATCTCCCCTTCTCGGTAGTCAGTCACCTTCGGGCTCCTCGGTGTATTCTTCCTCTACCCAAGCTTCCGGTGTGTAGGTGTCAAATCCTGAACCTGTCGAGAACAACAATTCAATTGAGCAACAAAAGTGCTCAGTGTATATAAAGTCTAGCTAATAATATAATATCATGTAATCATGGTCATGCTTTATCATAAATAACATATTTTACAATTCATGTTGCAGAAACATGTAAACATAGCATATCATCATTCATGGCATGTTCAGATTCGTGACTTGTGTAGATTGTGCATGTAAATTCTTGTAACCGTGCAGTGTTGTCAGAACCGGACCAAACCGGTCGGTCAAACCGAGAACTGGCCCCCTCGTCGATTCCCAAAACACTCAAAACCGAAACTATTTGAGAGCCAGTGGCAGAACTAGTTGAGAACAGGCCGAAACCGGTCAAAACTGGGAAAAAATAGGAAAAAATTTTAATTTTTTTTTTTTTTTTGCAAAAAGTACACGGTCGAACCGGTGGAACTGGCCACTCTACCGATTCGATACCTAGTCCGGTTCTGACAACACTATAACCGTGTAACAATGCATTTATAATGTTCATCAACGCATGTAACATGATACTCTTGTAACTTGATATTCATCAATGCATGTAACATGATATTCATATGCTCGTGAAACATGTACTTGTGCTTGTACTCGTGAAATATGTACTTGTAAGACCTATTATGCGATGGAACTTATGCTTGAGTGTCATGATTAATCCTCATTTAGGTTATCCCTTAGATTCCGATATCTCACAATCGAAACTTCACTAAAGCCATTCACATAACGATGGTTAGAGAATTCTGGGTTACTGGTATCATCCTCTATATATTTGCTTATTCGAAATTCAATTATCATATATGCATAATTAATCATAATTTAGCACGTGAGCATCATACCATAATACTTATCAATCATGTAGGGTATTACATTCAAATCATGTTAACAATTTCCATAATATTATATCATGACATCAGCATCATCAATTCTATATCCATCAATCTCATCATAATCCCTTCCTCCATATTCAATTCATGTAAACCCCAAAATACATCTCTTCCTTCATACTCAATTACATAAGCATGAGAAATTCTAGAAAAATCATTATAGTTTCATGCCTAAATCATCCATATCATCTTCAATTTATAATCATAAAATCAATAGGAATCGTATCCAATATCCATTATTCCATTCAAAATAGAAATATTAAACCATCTTGAAATCATGCAAACCATACCCTCAACATGCTAATTTAAAACATGATAACATGTCAACACAAATCCAAATCTTAAAATACTTATCTTATAATGATTATTAGGTTAGAACAGTAAATAGTACCGTCATAATCGTTCCTAACGATTAATCGTTTGAGAATGATCTTGGACTTCGATCTCCAAGTTCTTCTTCCTTTTCAAGCAAAACACTTTGTAAAACCCTATGTTAAACTCTCGTAGGTTCTTTGGAATTCATAGAATATTTAGAACCCTAAAACCCATGAGTTAGTGATCTATTTATAGACCTAGAGTCCTTATAAACTTCTAATTCTTAGAATCCTATTCAAAATAGGAAGTTTCTCAGAAAAACAGACCACGGGCGGTTGACCGGCGTGTATGGGCAGTCGACTGACGGTCTGCATACTCTTTGCCAAAATTTTTTGAAACCCAGGGGTTGACCGGTATGGATAGGGGTCGACCGGTCTCTCCTGTTTTTACTTGTTTTAACCATTTTCTTCACTCTAAGACTTAACCAATTGATCATATAACATGTATAAACATAGTAGGACATAAATGCATTATTTTCAACACGAATTTCAAGGTTTTCATTCAATTTTCACAAGTTTCGAGACATAGAAGTTTTGGATCTCTACAAGTATTATCCACGTGAAGCGGTGTAGGGCTAGTAAAGTGAATGCCGAAATTAGAAAGTAAACCTCGAAGCCACTCAATCTGACCACATGCGGCAGACATAGCTCTATTCTCAGTCTCTGTGCTAGACTTGGAAACTGTGGGTTGTTTCTTACACTTCCAAGATGTTAGCCTATAGGTGTCCTCCATAGGTGTCCTTAGTGATTTTGATGATAACATAATAATGAAATGAGATTTATGTTATTAATGCTTTCATTGAGTTAATGTGATATTTAGTTTATGGAGAGCATTAGCAAATCATTCAAGATGAAAAAGCATGAAAATGACACCATCTATAAAGAGGAATCATCTTCAAGTCGTAGCAAGTCGAATTAGATCAATTTGAAGATATTTAGTTTATGGAGAGCATTAGCAAACCATTCAAGATGAAAAAGCATGAAAATGACACCATCTATAAAGAAGAATCATCTTCAAGTCGCAGCAAGTCGAATTAGATCAATTTGAAGATATTAAAGTCTAAGTCATGAAGATGAAGAATAAAGAAGAAGAAAATTGATCAATAAATCAAAGAAGCTTAAAGATGAAATCAAGATCCAATATCAAGTTAAAGATAAAGAGCAACTCTCAAGAAAGGTTTAATGTTTTATTTTTTAGTATGAGAGTGTTTAGAACTTTTGTAAAAAGTTATCAAAGTTTAGTTGATTGAATGCTTACAGCCTAGATTGACCTTAGGAGCTTAAAACCAAAATTGAATAACATTCTAAGGTCCTAGGACATCATAAAGATTGACCAAAATTATGATAAAGATGAGTCAAAAGACCAAGGAATTCATCCTCATCGTTTAGTTCTGATTAAGATGAGATTTATAAAGAAAACAAAAATCTCGTCGACGAAATTGTGGAGGCCCACAAATATCATCGATGAAATCAGTTGCAGAGCTACTGTTTTTAATTCTGTCTCCATCTTGACGATAATTCAAAGAACCACCACAATATCGTAGACGAAATCATGTGGAACCTAGAAAAAGTCTGTAACGACTATTTTTCAACGGTCATTTCTTTTCTTAATGCTTTTCCAATGGCTATAATTTTGTAAATGCTATAAAATGAGATGATTTATGAATTAGAATGAAATGATATATCAATCCAATCATTCAATCATCCACTCCAAAGCTTAGAGTTCTAAATTTATTGAGTTAGACCTAAAATCCTCAAATCAGTTTTATTGAGCTATTTAACTCCAATCTTTGAAAGATTTTCAGTGATCTTTAGAGAGATCATTTAACTCGTTTCAGGAGCAAATTATTATTGTAAAACACTTCTCATCGAAGTGTATTAAAATCAAGAATCGGTGGATTCTTGTTCTTGAAGTGGGAAGCTTTGTAAAGTTAAGAGAGGGTGTTCTCTTACAAATAGGCTTGATCTTCATCCGTAAGAAGATTGTAAATGTCTGATCCTCACCTGTAAGGGGATTGCAAAAGTTTGATCTTCACCCAGAAGAAGATTGTAAAAGGTTTGGTCTTCACCTGTAAGAAGACCGTGTGAGTAAAATTGTGGTGAATCCTCTAATGAGTATAGCTTGAGGAGGGGACGTAGGCGGGATTGCCGAACCTCGTGAACAATATATTTGTGTTTGTTCTCTTTAAGTTTTCTCTTTACTTTATTTACTTTGCATTGTGTGTAGAATTGCATAATTTCTTTCCCTTTTAATTAGTATAATTGAAATTCTGCATAAGAGATTAGGAAGAATTTTTAAATTGTCATAAACTCTATTCATGCCCCCTCTAGGGTCCAAACCTTGGGCAACACAGGAGATAAGAGAGGTCCCAAGAAATATGCAATAGCCCGTAGTAGAACGTCGAGTAAGAGAACACCCTATCCAAATGAAAAACCATGTCTGATCTCTTTTGTTATTTAACAGTGTTTTAGGTTAATTTCCCCATATGTCATATGGTTTTCATTTGAGGTTATTTTGGAAATAAAAAATAGTGAATGAAGTAGTCTACAACTATTGTTCTCCTTTTATTTATATGTTAATAGCTTTCTATAATATGTATATTATTTTATTTTATTTCTTTACAATATTTTGTACAGACAGTTTTCCTATTAAGCTTGCTATTTTCTCATGGGAAAATTTTGAATTTTAGGAAATGCCTCTACTGAGAATAAAATATTTTTTGGGTATTTGGCATTTGAAGCTTGATTTATTATGGTAATTTTATAGAAAATGTGTGATTTTATAGATTGATTGTTTTCATCTAGCAAGGTTACATTGAGCTCGTGGAATTGGGTTTCTTGATGTTAACAAAGATTACACCTTGCCATACACTATTTTGATGAATGCCAATACAAATTAGCCTGCTTTATAATTCACCAGTGAACGAGATGCTTATATTGGGGTTGGTATTTGTAGCCGGGTTGTCTCTCACCCTCCCTATCTTGCTGAGAACGAGAATGTTGTGGTAAAGCTCCTAATTCGTATCTGTAAGATCTTTATTTTATTCACTTCTTTACTTATAACCATTTCCTTAGATTTATAGTGTAAAAATAATGTCGCTTACCGGATGTCATATATTGTTAGGAGTGTCTATGGTTTGAAATTGTTGATGATAGATTGAAATTTTGTTCTCATAATTACTATTTTTTGGGGGGTAAATTCTTATAATTATTGTTTTTGGTAAATACTCATAATTACTATAATTAGCTATTTAAACAAAACAAAAAGATTATTTTTAATTTACATTTCGACAATTAATTAAAGAATAACCCTGCACGTGTTTTGCATGTGCCGGATCAACTAGTATTATACTATGGATCATGTCAGCTATCTTGCAAATTCAAATGCGCTCATGATAACTTTGTACCACACTAGCAATTTCTAAAATCATATGAAAGAAAGAGTTGATCCTAAACCCATGTTTGGTTACTTGAGAAAATAAGTAAAGAATTATAAAAGAAATGGAAATTGAGCAAAACCAACTATGAATTGTATTAGAAATTCAAAAAAAAAAAATCTATGTTCTTACTTATTTTATGGGAACATTCTATAAGAAGTTAATGATGACGTATTAGAGCGAAAAATCACCATGGTGTTTCATTTATCTTTGCATGACAAGAATGCTAGAGTCACACACATTCAATGCATATCTAAATATATCTCATATTCTATTATTTCTTTTGAACCAGTCTATGAGTACTCCAAAACATACTCTCAAATCTCAACCCTTTAATTCAAATAATTAAGGGTCAAGATTAGAATTAGATTGACTTATTGTGTCATATAATAAAGTCACATAAGCTCTAATCTCTATCCTTAATTAATTCAATTGCAATTGGTTGTGATCCTATCTTAGCCAGGGAGGGGGTCAGTCCATGCTTATATATATACCGTTTTCTCAGGGTGTTCCTGTTGCCCAAGTATTTAACCCTAGAGGGGGGGTGAATAGGGTCTTGGCAAATTTAAATATCTACTTAGTCCCTTTTTGCGGAATATAAATTGTTAAGGGAATAACAACTAGAAATTCTAAATAATGCAATAATTGAGAAATGATAAGAGATAAAGAGAGCAAACACAATGAATTGATTTTGAGGTTTGACACTCCTGCTTAGGTCCCCGCCTCAAACTTTCCTGCTAGAGGGTTCACCATAATACACTATCGCACAACCTTTTTACGGGTGAAGACCAAACCTCTTACAATCTTCTTCCGGGTGAAGATCAGACCTAATCCTAAAGCCTAAAGCCTAAAACCTATACCAGTGAAAGAGAACAATTCTCTCTTCACTTTTTTCGAAACTTCCCGCTTCAATTACTAGAATCCAAGATTCTTGATTTTCTCAATACAACAAGTATGAAGAGATTACAATCTTGAGATTTGCTCTTTAGATGAGTTGAATAAGATTTGTTTGAAGCTCTATGATAATCTTCCAAAGGTTGGAGTTAAATAGCTCAAGAACAAAGAATTGAGGATCTTTGGTTTTTCATTAAGAATTTGAGAATTTCGGTTTCTAGTGAATGATAGGAGTTAATGGCTTAATCAATAATAATTTATCATTCATAAATGATCCCATTTTATAGTCCAAAAGGACTTATGGCCGTTGGGGTGGTATTAAATGCAAATTAGCCATTTTAAATATAGCCGTTACTGTGCATTTATTACTCATCCCGAGTCATCTAGTCGACTGGATGGGTGATCTAGTTGATTGGATGAATCGAGTGGCTAGATGAAAATCTTGGCCTTCATCTAGTCGACTGGATGATTCATTTAGCCGACAGAATGATTGATTTTCAGCATAAAATCCATTTTTCTTGACCTTAATGATGAGATTGAATTCCAAGGTCTTCTACATTATCCTTATCAAGATAATTACCATCTTTTTAGGTCCTTATAGTGATTTTCAATTGGGTCTTAAGGTACCTATGATCAATCTAAGTTTGTGAGCTTTTCAAACATCCAACTTTTGAGAACTTTTTACATAAGTCCTAAGCACTATTAAAGAATACGAAACAAACTTTAAACCTTTTTGAGAGTCTTTAAACTTGATCTTGGATCTTCAATGATGGTTTCAACTTTGAGATCTTCCAAGACTTCTTCTTAGATAAGTTTCATCTTCTTATGAAATTTAACATGAACTTCAATTTGATCTTCTAAAATGATTGTAGCTTCTTTTGACTTTGATTGCTTTGTGTTTCTTTATTTTGACTTGAATGCTTCTTTTTCCAATTTGGATGACAATTCCATGCCTTATTATTTGAATGGTTGACTAATGTTCTTGTACACTATTTTTCACAAATACTTAAAGGAGACATTAATAACACAAAAGTCATTTCATTATTTGTGTTATCATCAAAAGTAATAAGAGTGCCTATGGTTGTAACCTTTAGGCTAACAGTTCTCAATCCATTTAGATCATGGCCAGTCTCTGAGGCTGTTTGCAAATCATGTGCATCAGGTGAATTCGGGGGACATGATCGAACACGAGATCAATGGGATAACCCCACACCTCACCTCATGCATGATGGTCATGCCTATTCAAAAGTAATAAAAATTAGGGGTGTACATGCAATAGGCGGGTTTGGTTGGGCTGAGCTGAATCTAATTTGGGTTCAACCCATCTTATTTATTCTCATGCCAAAACCCGCCAAAACCCAAATTTATTCCAATACACAAAGCTCAAAGCTAGCCCATGTATGATATTGTAAGTTTGGGTTGGGTTTGGGCCAGCCCATACTCAACTCAATATCCAGATCTATTTTATAATACAATGGTGTGTCACAAACATATAATGAAATTTAAATGAGATATCAAAGTTGAGATTCAACTTCTGCAAGTGGAAAGAGCTAGAGTTTCACTTGATAATCTCTAACTTAGTAAGAGCGCGGACCAAATTTTGATTATCTTCTAATCCTCCCCAATGAATCTCCAATAGGAAGCTTTAAATGAGGGTAAAACTGTGATAATGTTAACATGGATCATGCTCTTCATGATGAGACCCTGAATTTCTCTGTGCATTCACTAGTTTGATGCAATGGAGTTACTTTTAAACCAATAGAAAAACTGTTGATTTTTTTGTGCATTCACTAGTTTGATGCAATGGAATTACTTTTAAACCAGTAGAAAAATTGTGGATCTTTTTATTCTACTGTGAGGATTCCCATGAATGGAAACGAATGATTCTATTAAAAACTAGATGCCTCATTATATTGATCCACTGGGTTTGCATAGATGTGAAATCTACCTAAGATGGAAATTAGAGTTGATCAAATCAATTCTAAATATTTGATTGATGTTAATTAAAGATTGTGATTGTCATCAATCAAATATTATGATTGAGATACACTTAATAGTGATACAGTCCTTTGAATCTCAATGTTATTATGCTACTTCATTCTCTATTACCTTTTCACAATTGCTCAGTCCTTTGAAGGAGCATGAAATTGGTTATAAATGTTTGATCTTCAATTTTTTTTTTGTGACTTGTTGATGAATGACCATAACATCCAATCATGCTTACTAATACATTAGGAATGATTTGATTTAGTTTCTATATTTATCTATGTACTATTTTCTATTTAAACTCTAGTTGAGTCTCTTTGTAATCATTTTGAGAATTCAATAAATTCAGTTTCTCTTTATGAATTCAGAGTGGGTTGGTCCAACCCTGCTTCTGTGTTGTTAGCTTTGGTCTTTATTTTGTTGAATAGCACTTCTGGCGGGCGGCACCATGCCGTCCGGCCGGCCTAAATTTATTTATTTTTCTTTTTCTTTTAGCTTCCAAGTCTGCATTTAACATTTTTCTCACTTTTTGTTCTCATCATAAAGATAGAAACCTTTGTAGGTTTCTGTCCACCACTCTCTTCCTTCCTTATGATGGTTACTATGCTCTCCCTTTTAAACCCTTGTGTTGGAAAATATTGTCATGCAAAATTTCTCCAAGGACCGAGTGGTGGAGCATTTGATCAAAGACTATATTCTAACGTTGGTTTCCATTAGCTAGCTAGCATATCTTCAAATATGGTAAGGATTTTGGTGTAAGATATATCATAGGCGTGACCCATTGAAGGTGAGGGTAAGGAAGACTCCGAACACCTTTATGTGGATGCCATATGTTCAATTGTTATATAGACGAGCACTACAAATTTTCATTGCTAGTGGCATTTGCAGTTGCAACTCCTCTCATGTCGGTCCCTATTCAACCGCTGCAACTTTGGAAAGAATCTATCATCTCTTCTTTTTATTTGTTGTTGATTGTTTTGGAAAAAGTGAGAGAGAGAGAGAGAGAGAGAGAGAGGCTCATTTGTTTTGGCCCATAGTGACCCATATTAGGACCTATGACTCCTTTGGCAAGACCAAAGCCAAGATCACCAGGATCCACTTTTCAAGCCCAAAGAGGGCCTTTTGAAGACTCGTGACCCATTTGGTGAGACCATAGGCAAGATAACGTATGTCGTATTTGGCCTAAAGAGGCCCATTTCATTGCCGAAGAGGCTATTCGGCCCATTGAGGCCCTTTCCCCTTGCCACCCAATTTTATTGACCCATAGAGGTCTAGCCCATTGCGGTCCATATTATTCTCTTCATATAACACATCAGTGATGATTGACAACTATCAAGATATGCAACGACATTGGAATGACTAGCAAGCTACCTTACCTGATTGAATATCAAACTCATGCATAATTTCAAATCTACACGAGTTTGAGGGGGAGTAATAGATTAGGAATGATTTGATTTAGTTTATATATTTATCTATTTAAACCCTAGTTTTTTCTCTTCGTAATCATCTTGAGAAATCAATAAATTCAATTTCTCTTTACTTACTAGTGGTCACATTTGATCTTCATTGATTTTTGTGATTTGTTGATGAATGACTATTAACATCCAATTGTGCTTATTGGTGGTCACTACTAGTATGTGAAATCCATCTCTGTCACATCCTGTTCATTTACCACTCTGCCGGAACCGGTGGCCTACTTAATCAAGCCATCATGATTTCTTCTCTTAGTAGCACATGAAGTAGCATCCGACGAGTGGGAGAAAAACTCTGGATGGAGTTGTATTCGATAAATGAAACAAAAGAAAAATAAATCCAACATGTGTGAGTGTGAAAATTGAGTGGTTGCTAATTGTTGGATGATATGATTTTTATTTATTTTTAAATACTTAAAGAAAATTAAAGTTAATATTTTTGTTTTTTTACTTTTTAAAAATCAAGCTTAGATTGCTTAATCATTGGAGTTGGAGTGAGTGAATGTTAACTATAGTTGATGTGTGGTAAAAAGGAGGACATTGACCAATGAGGAGTGTACATTAGACTACATAGTCTACTGTGGCAGTAAGTTAATTAAAGTCTTTCCCAATCTAAATTGCTAATCAATGATCGTGAATATGTGATTGAGATATAATGTCAGTAATTCTTACCTCACCACGTTGTTATGCTGCTCCATTCTAGTTAAAGAAAAGCTCTCGGAATGGATATAGCCATTAAAAGTTCTCAGAAATGGATATAGCCATTAGAGAGTCTACAACCCATCTTAACCTTGGTCGAACTCCAGGGCAAGAATATCCACTAAGATACAATGGAGAATAGAGTGTTTACAAAAAATCCCTTAATTGCAACCCTAAAAAACACTCTTCTTCTTTATATATTGAGTTAGAGTTATAACATAAGAGACAAAATTGGTCGAAATAGAAAGAGACAGAATGGGTCGAACTGTCGGATCGACACGGCTCATCAAGAATCCGGGTAATCCATACCAACTTCCTTACAAAACCCATTTGCTGAATTAGAGCCAAAATCACAGTGTCTATATCTTCTTATGTTAGAGGTTTCTCTGGGACCAAAAGCTCTCTGATCGACCCAAACGGAGGACCTCTTGTGGTGCCAGAGAGCGAACGGGCTTCGAAAAGAGTCAGTAAGTTTGATCTTGAATGGGTTCACGTAATTAGCGAGGAGTGGGCAATCCTTTTGCGGAGTTCGCATTTTAACAGTCTTAGATCCAAGGATGGGATTCCGTTTGTTTTGACCATCGATAATAATGATACCGAGGGAGCTGAACGGGGATTTGGTCGGCATTCTTCAGAGGTCAGGTATTTCCTTTCTTCTTCATATTTATTTATTTATTACTTTTTTCGACAATTTTATGATGATGCTTCTCTGATTTATTAAGAATTCGTCCAATCTTTTATGTACATAGCATTTCTTGTAATTTTTTTTTTTTCCGCTGTGGATATCATTTTCCTACGGTTAGTAGCATTGGTTAGTGCCTTAGTGGTTAGCATTGGAGAGTGGAGCTCTTGCTAGTGGTAATGGATCCCTAGACCTCTATCATAAGAGAGGCCACACCCTATCATTGGAACAAGCGGCAAGGTGTTAATTCTGGATGTTGTTCAAATGCACGCAAACGAAACATTAAAGATTCTTATCTGCTTCTAGTTGTCCTTGATTGGCATTGGAAATAAAGGTCCATTTGATAGTCCAAAGCTTCAAGGAAGTAGCTTCCAAATTCTGTTCATTACAGTGATTTGATGTGGGTGAAGAATAAGCACTAGAATGGACCTTTCAAAGCGTCTGATGAAACAAGGAAAGCTTTAAGATTAGGAAGGCTTGGTGTGAATGATATATATATAGGGAAGGATACTAATGAGCCATGCTCATTAAAGCTTTTAATGAGCTATCCCTCTCGAAAGATGACATTTGGCAATCGTTTTTAAACCCGACGGTTGGATGTTGACGTGGGTCCATTGAGAGACACGTGTCAAAAAATCAGTCTGACCGAACATGTTTAGATCGTTTGATTAGACCCTAGTTTAACAGCATTAACCCCCCTAGGGTTCACTAGACCTTATTCAGGTTATAGAAATAGTTAATCTTCCCATCTTCAATCGGATGGTTTATAAATGTTTGATCGAGCTGATTTTTTTTCCATGTGTCTCTTGGTAGGCCCATCTTGAGATCCAATGGTTGGATTTTAGAATAACACGCCACGTGTTATGTTATTAGGGACCGCTCATTAAAGGCTTTAATGAGCATGATTCATTGTAATGCTACTATATATATATATAGAAGCAAAGCGAAAGTGAGAAGCGTGAAATGAGATACAGACACATCATTCCCATTATATTAGTATGGGCAGCTAGCCAATACCTTAGATTTTATCTTACATGCGATATTTGTGGGTCTATACTCTTGGCTGTAGACTCGAGTCTACCCCATTATTTCTCACATACATAGCCCCTTTTGATCACTAAATGGGATGTGATGGAAGCGACCCTCTTAGGAAGCGAGTGGCCCACCCTATGGTGTATGTTGAAGGATATACGTCATCAGAGATCATGTGGCCTTGTTGTCCAACAAATTTCCAATATTTGTGGTTTGGCTGCATTTGTAGTGATGTGCCTTTTAGAGAAAACAAAATAATAGGAGGCGGGGTCACTTGAAACACTAGATATCTGTCCATTCTTTTCCAACAGTTCTAATAGAATCTGACTGACCCTATTGGATTAACATGTTCTTGACATCAATAAATCTTCTAACTAAGTAGTCTCCCTACCTATCTTATGTCTACCCTCTCCATTCCTCATTCGGTGGCCTCTTCCCTTGACTCTTGAGAAACTCCGGAGAGATTTTTTGTGGGATGAGAAAGACGATAAATTCAAATATCATCTAGTTGCCTGGAATCTCTTGTGCCGTCCAAAGGCTGATGGGGGGTTTGAATTTCAAGTCCCTAGTTCAAGTCAACAAGGCGTTGCTAGGTAAATGGGTATGGTGATTTGGGGAAGAGATGGATAGTCTGTGGCGTTATGTGATTTATGCAAAATATGGGGCCTCTTCGTGTTGGGTTCCGAGAGAGGTGAAGGGGTCTCATGGTCAGGGTCTCTGGAAATGTATTATGGCTACTGCTAGCTTGGTGGTGTAGCCTTATTTCAGCTTTCGAGTTGGGAGGGTCTGAGATCAGGTTTTGGTCGGATGTGTGGTGTGGGGGCTCTAGGCTGAAGGATGACTTTGACAACCTCTTTGTGTTAGTTTCAGATAGGGAGGTTCTAGTTAGGGACGCTTATGAGAGTTTAGGTGGGGCGGTGGTGTGGTGTCCGAGTATGTGGTGAAACCTGAATGATTGGGAAGTTGAGGACTTGTCAACTTGACCCTCTCGTGTGCTGATATTAGGGATTGCAGGGTCTGATCTAAAGGCAACCATGGTCGGTTCTCCGTAAGATCTCTGCTACACTCTTTGTCATGTATCCGCTGGGTCATTTCCTCATAGGATTATGTGGAACCCTGAGATTCCCTCTAAGGTATCTTTCTTCCTTTAGATTGCGGTTTGGAATACAATTTTAATTTGTAATCATTTACAAATTAGAGGGTGGAGGATGGCCACCGGTGGTTCTTGTGCTTCCAAGCGGAAGAATTTGTGGATCATCTATTATTGCACAGTCCTATTGTGTTTGGGATATGGGGGTACTTCCTTTCCCGTGTGGGGGTAGGCTGGGTCTTTCCCTCCTCCTTTCACGACTTCTTATCTTGTTGGGCAATGGCTAATGTGGATGGTGATAGGGCGTCGATTTGGGCAGTTCTCCCGGGGGCCGTATCATGGACGATGTAGAAGGAAAGAAACAAGCGTGTTTTTGAGGATGCTGCTTCATCAGTGGATCGTATTTGTGCTCTGACTTGGTTGGTGGTTTTAGAGTGGGTGGGGTTTCATTTTGATTCAAAGGATCTGAGGGAGGTGTTGTGTTGATGGATTGCCTCTTTTGAGTATTTTTCTTTGGGGTGCTTCAGGGTTGTGGGGTGTTGTTGGGTTTATTCTTGTAAACCCCTCTAATGCTTCGCATTGTTTTTTTGTACTTTATCCTTTATTTTTAATATATTGTGGGTACTTATAAACAAAAAACAAAAAACAAAAAACAAAAAACAAAAAACAAAAAACAAAAAACAAAAAACAAAAAACAAAAAACAAAAAGCAAAATAACATATCATGATTTGTGTTTTCTTTTTTTGTTTAGAGGCGCATTTCATGGTATTATGCACCACATCTCCCTTTGAAGTCCTTATGCAGATTATGACCACACGTCCATTTGAAGTCTTTGTGCAAGTATATACAAGCAGGGTCTCTAGTCTCTACTGGTATTAGAATTTCAAAACAAATGTTTCCAGTACAGAAGACAATGAGCTATCCATTTATATGATGATGTTGGTATCTAGACAAAGAGTGAGGAGTTTGTGGGTAGGGCCTACGCAAATTTCAAGGGACAACGATAAGAGTAGATTGAGGCATCCGACACCCATGTGTCATGATTTACAAGTTATTGCAGTAAAAGACACAATCCATTAGATGTGGCCAGCAGAGTTACAATTTACAAGCCAGGTTATTCTGCCTTTTCCCTTTAAATATACATCATGTTTAAAATAAAACTTAAAACATGCTTTTGGAAAGAAAATTAGCAAATAGTGTCATTTTTGGAAGGTTTATCCAGTAATCAGTTTTTTTAATGATACCAACAATCCATCACTAGTTTGAAAGAAAAAAAAATTCAAATATTAGGAACTATATGATGAATACTCTGAATATTTGGGAATTGAGAATTTTCCCTTTTTAGAATCAGAACCTTTATTCAACGTAAACATGTCGAATTCTAAGTTTAGTTAGGCACAATACTTCCATGATCTGAACTAAAGGAAGTACCTGATAAACCGAAACCGGACAAACTTAGAAGCTTTTGTGTAATTGTGTTTAATATAAGCTGACATACACTTGGTTTTGTGCTTAAATGCCAACATTATGAGCATTTCAGATAAGGACCTCAACCTTTGATGGATCTGCCATCATTATAATGAGGATCAATAATTTTTCTTCAGGTCCCATTTTAGGACTATTAAGCGATAACTTTACTTAACTAATAACTAATAAAACCATTAAAAAAAAACCATTTTGGTATAAAAGTGATAAACCTTCAATTAATCAATCGAAATTAGGAGATTTTCAGATAATCAAAACCAAACCCATGAAGAAAAGAAGAAATACACTTAAATTTATAATCAAAATTAAAGAGGAAGAATTTCTGACAAATGATGTATCGATGGGGAGATTTACTCCTCGATCCTTAAAAATAAATCTACATTGCAGTGGCATGTACACACTTCGCAAAATAGGAGAGTATGTTTTGAAAGGTCTGTCCATCCAGCTTCAAATACAATGTCCTCTCTTTCTGTTGGTGCGCTGCTATTGAAACCATGAACTCATGGCTACTGTAGATTATGCTAAAAAATTGAGCCATGAAGCTCAGCTCAGCTTTGAATTCAATGGTGCTTCCAAAACAGATTGACCAGGGACGTGCTTTCTTGTCTAGCCTTTTGGTTCCTCCTCTCATGAGCCATTCAAATGAGAAGTGATATCAACGAAGGCGTCTTCTTTGCATGGAATTGTGAGTTCACTCATTGGATGATCAAACTCAAACTCTTCCTCAGCCTGGCTTAACAAGTCTTTGGAATGAAGGATGCATCAAGTAGGATATTGGAACAACGAACTGTTTCTTCTGGCTCTCTCCAACATAGACTGCAAAGTGACCTTTTGGAACTTCAGCCATTGTTGCTGAAGGTGGTTGATTCCTTGTCAAAAGAGAGCCAGATGAAATAAGTGAGTGGTCAGTAAATGGATACCCATGGCTTCTCACTCAGAGGGTGAGGGTGCAAGCATGGAGTGAAAATACACACTTCCTTCAGCGTGATGCACATATATATAGAGAGATGGAGCAAATCACATGGCTGGTGAATGTCTCCTCTCAAATAAGTGAGTGGTCAGTGGAGGAACACATTTTTGCATTTGGAATCTCCTAAGAGACATGCCTCATGTGGATGACCTACTCTGTAATTCCATTACGGTAAAATCGTGAATGAACTATCGAGTATATTATATTTTCTTATACTACCAATATTATATATACAAGCTATTATGAGTAAAAGGGGGATTGAACCAATGGATGAATGCGCTTAGTTACTCTTAACTAAATCAGTAAATTGTGATTGATGATAGTAAATTGATCCAACCTTCTAATTTTTGGTTAATTCTTTAATGGTTTTCCAATTCAAAGGTTTAAACCTCAAATAGAGACATGAGACATTACCATAATGGTTAAATTAGTTTTTAATGTTCTAAACATGGTAGTGGAACTGTGGAAGACCATCTTAATTAAACTTTCAACTGTTTCTGTTGTAGTTTTAGGATTCACATGTGATTGGTTATACTCAATCAACAATTCCTAATTTTTTTCGTAAAATAGAGCATGTTTTTCAGATAAATCTAGAATAAGCTTGTTCTGTGAATAAAACTCAGGTGATAACTTCTGAGACTTTCATAATCAGTGTTATCTTGAAACAGCAAACAACAATGCGGACTTGTTTCAAAATAATCTTGAAAATTCATAAGCAAACATTTCTATATGTATCTCATGAGCTAGAAAATTTTAATTAACATTGACTGTAGGCATGTCAATGTATTAAGATGCTTCTCTACCCAAATCTTGAGCAGCTAAAAACAAAACAAAAGGCCAACCTAAGTTGCTGCTCAATAATTGAAGTATGTGGATTAATGGGTTAGTGGGCCATGTATACTTTTATATCTGTACTAATAGATGTGCTATGTAGGGCTGTCAATGGACCGGATCATGATCCGGATCCGATCCGAATCCGATCCGATTAGCCGGACTTTGGACCCTATATGTGATCCGTCGGATCGGATTCGGATCGGATCGGTGGAATCCGATTATAATCGGATCGGATCGGATCTGGATATAGGGTGATCCGATCCGATTAAAATCCGATCCGATAATAATAATAATTTTTAATTATTTTAAATATAATATTTAGATTTTCTATGTATAAAATATTAATTTTTTTAAAAATTAACATTAATTAGTATTAATTAAGGTATTATTAGATTTTTTTATTATTAAAATAGATTTTTTAAAAAAAAAATAACCTTACTCGGATCGGATTCGGATTGGACGATATATAATCGGATCGGATTCGGATCGGTTACTTCATGATCCAACGGATCTCGGATCGGATTCGGATCAGTCGGATTCTTAATCGGATCGGATTCGGATCTAGGCAGATCCGGTCCGAATCCGATCCGTTGACAGCCCTAGTGCTATGTACTAACTCCTCAAATTTGGTAAAAAGTGTCAACCTTGAAATTTACTAGAATTGCATGCGCTTATGTTTTAATTTTCGATTCCCTAATTCAAGATTATGAAACTTCATCTGATACATGCCAAAAGGCATATTGTAGAGATTTAGATGAGAACCACTGTAGATAAAATACTCGAATTGCCTTGGATTCTGCAATTTATAAGATGAAAGTAATAATTTTACACCCATTTACAGAAAAGAAAAAGAAAGTTAATGAATCAATGGATTGACAACGACCTCTTGTAAAAATTTTAGAATTAGGTTTAATGGGTCAGCCACCCCTGACCTCAATTATCCAAAACTGTGGTAATCAATTGAAACCAGAAGCCAAGAGTATCTTTATTTTCTGCTGGCCTGCTTTGTTCTGCCCTTGTTGTTTTTCCTCCTCTTTCATTATGCCTTCAAACTAGAAGTGAGGTCGATGAAGGCTGCTACTTCGCATGGAATTGTGAGACCACCTGTTGGATGATCGAACCTAAACTCTTCCTAGGCCCAACTTAGCAAACCTTGGAATGAAAGATGGTTCAAGTAGGATATAGGAACCACAAATCGCTTCTTAGGTCTCTCTGACATAAACCGCGAAGTGACCTTTTGGGATATCTGCTGTGGTTGCTGCTTTGAGAATCTGTTTAGCATGAAGAACCATTGAAGGCAAACGGATACCCGTGATGTTCCTTGAAGTGAAGTCAATGACAACCACAAATGGATCTAATTGGATTGATGGAACAAAAACTGAAATCCTTATGGAATTGGATTTATGGACTTGGAATTGAGCTAAAGAATTGAATTCCAAGGATTTAAAACCCACTAAATTAAATTCCACGAAATTCAGAATTCTATCGTTTGGATGCACTATTAAATTCATGGAGAAATGAACCATTGGGCTTCTATTTCGCTTTTAAATTCCACAGCAGCATGGATTTGTCAAATAAGACCTTCTTACTATGGAATTGAGTTCCACATATTTGCCTTTAAAATCACTGCTCCAATTCTCTATGGAATTAGAGAATTCTAATTCCACCCTATTTATAATGTGTCCCAAACGATGAAATTGGAATTTTGTGATGGAATTGACAATTCTGTTACTCAATTCCATAAATCCAAATGCACTGGATAAAAAGTTGGACTTGGGAAGCTAGTTTGATGTCTATGTATTTATACAGAGAGTTTTTTTTTAATTGGTAATACAGAGAGAGTTGTTAAATTGTCAATATTGAGAAATGGAGTTTGTGGTCAGGAGATTGGCAATTTGGTACATCAAGGAACCTACCTCATCAATGATCACATGGCTTTGCTCATGTAATTCAAGAACCATCTACTGCCTTTGAAGTCATTGTCTAAATACACCCTTAACTCTGTGGTTTCTATTAGTTCCTTAAAATAGACAGCCACCATAGACTAGGAAAAAGAGAGCAGTGGATCCATGTGATGGTGTTGGTGAGTGACGAATGAAATGTAAAGATGGTACTAGCTTGGGCCTTCAATTGGGATACAGGAGAGCAAAGTGGTTGAGACTTGAGACAGAAAAATTCAAATCCAACATGACATGGTGTCTTGTGATCCCCATTTGTTCAAGTTATTACATTACGACACACATGGAGACATCAAACTGGGCTTGTCGATCATTTACTCCAAGCAAAGAACATTAATGGACATTATCTAAACTATCTCATCTATGGTTGGATTAAGCCTCTAAAGTATCGTTTCTTATCCACTAAAAAATTCTTGGAAACCTACACTCGCGCTTTTGAAATATTTGTGTGCCTTCTTAGTTAAAATCTTTGCATAGTAAAACAGTAGATATAAGGGTAGAGTATTTGATTATCTGGCAACATTATTTTTTATGGCTAGCTACCGCCACCCTATATCTCAAAGAGTCAATTTTGGCTATGTTGAGAGAGCCAGAAACAGTTTGTGATTTGTATGTCCTACTTGCTTGATGCTAATGCAGAGAAGAAAAGTTGGGTTCCATCTCCTTCCACTAATAGCTTCACAAGTCCATTCCACTCTTTCCCTTTTTTGTTTTAAAATTCTCAATGGCTTCCTTGAAACGAAAGCCTCAGGGTGGAATCCTGGGGCAAAAGGTGCACAAGATCTTTCATATTCTCCACGAGAAGGAGCTTTCGGGACAGAGACCTTGACATTGTAAGTCTAACTGAAGCAGCCCAATGGGCGAGATGGTTTTGAGCTCTAGGAGCATAGTGGAAGGAGATGTGGTGAAATGGAGCCATGGAGGGATATATTTCTTTATGCCCTCTAGCATTTTCCGGCTGTGCCTCAGTAGGGAACAGGCCATCCGAGATAGCTAGTGATCATGTGAGAGAGAGGGCATCAGATTCGATCACCACCTCTGACCATTGATTGTCCATCGCGAGACCTGCACCTAAGTATAAATCCATTGCTTCTGCCCTAACATTGAAAAATAGAGAGATCCTGCATTCCATTTCGTCACTTGTAATGTTTGAAGATGGTCATTTGGTCAAACTTTCTAATATTCAGGTCATATCTTTGATGGGTTTCCAATTCTAAGGTTTGGACCTCCAATAGAGACATGGAATATGCCCAGACTAGACATGGTTGAATATAAATCTTGGTTAAACTGTCTACAATTTCTTAATTAATTTTAGGCATCACGTTTGTTTGGTTATACTCATCAACACTTTCTAAAATTTTAATTTTCAGACAGAGGCTTGTATTCGAAATGAATTTAGTTCTAAGCTCATTCTCATAATAAAACTTATGTGATAACATCTGAAAAAGACTTTCTTAGTCATCATTATTTTTACACAACAGTATGATGGCCTACTTAATTGTATATAATCTTGAAAATCTATAAGCAATCATTTATAAATTATCTCATGAACTAGAGCCTTTTAGTTGGTGTAAGTGTGAAATATTTCTGTGTAATAAGATGTTTATTTACCCTAGTCTTGAACAACTAGAAGAAAAAATAAAAGAGGTGCACCTAAGTGACTGCTTAATAATTGAATGATGCAATGTGGATTGATGGGTTTGTGGGCCATTCCATGATTACTTTTATATCCTCACCAATAATGCACTAACTACTCAATTTTGTAAAAAAAAAAAGGGACTTTTGAACCTTGAAATTTACAAGAACTGCCTTGTCTTGTGTTTTACTTTTCTCTTCCATAATCCAAGATAATGAGATTTTAATTTTCAGATACATGTCAAAGAAATTGAAATGGTAGAGTATTTGTCCATTTGGAGGATAACTATTGTAGATAGAGCACCAGAATTGTTCTTCAATTTAAAAGTAGAATTTTCTACTAAAATGGTGTTTTTCATGGGAGATAATTTTTTTACTCTACCCATTCATATACAAGAAAGAAAAAAAAAGAAGTTACATGGATTATAAAACCCTATTGTCAAAATTTGAGAGATTCGATTTAATGAGTCAGCCAGCCTTGACCTCAAAGGCTCAAACACCTCAAAGTAGATAAAGAAGCCAAGTATATGTTCATCTTTTGTTTGTCTGCCTCTGTTGTTCTGTTGTTGTTATCCCTCCTCCCTTATGAGGCATTCAAACGAGAAGTGAGATCGATGAAGGCAGCTACTTTGCATGGAATTGTGAGACCACCCGTTGGATGATTGAACCCAAACTCTTCCTTGGCCCGACTTAGCAAGTCTTGGAATGAAGGATGGTTCAAGTAGATATAGGAACCACAAATCGCCTCTTCTAAGTCTCCCCGACGTAAATTGCAAAGTGGCCTTTCGGGACTTCTGCGGCGGTTGCCACTTTGAGAATTTGCTTGGCATGAAGAACCATCGAATGCAAACGGATGCCCATGATTTTCCATGAAATGAAGTGAAAGACAACCACAAATGGATCTAACTCGGTTTGATAAAACAAGAACTGAAAGCTTTAACACTTGAGATGATATGGATGAAGACTTGGATTTGGGAAGCTAGTTTGATGTCTAAGTATTTATAGAGAGAGGATGGTTATATTTTCAATAATTGCAAATGGAGTTTGTGGTCAGCAGATTAGCAATTTGGTACATGGAAGGACCGATCTCTTAGCAATTTGGTACATTGAAGGACCTACCTCATCAAGGATCACATGGCTTTGCTCATGTAATTCGACGACAAACCGCTTTTGAAGTCATTGTCTATAAAACACTAGAGGCGGTGATTACTACTAGTGCTTTAAAACTGTCAGCTACCATAGATTAGAATACAAAAAGCTATAGATCCATGTGATGGTGTTGGTGTACATTCAAGTGCATTGTGAAGATGATACGAGCTTGTGCCTACAATGAGGGTGAGGGTATAATAAAGAAAAAATAAAGATCGAGAAAGTAACATATGCATGTATAATTTCAACCTGGCATGGTGTCTCATGATTTTCCTCATTTGTTTAAGCTATTACAGTACGACGCATGGAGACATCAGACCCAGCTGGTCTTGCATTTACCAAGAGCAAAGAGCATCAATGGAACTTATCTATACTATTTCATATATGGTTGGATTAGGCCTATAAAAGCATTGTTGCCACACCCGTCAATGTTATCAGAAACATGTACCTTGTTCTTTTTCTTTTGAAACTTTTTGTGCAATCTTAGTTACAATCCTTACATAGTAAAACAGTAGGTATAAGGGTACAGTATTTGATTTTGTTGCAATATTATTATTACTAGAGACTGGCTAGCTGCCGCTACAGATATTTCCAAAGAGCCATGCTTATCAATGTTGAGGATTGCCAAAAGCAGTTCATGATTCGGATGTCGCACTTGACGCTGATTCGGATAAGGAAAAGTTGGGTTCCATCTCCTGTCACTAATGGCATTACAATTCCATTTCACCCTTGTCCAAACTTTGAAAAATTAGAGACTTTCCATATTCCAAATTGTCACACAAAATATTTTAAGATGGTCTTCTAAAGTTTATGTTAAATTTTTTAATGGGCTTCAACATCTAAGGTTTAAACTTCCAATAGAGATATGAAACATTCCATAATGGGTAAACTAGTTCTAAATATTCTAAACATGGTAGCTGTATATAAATCTTGGTAAAACTCTCCAACAAGTTGTGAAGTAGTTTTAGGCATCATGTGTTTGGTTGGTTATATTTGATCAACACTTTAAAAATCTATTCACACAAGGCTTTTTAAAAAAAACAAATTTAGCGTATGATCCTTCTCAGAATAAAACATAAGTGATAACATCTGAAGAAAACTTTTTCCATCAACATTATTTTGGAACAGCAACAATAATACCCTACTTATTTCATAGTTATCTTATAAATCTATGGGCAATTGTTTGTCAATTTGTCATATGGACTGGAAGTTTTTAGTTTTTACTTAGTTCTTTTGGTAAGACATATAAAGTCATGACACTTTGCAAGTTTTGTCATTTGACAATATGCATTCTCTTTCGAGAACTAGATGTATCTTGCTCTTCATCTCTTGGGTTGCAATTCCCGTAAGACTTCACATGCAGCAAAATGAATGATTTCAAATCTCATAAAAATTGATAAGATTTGAAATCTCATGATGGTAAGAATTAATTTATTTAGAAACCTTGATAAAGTGTCTCAAATTTCCTAACAACTACCATGACAAAGTGCAAAATGCCAAGCTTTACAAGCCTCAGCAAAAGAATGGTCCCTTAATGTCAACTGTAAAGATGTCTGTGTATTAAGATGCTTATCTTACCTTTAGTCCTGAACAACTAAAAAGCAAATAAAGAAAGAAAGAAAGAAAGAAAGAAAGGCCTACATAAGTGGCTTCTCAATTATTGAATGATGTGGATTGATGAGTTAGTGGGCCATGTATATTTTAATATCCTAACCAAATGTGAATAGATGTACTGAATTTTGTTCTTATGTTCTACTTTTCAATTCCCTAATCCAAGATAGTGAGATTATTTCAGATACTTGCGAAATGACTAATATGATAGAAAATAGAGAACCCGCTGTAGATAAAATAAAGCAATTGAATTGTTCTAGATTCTGCAATTGAAAAAGGTAAAAAGTAAGAATTTCTATTCAATGATATTTAAATGGGAGAGAAGTTTTTACTCTGCCCACTCATTTACAGAACAGAAAGAAAAATGTTACATTGGTTGACAACAACCCTCTTGCCAAAATTTGAGACACCAGATTTTGAATGGGCCAGCCACCCTTGACCTCAAACACCTAGAGCAATGGTATTCAAAGGAGATCAAAAGTCAGGGGTTCTTCATGTCCTGTTGGTCAGGTCTGCCTTTGGGCTGCTCTTGTTGTTCTTCCTTCTCTCTCAACAATTTACATGGGTTAAGAACAACCCTCTCAAAATTGCAGATACTGGATTTAGTAGGTCAGCAGACCTTGCCTTCAACTCTCAAAACTATTGTAATGGAAAGAGAGAGGAAAAAAAGCCCAAGGAAGTCTCCATGTTTTCTTGGCTAGCCATATTGCTGGTAGCTCTCTTTGTTATTAATCCTCTCTGATCACGCATTCAAACGAGAAGTGAGATCGATGAAGGCTGCTTCTTTGCATGGAATTGTGAGACCACCCATTGGATGATCGAACCTGAACTCTTCCTCAGCCTGGGTTAGCAAGTCTTGGAACGAAGGATGGTTCAAGTAGGACATCGGTACCACAAATCGCTTCTTCTGGTTCTCTCCCACGTAAACGGCAAAGTGGCCTTTTGGGACAACTGCTGTGGTTGCTGCAGGAGAAAACTGATTTGTAAAGAGAAGAGACTGTACTCTGAGAATCTGCTTAGCATGGAGAGCCAGTGAAGGTAAACGGATACCCATGACTGTCTTGAAGAAAAGTGAAGGGTGACCACGAATGGATCTAACTGGCTTTGATAGAACAAGAAACAGAAAGCTTAAACACTTGAGAGGGTGTGGGTGAAGACTTGGGTGCTGGGAAGGCTGGTTTAGTGCCTTTGTATTTATAGAGAAGAGTAGCAATCCTTCGCAATGGAGTCTGTGGTCTGGAGATTGGCAATTGGGTCTGCTGAGGGACCTACCTCATCAAGAATCACATGGCTTTGCTCATGTAATTACCCAGTATTCATCCACCAGCTATGTTTCAGCAGCACAACATGTTCGTTTGAAGTCACTGTCCAAATTTGCACCCAAGGTGGCAATTAATAGTAGCACTTAACAACAGATGCCCGTACAGTAGAAAGCAAAGAGCAATGGATCCATGTGCTGGTGTTGGTTTACAGACAAATGCAATGTGAAGATGGTACAAGCTTGAGCCAATTACCAAACTTAAAAAGAAAGGGAAAAGTCTAGGACTACGGGTAGTAAGTTTTGGGAAAAGCCAGAGGACCACATACTGCTATGAATCCAACATGGCATGCTCTCTCATGATTTTCCTCATTTATACATGCATTACAGTGCAACAACATATGGAGACATTAGACCCAGCTGGTTGATGGTTTACTCAGAGAGGAGCATCAATGGAAATTGTTTAAAATATTTAATCTACTACTGTGCTGAAAACCTACTCTTCATCTTTTTTTGCTTTTGACTTAATTGATGCCATGTTAGGTGCAATCTTTAGGATTTAAGGGTACAGTGTTTAATTATTGTTTTTTTTCCCCTCAGGTACAATCTCCAAAATCCCAATGGCCATATGAACAAAAGACCCAGCATTATGTTGCCAGAAGCAGTTTGTTAGTCAGATGTCTCATTTACTTGGTGCTAATGCTGGAAAGAGGAAGATTTAGTTCTACCTCAGTCCACTAATGGAATCACAATTCCATTTCACCATTTCCCTAACTTGGAAATATAATGACTTCCCAAATTACAAATATGGTGAAGAAGGTGATTCAAAATTGAAGGTCCGTGAAAATTACGAGGATCCAACGATAATACTCCACTTGCGGAGGATACAATGTTTCATTAACCAGATATCCCCACAGGTAAGGTGTAACATCCTTGCTAATGCCTTTAATTGCCATATGAACAAGAGATCAAGATCGAGTGGGTCAATGCATCTACTATTGACGTATCTCATGGATGCAGAATGTCTGAATATGTGGCTGCTGGTCTTGCTTCTAAGGATCACAAGCAAACATCAAGAGATTAGTAGCTACTCAACTTTTGCAGCAGGACTGCAAGAAATTCAGTTCAAATGTGTTACTTTTCAATCCCTTAATCCAATACAGTTAAAAAGGTAAGGGCGGCAATTACTGACCCAAGGAATCAACATGCCTGGCATTTGTCACGGTTAGTCTCGACAAATATTATCTCCCTGAACCCTATGGTCATAACACTTGTTTGTTCTTAATAACATATTGTTATTAAGTTTTTGATGATTTTTTCTATTCCACACATTTCACTGTGATAAAATCAAAAGAGCTTGTTCTTAATAAGTTTTTTTGAACCATCTCTCCCAATTGCAAAAATATAATTGCTACGATTGGAAAAGTGTTATTATAATAAAAAATGTAACTAATTTATTTATTTAAACCGGTTAGCCGGGCAGCAGGTTCAAAGTGAAGGGCTCACTATGGGGTTGGTTCAAATTCGCATTTTCAAACCACTTATAAATCAGGTATTCAGGTCTTGGGGTTGAGTAGTACATTCTCACCATGTAGCTCCATTACAACCCCTAGTTAAAAGTTTCAAATTAGAGCCAAAGAGACTGATTGGGAGAGTTTTAGAGGACAATCATAGTCATCATACAGATCACCAAAATTTCAGAAATGCAAGAATAATTATCTTTTAATGGGGAAAAAGAAGAAATAATTTACATGGGTTGAGAACAACCCTCTTCTCAAAATTGCATAGACTGGATTTAGTAGGTCAACCAACCTTGCCTTCAACTCTCAAAACTATGGTAATGGAAAGAGAAAAAAAGGGCAAGGATGTCATCATGTTTTCTTAGGTAGCCATTTTGCTGCTCCTTTTGTTATTCATCCTCTCTCATAATGCATTCAAACGAGAAGTTAGATCGATGAAGGCGGTTTCTTTGCATGGAATTGTGAGACCACCCATGGGATGATCATAACCAAACTCTTCCTCGGCCCGACTTAACAAGTCTTGGAATGAAGGATGGTTCAAGAAGGATATCGGCACCACAAATCGCTTCTTCTGGTTCTCTCCCACATAAACCGCAAAGTGGCCTTTGGGACATCTGCTGTAGTTGCTGCTTGAGATAACTGGTTTCTAGTAAGAAGAGACTGTACTTTAAGAATCTGCTTAGCATGAAGAGTCAGTGAAGGTAAACGGATACCCATGACTGTCCTTGAAGCAAAGTGAAAGAGGACCACTAGTGGATTTAATTGGCTTTGACAGAACAGGAAAATGAAAGCTTTAACCTCAAGAGGATGTGGGTGAAGACTTGGGTGTTGGGAAGGCTGGTTTAGTGCCTGTTTATTTATAGGGAGAGGAATGCCAATCCTTTCCAATGGAGTCTGGTCAGGAGATTGGTAATGGGGTCTGCTGAGGGACCTACCTCATCAAGAATCACGTGGCTTTCTCATGTAATTGCTAATTATCCATCCACCAGCCTATGTTTCAGCGGCCCGGCATGTTCGTTTGAAGTCACTGTCCAAATTAGGCTGCAATTAATAGTAGCACATAACAACAGATGGCCGTACATTAGAAAACAAAGAGCAACAGATCCATGTGCTGGTGCTGGTGCTGGTTTACAGACAAATGCAATGTGAAGATGATAAAATCTTGTTCCAACTACCAAACTTTAAAAAGAATGGCAAAAGACAGGCGGTAATAATGAATTCATGTATAAATTTGAAAAAAATCATACACCCTTCTTTTTAAGCTTTTGAATCTCTTGGTGAATTGTTATTTGCTATCGTTAGAGTTAAGATCAATAGGTGTGATCAATAGGTGTGCTGTATATATCATGATTAGTTGGCGGCCTAATCTTGTCTGTGTTGAGGAGAAGCAAAAAGTGATTCTGATGCGAACGTCTTACTGGACACTAATTTGGATCAATAAATAGTTTGGTGAGTAACCAAATAAAGGTTTTAAATCCCATCATCTTGGCTGGGCCATTACCCTTAAGAATACCCCAAAGCATGCGGAGAATTTCAAGATAAATTAAGCAATGAAAAAATGCGGTGTTTGCAATTTGCATTACCATTTTATAAGCATCGTTATCTCGAGGAAGATCAAGACAAGATAAAGATAACTGAGTAGGCCAGGCGGTGCTAACGTAAAGCATTAAAAGAAGAGACCACCTTGTTGAGGAGGGTTGATAAATTTTCAAGAGAGAGAAATTTACTAGCTGAATTTTGCAACTCAAATTTTTTATAGAAAAAGTCTGGAGCGTTTCCTACTGTTACAAAAATTGTGACAGTATTACAAATCAAGACACTTCCTACCCAGAAGGGTAAAACAAAACAAATAAAGTTAAAGACCTTTGAATGTTTCTTATTAAGATTTGATGCCTTATGATGAGTGAGCGTTTGTTATGTTTCTCATCTCTAGCCATCAGGAGAATCAAAATGGCTATATAAACTTCAGGTGCCTACAGATGCCTCCTTTTGGAGAGGTTGCCACTAACTGAATGCCAAAGCTGGGGCAACCCAAGTCCCACTAGTTCCTATAATGTGAATGCACACAACCTTGCAAGTTTAAATTTCAGTTTAACTGACAATTTATGTCAATTCAAGCATGAGCTCCAGAACAGACAACTGTTTGACTTGCAGCGTTTTACAAAATTTTGACTGTGACGCCTCTCTGGGTTCTGATCTTGCTTAGTTAATTGGTCTAGATTAAAGAAGAGTAACATGGAGTTCATTTAGATAAATTGTTTCCAGTCAGTGATGTCAGACACTACTAGATTAATCCCTCCCACTGTTAAGGTCCCTCAATTCAGGGTATAGTATTTAAATTTTAAAACACTTACCAGGTAACTCCCTGATTACTAACTACACAACTTTTGCAGCAGGAATGCAAGAAATTCAGTTCTTATTTGGTTCTTTTCAATCCCTTAAGCCATTACATTCACAAAAGTAGTGTTGGGCAAGAACTGAAAAGAAATCCCTTAACCGCCAAACCCGTTACAACCCCTGGTTAGAAATTTCAAATTAAAGCCAAAGAGACTGATCTGGGAGACTTTTAGACGACAATCATAGCCTCAGATAGATCATTTCAATTTATAAAAGCAAGATTTTTTTTCTAATGATGTTTTAATGGTTTTTTTGGCTCATTCCGCCCACTCATTTACAGGGAAAAGGAAATAATTTACATGGGTTGAGAACAACCCTCTCAAAATTGCAGAGACTGGATTTAGCAGGTCAACAAATCTTGCCTTCCAACTCTCCAAACTATGGTCATGGAAAGAGAAAAAAAAAATCCAAGGATGTCTCCATGTTTTCTTGGCTAGTCATTTTGCTGCTTCATTTGTTTTTCTTCCTCTCTCATAATGTATTCAAATGGGAAGTTAGATCGATGAAGGCGGCTTCTTTGCATGGAATTGTGAGACCACCCATGAGATGATTGTACCCAAACTCTTCCTCGGCCCGAGTTAACAAGTCTTGGAATGATGGATGGTTCAAAAAGGATATCGGTACCACAAATCGCCTTTTCTGGTTCTCTCCCACGTAAACTGCAAAGTGGCCTTTTGGGACATCTGCTGTAGTTGCTGCCCGAGACAACTGGTTTCTAGTAAGAAGAGACGGTAGTTTGAGAATTTGCTTAGCATGAAGAGCCAGTGAAGGCAACCGGATACCCATGACTGTCGTTGAAGTTTGTGAATGGTGATCACAAATGAATCTGGATTTGATAGAACAAGAAACTGAAAGCTTAGACACTTGAGAGGATGTGGGTGAAGACTTGGATGTTGGGAAGGCTGGTTTAGTGCCTTTGTATTTATAGAGAAGGATGTCAGTCCTTTGCAATGGAGTCTGTGGTATGAAGATTGGCAATTGGTTCTGCTGAGGGACCTACCTCATCAAGAATCACATGGCTTTGTTCATGTAATTACTAATTATCCATCCACCGGCCTATCTTTCAGCGGCCCAACATATCATTTGAAGTCACTGTCCAAATTTAATAGACGATCGTACATTAGAAAACAAAGAGTAATGGATCCATGTGCTGGTGTTGGTTTACAGACAAATGCAATTTGAAGATGATACAAGCTTGAGCCAACAACCAAATTTTGAAGGAATGGCAAAAGACTTAAGACAGGGTAATAAACTCTGGGAAAAACCAGACGACCACAAACTGGTATTAATCCTACATGGCAAGGTCTCTCATGATTTTCCTCATTTATACAAGCATTACTGATAACAACACATGGAGACATTAGACCCAGCCGGTCGATTGCTTACTCAGAGAGAAGAGCATCAATGGAAAGTGCCTAAACTATCTCATCTGCAGTTGGATTAGTCATATAAAACCATCACTGCCTCACCCCCTTAAAACTTCTAAGGGTACAGTATTTGATTATTGGCGGGTTTTTCCCCCTCCTCAGAAGCTGGTTAGATGCCACTATAGATGTCTCCAAAATCCAATCTTGTCTATGTTGTGGAGAGCCAGAGCAGTTTGTTATTCAGATGTCCCACTAACTTGATGCTAATGCTGGAAAGCAGAAAAATTTAGTTCTACCTCAGTCCACTAATGGAATCACAATTCCATTTCACCAATTCCCAAACCTGGAAATAATGACTTCCCACATTCCAAATATGGTGAAGAAGTTGATGGATATTGAAGGTCTGTAAAAATTATGAGGATCCAACGACAATATCCCTCTTATGGAGGATACAATGTTTCATAAACCAGATATCCCCACAGTAAGAGGTATGGTGTAACTGCCTTGCAAATGCCTTTAATTGCCATATGAACAAGAGATCAAGATCGAGTGAGTCAATGCATCTACTATTGACGTATGTCATGGATGCAGAATGTCTGAATATGTGGCTGCCGGTCTTGCTTCTAAGGATCACAAGCAAACATCAAGAGATTCGTAGTTACTCAACTTTTGCAACAGGACTGCAAGAAATTCAGTTCAAATGTGTACTTTTCAATCCCTTAATCCATTCAGTTAAAAAAGTTAGGGCGGCAATTACTGACCCAAGGAATCAACAAGCTTGGCATTGTCACAGTTAGTCTCGACAAATATTATCTCCCAGAATCATGTGGTCCTAACTCCTAACACTTGGTTACCTTAATAACATATAGTTATTAAGTTTCTGATGATTTTATCTGTTCCACACATTTCTCTATGATAAAATCGAAAGAGCTTGAGATTTTTTTTGAAATCGAAAGAGAAATTTGTCATCCACAAAAATGGAAAGAGGGGGATTTGAACCTTCGGTACAAATTAAAAAAAAACTCATACAAACAATTAGTAATTTGCTGCTTTAGTCCACTCAACCATCTCTGATCCCAATTGCAAAACTATAATTGCTACGATTGAAAAAGTGTTATTATAAATGAATATGTAACTAATTTATTTATTTAGACGGGTTAGGCGGGCAGGTTCATAGTGAGGGGCTCACTACTGCGTTAGGTTCAAATTCACATTTTCAAACCACTTACAAATCAGGTATTCAGGCCTTGGAGTTGAGAACATTCTCACCATGTCGCTCCATTACAAACCTCTGGTTAAAAGTTTCAAATTAGAACTAAAGAGACTGATTGGGAGAGTTTTAGAGGACAATCATCATCATCATCATATAGATCACAAAAATTTCAGAAATGCAAGAATAATGATCTTTTTAATGGGAAAAAATAAGAAATAATTTACATGGGTTGAGAACAACCCTCTTCTCAAAATTTGCATAGACTGGAATTAGTAGGTCAGCCAACCTTGCCTTCAACTCTCAAAACTATGGTAATGGAAAGAGAAAAAAAGGGCAAGGATGTCATCATGTTTTCTTAGGTAGCCATGTTATTCCTCCTCTCTCATAATGCATTCAAACGAGAAGTTAGATCGATGAAGGCGGTTTCTTTGCATGGAATTGTGAGACCACCCATGGGATGATCATACCCAAACTCTTCCTCGGCCCGACTTAACAAGTCTTGGAATGAAGGATGGTTCAAGAAGGATATCGGCACCACAAATCGCTTCTTCTGGTTCTCTCCAACGTAAACTGCAAAGTGGCCTTTTGGGACATCTGCTGTAGTTGCTGCCTGAGATAACTGGTTTCTAGTAAGAAGAGACTGTACTTTAAGAATCTGCTTAGCATGAAGAGTCAGTGAAGGTAAACGGATACCCATGACTGTCCTTGAAGCAAAGTGAAAGAGGACCACTAGTGGATTCAATTGGCTTTGATAGAACAGGAAACTGAAAACTTTAATCTGAAGAGGATGTGGGTGATGACTTGAGTGCTGGGAAGTGCCTATTATTTATAGTGAGAGGAATGCCAATCCTTTCCAATGGAATCTGTGGTCAGGAGATTGGCAATTGGGTCTGTTGAGGGACCTACCTCATCAAGAATCACATGGCTTTGCTCATGTAATTGCTAATTATCCATCCACCAGCTTATGTTTCAGCGGCCCGGCATGTTTCTTTGAAGTCACTGTCCAAATTAGGCTGCAATTAATAGTAGCACATAACAACAGATGCCCGTACATTAGAAAACAAAGAGCAATAGATCCATGTGCTGGTGCTGGTGCTGGTGCTGGTGCTAGTGCTGGTGCTGGTGCTGGTTTACAGACAAATGCACTGTGAAGATGATAAAATTTGATCCAACTACCAAGTACCAAACTTTAAAAAGAATGGCAAAAGACAGGCGGTAATAATGAATTCATGTATAAATTCGAAAAAAATCATACTCTTCTTTTTAAGCTTTTGAATCTCTTGGTGAATTGTTATTTGCTATTGTTAGAGTTAAGATCAATAGGTATGCTGTATATATCATGATTAGTTGGCGGCCTACTTCGACCACCACAAACTGGTAGGCTGCTGCGACAGATATCTCTGAAGCCTGATCTTGTCTGTGTTTAGGAGAAGCAAAAAGTGATTCTGATGCGAACGTCTTACTGGACACTAATTCGGATCAATAAATAGTTTGGTGAGTAGCCAAATAAAGGTCTTAAATCCCATCATCTTGGCTGGGCCATTACCCTTAAGAAAACCCCAAAACATGTGAAGAATTTGAAGATAAATTAAGCAATGAAAAAATGTGGTGTTTGCAATTTGCATTACCACTTTATAAGCATCGTTATCTCGAGGAAGATCAAGACAAGATAAAGATAACTGAGTAGGCCAGGCGGTGCTAACACAAAGCATTAAAAGAACCTTGTTGAGGAGGGTTGATAAATTTTCAAGAGAGAGAAATTTACTAGCTGAATTTTGCAACTCAAAATTTTTATAGAAAAAGTCTGGAGCGTTTCCTACTTTTACAAAAATTGTAACAGTATTACAAATCAAGACATATCCTACCCAGAAGGGTAAAACAAAACAAATAAAGTTAAAGACCTTTGAATGTTTCTTATTATTAAGATTTGATGCCTTATGATGAGTGAGCGTTTGTTATGTTTCTCATCTCTAGCCATCAGGAGAATCAAAATGGCTATATAAACTTCAGTTGCCTACAGATACCTCCTTTTGGAGAGGTTGCCACTAACTGAATGCTAAAGCTGGGGCAACCCAAGTTCCACTAGTTCCTATAATGTGAATGCACACAACCTTGCAAGTTTAAATTTCAGTTTAACTGACAATTTATGTCGATTCAAGCATGAGCTCCAGAACAGACAACTGTTCGACTTGCAGCGTTTTACAAAATTTTGAATGTGACGCCTCTCTGGGTTCTGATCTTGCTTAGTTAATTGGTCTAGATTAAAGAAGAGTAACATGGAGTTCATTTAGATTAATTGTTTCCAGTCAGTGATGCCGTCAGACACTACTAGATTAATCCCTCCCACCGTTAAGGTCCCTCAATTCAGGGTATCGTATTCAAATTTTAAAACACTTACCAGGTAACTCCCTGATTACTAACTACACAACTTTCGCAGCAGGAATGCAAGAAATTCAGTTCTTATTTGGTTCTTTTCAATCCCTTAAGCCATTACATTCACAAAAGTAGTGTTGGGCAAGAACTGAAAAGTAATCCCTTAACCGCCAAACCCGTTACAACCCCTGGTTAGAAGTTTCAAATTAAAGCCAAAGAGACTGATCTGGGAGACTTTTAGACGACAATCATAGCCTCAGATAGATCACTTCAATTTATAAAAGCAATATTTTTTTTCTAATGATGTTTTAATGTTTTCTTTGGCTCATTCTGCCCACTCATTTACAGGGAAAAAAATGAAATAGTTTACATGGGTTGAGAACAACCCTCTCAAAATTTCAGAGACTGGATTCAGTAGGTCAACAGACCTTGCCTTCAACTCCCCAAACTATGGTAATGGAAAGAGAGAAAAAAAATCCAAGAATGTCTCCATATTTTCTTGGTTAGTCAATTTGCTGCTACTTTTGTTTTTCCTCCTCTCTCATAATGCATTCGAACAGGAAGTTAGATCGATGAAGGCGGCTTCTTTGCATGGAATTGTGAGACCACCCATGGGATGATCGTACCCAAACTCTTCCTCGGCCCGAGTCAACAAGTCTTGGAATGATGGATGGTTCAAAAAGGATATCGGTACCACAAATCGCCTTTTCTGGTTCTCTCCCACGTAAACTGCAAAGTGGCCTTTTGGGACATCTGCTGTAGTTGCTGCCCGAGACAACTGGTTTCTAGTAAGAAGAGACTGTAGTTTGAGAATTTGCTTAGCATGAAGAGCCAGCGAAGGTAAACGGATACCCATGACTGTCGTTGAAGTTTGTGAATGGTGATCACAAGTGAATCTGGATTTGATAGAACAAGAAACTGAAAGCTTAGACACTTGAGAGGATGTGGGTGAAGACTTGGATGTTGGGAAGGCTGGTTTAGTGCCTTTGTATTTATAAAGAAGGATGGCAATCCTTTGCAATGGAGTCTGTGGTATGAAGATTGGCAATTGGGTCTGCTGAGGGACCTACCTCATCAAGAATCACATGGCTTTGCTCTTGTAATTACTAATTATCCATCCACCGGCCTATCTTTCAGCGGCCCAACATATCATTTGAAGTCACTGTCCAAATTTAACAGACGTTCGTACATTAGAAAACAAAGAGTAATGGATCCATGTGCTGGTGTTGGCTTAAAGACAAATGCAATTTGAAGATGATACAAGCTTGGGCCAACAACCAAATTTTGAAGGAATGGCAAAAGACTTAAGACAGGGTAATAAACTCTGGGAAAAACCAGACGACCACAAACTGGTATTAGTCCTACATGGCAAGGTCTCTCATGATTTTCCTCATTTATACAAGCATTACTGATAACAACACAAGGAGACAGTAGACCCAGCCGGTCGATTGTTTACTCAGAGAGGAGCATCAATGGAAATTGCCTAAACTATCTCATCTGCAGTTGGATTAGTCATATAAAACCATCACTGCTTCACCCCCTTAAAACTTCTAAGGGTACAGTATTTGATTATTGGCGGGTTTTTCCCCCTCTTCAGAAGCCGGTTAGATGCCACTATAGATGTCTCCAAAATCCAATCTGGTCTATGTTGTAGAGAGCCAGAGCAGTTTGTTATTCAGATGTCCCACTTACTTGATGCTAATGCTGGAAATCAGAAGATTTAGTTCTATCTCAGTCCACTAATGGAATCGTAATTCCATTTCACCAATTCCCAAACCTGGAAATAATGACTTCCCACATTCCAAATATGGTGAAGAAGTTGATGGATATTGAAGGTCTGTAAAAATTATGAGGATCCAACGACAATATCCCTCTTGTGGAGGATACAATGTTTCATAAACCAGATATCCCCACAATAATAGGTATGGTGTAACTGCCTTGCAAATGCCTTTAATTGCCAAATGAACAAGAGATCAAGATCGAGTGGGTCAATGCATCTACTATTGACGTATCTCATGGATGCAGAATGTCTGAATATGTGGCTGCCGGCCTTGCATCTAAGGATCACAAGCAAACATCAAGAGATTAGTAGCTAGCTACTCAACTTTTGCAACAGGACTGCAAGAAATTCAGTTCAAATGTGTTACTTTTCAATCCCTTAATCCAATACAGTTAAAAAAGTAAGGGCGGCAATTGGAATTAACATGCCTGGCATTGTCACGGTTAGTCTCGACAAATATTATCTCCCTGAACCCTGTGGACAGGTACACTTGGTTAGCTTAATAACATATCGTTATTAATTTCTGATGATTTTATCTATTCCACACATTTCTCTATGATAAAATCAAAAGAGCTTGAGATTTTTTTTGAAATAAAAGAGAAATTTCTCATCCACAGAAGTGGAAACAGGGGGATTTGAACCCACGGTACAAATAAAAATACTCATACAAACAATTAGTAATTTGCTGCTTTAGTCCACTCAATCATCTCTGATCCCAATTGCAAAACTATAATTGCTACGATTGGAAAAATGTTATTATAATTTAATGTCACTAATTTATTTATTTAGACGGGTTAGGTGGGCAGGTTCAAAGTGAGGGGCTCACGACTGGGTTAGGTTCAAATTTGCATTTTCAAACCACTAACAAATCAAATATTCAGGTCTTGGGGTTGATAACATTCTCACCATTTCGCTCCATTACAACCCCTGGTTAAAAGTTTTAAATTAGAACCAAAGAGACTGATTGGGAGAGTTTTAGAGGACAATCATCGTCATTATATAGATCACCAAAATTTCAGAAATGCAAGAATAATGATCTTTTAATGGGAAAAAAGAAGAAATAATTTACATGGGTTGAGAACAACCCTCTTCTCAAAATTGCATAGACTGGAATTAGCAGGTCAGCCAACCTTGCCTTCAACTCTCAAAACTATGGTAATGGAAAGAGAAAAAAAAGGGCAAGGATGTCATCATGTTTTCTTGGGTAGCCATTTTGCTGCTCCCTTTGTTATTCCTCCTCTCTCATAATGCATTCAAACGAGAAGTTAGATCGATGAAGGCAGTTTCTTTGCATGGAATTGTGAGACCACCCATGGGATGATCATACCCAAACTCTTCCTCGGCCCGACTTAACAAGTCTTGGAATGAAGGATGGTTCAAGAAGGATATCGGCACCACAAATCGCTTCTTCTGATTCTCTCCCACATAAACCGCAAAGTGGCCTTTTGGGACATCAGCTGCAGTTGCTGCCTGTGATAACTGGTTTCTAGTAAGAAGAGACTGTACTTTAAGAATCTGCTTAGCATGAAGAGCCAGTGAAGGTAAACGGATACCCATGACTGTACTTGAAGCAAAGTGAATGAGGACCACTAGTGGATTCAATTGGCTTTGATAGAACAGGAAACTGAAAGCTTTAGATGTGGGTGATGACTTGAGTGCTGGGAAGTCTGGTTAGTGCCTATTATTTATAGAGAGAGGAATGCCAATCCTTTCCAATGGAATCTGTGGTAAGGAGATTGGCAATTGGGTCTGCTGAGGGACCTACCACATCAAGGATCACATGGCTTTGCTCATGTAATTATCCATCCGCCACCACCAGCCAATGTTTCAGCGGCCCGACATGTTCGTTTGAAGTCAGTGTCCAAATTAATACACAAGGCTGCAATTAATAGTAGCGCCTAAAAACTGACGACCGTACATTAGAAAACAAAGAGCAACAGATTCATGTGCTGATGTTGGTTTACAGACAACAATGTGAAGATGATACAAGCTTGAGCCAACTACCAAAATTTAAAAAGAAAGGGAAAAGACTAATATGGCAATGAATTCATGTATAAATTTGAAAAAAATCCTAAACTCTTCATCTTTTTGACTTTTTAAGATTTTGAATCTATTGGTGAATTTTTATTTGTTATCACTAGTGTTAAAATCAATAGGTATGCTGTATAATTCATAATTAGTTGGCGGCCTACTTCGACCACCACAAACTGGTAGGCTGCTGCGACAAATATCTCAAAAGCCTGATCTTGTCTATGTTGAGGAGAGGCGAAAAGTGATTCTGATGCAGACGTCTTACTGGACACTATTGTGGATCAAGAAAGAGTTTGGTGAGAAACCAAATGAAGACCTTATATCCCATCATCCTGGCCGGGCCATTGCCCTTAATAATTCTCCAAAAGATGTGAAGAAATTGGAATATAAATTAAGCAATGAAAAAATGTGTTGTTTGTGCTACCACATTAGAAGCATCGTTACCTCGAGGAAGTTTGAGACAAGATAAAGAGAACTGAGTAGGCCAGATGGTGCTAATGTAAAGCATTAAAAGAAGAGATTGCCTTGTTGAGGAGGGATGATGTGCTCATCTCACACTTCATCGCAACAGAGAAGTAGCGCAAAGCCCAATTGAGGATTAGAAGGCCCATCTTACTACTCAAAAACTATTCAATCTGGTAGTACAAGGATCGTTAATTCTTCAATTAGTTGAAATGGAACTTCGTCAAACAAAAAAAAGAAAAGAAATGGAACTTCATAAGTAATGACTAGTAGATGAATGCAACCTTTCTGCGCATCATTCACTAGCATGAAAGAGCACAACCTTCAAACTTTTGCAGGTGCACGAGATAGAAATTTACTAGCTGAATTTTTGCAACTCAATTTTTTTGCAATAGAAAAAATCTGTGATGTTTCCTACTGTTACAAAAATTGTGACAGTATTATAAATAAAGACATGATACCCAGACTAGGGTAAAACAAGACAAATACAATTAAAGACAATTAAATGTTTCCTGCTGTTGAGGTTTGATGCTTTGTGATGACTGAGATTTTTGTTATGTTTCTCATCTCCAGCCACCAGGAGAATCAAAATTGATATGTAAACTTCTGGCGCGTTGCCTCCTTTTAGAGAGGTTGCAACTAACTGAATGTCCAAGCAAGGGCACCCCAAGTTCCAGTAGTTCCTATAATATTCTTGCAAGCTTAAATTACAGCTTAACCGACATTTTATGTCGATTCAAGCTTGAGCTCCAGAACAGACCAACTGTTCGGCTTGCAACATTTTACAAAATTTTGACCGGATCGCCTCTCTGGGTTCTGATCTTGCTTAGTTAATTGGTCTAGATTAAAGAGGACTAATCAAGGAGTTCATTTAGATTGTTTCCAGTCAGTGATGCCGTCAGACACTACTAGGTGAATCTCTACCCACTGTTAAGGTTCCTCAATTCAGGATATAATATTTAAATTTAAAAACACTTATCAGGTGACTCCGGGGTTACTAGCTACTAAACATTTGCAGCAGGAATGAAAGAAATTCAGTTCCTATGTGTTAATTTTCAATCCCTTGGAAAGTAGTGGTGGACAAGAACTAAAAGTAATCCCTTAATTTGTCCGCGTTACAGCCCCTGGTTAAAAGTTTCATATTAAGGCCACAGAGATTGATCTGAGATAGCCTTAGAGGACAATCACAGTCATCAGATAGATCACTTAAACTTAGAAATGAAAGAATTTTTATCTAATGATGTTTTAATGGGTGAGAATTTTTGATTTTATTTTTTCATTCTGTCCACTCATTTACAGAAAAAAGGAAATAATTTACATGGGTTGAGAACAACCCTCTCAAAATTGCAGAGACTGGATTTAGGAGGTCAGCAGACCTTGCCTTCAACTCTCAAAACTATGGTAATGGAAAGAGAGAGGAAAGAAATCCGAGGATGTCTCCATGTTTTGTTGGCTAGTCATTTTCCTGCTCCATTTGTTATTCCTCCTCTCTCATGATGCATTCAAACGCGAAGTGAGATTGATGAAGGTGGCTTCTTTGCATGGAATTGTGAGACCACCCATGGAATGATCGAACCCGAACTCTTCCTCAGCCCGAGTTAGCAAGTCTTGGAACTGAGGATGGTTCAAGTAGGACATCGGTACCACATATCGCTGCTTCTGGTTCTCTCCCACGTAAACGGCAAAGTGGCCTTTTGGGACATGAGCTGTGTTTGCTGCCTGAGACAACTGATTTCTAAAGAGAAGAGACTGTAGTTTGAGAATCTGCTTAGCATGAAGAGCCAGTGAAGGTAAACGGATACCCATGACTGTCGTTGAAGTTTGTGAATGGCGATCACAAATTGATCTAACTGGATTTGATTGAACAAGAAACTGAAAGCATAAACACTTGAGAGGTTGTGGGCAATGACTTGGATGTTGGGAAGGCTGGTTTAGTGCCTTTGTATTTATAGAGAAGAATGCCAATCCTCTCCAATGGTGTCTCTGGTCTGGAGATTGGCAATTGGGTTTGCCGAGGGACCTACATCATCAAGAATCACATGGCTTTGCTCATGTAATTATCCATCCACCAGCCTATATATGTTTCAGCGGCCCGGCATGTTTGTTTGAAGTCACTGTCCAAATTAATAGTAGCACATAACAACAGACGGTCATACATTAGAAACAAATAGCAACAGATCCATGTGCTGGTGTTGGTCTACAGACAAATGCACTGTGAAGATGATAAAAATTTGAGCCAGCTACCAAACTTTAAAAAGAAAGGGAAAAGATGGTAATGAATTCATGTATAAATAAATAAAAATTATAAACTCTTCTTCTTTTTAAGCTTTTGAATCTCTCGGTGAATTGTTATTTGTTATTGGTAAATCAATAGGTATGCTGCCTGTATATATCATGATTAGTTGGTGGCCTACTTCGACCACCACAAACTGTTAGGCTGCTGCGACAGATATCTCCAAAGCTTACATGTTTATGTTGAGGAGAAGCAAAAAGTGATTCTGATGCGAACGCTTTACTGGACACTAATTCGGATTAAGAAAGACTTTGAAGAGAAGCCAAATAAAGACCTTAAATCCCATCACATCTTCTTGGCTGGGCCATTACCCTTAAGAATACTCCAAAACATTTGAAGATAAATTAAACAATGAAAAAAAATGTGCTGTTTGCAATTTGCATTACCACTTTCTAAGCATCGTTATTTCAAGGAAGTTCGAGACAAGATAAAGATAACAGAGTAGGCCCAGCGGTGCTAAATTAAAGTATTAAAAGAAGAGATCACCTTGCTGAGGAGGGGTGATGTGCTCATCTCACATTTCATCGCAACAGAGAAGTAGCACAAAGCCCAATTTAGGATTAGAAGGTAAGGATCCTTAATTCTTCAATTAGTTGAAATGGAACTCAATAGGTACTGGTAGATGAAGGCAATCTTTTTACTCATCAGTTTCCAACATGAAACACCACAACCTTCAAACTTTGAAGAGATAGAAATTTATTAACTGAATTTTGCAACTCAATTTTTTTTATAAAAAGTATCGAGTGTTTCCTACTGTTACAAAAAATAGTGACAGTATTACAAATCAAGACACATCCTACCCAGAAGGGTAAAACAAAGCAAATACAGTTAAAGACCGTTGAATTTTTCTTACAGTTGAAATTTGATGCATATGATGAGTGAGAGTTGGTTATGTTTCTCATCTCCAGCCATCAGTAGAATCGAAATCATTATATAAACTTCAGGTGCCTTCAGATGCCTCCTTTTGCAGAGGTTGCCACTAACTGAATGCCAAAGCTGGGGCAACCCAATTCACTAGTTCCTATAATGTGAATGCACATAATCTTGCAAGTTTAAATTGCAGTTTAATCGACAATTTATGTCGATTCAAGCATGAGCTCCAGAACAGACAACTGTTCGACTTCAGCGTTTTACAAAATTTTGAATGTGACGCCTCTCTGGGTTCTAATCTTGTTTAGTTAATTGGTCTAGATTAAAGAAGACTAACATGGAGTTCATTTAGATTAATTTTTTCCAGTCAGTGATGCAGTCAGACACTACTAGGTTAATCCCTATCCACTGTAAAGGTCCCTCAATTCAGGGTACAATATTTAAATTTAATATAACTTAGCAGGTGACTCCCTGATTACTAACTACACAACTTTTGCAGCACAAATGCAAGAAATTCAGTTCTTATGTGTTGCTAAGCCAGTACATTTACAAAGTAGTGGCGGGCAAGAACTGAAAAGTAAAATCTTAACCGCCCAACCCGTTACAACCCATGGTTAGAAGTTTCAAATTAAAAACAAAGAGACTGAGCTGGGAGAGTTTTAGAGGACAATCATAGCATCATATAGATCACATAAATTTAGAAAAGAAAGAATTTTTATCTAATGATGTTTTAATGGGAGCCTTTTTTTTGGCTCATTCTGCCCATTCATTTAAAGGAAAAAAAAGAAATAATTTACATGGGTTGAGAACAACCCTCTCAAAATTGCAGAGACTGGATTTAGTAGGTCAACAGACCTTGCCTTCAACTCTCCAAACTATGGTCATGGAAAGAGAGAAAAAAACCCAAGGATGTCTCCATGTTTTCTTTGCTAGTCATTTTGCTGCTCCTTTTGTTTTTCCTCCTCTCATAATGCATTCAAACGGGAAGTTAGATCGATGAAGGCAGCTTCTTTGCATGGAATTGTGAGACCACCCATGGGATGATTGTACCCAAACTCTTCCTCGGCCCGAGTTAACAAGTCTTGGAATGATGGATGGTTCAAGAAGGATATCGGTACCACAAATCGCCTTTTCATGTTCTCTCCCACATAAACTGCAAAGTGGCCTTTTGGGACATCTGCTGTAGTTGCTGTCTGAGACAACTGGTTTCTAGTAAGAAGAGACTGTAGTTTGAGAATTTGCTTAGCATGAAGAGCCAGTGAAGGTAAACGGATACCCATGACTGCCGTTGAAGTTTGTGAATGGCAATCACAAATGGATCTAACTTGATTTGATAGAACAAGAAAATGAAAGAATAAACACCTTGAGAGGATGTTGGGAAGACTGGTTTAGTGCCTTTGTATTTATAGAGAAGAATGCCAATCCTTTGCAATGGAGTCTGTGGCCTGGAGATTGGCAATTGGATCTGATGAGGGACCTACCTCATCAAGAATCACATGACCTTGCTCATGTAATGACTAATTATCCATCCACCGGCCTATGTTTGAGCGGTCCAACATGTCGTTTGAAGTCACTGTCCAAATTTAACAGACGATCGTACATTAGAAAACAAAGAGCAATGGATCCATGTGCTGGTGTTGGTTTACAGACAAATGCAATGTGAAGATAATACAAGCTTGGGCCAACTACCAAATTTAAAAAGAATGAGAAAAGACTTAAGACAGGGTAATAAACTCTGGGAAAAACCATCCGACCACAAACTGGTATGAATCCAACTTGGCATTGTCCCTCATGAGTTGCCTCATTTATACAAGCATTACAGATAACAACACATGGAGACACTAGACCCATCCAGTCGATCGTTTACTCAGAGAGAAGAGCATCAATGGAAATTGTCTAAACTATCTCATCTGCGGTTGGATGAGGCATTTAAAATCATCACTGCCTCATCCCCTCAAAACTTCTAAGGGTACAGGGTTTGATTATTGACTGTTCCCCCCTCTCAGAAGCTGGTTAGATGCCACCATAGATGTCTCCAAAATCCAATCTGTCTATGTTGTGGAGAGCCAGAGCAGTTTGTTATTCAGATGTCCCATTTACTTGATAATAATGCTGGAAAGCAGAAGATTTAGTTCTATCTCAGTCCACTAATGGAATCACAATTCCATTTCACCATTTCCTAAACCTGGAAATATAATGACTCCCCACATTCCAAATATGGTGAAGAAGGTGATGTCTATTGAAGGTCTGTGAAAATTATGAGGATCCAATGACAATATCTCTCTTGTGGAAGATATGATGTCTCATTAACCAGATATCCCCACAGTAAGGTATGGTGTAACATTCTCTCTAATGCCTAATGGCCATATGAACAAGAGATCAAGATCGAGTGGGTGCGTCTACTATTGACGTATCTCTTGGATGCAGAATGTCTTCTAAGGATCACAAGCAAACATCATGAGACGACACCAATGAGTTTGCAGCTCAAAGCTGACAATGTAATTCTCTGTAAGAATATGGAACATTTCCTAGTGTTACAAAATAGTCAGTGTGTTACAAACCAAGACCCACTGAGAAAGGTAAAACCAGAAATATACGGTTAAAGATGTTTCTTACTGTAAAGGTTTCTATCTTTAAATGGTGCTTTATGATTACTGGGATTTGGTTACATTTCTCATCTCCACTCTACAGGTTCCTATAATATGAAGATACATAATCCTGCAAGCTTCGGTTTAAGTGTGAGCTCCAATACAGACCACTGTTGGGCTTGTGTCAATTTAATTTTTTTTACAGTGATGCCTCTCTGTGGACCTGTGGTCTGATCTTGCTTGGTAATTAATTGGTCCAGATTATAGAGGACTAATCAAGAAGTTCTTCTAGCTGGTTAGCCTCTGACTCAAGGCGACTCCCTATTCCCTGTTAAGGCCCCATAACATAGTATGCAGTATCTAAATTTAGCTACTCAACTTTTGCAACAGGACTACAAGAAATTCAATTCCAATTTATTACTTTTCAATACCTTAATCCAACACAGTTAAAACAAAAATTAGGGTAGCAATCACTGACCCAAGGAATCAACACGCCCGGCATTCGAAAGAGAAATTTCAAGTCATCCGAGAAAACAGAAAGAGAGGGATTTGAACCCTCGGTACAAATAACTCGTACAATGAATTAGTAATCCGCTGCTTCAGTCCACTCCGTCATCTCTCCCAATTGCAGAAGTATAATTACTATGTTATGCATAAAGTAACAATTGAAAAAAGTATTATTATAATTTAAAATGTAACTAATTTATTTTTTAGACGGGTTAGGTCGGCAGGTTAAAAGTGAGGGGTTCATTACTGGTGGGCTTCAGGTATGCATTTTCAAACCACTTATAAATCAGGTATTCATGTCTTAGGGTTGAGAACATTCTCACCATGTCACTCAATTACAACCCTTGGTTAAAAGTTTCAAATTAGTGCTAAACAGACTGATTGGGAGAGTTTTAGAGGACAATCAATCATCAGATAGATCACCTAAATTTCAGAAAAGCAAGAATTTCTATTTAATGATATTTAATTGGAAAAAAGAACATAACGACTTACTTTGATTTTGACTCTATCTCCTGGTAGTATCCGTATAAAACTACGTCGAAGTAATTTACATGGGTTGAGAGCAACACTCTTCTCAAAATTGCATAGACGGGTTCCTATAATCTTGCAAACTTAAATTACAGCTTAACCAACATTTTATGTCGATTCAAGCATGAGCTCCAGAACAGACAACTGTTTGGCTTGCAGCATTTTACAAAATTTGACTGTATTGCCTCTCTGGGTTCTGATCTTGCTTAGTTAACTGGTCTAGATTAAAGAGGACTAATCAAGGAGTTCATTTAGATTGTTTCCAGTCAGTGATGCCGTCAGACAATACTAGGTGAATCTCTAACCACTGTTATGGTTCCTCAATTCAGGATACAATATTTAAATTTAAAAAGGCTTATCAGGTGACTCCTGGATTACTAGCTACTAAACTTTTGCAGCAGGAATGCAAGAAATTCAGTTCCTATGTGTTACTTTTCAATCCCTTAAGCCAGTACATTTAGAAAGTAGTGGTGGGCAAGAACTGCAAAGTAATCCCTTAATTTGTCTGCGTTACAACCCCTGGTTAAAAGTTTCAAATTAAGGCCAAAGAGATTGATCTGAGATAGCTAATCACAGTCATCAGATAGATCACTTAAAACTTAGAAATGCAAGAATTTTTATCTGATGATGTAATGGAAGATAATTTTTTAATTTTATTTTTGTTATTCTGTTCACTCATTTACAGGAAAAAAATGAAATAATTTACATGGGTTGAGAACAACCCTCTCAAAATTGCAGAGACTGGATTTAATAGGTCAGCAGACCTTGCCTTCAACTCTCAAAACTATGGTAATGGAAAGAGAGAAAGAAAAAAACCCAAGGATGTCTCCATGTTTTGTTGCCTAGCCATTTTCTGCTCCATTTGTTATTCCTCCTCTCTCATGATGCATTCAAACGCGAAGTGAGATCGATGAAGGTGGCTTCTTTGCATGGAATTGTGAGACCACCCATGGGATGATCGAACCCAAACTCTTCCTCAGCCCGAGTTAGCAAGTCTTGGAATGAAGGATGGTTCAAGTAGGACATCGGTACCACATATCGCTTCTTCTGGTTCTCTCCCACGTAAACGGCAAAGTGGCCTTTTGGGACATGTGCTGTGGTTGCTGCCGGAGACAATTGATTTCTAAAGAGAAGAGACTGCACTTTGATAATCTGCTTAGCATGAAGAGCCAGTGAAGGTAAACGGATACCCATGACAGTCGTTTAAGTTTGTGAATGGCGATCACAAATGGATCTAACTGGATTTGATAAAAGAAGAAACTGAAAGTATAAACACTTGGAGAGGATGTGTGTGAATACTTGGATGTTGGAAAGGCTGGTTTAGTGCCTTAGTATTTATAGAGAAGAATGACAATCCTTTACAATGGAGTCTGTGGTCTGAAGGACCTACCTCATCAAGAATCACATGGCTTTGCTTATGCATTCATTACTAATGATCCATCCACCAGCCTATGTTTCAGCGGCCCGACATGCTCGTTTGATGTCACTATCCAAATTTAACACCCAAGGCTGTAATTTATAGTAGCGCCTGAAAACAGATGGCCATACATTAGAAAACAAAGAGCAATGGATACATGTGCTGGTGTTGGTTTACAGACAAACTACCAAACTTAAAAATAATGGGAAAAAACTAAGACTAAAGGGTATTAAGTTCTGGGAAAAGCCAGACGACCACAAACTGGTATGAATCCTACATGGCATGGTCTCAGATTTTCCATATTAAAACAAGCATTATAGTACAACAACACATGGAGACATTAGACCCAGGTAGTGATCATTTACCCAGAGAGAAGAGCATCAATAAAAATTGCCTAAACTATCTCATCTCTACTTGGATTAGGCATATAAAAGCATCACTGCCTCACCCCCCTCAAACTTCTCAAAAAACCTACACTCTTCATCTTCTTTTGCTTTTGCTTTTGGTTTATTTGATGTGCCATGTTAGGTACAATCATTACAAAGTAAAACAGTTGATATAGGGGTACAGTGTTTGATTATTATCTGCCATTATATATAGATGTCCAAAATCCAATCTTGTCTATGTTGTGGAGAGACAGAAGCATTTTCTTTGTCAGATGTCCCATTTACTTGATGCTAAATCTGGAAAGGAGAAGATTTAGTTCTATCTCAGTCCACTAATGGAATCACAATTACATTTCACCATTTCCAAACCTGGAAATATAATGACTTCCCCCACATTCCAAATATGGTGAATTAGGTGATGTAAAATTGAAGGTCCGTTAAAATATGAGGATCCAACGGCAATATTGTGGAGGATACGAAGTTTCATTAACCAGAAATTTCCACATAAAGAGAGGAATTCAAATAACTCAGTACAATGAATTAGTAATCCGCCGCTTTAGTCCACTCATCCCTCTCTACCAATCACAAAAGTATAAATACTAAATTAGGCATAAAGTAACGATTAAAAAAACTGTCATTATAATTTAAAATGTATCTAATTTATTTGTTTAGATGGGTTAGGTGGGTAGGTTCAAAGCGAGGGGTTCATTACTGTGTTGGGTTTCAGTTCGCATTTTCAAACCACTTATAAATCAGGTATTCAGGTCTTGGGGTTGACAACATTTTCACCATGTGACTCAATTACAACCCCTGGTTAAAAGTTTTAAATTATTGCCAAAGAGACTGATTGGGGGAGTTTTAGAGGACAATCATAGTCATCAGATAGATCAACTAAATTTCAGAAAAGCAAGAATTTCTGTTTAATGATGTTTTCATTGGAAAAAAGAAGAAATAATTTACATGGGTTGAGAACAACCCTCTTCTCAAAATTGCATAGACTGGATTTAGTAGGTCAGCCAACCCTACCTTCAACTCTCAAAGGTCCATAATGGAAATTGGAAGAAAGAAAAAAAAAGGCAAGGATGTCTTCAAGTTTTCTTGGGTAGCTATTTTGCCGCTCCCTGTGTTATTGCTCCTCTCATAATGCATTCAAATGAGAAGTTATATCGATGAAGGCGGCTTCTTTGCAAGGAATTGTGAGACCACCCATTGGATGAATGTACCCAAACTCTTCCTTGGCCCGACTTAACAAGTCTTGGAATGAAGGATGGTTCAAAAAGGATATCGGTGCCACAAATCGCCTTTTCTGGTTCTCCCCCACGTAAACTGCAAAGTGGCCTTTTGGGACATCTGCTGTAGTTGCTGCCTGAGATAACTGGTTTCTAGTAAGAAGAGACTGTACTTTAAGAATCTGCTTAGCATGAAGTACCATTGAAAGTAAACGGATACCCATGACTGTCCTTGAAGCAAAGTGAACTAGAACCACTACTGGATTCAATTGGCTTTGACACAACAGGAAACTGAAAGCTGAAACCTCAAGAGGATGTGAGTGATGACTTGGGTGTTGGGGAGTCTGGTTTATTGCCTATTTATTTATAGAGAGAGAGGACTGCCAATCCTGTCCAATGGAGTCTGTGGTCAGGAGATTGGCATCAAGGATCACATTGCTTTGCTCAGGTATGTAGTTATCCATCCACAAGCCTATTGTAACGGATAAAATTCGTAAAAAAGAGTAAAAAGAAGGGGTAAAATAGGAATTTCTCACTCTAGCAAATTCTAACAATTTAGCCGACATAAGCCCACTTGGGCTATGTGTTGGCTCTCTTGAGTGTTGTCTGGCAGGTGACCTCATCATGACAACACAAGTCATGATGACTCAAAATGCCTATAAATAAGCAAGAATCACCAGGAAGAAGGGATGGATGGTGCGAAAGGCAAGAGAGGAGAGAAAGGGCAGAAGAAGAAGAGGAAGAGGAAGATCTGAGAAGCTTGAGTCATTCATACCCCTACCCCAAAGTGCTGTGCAGGCGGCCACTCACCTGATTCTCTCATCTTCCTTTGGTGTTATCCGGCTACTTGATGCTCTTTATGGCCTCACAATCGATTATGGCCACCGGATTCTCTCAAATAGGCCATGTCCGCCTGATGCTCTCCCTGAATGGTCACACTGCCACTTGCACGACCTTGCAGTTAATCATCTGATGAGTGCAATCATACTTGAACTTGTGCCTGACGCTGTGAATGGTGCCAAATCCGTTGTTGCGTTGTCCGCTGTGAATCGTGCCGAATTCGTTGTAGCGTTGTCTGCTGTGAATGGTGCCGAATCCGTTGTAGCGTTGTCCGCTGTGAATAGTGCCGAATACGTTGTCACGTTGTGCTGTGAGTAGTGCTGAGCTCGTTGTACGTTGTGAGTTGTGCAACGTATCCGTTGTCTAATGTGCAACGTATCCGTTGTCTGTTGTGCAACGTTTTTGTTGTCTGATGTGCAACGTACCCGTTGCCTGATGCACAACGTACCCGTTGTCTGATGCACAACGGATGCACAACGTATACGTTATCAGAGCTATGTTATCAGAGCTAGAGCTACGTTGTCAGAGCTATGTCATCCGAGCTAGAGCTACGTTGTCGGTGCCTTGTCCGAGCTGCGTTGTCAGAGCTACGTTATCTAAGCTACGTTATTTGAGCTACGTTGTCGGTGTCTTATCTGAGCTACGTTGTCAGAGCTACGTTGTCGGTGCCTTATCAGAGTTACGTTGTCTGTGCCTTATCAGAGCTACGTTGTCTGTGCCTTGTTCGAGTTGCGTTGTCAGAGCTACGTTATCTGAGCTACGTTATCTGAGCTACGTTGTCGGTGTCTTATCTGAGCTACGTTGCCAGAGCTACGTTGTCTGTGCCTTGTTCGAGCTACGTTGTCAGAGCTACGTTATCTGAGCTACGTTATCTGAGCTACGTTGTCGGTGTCTTATCTGAGCTACGTTGCCAGAGCTACGTTGTCTGTGCCTTATCAGAGCTACGTTGTCTGTGCCTTGTCCGAGCTGCGTTATCTGAGCTACGTTGTCTGTGCCTTATCAGAGCTACGTTGTCTGTGCCTTATCAGAGCTACGTTGTCGGTGCCTTGTCCGAGCTACGTTATCAGATCTACGTTGTCTGAGCCATATTCTTTGTGCCTCCTGAGCTACAATCTCCAGAGCATAACACCAGAGCTCGTCCTCAAGTGCATATACCCAGTGACCTTACGATAAGTATCTCTATACTATTATGTTCATATGTTCGTGTGCTTGTGCCTTATACCGATGTGCTTGTGCCTTATATTGATGTGCTTGTGCCTTATACTGACTTTATCATCGGAGCTTATTTCAGGGTGCACACCCGCCCCCTTAGACTCATTCACAGGTGGAATTTTCCTATTATTCCTCTACCAGCTGAGCAGCTACAGACGTGTGGCATGTACGGGATTTTTCCCTTTCACCTATGTTTCAGCGGCCCGACATGTTTGTTTGAAGTAACTGTCCAAACTAACACCAAATGCTGCAATTAATAGTAGCGCCTAAGAACAGACGGCCATACAACAAAGAGCAACGGATCCATGTGCTGGTGTTGGTTTACAGACAAATGCAATGTGAAGACGGTACAATCTTGAGCCAACTGCCAAACTTTAACAAGAATTTGTTTAAAAAAATCCTAAACTCTTCATCTTCTTAAGCTTTTGAATCTCTTGGTGAATTTTTACTTACCGCTAGAGTTAAAATCAATAAGTATGCTATATATCGTGATTAGTTGGAAGCTTACTTCGGCCACCACAAACTAGTTGTCACACCCCGAAACCCTTATACATAATATATCTTATATTTATATAAGTTTCCGAAGCGTGAAATAGTGAATGCATTTCATAGACAAATAAAATCATTCCAAATGTATAAACAAAATGAGCATACTATAGTGCTTAAACAAAATGTAAAGTGCGACTATGTTCTTGTCATAAAATTCCTCTACACAGTCACTCACTCTCAAAAGTGACAAAATTAAAAGATATGCTTCTAAATACTCAGCTCCTAAAGAGCTCCTGATAACCTTCAAGTGTCTTTTGAAAAATGTCAACATAGCAAGGGTGAGCACGAAGCCCAACAAGATGAACACACAACACATGCAACCAAAAGTCATTATTACATTTTACTCAATATGCAACTAATAATGATAATACAAGTCAATTCATTTTCTTCATTTTGAATCACTTGGTCCACATTCAGCGGCCCTTGACAACACCTCACGCTACAATTCTAGATCACTCGCATGTACCTTTGTTGGCAGCCCTAGCAATGCCTCAAGGCCAACGATGGGATCACACACCTGTTTTTCTGTTGGTGGCCCTTGGCACACCTCAAGGCCAACGATGGAATCACACACCTGTTTCTTTGTTGGTGACCCTTGACACACCTCAAGGCCAACGATAGAATCGTACGCTATTCACCCAAGGTTAAGTCACCTATTAATTAAACAATTAATAATGGTGTAAACAATAATAAATGTGTTATATCTTCCCCGCTATGATGTCCCATACCTGATACCACGCATAGCAAGGTTGATTTAATTGTAGGTTATTAATCAAAGTAAGCTAGCTATATCATCTCCGTTATAGCTATATAGCATCCTATATTACCATAGCAAGACAGATCTAACTAAGCTGGATAAGGTCTAAGTACTTTAAGTAGTTCACTCAATCATGCACAACAATTAATTATTATGAAGAATATACCAATTATGAAATGACAACTAGATAAATGAAGTAGAGTTAAATCATGAGTATCAATTTAATAAGATAAGGAATATTGTAATTATGATAGAAGAGATCTAACATGCATAGTTTCTAAGTTTCATAATAGAGAGGATCCTAAACATGCATACTCTCTAAGTTTCAGTTTGAAGAAGAATCATGTAATTAAATTTACACCTCACAATCGATCGCAGGTATCCTCCGATCGATCGCAATCCTACGATCGATCGCAGCTCGCGAATCTGGAGAAAATCCTAGATTTCTGAACCCAAATCTTCTAACTTCCATTTCCCTTCCTCCTTAGTTAATTTCTAAACATCCACACATATGCTAACAACACTACAACATTGATTAAAGATGAATCTAAAGATTTATGATGTGTTTCACATGTGTCAATTCTAGAGATCTAGGGTTTCAAGAAGAGGAAGAACCCCAAAATCTCCCAATGCATTTTAACTCAACCTAAATCATTTATGAACATTCATTACATTAAATACAACAATAAATACAACACTCCAATGAATTTAATGAACAAAGGGGTGTTCACTTGCCTCAACCCCAAAATTTTAGGGTTTTAAGAAGATAGAAAACTTCCAAATGGGTTTGCTTCAAGCTCTTGATCTTCTCTTTGTGAGGAATCCGGATCTTGAGCCTTGAATCACCTTCTCCAAGTCTTGCTCCAAGTTCCCAAGCCTTAGCCCCCTCTTCTTCCTTCTTCCCCAAAGCTCTCCCTTGATTAGATTTTCTGAAAGAAATAAGAATCTTTTAAATTTTTGTACTAAAACCCATTCTTGTGCTTTTACCCAAATACCTTTACTACTAGTGTTTGGTTATAAGCCGATGTGTTATGCTCGTTTTAAATTATTCCAATTAAGATAATTAAATTCTCATGACCAAACAACACACAGATATTACCAAATCACCCCTAGACTTAGGAAAATACTAAAATACCCTTAACATTTAATTTAGGAATTCAGGGTTGCTAATACGGATATCTCCAAAGCCTAATCTTGTCTATGTTGAGGAGAGGTGAAAAGTGATTCTGATGTGGACGTCTTACTGAGTAGGCCAGGCAGTGTTAACATAAAGCATTAAAAGAAGAGATCGCCTTGCTGAGGAGGGGTATCATCTCACATTTCATAGCAATGGAGAAGTTACACAGAGCCCAATTGAGGATTAGAATGCCATCTTATTACTTAAAACTATTCAATATGGTGGTACGAGGATCATTTTTTCTTCAATTATTTGAAATGGGACTCCATAGGTGCTGAATTAGTAGATGACGCCAACACTATTGCACATCAATCTCCAAAATGGAAGAGCACAACCTTCAAACTTTTGCAGGCGCATAATAGAAATTTACTAGCTGAATTTTGCAACTCAATTATTTTTTTTAGAAAAAATCTGGAACGTTCCCTACTGTTACAAAAATAGTGACAGTATTACAAATCAAGACATGCTACCCAAAAGGGTAAAACCAGACAAATACAGTTAAGACAATTGAATGTTTCTTACTGTTGAGATTTGATGCCTTATGATGACTTAGAGTTAGTTATGTTTATCATTTAATCGAAATCACCATACATACTTTCTTGAAGAGTGTAGAAAATAGCAACTAAAAACGAAACAAAAATAGTAAAGATTCACACACAGATTTACGTAGTTTGGCAAGGTGCCTACGTTGATCCTTTCACTATTTCCAGTGAAAATAGGTAAGAATTTTATATGCTCTCAGTTTTCTCTCGCGTAATGAAGAAAACCTAATCATTGCATAAAATTATAAAATTGCCATTGCATAACCCTCTTAAAAGCATAGCTACAATAATAACAGAGAGGTTGCCACTAACTGAATGTCAAAGCTGGGGCAACCCAAGTTCCTCTAGTTCCTATAATGTGAAGGCACATAATCTAGCAACTTCAAATTACAGCTTAACTGACAATTTATGTCGATTCAAGCAAGAGCTCCAGAACAGACTACTATTCGGCTTGCGGCATTTACAAAATTATGACTGTGACGCCTCTTGGGGTTCTGATCTTGCCTACTTAATTGGTCTAGATTAAAGAAGACTAACAAGGAGTTCAAATCGCGGGCCGATAACGACTCGGATTCTCCTTAATTGTTACATCTCTTTTTTCTCCTGTTTCTCCTCTAGCTCATAGCCCATAGCTCATTAATCAGATGTCAAGATATACAGGCCTCACTCCATTCCTTTCGGGAATGTTTCCGGTCAGTGATGCGGTCAGACACGACAAAGTGAATCTAAGGCTGTCAAAAAAGCCCCATATAGAAGGGTACCCGGCCCGGCCCGGCCCTCCAAAGCCCTCCAAAGCCCGGCCCTACCCCAGCCCTTGGGCCGGGCAGGACCAAAAAATTGGAAGCCCTTGTTCTCTAGGGCCGGGCTAGGGCTCCCCCTGTCCGGCCCTTCCCGGCCCGGCCCGGCCCTACTTTATCTTAAGATAAATATTTTTTAATAATTTTACTAATATGCTCCCTTTAACCTTTCATTAACGTTATGAAAGTAGGGCTATGTTTGTAATTGCGCCAACTAAAGACCTTATAAAAACCAACCTAACACAGACCAAACCCTAACTTGTATTCACATTCTAAGACTTTGCCTCTTCATTCTTCAACTTCAATCGCACAGGCCACATACCACTTCGGCTCTTCATCGATCATCTCTCTCTCTCTCTCATATCTTACTCTCTATTTTCAGTTTTATATTTAAACATATTTTCAATTTTGTTCTATATAGTTTTATTATTCTACTTGTTTACATATACTATGTTTTGGTTTATTATGCATGACTGTCACTGATAAGGAATTTTTTTTTTTAACTCTGTCATTCCTCTTTTTGTTGCAATGTTGATCCCAAACCCGAATAAAAGAGGAGGGTATCTATTTCCATGTAAGGTTGACAGTCAGTGTAGTAAAAAAAAATTTATTATCTTAGATGAAAAAAAAAAAATTCCGCTCTTTCTTCCGGCCCTTTGGCCGGCCCGGCTTGGCCCCGGCCCTTGAGGGGCCGGGCTAGGGCCCAATCAACCCCGGCCCTTGAAGGGCTAGGGCCGGGCTAGGGCTCTACTCTTATAAGGAAGGGTAGGGCTAGGGTTGACCCCGGCCCTACCCCAACCCGGCCCTTTGACACCCCTAAGTGAATCCCTACCCACTGTTAAGGTCCCTCAATTCAGGGTACAATATTTAAATTTAAAAACACTTAGCAGGTGACTCCCTGATTACTAACTCCACAACTTTTGGAGCAGAAATGCAAGAAATTCAGTTCTTATGTGTTGCTTTTCAATCCCTTAAGCCAGTACATTTACAAAGTGGTGGTGGGCAAGAACTGAAAAGTAATCCCTTAACCGCTCAACCCGTTACAACCCCTGGTTAGAAGTTTCAAATCAAAGACAAAGCGACTGATCTGGGAGAGTTTTAGAGGACAATCACAGCATCAGATAGATCACATAAATTTAGAAAAGCAAGAATTTTTATCTAATTATGTTTTAATGGGAGCCTTTTCTTGCTCATTCTGCCCACTCATTTACAGGAAAAAAGGAAATAATTTACATGGGTTGAGAACAACCCTCCCAATATTGCAGACTGGATTTAGTAGGTCAACGGACCTTGCCTTCAACTCTCCAAACTATGGTCATGGAAAGAGAGAAAAAAACCCAAGGATGTCCCCATGTTTTCTTGGCTTGTCATTTTGCTGCTCCATTTGTTTTTCTTCCTCTCTCATAATGTATTCAAACGGGAAGTTAGATCGATGAAGGCAGCTTCTTTGCATGGAATTGTTAGACCACCCATGGGATGATTGTACCCAAACTCTTCCTCGGCCCGAGTTAACAAGTCTTGGAATGATGGATGGTTCAAGAAGGATATCGGTACCACAAATCGACTTTTCTGGTTCTCTCCCACGTAAACTGCAAAGTGGCCTTTTGGGACATCTGCTGTAGTTGCTGCCTGAGACAACTGGTTTCTAGTAAGAAGAGACTGTAGTTTGAGAATTTGCTTAGCATGAAGAGCCAGTGAAGGCAAACGGATACCCATGACTGTTGTTGAAGTTTGTGAATGGCGATCACAAAAGGGTCTAACTGGACTTGATTGAACTGAAAGCATAAACACTTGAGAGGATGTGGGTGAAGACTTGGATGTTGGGAAGGCTGGTTTAGTGCCTTTGTATTTATAGAGAAGAATGCCAATCCTTTGCAATGGAGTCTGTGGTCTGGAGATTGGCAATTGGGTCTGTTGAGGGACCTACCTCATCAAGGATCACATGGCTTTGCTCATGTAATTATCCATCCACCAGCCTATGTTTCAGCGGCCCGACATGTTCATTTGAAGTCACTGTCCAAATTAAAACCCAAGGCTGCAATTAATAGTAGCCCCTGAAAACAGACACTGGTACATTACAGAAAAAAGAGCAACGGATCCATGTGCTGGTGTTGGTTTACAGACAAATGCAATGTGAAGATGATACAAGCTTGAGTCAACTACCAAACTTTAAAATGAATGGGAAAACGTGTAATGAATTCATGTATAAATTCGAAACTTTTCATCTTTTGAATCTCTTGGTGAATTGTGAATTGTTATCACTAGAGTTTAAATCAATAGGTAAGCTGTATAATTCCTGATTAGTTTGTGGCTTACTTCAACCACCACAAACTGGTAGGCTGCTGCGACCGATATGTCCAAAGCCTGATCTTGTCTATGTTGAGTGATTCTGATGTGGACTTCTTACTGGATACTAATGCTGATCAAGAAATAGTTTGGTGAGAAGCCAAATCCCATCATCCTGGCCAGGCCATTACCCTTAAGAATACTCCAAAACATTGGAAGATAAATTAAGCAATGAAGAAATGTGTTGTTTGTATTACCACATTAGAAGCATTGATATCTCAATCTGGTGGTACAAGGACCATTATTCTTCAATTATTTGAAATGGGATTCGTAGGCACTGGATTAGTAGCTGAAGGCAAACTTTTTGCACATCAGTTTCCAAAATGAAAGAGCACAACCTTCAAACTATGCAGGTGCACCAGATAGAAAGTTATTAGCTGAAGTTTGCAACTCAATTTTTCCTATTGAAAAAACCTGGTACATTTCCTACTGTTACAAACATAGTGACCGTATTACAAATCAAGACATCGTCCCCCCCCCCCCCAAAAAAAAGTGATCCTCCCCAAATGGGTAAAACAAAGACAAATACAGTTAAAGACAACTGAATGTTTCCTACTGTTGAGGTTTGATGCCTGCCTTATGATGACTGTGTTGGAAAGTTGTTATGAATTCAACCCGGATTCATGATGACCCATTGAAAACCCGGATGACCCGATTAATGGACACTGTGTGGGCCCGAAATTTTGACCCATTTAATGACCCGACCTGTTTTGGGTATTTTAACCATTTATTGTAACTCTAATATAAAAGGGATGTTTTAGGGTTTTATTTCATATATAGAAGGAGAGCCTGCCCGTGGACGTAGGCATCTTGCTGAACCACGTAAATTGTGTCTCTCTTATGGTTTGTTTTTGCTTCGATTCGCTTTGATTTTTTTACTGTTTAGTTTAGATTCATTTCACTCTATTTGCATGCTTTCGCACAACAGACTAGAGCTGGGTATGTTTTTCATCTCCAGCCATCAGGAGAATCGAAATCTCTATATAAGCTTCAGGTGCCTAAAGATGCATCCTTTTTGATAGGTTGCCACTAACTGAATGACAAAGCTGGGGAACCCCAAGTTCCACTATATAGTTCCTACAATGTGAAGGCACATAATCTTTCAAGCTTAAATTACAGCTTAATCTACAGTTTATGTCAATTCAAGCATGAGCTCCAGAACAGGAAACTGTTTGGCTTGCGGCATTTTACATAATTTTGACTGTGATGTCTCTCTGGGTTTCTGACCTTGCTTATTTAATTGGTCTAGATTAAAGAAGAGTAACAAGGATTTCATTTAGATTAATTGGTTCCAGTCAGTGATGCAGTCAGACGCTACTAGGTTAATCCCTACCCACTGTTATGGTCCCTCAATTCAGGGTATAATATTTAAATTTAAAAACACTTATCAGGTCCCCTGATTACTAGCTACTCAACTTTTGCAGCAGGAATGCAAGAACTTTAGTTCCTATGTCTTACTTTTCAATCCCTTAAGCCAGTACATTGAGATCGTAACTAACTTGTACAGCTGTCATAATCGTTTTTGTAACCGATTTTTAGAGAGAAAAATATTAGATTCCATCAAGATAAAGGCGTTTTGTTACCATACCTCCTTTAAGCTTTTATGACTAAAGCTTTCAGATATATTCTTCAAAGGTTAAAAGCGGTATTCACAATATCCATCTTTTAACAAATTCTATCTAAGCCCTCCAAACCACAACTCATCATCCTCCCCCAAAAGCAATCGGTAACTACATCGTGAAAGCGGGTCATACGCTTTCATGGTGTACTGTCCTACTGAGGTAATATATTAGTGTTCAGACAGCAACACTCCTCTAAAGTAATAATCATGATAGCAATAATAATAATAATAATGATAATAATCATCTCAAGTCCAATAGGGAAAGCGTAGGTGCTGGACGAAGACACCCATCCCTTATCTCAAGTCCAATAGGGAAATCTAGGTGTTGGACGAAGACACCCATCCCTTATCTCAAGTCCAATAGGGAAATCGTAGGTGTTGGACGAAGACACCCATCCCGTCAGGCCTTAAGAGAAACTGAGGAAAAATCCATCCTCAATGCTTTCTCCTTGACTGTCAGCCCAGGAAGTAATCCATGCTTCACTGGAATAGGTAATGAGGGGAAACAGCCACACTCATTCCCACGGGGAGGTACCAATCCATACCGTTCACCCCTGACAAAACAAATCTTCTTTCTGGCAGAAGTCATCAGAAAGGTATACAAGGAGGGTACTAATCCATACCACGCCCATCATCATGAGAAAGGCGTTGAAAGCCAGAAAGAGGCACTGAAGCCATATAGAATATCCGAAGGTGTTGAAGCCTGAATCAACATCAAAGACATTAAAGCCTGAAACAGCATCCAAAGACGTTAGAGCTCGAAATAGTATCCAAAGGCGTTAGAGCCTGAAATGATATCCGAAGGCGTTAGAGCCTGAAACAATATCCAAAGGCGTTAGGACCTGAATCTGTGTCAATAGCGTTAAAAGAAAGTAATGGTGGGCAATAACTGAAAAGTCATTTTCTTAACCGCCCACCTGTTAGAACCCCTGGTTAGAAGATTCAAATTAAAGTCAAAGAGACTGATCTGGGAGAGCTTTAGAGGACAATAATAGCATCAGATAGATCACTTAAATTTAGAAAATCAAGAATTTTATCTGATGTTGTTTTAATGAGAGCCTTTTTTTTTGCTCATTCTGCCCACTCATTTACAGGGAAAAAAATGAAATAATTTATATGGGTTGAGAACAACCCTCTCAAAATTTCAGAGACTGGATTAAGTAGGTCAACAGACCTTGCCTTCAACTCCCCAAACTATGGTAATGGAAAGAGAGAAAAAAAATCCAAGAATGTCTCCATATTTTCTTGGAGTCAATTTGCTGCTACTTTTGTTTTTCCTCCTCTCTCATAATGCATTCAAAAAGGAAGTTAGATCGATGAAGGCGGCTTCTTTGCATGGAATTGTGAGACCACCCATGGGATGATCATACCCAAACTCTTCCTCGGCCTGAGTCAACAAGTCTTGGAATGATGGATGGTTCAAGAAGGATATCGGTACCACAAATCACCTTTTCTGGTTCTCTCCCACGTAAACTGCAAAGTGGCCTTTTGGGACATCTGCTGTAGTTGCTGCCCGAGACAACTGGTTTCTAGTAAGAAGAGACTGTAGTTTGAGAATTTGCTTAGCATGAAGAGCCAGCGAAGGTAAACGGATACCCATGACTGTCGTTGAAGTTTGTGAATGGTGATCACAAATGAATCTGGATTTGATAGAACAAGAAACTGAAAGCTTAGACACTTGAGAGGATGTGGGTGAAGACTTGGATGTTGGGAAGGCTGGTTTAGTGCCTTTGTATTTATAAAGAAGGATGGCAATCCTTTGCAATGGAGTCTGTGGTATGAAGATTGGCAATTGGGTCTGCTGAGGGACCTACCTCATCAAGAATCACATGGCTTTGCTCATGTAATTACTAATTATCCATCCACCGGCCTATCTTTCAGCGGTCCAACATATCATTTGAAGTCACTGTCCAAATTTAACAGACGATCGTACATTAGAAAACAAAGGGCAATGGATCCATGTGCTGTTGTTGATTTACAGACAAATGCAATGTGAAGATGATACAAGCTTGGGCCAACTACCAAACTAGAAAAGAAAAGGAAAAGACTAAGGGTAGTAAATTCTGGGAAAGCCAGATAACCAGATAGTGGTATGAATCCAACATGGCATGGTCAATCATGATTTTCCTCATTTATAAAAGCATTACAGTACAACAATACATGGAGACATTAGACCCAGCCGGTCGATCGTTTACTCAGAGAGAACAGCATCAATGGAAATTGGCTAAACTATCTCATCTGCAGTTGGATTAGGCATATAAAAGCATCACTGTGTCACCTCCTCAAAACTTCTAAGGGTACAATGTTTGATTATTGGCATTTTTTCCCTCTCAGAAGCTGGCCAGCTTTCACTATAGATGTCTCCAAAATCCAATCTTGTCTATGTTTTGGAGAGAAAGAGCAGTTTGTCATTCAGATGTTCCACTTACTTGATGCTAATGCTGGAAATCAGGAGAGTTAGCTCCATCTCGGTCCACTAATGGAATCACAATTCTATTTCACCATTTCCCAAACCAGGAAATATAATGTTTTCCCACATTTCAAATATGGTGAAAAAGGTGATTTATATTTTGAAAATTATGAGGATCCAACGAAAATATCCCTCTTGTGGAGGATACGATGTTTCATTAACTAGATATTCCCACAGTAAGTTATGGTTTAACATCTTCTCTAATGCCTAATGGTCATATGAACAGAGATCAATATGGAGAGGGTGAATGTGTCTACTATTGACATATCTCATGGATGCAGAATTTCTTCTAAGCATCACAAGCAAACATCAAGAGACAACACCAATGAGTTTGCAGCTCAAAGCTGACAATGTAATTCTCTGTAAGAATATGGAACGTTTCCTAGAGTTACATAATAGAGACAGTGTTACAAATCAACCCACTGAGAAAGGTAAAAAAATAAAAATACGGTTAGAGATTATTGAATGCTTCTTACTGTAAAGGTTTCTATTTTAAAATGGTGCTTTATGATTACTGAGATTTGGTTATGTTTCTCATCTCCAGTCTACAGGAGAATCGAAATCACTATATAACTGAATGTCAAAGCTTACACCCCAAGTTCCTATTATGTGAAGACACAATCTTGTAAGCTTAAATTACAGCTCAACAGACATTTAATGTTGGTTCAGGTGTGAGATCCAGTACAGACCACTGTTTGGATTGTGTCATTTAACAAAATTTTGACAGTGATGCCTCTCTGTCTGATCTTGGTTAGTTAATTGGTCCATATTATAGGAGACTAATCAAGGAGTTCTTTTAGCTGGTCAAACTCACACTACAATGTGACTCCCTATCCCCTGTTATGGTTACATAATTTAGTATGCAATACATAAATGTAGAAACACTTACAAGATCCAGATTAGTAGCTATTCAACTTTTGCAGCAGGACTGCAAGAAATTCATTTCCAATTTGTTACTTTTCAATCCCTCAATCCAATACAATTAAAAAAAAAGTAAGGGTAGCAATTACTGACCCAAGCAATCAAATTCCCCAAATACAAATTTCAAGTCATCCGCAAAAACAGAAAGAGAGGGATTCGAACCCTCGCTACAAGTAACTAGTCATAAGTTGTACAGTGAATTTAGTAATCTGCTGCTTTAGTCCACTCAGCCATCTCTCCAAATTGTAGAAGTATAATTACTTTGTTACGCATAAAGTAACGATTGAAAAGTATTATTATAATTTAAAATGTAACTAATTTATATATTTAGACGAGTTAGTCGAGCAGGTTAAAAGTGAGGGGTTCATCACTGGGTTGGGTACAGGATCGCGATTTCAACCACTTATAAATCAGGTATTCAGGTCTTGGGGTTTTGAAAATTTGACCATGTCATTCCATTACAACCCCTGGTTAAAAGTTTCAAATTAGAGCCAAAGAGACTGATTGGGAGAGTTTTAGAGGACAATCATAGTCATAAGATAGATCACCTAAATTTCAGAAAAGCAAAATTTTCTATTGAATGGAAAAAAAGAAGAAATATACATGGGGTGAGAACAACCCTTCTCAAAATTGCATAGACTGGATTTAGGCTAATTGAAGACTGACTACTTAAAAGGTAGGTTAGCCAACCTTGCCTTCAACTCTCAAAACTATGGTAATGGAAAGAGGAAAAAAAGGCAAGGATGTCTTCATGTTTTCTTGGGTAGCCATTTTGCTGCTCCATTTGTTATTCCTCCTCTCTCATAATGCATTCAAACGAGAAGTTAGATTGACGAAGGCGGCTTCTTTGCATGGAATTGTGAGACCACCCATGGGATGATCATATCCAAACTCTTCCTCCGCCAGACTTAGCAAGTCTTGGAATGATGGATGGTTCAAGAAGGATATAGGTACCACAAATCGCTTCTTCTGGTTCTCTCCCACATAAACTGCAACGTGGCCTTTTCGGACATCTGCTGTAGTTCCTGCCTGAGATAACTGGTTTCTAGTAAAAAGAGACTGTAGTTTGAGAATCTGCTTAGCATGAAGAGCCATTGAAGGTAAACGAATACCCATGACTGTCCTTGGAGCAAAGAGGACCACTAGTGGATTCAATTGGCTTTGATAGAACAGGAAAATGAAAGTTTTAACCTCAAGAGGATGTGGGTGATGACTTGGGTGTTGGGAAGGCTGGGTTAGTCCCTGATTATTTATAGAGAGAGGGATGCCAATCCTTTCCAATGGAGTCTGTGGTCAGGAGATTGGCAATTGGGTCTGATGAGAGACCCGCCTCATTAAGGATCACATGGCTTTGCTCATGTAATTATCCATCTACCAGCCTATGTTTCAGCAGCCCGACATGTTCGTTCAAAGTCACTGTCCAAATTAGGCTGCAATTAATAGTAGCGCCTGAAAACAGACACTGGTACGTTACAGAACAAAGAGCAACGGATCCATGTGCTGTTGTTGGTTTACAGACAAATGCAATGTGAAGATGATACGACCTTGAGCCAACTACCAAACTTTAAAAATAATGGGAAAAGTGTAATGAATTCATGTATGAATTTGAAACTCTTCATCTTTTTAAGCTTTTGAATCTAATGTAGAATTGTAATTTGTTGTTGCTATAGTTAAAATCAATGGGTATGCTGTATATATCATGATTAGTTGGTGGCCTACTTTGACGTAGGCTGCTGGGATCGATATCTCCAAAGTCTGATCTTGTCTGAGGAGAGGCGAAAGGTGATTCTGATGCGGACATCCTATTACTTGAGGCAAGTATGGCATTACTGAACACTAATGCGGATCAAGAAAGAATTTGGTGAGAAGCCAAATAAAGGCCTTAAATCTTGTCATCCTGGCTGGGCCTTTACCCTTAAGAATACTCCAAAACATGCGAAGAAATTGGAATATAAATTAAGAAAGGAAAAAATGTGTTGTTTGTGCTACCACATTAGAAGCATCGTAATCTCGAAGAAGTTTGAGACAAGATAAAGACAACTTAGTAGGCCATGCAGGCGGTGCTAGCATAAACATTAAAAGAAGAGATCGCCTTGCTGAGGAGGGGTGATGTGATTATCTCACATAATTTCATCCCAATGGGGAAGTAACACAGCCAAATTGAGGCTGAAAGGCAATCTTATTACTTAAAACTATCCACTCTGGTGGTACAAGGATAGTTTATTCTTCCACTAATCTTGACAGAAAGAAAAGAGAAACTAGCACTGTTACTCTTCTTCTTAAGAATGTGGAAATTCAGAGAAGATCTCAAATAGAGTGTGGTGAGGGTGATAGTTTTGCAGGGGATGTGCTGAGGGACATGCCCCCTGCCGGACCATCCTAATTTCAATGATATGGTACCCACCACATTATGGTGGGATCAATTTCACCATAACAAAACATGTAATTTTCTCCTGAATAAGCACATCACAAGCCAAAGTTGGCCTAACAGAGGAACAAAAATGCCGCCTGGAGAAGAAGAAGAAGAAGGTGGGCGGACCCCTACCTGTTTATTAGATAGAGAAAAAAGAGCTTACAAGAAAAAGAGGAGGAGGGGACATTAAACAAAATCCCATGAAAACAAAGTGATTGCAAGAATGATCTAATCTGAATATTTCCAAACCTCAGTTTATTCAATTTAATAGCTCCACAAACTTGAGAAGGCAGCTCAGAAATAGAGTTAAAACTACCACCGTCTTGACAAGCACAAGCCAAATTAGCCAAATGATCAGCAATAGTAGTAGCTTCTCTGAAAACATGCCCAATTGTGAAATTCAATGAGGACCAAAAACTTATTAATTGATTTTTTCCAGTGACTAGAAAAAAAAAAGGATTGGACACTTGACATTATAAATAGCTAATCGCCCACCAATTTTTTTCCACAGATGAATAATCTTTTCATATTTTGGACATGTCTTTGCATCAAGGGATCTTCATTTTCATGAGAAAACACATCAAGATTCATGTTTTTTTTTTTGTTATTTAAAGGCATATTGAACTGGCCTTTTTGTTGTTTATTTGTAATGCCCATACCTGCCCAAGCATCCCACTCTCTCTCTCTCTCTTATCCATTTACCAATTGATGGCCTAGACGTAGACCCACCACATGTGCCTATGAAATCATTGTCCAGAAAACAAGCGATGACCGCAAGCACTATTAGTGCAACTACGTGAATCATGGTCAATCAATGAACAAGACAGGTATTTGAAAGACAGTTGAATGTTTCTTGACGATAAGTGTTTAATATTAAAGTGATGCTTTGTGGTGATTAAGAATTGGTTAAGGTTCCCATCTCCAGTCTTCAGGAGAGTCAGAGACCACTATGTAAACTTCAGGTGCCTACAGACACTCCCTGTGAAGCCAAAAAAATTGACAAGAGAGAGATGGAGACTAAGATAGAACTTTGCTCGGATATTTGAAAATAACTTAACTGATGCTTAATCGATCATTCAAATGTCTCTTAGGTGGCGTATGGAAACACTAGTCTAAAAAGAAGTGCTTATTTGAAAATTATGCTTAGTTGAACTTTTGATTGTCAAGTTGAATGTTAATTGCATGTCTACATTTTAGAAATTTTAGGGGTAAAAACTTCTACTTTAAAAAGTAGCTATGGAGTTACTTTTTAAGCCCTGCATCTTGGGCTGCATCAATTCAGGAGAGGTAGCAACTAACTGAATGTCAGCCCTGAGGATACCCCCAAGTTCCTCTAGTTCCCATAATCCATTGGCCGTGCGCTTGATTTTGTAAACCCATTTAATACCGATAGTTATTTGGCCTTGAGGACGTGTGGTTAAATCCCATGTGCTATCTTTTGAATAGTGTGAATCTCTTCTTTCATGGCAGATCTCCAACAATTTTCTTTCACAACTTGTTGAAAAACAAGTGGCAGGCAAAGAATATACAATTCTTCATTGTATTCAGTTTGCTCATAACTTTCTCTCAGGCTCATTGTGATTGGACTTACAAGTGAGGAAGGGCTGATTGAGTTTTGAGCCGATGAAATGCCTACAGTGGTTGTATATTTTGCTTCTGGACTTCTCTGAACTATAGATGATGTTGCACGTGGAGCTGGTGTTGAGATAGTTTTGCTGCAAATTTTTGTGATTTTGATCTTGGTACTCTGCTTATTTCTCTCCTATCCCATACTATTTTTCTTTGATTGTTTCTTCTGTATTCCATTTCCATGTGTCTTCTTCATTGAAGATCACATCTCTACTCACCACCACTTTATTGGTAAGTGGATTGTAGAGTTTGTAAACTTTGGACTCCTCACTGTATCCAATGAAAATGCATTTTTCTCCATGATCATCCAACTTTTTCCTTTTTGCCTCTGGTACTTGAGCATATGTACTGAAGTTCTTCACTGAACTTTGAGTTGCAATATAACGTTACTGTCTTTATGAGCATAGACACCCTAAGATGTTTTGTAATTGAGTTTTGACAAGTCATACCTCTACGATAACGAACGGGCTGATTAATTGAATCGCTGTTACCACCAGAGCTTGCATTGTGTTGGGTCTGGAGGCCCCATTGATTACGACTTATTATGTTAAAATTGATTTAATTTAGATAATTTGATAATGTGTTCAGAGACTCAATAGAAGAAGTTAATAAGAGGGAGAAGAGAAATTTACATTGGTCTCTTAGGGGATAAATCATTTTAAGGCCCCAACCCATTTACAGAGAAAAAATCAGATTGGGTAAGTTGGCATTAACCCACATTACAAAATTGAAGAGATTGGTCTGAATGCCTCAACTCTGTATTTCAACTTTGGAAGCACTGGGAGATCGATGCTGCTTCTTTTGTTGCACCACCATTCTCGAACAATTCAAATGAGATGTGAGATTGATGAAGTCGTCTTCATTGCAAGGAATTGTAAGACCACCCATTGGATGATCGAACCCAAATTCTTCCTCAGCCCGCTTTAACAAGTCTTGGAATGAAGGATGGTTCAAGTAAGATATAGGGACTACAAACCGTTTCTTTTGAGTCTCTCCGACGTAAACAGTGAAGTGGCCTTTTGGGACAGTAGTTGTAGCTAGAACAGAGAAATTTCTCATCAGAAGGCTCCGCCGGAGAATTTGTTTGGCGTGACCTATTGCCAGAAATCGGATACCCATATTTACAAGAATGACAAATGGGTCTGAAATGGTTGACAGAACAAGGAAAACTTTGATAATTGAGATGAAAACTTGGGTTGGAATTGAAATGAGATCCTCGATATGTGAATATATATATAGAGAACCCAATCCTTACAAATGGAGAGAATGGTGAGGAGAAAAAAAAAAGGGACATATTCCATTATCACATGGTTTTGCCTTCCAACTAATGTAAGGCTTTGTGGAGGGACAAATTTGGGTTATTATTTGCAGACATCATGCCCTACCACTTGAGGAAACAACACAAAGAGGTGCCACTTGAGAAGTTATAGAGAGATAATTGCCCTCTGATTTGAACACGGAGAGCACTGTCCCTTTTGATATAAGACATGCTCATAGCAACAATGACCCTTCTTGATCAAAGAGGATACAGAAGCATTGAACTTAGACTTGTGTTGGTGGATGGATTTTGTGTCAACTTACCAACATATGGCCATTGATCACAAATGACCAAAGGCAGTTGGTTAGAACATCTGGGGGCCTCTGTGATTGACATATGACCAAGTCCACCGCACCGCTATTCACTAACCATAAAGAAGAATCACTGATGCCAAAAGCAAGTCCTAATTCAAAGAGTGGGTTGGTTTGAATTATACTGTCACTTAGTTGACCAACATATATATGAACATTTCAAAGCTACGTACCCCATATAACCAACCATGAATCTTTATAGTTTCTGTTAAGAGGAAGAACCCTTTATGCTCAAAAACACTGTTGGTAGTTCACAAGGGCCCCTTGATGTCTGGAACATGTCCAAAACCATGAGCAATTATATGTAAATATCTATATGTGACCCTTTAGAGCATCTGGTGCACCCGGCCCCCAGCTACTCCACAATGCGGCCACTTCAATAAATGCTTTGTATTTAGACTAGTGTTCATGCCTATTATCTTCAGAAGCTCTTTAGCATTACTTTTTGTGATTCTGTTCATATGTTTAACAAATCCATTACTTTTAATTATCACAGAAAATGGGGGAAAACTTATGCTAATGTAACCTATTGACAATGTCTCCTTAGGACGCAATCCATTTGGTCTTGTATGTATACACACGAATTATAGAGATCACCTCGTTTATAAGTTTCCATTACCACTTTAACGGTTGGAGTCTTTCCTTATTACAACAAACCTAGTGAAATTCAACTACTGCCATGAGAAATTGTTTGCTATGGGTTGTTCTTGATGCCAAGCAGATTCTCAAAAGTACACTATTTTATGACTAGAGAATGAATATTTTCGAAGGTGGTTAGGAAAAGAAATATACCTAAAGGCCATATTGTTTATGTTAGAGAGAACCAGAAGCGATTTGTGCCTTTGTGGTTCCGATATCACTATTGAACCATATTTCATTTGAAAACTTGCCAAGTCAAGTCGAGGGATATTTTGGGTTCAATCATATAATGAGCAGTCTCAAGATTCCATGCAATGAGGATCGATGCATTCATAGATCTCACTTCTCGTTTGAATGACTCATGAAATTGTTGGAAATATGGTACCAGAAATTGAAGAAATACAACAACCAGATCCGAGGCATAGGCTATACTGTCTTTAAACTGTATTCGTCCTCACACAATGACAGCAAATGGACCTAACAAATCAGTTCCAGGATATAACGGAACACTGCTTGAAAGCTGTTTAACTGAGTAATTTTGTTGTTCTAACTTTGTTCCGAACACAAAAGCCTACAGAATTTGCTCAGAGAAAAACTATAAAAACGAAGTACTCTAATATATAGATTTAAGACACCTTTTTCGTAAAGACACAAAGATTTGAAAAATCTCAACAGCCATAAACTGTCCAACAATCATAAACCAATCCTACAGACAAAAAACAATTATAATTTAAATTTAAACAGTTTTGGGTTTAATTAAAAAATGTTTAAACAGGAGGGACTTAAAAAATAATTCATTTGAAATTTTATAACTGAACCCAACCTGGCCTGGCCTGGCCCTCCCGCCCGCTCGACTCGGCATGGCACGCACGCACGCAGGTGTGTGGTTTGAGCATAATGGTTGCATAGATGAATAGTGGGTATTGGTAATAAATTTCAATGCCCTTGAAGGTCCAAGCCTTCTTCCAACACTACATGTATTAGTAGTTTTCCAATATGGGACTAAACATTTTTTTTTGAAAAACAACTCCAAAAACAAAACACTATGTTTTCAAAACACCATTGTTTTTTTTTTTTTTTAAATATCCAACAATCCCCCACTATTTTAAATAAATAAAAATTAAATAAATTTCTAAGTAAACTAGGAGAAATCATATTTCAGTAAATGATGTTTTGCAGACTTTAACCATCACCTAAGTTTACAAAATCAAAATCCACCAGTGTTTTCAGTGACCTTAGTCTTGAACTGCTTACACTTGTTGGTGAACCAGACTATCTATACACATACTTTTCTTAAAAGGTTCTAGTATTCATTTACGTTAGCACTTTTACGGCTTGTGCTTTAATCTTGTTTTCTGTGAGTGTTTAATGAGAAATTTGTTTCTCATTTTAGAAGCAGCCAAACTTCAACACCTACATAGGTAGATCTATTAAAAGTGTAACTGTAAATAGTACACTTCAACACTTAGTTATAGACCTATTAAGAGTCATTGTTCAACCTCTCTTTTGTTATTACAATTCTAAAATGTATGTTAGTACACTTTCAATCACATATTTATAGTTTATTCTTCTCATTGAACCTGATGAATATTAGGTTGAGTTGCTGCTATAAGTGATTCATATGAGTTAATGGATTTCAAACTCATTTCTCTCAATGTCTTATACACTCCACATTACTCAAAAAATAGAATAATCTCTGTTTTAAGTATCAGGTCTTTACCCCTAGGGTTCACCCACCTATCCTTGATTCCAACTCATTTCTCTCGATGTCTATACACTCTAATGTGTCTAGATTTTTCATTATATGTTTTATAATAGGCCTTTGATAGTGTGGCTTCATTATCACAGTGTATAGAAACTGGTGGCAATGGTTTTACCGTTAATGGAATTTCTAACATTAAATTTCTTAGCCACCCTGCCTCTTTGCTGTAAGCCTCTAGTCCAACAAACTCAAATTCCATTGGGGAATGAGTTAAGCAAGTTTGTTTCTTTGATCCCCATGAGATCGCGGCTCCACCTATAGTGAATATCCACTCACTTGTTGATTTAAAATAATTAGATTTCTAACTTGCATCACAATAACCTTATAATACATTTGGAAAACCAAAAAAAATATAATGCATAATGCATTGAATACTTTAAATATCTAAAGATGCGAGTTAAAGCATTCCAATGCATATATCCAGGATTAAATGTGAATCTACTCAATTTTCCAACAACAAATGTTATATTAGGTCTAGTACAATACATTACATACATAAGACTTTCTATTTGACTTACATATTTAAATTGAGAGATACATTTTCCTTCATTTTTAATTAGCTTTACATTTGTATCATAAGGTGTAGATGTTAAATCCATATTAAAGTAGTTATACTTTTTAAGCATATTATAATTCCGTTGTTATTATGGAATTTACTATAAACACATTTATCATATTCATTTACTTTAAATCTAAAATTTAAAATAACTTCATCAAATCTAGTGTGTCATTGTTTAGGAGCTTGTTTTAAACCATACTAAGATTTTGTTAATTTACATACTTTGTTTTCATTTCCTTGTAAAAAAAATCATTCGGGTTGATCCATATAAATCTCTTCTTCTAAATTTTCATTTAAAAAAACAGTTTTTACATCAATTTGATGAATTATTAATTTATGGATTAAAGTCAAATCTCTTCTTTTAAATTTTCATTAAAAAAACTAGTTTTTACATCCATTTGATAAATTATTAATTTATGGATTAAAGTTAAAGCAATTAAACATCTTATTGTAGTAAGACGAGCTACAGGTGCAAAAGTATCAAAGAAATTTATTCTTTCCTTTTGTCAATATCTCTTAGCAACTCATCTTCTTTAAATTTTTCAACAGAACCATTGACTCTTAATTTTCTCTTGGAAATCCATTTATTACCTATGGTTTTTTATCATAGAGGTAAGGTTACTAGTTTCCAAGTTTGATTTGACATTAATGAGCCCATTTCATCATTAATAGCTTCTTTCCAAAAATTTATATCTCTTGAGTTAATAGCTACTTTAAAGGTTAATGAATCACTATCTATGTTTAGACAATATAGATATTCATGAACAAAAACATCTCTATCCCTTTCTATTAAGTATAGAAAATAATCATCTCCTAAATTAGTTTCTTTTTTTTGCCCTTTTACTTCTTCTAAGTTCTAGGTTTTGTTCAAGATTTTGTTATTGTTCTTGTGCTAGTTCTTCAATTTCTTCATTTTGAGTATTTTCCATAATTGGAATTTCAGGAATTTCTGTTACATTTCTATTAATACTATGATTAGTATTTTCTTGATTTGGTTTTGTTATAAAAGAAGGTTCATAAACTACAACATCTCTAGATTCAATGACAGAATATTTATTTATTACTTGATTATTTTCAATAACCATAAATCTATATGTTATGTTATTTTGTCCATATCCAATGAATACACATTCAATGGCCCTTAGACCAAGCTTTGGTCTTTTAGGATTTGACAATCTTACTAATGTCCTGCACTCTCATACTTTAAGATAGTGTAAACTTGGTGTTCTTCTCATCATTATTTCAAATGGGGTTTTATCCAATTTTTTAATTGGAATTATGTTTAGTACATGGAAAACAGTTAAAAGTGTTTCACCCCAAGTCTAAACCAAGATTTGAATTGCATAACATAGCATTACTAATAAGTCATGTTTTACTAATAAGCTGACTGATACAAGATTCTTTCTAATTTCGGGTACATGTAAGACATTATTAAGAGTAACTGTCTTCTCGGAAGTAAAGTTCATTTCCACCTTCTCATGTCCTTCAATATTTGCTGTAGAAAAGTTTCTCATGTAGAGAACTTGATTTTCTATTACATTTTCATAGGAAGAAAACATGGAATGATTTTTGCATAAATGTCTAGTAGCACCTGTATCAAACCACCATTCATTTTCATCTCCTAAAAGGTTTACTTCAGAAAACATTGCAGCAAACTTCTCTTCAACTACATTTGCTTGACTTTTCTTGAAGTGTCGGCAATCCCTTTTGAAGTGTTCGGACTTCCGATAATGGTAGTAAGCCCTCTTCTTGTATTTCTTGTCCTTAGTATTCTTCTTCTTGTCTTTCTATTGGAAAGAGTATTTGAATTTCTGCTTCTTCTTATCGGGTTCTTCATTCTCAACCAGGTTCACCTTGGGGACCAATTTATTTTGTTCCTCCAGTTTATCTCTCAACCTTGTCTCTTCTTCAATTCGAAGATGCTTGAGGAGATCATTCATAGCCATTTCTTCTTTAATATGTTTAAGGGTCTTCCGGTATTCTTTCTATGAAAGTGGTAGTTTTGCAACGACCGCTTTCACAAAAAAGAAATCCTTGAAGATGACTCCTTCTACAATGAGGTTATTTATGATAACCTGGAACTCATTAACCTATTCAAGAATGAGTTTTCCATCAGTCATCTTATAATTCAAAAATTGACTAACAAGATAGGATCAATATCATTCATCATTTGTATTGTACTTCTTTTCAAGCGTCTCCCAGAGTTCTTTTGCAGTCTTTGTATATTGGTACATATCGAATAGGGAGTCAGCCAAGTAATTAAGGATGTGACCATGACATACATAATTGTTTGCTTTCCATTTCTGCTTTTTTTGAATATCTTCAATGAAGGAATCATCAGTTGTGGTATGACAAACAGTAGTGAGAACAGAGATGACATTGAGTAAAGTAAGGAATAAATGAATCTTCTATTGCCATCGTTTGAAGTGTGCTCCATCGAAGTTCTCAAGCCTTGGAAGGTTCAGATGAGGATGTACTTGACTTCTGGTTGCCATCGAATACAGTTTAAAATTATTGGAAATATGATACCAGAAATTGGAGAAATACAACAAACATATCTGAGGCATAGGCTATATTGTCTTGAAATTGTATTCGTCCCCACACAATGACAGCAAATGGGCTCAACGAATCAGTTCCAAGATATAAAGGAATACTGCTTGAAAGCTGTTTAACATAATTATTTTGTTGTTCTAACTTTGTTCTAGGACACAAAAGCCTACAAAATTTGCTCAGAGAAAAATAATAAAATCGAAGTAGTTAAACCCTTTAAAAGACTCTAATATATAGAGTTAAGACACATTTTCGAAAAGGCACAAAGGTTTGAAAAATCCCAACACTCATAAACCAATCAATAGACAAAAAGCAGTTATAATTTAAACTTAAATAGTTTTGGATTTAATTAAAAAACGTTTAAACAATAGGGACTTAAAATAATTTAGTTGAAACCCAACCCGACCCGGCCCGCGCGCGTGTCGTTTGAGCATAATGGTTGCATAGATGCATAATGGGTATGGGTAATAAATTTAAATGTCCCTGAAGGCCCAAGCCTTCTTCCAACACTACGTACCTTATATATACTTGTTAAAGTATTAGTAGTTTTCCTATGCGGGATTAAACATTTTGCTTTGAAAAACAACTCCAAAAACAAAACACTATGTTTCCAAAACACCATTGTTTTTCTTTAAAATATCCAGCAGAAATAGGGGAACTAAGGAAAGCAAAATGGCATATCATGTAATTAACTCAAAACAAATTTTCTTCAATATTGTAAAGTAGAGAATTGGCAATCCCATGTGATTATTATTTTTCTTTCTTGTTTATCTCTGAGGTGGGGAACTAAAATGAAAAGACTCCCTAATAAACATTGTTCCATAGAAATTCTTGTCTTTCTTCTTTTTCTTCAGATTGGTTACCAAATTAATTTCATATTATCTTATTTTAAATTGGTTTTATACAAACGATTCTTCTCCAAAATTTGTGTCGGCCTAATCTCATATCCTCATTTAATTTGTCAGCCAACACACTACATGGGCTGTTAGTCTTGTTTATTCTGGTTCACGGTAGCTACGAAAACTCCGTAGTACTCACTCGCCGTCCTTTGCTTTTTATTTGGACAGAATCTTCAATGAACATATGGCATAATTAATTAATGAAACTCCCTACTACTCAAATGGTTTGTAGAACAAGTAAGAAAAGATCTACGATTTTGTAAAACAAGTCATTGATCCAAAGGATCATTTATCTGTTCGAATCGATCGGCAAGCGGCAATATATCGATCCACATTTTCTTGTGGCCCCTCTCTGAAGTGTTTGGTTAACTGGTAGGCCATGGTGTTTTGCACCAGATGAAGTGATAGGTGGGAGGCAAAACCATGTGATTCATCATGAGGCATGTCTTTCAACAGACCCCATTTTCAAAGCTCTCTTCACCACTCACTCCATTTGAGAATATCAACCTTATAGCATTTTCTCTGTATATACTATATATACACACACACACACCAAGGACAGCATCTTTCACCCAAGTCTTCACCTCCTCTACTGTTAAAACCTTGTACTACAAACTATTTGAGATCCATTTCTTGTCAATTTTCTTATAAGGTATCATAAAAGTTATGGGTATCCTTTTGGCTGGGATTAAGCATACTAGGCAGATTCTCCGGCGGGCTCTTCTAACTCCGGCCGCTTTACATGTTCCAAAAGGCCACTTTGCAATTTATGTTGGAGAGACCGAAATGAAGCGATTTGTGATCCCGCTATCCTACTTGAACCATCCTTTATTCCAGGACTTGCTAAGTCGGGCCAAGGAAGAGTTTGGGTTTGATCATCAAATGGGTGGTCTTACAATTCCATGCAGAGAAGACGCCTTCATCGATCTCAGTCGTTGTCTGAATGGTTTGTGAGAATGGAGGGCACAAAAATGGCTGGCCTAGATCATAACTTCCTAATTTTTTTTAATACTCTTCTGTTCTTAACATCACTGACCCAAAAACCAATCTCTCCAAATTTGACTCTAGAGAAATGGGTTGTTACCAATCCCACTTTGTAAACCAAGTTTTTTTTTCTTATTCTATAAAGAAATCAGGGGCTCAAAAAGATCTCCATTTGAAACCGTCAAACAGAAGCTATTGTTTTTTCCTATTAATTGATTGGAATTTCATGAAGATATTTTTTCTGATGGGCATGATTCTTTTGTTGTTCCTTTAGATAATGGGTCAATACCCTATCATGAACTAGAAGAAGTTGCATCTGTGACTGTGTTTCAGAGGGCGAAGTTGTTCCCCTCATTGAGGGGTCTGGGATCAATTCACAAAAAATTAAATCAATGACACAATTCACTGCATCAACAGTTGATTCTGATAGGGAGTGGAGCCTGCCAGGACTGAAAGAATATCTCGGGGACTCCGTGGAGGTACCTCAACTTGAGGGAGCCACACAAATCTAGTTTTCTTGTGTGTTCTTGATTCTTTATTTTGTTCATTTTTGTATCTCACAGATCCTGTTTAAGGTTTATTTCCTCACAAATTATTCTCAAGGAAGACCAACGAGAGAGATTAGGATACCTACTTGATTTAAAAAGTAGTTTTATAGTGCCTCGTCCCTTGATGGTTTAGGGGTAAGGGTTCTTGTCCCCTATTGATGTATTTGGCATTCTAATAAACAGGTAGGTGTCCTCCTCCCTCACCCCGGTGATTTTTATTTATTTTTAAATGAAAGAATACCGTGGTTCGCCCATGTAAGTACATCTCCAGAGAAGAATTTTTTTTTCCACTAATCACAAGCAATTGAAACAAGGGTTTTCTCCTTTCTCTTCTCTCTCAACACATTTTTATTTTCCCGGGTAACGGAGGGTGTCCCAAACCCTTTGAGGCAAGGACTAGTCCCTTGGGTGTCCGTACCGACTCACTCGAAATTTTCACTAGGGACATTAGGGTAAGTCTAGCAGTGGGAGTTTGATTTGATTGAGAATTAAGATCATCTGATCAGGTTGTTTATGGCCTAGTTCTTTGCGAAACCCATAGTCTCTGCCTGTGAACCAGTCATGGCTATGTTGTGGGTGGCTTGTCCTTAGAGGTCTACTAAACCCACCAGCTTAGATTTTATTGGTTAAACATCCCTTAGTTTTATCCTAATCATGGTCATTGCTGTAAGGTCGAGTTACTCATGATGATGTTATTGATAAACACGAATTACCTCAACAACCACCTCTTTCTTATAATCTTTTGAAAGGGGGTGCAGAAATCATTTACAATTTATTTTCCCTGGTCAGTGAATGCATTACTTTTGATCGCTTCACTGTTGAAACCAATTTTCAGTATTTTTGATGAAGTATGTATTATTTGTTCTCAGAAGTTAAGTGTTTATTTATTTTAGAATCAATAAGATGGATCAAACGTTTACTATTTCTTTTACATTATGGTATTGGGTTCTTGACCATAAGTCACCAGAGATAGAAAATTATTCGTCTAGGAAAAAATTCAGAAAATAGATGGGAAAATGCCGGGCAAAATTAAAAAAAAAATAAACAAACAAGTTACTAATTATGTAAATATATTAAATAAATTAGCTTTTTCATCGTGAATTAAAAAAAAACGTGTATAATTCATGATTTTATTTTGGCTAGGGTGTCATTTAACTACAATTAGTGGTGAGAACAATGATTAGCGGTTAGCTTGGGAGATTGGAGGTCTTGCAGACTCGTCACTCGAGGGGATTGGATCCTCTCAGACCTCCCCAATAGAGTGGCCACACCCTACCACTAGCGCGAGAGGCGGGGTGTATGAATAATTCATGTTTAATAAGCAAAATCCATAACTTTTTGAAAAAGACATGATTATTTTTTTTCAATTAAGTTACGAATACTTCAAATCTTCCGACGAAAAAGTTACGAATTATGTGAGAGTTCTTAAAAAAAAAAAAAAATTGAAGAACTTTGTTACAATGAATATGACTTGTTGCTCTTTTCTTCCTGCTTCATCTCCACGTTTATTATCTCTCAACGCCTTATAATTGGGTGCATGTGACCCTGCAACACGTACATTCGTTATCACTGGGTGCTTTTGTGTACATCCGGAAGTCCTGAACTGCAATGAGGCCATTACTCTAATTATCGGATGGGACTCTTTATGTGCTGTCATGGTATTCTCAATGTAATTCAAATCTTCGCATACTAGGTGTGAACTCCCATCCATGGATCGCAAAAAGCTCTTATTTTCGTTCCAGTGGGTCCAGGCAGAAGTATTTGCACCCTCCCTCAGTTTGAAGCTGTACTAGCAATAGCCCTTTTACAGTTAAAAGGATCCAATTCCATGTTAAAAGGAAGCACAAAGGTGTCTATCCTTTTCAGGTTACTCTGGAATTTCTTATTGAACCACCATTATCGACCCGTTCATCTTAACTGCATCATCATTTAGAATCCGATCATTGTCAATGTCTGTTCCTTCCCCTTACAGCCCACATGGGTATTATTAGTTTTGCTTATTCGTATCTTGTTGATATCGCCATCATCAACCCCATTTGATTTCTGTGGCCCTATCCATACTTAGCAGCATAGTAACAAAGTCGGGGTTCGGGAATAATCGGTGGAGTACAGTTCAAAAAAATAACAAAAGTAGGTAAAGTCGGGAAAACTTTGGAAAAAATATAAATTTAATAATTATAAAGAGAAAAGAACGTGATACCAATTACCAACTATAGTTACTAAGTCGGAGTTTGAAAAATATTCGTCTAAGGAGAATTTCAGGAAAAAAAAATAGTAAAATTCATAAACTTCAAAAATAAATTGTAGAAATACCAGAAAAGATATGAAAATAATAAAACAAAAATACAAATTATAAAAAATATAAACAAGCATATTTCAAATATTAGATATTTATTTGGGATATTTTAAAAAGTCGCGAATAATTCATGTTTAATTAGTGATTTTTTTCAAAAAAGAAAGTCTTGAATATTTTGTAAACTAATTGTTTGACAAAAAATCCATATATTATTCCCGACTCTTAATTTGAAAAAATCGAAGAACTTTGTTACTATACTTACAGTAGGAATAGAGAAATATTATAATCTCTAATAAATATATGAGTACCCATGATCTCATTCCTCACCAACTAGTCCTAGGAAGAAGCAATACATAATAGACTCGTAATCATCTCCAGTTGTAACCGGACTCAAGGGAGTCGGTTATGCCACTAAAGTTGTCATGTGTCCCTTTTGACACCTCTTATTTGTGGTTAAGATTCACCTACACCTAGGGTTCACCCACCTATCCTTGGTTTTTAGAAAAAATTATTTTAAAAAACATTAATCCTAGGAGTTAGTGAATTTTAACCGGGGTTAAATTTCTTTTTTAATATTTTTTTCTAAAAACCAAGAATAGGTGGGTGAACCCTAGGAGTGGGTGAATCTTATCCACGGTTAATGGATGTCAAAAGGGACACGTGGCATCATTAGTGGCGTAACCGGACTAGGGGGAGTCCAGTAACAACTGGAGAGAATCACGAGTCTACATAGTAACTGAGGACAAAGGTACTTTATTATAAAAATTGTTTCACAGGAGAGGCTCAAAAAGTTCCCAAGTGGGTAGCTACAGTTTGTGAGAAAGTGTGGGTAAGTAAGATAGGCGTTTGAAGAAGTTGGGATGATCTCACAGGGCCTTACTACGTTGTCTTTAGAAGAGGTGTAGGGGGCAGGGTAACATGGCCTTCATGTGCTTAACAAAAGGCAGGGTCCCCATCAACCCTGGAAAAATGCCTTTGCTCATTACCTATGATAGTCACTGGGTGAGAATGGTGGGCCACCCACCTCTTTTTTCCGTTTTTACCCTCCATTTACCATCCAATCTCATTCACAGAACATGGGGGGAGCTACTTGTAAAGACTCTGACCTATTGACAATTCAATTCCAATCCCATCTTTCTAGGGCTTGACTTTGATATGTTATCCATATTTCAGCTCAGCTGTCCCTGAAAATTTAGTACCACATGATTGAAGTTTTCGACTAATTCGAACTTTTTTTAAGCCAGGATGTGGACTAGAATAAGGGAGGAGTCGCGGTGAACCGAGTTCACTCGTCCATGTTCCGAGCCAACTTGGGTGAGTTCTCTAATTTTGGTCTTTGTAACCCATTGATACTACATTATTCATTATAACATATTGGGGTGAAAATAACAAGGAAAGAAAAACACACAAGATTTATGTAGTACACCTGAGGTGAGGTGGGCTACATCCACAGCCAGGTCACCTTTTTCATTGGTTCAAAGCAAAGAGATTACAGAGATCGCCGCTCTCACAACCTCTAACAATTTAGTTTTCTACAGAACAAAACTATAAACCGAATATTTATTATATACATGGTAGAAACCTACTTTGAACCGAACTCCGAATTCAATTAGGAAAACCCCAAAAAATGGTACGGATGCACGTGAGCTTCCGCTGAGTTTGAGTGTAACGAGGGGCTCAAGTGAATAGACTAAAGCTGTATCAAGCTGATTGCAAGACAATTTGCACAACACGTATGTTCTATGTTCTATGAATGGACTATTTGGATGAGAGAGAAAAACAGAATGACTGGACAGAGCCGTATTGAGCTTGCATACTCTGCTTTTGCAGAATGCTTTCTGAGCATTCGAACATGGGAAATAACTTTGTTGGATAGGAGGCAGGCTGGAGATAGCAGTGGTGCTCATTTGGGCTGGAATTTATATCTGACTCCTATATGATGTATATTGCCTCGGAAGGGCTTGTCTCGGGCAACCATAGAAATAGGGGACAAGTGGTGGAGAAGTCAAAATCATGGGGAGAAAATGAAATGACTTCTCCCCTTTTTAATGGTTGCCCGAGAGCCCTTTCGCCAGAGACAATCCAAGGCCGATGTATATATGATGGTGGTGGTTCTAGCAGGAAGACCACATGGGAAGTCCTCTTGAGAAACACACACCTAAAAAAATAAATGGAAAATTCATTAGAAAGTTTGTTCTTCTCTTGTTAAATATGTCATTTCTAGACCTCTACACTAATTTATCTTAAACATGATTAATTAACCGATACCCCTGTAATCTCAACTGTTAATCTGATTCTTGTTTTTGCTAATAGAAGCATTTTGCAGGATAAACATTTATAATTTAAGAAAAAAGTCTTAAACCAGTTGCACTTTACCATTTATATATATATATATACAACTCAAAGTACTACAATGTATGCATCCAAATGCATGTTTTATATTGTAAATGAGGAAGTTGAGAGTTTTTTTTTCTTTATGTAGATTTAATTTACCTACTGTTAATAGCATTGGTTAGTGGTTAGCATTGGGAGTGGAGCTCTTGCTAGTCGTCACTAGTATGAATGGATTCCCAAACCTTTCCCACACATTGGAGCAAGTGATGGGGTGTAGAAACTTGAGAGTTGACTAGTAGGAAATTGAAGAATGTGTCAAACACTCAAAAAGAGGGCACAAAGCAAAAACAGTAGACATGACATGAAACTCAAAACCCAAATACAAAGGGCACAGTAAGAAGCTAGCACGAAGAAAGTTAGGTCAGGTGTTGAGGGGGGTGGGGGCATGTGCTTAAAAATTGAACTAATGAAAAAAGTGAAGGCATAAGGAAATAGAGTGTTTTTATAACCTTAAAAGAAGCTTAAGAATAATAAATAAAGAAAAATATTGAGAGAGAGGGATTAAACTTAATTAGAACTTGAAGCTTAACCCAGTGTTTTCATATCGGAACAGGAGGTCGAACTATTGGGGTCTCCGGTTTCCATTCGACTGGTTCAATCAGTGCTGGTTCTGATTTTACTAGTTCAACCGGCTAGTCCAGTCCGATTTTCAAAACACGCTTAACCCAAGACTCGATAATAATGGGTGTTTTTCATCTTAATATTTATTTTTTGGATTGGGAAAGAGAAAAGGAATGTTCCATCATATAAATTGGGCAGGACAAAATGTTGGGAATTTGAAATTTAAAGCCAAACGAGAGAGAGGGTCATATATATTGTCTATGATTTTTTAGGGCAACAAGGGAAAGTAAACCCGAATGGGTTTAGCTCCCATCATGTCCTTGCACACACACATACACACACCCCAAAACACCCGTGGTCTGTGCTTTGCCCCAACACCCCACATGACTTTGTCTCTCTCTTCCTCTACCTCTCTCCATAAGTACCCCTTTAGAAACCCTTTTATCCTCCCCACCACCTTCACTTTTCCTCTCTCTTTTTCTCTCTCTCTCTCTCTCTCTCTCTCTCTCTCTCTGGTTTCAACCTCCCCTTCGTTTCTTGCTTCACACTACAAGTCCTCGATCTCAAACACAAATGGCTCTAAGGAAATCAAACAAGCTACCTCAAACCGCAGTTCTAAAGCAAATTCTCAAGAGATGCTCAAGCTTAGGAAAGAAACAAGGATACAGTGAAGGCGGGCTTCCCGTTGACGTACCGAAAGGCCACTTCCCGGTCTATGTTGGAGAGAAAAGAAGCAGATTCATTGTTCCAATTTCCTTCTTAGCTCATCCGGAGTTTCAAAGCCTACTCCAAAGAGCCGAAGAGGAGTTTGGGTTCGATCACGACATGGGTCTTACCATTCCTTGCGAAGAAGTTGTTTTCCTCTCTCTAACATCCACGCTCAGATGAAAGAATGGGTTTGTTTTAAGAAGAAAAAGATGAAGCTGCATCACTGCTTCTCTTTCTTTTTTTTCTTCGGATGTAGTCATTCTGACCCAAAACCCATGAACTTTTTCTGGGCTAGATTTGTATATTTTAAGCTTGAGATTTTCCTCACAGTGGTGTTTAGTGGCGCCCTGTGGGAGAACTAATATTAAGGAAATTAAGGGTGGCTCCCCTTCTTAATTTTAACCTCTCTCTCTCTCTCTCTCTCCATGGTTCTGTAACTACCGAACAAGTTCTGCATGGGTTAGACTTGAGAGGTCTTACAATATTCTATGAAATTAAGAACAGTTAAAACAGTTGGTTTACAGTCTGATCTCGGTTAGACGACGATCTGCTGTCAGACCTACAAACGGGTGATGTACGGATCTTTTCCTTATGCTTAGTAGCTCAACATAAAAAGATTTTTCACTTCTAATCAAACTCCTTTTCTGCTAGGGTCAATTCAAGTGATGGCCCACTAATTGGATGGTCCAGATCAACTTGTATGTCTTTCCCTGAATTGTGATTTTCGTACCTAAAACTTGACATTATGATAATCATGGTTTCAGTGATGCATTATTAATGTATTATCGTTCAAAATTCACCCTCCCACCTAGTATGTCCGTGGTCCATCCCTCATGATTATAGATTCGGGCCGTCTAGTTAATGTGCCAACCGTTCTTGGCCGCTAGAATTATGAGTTTTTCCTTTCAGACTATTAGTATTAGTCATACTTGCTTTGAAGCCAAATCCTCTACGGTGATAACCGGACCCCTTGAGATGGCCACGTGTCCCTTTTGACACCCCTTAATTGTGGTTAAGATTCACCCACCATCCTTGTTTTTTTTTTTTTTTTTAATATTAATTCTTTTTTTAAAATAAAAAAAACAGTTTAAAAGGTTTTTTTAATATTAAATTTAAAAAAAAAAAAAACCAAGATTGGATGGATAAATCCAAGGGTAGGAGAATCTTAACCACAGTTAAAGAGTGTTAAAAGGGACACGTGACTACCTCAAGAGGTGATAACCGGATATACCAAATCGCATTATCACCGTACAGGATTTGGCTTCACTTTCTTTTGGCAGTCAGTTCTCCCTAAACGGTAAGTACTGCTAGCATTAATCTGTGTAACGATTCTACAAAAGACAAGGTCAAATCATTTTCTCAGAAAGTGTTAGCACTAATTATGTCGTGTCAACTCTTATGGGGGCCTTTCGATTGGATTTTTTTTTGTCAAAAATCAATCATGATAAAATTGATAATATAGAAATTAATGGTCAAATAATCATTTTTTCAAATAATAGTATTCAGATAATACGTAGGTGAGTCTCAACTTCGTATTCTCCGAATACTATTATTTAAAAAAAAGATGATTATTTAACTATTAATTTCTACACAATTAATTTTACCAGAATTGATTTTTGGTCAAAAAAATCAAATCAAAACACCACCTTAATGTCCTATCAAACTACTTTTTGATAGGACCAACATCCAAAAGTAATTTGTTTTTACAGTTTAAATATCATGCGGAGCTCTGCATTAAAATTAATCTCTTGTTTTAAAGTGATTTTTTTTGGTAAACATCCAAAAGTGATTTGACTTACATTTTATGAAATAATTAAAAATTGACGTAATTGACACTAGATTGTGGGTATCCACCCCTGGGATTAGATAGCCGTTTAATGAACTGATTTAACAAATGCAGTGTTGGATGTATACAAACAAGCGACCTAATATTGGTTATGCAGTACGTCAACCAGTTGAGCTATTGGGTCCAACCTATGTCAAAATAAGGTTGATTACCCTTTTGTAATCCTAGTATTGCACTAAAGTCAAGCTTAAGTATAAGGCATGCATGCTTGTTGTCTTCTTTTCCTGAAAGGAACAGAAAAGGGTAATATGCTTTTGGGTTTGGGACAAAAAGAAAAACTAACCCATGCATGGCTTGCATGGTCCTCTCTTTTCTTTTGAAGCCTCTCAGTCTCTTTTTCTTTCAACCACAACTTCCTCTGACACATACAGCATTACAGCTCCTCCAAATAACTGCTTCCCCAACTCCTTGATCCCCAAAAGGATATCTACTGTTACTACTCTTTCAGCCCAAATCCAAATGAATCCCCTCCTCAAAAGAAATTTCCATCTTCTCATCATTGCCCTTTTAAATCTTTAAAAATCTCTCTCTCCCACACACACACATTTTAAAAATCTCTCACACACACACACATTTTAATGTGTCTTGTTTGTCTGACACAAAAAACATAAATGAAGAACATGGCTAGTTCCCAACTCTTTTAAAACTATGCATAAAAATAACCTAAGAAGAGAACCAATATGTAGGCATTTTTTTTAAATGTATCTAATTATGAGAAGACATGCAAACTTGAAAATAATATTACTATATTTTTAGAGGTACCCTCCACCTGAAAGGCTGAAACTATACATTCACCTGTGCCTCTTACCTGTTCTAGATAAGGCATAGTATTTGTCTCATGTACTTATGGTGGTCAACCAAACAACTCTACATGACCCCAACACATAAACAATCCATGTTTTCCCATGTTTTTTCTCTGTTTCTCCCACAATATAAGCTGTTAAAAGTTGGTTAAATGCATCCCTTTCTAGTGGGGTAGATTCTTTGTTTGATCTCAGTGGGGTGACATGTCTCCTCCTTTGGGGGGTAGGTTCTGGGATCAAATCTCAAGGGGTGCGATGATTGTAATATCGACCCTCTACCAAGCTTCAAATGCTAGGCATACCCACTAACCTAGAACATATACTAACACTACTAACTGGGGTTGTGGCCTAACCGTATGACTTATACTAAAAAAAAAAGTTCCCCTGTTGTGGCCTTGGTCCACAAGCCTCCCAACCTACTAACTTGTAGCCAATATATATTATCTGTATTAAGTATGGATTTTCGAGTCAAACGAAGAGTTTAATTTTCTAATTCTTGTTAGTTTTTCTGATTTGACATCCGGAACTTTTGAAGCGTTGCCGAAATTTATGGGCTTAAGAACTCTTAATTGAGAATAAGGGACCACCCTTTGAATAAAATGGAGAGAGAATTCGCATGTACAACAGTAAATAGGTCTCATCTTTCACATCTACTTTAAATAAGATTTAGATTCAGATCTAGGGAGTACTAGGTTAAAGTTGGTATCATCATGTTCTTGAGTTTTCCATTTCCCTTCAATGTTCCTTCACTGTATATTCTTGGAGCAACCATGGCTGTTCCGTTTCACTCTCCTTTACTTTCTTCCAAGTCAGATGATATTGTCTAAGTACTTTTAACTTTTTAAAAAAAATGGTGAGACAATTAGTTGGTTACTCTTGGATGTTGATATCCCAAAATATCGAAGTGCTCGGATATTATAAGTTTATAACTCTCTGATGTATGGATCTTCTGCTTACTTTGTTAAATAACATTTTAGCTCTCCTCTTGGATAGTTAAAATTGTTGCATTGATTATTGTATGTCATTTCTGATGCGATCCTGCCACATGGTTATTGAAGAATATCCACAAAAATCTTCAAATATTGGGTTTTACTGTTCTAACCTTATCCCATATGAGTAAACAGTTGCAATCTGTTTAAGAACTGATTATAACTTGTTCTTATTAGCCGAAAAATTATGAGGTACAATTACAAAAGAAAGAAGGCAGATTGACGGGACCGATGAGGTGATTCCGGAGATTAAGGCAAGCGAGGAATGCACTTTTTTTTAAAAGACAAATGACACTCCCTAATGTCTCATTCCTTTAACTGTGCAGATAGCTAAACTGTCACCAGAATTCAGTTGACTCTTCTACCACCATTGTTACTTTCATCTTATCAATGAGCAAAGCATTTATGCTTGTAACTAAAAAAAAGTAAAAAGCATTAAGCTAATCTTTTAGTGCAGTCATGTTTTTCATCAAATCAGGTCGATCATATATGCCACATTGTATCTTTCTCAAGTAGGCATGCATGAGCTCAAGGTCCAGACTCCCTACTTATAAAGGAAGTACACACTTGTTTCTTTTGAATTTGAGTGATAAAAGCATAGTTATCAAAGCGAGAAACGACGCGAAAACAAGAAACAAAAAATGAGGCTCAAAATATCCTTAAGAAATTGGAAGCGAGAAATGAGAATATAATGAGAATATGTGCCTTATTCCCGTTATATTAAGACGACCAGTCATACCTTTGATTTTATCTTACATTAGAAATTGTGGAACATTGGGTGCCTTAGGTTTCAATCCAACGATATTTGTTCAGGATCTACACCATCTGCTTTAGATTCGGGTCTATCAAATCACTTCCCTTCTTTATTACTAAATTAGACATGATGGAAACAAGAGAAAGCAAGTCTAATAAATGAGCTTCCGGGGAAGCGAGCTTCTCACCTTGTACATAGTTTCCTTACAACTATGAATAAAAGACTAACCTAGCAAAATAAAAGTAAAACCAAAACCAACAATGGGCATTATTTTTACAATTTATTCACGTGAAATGAATGAGAACAGTTGTGTCTATCTTTACCAGTTTTGTCCATCATCTTCCCAAGAATTCTTCTTATATGAAGAGACAATATATAAACTTCTGAATATCTCTTCCATGATCACTATCACCTCTGTGATCTTTCTCACCCCAACCTTTGAGATTAAATTTTTTTTTAAAAAATAGAGAATAAAAATCCCAACATGGATGAGGATGGAACAAGTTGTGATATTCAATTCTGCATTGATTATATTACTCTTATCCACCACCTTGTTTGATATTGATTACTCTCTTTCTTTTAATTATTATTAATGTTGTTGTTTTCGTTTGTGTAGGTGATGGACAATGAGAGCTGCTTGTTTTTGGAGGTGGGCTGTGTTGTAGGGTAAGCATGTTGGATTCATATACAATGAGGATGTCTCATGACTATTTGTCCCAAACTACTCCCTTTCCTCATCTCGTCTTCCACTTTTTCATGCTCTCCTTTGCCATAAAACTGAACAACCCCAACTAAAATCTTCTAAACCTGCCAAATTGAGAAGGAAAATATCCAAAAATTTCTCCCCAACACTCAAATAAATGCTCTAGGTTTGTATGTTTGTTTGCCTCCTTACTTGATATTTTCCTCTTGATCATCAACATTGTTACAAATCTCTGAAGAAATAAGTAATTTCTCTAGAGAAAAACATCTTAAGTTTAAAACTTCGTTTTATTGCGATATTTTAAAATTTTTGTGTGAAATATAATTTTCTCTTTTATCACATAAATATCGCAAGATTTACTCGATATTTAACCAAGATTTTTAAAAAATCGTGAGAAATACATTGTTTTTATGATTTTATAACTTGGTGGTATTTATTATTATTTGTGTAATTTTAATATAAATATTTTAATCATTACCAAGAATTAAGCAAGATAATACCCGAAAAAAAATTTAGATTTGAAAATCTTCCAAAAAAAACTTCAACCGATAAAAACCCGATAAAAAGATTTGTACCACTGTTCATCAACCACCACCACCACCACCACCAACAATCAAAAACCTAGACCTTATACTAACACTAATGTGGCTTGTTTAAAGACTCGCGCAATTCCGTCTCGTTAGAATTTCAAGAAGATATTCATCAATGAATCTAGTAACAGATAGACCTGAATCTAGTAACAGATGGACAGCATCAAGTACCCTTTTTTTTTTTTGGTAGGAGATAATTCATTCATATAAGATTGGTTACAGAATCCAAGACGGGCCTGACAACTTGGGCCACCAGGGAGCGATTTAAAGAACCCAGACGGAACATAGAGAGGCTTTCGTTGGGAGCTTGATGTGTTGTGCTATGAGCCGGAGTATTTGCAGACCGACGGATGAACTTGAACTCAATTTGATCACAAAGAACCATTAACTGCTGAATGTCCGCAATAATGGAGATAATTTCCCAATGTACACTTAACCATTACAGAAAGGGTAAAATTAAATTAGAATATGTGGAGATCACATAGTCATTTCTAGCAAAACAACCTGATATATAACAAAGTTTTTGAGAAAGGTTCCTCTTATGCATTTGTGAATTGTCTTCACCTCCCCTAATCCCTTCAATTACAAAACATGTCTCTCTCATAACAAGAAACCCCAAGAAAATCTCTATAAATTATGATTCCAATAAAATGATTGAGGTCTCCTAAATTCAAACTCCAATATACTTCAAATTATAGATTCAGATATGGGGTTTCCAGTTTTGAATGAAAAGGCTCTATATGAAACTAAACTGTACATCTACTTATCGATCTTATGCAAAATTCATTTTTTCCATGTTGATTCTGAGTAGTACCCTGTGAATCCCCTTCTATGTCTAAGCCCCCAAGCGAGCAAGACCGATCAGTTGTAAAATCACTCTGTGGAGAATTTAGAAGTGAGCTGTTCGGAAATGGCCCAAATCCTCCTCCTCAATACTCGGCCTCCACACTCCATGAGCTCTGTCGGAGGAGGCATAGAAATAAAATTGTCTGCCAAGAAGAAGTTAAATAAATAAACAAAACAAATCAAATTAAACACACAAAAAAGAAGGATTTTCCGTGATTCATGCACCATGGTAGTGTTGTGAGAAAATGTGCAAATAACAGTGTAACGATCTAGAAAACAGTGAATAAATAACCAAACGAAATAGAAAAACAAACAAACCAACAGAGAGATACGGTTTACGTGGTTCGGTGATATGACTACGTCCACGGGCAGCGATGATCGATCACTATAAGATTTTACAATGCTCTCACTCAGAAAAAATCATCTTCCTAAATCTCCCAAAAAAATGGCTCCTCTCTCCTAAAATAAACCCTAAAAAAATATTCATGCATTGCTCATTTATCGGGTCATCCGGGTCGCCAAACGGAACATCATGAATCCGGATTGAATTCATGACAACTTCCTACAGATAATCAATCATATTTATAAATTAAAATATTCTTGCTTGGAACTATGCACATAATATTACAATAGAAAAGGAATGAGTAAGACCGAAAAGAAAATAGAAATGCCATGAACGAAAAAAAAATAAGAGATGTGTCATTGATGTGCAATCCCTTCTATATGGAATGAACCTAGATCAGACTCAAATGAGTTCGATCAAGCTTTTTGGACAGTCAGTTGGACCCGTCTTTGACCAAGTCAGAAATGACATAGTTAATCAGATCAGTCCTTAATTGGACTAGTCTCTATAGCTTGGAAACTACATCCCACAGGCTCTATGACATTACTACAAACTTAGCTGCTTACAAAAAAAAAGCCTTGAGTGAGATGAAATTTATTGAAAATCATGTTAGGGAATAATCCTAAATATATAGCATATGTGAGAACGTAAAATAGACAGAAATAGATAACAAGAACATACATAAATCAGATTTACGTAATTCTCTCAAATTGATGTACGTTCATCAAGTCACCCAGATTTTCACTATGATATGAAGCAAGAGAAAGTTATAGAAGTGAGATCTAAACAACAGTAGCCACCCACCCCCATGCTTAATAGTATTAGGGCTACATAACAAAGTGCATAACCTCTGCCCCAGAAAAAATTCGGTTTGGGAACTAATGCCCCTGAACCCCGACCTTACGGGCAAAGGGGCTCTACGAAAACAGAGGTAGGATGTGCAGTCCGGACAGGCTCTACACTACTTATCATATCACACTTCCAATAGCCTAGGTTTAAAAATTCACCCAAACCCGAGATGCCAAAAAAGTCTGACCCGAATATGATGTAGGTTAAATAGTAAATACACATGAGGTGGAGAAAATCAGGGGCGGAGCCAGGGGCTGGGAGGGGCCTAACTCCTTAATGATTTGGTATGAAATAGTGGGCCCCAATGGAGTCCGGTTATGCCCTTGAGTTCGCCACATGTCCCTATTGACACCGCTTAACTATGGTTCCACCCCTGGGGAAAATTGAAATGAAAGGGAGAGCAAACCTAATCTTATCTAACTGCAACCGAAAGGGTTGATGCAATATATTGATAAAAAGTCCAGTTTCTTCAATGACAGACTCTCAAAAGCTATATAAAAAGTAACGTTGAAGACCAAAACCATGAGACAGTTGTGGATTCCTTCTAAGTCCAAACCCACCACCTCTGGCCATATCTATCCAAGGAACTCATTAACGCAGCACTTACATGTTGCTTACGCGTTGGGTCGACACTGTTTTAGATATGAACTGGGATTAAAAACATGATGCTACTCATCAACATCGTGGTTTAATGCATCCTCACCTCCTGGGTGTGCAGAAATATGATGAATGATATGTGATCATGATCCTCAATCACCATCGAGATCACATAGGTGAAGGTCCTCCACATGGTGGAGTGATCTTGATCGTCTGATATATCTATTCTACAGACATTGTTCTATAATAACTTTTCTAACTGTTAAGTGCAAAACCAAAACAAGCAAAACTCCTGGTCAATGCAACCCACCATAATATCCTCAACCACTATTGAGACTAACATACTTCTCTGAAGTTGTGCACTGAGGCCATTTTAGTCATTTCGTTATAGTGGAAGCTAGCACGGTGTAGTTATGGCACCATCAAGCTTCATGGACACTTCAACATATACCATATGGCATACTTATGCATAAATTCAGACTACCGTCCGATCTTCTACCCATATAAAATTAGATTTTTTTGGGGTGGTGCTAGGGGCACCCCATTTTTTCTTTTTTATACTTTCATTTCAATAATTTTAATAGCCGTGCGTTCTCCTCTGGGAAGTTCATCTCTATTCTCCTCTTGGATTTTGCTATTGCTTGTCAGTCTAAATCAACCGCTGGGTGAAAGTGAACTTCTCCATTGTTTGATTTGTTCCAAATCTATGATTAATTTCTTCTATTTCAATTCAAATAACTAGTTGTATTAATGGATTTTGGACCCAACAATTGGTATTATCGTGACCCAAGTAGCAAGATTTAGGATATTGTTAGGTTAAAGTAAGATAATTAGAGATATGAGATTTGTGGCTTGACTTGGCTTACCTGCTTTCTGGCGGTGATTGCATGCTTGAACAATATGCAAGTGTTTCTCCCAAAGCCCATGACTCTTTGCCTAACTTTGAAAACTTGTTTCACTTGACTAAGGATTTGTCCTTCTCCTAGAACAAGAGATAGCCTAATTGGTACTTCAAACAAGTGTTACGTTGCTAACAAAACCATGAAACAGCTTTGAAAATTAACTCATTGGTCTATTTAAGACTCATCAACTATGGTTAAGATTCACTCACCCATAAGGTTAAGCAACCCAACCTTAGTTTTAGAAAAAAAAAATTGGTGTGCGTAAAATTGTGATCGGTTCGTAGTTATAAAATTTATAGTTATTTTTTAAAATTTTGGGGTGTACAAGTAATTTTATGAATTTAATGATGTATATAGTAAGTAATTTATACTAATGGAGTGCGGTCATTAAAAAGTGAGGTGCGCATAACAGCACCCTTTTTTTGTTTATAAATGTGAATATCATGTTCCTTAAAGAGTGAGATTAGTCTCACGTGTTGCATAGGGAATACCCCCATGTTATACAACCAATATTGAGGGGAGCATAGGAATCGACCTCAAGACCTTTGGGTTTATGTTGGTTACACCCCCCAAGGGTCATATAAAATTAGATAAATCAAACAAACTACAACAACCATGCACAATTTTCTCTGCATTTTTCACTAATAAATCATAAACTGTAGAATTTACTTCATATCAACATCTCCTCTCCCCTTTATCCTCTTCTCTGAAAATGTCTTAAAGCAGAATTTACTTCATATCAACATCTCCTCTCTCCTTTATCTTCTTCTCTGAAAATCTCTTAAAGTTTTGGCTCTTTCATCGTCTTATTCTGACTTCCATATAATTTTAAATTAGAATAACAAAAAACTAAACAGACTATAATGACCATGCTCGAATATCCCTACATTTTTTCACTATTTAATCGATAAACTACATAATTTACTTGGAGAGATCCAATCAAAATCTCGCCTCTCCTTTATCTCCTTCTTTGAATTCTCTCAAATTTGGCTCTTTCACGCTATGTTTTCAACTTCAAAAAAAAATTAGATAAACTAATTAATTTAAAAAAAAAAAAAAAAAAAACAGACTACAAAGACTACGCTCAAATTTCTCTATATTTTTTTCCATATAAAGTTATAAACTAAAGAAATCAGTTAGAGAGAATTACTCAACATCTCTTCTCTCACCTCTATCTTGTTTTTGAAAATCTCTCAAATTAGCTCTTTCATCCTCTTATTACAACTTCAAATAAAATTAGATAAAGTAACAAAAAAACTAAACAGAATATCATGATCGCGCTCGAATTTCTCTTAATTTTTCCTCTAATTAATCGATTAAATACAGAATTTACTTAGAGAGGTCCAATCAGCATCTCTTCTTTTTTTTTTCCCCTTTTTGGGAAATATCAATCAGCATCTCTTATCTCTCCTTTATCTTCTCCTCAAATTTGGCTCTTTCATCCTTATTCCAACTTCCCATTCGAACTCGGGACGACTCGGTGAAAACCCCTCTTTGCCATCTCCGTTAATTCTCCAAAGCAAGTATACCCAACTCGGCAAACTCGCCGAGTCAGAAGAATTGGACCCACTTTTCTTGCTCGTCTTTTTCCTAACTCAATTGTTCCGTTGATGGGTATAAACCAGTTCTTAGAGGGTTCCTCCGAGTGGAGCTAACTCGGCCGATCCTACCCCGAGTCAGAATGAGAGCTTTGTTCAACAAGAGGGTTGTTCATCACATTGCTTTCTCAGCAAATCCGTGAAGGAGTGGCCGTGATTCCGGCCAGAAGTCAAGATTTTTGCTGACGCCAACGTGGTAGTATCTCTTGAAATCGTCCAGACTGACGAACCGAGTCGAATTACAAGACTCGGAGCGGGAGATGAATCGGAGGATTTCTTCGAACAGTGACTCGTCGCAAGGAATCGCTAAGGGACCTTGGTTGGAAAAGCCGTACTCTTCTTCGGCCTGAACGAGGAGTTTCTTGAAGACTGGGTGGTTCAGGTACGTCGCTCGCACAACGAATCTCCTGCAACTGGTTCCTACACAGACTGCCACGTGGCCGGCGGGAACGTCAGACGGGATACTACGAGCAGCAGATATGCGAGCGGTCAATGCAGCTTTGTTGCGCCATCGCCGGAGCATTTTCCGGAGACTGACAATGTGCCGGATTTTGATGCATTTGCCGACGCCGCCTGACATTTTCCGACGGAGAGAAAGGTGTCGGCTTTGGGGCTTTCGATTTTGGTGGAGAAATTGGAAAAACTGGGGGATTTGGAGGGAAGAGTGGGGGGTTGTTTTATAAGGTTCGAGGACTAAAATGCCCTTAGTTTTGAAGATAACTACGACAGTAGGTAACTATATATTTGGGAAGGGAAATGTTTAACTTACAGCCTACAGCCGCATTGTGCAGTTCTCATTGGTCATGTCCCTTTTTTATACAGTAGTTAAGATTCACTCATTCTAAGATTTAAGAATAATTTTAATTTTTTTAAAATTAACTATAGTTAAAGAAGTATTAAAAGGGACACATGACCATGCCATTAGATTTTTTTTTTTTTTTTTAATAATCAATTATATCATTTATCTATCTATGTCAAGGGCCAGGGGTTAGGTGGGTTAGAATCAAGGGGGATTCAAACACAAGTCATTCCTACCTAAAGAGAGATACACTACCACCGGAAAAAACCCAGGCATATGTGCTAATCATTGCCCATTTGGGAAACGAGGGCTATAGCCATATAGCTAGGAAATATATGAAGACTTTTGTACCGTTGATTACTCTTGAATGTGGGGCACGTGTACGGAAAAATTAAGGTAGAGGGTAGTCGTCCATTTACCTCTTAGAGCATTCCTAGCAGCCTCACCAAATTTCACTCACCAAAATAGCCAAAACCTACAAAAAGTGGTTTTGGTGAGCCACTTTTTTAAATCACTCCTAACAGCCTCGCCATTTTAACCAAAAAAAAAAAGGAGAGAAAAATAATATTTTATCATTTGTGTGGGAAAATGAAAAAGGAAGAGAGAGAAAAATATTATTTTATTGTTTGTGTGGGACCAAAAAAAGAAAGGGAGAGAGAGAACCCTTATTTTATTTTTTGTGTGGGCCCAAGGGTGAGAAGATTTAACTTTGGTGAGTCTACAGTACTCACCAAACTTGGTGAGTACTGTAGACTCACCAAATAGATTTCTTCATTCTGTTGGGAGTCATTTTAACACCTTTTTAATCTTTTGGCTTACCAAAATAATCAAAAAGTTATTTTGGTGAGACGGCTAGGAATGCTCTTAGGTATAACCTATTAAATGTTTGGTCGGATTCTCTGTAAGAAGCTCGTGTGTCCTCATTTAAGCTGATTGCGAGTGTAGCCTAGGGGTCAAAGGACGAATAGTAAATCTAGAGTTATGGATCGGAGGTTTACTTATACATACCTGGGACTAATCTAAGTCGGCCGGGATACCCACGTTTACCAAAAAAACACAAAGAAAAAGATTGACACTAGAGTACTTTTGTAATCCTTATCCCTTGTCATTCTCCCTTGATTATCCCTGAACATTGAGAGAATAGTGTGCAAGGAATTTACTACAGCCACAGAGAATCCGCTGGGGGTGTTGAAAGATTTTTCAGTATAAAAAAGATAACCCCTTGTCCATTAAACTCTTTTTTTTTTCCGTTGAAATGATATCATGTAATTAATACACACTCTCAAAACCAAGGTTTGAAATCCCAAAATTTTTGGTGATTTCGATTAGCTAACCTGGATCTAAAATCCTAAAAAATTGTGGTATTTAACAGGATTTCGGATTCCGATTTATTAATATATATATATTATCAAATATATGTGTTAAAAATAATATTTTATTGAAAATTTATATAATTATATAAATATTATTATTTTATTTATAAAATTAATATATAAATTTCCAAAATTTTACGAAATTTCGATAAAAATATTGAAATATTTCAAAATTTTAATTAAAATACTATTTAAAAATAAATTTCCAAAATCCTAGAAATTCGAAATTTGAACCGAAATTTCTGAAATCGTGTTTTCTAAAATCCACTATGTATTGATATCGTTAGGGTTGGACGAAACTGAAATTTAGTAAAATTTCATGAAATCTCAACAAAATTTAAAATCTTGCTCTAAACACACACGCAACCAGATCTAAGATAGCCATTAAGGTGTCATAAGGATAAGTCCAAGCAACCACTTCAAAATGGCCTGTTTTAAGGAGGGTTGATAGCCACTTATACACCCCTGCCAGGGTTGATGGCCGCTTGTCCCTTCAACTCCGGTTGGAGTTCACATTAATTTTTAAAATTCAGATTCCTCCATAAGGTATATCATACCTAATTCCTTAATTTAGTTATCATTTTGAAAAACGTCGAGCCAACATAAACAAAAACTCAGATCCCTATTGCGATTTTTCTTTTGTACCACGGATAAAGATTTAGGATCTTCTTCATTGCTGGCGGAGAGACCGCTAATATCTAATGGGATATGCCAATCAAAGCATTGATTTAGAATTGATTTGTATGCGCACATCTTAGCAAACATGGAAAGTGGGTATGTGACACCTTTCAATTGGTGCTGATGATTTCTTTGCCAGCACCAACAGGAGAAGATCCAAAGTCCCGGATAAAATACTCAACTTTAGGTTTAAGAATGCAACTGTAATTTATCTAAGAAAGCAGGGCAAGTGTCGTAGCAGACGTTGAACTTGGGGAATGACGAAGCGAATACTCCCAGTCCGGTCCGTGCGACTGTTTTTGTTTTGTTTTTTAAGTCCGTGCAAGTGCAGCAAGTGCACGAAGTTAGAAAGTCGAAACTCGAGACCCACCACATGGGAAGTTGGGATAAGAGAAAGTTTCTCTCCCCCTTTTTAGCTGTTATAAAAGGGATGAATTTTTGTATTGCTATATAGCTGACCAAGATCCATGTGCATGGATACCCCCCCAACTCTCCTTTCCTTTTCCTTTCTAAATTCCTAACAAACTGCTTAGAATGCTCTTGGCCCACAGTAAATTGTAAATTTTTAATAATAATCCCATGCTCCCAAATTTAAATAACTATTTATGTATTACTGACTATATTCCATGTACTTAAAGACACCTGGCATCACCCCACTCTCAGGGCAGGTCTTGGGTTTTTTTTTAAAAAACCCGACTTTTCATGGTTTAGGATTGAGATTTTAGACTCCCAAGTTAAGCTTTCTCAACCCATTTATAATTGGAGTGAATTTTGGGTTTTCTTTTCGAACCTAACAAGTCTTAGCTAATTTATTAATAAAGAGCAGTGATTAGCGGACCCGTGGGTCCGCTACTTAAGTTATTGGAGTGTCATCATGTCTCTTTTAACTCTGGTTAAGCTTAATTAAATTAAAGTTTAGATTTTTGTTTTTCCGTTTTTTAAAAACCAAGGTTGGATTGCTTAACTTTATGGGTGAGTGAATCTTAACCATAGTTGATGAGTGTTAAAAAATAGAGTGTGAACCAATGAGGACTAGCCATTTTCATACATAACTGTAATTGCAGGTAAGTTAAGCATTTTTCATTAATAAATATCAAATATGTAATTTTATGCTAACTAAATTTGTTAAATTAAATTTTAGATGCTATTATAATTTGATATTTAACTAATTAAGACAAGTGCTAGCCTAGAAGCACTAAGTCAAAAAATTTCCAAAGCCACAAAGTGGCTGCAAAGCGTGGTATTACTACCCTGTAACATGGAGATGGTTTGACACTTATTGTCACCACCTTATGTCTTTGAAGATTGCGGCTTTGAAGATTGCGGGTAGGGTAGCATTTCTGATTTATTTATCTATTTATTTTAAATAGGTTAGACATTAAAATTGATGAGTCCCTTATTGAGTTGGGTTAGTTTTTCATTTTCATATCCATTTATTAAATGGCTTAGGTTCAGTATATAATACATACCCAACCCGAACTAATCCGGCCCAAATCTTACCGACCCATACCCATTTCCACCCTACCCATGGATAAGCCTACAAACTTTTTTACCAAGAATACAAAAAAGGGATTTGAATTCTAGGCGTGAGAATGAACTCCTATCCGGGTAAGATCGTGAGAACTCTGGTCAGATCCAGATCCAGATCCATTCCTATTGTATCAAATTGATATTTGCTATATGATATAAAATTTAGGGGCATTTACATGGATGGATATCCAAACCCCATTCGGATGCATAGTCTGGATCAGCATAAATTTAATCAAGATCCGAACCGTTCCATGCCCCATTTGCAAATAAAGAGTTGTTCATATTTCATCTATCACACTCAAAACACTAAAATTAGCAACAATACTCTACTCCACATTAAGCATTACTAAGAAATATGGTTTAGGCTCACTAACCCATTGATCTCCGACATTGAATTAACTATTCGAGCTCAAAATTTAGACAAATCTTTACTATTATAATGGGAGAGGCAGGCGTAGCCTGATTTTTCCGAAATTCCTAAACTACCCTTATGTAAATCAAAACTTTGATTTAATGTTTTACTTTAATTCCCAAACTATCCCTTACCATTGAACTTGAGAAGAGTTTAATCGCATTTGCACGTTAACACATGTCCCTTTTAACTCCTATTAACTGTGGTTAACTCCTTCCCCTGGCTTTCATGTGCATCGCACGTGCCACCCGCTAGTGAATTATAATAAAAATGATTAGTAGGTTAGAAAATGAAAGAGACGAGTCCATTTATTAGGCATTTGACCATCCAAGATCTGAGTACTCGACCCATTGAACGGTTTAGACTGACGGGTCGGGTCCACAGGCCCCATGTGTATGTTGGTGGAAGTAGAGGTGCATCCCCCCTCACGTCACTAGATCATGTTATAGAGCCTCAGTTGTTAGGATTTAAGGTTCACAACATTTATGTTCTTTGTTCAATGTCTTGAGCTCTCCCGTGACCCCACAAAGAAAATTTGTTTTAAGAACGAAATATTATTATTATTATTATTTTGGCAGACAAAAATCCTTTATTTTCCACTAGTTTGTTTTATCTCTTTATTTTTAATGATGCTCATCTTTCATGGTATTGCTAATAATTCAGCTAATATATTAAAATAGAAAAATTGGAAGATTTAGGGAATATATTTGGGGCCTTTGCTTACGAGCCACTTGAGATCCTAAAGGACTTTTATGAAAATATATGACTAATGAGTTTAAATACGAGACACGGAGCTCTACTTCAAGAGGATTGAGTGGAGCCAGAGCTCCCCCTTTATGTGTAAAATTGGTGGTAGTCATGCAATTATGAAAAGAAAAATATTTGTAAAATCACTGCTACATCTCTAGTAATTATAAGATTGTCACCATCTATAATTTAAAAAGTTGAGCTCCGCTTAAATGTCTTAAAAAAAACTCATAAATAATTTAGGATTTTTTTCGGGGTGCATTTTTTGCGGTGGGGGAGTGGGGGATTTTAGCTCAGACATTGAGACGACTATCAAATAGTATTTATAAAAAAAAAAAAAAAAACCTTCAGATTTTACCTTAGTCCGTTTAGTTTAGAATTTAGAGAGAGAGAGACAGAAAGAGAAGGATTAAAAAAAGAATTTGAGACATTGAGACAAACATCAAAGATTGTTAATGACTCATACGAGGTGCGAATATGATGTGTAACCTCTTTAATTAACAAAAAGAAATTGTGGATATAGTGTACTCGAATGTGTTAGGAATCTCTTTATCCATTTAATCCACCAAGCTTTCCGCTAATTACGTCGGATTGAGGCCCACCATCTCTCTGAAACATTCTTTTTAGTATCTCTACTTAGCTTAGCTGGCTACCAAGCTCACAGAGTGATTTGAGTATTCTTTTCCAAAAGATCACTACTTTTTTGAAATTTGAGTCTTGTATTCTTCCGCACAAACCGCAAATGCTACTGCAAATTTAGAGAGTTCGCCAACTGTTTCTGTGTGGGAATTAGGGTATGTGGGTAGGCAAGACGGCCTAGCACTTCCCTTTAAGGCATTGTTTAAAAGAAAATATTTCTCTAAAATAATGTCTCAACATTTCGAAAGAATTTGTTTCTTTCTAGAAAATAAAGTAGAAAAATAGTTAACGTACTTGGGAAATCCATTTGCAAAGCTACCCTAATATTAGGGGATCATTTGCATTTATAAAATTGATTTTACGGTATGCCAAACATAAATATTAGCTTTTCTTCATAAAATAATTCAATGCACCTGTTTTCCCTCTAAACAAACGCAGCCTTAAGGGAATTAGGGTGCATTTGGTTCAGGTTATTTAAAGCCCTAGCACTCATAAGCAAATACAATAAAAATAATAATGTGAGAGACCCAAGGATTTGCTTAATTAGGTGCTTAACCCGTAGGGTTCACTAGACCCTATCTAAGTTGTAAAAGTTCATAATATACCAACTTTCAATTAGATGGTCTAAAAAAATACGATTGGCTTATTTTTAATCACGTGTCCTCCAAGGGGTACACATTTACATCCTCCAGTCGGATTTAAAAACAAACTTGCCACATATGCTTATACATTTATATATGATGACGCTTACTAAATTATATAGTGAGTGTCTCCCTAAAAACTCAACACATGATAAGTTTTTGAATTCGATCGCTGGATGTTAAGGCGAGTCTCTTGCAACACGTGGCAAAAAAATCAGTCAACCAAACATTTATAGACTATTTGATTCAAGGTCAAAATATTAAAGATTTTTATAGCCCAAATAAGGTCTTGTAAGCCCTAAGAAATTAATGCTAATCGATAAAATGTTAAATGTTAGATCAGACTATTTTTGTCACGTCTCCGCAAAAATCCACAATGATATCTAGAAATCTACATTTTACATACTCCCAAATCTCCTTAAATTGATTGATGAACAATACATATATTCCAGCATTTTCTATATATTAAGAGAAGATTTCGGGAAGACTTCTTCAACAGCTGTCCCATATAGCAACAATACAAGGGGTTGGGGGTTGGGAGTTGGGACCTACCATTCAGAGTTTGCCACACAAGAGGTATCCTTGGCCGTATAGAGATCCCTTTGGTTGATTCTGACTATCAAAATTATGGGATTTTTAGGATCACTCTTTAACTAGGGGTGTCAATTGGATCAGACAGATCTCATATAGTTGGATGGGTATGGGCCTAAACCTTATGCTTGGGCCCAGTTATACTACACTGCACTTTTTCACCTTACAATAAAAAAATGGCTTTGCCCGGACCTTGGCAGGCTGGTAGTCCTATATATCAATAACATCCACTTTTAACAGCAAGGTCTTTGGATCCAGCGGGAAACATCATCCCAAATGAAATTGGAAACAATCTCTCAAGTTTTTACCTACTCTTAGTATCAATCATGGAAACAATCTCTCAAGTGTTACCTACTATTAGTATCAATCATTCCTTAATCGTTAGTAGGGACCGGCGAGGAGTAGCACTTTTTCAAGGCATAACCGATTGGGATTAGATCCCACAACCTCTCTCATAAGAGAGGCCACACCATACCATTGGAGCAAGCAGTGTGTAGTGTAGTGGTGTATTATGCCCCTGATATCTTACGCCCCTGATATCGCTCAGAGAACACCCATCAATCCCACTTCTTCAACCTTAAACAATGGTGTCTGTAACTGTTACCCCAAATACAAATTCACATGCCAGTTTTAGTTGTCCTATAATTTGATCAAATCATATTCTTCTAACAGGCCAAGAACTATTGACATAATCACATATCACAGAACTTTGACTACACATTTTATTGATAATTGCTTCAGCTGCCTCAACTGATGTTGGTTGCAAAGCCAACCATACAGGGTTAGATTCAAATTTCTAAAATAAGCAAGGATTTGGTTTACACTCACCTTGCATCCGCTGATTCATCTCCGAAAGGAGTTACCTGGTCGCTTCATTGAACACCTCTGCAATCCACACTGATCCGCTGATCCTAACTGTTGAAGAGGCATTTCATTGAGAAACCCTGTAGATAATAATACTGCATGAAGGGTTTCTATACCCAAGTATACATGTATACAATCTATGATCAGAGAGCAGTTCAGTCAGATAGTGTTTATACAACTGCAAGTGTGGACAACCAAAAAATATAAAATAAATATGTCATTGTCTTAGCAACTGAGAGCCAGCATTCATTCCCAACTTATGTCGAAAGGTTACCTAAGGGTATTGCTTTATTTATAGACAGCGTTTATCATATTAGGAAGATGATATCAAGAGATGCAGCACACATGGGCATGGCACCATACTTGAGCCATCATCCATTGAGCCTAGCTAGGAGATCTCTCCTTGGTCAGAAGTTAACTTGGACCTGCCAGTGCAAAACAGTTGCACCATCCCTGAGCGACACAACCACGACTTTTGCATCTGTAAGAACTATGACTTGATTCCACCCCTTCCCCCGAGTCCAGCTTATTGCACTCCTAACCGCAACAACTTCCGCTACTAAAGGGGAACCACCATGCAAAACTTGAGCAAATAAGTTAGAGTTGTTATCGATCCGAACGGAGCCAAGTAGTGGGTTGTATTAACAAACTGATTTACCGAGGTGAGACTAAGAGATTCTAGGATATTTGATCAAATGTAAGATACAACACACACACACACCACGCACACAGCACAGAAGGAATCAACCCACGAGTCACCTCAATCTTTATTTTCTTTTAGGATGCAATAGATTGTTTTGTGCTTCTTACATTGATTATTTACTTCTAGAGCAAATTTTTTCATTTTTAATGGAACTTGAAGATTTTTTTGTTGAAATATTTCGTTTATTTAGGTATAAGCCTCCGAGGGAAGGAGCTTTAATGGTACAATTAAACCATGAATAAAGTTTATGTCTCCTGGTCATTCAAGTGGTTAACCCGTGTAACACAAGGTCTCTTTGGTCAAAGGTAAGATACAACACACACACACACACCACGCACAACACATAAGGAATCAACCCATGAGTCACTTAAAAACGGATACCAACCGTTTGAGGGACTATGGAACCTTAAGTACTCATACAAACTCACACTCCTCACCGATGTGGGACTAAGGGATTCTGGTTTTTTTTTATGTCAAATGTAAGATACAACACCATGCACAGCGCAGAAGGAATCAAGCCACGAGTCTAAACGGGTACCAACCGTTTAAGGGAACTAGTAGATAATAACAAAAACTAGGTTTCAGTAATAAAACTAAGTTTTCAGTAACAAAAACTAAATGTATGAGGGGCAAATGCTATCATACGAGCGCAAAGAGCAATGAGAGACTTCCGAGCAAATAATGCAGGCTAGAATTAAAAAATAAACAGTAACAAAAACTAGGGTTCCAGTTATATTCGGTATAGCTTCTGCCATAATTAACAAGTACTAAAAGTCATACCAGTTGTCGAGCGCAAATAGCACTGAGAAACCTCCGTGGGATTAAAGCCATCTTTGCTCGAAGAAGGAACATATTACGTTTTTTTTCTCTCTCTCTCACGAGGAACAAATGACGTTTTTTTCTCACCGTGGGTGATTAGTGTTAAGCGAGTTCTGAGTACTTGATGAATATTTACTGCGGAGTTTACCTATGGAGATCAAATCACAGCCATTCAAATCACAGCCAATCGCGATTGAACTCAAGGAGAATTCAATGGCACTCACAACACGTATCCTTTTTTACCCCTATTAGTCTTTGTTCATATTAATTAATTCTTAGAGGTTCAACAATTTAACATTGGTTTTTAGAAAATAAAATATTAAAAAAAAATCAAGCTTAGTGTTAAGAAACTTTAATCAGTTATTTTTTTTTTTAAAGAAGAATTTCTAAAAACCAAGGTTAGATTGTTGAACCTTAAGAGTTAGGAATCTTAACCATTGTTAATAGGGATTAAAAAGGACACATGTTGACCTATGAGAGCGATTGAGTTCAATCACAATCGGTTGTGATTCAATCTCTTATCTATGAGTCCATGGGACATAGGAACGATTGAGTTCAATCACGATTGGTTGTGATTCAATCTCTTATCTATGAGTCCATGGGATTATCGAATTATAGCCAATCGCACTAACCCTTAGGGTTCAACAATTTAACCTTTGTTTTCAAGAAATCAAATATTAATTCTAAGGATTAAAATTCTTAACAAGAGTTTAAAAAAAATATCTTTTTAAAACCAATGTTAGATTATTAAAACCCTAAGTGTTAGTGAATTTTGGCCATAGTTAATAGGGGTTAACAACAACACGTGTTGAGTTGACTTGTGGGTGCGATTGAACTCTCCCCGAGTTCAATTGCAATTGGCTGTGATTCGATCTCCACCCCATGTATACTCCCAAAGAATTTGGGTAGTCCAGTCGCAAATCTTCCACAGACACAACTTGGTGGCTACAAATGTCAAACATTCTCTAATTTGTATTTTAAAAAACTGTTAAAGTATCAAACTTCTCCACCTGTTAGCCCAATCTTGCGTCCGTGGAAAAATTTGGAGTAAATGCAACTGCGGCTAGCTCTCCTCACTCCCAAATCTATCCCCATTCTAACCATCCATAGCTGCCAACTAAATCTATCCCCCATTCTAACCGTCCATAGCTACCCACAAATGGGTAGTATTATTGAGTGACATATTTTAGAAAACATTAAGCCAAGCCATAGTGAGCTGAGCACACTTTTTATTCTTTAATACTTACTCTACCCTTACTAGAGAATCAACAAACGAGAGAAAGAGAACTGAACTGGGCATTGGAGTCTGGCTCTTCGTCAGGATGTATAAGAGGCCATCAACCATCCTTAAGACAAGCCCTTTTAGAGTGGTTGCTTGGACTTATCCTTATGACACTTTAGCACTTTAGCAGCTACTTTAGATCTGGCTGTGTGTAAGTTTAGCGTGAGTGTCAGTTACATGGTAACAATTCCCAAAAAAAAAAAAGAAGGTATGATGGTCTCTTCATTTTTTTTTAAACCCTAAACATGCCTCCACTAACCATGAAAAAAAAAAAAAAAAAAAAAAAAAAATATATATATATATATATATATATATATATATTTATATATATTTACATAATTTACTCTCTCTGTATGCGAAAAAAATATTGGCCTCCTTGTTGGTGGCTTAGATGATGTGTATAAGGCTACTAACTCACCATGATCATCCAAATTCATGACAGCTTTTGAGGATGACCTCAACTTAAAATTATGTGATGCAAAATTTGAACAAATATGTAGGTTACATCTATCCATTCATTCATCTCCTCTCCAGTAGTCACTACAAGGACGTTGGTATTGAAACCTCAGGTCGGACCCTTGCTTTGGCCTATAGTTTGAATCCATACTTGGTGAGACTAAGAGATTCTAGGTTTTCAGTGGGCAGCTATGAATGATTATATAAATACCCGGGTGGGGTTTAGTATTATATCATCTCAATATAGAAAACTCTATCAAATCTATTCCTAATCAAAATCAAAGTAATTGATCATGACCTTTTACAAATTTTAAATTCAAATCTACTTTGAGATGATGTATAGTGTATCTCATCATGCTTTATTACACCACTTTATGTATTCTCTAAACTATCTCTGATAGGATGTTCAAGCTTGTTCATTAATCACATGAGCTCGAAAATCAAGCTTGAGCTTTATTTGTTTATTAAATAAACAAGCTTGAGCTTTAATGCACGAGCATGAACAGTTCAAGAGTAGCTTGATTCATTAGATATAACTATTTATATTAGGTGTAAATTTCACTTTAATATCCTGGTATAAATAAAAAAAAATTATGATGATACCTAAATTTTTAGTCTAAGTTAGAATCCTATAAATGGTATTCTAATCATGTAAAATTCTCCAAACAAAAATCATAATTATTGACTAGTATAAACTAAATACACTTATTTTAAACTTTAAATGAAGTAAGTATATTTAAATATTTTAATAGGTTAACTATATATATATAATCGAGCCGAGGCTTTTAACAAGCTAGGTAGTGGGTTGTTCAAACTTGTTCATCTTCAAACGGGTCTAACTGTCACGTCCAGAAGCTCATGTGTTAGGTTCCAAAACCTTAAGTACATATTCATACTCAGATTAGCTACATGGATGCAAAATAGAGGTTGTATATGAAAATCCCCTGGCTTGAAAAATCAGGATCTTTTTTCCATCCTTAAAGCCCGTAGGCCCACTCTGGCTCAAAATATTTAGGCTCGCTGTCATGAGGGTTTGCTACCATACCCAATGAAACCGACTGGACCTCTTTCTCACTCCTCATTTCTCTCATCTCATCTTCTTTTAATATATATATATATACTAACAAAACCCACATGCCACGGGCACAAAGTAGAATGAGATAAACAAACATGTTCATATATTTTAAGATATGTGTGCTTGTATGCATGTGTAAGATAAGGAAGGAAAATCATCACAACTAATAAGATATGAAACGAAAAATACATTAATCAGAGAATCATGAACTCTATATGTATCAAATGTAATCTTCCAACTAATTGCGAAAATGAGAAAAAATTAGAAATAATTTGTAATTAAAATATAAAATCTGAAACTTTAGTTGGTATATAAACTTTAAAACCAAAACATCAAGCACCTCCAAAATCATTTGATTAAAAAGTTAATAAACTTTGTAAGAGAATAGTGCAAATTTAGGAAAGTAGTCTAAATGGAAAAAATGAACAAAAAATCTGATTTTTTTTAAGAATCAAAATTGGTAAAGTATAATTCTAAAATTGTAAGGTTTTTCATGTTAATTCTTTTTTTAATATTTAAAAAAAAATATAAAATAGGTAATTAAAAGAGAGGGTATTTATGAGTTCCACTTAAGTGGAGTTGAGACTTGGGGGAGAAAAAGAAGGTCTTTGTTGAGTAGATGTTAAGAGAGAATATTTATGGCTCCCACTGTGTGATGATGTGGCATCACAAATCTTAAAATGGAGATCAAAGAGGATGCCACCTAGACATCCTATTTCTATAGTATATAATATAGATTTCTATAGTATATAATATATATATAGATATAAATAGTACATAAAGTATAATTTTAGTATAAAAGAATAAATGTTAAAACTTTAATAATATAAATATTATTATAAATTTTTAAGAAAACCTTTTTACTTCACCGCTTACCCATTGATCAGTTTTTTATTTTATGTATAATTATGCTTCTCTTTAGGTTGCACTGTAGTTTCAAGCATGGATAAAGGAGAAGAGTGATGTCAGAAGTCAGAATTGGGCCTAGTTAGTTCAGGCCTTATGAGGGCTTTAGGTTGAACTCTAACAAGTGAAGATTGGCCTTGGATAGATCTGTCTCGACTCCATTGGCAGACCTATCTAAAAGCATAAGGATCAGGTTTAAAAAGAATAATTTGGCCTACTAAAATAAGTAAATTATTATATGTGGGGGTTCATCCTAACCAAGTACTCAAAGGATTAGGAGTTAGACATTATTGGATAAGGTTATATGAGAAAAAATGACTTCTTAAACTTTAGAGAGAAGTGACACCCCCGCCTCTCGTGTGAGTGGTAGGGGTGTGACCTTCAATGGAGAGGAGGTCTAGAGATCTAATCTCATCCGGGTATGAGTTGCAAGTGCTCCAATGCCCAAGCTAACTTCTGACCGCTTGACTCTACTAACATAGGTAAATGATATCCGCCACAAAAAAAAAGAAAAAAAAAGTGATTTTTGAAGAAATTTGCATAAGTCATCTTGAGAGCAGAGAGATGTTTGATTTCCACATATGAGAAATTACTTTTTTTGTCTTTTGTCTTTTATTTTTATTTTTTTGAATTGTAAGTCAATTCGAGAGTATGATGACTTTCTTGATTGGTATTCCAACCAAATATCTACTAAAAGAAAAAGAGTTCCTCTTGAAGAGATAAGGGCTTCTTACTATTTGAGAGAAGTAATTTCCGAAGAAATTTGTGCATTTTAAGCGAAATAACTTTTAAGAGAAGTAACGTCATATTTTGCTCAAATCGTAATGCCTCAAGAGCGAAATGAACTTTCAAGTACTAATCTTTTAATTAAAGGGATAAATACTAGATTTGTCTAACTTATAATATATTTTTAAAGATTAGAATTTGAGAATATACTTGGGAGTAGGGCTGTCAATGGATCAAATAAAGATCCGGATGAACTTGGATCTATAGTAATCCGATTAAAACCTGATTTGATTAGATTATATATAACAATAATAATGGCTATATAATTTTATAAATATATTAGCACTAATCATATTTTTTTATTAAAATATTAGTTTTGTAGATATATTAATGTTCTCCGGTTCCAATTAGGATATCGAATAAACAATCGGATTTGGATTCGACTTGAACAACTCAAAATCGACATATATCGGCTCTCTTCGATATATATGCGTCCGGTCTAGATCCAATCCAATTACAACCTAATTGGGACTTGGGAGTGCCTGAATCATTACAACCCGAGAAGAGGACCCGAGGGTCCTCTCCTAAGTTGATCGCAGTGTCTCGTGTTCCTTTTAACACATCTTTAATTATGATTAAGCTTAATTAAATTAAAATTAATATTGTAAAAAAAATGGTTAAATTACTTAACCCCAAAGGGTGAGTGACTTGATAGAATCGAGTAGAGTACAAAGAGAGAAAGGAGAAAGAGAAGAAAATTAGAGAGCTGCAATGCCTCATCATCTACATTTACATCAATCACCAATTCCTCCACCATTTCTACCCCGCCAACATTTCCACCTCTGCAGCTCATTCTCAATCACTGGACGAACAATGGCGGCGAAGGCCTTTGATGTCCTGAGCGCACCACCGAAAGCAAGGATCTGGTGCATGGCAAATCCTCGAAGGGTGAAAATGGTGGCCAAACAGATAAGAAGAGAGCTCTCCGACATGCTTTTAACTGATAATGTTCTGCAACACGCCGTCCTCCCGGAAGCTGCCCTCGGGGCCGACCGTTACTTGTCGTCCCTCACCACCATCAGCGACGTCGAAGTCTCTTCCGACTTGCAGGTAACCTAATATATCTCCAACTTAGTAATTACACACCCTAGGTTGAAACTATAGGGCCAGTTTTATCTTGATTTGGTTGAATTGGATTATATGGGTTGTGTCAAACCCTAAGATGTAAGAAGCTCTCGAACTAATTGTGAAATAGCCATCATTTATGTTTGGTTATGAATCACTTAGTTTGATGCAGTGCACGGAGAATGAACGAATAGTGATTTGAATATGGTACACCCATATGTGGTTGTGGCCACACCCCGCCTCAACGGTGGGGTGGGGTGTGGCCTCTCTCATGCGAGAGGTCTCGGGATCCATTCCCTGGGTGATGCGTAGCAAGAACTCCAATCCCCAATGCTAACCACGAACCCTGTACTAATGAAGGTAAATGATATCCTCCGGCAAAACACCTTAAAGTACGAAAAGAAAGAAAGATAATAGCCATAGCTGTTGGTATAATAACCATAAACTTTCTGAATCTCTGATACTGTAAGGAATTTGAGGTGGGTTGTAATGAATATGTTCAAAATCAAGCTTCACTGCTGTTTTTCCATTGTTAGCAGGCAATAACAGATGCACCAATAAATCCGATGTTTCATCTTTGATTCACCTTCTTATACATGTCACTCACAAGATGTTCTTGTCATGGCTTCTCATTTCTTTGGGTTCACCCATTTTTTTTTGGGAATTAACTTTGTTCTCGTGGATATGTAGTGTTGATGGGTTTTCTTCTTGAATTGCAAGAATTTGGACAAATATCAAGTAGATACTTGTTCAACTGACCAGTTGTCATGATTTATGATAATCTTCAAACCACAATGTAAATAACTTCTACTTTATTTAGTAATGATCACGTCAGGAAGGATGACAATTTTCCATGCTTTTTCCAAACACATGGCACATTCGGGGGCTAAGGACCAGTATTCGACAGGTCACACCAAGGCGATCCTACCAGTGAAAAATTGATCCGATTGGATGACTATAACCATTTGAGATAGACCCTTTCATGGACTATCCCATACATATTATTTATTTCCTAGACGGGTCTGGCTGCTTGCACATGTGCCATGTGTACGATACAAGCAGGGAAGATGGTTTATTCCCATCCTCACATGACTCATGAATGCTCTATTTTATTTCTTTCTTTGTAGGAGTTGGTGCTAAAAATCTGTTTCAGTATGTAACAGTCACGATGAAACATATTTATGGTTTTCATGGTAATGAGGTTTACATTTTTCTAGTGATGTTCATAGGTGGTTAAAGTATATGTTTCTGTATTTGGCGATGAAAGAGGAAGGGAGGTAGCTATTGCTGGGTTGAAGGGAAAGGCTAAGTATGTTCGTGGTGAGTTGGGGAGGCGTATGAAATTGCGGCTGACGCCTGAGATACGTTTTATCGAAGACGAGTCTTTAGAGCGAGGAAGCAGGGTAAAATTTTCATCTTCTGTTTAATTTTTTACGGTTATATAGTGTATGTTTCTAAAGCAGTTTCTGTCTTTGTGCAACGGCAATATGACTTGGTTAACCAGACTCCTCTCACTTTGCTGGTAGCTTTTGGTGTTTAGTTCTGACACGCATTTTGCAACTACTTATTAGTTGGCTAATCATAACGATCTGATTTACAGAGTTATCACTTGACTGCTGCTTCTCATGTCTTCTTCACCATCCATTGAATGCAACATATCTGATGGTTACGATCAGGATTGGGCCTTCTGACAGACATTGTAAGAAACCTCCTTGGAGAGACCGATCAAGCAATGAGTCCACTCCCCTGCATGTATGTTGTGTGCACACAGCACACCTATGCAATTTATGGATCATAAGTCTGGTCCATAATAACATAAATTTTCTCAACCTTATGTGTGACAATGCTATTCAACACCGAAAATCCCACATACCCGTCCACTTGAAATTTTTTCTGTTGGACGTCCAGCTTCATCGAATTTGTGGGGTTTGAATTCCATTATTTTAGGGGGAGTTGGATGAAGCTGACTTTAGCATCTGGTCTATTAAGATCCTCGACAACCGCAAGACACAGGTTAGAAAAAAGGAATCCAACTTATAAAATTTTGGGTGATAAAAGAATTGGGAAAATCCTGAACTAAAACAGCCAAACATGGAAAGCCTATTTTTTTGGCTAGTGGGTTCTGCAAGGTAAAAGGTGTCTGTACCTTCTGATTCTGGGATTAGTGCCTGAACTTGACTGGTCATCTGGTTTTACTGTTTTAGCAAAAATTCATTTTAGTTGAACCTTGTATACTTGGTTGGCTCTCTCTGGTTCATAACAGATTAACTAATGGATTTTTCTATTGTATGGTTGTCATAGACTCATGGTAGATGGAATCATGTATGGAGCACCTGCTCTTTGTCATTTTTAAAACTGATAACATAAACAATATCGTACTGGTGATGGTCAACATACTTTGGTTTTACTTGTATTTCTTCTAGCAAGAGCATATTAACTTCTAAAATTGTTACACAGCATTTCTCCTTTTATATTATATGAGGTGCCAGCTTTTGCATTCTTTTTGAATACTGATAGGTTGATTTTAACCCTTGCAGGTGATTGAAATTTTGGATAGGATTAAGAATGAGAAAAAGAATGCAGAAGGTCAAGATGAAGGACAATCTGAATCATCTGATATTCCTCAAGATGAAAGAGATTGGGATGTCGACGACCCCGATGAAGGCATTATTTACATAAAGTAGCCATTTCCATGGTTGCTTGGCGTTATGCTTGTGTGGACTTGTGCATGGCTTTGTTTCTTCACAGGTTAGTCATCTCCTAAACCGTCACAAAGTAACTAGCAGTCTCAATAGGTCCAACCCCATGCCAAAGTGGGTGAGACCCTAATCCTATACATTGAGCTCATGGTTATGATCTCAACATACTCATTATGGCAAATCTTACATTTAAGAAATATTTACATGGAAAATAGGTGTCGGGATGGACTCATGGACATAGCCTTAGTATGTTTATAACAAGTCACCCTGGTTAAATTAATTATGTTAACGACTTGGAAAGCATCTTACATTTAACTTGCTCCCTTTCATAAGTGCGTGATGCACTTTGCGAGATATAAGGTATTTAAAATTTAAAATATGAATATATTCTTGAAAAAATGCAGGAATGATGTATGTGTGTGCGTGTGCACGTGCGCGTGTGTAGTATGTAAAAAATGGAAATTTAGTCCTACATTTTGAGGCTTTATTTTTGGATTTTGTCCTCATTTGTGGCTAATTGATCAACAACTTTTAGCCACACGATACATCATGAGCTACCAATATTCATTTCTTGGCAGTTTTAGTCCTTCTGTTACAGAATTCAAATCATTATGGTCTGAGCATCTCATGTTGAGTTCTTCATTTAGCAACCATTTATTGAAACTTAAGATTATAGTTCGAGTTCCTAGACATGAAATCACACGGTATGAATGCATGATTTTTGCCTTTTTGGAACTTCAGTGTTCCCTTTTATTATGTGTCATTGGGAAAAAATTGAGAGATTCAATTGATAGTGACTGGAGTCCCAAAAATGGTCCAAGACGATCTTTAGGTCAGACCATTTGATCAGGTTGATTATTGACTTGCAAGATCTCTAAGCCGGGACTAATCCATGGTGACACTCAACTGACGACCCTAATATTTATTTTTTAAGAATAAAATGATTATATAATAGGTAGAAAATAATTATCTTATTAGTTTATAAGTAAGGAAGTTTAAGGTTTTGAGTCTTATAAATATGGGTGCAGTCTTCTTATTCTTAAGGAATGAAATTAATAGTTCTTAGTTTAAGAACATGGAGGTACCGATCTCCATATAGGGATCAAAAGGTCTGGATCTCTCTATAACAAAATCCATCTCCTCCTTTTTCTATTCGATATTTATTTATTTATTTTTAATCAATTAACAATCTGAGATCATTATAATTGGTGTCAGAGCCGCTCTTCTTGGGATCTGATAGAAGAAGACCACAAAATCAATGGAGAAAGTGAAATATAAACTCGATGATCTTGTGGCTATGCATAGGAGAATGATAAGATGGAAGATTCGGTTGGCCATCTCTTCACTCAAGGTTCACGTTCGAGACATAAACTAACTCCATCAATGTTGGGTTCTTCTGATGGGTCGGGCAAGAAGAATGAAGGCGCGCCATTGATGTCTCTCTTTCTTTACCACACAATTAATTAATTGAGAACTCTGCACCTACTCTGATGCATACACTCTGCACTGAGCTGTATATTAATTTTCAACATATTCAACATGTAGTCTCTTTTCATTTAGAAGATGAATCATTAGAATCTTCTAATTGGCAAGAGCAGCAGATGGGATTTATTCATCTGGATTCGTGCTTGGGTCCAACAAAAATAGAAGAATTTTCAGATAATCTCATAAGCCTGGAGCATATAGGATTATCACACAGTTATCAAGCAAATGTTGGAAGTTGTCATGAATTCAACCTAGATTCCTGATGACCCGTTTGGTGACCCAGATGACCCGATTAAATAGGAAGCCGTTTTTTGGGAGTGTTGTGAAGAGGGTTTCTGAGTGATTGTTTGAGAGAAATCACATTGTTGAATAAATGAAATCATAATTGCTTGTGGACGTAGGCATCTTGCCGAACCACAAATCATTTTTTTTTGGTTTGTTTTTCTCTATTTCGTTTGTTTTGATTTGCTGTTTTTGGATTCGTTTAACTTTGATTTGCACGCTTTCGCGTAGGAAAATTGGTATCAGAGCACCCAGGTTCCGACCTCGGTATTGTTTGATTTTTGCGGATTAGATTAATGGTGGAAATGAGCGAAGCAGTTGCTGAGGGTTCTTCTTCGAGACTCGCATCGGTGGCCACAACTATGGTTTCAAATGCAAAATTCGAAGTTGAGAAATTTGATAGAAGAAATAACTTTGGCATGTGACAATGCGAAGTTTTGGATGTTCTAATCCAACAAGAATTGGATATTACTCTGGAGGATAAACTCGACAATATAGAAGAGAAGGATTGAAAGAAAATAAATCATTAGACTTGTGGCACCATTAGGCTTTGTCTCACTAAAGATCAAAAATATTTTGTGATGAAAGAAACTTCGGCTAAGGAATTATGGAAGAAATTGAAGAACAATTATATGACAAAAAGCATTGAAAATTGACTCTATTTGAAGAAGAGACTCTTCCGTTTTGGGTATAAATTAGGTACTACTAGTACCTGAGCATTTAGATAATTATAATAAAATTCTTGCTGATTTGCAAAATCTTGAAGTAAAAATAGATGATGAGGATGAGGCATTATGTTTGATAAATTCTTTACCTGATAGTTATGATCATTTATCTACTACTTTAATTTATGGAAAAAATGAACTTAAATTTAAAGATGTATCAAAATGCTTTGAAGAATAATGAGTATCGAAAGAAGGACCAACAAGCCAATAGGGACTCAACATCAGAAGCTTTGATTGTAATGGGTAGATTAGATGACAGAAAATCTAGTTGGTGGAGTAAATCTCGTTCGAAGTCAAGAGCACCATCATCTGAAAGAAAAATTCCAGCAAATGATGAGTGTGCCTTTTGTCGTAACAAAGGGCACTGAAAAACAGATTGTCCAAAATTGAACAACAGGAAAAAGAAGGGTTCGAATGCGAATGTTGCATAGTTTAAATGATAATGCTTGTAAAACAAAGGGGATAAGAAAAATTTGGTTGAAGATGCATGATGGAGCAGTTAGAATTCTAACAGATGTTCGGTATGCACCTGACTTAAAGAAGAATTTCATCTCTTTGGGATCTTTAGAATCAAAGGGCTTCAAGATTACTATGGAAGGTGGAGTACTAAAAGTTGTATTTGGTGCACTTGTTATTATGAAGGGTATTCAACAGAGAAACTTGTATTTTCTAGATGAGAATACAATTACAGGGAGAGCAGCAGTTTCTGACAGTCCAGATGAGATTGTGTCTGATACTTCTAGATAATGACACATACGCTTAGGGCATGCGGGAGAGAAGGCTCTGCAAGGATTGGTGAAGCAAGGTTTGTTAAAAGGCGCCAAAACTGGAAAATTCGAGTTTTGTGAGCATTGCATTATGGGCAAGCAGACTAGAGTCAAGTTTGGGACAGCAGTTCATCGTACTCAGGGGACTCTAGATTATGTTTACACAGATGTATGGGGGACCTACCAAAGTTGCATCCTTGAGAGGTAAACATCGGTTTGTCACATTTATTGATGACTTCTCAATGCGAGTTTGAGTGTACACAATGCAACATAAAAGTGAAGTTCTAGATGTGTTTTTTCTACGAGACCCAGACTGGCAGAAAGATAAAAAAGCTCAGGTCAGATAATGGTGGTGAGTACAAATCAGATCCATTTTTGCAAGTATGTCGGGACGAGGGGATAGTTAGACACTTCACAATTAGAGATACGCCGTAACAGAATGGAGTGACAGAACGCATGAATTGTACTTTACTGGAGAAGGTGCGATGTATGTTGTCAAATTCTGGATTGGGCAAGGCATTTTGGGCTGAAGCAGTGACATATGCATGTCATCTCATCAACAGGTTGCCTGCAGCGGCAAATGATGGAAAAACGCCTATCAAGGTATGGTCTGGAAAACCTGCTACAGATTATGATTTCTTACATGTATTTGGTTATCTTGCTTATTTTCATGTCAAATAAACTAAGTTGGATCATATAACCATGAAAGCTATATTTTTGGGCTTTAGCACAGGTGTGAAGGGATACAGACTTTGGTGTCCAGATGAAAAGAAATTTGTTTTAAGCAGGGATGTGACTTTTGTGGAGTCTGAAATGATAAATCAAATGAAGTAGAAGAATTCTCAGAAGGAGAATACAAAAAATGAGATTTCGAAGCAGGTGGAGTTTGAGGCTCCAGTGGTTCCAATGAAGATTGTTCAGACAATTAATAGTCCCATAAGAGATTCGGGTGGTGAGGACTCAGGTTCAGTTGAGGAAGAAGCTCCAGTTCATGTAACCCCACAACAATCAGATTCTATTGCAGCCAGTAGACCTAGAAGAGAAGCTCGAAAACCTGTAAGATTTGCTGACTTGGTGGCTTATGCACTTCCAGTAGTTGATGATGATGTTCCACTAACTTACAGAGAAGCCTTGAAAAGTTCAGAAAATGTAGAGTGGAAGAAGGGAATGAATGAGGAGATGAAGTTACTTTACAAAAATCAGATTTGAGAGTTAGTACAACTTCCAAAGGGAAAGAAAGCAATCGGTTGCAAGTGGGTATACACAAAGAAGGAAGGTTCTTCAGGAAAGGACAGTGTGAGATTCAAGGCTAGATTGGTGGCTAAAGGCTATGCGTAGAAGGAAGGGATAGATTACAATGAAGTTTTTTCTCTCGTTAAACATTCTTCTATTCGAATTTTGCTAGCTTTGGTTGCTCAGTTTGATCTCGAGTTAGCACAACTCAATGTCAAAACTGTCTTCTTACATGGTGATTTGAAGGTTGTATAGTTTGAAACAGTCTCCAAGACAGTGATACTTTATGATGGAGCAAAAGTACACAAGAAGTCAGTTTGACCATTGTGTGTATTTTCGAAAGCTTCGTGATGGTTCCTTCATATATTTACTCTTATATGTAGATGACATGCTCATTGCATCTAAGAGCAAGGTGGAAATAAACAGGTTGAAGACTCAGTTGATGACTGAATTTGAAATGAAGGACCTTGGAGAAGCTAAGAAAATATTGGGTATGGAGATTAAAAGGGACAGAATGAAGGGAAAAATTTGTTTGTCACAAACACAGTATTTGAAGAAAGTGCTATAGTGGTTTGGTATGGATGAAAAAACAAAACCTGTAAGTATACCTCGGCCCCTCATTTCAAGCTTAGCGCTTTGATGTCTCCGAGAACAAATGAGGAGCGTGAGTATATGACTCAAATTCTGTATGCTAACGCAGTTGGTGCTCTAATGTATGCTATGGTGTGTACTAGGTCAGACATTTCACATGTTGTCAGTATGGTGAGCAGGTATATGCATGATCCAGGGAAAGGACACTGGTTGGCAGTAAAATGGATCTTGCGATACATTCAGGGTACAATAGATGTTGGGTTGATTTTTGAGAGGGATGATACGCTAAGTCAGCATGTGGTTGGATATGTGGATTCAGACTATGCTGGTGATTTGGATAAACGTCGGTCAACTAGGTTATGTCTTTACTCTTGCTAGAGGACCGGTGAGTTGGAGATCGACATTACAATCAACAGTTGCTTTATCTACTACTGAGGCAGAGTGCATGGCAGTGACAGAGGCTATTAAAGAGGCCATTTGGCTACATGGGTTGATTGAGGACTTGAGGATTGTTCAGGAGCACATTGAGGTCTACTGAGACAGTTAGAGTGCAATTTGTTTAGCAAAGAACCAGGTTCATCATTCTCGAACAAAGTATATTGACGTCCGTTTTCATTTTGTTCGAGAAGTTGTGGATGGATGTGATATTCTTCTTCAGAAAATTGGGACTGCAGATATGCTTATTAAGGTGGTGACTGGGGTCAAGTTCAAGCACTGTTTGGACTTCATCAATATCTCTCAGGTTTGAGCACCTTAGGGTGCATGGCGCCTAAGGGCGCATTTGGAGGCATCGTGGTTTATTCTTTTGTTTTTTGGATGGTCTGAAATTTTGACCCAATTTAAGGCTCGACCTGTTTTTGGTATTTTACCCATTTTCTCTTTATTGTAACTCTAATATAAAAGGGATTTTTAAGGGTTTTGTTCGTAAGAAAAAAAGAGAGAGAACAAGGAGCCGCTTTTTGGGAGTGTTGTGAAGAGGGTTTCCGAGTGATTGTTTGAGAGAAATCTCATTGTTGAATAAAGGAAATCATCGCTGCCCCGTGGACGTAGGCATCTTGCTGAACCACGTAAATCGTCTTTTTTTTTTTTTTCTTTATTTCGTTTGTTTTGATTTGCTGTTTTTGGATTCGTTTCACTTTGATTTGCATGCTTTCACACAACAGCAAAGTTCGAGCATCTTTATGAAGGCTTAAAAGAAGAGATCTAATCCGCAATATGGGATTCGGGTGGCAAATCACATTTTCAACCTTGAGGACAAGGTTGCAAATAAGGGGAAAGGAATGTAAGGACCCTAATATTGAAATCTTTTAACTTAAGAATAAAATAATTATATATTAGGTGAGATTATATATTGGGGGTTTGAGTCTTATAAATATGGTTGTTGTCTTGTTATGCATTATGAATATAATTAGTAGTTTCTAGTTTAAGAACAGGGAGGTACTGATCTCTCTCATATAGAAATCAAAAGGTCCAGATCTCTCTATAATGAGATACATCTTCTCCCATTTTCTATATTATTTCTTGTTTTTTAATCACGTAACTATTTGGGATTGTTACATATTTCCTGATGTTCTGCATACGCAGAATACAAGAAATTACGGACAGCTTCTGCCTCCCAAATCCTACCTTAAACTTCCCAACCCTAAGGGGCTTCTAAGCGGAGTGCATATGGAAAGACAGGAGTCCAAAAGTTTGCTGGTCCATTGAATGGCCTCATCAACTGGTGCATTTGGCGATGACGACTGACATCCAAAGAAACCCTAGATATTATCATAATTGCTCTATTTGCTTAGATAACATTCACTATATTTGTTGCATTGTTTCTCATGGCACCAAATCATTATTAACTGTGATTTATGGTATATATATGCAGGGCAGAGCTCTCATCATTGTGGAATACTATCAAAAATTGAAGCAAGTCTTCCAAAGGTGACACTCTATTACCTACATTGCACATACTTCAACCGCGGCATTGTATCTCAAATTAACACAGTTTTGTTTGATTCTCGCTTCTTCTCTACTTGGAAACATACATGATTATGCCTCTTTTCTTCACTCTTATGATTCAGTTACGAAGTGTTTTAGGCATCTCTATTCCTATTGAAAAAAATCACAACCAACAAATGATCAGTCACAGGAACTACATATTCTTTTCTAAACCATCCATTGGACCTCTGCTGTTACACGAGCTAATGATTGCAGTAAATCATCCTTGGGATTGTACTCCTCACTAAAAGGGTAGCCCCAATAATGCATATCAAGATGGATTTTTATGGTCATAAGAATCTTTTGAACACAACTATGGGGCAATCACCCAGAAGAAAGAATTGCTCATGTTTGGCTTGGATTGGCGCTTCCAAAATTGATTGGGGTTATTTATCAACCCAAACGTGATCTAAAAAAGCAAGTTCCAAACTTGAATACAGTAATATTGATTTTTTCATTTGTTTATCAGTGTTGATCTGATCCATTGGCCATTGGTATCTCTATTAATTGTTGCACATGTTCATCTTAACTTGTGGGGAAATTTTCCAGAAGAAAGAATGATTGTTTAGCACCATCAAAATGATATGAACTTTGGGCTATAGCCCTTTCAGTGGGTTGATGCCATGAATTGGAGATGCAGTGAAGTTTATAGGAAGCAATTGGTATGTATTAGACTACTGTAGAGTTTGACTATACCATTACCACTGTATGCTTGGACTATTTTTGACATATTGGGAATTGTATTTCTTTGACATGCGACATCTGCTTTGGATGCCTGTGTTGAAAAGGAAAGGAGCCTACATTAGTTTGAAGCATCAGTATTCTGTAATGAAGGAGCTTCCATAAAATTGCATAATTCAAAGTATTGGTAAATAAAGCATGCCTATCAGCTTGATACAGAGTTCCATGGCGCTCGAGTCTCTGATTTCTGCTTGATTGGATACTCATAGGCTCTGTTTGGTTAGCAAGAAAGGAAAGCAAAATGACCTGTCATTAACAAATAGTAGCAGAGATCCAAATCTACTTTTAGTTTATAATGCTGCTTGTAGAAGTGCTTTCAAAACTCAAGGGGAAAAGGGCATTACTCAAAAGCTCCCCCATTGACCTTTAAACACTAAAAACACTTTTTAGTTTGTAAATAATCCTTCTAGTAGAAGTGTTATTTCAGCATGACAAAACTAAGAGTGGAAAAGGGCATTACTCAAAAGCTCCTCCATTGACCTATAAATAATCTTACTTCTATGATAAAAGAAAAAAGTGTTTTTTAAAGCACTCAACTAAACCTCCATTAACCTGTTTTTGGTTTTCCTTTTTTTTAACATCTTTTACCAAGCCTCAAATCAAACTGCAAGACTAAACTCTACACAAAACATCAACTACAACGGCTGTTCATTTTACTATGAGATTTAAAATTTCCCCCTCATAAACCTAGCCCTCAGGACAGAACAGTCTTCAATCTCTCCAGCCTCCCTCACCCCAAACATAAAATCAGCGAGTGGGACAAAAGAGGGTTACAGTTCTCTTTCCCTCGAAAGAAAACATGTCCCCCTAAATCCCAACAACACCACTGCGATTCCATGTTCCCCAAAGTACCAGAGATGGACCCCACCACCCATCATGATCATTGATTCCCCCATTTCTAACCCTTTTTTTAGCGCTTTTGGGTTTTAATCATACTCATTTGGTTGTTCTTCAAAGTCTAATACAAAAGTCTTGACCATCCAAAGCAATGAGTTGGATCCGACGGTCATGATGACTTCCACATTTTGTTTGAGCTGGGGAAGCATCAGACTCCATGGTCAAGCCACGTGGATTGCATCCAAACCGCAAAGGTTATTTAGTTGGGTAGCTTGCATTCCACTGCGTTAGTAAATTGAATATCTTTGTCTTTAGACTTTCTATAAGGTGTAGTTTGCACTTTACATTTCCTTTTTCTAGAAACTATCGCTTAGGTGACCCCACCACCTCCTTAAAGGCTTTAGATTGTCTCTGGCGAAGGGTCCCACACCTGCTTATCCTTATCTTGGACGGTCTTCCCATCTGTGGGTCCCACCAAATATTTATGGTCATCTTATCGGATAGTGATATACATTTTAGGGTAATATGATCGGGTGAACTGAATTCGATTTATAAAGGTATGGACCGATGGAGTATTGCAGTTACAAAAAGTCTGCATGCATGCCACGTATAAGAAAATGGACTGTTTTTGGAAGCCGTACTGTTTAGATTAGAAATTAATATAAATCGTAAGGGACTAAATGCAGTTTAAGTTCCAAAGCCTTTGAGCAGTGTGCTAGAGTTCATTCCCCAACAACGCCATCATTTTCATACCCCGCGTGCCATCGATTTTGCCACCTGTACAGTTGTGGGTCCGACAAAGTGGGACCTTGAAATTGATCAAAACCGTTCATTTAATCTCATTTCTAGACCCAAGATCATCCAGAAAAAAAAGAAAAAAAGAGCCGTGATAAGTTTACCCGGAAATTCATTTACAAACCTAAGATCAGACCTCATTGGTCTAATTCCCTCTTAAATACCTACTACCGTAATATTAGACCTCATTGGTCCAGCCCCCTCTTAAATACCTACCCACCATCTGGTTTTTTTGTTTTTTATTTTTTTCGATATGAGACACGTTAGGCCCCAACCCCCACAATCTGAATGGTTATTGATAGGTCATCCGATCAAATGTACTTCATGGCTAACTGACCATGTAGTATGGTAGCCTGCGAGGTACTGGATTTTAATCTTTCTAGTTTTTGGCAAAACCGGTTACAACTAGAGAAAAATACGTACCTTCTACTTAACGGTGTAACCGGCCAAAACAGTAATTCTATTTCACATGGCATGATCTATGTGTCAAATGTCATGCCATGTATGAACAGAAACAACGCCTAGATGGACAAGGCAGCATGACGACACGTATCACTTTATTTCTAACGTGCGCCTCCCATTTATTTGTCGTGAATAAGAAGCGTGACAAACGGTCAAATTTCAGACGCAAATGCTAAGAAAGATAGAGAGAGAAAGAAAGTGCCATTAAAGAGCAGGTGAAGAACAAGCTATAAGCCCAAATCCGAGAAAGCCGAGGCTCTGCAAGCCTCGTAAAACACGTGCTAAAGTGCGCCACCTTGACATTCTCTCCTACTACTGTACTCCCCACTTTTCTGCTTTATCTGAGGTTTTCAGTACTGTTTTCGTGTTCTCTGCTTTTCTCTTTTCTTTTTTTTCATCTCTCTCTTTCCAACAGTTTAAAGCTGCTACGGGGCTCTCTATAAACAGAATAGGAGGGGGGGGTGCGTAGATTAAGAGAATACGCACACTTGGTCCGAGCAAAAGAGGCTCCAGAGAGAGAGACGAAGCTTTGTTGGTTCCATTCATGGAAAGGCGAGGCAAGATGGAATCAATATCATGACTCGTTCATCGAAAGGTCGGTATCTTTTCTCCTGTTGCAAGATAAAACAAGCACTCGAGAATTCGACCACTCATCCTTCGGTCCGCGTGCGTGATGCAAAACTCGCTTTTTTTCTCTCATCAGTTGAGGAAGGCCCACTTAGATATCAGTCTCTTTTTGCAGGTTTTGTTCCTCAGTTTGGATATTGAGGCGTGGTTTCTGTCCAATTGGATTGTTTTTTTGGAACCAGAATGAGATTCTGTGAGGTGGGTTTATGGAATTTCTACATTTTTTGAATGGATATTAGATTTTGTGAGGGGGGTGTTGGGGAGTTTTATGACTTTTTGAAAGAAAGATGAGATTTTTGGGAGTTGGAGTGCTGGGTCTCAGCTCAAGGAGAGGTTTTTTCAACTGGGGTTTTGGATTCTAAGGTTTTAGTGGAGTTGGTCTAGATCAATGGGGTCTTGTGTTGTGTTTTTCTAGTTTATGTAGCGACAAACATGGCCGTTATTGAAGAAAAGATCAAAACAGGAGGGTCGGTGAATGGTGCAGCAACTCTGTTCGAGGAGATGAAGATGTTGAAAGAGTTTCAGGATCAGTGTGGTTCGTTTATTTCATAAATTTCTTTGATTGCTTCAGTTAGCTAGCCTATAAATAACTACAGAACGGAAGTTCTGAAGTTTTCATTGAACATTGGTTGCGATTTACTGGTTATATGTAACAGTGTCAGGAGCTCCTTGTGACTTTTTCATCTTTTTTTCCCTTACTAACTTACCAGTAATCTTTACATTATACCATGTTTAGGTTCGTTTCTTGTTGCTTTCAGGGGCGAGGAAGGCCATAAATTCGGAGCTTTGGCATGCCTGTGCTGGACCTCTTGTTTCCTTGCCTCAAGTCGGAAGTCTTGTATACTACTTTCCCCAAGGACACAGCGAACAGGTTTGTGTTTTTTTGCTCCTCTGTAGAGCTGCTTAGCAATTGGTATTCACCTTATAATATGCTACACTGTATTTATTAGCGGTTAATGCCGTATAGTGTATACCATTTAAAAGCAGAAAGTAAGAAAGATAAAAGATGAAGTTGATTTGGAGAAACTAAGTTCATTAACTAATGCCAGTTATGCCAGGGAAGTGTCGTTTATGAATTTTGCAATAATGAAGTACGGATCTGAAAATCATCATCATCATCATCATCATCAATCCTTATCCCAAATATGTGGGCTTGACACATGACTCTTGTTTCGTCATTATGTTATATTAAAAGTCATATAACTTCGATTAAGTTGCGTGTTAGGAATAAACCTGGACCCAAATATTTATTCCATCCAAGTTTCTTCTTTCATTGAAATGCCATCCGTTGACCATAAATATTCCAGTTGAAGCCCAATTGCTTGTCAGCTTGCAAACTATTAGCAACATCACCCTTGAGGGACTTTCTTTTTTATGCGGTGATGTCCAAGAAGCCTTTTCGTCAGCTACTAGGATTAGACTTGACGAGCTACACTCCTTGCTATTAGCAACATCACCCTTGAGGGACTTTCTTTTTTATGCGGTGATGTCCAAGAAGCCTTTTCGTCAGCTACTAGGATTAGACTTGACGAGCTACACTCCTTGGTAGACCAATACCTTCAAAAGCATCAAGGTGCTGAGTTGGACTGAGTTGAGTTATTTTTTGAATTCTTTGAGTTACTCGACCCGGCTAACTTCCGACTGGAATTTTCAGGTTTCGAGTCATGTTTCAAGCTAGTAACAAATTCCTCAGCAGAACTATGAGTCTGCCAGCCGCCTATTTATTTGTTGCAAGCTCGTTCATGTTATTTGGTACCACTCTTACTCGAGATGGGTAAGCTTGGGATCCCCCATGGTATTATGGACGTTTTGTGGTAATGGAGGGATGATTATTTGTCCCTTAGAGGGAGAATCTGAAGGGGATTAGATTCAATCCAACAACCCCATCTAGTTTGCACTCAACAAAGCGAGACAGGATTATGAGAACAACAAGCCTTGCATCTACTTGTTCCTGGATGAGTTGGGATTTCTCCACGTATGGGATTTCTCACTTACTCTGATAAAGCTAGACCCTTAGTCTACCTTATGTTATTAAACGGGTTTAGAGAATTCTTACTCTCTCTTATCTTTGTTTCATTGCTTTCACTTAATTTATAAAGAGTTACAATGGTTTTGAAAATCAAAAACAGAGTAATCTAAGGAGCTGTCTAAGGAGCCGTTACAGAGTAATCTAAGGAGCTGTACAAGGAAAAATACTAACAACAGTAGAGAGTTGCTATCTTAGGAAGATTGAGATGTTTCTCCAGTATCTTGAGGATTTGAATGAGAAGATCCGTTAATACCCCCCTGCAAGCAGAGCGTGGCTGAAGAGATAACGCAAAGCTTGGACCGCCATAGCTCTAGGAAATTGTGAGGTAAGCTCTTGGTAAAGACATCGGCTAGTTGTTGCTCAGAGGGAATAAAAGAAACACGAAGAGACTCGGCTGTTACCTTTTCCCGAACAAAATGGTAATCAAGCTCAATGTGTTTGGTGCGTGCGTGAAAGACGGGATTTGAGGCCATTTGAGTTGCACTCATATTATCACAGTAGATAGTAGGAACATCTAATTGGGAAAGACCAATGTCTTGCATCAAGAATGATAACCATGTCACTTCAGCAGCAGCAGCAGCAAGCGATCGGTATTCGGCCTCTGCGCTGGACCGTGCAACAGTGGGTTGCTTTTTGGCACTCCAGGAAACACAATTTGAACCGATAAATACAGCATAGCCGGAGGTAGAACGGCGTGTGTCTGGGCAACCAGCCCAATCAGCATCGGAATAGCCAGTTAAAGTGAGAGACGACTTGGATGATATGAATAAACCTTGATCAATGGTGCCTTTCAAATATCGTACAATACGCTTCACAGCCTTCATGTGTAATGTCGTTGGAGCATGCATGTGTTGGCAAACTGAATTTACACTGTATGCCAAATCTGGGCGGGTAAACGTAAGGTATTGAAGGGCGCCAACAATACTTCGATACTCAGACGGATTAGATAGAGCTTCACCATTTGAATTCAGTCGTTGACCCACAACCATTGGGGTAGCAAGAGGCTTACAATCATTCATTTCCAATCTGGATAAGAGATCTCTGGCATATTTCCCTTGTGATAGAAATATTCCATTTGAAGTAGGAAGGACCTCGATACCCAAGAAATAGTGGAGTGGTCCGAGGTCCTTCATGGCGAATTCACTTCCCAATTGATTTATATATGAGTGTAAAAGGGAATCATCATCGGATACCAAGATGATATCATCAACGGATAGTAAAAGAATGATAAGGTGACCATCTAAGTGTCGCACAAACATAGAGTTATTTGCAGAACTGCAAATAAAGTTAAGAGATAAAAGAAATGTGCGAAACCTATCAAACCAAGCTCTGGGGGCTTGTTTGAGTCCATAAAGAGCACGATGAAGACAGCAAACATAGTCAGGATGTTGGGAATCAGTGAAGCCAGGTGGTTGTTCCATGAACACCTCCTCTTTGAGATAGCCGTGCAAGAAAGCATTCTTGACATCTAGCTTCCGCATAAACCAACCATTTATAGTCGCAATAGAGAGAATAGTTCTAATTGTTGCTGATTTAACAACGGGACTAAATGTTTCCTCAAAATCAACACCCTCTTCTTGAGTGTACCCCTTTGCCACCAAACGTGCCTTATGGCGTTCAATAGAACCATCAGAAAGAAACTTAGTTTTAAATACCCATTTGGAGCCAATGATATTCATATTTGATTGACGTGGGACAAGGCTCCAAGTGTTGTTGGAGTGAAGAGCATCAAGTTCGGCTTGCATTGCTGCACGCCAATGAGGTAGTTTTAGAGCTGTACGAACGGTTTTAGGTTCAGCGGACATGTCAATGGCAGCTAACAGACATTGCTGATTATGAGCAAAATGAGTGATAAATCGAGGAGGAAGAGGGTGGCAAATTGAGATAAGAGCATTCCGTAGACGTGTGGACTTGGAGCGAGTTAGCATGGGGTGCGTATTTTGATCAGATGGGATAGGAGTGTTAGAAATAAGAGGTGATAGAGCAATGGAGATTTCACCACCAGGAATATTTTCAAGTGATTGGGAGATTGGGACAGGGGAGGTAATATCCGTATTGGAGCTGTTGGGTGTGGAGGAGAAACTAACTGTGCCATGAGTGCAAGGAAGGGTTGTGTTTGATGTAGTCACGTCAATAGTAGATGGGTTAGAATGGGTTGGACTTGGAGAGAAATCAAGTGAGGGGAATAAGAGAGGGTCGTGTGAAAGAGTGGTTAAGTTGGGAGTTTGAGAGTGAGTAGGTGCAGTGGTGTGTGTGGAGGTATGAGGTACAGTAGGAGGATTAATCAAGTCTGATTGTGGAAGAATAATGTTTTGTGATGAAGAGAGAGGAGGAGAAATGGAAGAATCATGTAGTGAGAGGGGTGGCAGAGGCTCATGTACAAGTGGGTGTGTATGCGGTATTATTGTAGGAGGTGAAGAAGAATTTAAGGCAGTGGATGGAGGGTCTGTCCAAGCAACCAAATCACCCGGGAGTGAAGAGGAGGTGGATGAGATGTCAGTCTTGGAGTATGGAAATACACTCTCATCAAAAACAACGTGGCGCGATATATAAACACGACTGGATTTGGGGTCTAGACAACGAAATCCCTTATGATGATCGCTATATTCAAGAAATACGCATGGGGTGGACTTAGGAGAGAGTTTGTGAGGCGAATAATCGCGAAGGTATGGAAAACATTTGCATCCAAAGATGCGTAGCAGGGAATAATTTGGAGCGAAACCATATAGAATAGAGAACGGGGATTGATCTTGTAGAAGAGAGGTAGGCATTCTATTAATTAGATATGTTGCTGTAAGAAATGCCTCAACCCAAAGTGTACATGGAGCTTGACTTTGGAAAAGAAGCGTGAGGCCGGTCTCGGTTAGGTGACGATGTTTACGCTCAGAAGTCCCATTTTGTTGAGGGGTGTGAGGGCAAGAAACTTGTCGAATGATGCCACAGTTTTCAAGGTGATGTAAAAAGGAATGAGATGAATATTCACCACCACCATCGCTATGGAATACTTTTATCTTGGTGTCGAATTGATTTTCGACCATTTTTTGAAATTTTAAAAGCAACCAAAAACCTCAGATTTTTTGCGAAGAGGATAGAACCAAGTAAATCGAGAATGATCATCGACAAAAATTACATAATAGCGAAACCCAGAGGGAGAAGGCACCGGGGATGGACCCCAAACATTAGAGTGAATTTTATTGAATGGTTTAGAACTAGAATATCCATGAGAAGTAAAAGGCAAACGACAACTCTTTCCCAACTGACATCCGTCACAAACAAATTTTTTTTTATTGAAATGATCTACTTGAATAGCATCTTGGTTGTGGAGGAGATGAATGATCCGCTCTGTAGGATGTCCAAGACGTTGGTGCCATTTTTCAGTAGAAGCTTTAGTGGAGGAGAGAGACGCAGTGGAGAGAAGAGCGACTTTATTTGTGTGAAGGACGTAGAGATCTTGGTGTCTATGCCCCATCCCCAGAAGAGTTTCCTTGGTCCGATCCTTGATCAAAAAACCAGAGTGTGAGAAGACAAAGTAACAATTGAGTTGTTGACACAGTTGGCTCACTGATATAAGATTTTTTTTAATACTAGGTACAAAGAGAACATCACTTAGATTGAGATAGCCATGGGGTGTGAAAAGAGAGACATTACGTATGTGTGTGATGGGAAGGAAAGACCCATCACCAACCATAACTTTGCTATGACCAGTATAGGGGTGAATAGAAGAGAAAATACCTTGGTTGCTGGTCATGTGGGATGAAGCGCCTGTATCTGGATACCACTGAGAGTCGGACGGATCAGATATGGTGAGAGTGGCAAGAGCTTGCGAGGGAGAGTTGTTTATGGATTGAGAGCCGGTATAGGATTGGTTAAATCTGTGCCAACAGTTGAGAGCACTATGGCCGAGTTTTCTGCATACTTGGCATTGAATTGGAGGAGGTCCGAGCAAACCAGGGTTAGTGCGAGCCTTGTCATCAGAGTGGTGATGTCGGTGATTGGGTCTACCTCCAATGTTCCGGTTATTTTTACCGGTGTACTTGCTGTTGCGATTGTTGTTGGTGTTGGCAAGAAAGACTGAATCAATAGGACGATTCTCATTGGTGCGAATCTCTTGGCTGATGAGATTCGGGATGAGGTGATCATACGAAGGAATTGATGGTTTTGCCAAGATTGAAGTAACAAAAGCTTCATACTCAGATCCGAGTCCATGTAGAACCCTAAAGACTTTGTCTTCATCAGATACCGGGCGTCCAATAGCGGCGAGATTATCACAAAGAGTTTTGAAACGACGAAGGTAGTCAGAGATGGTTGAGGTTCCTTTCTTACACATTTGTATTTGGTGTCGTAATTGGTACTCACGGGCTTTGGATTGTTGCGCATAGTTATTTGCAAGAGCGGTCCATACAGCATGGGCGGTGGTGAGTCCTACCACCTCACAAAGTACCTCTTCCGATAAAGTTGCATTTATCCAACTGAGAAGCAATTGATCGGTCTGAATCCATCGGACGTAGAGAGGATTAATTTCAGTAAGATCACCAGCACTGTTGGCAATAAATTGAGTTGGAGATTGGAGGGAGCCATCGACATAGCCCATCAGGTTTTGGCTGCGGAGAAGAGGGACGAATTGACTTGTCCATAGCAAATAATTGGTAGAGTTTAGCTTGACTGAGATGAGGTTTAATATGGAGGAAATAGTGATGGTGGGAATGGAGGAAGTGTTTGCTGAATTAGATAGAACAGATGAATTGTTTGCTGCCATTTGTGGCAAGAGAATGAGAAAAGCAGTAGATGGTGAGGGAGGGTGGGAAGAAAGAGGCTTGAAAGAGAAGCAGGGGAAGGACGACTAGATCTTTAGATGATCTAGTAATGGCTATGATACCATAAATGGGTTTAGAGAATTCTTACTCTCTCTTATCTTTGTTTCATTGCTTTCACTTAATTTATAAAGAGTTACAATGGTTTTGAAAATCAAAAACAGAGTAATCTAAGGAGCTGTCTAAGGAGCCGTTACAGAGTAATCTAAGGAGCTATACAAGGAAAAATACTAGCAACAGTAGAGAGTTGCTATCTTAGGAAGATTGAGATGTTTCTCCAGTATCTTGAGGATTTGAATGAGAAGATCCGTTAATAGTTATAGACGGGATCCGTTCTTAGGTTGTTTCATGTATTACCAGTTTTTCCTTATTAGGAGGAGTAATGTGTAGCAACATTATTGACATTATAAGGAATTGGTGGCCGATTGCTACATTCAAGCCTTATAATGCTAGTTGGAGGACTACCATGTGCAATATCTATAAGTTGAACTTTGATGGCAGTTCCTTGGGCAACCCAGTTCGGCAGGCGTTGGTTGAATAATTAGAGATAGTGGTGTGATGGTCCGGCTTAAAAATTCAAGCCGATAGGCATGGTGACCTAGAAGCATGCTTAGTCTTTGTCTCTTTGAGGCAGGACCTCACTCTTGCTAGGCTTCACACCCTCTTATCATTGTGAGTGACTCGCATAACACCATTTTGCGAGCAGCGAGAGGCTGGAGGATAACTACCCTTGGAAATATGCTCATGTCATTATTGTAATTTCGGCTTTGTTAATCCAAGGGAACCTTGGTTTTTTGGACCCCCAAATCTGCAAATCCCGATGTCTAAGAAGGGGGTTGAGCAAGGACAATTTGGTGTGTGATTCCTCTACTTGTGGGGAATAATATAGGTGCTTTGTTGCTTTCTCTTTTTTAATGTGGACAACTTTGTTGGGGGTACCACTGTCTTTCTGTGGTACCCACTGTCATTTTGTTTCCTTGTATCTCATATTGTTTGGTAGTTAAAATATTGGACTTTTATTGATTAAAAAAAAACCCTCAATAGTTCCCAGTCGCCCTACCAAATATCTCTGTCCATTTAATTCTCCTAGTGCCCCTCCCGCTCTTCTTGACAACCACACTCACTTACATATTCTCACCTTTTAAATAAGCTTGTACCATTGGCCTATCCATAGAGAGTCTGAAACCCGAGTCATAGACCAACTAAGAATCTTTCCAAATTATATCCTCACAATGAGAACCCCAAGAGGGAACAAGGGGCACACTAGTAGTTTCTTTTTCAATAACTCCAGGCATAATTGATAATTGAAATTCTCTCACAATTGAGGCAATCATCAACATGGAAACCTTAAATTGAGTACTTCTTTCCTAGTTTCTGGACTTTATGTTTTCGAGGACTATCGCCCTCTAAGCTTCTCCCATCATCACTCAGATGTACGCAAAGACTTTCTTTTTCAATAATCCACCTCTGGATAAACAGTATCAATGAAGTTTACCTCTAATTCTTCCCAAAGATCTATGAATCCCAACAATGTGCTATCTTGATTCAGATGAAAATCGGTATGAAGGAACAATTTGTCCTATTGTTTTTTTCAAAAGAAAGATCCTCCGTGTGACTGCCATTCCGCTGTTGCTTATTTGAGAAATCTATCAACCCATGATGGAATACAAATTAATGCTTCTAAGCTTCCTTTTGCGTCTGGAATCTCTGCTAATTGCTTAAACGATTGTGCATTGGGTGTAGCTTTCCGAGAAAAAGACTACTTTCTCCTATATGCAAGGAACATGTGAAAGATTAATTGGATGTAGATCTTTCCCGCAAGCCTTCTTTCCCCAGAGACGATTGAGAAATACAAGATTCTGCACAACAATATCAAAACTCTCCAATGTCAGGTCAAGGAACATTAGTCATGGTTGATTATCTTGACCATTGGTTATAGTAGAATTAGAAAAACAATTAGCTTGCCCTCATTTCATATTTTATCACTTTTGAACTCTCTATTCTCGCATGTTGATGCTCGGCTATGAACATTAGGAAAAAAGCAATGCAGGGTAATAGGGAGGAGGTCCAGTGTTATTTCCTTTGTTATCAGAGGGAGAATCAGAAGCAAGAAATGGGTTACAAGGCTCACAAAATCCTTGGGAAATGAGAAGCAAAAATTGAGATATGGGCACCTCAAGGTCCTCAACACCATTATGTTAGCATGGTTATCCATACCTTAGATTTTTCCTTACATGAGATATGTGTGGAGAACATGTGGCTTAGGTTCCAATCCAACGGTACTTGCTCAGGGTTTGCACCCTACTATGTAGACGGGTCTATCACCATCACGGCCCACATACATAGCCCTCTTTGAATACTAAATGAGACATATTCAAAGTGAGTTTTTAGGAAGCGTGGATTCATCTTTCTAGGAAGCGGTGTTATTTCATGGCTTAAGTTCCCACGAGCATTCATCTTTCGTATTCATAAGCCTAAATGCTCAAATCCGTTTAGCTACCAAATATCATCACATTTTTGCTTTTGAGAATATTGAAAGGTACCAAACCTAATGGTTAGGTAATATATGGTCTATATGGGTGCTGTGGTACTTTTTAGTTTTTGTCTGTATGAGAGTAAATTTAGGTATCATCCCAAATATTTTGCAGCTGCATGGTTGAGTTGTTTATGTTTGTTTTGTCATGACTCTAAATTTAATTGGAAGGTTTCGTTTGTTTCAACAGGTAGCAATTTCAACTAAAAGAACAGCAACTTCACATGTCCCTAACTACCCAAATCTCCCATCTCAGTTGATGTGCCAGGTTCACAATGTTACACTACATGTACGTGTTGGTAGCTGATATATATATATTTGTTTTGGTTTTTAGATGTCATATGCTTCTTAGAGATCTTCTCTGGTTTTTACCTCTTGTTTGTATATTATTTGAGTTCCTAGGCTGACAAAGAAACAGATGAAATCTATGCCCAAATGAGTCTTCAGCCAGTTAACTCTGTAAGCTCGGTTTACTGTTAATTCAGATTGTACATTTCTTGTAAGCTGCATTTATATTGTTAAGTTTCCAAAATCAAAAGGGTTTTAAAATACAACTGGAGCTTGAATATAGTTGAATTTTGGGTACTATTTTCTAACCATATACAATCCTCTCTCTCTCTCTTGCTTTTAAATTAGGAAAAAGATGTCTTCCCCATCCCAGACTTTGGGCTAAAGCCCAGCAAGCATCCAAGTGAGTTCTTTTGCAAGACTTTGACAGCAAGTGACACAAGCACGCACGGTGGCTTCTCAGTGCCCCGAAGGGCAGCAGAAAAGCTCTTTCCCTCATTGGTGAGTTTTTTAGTTGAACGAGAAAACCCTATTAGTTGTGCTGGGAGAGTGATGCTGCAATCAATTTCACAGCTTGATTTTCTCATCTTGTTGATCTATTGCAGGATTTTTCAATGCAACCTCCAACGCAGGAGCTTGTTGTTAGAGACTTGCATGATAATTCATGGACATTTCGACATATATACCGTGGTGTGGATGCTTTTATACTTTTAAGTTATTTGTGTGCTTATTTGTGTGGAAAATCAATATACATTGACAGTTAAAAGACTTAGAATATGGTTTCATTCTCCTGAGCAATTGTTATTATTTTTAAGTTTAGAGATCTGATATGTGGATTTGCATTTTATTTGTTAATCTTCAATTTATTTTACTTTTATGTTTTTATGTAGGGCAGCCGAAGCGACATCTTCTTACAACTGGTTGGAGTTTGTTTGTGGGTTCTAAAAGGCTTAGAGCGGGTGATGCTGTTCTATTTATTAGGTAACCATGAGTCATTTACCTAGGTTCTTTCAGAGTGGATAAACTATTGAACAAGGATTAAAAATATGGTTTCGGGGGATGTATCGGTCCCAACCGAAACGGTATCGGTTTCGGACAATACATATAATTTTTTCTTTTTTAAGAAAAAATATAAAATTAAATTAGATTAAAAAAACTCAAATGAGTTATAAAAACCAAATATAAAGTAATGAGAAACGACTCAAAAATAAAGTAGCAAACACAATTACACTACACAATGAATTAAAACATAAATAATTAATAAACGATATGTATTGCCCGTTTCGTATCGGAATAAATATCGTACAGGGGACTACCAATACCTATACGTATCGCCCGTTTCGTATCGGTTTTGGCGATTTTTATTTCCATGCTATTGAATGCTTTTCTACATCATGTAATGGAATAATTCTCATATGGCTGATAAAAAAAAATTCCTATATTAGCCTCAAACCTGTAAAGTGTTTCAATTGAGTGATGGGAGTGAACCGAATACACTGTATTCTAAGTTTAGCCTTTTTTTAGTTCTACTTGGTTAAAACTCACTGGTGACTAGGCTGGGTTCTTACTCTCCATGCTTTTCTGAATTTTAGTATTACTTGCTGAAATTAATTATCAAAAGCAGAAATTCTATTACCCACTGGCACCTCACAGCCAACCACCCCTGCCAAATCTACCCTCACAACCGCCACCTTCACCCTCACCCTCACCAGTGACCACAATTATCACCTCCACCTCCATGGATCCACTTCCCACTATCACCACACCGACCTCCCACTACCCACCAATTCATTACCACCATCACCACCCACCACCTCCATCTTGACCACTCCCCACCACCATGCCTACACCATCACATCAACCCCTCTTACTGCCACCCTCACCACTACCACCACCCCCCGGCACCATACCATGTAACTTGTGAAATTGAATATCTCCTTGTGACTTGATAAGAAGTCGCAATTTGGTGAATTTTAATGATACCTTTTTAGCCTCTAATTATATGGGAAATGATCTCAATGGGATAAACTTGATCTCATTAAAATCTATTCCTTCTTATTGTAAAAAAAAGGGATGAGAAATCACAGTTATTGGTGGGTGTGAGGCGTGCAAATCGTCAGCAAACAGCATTGCCATCATCAGTTCTCTCTGCTGATAGCATGCATATTGGAGTCCTTGCAGCTGCAGCTCATGCTGCTGCTAATCGAAGCCCATTTACGATATTCTACAACCCAAGGTATGTTTGTTATACATTCTTTTGCCTGTTTTGTGTTTTCCAAAATATATATATATATATATATATTTAATCATATTATCTTTACTACATATGCATAGGGCATGCCCTTCGGAGTTTGTCATTCCTTTGGTCAAATATCAAAAAGCTGCATACAGCAACCAGATTTCAGTGGGGATGAGATTTGGAATGATGTTCGAGACGGAGGAGTCGGGTAAGCGCAGGTAAATAACTGGATCACCAAATTCAATTTCGTTTTTTTTTCTACTTTGGAGATGATATAGAACTTGTTTCTTCATTGCAGTTAGCTTTGATGTAGATTGGTGTCACTTGTCGTACAAATATCTTTAAATTACTTGGTCTTTGTAGAATTACTCTTGAAAGTATAGAATTATTACAAATAAGCTTTAAATCTTTTGCGCTCATTCGATACACAGTCAAGACATGCATAAATTAATGTTGGAAAAGCAGATCCATGCCTATTTTTATTGCTCTAAGACCTTACATGAATATTTATTTCCTTGACACGGGTCATCATTTTCTCATCCTTTTTGCAGATATATGGGTACAATAGTAGGTATTAGTGACTTAGATCCACTGAGGTGGCCTAGTTCCAGGTGGCGTAATCTTCAGGTAAATAAGGCTATTTCTGAAATACATATTTGAATCTGTCTTTTAACCACAAGGTTGGATCTTCAGATCCTACGAACCAATAACAAGCCAGGATTTGTTGGTCTGTTTTGGTGATTTAACCGTTACATCTTTGTTTTATTAACAGGTAGAATGGGACGAACCTGGATGTAGTGATAAACATAACAGGGTTAGTTCATGGGAAATTGAAACTCCTGAAAGTCTCTTCATTTTTCCATCCCTGACTTCAAGTCTCAAACGACCGTTCCATCCTGGATTCGTGGGTAGGTTCTTGTTTTTTATTGTCTATGAATGTGCAAGTTTGTGCTGAGCTAGGCACTTGCACTTGCTACAGAGTAATTCTTTTTATGAGAATTACTGTCTCTAATTTTTCGTAATAGTGTTGATGATTTACTTGGAGTGTCTATTGCTGAGGTTTCAGGAGCAGAAGCTGAATGGGGGAATTTGATCAAAAGACCTTTACTGCGTTTTCCAGGAAATGGAAGTGAAGATCTTCCATACCCCTCAGTTTCAGGTCTTGGATCAGAACAATTAATCAAGATGCTACTCAAACCTCAGAGTGTTAGTCCCATTGGAGCTTCTTCATCTTTCTTACCAGGCTGTGGAAATGAGGGAACTCCGATTCGAGTGACAGAGACACCGATCCAGACAATGCCCCAACCAAAACGTCATCTTCCTTCTTCTGAAAATACTTTGCTACAAAATCAGAATCCTTCTCAGCTCAGTCTGAACCAAACCCATGCCATGGACTCATATTTAGTATCACAGAGACATACACCTGGGAAAGTCCAACCTCTAAATAATTTTGAAAGTCATACACCACCCAAAACCCTGATTGGGCCATTGGAAATTACACCTATGGTTCCAGCAGATAATCTAAACCAGTTAATTTCCACGGGGCAGTGCAATGAAGAAAAATTGGTTGCGAGCCCTCTGAATCCACAGAACCTTGTAAACCAACTATTATTCCTGAACCAGGGTCCATTTCAATTGCAGTTTGAAGCAAATACTATCCACCCACAGCAAATTGATGCACCCCAATTGGAGACAAATAACCTAAACAGTTTACTTCCATACCCAGCTAACCTCGTATCTCCGTACTTGGACACTGATGATTGGATCTTGCCCCCTTCTACTTGTCAATCTCTTGCTGGGAATCTTAGATCACCCGGGCCTTTGTCTGTGTGTGGCAAAGAAGTAACATCAATAGTGTACCCAGAAACAGTTAATCAATCCCTGTCTTCATTGGGACAAGAAATATGGGGTCCCCAGATGAATTACCTCAGATATTTATCCCAAGCAGACCAAGTTGCTCCATGCCCTCAGCAAGATCCAACTGCCCTTCAAAGTGTCTCTAATTCATGTGGACTGCGAGATTTGTCAGAGGAGAGCAAAATTCAGGGTGAAATTCACAAGGGTCTTCATTTTGATTTAAGCAATGATGGAAGCACTATGGTAGATCCTTCTGTTTCTAGCACTGTTTTGGATGAGTTTTGGACATCGAGGGATTCCGGTTTCCAGAACCCTTCAGAATGTTTAGTTGGCAACTTCAGTTCAAGCCAGGATCTTCAGTCTCAGATAACCTCTGGAAGTTTGGCAGATTCTCAGGTTTTCTCTCTGCCTGAGTTCCCAGACAACTCAGGAGGTACATCCTCAAGCAATGTGGATTTTGATGAGAATTGTCTACTGCAGAAAGGCTCGTGGCAACAAGTACCCCCACCTCTGCGAACCTATACAAAGGTATGAACTCTGGACCATCTTCAATAGAGAATAATATCTGTGCTTATATATATATATATAGTGTTAGAACCTTGATCTTGATGACGATCATTCAGACCCACTGAAGATGGACAAGTGGCAGTGATTGTCAATCAGAAAAAAAAAGGTATGGATTGTCGTAGGTAGAGGTGTCAAATGTCAATGGGCCGCTCTGGGCCTTAGTCCCGGAAGCCATATGCTATACTTCTAACCGAGCTGGCATGGCCCGACAAGATTCTTATTTAGCTTTTGAAACTTAGGTGGGATTGGCCCGAGTCCAGCATGGCCCGTTGACACCCCTAGTCATAGGCCTAAGAAACAACAGGTATATCCATGGCGTGTTGTGTTATAACTGGTTCAACAAATCTAGAGAAATAAGAAAAAAAGAAGCCAAGCATTCACACAAAAGAGACAAGATATACGTGGTTCGGCAACGTCCACAGGAGAAAACGGCAAGAAATCCACTAAGAATACTGGAGAAAAACAGTGTACTCAAGCTCTCTCGAAACCCTTTTCAGAAACCCTCGAAAAAACCCCTTATTCCACATCCTCAAAGAAAATCCTTTATATATCTAGGGTTACAACGAGAAGACAAAACAGGTCAAAATTTCGCCCGGGGGCTTAGGCCCCAGATCGGGTCACCCGGGTCGCACACCGGGTCATCATGGGTCCGGGTAAGATCCATACCAACTTCCTAACAAAAACCCTTACACAAAATTTGAGCCAAAACTCACATGTTTTGCATATCTACACGTATTGGCTACAGACTTGAACAGTTAGTGTAACATAGCAGGATAGATAGGACCCACGCATCTGGTGGGTTTCATCCCCTCGGCAAGTGTGCGACCTGTAAAACACCAATGGGTTTGAATTCCATTTCATGAGTTTTGGGTTTCTTGTCCTAAACCTTTTTAATGTTACAATTGATGTTAGAATTCATATTGGGCTGACAGGTCCAAAAGCTGGGATCCGTTGGGAGGTCAATTGATGTTACAAGATATAAGAACTATGATGAACTATGTTCTGCAATTGCATGCATGTTCGGACTAGAGGGTCTGCTCGATGATCCAAGAGGTCCAGGGTGGAAACTTGTTTATGTGGATTACGAGAATGATGTTCTTCTTGTTGGGGATGATCCTTGGGAGTAAGTCTTATCTCTTTTTGTAAGTTTGTGTGCCGAAGTGCTTGTTCTTTTCTCCCATTTAAATATACAAGTATATGTATTATGGTGACTATGCACATACAGGGTGGAATGCTATCAATGGTCTCATCTAGGAAATGTCATTTCCTACTACTGAGATTTCATATATAGAACCTAATGAACTTTGTGTCCCAACCACCTGTTGTGAGGCATGTTTTTTAATATGTCATGTCTGTAGATTATGGTATTTGCATGTGCCATCATATGAGGCACTTCCTTGTTTGCTCATGCTGTTGATCACTCCCATTAGTAGCACTTGCTACTTTTTAAACTTAATCGAAAAGCCATAATCCGACCTGGGCAAATTTGGGATACTCCTGAAAATAAACAGACAAGTGCTTTCCTTTGAATATATCCTTTTTTATTGAGAATTTGATGCATTTATCAGGTTAGCGGTATTGCTTTTACTGCTATGCTACAAGTGGTACTTTTTGTTGGAACGACAAGTTCTATAGATTTCCCATTTCATCAGCATATAGCTTGATTTCAATGCTAGTTTCTGATTGCCTTGATTTCAATATATGTGTACAGGGAGTTTGTTAGCTGTGTGCGCTGCATCAGAATTCTATCACCGTCTGAAGTTCAGCAAATGAGTGAAGATGGAATGCAGCTTCTCAGAGGCCCCCCCATTATGCAGGGTGCTAATAGTTCCTTACCAGAAGGTGGTTATGCTTGGGATGGCCCTGCTTGATTTATATAATTCCTGAGGTACAATAGATGGATTCAAGCACTTTAGAAGTCTGTCTTTCTATGGTACGGTATGGAAAAGTTCATGGATTGTTCTGTCGTTGTGCTGGCCAGAAAGTTGCCTTGACCTTACCACTACAGTTTGGAGCAGGCTTAGTAAAATTCAACACATTTAGAGTTTTTTTTTTCTTTTTTCTTAATTGTAGAGATGAATGTAAGGGAAGAATGTGACTGGAGTTTTTCAGCAGAATGTTAAACCAGATGCCTGACATTTAATTAATGATGGGTTCCACTCGGCTTACAAGTTTTGTTTTAATTAAGAAAGTCATGCTTAGATGATGAAATACTACACAACCTATTACATTCTTCTGAACAGGTTCGGAGGTCCGAAGGAGGCATTGTAACTTCGTAAGTGGGTTTGGGTTTGAGGTCAATGTCGCATGTTTCTTAATGTTTTGCTTGGAGCAACCCTCTGGTGTGTCTCCTAAGGGGTATCCCTAGATTGCATTTAGGATATTTGGGTCTTTTACATGGTGGCAACTGGAATCATCTGTTGGTGGGTGAAGAATCAAATCCATCTGAAGCAACTGCTTGCTAGATTTATGGACCTTTTTCTCACAATCAAGTATGGTCCCTCAACTGATCAACCACCCCAGAACAATCTTCCCCAGCAAACCTGAATGATGATCTGTAATTTTTATTGCACTCAAGAGAATTGGGTTTGAAGCAATCTGAATTGAACTAGAAGTTTCAGCACAGAGCAATACTGGAGTAAGAATAGCTAGACAAAAGCAGCCACTTAATCAAATGATTTCAATAGCAGGTTCACTTCTAAAATACTGACGTAAACACAAGCACTGGACTTTCCAACATATCGGCGGCATAGCCAGCTGGATATGCAACATGCTCTATAGGAGAAAGAGAGAGTACAGAATGCACATTATCATTAATTTATTGAGTAATCTTATAAGGAAAATATACACCTCCTCTGTAGGTGACGCAAATAGGGGTGTCTTGGGTCTCCTTTTTATCCCCACGTGTCCCTATTTAAAAGAAATCATGGAAAAGAAAAGAAAATTTTGAATTTCTAATACAAATTTTATTTGTGTTTTGTCTAATTTTCTTTCCTTTTCCATGTTTTTACTTATTTTCTTAACAACCAAACATAGGGTTAGGGTTCATCCAACTACCCTTTGTTTTTTTTTAAAAAAAAAAAATTTAACATCCGGGCTAGAAATTAACCTGAGTCAAGGCAGGGCAGCTTTGTGAGAGGGAGGAGCAATAGTTCGCTCCTCGCCCGTGGAGAGAACTATTGCTCATCTTATAATATGTTTGTCGTGAGAAGGCAATGAAGAATAGGAAAAAAAAATTGGTTGACAATGTGGAAGAGAATGAGCAGTACAAGGGAGTCCTAAACTGGCCAGAGTTCTAACAAGCCTCCTTAAACCTTTATGCTCCATGATTGAGCCCCTGTCAGCTGTAGTGTATACATTTAGCCCAAAAGGAGCCTCATCTTCATCAGCTGTAGGATAACCATGTCTTTAGGAAGTGGTGACATATAGTCAAACTCTTACAAATCTCAATGTAGACTAAGTCCAAGTACAGCAAGCAATCTATGTATTCCCTTAGTGCAGAAGGCTCTTGACCAACCAACCTCCAAGATTAATGACCGACACTGATCATTTGTGTGCACTCATTGTATGCAAGCCCGAACCACAATATAGTTTAACCCGAATAAGTTAAAAACATTAAATGATTATAAGAGGAAGGACCTTCGAATAAGTGAATAAAATTTGTGTGATAATGAATGAGAGGATGCCTTTAATCCAACATATTTATTCTCATATCATATCATGCTTCAACTTCTTTTGTCCTTCCAAAGTCCAGGTTACACCTATGTGTGTTACTTTTAAGTTGATGGAAAATAAAGAGTGCCTAAATAAAGAAAATGGTAACTGAACAAAAAAATAAATTGCGAACGTACGAGGAGGAAAGAAAGCAAGCAGATCGATATACTCAAATCGGAAAAGTATGACCTTATAGATCTGTAAGCAGATTGGAAGGGGAGAAGCTACAAGTCGAACATGCATCTCTTCTTGAGTAATAGATTTGAAGAGCACTATTGAAGGCAATCATAGTGATATCAAGAAACATAAGATGGAGACCGAGAGTTGAGAGACGAACTCATACATGCAGAAACGAACATTCTCCAAAAATAGTACATGTCAATAGACCAATAGACTATGGGAAATAGGTTCTAATCATCAACGGCTCATATTGCCTACTTATCACATCAAGACAAGAGAAGAAAAAAAACACATCCAAAGACCAAAAACCAAGAATAAGTAAGAGCTCAATGGGAGAATCAGCACCAAAGGATCCACAAATGTGACAGACACTTTTCATAGATTATGGGAAATAGGTTCTAATCATCAACAGCACATATTGCCTACTTACCACATCAAGACAAGAGAAGAAAAAAAACACATCCAAAGACCAAAAACCAAGAATAAGTAAGAGCTCAATGGGAGAATCAGCACCAAAGGATCCACAAATGTGACAGACACTTTTCATAGATTATGGGAAATAGGTTCTAATCATCAACAGCTCATATTGCCTACTTATCACATCAAGACAAGAGAAGAAAAAAAACACATCCAAAGACCAAAAACCAAGAATAAGTAGGAGCTCAATGGGAGAATCAGCACCAAAGGATCCACAAATGTGACAGACACTTTTCAGGCGTCGCCTATAACTTGGTCTCTTTTTCACTAATTTGATACTTCGGCATTTGCTAAAACTTCCACAATCAGATTTGTCTTCATCTACCTGAGGCTGTTCATTTGGAAAGCAATATTGAGTTAAAGATTAGCTTTTCAATTAAGCTCAATTAAATTGGGGGCACGGGGTGCAAGGTAGTTTTGAAAGTGAAAGTAGAATTTTGAACAAAGCTTTATGGTTGATAAAGTATGTGCACTAGCGTTTTGGTGAATCTTAGGGGGATATGTCACGGGTGAGCAGCATTATAAGCGGATTGTGAAGAGTGAGTTTCAGAATTAAAAGTGGGAAAGGAGGATTGGAGTAGCCATGAAAGAAAGAAGGGACACAGATGCATGAAGAGGATGACTAAGAATAGGGCTGGGGGCAAGGCAAATCTCTTGAGCTAAGAGAAATCCACCATGTTTAGTAATGTGTGAATTGACTACAGGTTATGTAGTCACTATTTTTCAAGTTTGGAAATAAAAACACAGCCTCAAGTTACGCCATCACTTACACAGATATTACTAGGGGAAAGCCAGTTGGTTCAATGGGTTAAAAATCTTCCATGAAGGCACCAGATGTCCCCCAGACAATAAATGCATTACGATTAAGTGGTTTTGAACCTTTCGACACTGATATCCATATGATTAGAATTGTCATCACTGAGGTTACATGTAAATAAATATTTATCTATCTTTGGGCAAAGAAGCTAGGACTCAAGCTATCTAGGACATTCTTTTGTTTCTTTTTCTTATTAACAAGTTAATTTAGCAGTTAAGAAGTAAAAGTTTCACAGTGCCTGGAAATTAATATTGCAAAAAGGCCTGACAGCACTATCAAAATTCACAAGGTTGCAGTAATTGAACCATCAGAACTTAGAAAGTAGTGTTACTTCTGTGATTACAATTACATAACAAGCTATAAAGGCACAATTAACCAAAGGTTAAGGTGCATTTCCAAAAGGGAAGTGATTTAAAACTCTCAATAGTACCTACTATCGAGAGTTGGACCGTTGGATTCAAGATCCAATGGTTTCAAGCATTAGGTAGGGCCCTCATATAAAGCACGTGAAGACATGGAAGCAATGGATATTAAATCCAGCGGTCCAGCTCTCGATAGTAGGTACTATCGAGAGTTTTTCATCACTTTCCTTTCCAAAATACAGATACAGAGACACATACAAGCTATTTTTTTTGGAGTGTAATGACCCATTCAATCTAGAAAGGCATAATTCATCAAGAGAGATCTCACACTTTAATAGAATTCTTCAAAATATCACATACTTTCATAGATTCAAGAATACAGTACTATTGGTCATAGCATCTCAGAGACATTAATGGACTATCAGCTCCAGAATATTCATGGTCCAAATATGTGAGATTTTCTCTTCCTCCAAGCAACAAGAAACCATGACCAATTTGTCATAATTGTCTAAAGGAGCCCATTGCACTACCTTACCTACGAGGTGTCCCACTAACAGATCCTAACTTACAGAATAGATATCTCCCTCTTCTGCCGATTTGCAGTAAGGGAAAGAAACAACCAATGTGCTTCACTTATTCCACATAGAAAAGAAATTTCATGCAGGTGTCTGGGCATTTGATTCACAGAAATTCCATGTGAATGAAGATAGCTATCACAATTCATACCTCAGGCACATCTAGTATATCACAATTCCCACCTCTTGGCAAATCCAGTAAAAGCTCTTTGTAATTATACTCTCACCGGCTTCTGAAGAACAGCTGACAAGTAAACCTGAGACTTTCCTGCCCCAGTAGCATCGACCTTCTCCCCCACGACCCATTTCAGTTTCTTGTACCCAAACCGCTCAATCAACCTTGTTAAGGTCCTCTTTCGCTCCTCATCGGCACAGTAAAAGTTGTCCAACCAGAATAAGCCTCCAGCTCTCAATATCCGGTCTATATCAAACATCAAGAATTCAATCTTCTCTGGACGGCCCTCATCACCCAATCCATTTGCTGTATGAACCAGATCAAAGACATTATCATAAAAGGGGAACCTTTGATCCAAACTCATAAACAGTGGGAAAAGCCCTCTTGCAGCAATGAATTCACTAAATGGAGCTTCCACATTTAAAGTGGAAGTGATAACAGTCACATTCCTCTCTGCCATTCTCGCCGCAAAACTCCCAGACCCACCTCCAATATCAAACCCTATTCTGATTCCTCCACTCCCCAGAGACAAAACATCATCAACAAGAAAATCATTCTTACTTCTGGCCTTCACAAATCTCTGTTTCTCAAACCCATTAACCAAATCAAAGCAACTATCACAATCTCTAGCAACTTTCCTACTGTTCAAGCACTCAAAATTCTTGCAACCCAGGCCACTCCAACTAACAATCTTATCACTAACCGGTTTCCAAAGTGAAAGGGGAAAATGAAATAGACCCACCTTGGGAATCGATTTCGCAAAACACCTCCTCCTTGGAAGCGGTTCGCACCCACGTAAAATCAACTTCTGGGCAAGGCTCCAATCGTCAGGGCAAGCTCCTCCCACCTTGTAATTCATGAACTGCGACAAAACATCCATAGATTTTGCGCAAGAATGCCCCACGGAAGCGACCATTTCAGTGATCCCAGTTCTCGAATCTTTGCCAAGAGGAAGTGGGTGGTGTTGCAGGAAGAGTTTTAACTCATTTACGATATTGGGTGTGGAAAGATCGATGTTTTCGTAGCCGAGAAGATCTTTCTCCATCTGGGCTAGTTTGCTTTGCGAGGAATCGATCTCCCTGAGGATCAGAGAGACTTGTTCTGAGATGAGAGAAATGTTCTTATGAGTGTGGTGGACTGGATGGTTTGTTGGGGAGGAAGTGAAGGCGTAGAGAGCGAAAAGATTGGTGGTGAGAACAGAGAAGAGCATGAGAATGTTGAGAGCTGAAGAACACACAGAAGCTCTTCTAAATCTAGCAGTTCCATCTCCTATGTTTAACGAAACAGACCCCATTTGGTTCTGCTTCTGCAATACAAAGTTGAAGTGAATGAGATTGAGAGACTTGTCCGTGAGATTTGTGGAGTGAAGCAAGTGGCTATAAAAAGTAGTAATAAAATAAAGTTTTCAGAGCGATTAAGAAACAGCTCTACTGTCAGGACGGGAGGATGGCAACTAATTATGATCCTATAGTCTATAGAGAGATCGAATAACAGCCGACCGCGATCCGAATTCAATAACACTCATAAGTAACACATGTTCATTTTACTTTCAATTAATCATGGTTAAGATTCATTAATCCTTAAGAGTTCAATAATCTAATCTTGGTTTTTAGAATTTTTTTTTTTTAATATTTAGTCTAAGGATTAAAATTTCTTAATCCTAGAGTTAATTTTTTTAGAGTGATGTTAAGCGCACACCACTTTTTGATGACCATCCCCCTCCCCCCATTATTAAAAATTACTTACTAAACACTATTAAATTACTTGTACACACCAAGTAAAAAAAAATATTACTTGTAAACCTCAAAATTGTACATCAGTTCAAGTCGCTAATTGCAACAAAATTTGAGTTGATTTCCCTATTGTTTGCTCATTGATGACAACATCTAACTCTAATTAACTTGAGATTTTCAATAACAGAACAAAATAAGTTCCATTTTCGATTAACTCAAATCACGATTTCAGATCTGGACTCGTAAGATCACACTATCTGCTCCAGACATCTGTTTCTCCATGGGCATCACTACTCAAATGATGGACTTACTAGCAATGTTGCCAATGTTAGCTGAGCAGAATCATAAATAGTATATCATATGCAATTTTACAGACCCCTTTAGCCATGTTGTAGTGTACATGAGGGTCTGTCTGCGAGCAGGTATCTCCATCACAATCTTCTGTATCTAAGGTTCAAAACTCATGTCAAACATGCAATTTGCCTCATCAAGCATTGGGTAGGAGGCTAGGAGCGGAGGTAGAAACAGAGAGGAAGAACCGAAGAAGGATGGTCTTTCCCAAAGACTAATTGGGGTGCGGCTATTAGAGGAAGTGAAAACTGAAAGGGAATAATTAATACAGAAATGGGGTGTAGTCATAACATCTTAGGGTGCACCTAATAGCACCCTTTTTTAAAAGTATTTTTTCCAATAAAAAACTAAGGGTAGAGTGTTGAAACTCTCCCTTAATTCAATCGTGATCGGATGTGATTCGATTTGGCCCAGACTCCTATTAGGCTGTTATGTGAGTCTGATCTGTCTAATTGTGATTGAACTTGTAAGAGTTCAATGGCTCTAATTGTCCTTTTAACCCTAGTAAAACAAAAATTAACATCTACAGTAAAAATACAAATTTAATATTTTTTTTAAAACTAAAATTAAATTATTGAACTCTTAAGGCTTAATGAATCTCAACCACAGGTGATAGAAGTTAAAAGAAGCACGTGTTAATCAGTGAGTACAATTGAACTCTCCCAAGTTCAATGGCGATTGACTGCGATCTCAACTCCTGTAATGTCACGTGGACAGGTAGGACGTACACTTTAGGTCCTCCTCCTGCTTTGACGCGAGCAGTCTTAATTATTAGAGGAAAAGTTAATAGACCCTAAAGTAAGGGCTTCTTGTTCTGTAGCGTTTTATAAATGAAGTGGGGCCGTGGGGGGAAGAGCGAAGACCCTTTAAAGACGCGGTTTACTAAAAGCTCAACAAACTACGATGGATTGATAATGATCCTTGTCCGTTTCTAAATGGAGTTAATTTAGGACCGTCCGATTTAAACCCAATGATCACAAATATACTCTACCATTGAGATCTTAGCTTTGCCTATCATTCAGCATTTTTGTTTCTTTTTTCAGTTGGGCCCCACAGGGCTCTTACAAGTTCCAAAGCCGAACCTGTTCGGACAGCCCTAGTCCACTGTAACACTCCCGCGGGTTGAACTCGAATTGGGTCCTTGATTGGTGTAGGAATTGCTACTCGTTCAAGATTAACATTCAACAAGTAATAAGAGTAGTTTTAAAGGCACAACAATATTTTATGGGAAATAGACAGCGAACCGCACATTCGGCCGAATGCACGGTTGCAATGTGTCTTTTGTAATATTCACTAGTTGTGGTTAAGATTCACTCACCTAATGATTCATCCATTTAATTTTAATTTTTCTAAAATAAGTAAAATAATATTAACCCTAATACTAAGTTTAATTACTAGTTAACCAATGGGGGTTGTGATGATGGCCAAGACCACGCCTCAGGAAGTGGAGGTTCTAAGTTCGATTCCCTCCCCTCATTGGCCACCCTCTAGATTCATCCTGACTTTATAGGAACGTGTGGAGAGAGGGCTTTGCACGTGCCCAGGGGACTTAGTTGGGTGCTCTAAGAGGCCCGGATACCCCGTGTCCAAACCAAAAAAAAGTTTAACCACTAGTTAAAAGGAAACAAAATGGGAAGACATTCGGCTTGCTAACCCAATGCGGATCGGCTAATCACTGATCAAATTTTATCACTACACACCAATGGTATAAATAGAATGATTTAGTAAGGCATCCACACCCTGTAAGTAGCTCACGATGCCAGAGTGTCAATGCCAAACATACCTTATGTAAAGATGCTAGATTATGTAGTGTTATTTTAAGATGCTTTTTTGTTATCACTATATCAAAGTTAGTACCATGCTTTATATTGGGCTTGGGCTTGGGCTTGGGATTGGGCTTAACAGTTGCCCATAGGCGAGGGCAGTTCGGAGCATTGCCCATTCAACCTGAAGTGCGACATTTCTGAAGATTGACTGGAAATCAATCCGCCGGAGTTTTGTGCGTTTTGTCTCAGATGAAGCAATCGAAGAGGGATCTCCTCGTTCTTCATGTTTTACAGTTTGTTATTATCAGCATTTTAATGGCGGACGGAGCTCTGGGTATCAGATTTCCTGATCGGATCCCTGATCGCGTGATGGATCCAACCAGCCAGCCTCTCAAAACTGCTGTTTTAGCTCTCGGAAGCTTTTGGAGATCTGAAGCTGTATTCGGTTGTTTGAATGGCGTTGTACGGACTACTGTTGGTTACGCCGGTGGATCTAAAACCTATCCGGAGTTCAGAAGCTTAGGAGATCATGCCGAATCCGTTCAGGTCCCTTTTTATCTTTCATTTTTTCTTCCCTTTTTCTTCCTCTATACTACTAGTGGTAGATTTAACGATGAGATGTTGTTTTATTTCATCATTCAGTGTCCGAAATTGTTACTTTTATTATCATTTCTTGATTTGAGACTTCATGAATGGTCAACCAATTCATCATTCTGAATTTTGTAAATATTACACGTATTAGATTCTTGATGTATTTCAGAAGAGTGTGTATGTTTCAAGGGATTAGACTTTAGAGTAAAGATCTTCTCTCCCTTTTTGACAATTCTTGATTATGTGAAATTAAACCTAAATGTATACCCATCAATTCAGTGTAGAATTCATGTTAGGAACCTAACTAATACTCCAAAAGGCCCTAGGGTGATTGAGGAGCGAAAAGCTAGACTCATAAACCATTGGGGATCATAACATACCATACCATACCACTACGCATTGCAGCTGACGTCCACGGGCCTACTCTGTGGAGGCTTTCACTCAACCTATTTTATTTTTTTTATAGTTTATGGCATTCAGGTAGCCCTTTCCCTACGGTGGCTCTCTCACTCTGGCATGTGGCGTCCAAGTAGCCCTTTCCCCACATCGCCCCCTCTGAGACTCGAACTCAACACGTGGTGCCAGCTCTTAGAAACCTAACCAATACTCCAAAAGGCCCCGGAGAGATTAAGGAGCGGAAAATTAGGCTCATAAAACATCGGGGATCGTAACAATTGAATGATCAAAGTATCGCGCCTTGCGGGTTTGGATTGGGTGCTCCCTTGCTTCATTCTTGATTTGTTGTGGTAGTGGTACCAGATCCCTTAGGGCCCGTTTGGTATCGTTTCGGATTAGAAACCGATTCTAAGAACAAAGCAGTCTGGATTTTTTGGAACAGTTTTGTTCTTAGAACCCGTTTGGATGCAATCAGTTAGAATCTGTTCCGGGAAACAAAAACGACAGAATCTCATTTGGATGACAAAAAAAAAAAAAACAGATCACTTATATAAACTATAAATTGATCAAATAATCATCATACTCTCTCATATAACCTATTTTAGATGTTTGTGCAATATTTATATTTGGATTTTCACTGAAGCCCGTTAAATGAAGAAACCTGTGCCTCTCATGCTTGTTAGCCATATCCAGTGAAAGTCATATAAACTATAAATCACTTATATAAACTATAAATTGATCAAATAATCATCATACTCTCTCATATAACCTATTTTAGATGTTTGTGCAATATTTATATTTGGATTTTCACTTAAGCCCGTTAAATGAAGAAACACGTGCCTCTCATGCTTGTTAGTTGTTACCCATATCCAGTGAAAGTCATATTGCTAACAGCCATTATCTCATATGATTATCCAGACCAAGTGGATATACTGGACATATAAGCCAATGCAAACTATGCCCCATACTCATGTTTCTAAACAAACACCTCATTTCAAGGGAATTGTGCATTATTCTGTAGCCAATCATCTATGTAAGAAATGGATATTCAATCCCTCATATCATGTGATCAGATAGGAAAGCCTTCTTGAGATTAGACAGTTGAACATCTTAACATTTGGTTCAATCTTGCTATCCTCAAGGGTACATAATAATTCATTTGCCTCCAAAAGGCACTGGTTCTTGCAAAGCCCATCCAAGAATATGTTATATGTATATGAGTTGGGTGTCTGGTCATGAGCTATCATCTCATCAAACAGTTTCCGTGCATCTCCAACTCTTTCGGAAAAAGACCCGTTGATCAACACATTATAGCTGACAACATCATGTTCTTGAACCCTACTAGTCACAGACTTGAACAATCCATACAGAACCCCTCCATCAACGTATTATAAGTGATTAAACCAGGGTTCTCACCTCTCTGAACCATCAATTCTAACAATCTGTCTGCTTCACTTGTCTTCCCTTCTTTGCATAGAGCATCCATCAACACATTGAATGCAACCACATTAGGCAGGATACCTCCATCCACCATTTCATTGAAGAGCCTTGTGGCTTCTTCCCACTTGCCTACACCATGGTTTTAAAAAACGCCGAAACCGTTACGTAACGCCCGTTACGTAACGGTTTCGGTGAACACCGTTACCCGTTACCGTTACGTTACACCTACATATTTTTCTTATTTATTGTGATTTTTTTTATTTTTTAAGCCAAAAAAAAAAACTCCGTAAAGGCCGAAACCGTTACGTAACGGCGTTACGTAACGGTTTCGGCCGTGTCCGTTACGGTGTCCGAAACCGTTTTTTTGAACCTTGGCCTACACGGCATAGACCATGAATTAGATACCTCTAGATGAAGAACTCGCAGTCGTCGCCAGATCTAGAAGATGAAGATCTCATATCCATTTTTCACATAGAGAGATCTTGACCTCACATCCATTTTTGATAGAGAGTAGAGTACCTCGCCGTTGTCTTCCAGAGTCGTTACCAGCGTCGAAGGTCTGTCGGATTTGGTTCAACTCTTCATTTTGCCATTCACTACTACCCCCTTCACAACGCCTTTCCCTTTTGTTAAAATCTTGTGTTTTTAGTTTTTGTCTGGAACAAAAGCCTGATGTTTTCGTTGCGTTCCGAAAAGCATCTTTTCATCGTTCCGCGAAAACCGTGCCCAACCATTCCGTTTCTTTCTTCAGTCCAACAAATATGTCAATCCAACGCGTTTCTCCAACTGGGCCCCATTCCGGAATACGAAATCATTCCGCAAGAACGATACCAAACGGGACCTTGGCATCTAGAGGCAGTTGATGTTGATATATACTTTGCAGACAGTCATTAGGGCCTTATGGGAAGAGCGGAATAACATGATCTTTCATAACAGGTCGGTCGACACTTCTATTTAGAGGCGTTAGCAGTGGAAAAATTATTAAGGGATTGAGCCAATACTACGGGATCAAAGGAGTATCATGAGTCCATCTGTCCCATTTGGAAACCCCCAATGAGTGGTATTTTCAAGCTGAATTTCAATGGTTGTTCTTTGGGTTACTCGAGTAAGGCAAGAATTGGAGGGATTATCAAGGATATCAAGGATACAATGAAGATTATGGTTCAAAAACCCAAAAACTTGACTCAACTAGAAAGTTAGCCCGGTTGAGTAACTCGGAAAACTTGACTCGATCCAACTCGGAATATATATGCGTGTGTGTGTGTGAGTGTGCGTGTGTGTGTCCTGAATTAAAAGAACCTAAAGAAGGCCGGTTTCGCAGCCACAAAACTAGATTTAATAGAACCCATCGTAGGTTGGCTTTGCAACCCCAAAAAAATATGATGCAAAAACAGTGTGATGTTTGAGTTTAGGTTTTAAAAAAATTGAAAATGATAAAAATACCATTTCGTGACTCAGCCTAGTCTAGCGAGTCCAAAAACTCGACTTGACTCCACCGAGTCACCCGAGTAACTTGCCTAATAGTGTCTCCTTCGAGTTTTGAGGCAACTCGACTCGACTCGACTCAGAATTTGATTGTGTCGAGTAACTCGACCGAGTTACTCTGGTGATGTCAAGTTTTTGAACTATGATGAAGATTATGTAGATATTTCGGACCAACGGGTACAACGGCCTTGAACCATGCAGAGCTATTGGCATATTATAAATAAATTATAACTGGGCCGTGTTCCATATTTGTCATATTTAATATGCCTACCTTTACATGGGACATGTTGGACTGATATAATTTGTAGCCTGTTAACAGGCAATTTATGAATGTTAGGGGGTGATATTGCCTTGATATCTCTCGTCGAGTAAACCTGGAAGCTGGCCACTGTCAATGGTGGTGAGAAGATGGGTTGTCATTCAATGGATAAAAATTACCGTATGGATAATTGATTGGTCTTCCCATGGAGGTAAAATTGAGGGGAAATTTTGGCACCTTTACAGCAGCTCTTTTCTACATGTGATGGTAGTATATTATTGGGGACGTATGTATGTGTAGACCAGCTAGGTAACAAGCACCTTTGTAGTCAATCCATAAATGGCCTCACTATTTTGTACTGCATTCACACAGGAATTCCATTAATACTACATATTGGTTGGTTAAAGAGGGCATTTCTAGGCAATACTTCTATATAAAGGAAGCAATATTTGCTTCCTCTACTTCCAATGAAATTTCTTTTATTAATAATAAGTAAATGAACTGTCAATAGTTAAGGTCAGTTCTGCTAACATTTTATAACATCGAATTGGGGACCCAGTTCGTGATGTCAACTTCTCCAGTTCTGTTAGCTATTATGGTTATATACTGGTATGATGTTCAGGGTAGGCATCTGATTGATGTATACTATTTGTACAACACAGCAGGGATGTAGAAAAAGTAATGGGTGTATCCGCTTTTTCTGCGTGAAGAATTTTAGACCTGTGATGTTTAGTGGAATATTGTGTTCTGCCAATCAGGGATTAATGGGACTGGCGTTGCAGTAATATCATCAGGGTTGTAGATACTAGATAGAATGGAACGTTAGAACATGACAGAATGGAATGTTAGAACTTATTATCATCAGGGCCGTAGATAGAATGGATGGTTAGAAAAGGATTCATGTGGCTGACTGTCAACAGCTGGGACAAGCCTTGCATTTGCATGATGATTACAACTTGCAATGTTTCATTATGAAATGCCTGTACTGGAATGTATTGACAAGCGGAGAGGGTGGATTGGACTTGATTAATTCATGCATACACTGAGCCAAAAAAAAATATATTCAATCATGCATACCGACTTTTTGATTATGTGGACCCTCCGATTATTATTATGCATAGAATGCAGCAGAGCAGATTATTCATGTGTCTGAATTATTATTTTCATAAATTGAGCTGATAGCACTTCATATCTTTGATGTCCCTTCTGTATGAAATATGGCTACTACTGTGATGAACTTACAGACCTGAAGGTTGGGATGGAAATCCATATGTTTCATGAGGTGGTTCTTGTACCTATCTGCATTTTGATTAGCTAGATTTTTGAATTCTAGATATCTATCAAATGGAAATGGTGCTGGATCTTTTAATTGTAATGTGAGGCAGTCTGATTTTTGTTTTCAGGGGTGAGGTTTAGGGTGCAGTGTTGTACTCTGATGATTGTGAAGTTATTCTTGATCCTAGAGATGGGGATTAATGGTTTTTTCCACTCTATGAGTTATAGACTTGGTGTTAGAACTTTGCGCTATTTGTGATTCTGAGGGTTTAAGGCTGGCCAGCTAGCCAGCGTTCCTTCCCACCACTAGCCAGCCTTTCCCTTCGTGTTCTCAGTGAGATCACTTTATCAGGCCTTCCTTCCCACCACTAGCCAGCCTTTTCCTTATAGATCGGTTTGGAAGGCGGATCTACTTCCTAAGGTATCCGTCTTCCTTTGGTTCGCAACCTTGGACAAGATACATACATGCAATCACCTTATGAATAGAGGATGACAAGTGGCCAATGGTTATTTCATGCACCTAGATGCTGAGGAGACGATCGATCATCTCTTGTTACATTGCCCTTATGCACGCAAGGTTTAGAGCTATTTCCTCTCCTACCTGGGAATCAGTTTGGTCTTTTCTCTCTCTTTCCAGGACTTCTTATCCTGCAAGTTCTTGGCGTCACTGGGGAAGAGGGTTTTAAAGGGGGCCCATTGATAGTCGCCTCAATCGCTTGGTCTCTATGGAAAGAATGAAACTCAAGGGTCTTCAAGAACTTCCCCTCTCCTCTTGCTAGAACCTGCCTATGGGCCAGTCACCTCTTGAAGCAGGTGGAACTCCAAGAGAATTTTGATTTAGCATGGGTTTGTTTCCTGTTGTAATAACTTGATTAATCACTATGTTTTGCACTTTTTCGTATTCACTCTCGCTATCTTTCGGCTTGGGTTCAGTATCTTGTGATCCCTAGCCATCTTTGTACTTCTTCATATTGCAATATATATTTCTCTCTATTACCAATCCAAAAAAAAAGGCTGGCCAGCAACATTCAAATTATTTGTCGAATTGGGATTCACTGTATGAGGCATTGTGGAAACAATTGTAATTGTGTTTATGGTTTCAGATGATGATGGTGCATATGACTAAGTATTTATATGCTTGTATAAATGGGCCTAAGGGCTGGTAGAACCTCACAACAGGCTCCTCTGAATAAATGATTCTGCCTGCCTTCAAATCAAATCCTACTGGTCGTTACTTTGATTACCTGAAATGTTATGGCATAACTATTTTGAATTCCTCCTTTGATACAACAATCTCTTGGCTCGTAAACCACATTTATGGGCTGTTAGTGCATCATATTGCACTAACAGATTTTGAATTCTTCCTTTGATCCCTAGCCATCTTTGTACTTCTTCATATTGCAATATATATTTCTCTCTATTACCAATCCAAAAAAAAAGAGGCTGGCCAGCAACATTTAAATGATTTGTCGAATTGGGATTCACTGTATGAGACGTTGTAGAAACAATTGTAATTGTGCTTATGGTTTCAGATGATGATGGTGCATATGACTAAGTATTTATATGCTTGTATAAATGGGCCTCAGGGCTGGTAGAACCTCACAACAGGCTCCTCTGAATAAATGATTCTGCCTGCCTTCAAATCAAATCCTACTGGTCGTTACTTTGATTCCCTGAAATGTTATGGCATAACTATTTTGAATTCTTCCTTTGATACAACAATCTCTGGGCTTGTAAACCATATTTATGGGCTGTTAGTGCATCAAGCGGCTGGCTGGTGGACATCCATCATACTTGGACACAAATCTGTGCTTCCTTATTCTTATTGTTTTTGTTAACTTACTGTTTTCCCTCTTCCTTGACAGAGTAACAAAGTTTGGGTTTGGGAATTATTCTCCGAGGGTTGAGTTCAGGAAAAAAAAAAAAGGGGCAAAAATCGGGATAAGTTCGGGGAAATGGAAAAGTATAATTAAAGAAAATAGGAGGGTGATACCAACTAATCCATCTACTAGTCTGGATGGGTTGACTCTCTTACTATGTTAGACACTTATCCTAATTCCTACAAAACAACCACTATGTAAACAAGCAAACTCAAGGAAAAATTACATAAGGCTTAAGCAAACTTTATGCAACTTAAGAAAGAAGAAGAATCTAGATTACTTGTTTGTATATGCAATTCAGATTACATAAGCAATTCAGAGATTTATAAAATCGGGAAAAAAATAAAAATATGAATGGATAAAATCAGAGAAGCAATATCCGAATGTATTTATTTGGCATAACATAGTTATTTAGCACAAAATAGCAATAACTCAAAATAAATAGCTCAAATCATCTTGTTCTCTTAGTTCAGCAGAGTGCAGACTAATCAACACTCGTAATCATCTTTTTCTCTCTATTAAGTCAAATAGATATCAAACCTAAAAAAACCTACTTGAATGGAGGTTTCTCATTCTTCTCTCAGCTGGTGACTGCGGTCAAATAGGGATTTCTCAGTGTGAAATAAGTCCCTAGTAATTGGTAATAACTCTTTTGATAATAGAAAGTCTATTTTGTCACATCTTAGAATTTTGAATAAGCTTGAACGAATAATTTGTGAAAAATTCTCATTCGGGATAAGTTTTGAATAAGTTGTCAATTCACTAATTATTTGCGAGCTGACAAATTATTCGTCAGTTAGTTTTATAAAACATCGTTTTAAACTTTATCCCTTAAAAAATGAATAGTTTTCGAATAATTCGGGAATTATTTGAGAACTTTGTTGCTCTACCTTGTTGTGCTTTGGAGGGACTTCTTTTGTTTGCCATTTCTGCATTTGATTCAAACATGTATGTCCTATGGTTTTGTGAATACTGTGCAGATTGAATATGATCCGAAGTTGATTAATTTCAGGCAACTTTTGGAGGTCTTCTGGTCTAGTCATGATTCTAGGCAAATCTTTGGCCAAGGTCCTGATGTGGGTTACCAGTACAGGTAATATGTTTATAACCTACAGTAACAATTCCTTACTTCATGTCAACGTCATATCCACGTAGTGAGATATCCTGTGTCAGCAGGTCCATAATCTTTACTAATGGAACAGAAGAGGCCAGGTTGGCTGCTGTTAGTAAAGAAAGGGAACAAACCAGATCAAAGAGCAGTATCGTGACTACGCAAATTCAACAGCTTGGAATATTTTATCCTGCAGAGCCTGAACACCAGGTATCTCATCTCAGCTAAATTTATTTTTATTTTAAACTTGTGTTTTCTTGAATTTTGCTACCAATACAATGCTTAAGACAATACAAATGTAGGAACTTCCCAACATGCTGCCCAAGGCAAAGGACTAATTGACAACTGATGTCAATATCCTAATCAACTTGTTTACATTGTAAACTTGCCAGAAATTCGAGCTCAAGCGAAATCCATTCCTCCTTCAGCTGATTGGAAACTTGCCAGAAGAGGAGCTTGCGAGATCAAGCCTGGCAGCAAAATTAAATGGCTATGCAGCTGAGCTTTGCCCACTGAAGACCCAAAAGCAGATTGATGGAAAGATCAGTGATATCATCAGAAAAGGTTGGCCCATCTTAAGAGAAATGTAGTTCCAGGTGGAACTTAGGATCAATATACTGTAGCTGGCTAGCTGAGACGTTGGTTTATTTGTTAATATGATTGTTCGAGCAAGTTGCTGAGGGTCACATGATGTGAGAAGATGGATGAGAAAACCAGCAGTTATTTGGATCTTTGTTGTATGTCATCCCTCATGTTGTACTAGGTAGTGCTGGCTAGGGGTTTTCATAACTTCGAATGTCCTGCAAAGAGTGTATAACCTTGTTTTCTTGTTTTGAAGGTGAGGAAGAGTTTCATATATATTTTTTTACTAGTTTTGCTAGCAGGACAGCACACACGGTCCTAGGGCCAATTTTTTTGCCTTAGAGCACATAAGGAAAAAAAGCAAGTAGCAAATTTATTCTATAAATTCCTTATAATGGTATATGCCGTATATAAAATGATGAGATTTTAACATATCATAAATAACTTAATAAGATTTTTTAAGAAGCTTATAATTTCAAGATCTAAGACATTTTCATGCCCTAAGTTAGATTGTTCCAAGGCAAGGTCTCAAGCCTAGGGGAACATGAGTGCAAAACTTGGGAAGTGAAAAAAAAAAGAATATTAGGGGTGATAATGTGCTTGGCCTGGCTTTGCATTTTTGTGATTTTTAATAAGCATCAAACCAGACTAGACCTGTTGTCAGATTATAAGATTTTGTGTTCTGAATTTAGCAATATTGGGATGGTTGGAATAGCTTGGCTGGGGAGCAAACATATGGAATGATCTAGGAAATGTCTCATTATTCATGATGCACATTCTCCTTTGTCAATCACACATCCATAACCCAAATGTTATAAAGTCTACCTAGGATCCTTACATGCTAGCCGGGATTGGAACGCTGAATACCAAATGCCATTATCCAAAAGTCCTTTGGTACTACCTGAATGAATGCAATAAAGATTTTTAGATTTTTTAACTTTTACATCAACTGGCAATGATCACCTGAAGAATGAAGCCTTTGCCCAATGCATTTGTCATATGGAAAAATTCGGGGGCCTCTCTGGTTCCCTAACCATATGAGGAAAGTCTCAGGATCATGACCCAGTAACACTACCTTATAACAAGTTCAAGTGATGAACATATGAAGAACACCCTAGAAACATGCAATTGGAAGCCCAAAAGGTAATAAATGATTATTTTTTCTAATTAAGGATGGTGAAGACATCCTCAACATTCTCTCTTTATGTGTCACCAACCAATGGAAAACATTACTGCCCTCCTAATGGTCCTGCAAGCAAGAGTAAGCAAACTTAAACAAAATTGGAGATCCATATGTAAACAGAGAACCGGGTCTACTAATGCTTTACGTCAAGAAGAAAACACTCCTAAAGGTCTCATGCATTATTTTGATAAGAAAAAATAAAATGACATCGAAGAACATTTCTCCTTCAGTGGTGAGCCTTAGCTTCAGCCTTCGCATGTGACTTTGCCTTGGCCTGAGACGCAAAAAAAAAAAGGGCAATAAATAAATGGAGTTGGTAATTGTTGTTTATGTAGTAGGCTAGTAGCATATAGTTACATGTAAAAATGAAGATTTTTTTTTATTATGCTCAGAAAAAAAGAGTACAAAGAAGATTGTTTTGAATGTTCTCCAGATTAAGCCAATAAGTAAAGAAATGCTGGTAAGCACACCAAATGTAAAGGCGCTGCCTTTACAGCCTGCAAAAGTGTCATCTAAAGCTTTTCTACCCAAGCGCCTTGAGCAAGTCTCAGTTTCTTCCAAATATTCCTCATGTTAAGCATCATACGCACATTAAAATAAGCTATGCCCCATATGATACATTTCACACGTATTTCAAATTTTCAATTATATCCATGGTTACGGAGAAAACTCCATGCAACTACAGATCATTTGTCCACACCCTTCACTTTCGTTTATACTAGTTGGCCCGAGTACGTGCAAGTGTATTTAGTTAAATAACTGGCATAACAGTCACTAAAGATGAAAATTTTAGTGATTAGATACAGTGAAAGTTGTAATAAAAAAAATTAAACACAAATTTTGAAATATAGAGTGCTTAATAATCAGTTCATTCTTTTTAAATTTTCATAAAAAATGGTATACATACGAAAATAGCATCAACTAACCAACATAACCAAAAGCAAAGGTTGTTATCTATTGACTTGTTATCTATGGAAGTAATTAACATTTAGACTTTTAGAGTAGGAATTAAGGGAAAGGAAGAGAGATCATGAGAGGTTACATTGAAATTTGGTATGTTAACTGGAAGACCAGCTATGATTGCATCAGACATTAAATTAATGATGGCTGTTATTAATTTTATCTACTACACAGCGACCTCAAGATTACCCTCCCCTGCAGCTTTTAGATCTGTTAAAACTAAGATAGAAATAGAGAGGAAGCAACGAAAGAATCCAGAAAATTGAAAGAGTTTTTGTTGAGAGGGAGAGGAAGTGCAGATGAAGACAGATTTGAGAGAGATGGAGAATAGCCTGGATAAGTCAGTGCTTTTACAGGAGCATTTTAGGATTATGAAAATTTTACGACATCAATACTACAAGTAGCTTAACAGCGACTTTTATTATAGGGTATAGATGTAAAGTTATCTTTGTCTTGGCACGTATGACTTTTATCCTTTATTCTAGTTTCAAATGGCAAGTTATTTTGTGTAACCTTCGCTATCCATTTAAGAGAGAACATTCTACATTGCCACAGAATTAGATTGGTAACATATGCTTCCCTGACAATGTGAATTGTGCTGTGAATCCCCTAGATTACACATCTATGCCATACTTTTTTTTTTTTGGTAAAGTCATCTATGCCACAATGATTATAAGTTATTGCATTTTTTATGGATCGGCAACGATTGCATTGAGGAAAAAGGGCAATACAAAAGTTCTTGAACTGGGAATCAAAAGAAAAGAAAAATACAAAAGATACAAACAAAAAGAAAAGACAATCATGTCTGAAAATTAAACTTCCACGGAAATCTTAATAAAGGGATCCTCCTTTCCACCCCGCAATTAGCTAGTTGATCTGCCAAGCTGTTGGCTAGCATGGCACCCAGAATAATGATAAATTTTTTGAACTCAATATGTCGCAGATATCATTCAGCACACAAGCATACCACCAAGGATCTCTTACAGTAACCTTAGCCTAAAGAATGGCATTCCTAGCGTTCCCTTCAACTATAGAAAAGGGCAATCCAAAGACTTGCAGAGCCATAACCCTTGTCTAAGGCTCTAAGCAATAGAACCTCTGCTTGGTTGAAATGATCTCATTGCCCAGACCCGAATAAAGACCCATAATAGACCCTTCACTATTTCTAATGACACCTCCAATGCCCACCAAGTCAACTCCCATCAAAAATGAGTTTTAAAGTACCTTGGGGAGGGATACCAAGAAGCATGATGACTATTTAATGTTAAGGGAAGGACATGGAAACAGCTCTCCAGTCCTTGATGACGTCACTGCTATTGATTCCCTTAAATAAGGGGGAGGCCCACAATGCCACTCCAGCATATAGTATGTCCTGAATGCCTCTACTAACAACATGAAGTGCAAAATTCAGCTTTTCAAGCATCTTTCCTCAGTAATGTCGAAAAATCCCTTTGTATACGATGGATCCAACCCAAGGGAAAAGGATTAAGGAATAAACATCAACCTTGATTGCACTAAACCAACAAAATAATTACCCTTTATTACTTTTCCAACAAGCCCAGACTACACTCTGGCATAGTAAATGAAAATTGACAACCAATCCTGTAAAATAACGGTTCTTACTTTAAGGGGGTGTTTGGTTGAAACAAGAACTATTCAAACAGAGTTATTGAGTGTAATCTTATGAGATTTCCTTTAGAATAATACAAATATACCCAATAACAGCACAAATGCGACAAAGATAAAGTTAAAGAAGAAAGTTAACTTCCAACAAAGCTAAAGGAAAAGAAGAAAGTTAACTTCCAAAAAGAGAACCATAACCAAATGTAGAAAAGCAGAGTATAATTGAAGGCCTTCAACCAAGAAACAAACTCCCTTTAGGACACCTCAAATCTAAAGACTAGAGAGCCATATTAGTAAAATCTAAGGCTTTAGGAAGTACTTAAATTTGTTTGGTCAAGGTACATACTATAAATCATAGTTGCAGGGAAGCTATGTACAAGGTGGGAAGCTCGCTTCCCCGGAAGCTCGTTTCTAGACTAGCTTCTTACTTGCTTCCATCATGTCTCATTTGGTGATAAAGGGGGGCTATGTAGGAAGTGATTGGATGGACCCGAGTCTAAAGCCTAGGGTGTAGATCTTGAGCAAGTATTGTTGGATTGAAAGTTAAGGCACCTAATTCTCCACAAATATCTCATGTATGATAAAATTAAAGGAATGGTTGGTCATCTTAATATAATGGGAATGAGGCGCATATATTTAATTTCTCACTTCTCAATTCCTAAGGATTTTTTTATCCTCGTTTCCCGCTTCTTGCTTTTGTGTTGCTTCTCATTTTGGTAAATATGTTATAATCACTACTAATCCATCCGGCCAAAAGAACGAAATTGACATCTAAACTCCAACAAGAACGCTTTGTAGTTAATTTTTCTTTTTATTGTTTGTAAGCTGCTTGCAAGTGGGTTTCTTACTCAAGCTTTATTGGTCAAGGGTTTTAAAGCAAGTCTTTTCATATTTCACAATCAGACCTTATGCTTCATACCTAGTTTCCGACTACTTGACTGACATGTATCAAATGGTAAAGTCAGTTTACAGAACAGTCCTATTGAACACGTGGCATCCAAACATCATCAGAAAGGATCAAAATGTCAACTAGACCACCAAACAAAATCCAAATCCTACATTTGTAACAATAGTCTCCAAAGCCGACCGTGCAATTTTTATAATGTACCTACACAGAAACCTTCTTCCTCCAATCTAATTGACCGTATGGCTTCCTGAAAGGAGCAGAAACTTCGAAGAGAAAGGAAACTACAACCAACCAAACATCCCCCCTAATGATTTTTTCTTTTCTAATCCAATCGATCATGAAACCCAGAAGAGATTTAAACCTGCATTTAAAGATTAATCTAAAGAAACTCTACCCAATGGACTTAGGATCCACAAGAAACCGAATTGATCCATCGAAAACCAATAATTACGATATGGATTATAAATGATTCAGTAACAGAAGCATATATTATCAAAATGGGTAAAAAAATATATGCAATTATAAAACAAAGTGGCTGCATAGGAACAATCGGAGTACCTTGAGATACTTGAGCTTCACGCTTCCATAAACGATGCCAAAGGTAAAGGCCGAGGCACGAGCTACCTACATACATCAAAAAAAAAATTAAAAATTAAAAATTGTAGAATGGACCGATATGTAACGTATTTTGTAAAAGAAAGTCATCTGGAATTCACAATCAAATCGTAACGGATTACCAGAGCGAGAGTGCTGGTGCCGGAGTAAGGGCCTGGAGGCGGCGCCATGGAAGCTTTGAAAGGATGAAGAAAAAGGTTTTCTGAGAGGAAGAGCCTTGCAGAAGCCCTGGAGCTCAAACCCTTGATTTGCAAATGAAACACACCTCATTTTTTCAACTCCCCATCTCACCAAATTGAGGTCAGATCGAATCACAGCCAATCGCGATTGACCTTGGGAAAAGTTCAATCGCACCTACCCGTAAACAAGTGTCCTTGCTAACTCCTACCTGAGGGTTCAATATCCAAAAAAAAAAAAAAAACTGAGGGTTCAATAATTTAACCTTGTTAATTCCTATTAACTAAGGGTTCAATAATTTAACTTTTTTTTTCAGAAAAAAAAAATTAACCCTTAAGGGTTAAAAGTTCTTAATTAGAGTTAAATATTTATTAATTATATTTTAAAAAAATCAATGTTAGATTATGGAATCTTAAGGGTTAGTGAATCTTAACCATAATTAATAGGGGTTAACAGGGACACGTGTTGACCCGTGGGTGCGATTGAACTCTCCATTCGGAGTGGTTGTTTGGGTTTACCCGTATGACACCCTAACCGTTACCTTAGGTTTAATGTGTGTGTGTTTAGATTACCTTTTCAACCAAAATATATATATATATATATATATATCCGCTAACGACTAGGTGTTATTCCTAATGAAGTTTAATTAGTAAGTTTTAAAATTGGTATAGTTAAAAAAGGAGTGCTAAAAGTCCAATAAATATTCTATGAGCACACTAATAGGTAAAAAATACATATATATTTTTCAGCTACACATTATTCTAAACTTAAAACCATAAAATATAATAATTCATTATTCTTTTAATGGACTCTAGCTCAACTAAAAATCCAATAAATTAGTATCAAAAGAATAATACCTAATTCCTTATATATTATTACACCACTATTTTGTGTGACTTAAAGAGATTGCAACAAAATATCATAGGAAACTCAACGTTAGAAATTTTGTGGAGAAAATTAAATTATTTAAAAAATAACTAATAGGGCATTTATCTCAAAATAAAGAACATGAAACTCCTACTCAGAAGTTATTTCAAAATAAAGGAACTTCATAAACTTTATTAGAATAATGGAACAAAATAGGTAAAAGGATGCAAATTAAAAAAAATATCCAAAGGAATTGATTTGATAACCTTTAGGTGTTTTTGCAACTTGCGACTCTTTGAAGGTAAGGTAAGATTCACCCCAAAAAAATTTCATGTTTCATTCTTTGAACGAGATTTTTTTTTCTTTTTAAAGTGGATTTAGGGATTTGGGGTATGGTTACAAGTCATTCTTATTAAAAAAAAACAAAAAAAATGGAAAATGGACCCTGGGTTAGCTTAGAAGCTGACCCGTGATCTTATTTGGTCCACGGCCCCTTTTTACCACTCATCAACTCTAGTTAGGATTCACTCACCCCTTAGGGTTAAGTGATCTAACTATAGTTTTTAAAAACAAAAATGTAAAATGATTAATTTTAATTTAATTAAACTTAACCATGGTTTAAGAGGTGTAAAAAAGGGACACGGGGACACTGCCGTTAGCTTAGGAGAGGACCCTATATTGGTGTGCTGGTAGTATATCTATAATATTTTTTGACATTTTGAGTATCCATAAAATTTAATCGTATATTTGTAGTACAATATACGATTTAAACGACGGAGACTCGGGAAACGTATCGGTATCGCGTCAGCTCGCCCTGGAACCGTATGGTCCGAGTCTTTAAGTAACATTTTAAATCCGGATCCTAAAGATGGCATCTGCAAACACAGAGAAGGAGCGAAAGAGAAAGAAAGCTTCGATCTCGATCTCGTCGTCGTCAGCAGATCGAGCAGAGAAGAAGATCAAGAAAACGAAAATGTCTTCTAATCAAGTTAGGGCTTCGCACATCCTGATTAAGCATCAAGGTTCTAGAAGAAAAGCTTCATGGAAAGATCCAGAAGGTCGTGTTATCATGAACACCACTCGAGACAGTGCTGTGGCTCAGCTCAAATCCCTAAGGGAAGATATCTTCACAGGCAAGACTAAGTTCGAGGACATCGCTTCTCGTTACTCCGATTGCAGTTCCGCCAAACGTGGCGGCGATCTAGGTCAGTTTCTTTCCCATCTTCTTATATTCTTGACATCTGTTTCTTTGTTTCAGTTTACTTCGAATTATTGGAGATAGAGTTGTTTCCGGTAGACACGCGATCTGTTTTTTTTTTTCCCTTGATATAGATCTTCTTTTGGTCTTGGGAGTGGAGGAAGCTAGGGTTTTTGGATCTGTTTTTGTTTCATTTTACTAGGAATGTTACTGTGAATGATAAATGCTGTTTTTTTTTTTGGTGCTTGGAAAATGAAAGATAGGATTTTTAATACACGATTTTGTTAGGTATTGATGGCTCATGTTCATGAGAAGGTTCGTTGGTGTATGTTGTTCAGAGATGACGTGGTATTTGGTTGATGAGACGGGAGGGTTGGCTAATTAAAAAGTAGAATTGTGGAGGGATACCTTACATCTAAGGGGCCGAAACAAATTTATGCTTCATTTTTATTTCTGATTGAGTGAGGATTTTATAAATATTGACGATCTCTCAATTTGAGTGTGGTTTCTTTGCTTGAAATCAACAACATTTGGGATCTTGTGAATAGTCTGGACATAGCCATATGCTTAGGCGTGCCAACAACCAAGCAGATTCCCTAGCTAAAGGATGCATGTATAGGCTCTCGTTATACTTTTGAAAATCTTCTCTAGTCAACCACGAGTGGTTGTTTTTTGTGAGGTTGAGTTGTTTGCTCTTTCAGGAGGCATCAAGATTGCTAGATCATCCTTTTCATGCCTTCAATCAATGAATTCTATTCGATGAATCCCTTCTCCTGGGTTTCCGGGGAAGGCCAAACCTGTGGATTATTTTTAAATTACCTTTTCCCCTTCTGTGGAGAACAGACTAGGGCCTTCCTTTTAACTCTTCAGAACACCAATGTCATAACCTATTTCATTGCTCGAGGTAGTGCAAGTAGACCTTAGTAGTTTATTTATGATTCTATCCTTAAGACTTTATTTTCTCTTTCGCTTAGTGTAGGGCTTGGAAGCATGGTAGCAAAGTTCTCCAATTTTTTTCAAAAAGTCCCGAATAAGTACCAATTTTTCATTAAACAATTTATCCACAAAGTAATGGTGACTTTTTGAAAAAATTGCGACTCTTTCTGTCTGTCAGATGTGTCCAACCCGTGTTGACATGGTCACACGGCTATAATGAATGAAAAACTCAAGAGTGCTGTTTATCTTATAGTATGTGCAAAATTCTTAACCTCCACCCACACACACACACACAGAAGAAATGTCTGATGGCAATTTTCCATTTCATCCTGTTTGAGTTGTTTGACCTTCTGAGCAGTTTAGGTCTAGTAATAAGTTATTATCATTTAAATTACATGGATGTGTTGAAGTCAGGATTCCAAGGTCACCAATCTGACACCAAGGCCCAAGTCTGGCTTCACGCATTTAACTGTGCCCAAGTTACATAACCCACACTGCAATTCTCAGTCCAGGAACTGGCCATTAGAAGCTTCATTGCTGAGCAATTGTTGACCTTCACGAATTAATATAACTTATTTGATGCAGGGTTATTTCATATTTGATTCCTTATGCTCCATTTTCTGATAATTATGTCAGGGATCTGCGAGAAATGATAGTATTTTCTAGGGCTTGCCTTTGTGGTTATCATAGATCTGTTATTTTAATGCAAAACATCTGAAATGTTTTGATGCAATCCATTGCTACATTTTATGCTACGTCTATACAATAACATTTGCCAGGGACGTCTGAACTAAAATACCTGGAGATGGGGGTTTGGGTTAGAGCTTATATAGATATATTGATTACACAAAAGTGAAGAAGGCATTGTTTTGGTTTGTAGTGGATATATGGAGGACAAACCAGCATTTAAAAAGCTAAAGACATGAGGTTAGGTGTTAGGACCCATAATCAAATGAAGCACATGTCTCAAGGCTTGAGGCTTAAGCCCCACGTTTTCTCACTTTTTTGAATAAAAATATAGTTAAACGAAAAAAATTTCTAGAACATTAAAAAAAGGAATTACAAAACATGTGCAGGGAGAGGGAGAGAAAGAGAGAGGGTATTGTGTACTTGGTGTATTATGCGTCACGCGTTTTAAGTTCGCGGGCCATGTCTTTAGGCTCACAAAAAACTTAATGTGCGACTACCCCTTGCATGTCACTTGGTAAAAAATTAGCTTGGTCAGATGGTTGTTTGTTATCCGATTGGATGGTTGTTGCCCATCCAATTGAATGAATTTGTGGCCCATGGACACAAATTCATTCGGTCGAGTTGATTTTTTGCCAGGTGGCACGCAAGGGGGATCCACATGTCTGTTTTCTTTTTTTTTGACTGGGCCCAAAGACATGCCATGTGACACTTAATCGTGTAATGTTTAGTAACCTTGACTATGCATCAAGCACACATTATTTATGCATCGTGCGTTTTGAGGCCACTTGATAGATGTTTCGGCTCACCAAGGAAACCTGATGTGCAAGTCCTTGTTTGGCACCTGACAAAAAATAAATTGATTGGATGATTTTAGGCAGTCCATATAGACTGCTCAAATATGTCTAATCGGGTATTTTTAGTCAAGGGGCACGTAAGGGGGTCCAACACATCGGGTTTTTGGTGGGCCCAAATAGTTTCCTAGCGGCCTCGCTTGATGGATAGACAACCTTGCCTATGCGTCAAGCATGCATTAGCCAACTCCTCTCTCCTCTCTCTCTCTTTATATATACTAGTGGGCCGCACGTGTGATGCACGTAAAAGAAGAAAGGGGGGGCGGAGAGAATGGAAAGAAGGACCCTAGTGAGATCCACTGATGCACGTGTGTTAGGGAGAGACGTGGGAGAGAAAAATGTGTTAGAAAGATGAGTTGTGCAGCTGTTGAAAACACATAGAGAGTTGAGAAAGTGGAAGAGAAAAAATAGGAGTAGATAGTTAAAGGAATCAATTCTATTTAAGGGGATTGAAGATTATAGATTTGAAATGACTTTAATATCTATTAATATGATAATATAATACTTGGTTTTCTTGTCATAGTAAAAAACCAGTTAATCAATACTACCTACCCTTCCTTCTCTCATTATAATAGTAGATATATATATCTACTATTATAATGAGAGAAGGTGGGGTAATTGGCATTGATTAACTTTTGTTACAATGAAAAAAAACCAAATATTATATTATCCTATTAGTATTTAATGAATCAATATTTAAGGGTATTAAAGCCATTTCATATCTACTAATTTCAATCCTCTTAGATAGGGTTGATTCTCTTAACTATCTACCTCTATTTTTTCTCTCCCAGTCTCTATGTGTTTTCAACCGTCGCACAAGTCACCTTTCTAATACATTTTCTCTCCCCCACATCTCCCCTCTAACACACGTGCATCAATTGGTCTCACTAGGGTTCCTCTTTCCACTCTCTTCCCCCCCTCTTCCCTCCCTCATGTGCATTGCATGTGCGGCCCTACTAGTGTATATATATATATATATATATATATATATTATGTCAAGGAATTGAATTTTTGTTTAAAGTAATTTTATTTTTCCATTGACCAAACCCATCTGCATAATACCTTTGAAAAAGATATGCAAATGTTTCCTGTTTTGTTCTATTGATTTAGAAAATATCAATACAAACAATCAAAAATAAAAGATAAGGATTGGACATCTCATTTATAATCTTTTGAAATTTTGAAGGAGTATTTTTTAGGCCAAGAGGTGTAACATTCTATTCAAAGTGCCCAAAGGAACAGTGAAAGCGATTTTTAATGATTTTATTTGTATATGTCAAAAATCAGATTTCATATCAATATTAATAAACATAAACTCTATTGATAATTCTTTCTTTATATAAAAGAGATTTTAAATATGGTGAATGATGGACATGTGGTTTTTCATAAAATCCGCAGATTATGGACTTTTCTTTAATATTAGTATGAATTTCCAAATGCTCAACTGAAAAAATGCTTGATCATTATTAAAAAGGGTTTCCAAATATTATTCCTTGTTTAAGATCTTTTTATGATTTTTTATTTTATTTGATAAACATATGTCCTGATTACAGGTATGATCTTTTGGTTTTTTAAAGGCTATTTGGAGTCCTCTCCCATTACCTGCATTTAACTTTTTGGGATGATATTGTAAACATATGCCTGTAGAAGTACATATTTGAGCTATTGGTATTTTAAAGGTTATTTGTAGTCTCTACCCTTTAGATTAATCAACTATTTGGGATGTTTTCTCAAAGTATTTTGAAGTTATTAATCATTCTCTGATCAGCACCTGAGTCAATTAATCCTATAATTTTAAGAATGGATTTACTCTTTTCGATTTTAATAGAAAGTTGAGAATACCATTTTTGAACAAGAAATCGTTCAATTGTGTTTACAAATTCTTCATCTTCGTTTTCTTTTCGTGCTCCTTCTGCTAACTATTCTTAAATCATTATTTTAAAGAGAAGATTTAGAACTTTCAGATTGCATTTCCAAAATTTCAAGTTTTTGACGAAATTGTTTAACTTCAGACTTTGTTTCACTAATTTATCTTTTTAGGATCATTGATAGTTTATTTCAGAAGATGATATTTTCCAATAGTTTTAAGAGTTGATCAGTCATAACCATTTAAAGTTAAGGGACACAATAAAAAGCCTCAATTAAGATTTACCCTTTTGTTCAATAACATATTGAGAAAAAAAAAAGTGTTTGGTTGTCATATCAAAATATAATAGGAATTGGATTACAATTCCAACAAATAGTCCAAAGAAGCAAAGGGAAAACAACATAACAGGCTGGCGCTCCCAAAAAGTCTTCATTTATTAGGGAAATCCATGATGTGAAAGAGAGTTTCAAATGGGTTCTGAAAACTGTAATATATTAATAATAAAAAATGAAGTGTTATTTTAAATAGATAAAAAACAATGGAAAAATGGTTGTTAAGTCTCAGTAATGTGGCAAGAAATCTGAAACACCTTTTTTTATGAGGTGCATGCCTCCCACAATCCACATTAGCTTACTCTCAAGGCATGCGTCTTGTGCCTCACACTTTGAGGCGTGAGTTTCAAAGGGTGCACCCAAGTTTTTTTTTTTTTTGACTTAGGATCTTCTCCAGTTGGTGCTGGCAAGGAGAGATAGCCAGCAACAATTGGACGGCGCGCTACACCCACTTTGCATGCTTGTCAAGAATTATGTGCGCACAAATCGATGCATTGGTTGATGTGAAGGGTGTGTGTGGCGCATTTCAATTGGATGTTGGCAATCTCCTCGTCAGTGCCAACTGGAGAAGATCCCAAGTCTTTTTTTTTATTGAACCTTGCTTCAAAGCGAGAAGTCGTAAAACTCCTTCTCAAACACTGAGAGAAACAAAGAAAAGCTGGGGATCCTGAGAGACAAGTTCTCTCAGATATGCAGGGAACCATGATGCTTTTCAGTGTGAGTAGTCAGCCTGTAAAAATACTTTGAAAGCTGATTACATTCTGTAAAGAATTTCAGCGATACTTTATTGTGTCTTTTGAACCTTGCTAATATAAGGTAAATGTTGATATATGTAATATCGTGGGTATATTTGTAAAATGGTTTATATGTAATTTTCTCTTCTCAATATAAGATGCTAGTAAGGCTTTTTTTTCCTTATTAAGCAATTTATCATAATCTCTCTGTTCTCTTCTCTAAACTCAAAATTCTCTAAATGTTGATATATGTAATATCGAGGATATATTTGTAAAATGGTATATATGTAATTTTCTCTTCTTAATTAATTAAGATGTTAGTAAGACTTTCTTTCCATTATTAAGCAATTTACTCTAATCTCTCTTCTCTCTTTTCTCTTCTTTAAACCTTAAATCCTCCAAACCCTTTCTCCAGCTGTAAAGAGATAGTTTCTTATTTGGAGATGTTACCCTCTCATATTTTCTTTGTTATGTGCTTTACCTTCTGATGCTTCTCACAGCCACAGTACACTTACCTGTAAAACTTCTGTGAAGGTTGTGTTGTTCTGTACAGAAACTCCTCTATTTATGAGATGCCCCTTTGATCTTCCACGTGTTATGTGTACCACATGTACAAAACAACTTGCATAGAATTTCTCCATCAGTTGATACATGTATCTAATGTTTAAGCCTTTAGGATATGTTTGGTTGTTGAGAAAATAGGTGAAAATATGGAAAAGAAAAGAAAATTTTGAATTTTGAATTTCTAATACAATTTTTAGTTGAGTTTTGTCTCATTTTCTTTTCTTTTCCTTGTTTTTACTTATTTTCTCGCCAATCAAACATAGGGTTAAGGTGTTGGATAATTCCACTCACTATTTGCATACATGATGGAATACATGCTCTGTGAGCTCCACCTTCTGACATGGGTTATGTGAACATGTACAAGACAACTGGGTAATTGTCTCTGACAGTTGATACATGTATCTAATGTTTTAAGGCTTATGATAATACCATTCCATTCACCCATTTACATGATGGAAAACATGATCTGTTTTGAATCATCCTGACATGGATTTGTGTTGATCCACACTTGCTGTAATGGTTCTTGCAGGTCCTTTTGGTCGGGGCCAGATGCAGAAGCCTTTCGAAGAAGCAACATATGCTCTGAAGGTCAGCGAGATTAGTGACATTGTGGATACTGATAGTGGTGTCCACATCATCGTGAGAACTGGTTGATTCTTGACTACTACTGACACGAGTATGCTGAAACATTTGTTCAGAGTACTTCGAGCATAACCATATATCTTATTAAGTATTGTTTGCTCTTCCATTTGGGACAATACGAACATTAATGTAAACACTTGACAGGCATTCTTATTGTGGTAAACGGGAATCCAGTCTTAAAGGTAATATTTCTAGATTGTTTACTGAGCTCTACTTGTGCGGGACAATTTAGAAGCAGCAACAGCTGTTTTAAAGTTTTTAGGAGCGTAACTGAAGGCTAACGCTTTAGAAAATTTCTTTGAGAGCAAGCCGGTTGGTTGGGATTGGTTAGAGTGACCAAAAAAGGTTTTGATGCCTTCTCTCTAAGTTGTAGGTGTGCCTAACCTCATTCGCTAGGTTCGCAGACTACACCTCTTCAAACATTGTTAAAATAAGGCCCAGTATCCCTAAATTAGGGCATTTGCTGGGAGGAGTTAACAATCTCGATTCCTATAACCACTTTGGGATGATTTCTATAACCATTAAAAATAAGACTTGTCCTTTTTAAGGCAAAGGATTTCCTCTGGCTGAAGCCCTTATTCTGACTAAATAGGGTAATAAAAATTCCAATGACACATGTGACAGTTTTATTAGTATGTGCAGTTTTATTAGAATGTGCGAAAATGAATTTAAAAATCCAGTTTTATTAGTATTTGTGAAAATGAATATTAAAAATGATATACGGTTATGCCTGAAAGATGTGGGCTCCTCTGGGCCCGTCAGATAAATTTGAAAGTATGGACTGAGGATAGAAAATCTTGAGGTCATACATCCAACAGTTTGTTCATATGAGAAATTTCCAAATTAGAGCATTCCTCCAATGGTGCCTTCTCCATTTCCACTCTTCCCCACTGTCTCTCTATGAAGCCAGACCTTCTATGTTAGGTTTTGCTCCTTTCGGAACCTCAATTATGCTGTTCCTGAGAGCTGAACATTGCCGATTTGTTACACAATTATAGACAAAATGAGACATCTCATGAATTTGTGTGCATTGCATGCCTTTCCTAGCAAATAGATAAGTTAAAAGGATGATTACTAAATCAAATAATTAACATCCATTTATGCTACTACAAAATTGGCCAGTGAAGGCAACGTACCACTGTTGTCTATGATGATTGTTGCTTATGTAATGCTTGTTACCATTCACACGGTGAATGAGGTAATGTTCACTGTATAATCATACTAAAATTCAGAAAGGTGTTCCATTCATATATTCAAAAACCCAAAAAAGATCAGGCAAAAAAATCAGGGAAATGAAGAGTTGATTCTTTCCATACCTTTGCCCCTGGTTGGTTTCTGGTTTCCATGTATTCATCCCTGGTTTCCCAGAGGATCGGACAATGAAGGAAAATTCAAATACAGTCTTGTTCAAAATTAACATCGTTAACACTTTGGTCCCACCCACATACCTTCGAGGTACACAGTACTTCTAATGTCAATGAGGAATTCCTGCAATGCCACAGATGCATATTTCTTACCAGCATAAAGTACTTAGTTACAGGGTGACAGACCCAATGTCCATTCAAAATGATTCCACAATTATTGCCTTTTCTCTTCTGGCTTCCTTGGCTGAAAAAAAAAAAATCAGGACAGTGGCAAAATTAGACATGGCAAATTTTTTTTTGAAGTTCTTAGACTGCACACAGAACAGAATAGTTAATCCTCATTTCTTTAGATAAAAAAGCTCCATCTTCCTCACCTGTATTATATAGGTGCTATGCAAGAAGTTCTGGACCTACCATCCAATAGGCCACCTAGGAGATCCCCTAGGTCAGAAGTCACTAGTCAGCCAGATTAGATGATCACAACAGTCCTCCTGGATCATTTGTAATTCGCTCTAATTATCAGAAAGTGTGACGGATGGTTACAATCATTTTATCTAATTGATTTGTTGCAGGGATCCCCTAGGTAAGGCCAGTGACTGGCATCCAGAATCCAGTGCATCTAGCATGTCTACATCACAGAGAAGGACGTTGTGAAGCCTTGGTCTTCACAAAAGACCAATTCTTGTCTTATCAATACATTCCGTGTTTCCTCGTGATATAATAGTTCCAGAGTGGATCAAAACCATAGACAAGAAGAAACTGTCATAAGATGATCAAGGTTTATAAATAATCTAATGTCCAGAGAAAATAAACATATAATTTTCTGATAAGGAAAAAATATTCTATAGAAAAACAATGACATCCATTTTTTATACTCTAGCAAATCATCACCAATGTCTTATTATCTTTCCACTTATCTATCTTAACATCCTCATCTCGGTTATACTAATTTTATTAATATGTTGCTTCTTTCGAATGCACTCATTTCTAATCTTATTTTTGCACTAATCTGTCTTAACATCCACATCTCAACTATAATAATTCTATTAATATACTGCTTCTTAGTAGCTCAACATTCTGCTTCTATAAAGCAGAGCTGGTCTTATTGCTCACCTTATAAACTTGTCCCCTTAGATTGATCACATAGCATTCCAAAAGCACATATCCGTTTAGCCACGCATCTCTAATTTAATAGTCTCCTCAATCTCTCGATCTTATCAATAACTGAGCCGACATACAAGATATCTCCTGTTCATCAATCTTAACTACCGCCTCCACCCTATTCACATTCTTATTATAATTTCATTCCATAAATTCAGTTTTGGTTTGACTTATTTTAAAACTCTTAGTAGAGTATTCGAGGACTCTTCTTTGTCTATTCCCCGGATCCAGTCGCGAGCACGACTTAGTCCTGTGATGTAGCTTGGTCTTCTTGTTGCTTTTTGTTTACCTTGGTTCACTCATTGTGAACTCTTGTTGTTTTCCCCTCTTGTGATATATATTACTATCTTTTTTTTTTTTTATCAATACCTCCTTTTATTCAGATAAAAACGAACTCCATTACAGAAAAAACAGCAACGCCTTCGGGTTTACAAGCAAGTAAACCCGAAAACGGCCAAACACCACACCTAAACACCTCAACCTTGGCCTACTAAGGCTAATACAAAAGAAACTGGAAATCCTCCCTATCCCCATCCATACTAACCCACTCCAAAACTCCCAATCTGATGCTGTCGCAAATCCTATTCACGAATAATCTTCAAAAGCTCTTCTATTTCTCTCTTTCCATAGATACCACGATATCGCCCCTGGAAGAACTCCCCAAATCACCTCCCTACCGCCCCTCCTTTTTCCGTATTCCAACAATCAAGGAGATTTCCGAAAGAGTAAGGGAACACCCACCCTACTCCCAACCTAATGAGGAAAAAACTCCACACCTCATACGCTACTTGGCAATGCAAAAAAAGATGATCCGATGTTTCTTCCGCCTGAAAGCACAAAAAGCATCTATTCGCCATACTCCACCCTCTATCTTGATTACCGATAAAAACAAACTCTTAGATTCCAAAGTGCCATTCCACATTTCTAGTTTTGCATTTACTCCCTCTTCATCTCCATATAACATACACCAAGGGATCTCTTCTTGAATATAATGTAAAAACTCCAGTCCAGATTCCAATGTTATCATTCCACAATTCTAGTTTTGCATTTACTCCCTCTTTAGTTTCGTCGATTAATACTATATCATCTACAAAAAAAAAACATACATTAATGACCTCTTCTTGAATATAAGTAGTCAATTCATCTATAACCAATGTAAAAAAGATGCAAACTCATAAATGACTCCCTGATGTAACACTATTTTTTTTAGAGGAAACTCGTTTGTCTTGACACCATGTTCTCAATGTAGTTACCGCTCCCTCATACATGTCATCAATGATGTCAATATATTTTCTCGAACTCCTTTCTTCCCAACACCTATGAGATTATTCTCTTGTGATTCTATTATATATTTTCTTTACTTCAATAGATACCACATAGAGCCCTTTCTTTTTCTCCATAAACTTCTCCACAAGTATAAGTAAGAAGATAGCCCCAATAATAGATCTCCCAAGCATGAGTCCAAATTAGTTTTCTGAAACCCTCGTTAGTACAACTTAGAACATCTCCTTTATTTTTGTAGATAGGTACCACAATACTTCTATATGCTTTCAGCATTTTCTTAGTCAAAATATTATTAAACAACCTCGTAAGTTAGGATATGTCAGTTTCTCCTATAAATTTTTCACACTTCAATTGAAATATCATCTAGTCACAAGACCTTTTCTATTGTCATCCTCGTAAGAGCTTATTTCACTTCAATTACCCTAATTCACGTAAATAACAATGTTTTCTGGTCTCCACCTTGTCCGAGGTACTACACAAAGTCTTCATTTAGTAATTTTTGAAAATATCCACTCCATCTCTCCATCCTTCACCAATATTATTTGGTTGTTTCCCTTGACGCATCTAACATGATCTAGGTCTCTAGTTTTTCTCTCTAATTCTTGCACGTAAAATAGTATAACATGATGTAATTGCCATATTCAAAGCCCACCAAAACACAGCAAATAGACCACATTTAATATACACATTCTTTCTATTTACCGAATTTACCGAAAACTCGCTATTACATATACATTCACATCTTTCGCTTATAGTGAAAATTTCGACACATTGAAGTCAACAAAGTAATTTAAAATCTAACTAAAGTCACTTTGAAGTTTGAAGTCCAGAGAGGATCTGAAACACAAGATGACACGTATTACAATGTTGAGGAGATCCCCCTCTACTTGAAATATCAATATCCCAAACCAACCTGCAATAAATTTTAAAACCAATTCAAAGTCTAAGATGGTCTTATCCTCCTTGCATTTCCACAAAAAATTACTTTAATGCAACAGCTAGAAGATTTTTTTTTGGGGGGGGGTGGTGGATAACAACTGGAATAACTTCTATATCCTATCCCCTTTGTGTCTCCTAAGAAACATTGAAGCAAATACACAATGAGATCACAGTTGTTTCAGTCATACCACAGAAACAACAAAGATGGACCATCACTCAGCAACTTGTGCTGCATTTTTTCCAACACCATATAAGTTAGGGGTGTCAATGGGCCGAGCTGGCCCGTGCACCAGCCCGATTAAATAGTTGGATGGGCTTGGGCGGCCTAGAACCTAAGTCATGGGGCCCGTTATACTATACTTCTCACCAGGCTTGGCCCAGTGGGCCAGCCTGATAATTTATTAGTGTTTTATTCAAATCAGCTCATTTTACTATTGCAATTGATAAATGGACTAGGTCTGGCTCACGCCTAACCTGTAGATAGCCCTACTATAAAGTATGTTATTAACTTATTACCCGCCTTCAGAGTTTCAAAAGGGCTTCATAAAGCATAGAAGTTGTTAATTACGCATCCATCATCTTAGATTATTAAGAATCATATAAAATTCTTCACTAGACAAGGACCATAATAAAAGAGCATTTTTGAAGGCCACCAATTAAGAATGGTAACCCAAATGTACTCTTTGGGGGCCTTCTGGTAATTTCCGCTCTACTTTTCGTTTTCTATCTCCTGCCATATTGTTTCTCAAGAATCTTGCAACAATGGTTGAACGTTGACAAATCCTCTCTCCTTGGAAAATTCTGGTTCAAGGATTTGGATCGATTGGCATTGCACCAAGATAATGGGACATAGATCACATCCAAGTTGAATTGTCTGTGGGGGGTGGGTGGAGGGTGGGGAAGGTAAGACATGCTTAGAGAGTTCTATCTATGCGTATTGTGGAGGAGTGCAATGTGGCAGACCATCTAGATGGTCGAACCTCTGTTCCATCCACTCCCTATGACTACTTATAATACAAAAATTCAGACACTATGAAATCATTACGTACAACTGAACAGCCATCTGAAATTAATAATGTGAACCACGGTTTGAGACACTTGCTGTATCTATTAACCCAAGGAGTTCAGAGCTTTTTCCAACTACGGACTCCACTAACAAAAGAAACGAGAAACGATAGTACCTCCTTGTGTTGGTTTCCTTTCCAAAGTAACTTTATGTTATTCAAACTTTCAGTATGTCAATTTTTCAAAAGCAAGTCCTTTCCCAAGTACCTTTTCTTATTCAAACTTTCAGTATGTCAATTTTTCAAAAGCAAGTTATCCATTACCCATAACATTGCTTTTACCCCGTAGATGGTGTTTCATCTGAACGTTTTTTTTTTGTTAGAACGTAGCTTTATTCTTTGTTGTTGTTTTTGTTGTTCCAGAGCTTTCTCTAAGACGTGCATGTTCATTTATCTTGAATGTCTTCCAAAAATCCAACAAAATCTGAGTGGTGGGTAGCACTTATCATGCTATTTTGTGGCCTAAACTATGCATGGGAGTTCTCTCTCACGGTGCATGACTGCATTCTTCTTTAGGTGGCCCATGAACCATGCAATCTAAAGACCATTTCTTTGTACAATCCCCTCTGGAATCGTCCCCAAAGTATCTTTCTTTTACCCTAGTATAAATGTCATTTCTTTTCCCTCTAGTCCACAAATACTCTCTTCTTCTGCCCTTCGATAATTACCTTCCTGATCCTTAATCTATCTAAATCAATAAATAACCTCCACCGTGTTTCCTGACCTATGATAGATGAAATCTCTTAGGGCGCAACCCATGCCATAAACTTTGCATCACCATCATAATCTCGATGGTTAAAAACACTGGTTCAAAATTCCAAAACAAAAGAAAGTAAAGGCATAAATGCCTCCAATTTCCTCACAAAATCAAGATAGGTTTCTTCCAAGGAAATGGATCTTGACCAACCGGAAGTACTAGCTAAACCTGCTGTCAATTAAACTAAAGAATTCACTATTTCGGCATACTAGTAGTGGTCCATGAAATACATACAATTAATGCAAATGTTTCAAGGGACGAATCCAAGCACCATTTGTATAGAAACAATATTATACTTCCATCAGTTGGCCATTCTCTTGCACTTTCACACTTCCGAGAAAGTCTGCGCTAACTGCTCTAGCAATCCTTTTCTACACCTGATCAAACTCGCATAACAATCTGCTCAGCTATGATTGCTTTAAAACAGCAGTGTAGTAGGACATGGTTTAATCCTTCTCCTGCACGAGGCTCCTAAAATAAGATACTGCAATCTATGTAACTTGCACTGAATCACTATGATCTTCAAAAGTCTAACATGATGACTCATCTGTACAGCTAAATCATAAAGTGAATCATATATTCTTGTACGAATAGTACTATATTAGTTCATATACACCAACACACACAAAATGCATATATAGATGTTCAAAAGTCTAACAAGCTGACTCATATGTTCAGCTAAATCATACATTCTCATATGAAGACAGACAGATAGATAAAAAAATTTCCTAGAATTGTGTATATTGTATTATTATACGAAAAAGATAAGAAAGAAAAGAAAAAGAAAAAGACAAAACAAAGCCTTTTCCCCTAACATTGTTGATATGTGTCTGACATGCCTCTTCAAGACCTATGTCCAGCAAAAACTTTAGAAAGACAGAATGACCTTGTCATTTAGCAATTTAGCCTAATATTCAAGAAGTTTCACCTTTATAGAATTCCCTAAGCCATCTCTTCTAACAAATCATGTAATGAAGTATCTTCTGAGTGCAGTATTGTTACTTATAGGTTATTGCTACTAACCAAGCCTGGCTTGTGGTTGAATCTTGCCTATAATATTTTCCACGTCAATTAGAAACAAAAAAGGAAAGAACTAAATGCACGGTTGACCACATAACCAGCCATACAAGGGAAAAAAATATGCATTTGTTCTCTCGCCAGTTTAACTTTTCAATTAAGTAAAATTCAAAGTGAGCAACAAAAACCAGTTGGAATTTGAGCTGGACATTTTCATGGGTCAAAATCAAATTAAGATGCAGAAAAAGCCTTCAACTTCCCAAGGTTCCTTGTCTAAATAAATATAACCCCCCTGATTCTCAAGAAAATACAAATGACAAGTGTCGTTGTCTTCGAAAGTTTAAACTTTCATTTAATTAATCGAGTTCTGTGCCTCTTAAGTTTTAAAGAGTGCAAAACTCACAAAATGAACTGCGGAATCCACCATATATTTGTTGTTTTGGCTATCATTGGAGATGGGACCAAAGCAAACGGACTACACACAAGCTATTTTGTTCACCTATTCGTCACTTTTGAAGTAAAAGATAATACCCAACACTCTGAGAGAGAATAAATAATGCAATTTACAGAATAAGAAGTTCAAAATAGAACCTCAATTTCAACCGAAATGCTTAATTATAAAGACTACAAAAGGAACACCAATTGTTTGGGAATTTCCCCCAACAGAACACAGACATAAGAATTAAGAAATTAGAATATCTCCTAAAGAATCAAACATCAACATGAACTACAAAAACATAGCAACTGTTCGACTAAATGCCTCAACGAGAACAACACACCATACACTTAAAACTTAAAACTCACCAATTGTTAAGGTGAAAAAGAAAATACCTTAGTACCCGGGGCTCTTTGGTGGATATTCATCTCCTCCTCAGGGATGATGACGGGCCATGTCTCGCCAGCGTCCTTGAACATTTGCTCGGTCTCAAGTAGCTGCCCCTTTTCTAGTATCATCGTCCTTATGTTCTGTGCTGAAGTGGTGGCGGCGTCGATCACCTCTTCGACTCCGTCCACGAAAGTTACTGTAATTTGCGGCGGATGGTCGTCCGTCCGGCGCTTCACCACCAGCTGACACGATGGGTTGGATTCCTTCGCCTTCCGTGAATTGCACTGCGCTAGAAATTCCAAGCAGGGCGCCGTACGAGGGTCCAGCGCGTTGAACTCCATCCTCACCTTCGATAAATATTTCAACATTTTCGTTTTTTTCTTTCATTTCCTTCTCGACGCTTTAGTTCGCATTAATAGATCGCCAGTCGACTGTAAACCTATCGGATCTGAATGAATCCGTACCCGAACCCTTTACTCTCGTGTTCGACTTAGGATCTTCTCCGGTTGGCGCTGGGAGAAGACCGCCAGCACCACTCCGAAGGTGCCACATACGCCTATCAATGCTGTTGTGAGTGTCTCCTCGCCCCCACCAATTGGAGGAGATTCTGTGTCTTTTGTGTGTAATTTTTTTTCCTTTTTTGGGGAAAACTACCTAAAATGAACCATGGTCTTTCCGGAGTGTAAATACACCTATATGGTATGTCATTTTTTTTAGACCCATATATCCATGCTTAATAAGTTAAAAACTAAAGGTAGTTGTTTAGGAGTTTTGGACTATTCAACTTAAATTTCATCATCTCATTGGTCCCCCCATAATCCAAACGGCACAATGCTCACCATCTTAATCTAAGCATGTTTGGTAATAAATGCATTCAGTTGGCTATATTCGGTTTGATCCCTTCCCTCACAAACTAAAGAGCAATGATTAGCCAACCCATGGGTCCGTTACTTATCTTACCCTGTGTCCTTGTGTCCCTTTTAACCCTAAAAATTAAGATATTTTTTTTCCTCTAAAAACCAAGGTTGGATTAGTTAACCCTAGGGGTGGGTGAATCTTAGCCACCCTTGGTTAGTGTTGAAAAATGGGGCCTGGACCAATGAGGATTGCCCATTCCATTACATAATGGAAACCATGGGTACGTTAAACCCACTACTTCTCTACAAGGCATCTCAATCAATATTAGACTTACATGAAAGAGTAGTGATAGGCGTACCAATGAATTCCATTTCATGGCCTAAGGCACCACCTCATTGGTGGATGCCCCCCCCTCGTAAATGGGTAGGTTAACTATTTCCCTAAATGAAATATTTAATGCTTAGGGGGTATATGGATCCAAAAAAAAATCCCCACGCATAGTGGCTGTTTTCACATGGGAGAGTCACAAAAGTTAAGCTCAATTGTCAAGGGTGACATATGTATTCTGAAAAGACCTTGGGGTCATTTAGGTAGTTTTCCATTTCTTTTTTATATTTTTATTAACATTAATATTAATGGTCAATACTCACAAGCTAAAGTTAATAGGACGGATTCATGAAAGTTAAACGAGCGTGTCCCGATCTTGTTTGAGTTGATAAAAGCATTGGTCAGCATTCGCTTAATAAGTATAATGATGATCATTTCATAGTCGCTTACTAACCACGGCAGGCCGGCCGTGGTCTGAATGGGTTACATTCACGAGCTAGCACTGTTGAACATACCCAGAAAAGTTTTACAGCCTTGGAAACGAGGAGTGAATTCAGGCTTGAATGCCATGAGCTGAAAGGTATGGTTGATACATTTCATCTTATTATCAGACATATAATAGTGAGTGTTATATATATATATATATATATATATATATATATATATCTGGATGTCTTCTTCCCAGATTATGATGACTGCAATTAGTCCTACTCTTGTTCTCTAAAATATTTTCATTTGAAATATAACTATCAGAAGTAACTTAATACAACCATAAAAACATCCTTAGAAGTAAGCACAATACAATCATGAAATGTAATATGGATGGAAAAATTTGAGAACCGCATCCTTTAATCTCTGGGATTGATTCAAGACCCCAACAACAGCATCCTTTCAAAATAACTTTTGAGTTTTCAGAGCAAAAAGGAAAAAAAAAACATATAAAGGACGGATTCTATTTACTGGGGAAATGATGCTGGACTGCCATTCCCAATTCTCTTCATAAATACATGCAGTGACATCTCGATTATGTCCTTCCTGTAATTTCTCTATCCAATTTCATTCTCTTCACACTCTGAGCCTCCGGCATGCTGCCGAACCGCTGCTGAAACGTTGTGTCATGCTGGTATGTACAGTTGGCACCATGCCGGCATCCCTTAGGGCTGTTAAAGAAGATACATGGTTTCAAGATCTTGGGCTTCAAATCTCTTGGTTTAGAGTTGTGTCCTGCTTCTTGGTTCACTCCTATGATGTGGTGATTTTGGCGGTTACCAAGTTGCGGAAGGTTCTTATCTCGAGTTTCTTGTCTTTCTCCTCCATGCTGCTGAATTAAGCTCTTATAGTAGTCCATATCCTTCATGAGAGGAGCTTTCACAGAAGGTGAAGATGTAGGAACAATCCCAGGTTGAGGCCGTGGATTCAAAGTGGGCACCACACTATTTGGCATTGGGTACAAGGGTCCACTTCCAGGTGCTGCTGACAAGGGTGTATCAGATTCTATACTGCCGATATAAATGGGAGGTGGGCTTGACTGGGGGCTTATCAGAGTTATCGGTGGTGACCTAGGCTTGGGTGTAGTATGTTGGTTGGCAGGTATTCCATAATCTGTAACCAGTTTCTCAATCAATTTCGGATTGCTGAGGAATTTAATAAGCAATTCAGGGTCAATCAAGCTTCCCTGCTCGTTGCTTCTCATGATTGCAGTAAAGGCTGCGGATGCAGCAGCAACTACATCAGGTTCAGCACCAGGGACCATTCCAACTGAGAGTCTTTCATTGCCCAGGTGCTTTGGAGCAGCAGGTATGTTGCATTGAGATGAATGTGGAGTTCCAGGAGCCAACAGGCTTTGGGCCAAGATTGTTGGCTGCAAGCTTATTGGAGTTTTAATTGGTGCCACTGGATCAGATGATGGATCTCCTGCATCTTCATCTTCAATGGGTGTAATGGGAATGAGAGGAGTGTGAAGATCATCCTGATGATAGTCTTCTACGTCCAGTGAAACAGAGGGGCTGTAAGGAGATAATGGACAAAGTTCAGTTAAAGATAAAACACAGAAGAAACACAAGGGGAGGAGTTTGCAAGGCAAGTGAGACACCACACCTTGGAGGAATGGCAGACATCCGTGGATAAACTGCTTCAAGCACTCTCATCTCCCGATGGTTTTGAACCTGCGTCTCTTTGCTTTCGTCCCCGGCAGCCACTTGCCAATCAGGAACCAATACACACTGCAAATTAGAGAAAAACAACAGCTATTATTACTCCAATTTGCTCTTCATATAAAAATTTCAGTGCATGAATTGGAACTTAAACTTTCAACATGAAAACATTTCACACAAATTTAACTATTCAACAAAAATTGAACAATGGCTTACTCTGGGAGGACATTTCCATTTAATTAGAGGGATCTGGGACAATTCCTTCTTCAACTGGTTCGTGGGCTGAGTTCTTTCAAACCCAGGTGGCAGATGGTCATCAGAGCTCATTCCAGTTGAATGCAAGAGCCATGATGCCTTTGCTTGGAGGTGATCTTGAGCAACCAGTCCAACTTGTGAAGGAGAATCCTCTGACAGAAACAGCCTTACCTGCTTAACAGAAGGTATAGTCTTGGTTACCAATTCATGGTGATCATTCTAGCAGCAAGGACATTATATATAATGATCTAGCTGGGAAATATTTTTAGGTCCTCTACTCCCCTCAAAGGACTGGAAGGATGAGCCCCTGGTTTACAAAGAAATGATAATGGCAATATAAACGAACGTCAGCAAATCTCATGGAGTTCTTTTCAATTCTTTTTCTTGTCTCTCTTATTTTTTCTGTTTCCTAATTCAGATCTTAGAGGAGAGCTCTTGAGTGGAGGGAAAAAAAATGTGTGTATATATATATTTATATATATGCCTAAAACAAATGACTAATAAAGGGACCATGCAAATTTACAGCCTGAAGACCTTCCACCTACAATACCATTCACATCCTGATATACACACTAAGGGTATGCCAAAGCTGAATGGTGAAGAGGATTCAAACAAAGCTGGGCAATGACCATCTTATTAGGGATATAACTCATAAGGGTTTTAGATCCCATGATGTGGTTATTGAAGAGACTTTTTTAATGCTCTGTGTTGGATTTCTTTGAATTCAAAAGGCCTATGGAGACTCCAATATCAGTAAAGAGATTAGGGATGTGGCATTCACTTTGAGCATCTTGTTCTAAAGGGTCCCTACATGGAAGAATGACCTTCTGGACTCTTTACCCAAAGGAGGAGGAGTTCAAAAGATTGGGGGATGTGGCATCCACCTTGAAGAATGACCTTGTGGACTCTATACCCAATGGAGTTCTTATGGAAGATCTCTAAAGGGAGTGTTTTGGCAGAATAATCTGATATTGTGTATCTTTTTAAGTAAGTTTTCTGACCTTCCCACTTTGCATTTGGTTATAAGTTTGAATATTCCTGTCTTTTACCCTTTTCTGATAAAATATTTATGATAACTGATCACCAAAAAACTATAAAATGAAAGAAAATGCATGCTATGATCCTCCTTGTAAAAGCCCTCTCAATGAAAATTTTAAATCCCTCCAAAGAAGGGCATACATCAGCATCGCTACAGTAATTAATTCCTTAAGGGCACATATAAGGCCATCCTCGCCATCGTCCTTATTTCTGAACAGATTCTAGAATTAGAATCCAAATCCCATTAAAGTGGAACTCAAAAAACCAAGTAAAGAAATGTAGCCACTACACTAAGTTAGGTAACACCTATTTATAACAAATGGCCTTCCACTCCATGTAAGTTGTCGAACTGGACAGCATAAAACCTTGATACAAACCCAACACCAAGAACCAAAAAACAGGTATATCACGTTCCTTATTACCAAAAACTTACAAGCAGCACTGCAGTCAAGTATAAAACTTCACATACGATAGAGACAATGAAAAACAATAATCCATGATGACAACTAGCATAACTGTAAAGAGCCAACAAATGCCAAACTGATCTAAGAATTTCAAAAACACATTTACATAAGTGCAATGTTGGACAAAGTGCCCCCACTGTCTCTTTTATGGCCCTCCAATCAACAAAAAAACATAAGTGTTAGTAAAGTGGACACCCCAGTCTTGAAGACTTTAACCTAAATGCAACTGACACTGAGTCACTGACAACAGGATTCAACAGAAAATATTCTATACATCCCGATCTCCATATCCTTGTTTAAGCCCATTATCATGCAGATTCCTCCACCAATGCCAACATATTGCTTTCAACCTAAACCAACTTGGATACATCAAAAGTCAAATAATCCATAGTGTTCTAATAATATGTGATAGTACGCATATATCTTTGGCTCTATTCCTAACCAATCCGAATCTTAGATGTTCGAGCAGGAATGTATTCTCCACAGGGAAAGCGATCAGGAATACCCTCCATAATGAACATTGGGCCCATCCACTGTGTAAGTCGAGACATCAAAAGTTGTCTGTGATTCTCTGCAACCTATGGTGATGAATTGGATGTTTTGTGAACTTTCAAGGAGACTGATGATTAGGTATAAGCGTGAGAGACTAGGCATACAGTAAAATTAGGATTTCACATATGGTGTTTCTTTCCATGTCATTTAAAACACAAGTGCAGAGACAAACATGCTACAGAGGAGAATGGTGGTATAATAAAGCTTCTACCATCAAGAGGTAAGTCAATTGTTTAGGATAAATTACGATGTTTGTATCACAGGTCCCAGTACTAAGTACACAAAATCTTATGCAAATGCAGTGAAGCTGAGTAAATAATTTCTTGTGCAAATACAGTGAAGCCTGTGGTCTATAGAAACTATCTTCCCTAACTCAAAATTTGTATCTTCTTTTCCTTGGTAATATAAAGGGTTAAATTGATCAGGAATAAGAAAGAATGGAGATGGCCAATATGGTAGTTTCAGATCTACTGCAGGTTCACATAGTCTCTTGAACCATTATTTCAGACTCGATCTGATTGTGGGTCAGGTTCAAGTTCATATATTGCTGCATATGGAACTCTCATTCATCAGGGTAGGAGGTTCAAGTTCAAATATTGTTGCATATGAAGCCAACCCCATTCATCAGGGCAGTTAGTCCTTTTGCTCAAAAAATATACATTTTGAAGTCCAGTTTCATTAGGTTCAATGAACCATTAAAGCTTCGTTTCCATTGGCATCAGAATTTTCGGTCACATTGTCCAGTTATATCACAGCACATACAAAGAAAAACAATAGCTTTTGTTCTTATTTATTTATTGTGAATCGAAATGCATAAGATATGGTTATAGCTTCGTTTTCCATTGGCGTCAGAATTTTCGGTCACACTGTCCAGTTATATCACAGCACATACAAAGATAAACACAAGTTTTTCTTCTTATTTATTTATTGTGAATTGTAATACATAAGATATTGTGAATTTATTTATTTATCCTTTGCAATTAATGAAGGAACACCATGCTTTTTTTTGTTACTATTTTTGTGAATTGATGAGTTAGCTATCATGCTTTTGTAGGGTTCATCTTTTGTCGGTTAATGAATGAATGTCATACTTTTTTGTTAGTAGATGAATTAGTTGTCGTACTTTTTATTACTTAATGAGTAGCTGTCATGCAACTATTCATGTGTGAGTAACTTGTTTTACAAAACTCAACAGATATGTTGAAATGCTTAAATAACTTGACAGTTGCAATGTGTGATGAGGAATATGTTTGATTATACATTTATAAAGTACCATGCATAGATTCTATCCTTACGAGATATGGAGTTGTATGTGAAGTACTAGATGGCCATCCAATTCAATGTTATGAAATATTTTGAATGAATAAGCACATCTTTAGTAGACTGTGTGACATTATTAAAGAGGCCGTGTTTTTTTTTTGATAGAGAGAGAGGTAAACAAGATTTCATTCAAGAGCAACATGAAAATTACAACCAAAAGAGACGAGTTCACAAAGAGTGAACCAAGAAAAAGCAAAAAGTAAAACTAAACAGAATCACAAAACAAACATTCTAAAACGAAAATACAGTCATCACCCTAATAGAAGCATCTCAACTAAAGCAAGGAGATGACTCCCAGATCTACCAAGTCTCTCCGGATAGTCACTCAAGAAATGATAAGAAGACGGATCCTCTTGATTAGCTGATCCTGAGGAAATTCAACATCCTAAAAATTTTGCCTATTTCTCTCCTTCCAAATAGACCATGAGATAGCTCCCGGAAGGATGGCTATATTCTTCTGGAGGGCGGGGTGGTTGAATAATACAAGATAAGTGTTGGTGGAAGAGCAAATAGCAATATTATTGCTAATTATAGGACATAAGAGAATCAAATTGATGCAAGAGCGCTTTCAGCATCGTAGCAAAACAATTAGCCGACATTGCAATAACGTGTTGAAGGCAATGATAGAACTCGTGCGAGAAATTATAAATCCTCAATCGATGACTTGCACGCCATCAAAAATCTCTAAGAATCCAAAGTATTATCCCTAAATCAAGGTAATAAAACACATATTTCAAATTTTACAACATTGTACGTACTTTTGTATAGGGACTAATAGAACATATTATTTAATAGAAGGATTGTATTGGTGCAATCAATTAGACTAACATTGATGCCATTATCATGATCAATAAACAAATTCCTTACTGGGGAGGGAAATGAACTGTTACGCAGAATGTGATGGATGCATGCTCTGTTGACATACATTTCACATTTATTTATGTTGGGTGCTAGATGGGAGGGAACAACAAATGATTCACGATTTTTGTTAGAAGCAATAAATAACAGAAGATTGAACTTTCCTCGTGCCCCAGCAGGTAATATCTATAGTCATCGAGTTGTATTCACTTCATTTCTTCACACAATCTTTTTAAATATATACGATCACTATGGTAATATGAAATATTATGTCGTTGATACTAGGTATCTAAACATAACTGGATTTCTTGAACCATAAAGTGGATCACGCTATCATTTACAGGACTACGGAGGTGGTAGAAGTCATTCTGACCCAAAGGAATTATTTAATCATGATCATTCCTCATTGAAGAATGTAATTGAGCGATGCTTTCGGGTAGAAAACGTGTTTTCCAATCTTAAAGCGCATGGCACAAAGAGACATAGTGACCGTTGCGTGTGTTGTACAAAACATCATCAGACATGAGGCTTGGAGGGATACTTTATTTAGAATATATAAAGTTGATGACTTAGTTATGGACGGTAATGGCTCAGAGACTGGTGATATTGTGCTGAATGTGGGTTTAACCCACCCACCCTTCATTAGATATGAGGCTTGGAGGGATACTTTATTTAGAAAATATGAAGCTGACGACTTAGTTATCAACAGTAACGGCTCAGAGCCTGGTGATATTGTGCTTAATGTGGGGGTTAACCCCCCACCCAAACACAACAACAGGAGATGGGGGCATTAGGGAAAAATTAGCTACTGCAATGTAGATATCTTATAATAACAATGGAGAATAATATATTGTGTATTGTACACTTAAAAACTGAATTGTGGTCTCTTATGGATAGATGCTAAATGAAAAACTTGTCAAGTGTGAAACAATTAATTTTTGCTTATGTTTGAACCAAACAGGGTTATACAATCACTTTTCTGTCAAAAATCAATTATGTACTGTGTAAATCAAATAGTATTATTTGCAACAACTCTTATTTGACAATTGATTTTTGTAAAATCAGTTCTCATCGTAATTAATTCTAGATAAAAGAATCCAAACCAAACATAGTCAAAATTTAAAATTTATTACTTTGTCATGGTCCATTTTATTTCCTTACATATATGGCTATATTTGAGATGTGAATATTGTACAACTTATGGTTGATTCCTTTCAGTTGAGCTCAACTACAGTAGTATCATAGCATTGATTTGGAGTCTTTACCTCTCAAAACTTCAGCCTACTTGAGTCTCATTTAGAAAATTCTATTTGTGGAAGTTATAGCAAGTGGAACCAAATTTCCTTCAGTCCTAACTCAACTTCAAACCTCAAATTTTCATAAATAAAGTATACTCATGTGGGTATCTTCAACATATATCAATATTTGTTTATGACTTTATGCAATCCTTGTTTCCAACTTTCTCTACTTTATGACTGCAGAAAAGAAGCAGAAGAGGGGATGACTGGTACTTTACATGCATACACAAACAGATAGTTCAAGGATTTGCAGTTACGTCAACCAGATGTAAAATCCATTGAAGTGCAAGATGTTTCACATCATAACAAATATTACTACAATGAAGTACATAGAAAATTTACAGGAGACAGCATATTCACCACGTGGGAAGCATATGCAGTACATGTGGTAATTTACTTAATAAACGATCACTTAGATTAGTAATGATGCTTTGTTCAACCATGACTTCATAAATTGTAGTACTTTTCCCCGAAAATTGAAAACTCCCAAATGCATCAACTGGGTCAGCAGAAGAGCATTACTTTTTTTCCCTGGATAATGGCATCAATATTATTGACAATGGAACCGCATTATGTAAAACATAAATGCATTTTTGTTCAACACCATTCTGAAAGTGCTTCGATCTAATGAATATCAAGATGAAAATATAGAAGGAATTTAAATCAATGATGTGAGTTTGTCCAAACTCCATAAAATATAGTATAATAACAGTTATAGCATTAGCCTGAATAAGATGGAATTATCAACCGGAAAAAAAAATCAGATGGCATTCAATACGCTAAGGCAACGGTTTTAGCTTTTTTCTTCACCCTTTTCTTGAAGTTTCTTAATGAAAGAAATAAGCTAGGAAATGAAGCTCCCTATATAAAAAGTTTCCCTATGTACACTGTAGTCCATTAGTATAAACCAACAATTGACTAGTTCATTGGCAATTCTAAGCACAAATAAAAAGTATCCGCTTTGTTAATTTAACAAACTGCAGACCAGGAGTATCTTCGGGATTTGAAAATCTTTTTTACTCTGATGGCCATGACAAGCCCTGACACTTTAGGAACTATCAATAATCAGATCAACAGACTGCAAGTCTAAGAGACAATGCTTTGCTGCAATCAGCTATTTATTCCCTCGAAAGTTATAAATGGGTGTGCGCAACTAAGACTGCTTAGTTATGGGAAACGTTGAAAAGGGCATTTATTGAATACCACTCCTTTTAGCCACAAATACAAGTTAAAAAGTTGACTTAACAGATTGCAAAAGTAGCTAATTAGCTAATGCATTGTATGAAGGATTATGAAAAGTTTATTTGTGTCTAGGGTGGTGACCGGTGTTTTATTATAAGCAGCTCTAAGAAGGATTATGCCAGCAGTAATCGCAGATCCTTCAAAACCAATTTCAAGTAAACATCAGCAACCAATGCTGAGTTAAAGTGTATTAACTCATCTAGCTATACCAAGCCATCATGAATAAGTTGAAGGTTGATCAACTGCCCACCCTGGTGTCAAATCTTTCATCAAGGAAGCCCTGTCATTGCTGCAGGCTACCTTGCATAGTGGACAATACAGAATGTTGCCTGCATAAGTATTCCTTCTCCATAGTGGCATGGGTTTGTCAACAGGTGAGCCATGGTTTTAAATTTCGGCCTAAATTTGGGTACGAGGGTGCCGTTGTTCACCTGCCGAACTGAGACAATTCTTTTCTTTGTCCTGTCCCTCTGTGCTTGTGACTTTACGGGTGAGAGAAAGATCCCACTGACTTTTTTATGTTTTTAGTGATATATCGCAAATATCACATTTTTTCATGCAAGAAATTGGCTTGACTGATTCATAGAAAGGCAACATGTCGGTCGATATTCCAATTAACTTCAGGGTTTTCTCTCACATAGTTTATATGCCTTATGTTCCAATGATTTGAGTTGAATTTGGCCCTAATTAGCCCCAAATCAGCTCAAAACTAGTATAAATTGCTGCAGCACATGTTGAATTGTTAAGCCCTTTTTTGGGGAGAAAGCATGGGAAATGTATGCTTTATCCATTTTTTTATAATCTTGGGTTTAACAAAAATTTTGATTGCGTTCGAAATTGATTATGTATATATATTTCCATCCATTCTATTGAACTTTCATTTTTTAAAAATAAAAATTCAATGTTTTTACTATTTTTAGTAAAAAATCAAATGTAGAATATTTTTTAATCTTAAAATTCCAAAAATGCCAATTAAGATAAAACTCAACATGTAATGTATGTCCAATTGACATATTGATTGACCAAAAAAATATAGTTATCGAAAAAGTACTATTTTTTAACTATTTCAAATACAGGTTTATTACTAGACCAATCAAGATGAAAATTCTAAAATGTTATGCACGTCTGGCCAATTTATTGATTGGCTGAAATGTTTTAAATTTTCAGAAGATTATTATTATTATTATTTTGATCAGTAAGCAAGCCTCAAAATATATATCAAAAGGATGAGGATGCAGAAGCAAAATCAAAAGCGAAAGCAAGAGTTTACAAGCGAATAAACTCAAAAGCACTAAGGAAGAAAACTGACTCCTCCTATCCTATAAACCTCGCCTGAGAAAGAGCTCAATCTAGCACTGCCTGAAGCTCCTCCCCTTCAAACTTTAGACTCACCCATTCCAAAGCCACCAACCAAATACAAACACAGATGCGAGAGTGAGATGTCGAAGTACCCTTAAAAACTCTGAGATTCATCTCCTTCCATATCATCCATGATATTGCACCCGGAAGCACCCACCAAAGGGCCTCCCTAGCACCATCCTCACCGCTCCTATGCCAGCACGATAGGAAGTTAAGAAAGGACGAGGGAAGACCCAGTCTATGCCCAAGCGAGAGAGGAAATAGCCCCAATAACAAACACAGTAGGACAGTGCAATAGCAAATGGTCTACTGACTCTTCCGCTTGGAGACACATGAAACACAGGTTAGCCAATCTCCACCCTCTATGCTGAAGATGATCACAAGTGAGGATTTTGTTCAATGCTGATTCCAGAGAAAGAAAGAGACCTTAGAGGGGATACCTGGATTCCACACTAACCGATGAGAGAACGAACCCAAGAAAACCGGCCCCAAAGACTGAAAAATAGATTCTACTGAGAATCTCTCATGCTTGTTGACAGACCAAACCTTGCAATCCCTAATTTCAGCACACGGGGAATATGAACTAATGCGAGCCAACAGACGCGATGCTTCATCAATTTCCTAATCGTTTAGATCACGCCTCAACAACGGACACCAGACGACTCCCTCTAAGTGCAAAATGATTAGATAATGGATAAATACTATATAATAATGTTTCAAAATTTATGATTAAAAACAAGAAGTTAACTATCCTTAAAAACAATATTTCTTAATTTTAATTTACACAAGAATAATAAAAAAGTATTTATTAAAAATTTAAAACACACATCATAATTCATAAGTATGCATTACTTTATTTATTACATTTTTTAGCTAAATAGTATGTTTAATTGCCTAATTAAAAAAAATAAAATTAGAACACTTTATGTGGTGTATGTTCATGTCTGATTATGATACAAAGCAGCCAATGCATGTATTTACCTTATTACGAATGCATCTCGTATGTCCACTAGTGTTTTTTTTTTTCATGGCTGTGCATATATGTTTTCACCTAAAGTTTCAACTAAATATTCCATGTTTCCCAAATTTTTCCCAAGTAATCCCTCGAACGGCAAAAGATCCTCCACTTTGAAACCACTTATGATATTTGCTGCAATATTCCCCATTTGGAGTTGAGACATGAGAATATGAGATATTTCCCGAAATGAAATTTAGAACCTTGAGGTGAACTAGCCCTTGTCCATCAAGTGCATTTTGAAATTTTCAAGGATTCGGTGCAAGATTTTTGAAATTTATATATATAACAATTACGGATAAATTTAATAAGCATTCACTGCATGTACCGAGTTCAACCATTATCAATAACAGCTTTATTATACATAACATTACTTTATATAACTATATGTTATGACTTATGATCAAAAGATAAATGATACCATGATTTTTAAATAACTTGTTATATTCCCATTATATAATCCATTATGATCCTAATATTAAACAAGAACTATTTTTTTATATTATTTAATCTATATCGCTGAATCATGACTCCTCTTATTCATTTTCAATTAGGGATATTCATCCGTGCAACTCATTCCTATGCAGCAGTCTTTCTTTCCTTTATACATGAACCTTGCAAATGGAATTCATAGATATGCAAACCCAAGTACCTCACCATGAATAGTTTGCCAAAAAACTTTAGGTTGCCAATGACAGATAGGCTTTAAAGTGACATTCATATATTTAGGTAGTAATATTCTTTTGATATTTTATCTTGAGAGTGAACTTTCATGGTATAGGAGGTCACCGTCTTCAAAGACGCCCCCTGCTAAAATTCTTGGATTGGATACATCAAGGGGCGATTGCCTAAAGGAAGTTCTATGGTAACTTAAAGTATAAGTTAGATAATGTTGCACCTCTTATTATTTTTCCAGCATTTGTTAAAAAAGGTTGATGGCAGTGACCAATTGTTGCCTAGAGTCACAAATATTTGGATTAGCTCCTTCATGGAGTCCATGCTATTTACTTCAAATTCCTATGCCGGTTCCTCAAAGCAGTGATCTGGCGACCTGTTTCTTTCCTTTCTCCAGAAATCTCTCCCAACCTTTGCATTCACCAGTGACTTATATCATCAGTTTATTTCTCTTATAGATATCCATTTAATGATGTCCAAATTGATCAAATAGATATTCTTTACATCAAATCCATGTTCATACTTCCAGATTGGCAGTTGGAAGTTGATATGTCTGTGTGCATTAATGCCTCTGCATATAGTTCAAACTTACCCTCCATAATCACTAGGTATATTAGGTGATCTAATCTGATTTTAGCATAACATCATTGGATTGCCTCCAAGGAATCAGCTTAACATAACAGTGATGATTTTGAGAATAATTAGCAAACTTTATGTCAGGTAGTATACCCATTTATTTATTATTTGCCAAGAATGAGTATACCAGTGCATCAACTTACAAAAGGCTTTGGTTAAGCCTAAGAATTAGCCATAAATTTTCTGATATTCCAGTTTCAAGCCCCACAATGTTTTAAGTCGTGTTTCTTTACTTTTAATTATGCTTTTTCGTTCCCGTCAGCACAATGATGTTCACAGAAAACTGTTCAATTGGAGGGGCATCTCATTACAAAGCCATAAAGCACTCTGAAGAAACCCCTGAGTTGTAGGAAAAAAAAATGCCCGGATTGTTGATAAAGAACACAACCCACTGAGATAATGCAGTAGTTTTTAAAGAAAAGTATACAGACAGAATGAAAGAGAATAACAAGTGAACTTCTCAAGGATATGTTTCAGGACAGATGGGCTAAGGACTTGGAGGAATCAATGGATGAGAAAGTTCCAGGACGATAGTAAATGCGTTAAGGCCCCAATAAAATGAATTACTAAAATGCGAAACAGAATAATGTATGGATTGATTAAAAAATTTGTGAAAAACGGTATGTACAAACGAACAGAATTCAAAGTAGGGTTTATAGCTCTTTGTATGATTGTTGGATGTACAAACGAACAGAATTCAAAGTAGGGTTTATAGCTCTTTGTATGATTGTTGGATGGGGGTAATAACAGGTTTCTTCGCTGATGGATTCATCTAAGTATCACTGCATCAATGAAAACTGGAATTAAAAACACTACCGACCAAATTAAAAAAAAAATACAGGAAAAATAATAATTTACTACTATTAAAATCAACAAATTTCCACGAAGACATTGCATTATACCTGACAAAGGTTTACATCTGAAGCCCAAGAAACCCTTTTCGATTTCTTCAATCCCCGCATTTTAACAGATAAAATCTTTCCCTTCTTCCCGCTTCGATTCTCTATTGTCAATATATATTACAGTAATCGTTGAAGAGGATTAAGATCGATTACGACGATCGAGTAACTCAATATGTGATTCGAAACCCTAGTCAACTAACGTAGAAGCCATTTTAACAACTTACAGCGAAAACCCTAATTTTCATTGGTTTGATTTTCACAAATGAATAGAAGTAGATAGAGAGACTGATCTCTGAAGGAGTATAATAAGAGATTTAAGAAAACCCTAGATTATTCTGGTTTCGCTTATCTGTTTTTTCTCTGTTTTTTTTCTTCTTGTTTTAAAGAATTGGAAATACCCCTTATATTTTTGTGATTTTGTATTATGCCCCCCCCCCCCCCCTAACTTTTAAGACTTTTAGTTAACGACCTAACGATGATAAATATTTTATGAAATAACATTTTTTTTATGGGGTAGAAGGAACGCACACGCTTCAATAAATCACCGGTAGTCCCATTTATCCCCCTTTATTAGGGTTAAGCTTATCTATATTCTTAAAAAATCTAAAAATCAAGGTAAGATGAATGAACCCCAATAGTGAGTGAACCTTATCTACAGTTAGTAAGTATTAAAAATGACAAATTATGGCTTGTAGAGTCCTCTTTAATTGTGGTTAAGCATAATCAATCTAAGGTTATTATTTTTTATATTTTTTTAAACCGAAGGTTAGATGCATGAGCCCTAGGGGTGAGTGAATATTAACCCTTGTGAGTGGGTGTTCAAAGGGGCACGTGGCGGCTTGAAAAGCCTCATTTAATTATGGTTAAGCATAAACAATTTAAGGTTAATATTTTTTTCTTCTAAAAACCAAAGTTAGATGTATGAACCCAACTAAATCTTATCTTAACCACAGTTAGTTAGTTTTAAAAAGGGTACGTGGTGACTTGTAAAGTTCCCATTAATTGTGGTTAAGTATAATCAACCTAAGGTTAATATTTTTTTTTTCCTAAAATCCAAGGTTAGATGCATGAACCCTACAGGTGAGTGAATATTAACCATTGTTAGTGGTATTGAAAGGGACACATGGTGGCTTATAGAGCCTCCTTTAACTGGGATTAAGCATAATCCATCTAAGGTTAATATTTTTTTTCTTTATAAAATCAAGGTTAGATGTATGAATCCTAGGGGTCATTGAATATTAACCATCGTTAGTAGGTGTTAAAAGGAACACCTTGGCAGTTTGGAGAGCATCCTTTAATTATTGTTAAACATAATTAATCTAAGGTTAATATATTTTTTTCTTTCTAAAAACCAAGATTTGATGCATAAACCCTATGGGTGAATGAATCTTAGGACGATTAGTGAGTGTTAAAAATGATACATTTATATGACATTGGATTGTCTCTCTATGATGCTAAAAAATGGTCTGGGGCATCACACATCATCCGAGATATGGCGATAAAAAGGGGAGAAGTTATTTTTATTTTCTCCCCATGTTTTTGACTTCTCCCCACTTTATATCTCTCCCTTTTTTTATTGCCACATGTCAGACGACGTGTGGATGCCTAGACCATTTTTCTGGTATTTGCCAGAGAAAATCCCATGCCACAAATATACTCAACAGTGCGCCGGTGGTAGGGTATGGCCCCTCTACTGAGGGAGTATGGGGATCCAATTAGGGCTGTCAATTCGATCGGGGTCGGCCCTACTCGACCCTAAAATAGAAGACATTTTTCTTTTCTTTTCTTAATAAGGCCTAATTTTAGAAGACCCCCTTAATTAAGGGTCAGACTTGGTAAACACACAGTCGGGCCTAGCCCGACTCCATTTTATATGATATACCTTATATAATATATAATATAATAACTTAAGAAGTTAAGCCTTACTTTAGTGTAGTATGTTTCTAAAATCTATCCAATATAGTAACTTATAATGTTTTTTTTTTTTTTAATCTAATTGAAGATAAAATTTGTTATGTGTATGTGAAACAAACTAATAGTGTAATCTCTTTTAAAAACACTTTAATGTTACTACTTGTAAGTTGTAAAATTATTCATTTTTTAAAATATGAAAGTACCAATAATAATAATTTAATGGTAACAATTGAGTGTGCACGTACTAATACTAATAATTTAACGGTACTAAAATTCTATCAGGTTACTATTTGAGTTGCACTGTCGATGGTAGGAGTGTGGCCTTCAGTGGAGGGAGGTATGGGGATCCAATCCCCTCCGGATATGAGTTGCAAGAGCTCCAATGTCCAAGCTAACATCTGATCGTACTGACTATCCTAATGTTGGTAAATGATACCGAAACCAAAAAAAACAAAAAAGAGTTGCATTGTGGATCTCAAGTTCAAATAAAGGAGGTGGGTTGTATATTAAATTGACAATTAATATAGAAAAAAATTGCTAAAATATGATATAATTTTTTTTTATTATAGGGTATGGCCCAAACTTCACCGGACCCTGTCCCCTTTGACAACCCTAGATCGAATCCCCTAGGGTGATGTATTGGCAAGAGCTCCAATCTCCCAAGCTACCACTAACTATTGCTCTAACCGCTAACCACAGTTAAATCATATCCTCAGCAAAAAAAACCCAACAGTCCAACACACACGCCCATGAGATCGAATCACAACCAATCACGATTGAACTTAATTTTTTTCTATTATCCAATCCACATATGACACATATGCAAATGAATTCTCTTGAATTCAATTGCAATTGGTTGTGATTTATTTATTTGAGAGAAGGAGGATTCGAGTAGGGCCCGAGCGCTTTGGATTGTTTCTGGCGAAGCTAGAAAGAGATCTTGGGGTTCCATACATTACATTGTGCAACAGTTGGCATAAAAAAATGGGTAGAAAGTCATTCTATTTTCTCCCAATGATTTTGACTTCTCCCCATTTGATATCTCTCCCCCTTATTCTCACACACTTATCGCCACACGTCTTATTATGTGTGGAGAAGTCAAAATCATATGCCCCATGATTCACTTTTCCATTACTATTCTTTGGAAGCTCAGGATCCTCTCGAGTTGAACTCGAGAGAATCTCTCAAGTTCGAACCCCTAGAGGTCGCTACGTGTCTCCTTTGACACCCCTTAACCATGGGTATTATTCACCCACCCCTAGGGTTCACCCATCCATCATTGGTTTTTTTTTTAATATTAATTTTTTTTTTAATTAAAATTTTTTTATAATATTAAAAAAACTCTAAAAATAGTTTTTTAATTTTAAAAATAATAATTAATGTATAAAAAAAAAAAACCAAGGATGGTTGGGTGAACTGTTTTTTTTTGGTCTTCGTTGAGTGAACCTAGGGGTAGGTGAACCTTACCCATGGTTAAGGGATGTCAAAGGAGACACGTGGCGACCTCTAGGGGTTCGAACTCGAGAGAATCCTGTGCCTTCTGTGGAACCCCAAGACAAGCACTTTCTGGCTTCGCCAGAGACAATCCGAGGCCGAGGCGAGAAGGGTACTTGGGTGGAAGCCGAAAGTGGAGTCTGAGCAACTGGCGAAGATGATGGTTGAGTTAGCGAAGAGGGAGAAGGTGCTTGTTGATGCTGGATATATGATATGGATGCACAACAGCAGCCCTGTTCATTGTTGTTGTTATAAGGTTGTGAGTTTCTCTCTCTAATATATATATATATATATATTTGGCTACTTTTGTTTTTTGTTAGATGTATTTCTTTTGTTTAAAACATTCAATTCTAACTACTTTCGTATAAAATTTCCTCCATTATAGCATCTCTGGTAACTATTTCAATGATTCTTCAGCTCATTATGTTCGGGTATATGAGATTATATCTGGGTAAGCTCAAAGTCATGCATCTGATCATTCTTGAGGTTGATATGACTTCATCTCCTCAATTCTCATCTGTGCAACTCGCAGATCTGTTACTTCTGTTATCCTCTGATTCTTCTTCATTATGGGCCTCTTTGTTTTGTTTAATTTCTTAGGATCTATCTGGGGTCTAGATCATCTACAGAGTTCCAGTTAATCTTCTCTCAAGAAATCTAAACTGGCAAAAATAGTGTGTTTTGTAATGGTTCTTCTCAGCAACTTGGGTATCTTTTTATGCCTTTGTTAATGTAATTCAAGAACCTGGGATTCCTCTCTCTTTTCCTATGCAAAGCTTGGTGGGAGATATGGAGATCCCTTTTCAGTTTCACAAAGATCTCTTGCATTGTACATGGGATTCTACATGCTCCTAGGCTGAGATGTTCGATCGGGAAGAACAATCCCTTTAATTATTTGATTGAATGAAGTGAAATTCTGCTCCTTTGCTTTTAGTTTTGACTGGTCTCATGTGGGGTTTCTTGTGGGGTTCCCTCTCTTTTTTCGTATGGTAATTGGAACTGGAATTCCATACCAAGCGATTTGATTTGCTGATTGAGGTTAAAAAGCATAAGAAATATATTCCAGTTTGTGTCGGCAGACCCTTCACTTTTGAGGTTGGAGAAAAAGTAATAGAAAATCTGGTTTCTGGAAAACGACCACTTCAAGTCTTCTTGAATGTGGATGTTGGATATCTACCTGCCCTTCTAGCTAGGATGACAGTATCCCTCATTTAAGGGAGGTTGTGGGATCGATTCTCAAAGAGTGTTCTAGAGAGGGAAACTCCCAATCCGTAGGTAGAAGTTTTGAGGTGATGTCACAAGATCCACTATCCAGAAGTCCAATGTGACTAGGTGAAATCATCTAACTGACTTACCAGCTAACCACGCCTCCGAAAGAAGGGAAAAAAGTGTAATTGGATTGGTCCTAGAAAATTTTTTTTGGCGCCCACCTGACTAGCTCTCTCTGTTTGATTAGCTGAAATGCGGATCAGATATAAGAATTGGGACCATACCTTGTTAGGATGTCCGGTTGACTCAATTTCTTAGCTACTGCCCATCCAAGTACTAATGTAGGATCATGCCTTCACTAGTCATAAACAGATGATATAGTGCCCTGGCGCTGGTGCCATTTTAGTTAAAAAGGTACCAGAGACCACGTTAGGGTTTTATTAAACTTTATAGTCTTCAGCCAAAAACTAGGATTATTTAGCGTCTTGCTGCCCTTCCTGGAGGTGATTTTGAAGAAAATTAGCAAGCACGCTTGACCCACTTGGATTGGAAAGCTAAAAATGAAAGGAATGATGCAACAACCATGAATTATATTCCTCAATGAGCCCTACCCTCATACCATACATGTGACCTTACCAATTTTCACTTTCTGGATCTCCTCTTGCATGATCATGACCCAAGCATCAGACCGATTGTACACAGCAAAATGATGCTTTCCGTCTGTAAGGCATTTGGTTAAACAAAGTAAAGTTTGGTTAAGAGAACTGAGACAGAAGCAAGAACACCAAAAAGTTATTATGGAAAATACCTATAACAACTCTCTGAAACTTCCCATGCATAATTGAAGTCTGAAACTTTGTATAAATAGTTGTACATAGGTAATACCAAAGTGACTTTGGTTAATAAGATAAATACAAAGAGTAACTCTCTGAAACTCGACCATCTATATTTAAAGTCTGAAACTCTGGATAAACAATGGTACATCTTCTAACTAACCAAATGATATCACACACAGATAAACATGAGCAAACATCCAAGCAGGAACTTCCTTCTACGACTAATGTACATGAAATGTTCGCTCGTTCTCCCTCCTCTTCCTCTCCCCCCGCCCAGCCCAAACACAATATACCAATAAGCTATAAACATTACCAACGAAATTACCGAGATCCAAAACTAAGCCACCTGTCATGAAGCTCAACATCAGTCGAGTCCAAATGCTCGTGAGCGATGCAGTTTGGTGAATCAAGAGTGGAAGAAAAGGAAAGTTGGGTGCCACATTCTGAACTGCCAACTTGAACCCTTGGATCATGAGAGTTTCAATTTGCTGTTGGGCTGAGTTCCTTCATCCTTGTTACATAATCTGCTGGAGATGAAACAGTGTCCAAGCATGATTCTACTCCAAAATCTTGATAAGGATCTACATGAAACGGGTTCACTTTCCAACTAAGGCCTACCAGAAACAGAATCAAGCACCGTTAGAGAAATTGCATCTCTGTTTGCTTCTGAAGCACATCTTTCTCTAAGGAGATCTCTTTTTCTTTGCACATGCCTGCATTCTCAAGCCGAGGTTGACCCAGATAATATCCTATTGAAGAAGAGGTTGGACGCCAAGACAAATTTATCTTCATCGGAAGAGATCAAATTCTTTTGACCCTCAAGTGGAATTGATGCTTTCAAAATACCGGACTTCAAATCTACTCACTCAGAGGTAACTTCCGCTGTAGTTGCAGTTACTACTTCAGAAGAAGCAGTCTCGGCCTTCTCTCCTTGTTAGCTGATGCTCTGGACTTAACTCTTGTTTATGAGCCTGTGCAAATTTGATGACGAGACAGACATCCTCATCTCCAACCATTTCCAAGTGGAATTGGGTCTTGAAGGATGATCACATTTGATGTGGACTGGTTTAGTCTTAGGTGTTGATTCCAATAGCTTATTGTAAAAAAGAGCCGCATCAGTTTCAGGTAGAAGAAATGCAGTGAGAGAGAAACTATCTGCATGATATTGCAGGTTGCAGGAAATAAAGAAATCAATCGACAATACCTGACTGTCAAACCCATTGTTAAGCATCTTCTCAGTGGAAGAGTAAGTTCTATTTGCTTTGGTTCCTGAATTTTCTTTCCCCTGAAACAAGAGAAAAGGATCAGACAGATTTTGTATGGCTGAAACAACAGCATCTGTATTCTATAAAGTAGAGGCAGATATCCTACATCAATAGATCATAAATCAAACATACAAAGCAAAATTTTGATAAGTTTCGGTAGGAGTCAAGGTTCAGCAATCAAAAAAGAAAAGAAAAAAGGGAACGAAAAAGTATGCCATCCCAGGCCCAACTACAACAACTTAGTCATGATTAAAAACAGTCTTCAGCAAGTATGAACCGCGGCCAAAATTGGTTCAACCGTTCAAGGTACACATCCGATTGGAACAATCTCAGTTCATATTGTGTATGCCAGCATGAAATAAGTGTCACTTATTTTTGTGCTGGATAACGAAAATTTGAAACTTTCTTGAGAACTTGTAATCATGGTAAATTACTTAGTACCATATTTTGATAAAAATAAGCATTACTTAGGGCTTAATATTCTTTTACTCTCTCTCATGCTTGGCATCAAGCTTCTCTTCAGTAACTGTCCCTTCTTCTAACAGATGAACACGGCGAGCATCACAAGAGGCTTGCATTTTGACAATGGCTTGAACACAACATACTGACATAGAGTTCCCACGGCCTGCCTACGGACTAAATGCCCACGTACAGCAGCTTGTAACTTAACTCTCTCTGAGCCTGACAGAGTCGATGAAAATAGGAAAAGTTAGAAAGTACTTCCGCCAGAAATAATTTTGAGAGATCAGATATCCTGGAAAGAGAAAGCACCAAGAATCCTCTGATAGCAGTCTGGATGAAATGACACAGATTCCTCAGGGTTGACATCAATATTACTTGCATTCTCTAGGGCAATTAAGGTATCGGAGATTTTTGAGTTCAGTGCAGTTCAAAACTGGGGGCCTCTCATCTCTCCACCATTGGGATACAGAGAATTTATCAGGAACAGTAGGATTAGTCAATGCATGGAAGTCAATTATAGTGGGTTCTGGGCTCTCCTTATTCCCAGCAGATGGGTTTTTTGAGATCAGTGTTGCTTAGCACTCGACGCCTGGAAGATTTCTTCCAGATGCTCAACCTACGTTTGTCTGTTGAACTTTTGCTCTGGGGTGAGATTCAAACAAAACAATTAGCAATTATTGAGTATAAAAAATAAGACATTAGTTCTCTTCCCCAACTTCTTGATGAGTAAGTGCCTTTGGTAGATGGCTTAATACCTTTCTTGACTCTTAACTAATATATTTTGTTTTTATTAGAAGGTACTCTATAAACCCATACAAGAAAAGCATCCTTGAAGTCTTGCTTGAGTAAATTGTGTTTCTATTGCTGCATTAAAACCTTTATCAGAAGGATTAAGAACACTTTTTCATGTAAATTGTGTTACTATTGCTACATTGAGACCTTTATCAGAAGGATTAAGAACACTTTTCATGTAAATTTTGTGCAATTGACAAAATTTACTAAGTGGATTAGTCATTGTTGAAAGACTTAATGGGGAATGCCATTTAGAAATATTGAAGGCGATGAATGGGGCGAATCAGCCATTACAATACATAATACATCTTAGAATGAGCATGCCTTTCGATTAACAGGCATACAAAAATCAAAAGAGTCTGGTGGATCAAATAATTTTTAGGAATGAGCAAAATAAACTTACTTGATGAAATTTAACACAAAATCAGGGCTCTGCAACAACTTGTGCTTCAGAAGGCTTGTATCTGTTGCTCGAGGAAAAGAGAGGATAACTCAGTGGACTAGAGAAAAGAAAAACGCATCAATCTTGCTAATATTGAAAAGAACAAAAAATGATAAACAAAAGTTAGAGATCAGTTACCACATATTCAATTCTAACCTTCAGAGTCTCCATATAGAGTTGAAGAAGCCATCCCAACTACCATTGAGCTAGAAATTTTCACAAGGAGGGGGCAAATATGCGGCAAGCTTAAAAGAATTTGAAGTTGGCTCCACTATCATGTAATTGATTGGGAAAGAAATCTGAAAAAAGAAAAACAGAGAACTAAAGAAATGGTGATTGTAAATCATGAAACACTTACCAACGTGAAAGTGATTGGGAGATCTCTTCAAATTTTCATGTGTTGTTGATGAAGAGAAGTGATTATTGTTCCACTGCAATCCATGAATTGTGATAGTAGGTATTTGTTTGACCTTATCCCAGTCTTCTCCTTTTTCTTTTTCAAGCACGCTTATGAATTCTATTGGCATGTGTGTGTTCTCCAATTCCAGGAGAGTAGTGACAAACCTCAATCCTTCCGGAAGCGTCCTCAAACTTTGGCATTCTTGAATCTCTAAACGCCTAAGACTTGGCATAGCACCCACCTCCAATCTCATCTCCTCTAATTTTGGTAAATACGAAAGTTGTAGAAATTCAAGCGGAGGAGAACCTTTTGCAGAGCAAACCATTTCCGTCCCAATGTAAGATTCCCTTTGTAGGTGAAGGATCCTTAAATTAGGTAGCTTCTCCAGCGATGTCATTGGATCTTGCGCTAGTTTAGAAAGCTTTAAGGTTAACTTGGTGAGGCTTAGGGGGAGGATTTTGTGAAAGCAATGGCGATAATGCATCTCCTCTACTATTTTTCCAGATAGGAAGAGTTTAGAGAGATGATGACAACGTGGAAATGATTTTAGACTAATCTCATCATAAACTTCCAAGGACAAAGATCAAAGGCAGTCCAATCTGAGGATGGAGGATACGTTTTACTTTAAATGTTCGCAAATTAGTCAACTTTGACAGATCTCTTTTAATCCAACTCCCTGACTCTATGTTCTTTAGTGTTCGGAGGTTTATCAAATTACCTACTTGCAAGTCAACCCTTCTATGAGATGGAGGGCGAGGGCAACATAGATGTATCAAGAGCTGAATTTTCCGCATCACCTTTTCATATATTGTCCTGGTAGGATCCTTCAAATATAGAGTTTTCAGGCTTGTTAACTTACCTATAAATGATGGAATCTCATCATGACATAACAGTAAGTACCTCAGGTGAATTAGGTTTCCCATCTCTTTTGGAAAGCTTGTGTAATCTCGGACATGTTCAAGATGTAGGACCCTTAGTAGTTTGAACTCCTTGCATACAAACTGGAGTGTGAAAGAATCTATTGGGGTAAAGAATAAAAGAGACTGGAGGTGTTGATTTTCATGTTCAATAACATCACTAAAGATGGCATACCTACGTGATTTAGCTGCTGGTACTATTGCAGAAGTAGATTCACCCATCTCCATATTCCTACGACCAAGAAAAATCTCAAGGAAATTTTCCTCCCTCCCCTTTGATATACATAGGTCTCACATAAGATCATGTACGCGACATGTTTTAGCTCTCCCAGTCGATCCCATTTTGCCCACCTGAACCATGCATCTATGGATTAGCTCTGCTAAGAACTCTTCTGCGACATCCTCTGCTGTTTCTTCTCCATATCCATGTTGCAGCAATTGTATAAAGCCTTCAGAAACTCACAATCGAATCAGTTGATTTGTAGGGATCTCAAAGTTCTCCGGAAAAAGGCCTAAATAAAGGAAGCATGGTTTCAAGTAGTAAGGTAAATCATGGTAACTTAAAGCAACATCCCTAAGACTCTAAGTTGTTGGCCTTTACTAAAGTGAGAAATAATGCTTTTTTGCACCATCTCCCACTCGTCCAACGACTTCTTTGTAGCTAATAGGCCTCCAAGGACAACAACAGCTAGAGGTAGGCCATGACATTTTGATGCAGCCCAGGATTTGGAAGCCTGCATTTGAGATGTATTATGTTATGTGGGAGTTAGAAGTATGATATCAAGATCCATGATCCATTTACCATAACCCATGACCTATTTCCCATGCTCTAATTATCCATCTAATCAATCCATATACCCATTCAACAATTCAAGACTTTCCACCTTCACATTAATGTTACATAGTGTTTAGTTGTAAAAAATGATATTTTCTCATAAGTAGTGTTTTCCCATATATTAGTTGTAGTGAGTGGGGTTATTTAATGAGTTTGATGTTTCCCCATGATAGTGGGTTTTGTAGTAGTTTTCCGTGTGTGATCTTGTTCTATATATATCCTTAAGAAATGAAATGGGAAGTAGCTTGTTTTTGGATTAATATATGATATTATAAGCTTGTTAGCTTATTTCAAGCTTAGTTATTCTCCTGGGAGATAACTTGCTGAATTTGGGTGTTGAGGAGTCCACCTTGCTGAGTTTGGGTCGTTTTTACAGTCTAAAACGACTATGTCTTTTGTGGTTTTCCTTCAAATTAAACCACCCCAAAATCGCCCTGCATCACATTTTCTCACCATTTTCTTTCAAAACACCTCTAAACCTAGAGAAGGGCAGCAACCACCATTTTCAGGGAATGCTTTCTTGCAAAGTAGCACCAGCTCTCTTCTTTGGTTAACAACTGATGTTCTTGGAAAAAGCTCCGTGAATCCGCATGCAAAGCAACTTCCTTGTTGCGGGTGGTGAACAGTAATTTGCTTCCTATCTTTCCATTTGGAAAAGCAGGTTTGAGCATATCCTATGCCTCTGTGCTCCATATGTCATCAAGAACTACCAAATACCGTTTATTTTCTAGGACTTTGTAAAGCTTTTCCATCAAATCTTTCTCCCTCTCCTTACTATTGAAAGAGCCAACTTTAATTAAGATTGCCTGCAAAACATCTATCACTCGAAATTGTTGAGTTATAAAAACCCAAGCACAACATTCAAAATAAAGCTTAACAAGGGAATGATTATAAACTTTCTTAGCAAGAGTGGTCTTACCCAATCCCCCCATTCCAACGATAGAAACTACATGGAACCGTCCATCCTCCTTCATCAACGGTTTCACCAAAACTTTTACTTCTTTTTGCAAACCAATAACATGCACTTCTTCAGTATGAGGATAGGAATGTCTCAGTTGTTGCAGCCTCTCATTTGCAGAACTTTTCCCTTCCCCTATTTCGCCAATATTTTTGATGCCGTAAGTTTCCCGACTATTGGAGATGTCGTGGATCCTGGTCTGGATCTCTTGAATTTCTTTCCCGACCTTGTAGATATCTATCCACTTGCTGAAGATGCAAACATACCTTTGGAAGACACCACATCTCCTCCTGGATGCAACTTTAAGGATGAAGGTGTCGACGATATCATCCGCATCATAAGCAGCCACTCTTATTTCTGCAACCCAGTTGCGGACATGCACATCTTCTTCTTGCTTTGCATCTGCATCTCTTAAGAAGCACTTCATCCGATTTAATTCAATTTGCAGCCACTGAATTTGGGGCCGCGCTCCATGTAGGAAAACTGCTTCATGAATTATCAAGTCTCCAAACCTTTCGACAACAAAGGAAACAACAGACTCAGCCATTTTGAGCGCTCTTAATTTTTTTTTTACTCTTCTCTCAAGGGAAAGAGATAAAAGCTCTCTCTTTTCCTGTTTGCATGCTCTTGTCAATATTTCCCTCTCTTTATGATGATAAGAGGATTCCTTGCTTACCTGGCTAGCTATTGCTCCTATTCCTCTCCTCCCTTTCCTCTTTTTATTATGTGTCAAATGGTCTCACCCCTTTAATTTGCGGACTGACCAAGGTCAGTCCGTTTCTAGCTGGCTGCCAAGTGGCAGAGAACCCCTGATAAAAAAGGACTCTTTGTCAGTTTTGGGGGATCCCAAGATATAGATTTCCTCTTTTTCTCCAATAATAAAGTGTCATATGGTACCCCATTCGAAAGGGAGAGTAATCTCTCTCATTTTCTTGGAAGATAAGACTTTTTCCTTTTTTAAAGGGAAGCCTTATCCTCCTAGGTTTCCAAAAGGGGAAACCAATTTGAAGGTCTTCAAGAAAAATGACTCCCATTCGTACCAGGTTTCCCCTAGATAAGGGAAATCAACTCTCAAATGATAGATGACTCTCTCTAAAATTAGAGAACCTTTTGATTCTCTAAAAAATAGGAAGTCAAAGGGGAGTCCCAAAAAGGACTCTTCAAAAGCTATAAAAATGGATTTTTTCACAAGAAACTCCCACAAAGAAAATATGAGACACACATGAACGAACGAAACAAAAAACACAAAGAGATTTCTCTTCTTTGGCAGGAAAAACGGCAACTAAGGAGGAAAAAGAAGGATCTCCTATCAATGGAGAATATCAGGTGAACCCCAATATGACCACCTCTCTTTCTTTTTTTCCTTTTTCGGATACAAAGACCTCTATGAAGTATCCTGTAATGCCTACATGGGATCTAGGCAACCCTATTGAATAAATACAAATACTTTATTCAAATATTTGTTCTTCTTTAATTCTCCTTCTTAATCAGAGGTTCTTCCCTAAATCAGGAAGATAATTAACAATCCGGGTTTACTCTGATTGGAAGGATAATCCCTCACACAAAATAATAAACTTCATATAACAATGGAGACAATTTGACACGCAACGAAATTTAAGCGTTACAAATTTTTGGCACGCCCAATGGGACATTCTTCTCATCTCATCTTTGATGAAGAATAAAAAATAAAAGAAAAACAAAAAAAGCAAAGTGAGTAATCTTTTCCTCTATTTTCTTATCAGTTTTGTGCTAGATAATCGAGACTGTATGCGTGCGTTGGGCATACATCCTGATGATTAACCGACGGGTATATGTACCCCCGATGCCAATTCCAGCAACTCAATCACTCACATGAGCTGAGGTAGCAGTAGCCCTAATCAGGAGGGTTCGGCCAACTGGTCAGATCCCTGCCAAGAGGCCGCGGTCACAGACCAGGTCTTTGTTAAGGAGGCCTCTGCCTGCAGCAGGAGAAGGACCCACCCCATCAACTTAGGGGTGGAAAGGCATGCTGCCTACCAAAATCAAAGGCAACTGCCCACTCATATCAGGCTGCCCGCCAACAGTAGGTCGCCAGTCTGCGGGCACCTCATAAAAGAAGTGCCCATCCACAGACATCTCTGTCCGTGGACACCAAGGAGAGTGTACCCAACCGGGTGCACACAAGCCCAAAGTGGCTCAACCACTTCGCGACAGGTCAGTCCAAAATGCAGATCTATGTCACCGAAAACCCTGAAAAGGGATTCCAAAATTGTTAGCCCTTCGGATTCAACTAATGGAGCAAGCTCATCTCGAGCCCAAACCATGACCCAATCAAAGTCTAAACAGGAAAATCCTTATGAATCGACCCTAAGACAGACTGTTGAGATCCCTCAACCCAAGTTGGTTGTTGGAATTCACCACTCAAAAGTTATCAACAGAGGGGAGATGCTGCCCAAATTCTCTCATGGCAAAAGAACAAGGCCACTGGCCTAAGGGACTTAACAATAACTTCCCAACAAAATTGGTTAAAAACAACAAAGATAACCAAGTGCTGGGAACCAATCTGCAGGAGAAGCCTGCGGACCTATGCCCAAAATCAAAAGGCTAGTCCGTAGGCCAATCCTACGGACAAAAGGAGAAGTGGCCGAGGCCACTCCGTGGGCAAGGGCAATGCCCACTCGCGGACACCAATTAGGGTCCACGGAGCCAAAGCTCAGCCAGATCCAAGGGTCCAACCCAGATTACTTGGTGGACAGAATTGTATCCAACTCCGCGAACAGGTCTAGAAACAGACTAAAGTCCACGGACATAAGAGTCCACAGACAAGACCTTCTCAAGAGGGAGAAGGAACAGCAGATGGACACATGTCCATCAACAAACAGTTCCCTTTCCAAGAAAGAGATAAGTTGGTAGCTTAAGGACAACAGAAACAGGGTCCCCTTGGGACAGAACTCAACACCTGATGACATTATCAATGATGTTATCGGATCAAGAAAAGAAATGACGAACTTGCAAGTTTCTTCGAACTACACAAGGGGCATTAACAGTCGTGATCAAAGTCACCTGACTGTTAATGCAAGGATTGACATGGACTTGGCACAAGCAGATAGGATTGCCAAGGGTTCACATTCTTGTTCTCTCGTGCTTGGCATCAAGCTTCTCTTCATTAATTGTCCCTTCTCAGACGAGCACGGGGAGCACACACAAGAGTGCATTTTGACAATGGCTTGAACACAGGATAGAGTTCCCATGGCTTGCCTGCGGACTAAATGCCCATGTACAGCAGCTTGTAACTTGATGACATTTTAAGCTTCAAAAGTGCTCTCTGAGCCTGACAGAGCCAATGCATGAAGTCAATTGTAGTGGGTTCTGGGCTCTAATTATTCCCAGCAGGTGGGTTTTCTGAGATCACAGTGTTGCTTAGCACTCGATGCCTGGAAGATTTCTTTGGAAAGCTCCACCTATGTTTGTTTGTTGAACCTTTGTTCTGGGATGAAATTCAAACAAAACAATTAACAGAGATTGAGTAGAAAAAAGCCCGACATTACTTCTTTTCCCTAACTTCTTGCTGAGTAAGTGCCTTTAATAGATGGATTAAGACCTTTCTTGACTCGAACTAGTATATTTTGTTTTTATTAATATCCTATATCAATATAGACCTTTAATAAATGGAATGTCAATGAAACTATACAAGAACAGCATCCATGAAGCCTTGCTTGAGTAAATTGTGTTTCTACTTTCTATTGCTGGATTAAAACCTTTGTCAGATGGATTAAGAACACTTCCTTCAACCTCTTGATAAGACATAAGTGCCCTTCATTTGATGGATTAAGACCTCTCTCGACTCTAACTTCTATCTTTTCTTTCTATTGGAGAATGACTCTATGAAGACATACAAGAACGGTATTTTTCATGTAAATTGTGTTCCTATTGCTCAATATTACTACCCATCTGCAGTGTGCATCCGAAACATTAATGTTAGTGCGTGGTAGTTAATAAGCGAATAAGGAGCTCCATTTTAAGCCTTAGGGACAGCTTCAAAGGAAGGTCAGATACATCAATGTCTAATTGAACCCAGTGATCAGTGAGAAACGTCAAGATAATGTATAGAAACTGCATATGATCCAGAGATACTCCAAAACATGAATATAAGTAAAGAAATGAACTGCCTTTTCTTTCCTAAGACAATGTGTTAAAAAACTGAATCCTATAACACAATCAAAACAAATAGTAATATCAATTCTCAGTGAATTCTGAGCAGGTTCCTCATTTAAGGTGCCTTTATTGAGGATTTGCATCAGTATGACTAATATTTTAATCAAATTTTGCACATCTGTGATTTAGGTCGATATTATTTATTGTCAGATTGATATTTTAGGCAAATTGTGATCATTATGTGATTTAGATTGATATTTTTGTTGTGAAAACAAAATGACGGGTAAGTTGTGCTCATTTATATGATTTAGATTGATATTTCAGGTAAATTGTCGATCACGATCACATTGTGGATTCAATGCCTAAAATTACCAATCTATATAACATAGTGGTCCAATTTTATCTCAGATGCAAGAATACAATAAGGTCATTACATGAAAATGCATTCTAATAAAAATCATTCACTAAAATACAATATTATTACAAGAATAATTTTCTTGAAGGATAGGTTTAGTACATATTTGCGTTTATGACTTGTCCGTTTACATCTGCCACATTTTATGGTTGGTCGCTCCTTTTCTTCCTTGGTCTTCCCGCGGATCTTCTTCCTATTTGGGGGCTTCATCCCCTCACACTTATTTCTCACTTGACTTGGAGTGTCCCATTGGCTTTTATTATACATTGGACATATTGACTCTTAGTAGGTCATCCAATAAACATAAGCTATGTAGTAGGCTATAACAATAATCATAAGGGCCAACATGATACTTCTACTCATCCATAATCCTTTTATGCACTTTAGTCACCTTCGTTATAAACAATGGCATATAACTCTGTTGTACTCGTTCATATTGTAAAAAAAACGATGACAAATCTTCTTCATTGGTAATATCAGAGGGAGAAATTGGAATGGATGTAGGGAACAAACACTTCATTCTAATATCAGACTCTTCTTGTCGGGAGTTGGTCAATCGATATACTCTAGATAAGAGTTGCTCGTAGGTAATTTCACGAGATACAGATATAACTTTTGACTTTCCACCCTCGTAAAAGAAACTCCTACCATCACGAATTCATTCTTCGTCATAGCAACAAACTACTGGTGGAAGTAATTGTGCCATTATCTGTGACATTGCGACAAAATTTAAAACATTAGTAATGTTAATAAAAGAAAATTTAAAGAGAGAAAATGAAGTTCTATTGACTGGTTGATATTTATTAATCGATCTTAGAAAAACATTGCTAGATCACAGAAAAATATGGATCTTTAGATATATTTTATACTATCGATCAATAGTCTTACATAAAATATCTATCGCTATATGAATACGTATGAATGCACAAAAATGCCCGAGATTATTAATTTGTAAAATTAAAAACAGAGAAATGCAGGAAGGTGAAGCTTACACAAGAGGTGAAAAGCAGAGAGATTACAAAGATCGAGTTTCACTGCCTCTCATGCAAACTTGTTCTCTACATAGTAGAAAATCTAAGCCAAATATTATATCATAAAATATTGAAGGCAATGATCGAGTTTCCTAATTTTACTTCAAGGGGAAAACCATTTAGAAATATTGAAGGCAATGAATGAGGCGAATCAGCCAAAGCAATACATAATAAGTTTAGCTGATTTAATACATAAGAAACCTTAATGGGGCGTTTGGATTGGATGTTTTTGGCAAAAAATCAATTCTAGTAAAATTGATTGTGTAGATATTCATGATCAAATAATCATTTTTTCAATTAAGAGTATTCAGAGAACACATAGGTGAGTCTCTCAATTTCGTATTCTCCTAACACTATTATTTGAAAAAATGATTATTTGATCATGAATTTTTACACAATCAATTTTATCAGAATTGATTTTTGGCCAAAAAAATCCAATCCAAACACCACCTAAATATGCAAATTAAAATAAATTGAGCATGCCGTCCGATTAACATGCATAAAATTAATAAATCAAGATGAGTCTGGTGGCTCAAATAATTTCTAGGAATGCCCAAAATGAACTTAACTCAGTGGACATTAGCACAACACAACATGACGAATCTGCAACAACTTGTGCTTCAACAGACTTGTATCTGTTACTCAGGGAAAAAGAGGATAACTCAGTGGACTAGAGAAAAGAAAAAAACATCAATTTTGTTAAAATTATTGAAGTACAAAATATTTTTTTTTAAAAAAAGTTAGAGATCGATTACATCATGTTCAATTCTAACCTTTAGAGTCTCCATATAGAGTTGAAGAAGCCATCCCAACTACCATTGGCTATGAGCTGAAAACCTTAGCAAGGAGGGGACAAATATGCTGGCAAAGTTACAAGAATTTGAAGTTGATTGGGGAAGAAAACTAAAAAAATAAAAGAAAAACAGAGAACTAAAGAGAGTTTAATTAATTGTAAATGAAGAAACACTTACCGACATGAAAGATGATTGGGAGATCTCTTCAAATATGCATGTGTTGTTGATGAAGAGAAGTGATTATTGTTCAAATATGCAATCAATTAATTGTGATGGTAGGTATGTGTTTGACTGCATCCCAGTCCTCTCCTTCTTCTACAAGCCTGCGTTTGAATTCTCTTGGCATTCTTGTGATCTCTAATTCCAGGAGGGTAGTGACGAATCTCAATCCTTCCGGAAGCATCCTCAAACTAGCGCATCCCTGAATCTCTAAATGCCTAAGGCTTGGCATAGCACCCACCTCCAACATCTTCTCCTCTAATTTTGGTAAATTCTGAAGTTGTAGGGATTCAAGCTGAGGAAAACTTTTTGCAGAGCAAACCATTTCTGTCCCAACGTAGGAATTACTTTGTAGGCGAAGGATCCTTAAGTTAGGCAGCTTCTCCAGGGATGGCATTTGATCTTGCTCTAGTCTAGAATGCTCTAAGGTTAACTTGGTGAGGTTTGGGGGGAGGACTTCATGAAAACAATGGCGATCATGCAGCTCTACTAATTCTCCAGAGAGGGAGAGTTTAGAGAGATAATGACAGCGTGAAAATGATTTTAGATGTTCAGTTGGACCAATCATATATTGAAAACCCAAAGACAGAGATCGAAGGCAGTCCAATCTGAGGATGGGGGATTCGAGGACTACCTTCCACTCTGGGATATGTAAGTCAACTTTGACAGATCACTTTTAATCCAATTCCCTGACTCTATGTTCTTTCATGTTCTGAGGTTTATCAAAGTATCCACTCTCAACTTGTCACTACTAACAAACCTAGGGAGAATTAGATATCTCAACTGTTTCATTTTCCATATCACGTTTGGTAACCTTGAAGGGCGGATTACCCGCGGAGGACCCAAACAGAGACATCTACTTCCTGTACCTTTTCTTGTTAACTTTAGCGAAGCCTCACGAGAGAACCCGAAGTACCTCATGTGAATTAGGTTTCCTATCTCTCTTGGTAAGCTTATATCAACAATGACATCTCCAAGATGTAGGACCTTAATAGTTTGAACTCATTGAAGACGAACTTAAGGGTAAAAGAATCTGGCGTGTTAAAGAATAAAAGAGACCGGAGGTATTGAATTCTATATTTAAAATCATTACCAAAATGGATGGCACACCTACGTGATTTTGCTGTTGTTACTGCTGCAGAAGAAGATTCACCCACCTCCAGGTTCCCATGACCACGAAATATCTCAAGGAAATTTTCCTCCCTCCCCTTTGATATACATAGGTCTCGCATGAGATCATGTAAGCGGCATGTTTTAGCTCTCCCATCTGATCCCATTTTGTCCACCTGAACCGTGCATCTATGGATTAGCTCCACTAAGAATTCTTTCGCGATGTCCTCTAGTGTTTCTTCACCATATCCATGCTGCGGCAATTGTATAAAACCTTCAGAGATCCACAATCGAATCAGTTCATTCGTAGGGATCTCGAAGTCCTCCGGGTAAAGGCCCAGATAAAGGAAGCAGGGTTTCAAGTAGTGAGGCAAATCATGGTAACTTAAAGCTAATATCCCTAAGACTCCAATTTGTTGGTCTTTACTTAAGTGAGAAATAATGCTTTTGCGCACTATCCCCCACTCGTCCAGCAACGTTTTTGTTGCTAATAGGCCACCAAGGACGACAACAGCTAGAGGTAGGCCACCACATTTTCCCACCATCTCCTTTCCTAACTTTTCTAAACCTGGAGAAGGGCAGCAACCACCATTTTCAGGGAATGCTTTCTTGCAAAGTAGCACCCAACTCTCTCTTTGGTTAACAACCGAGGTTCGTGGATGATACTCTGCGCATCCGCATGCAAAAAAACTTCCTTATTGCAGGTAGTGAGCATTAATTTGCTTCCTATCTTTCCATTTGGAAAGGCAGGTTTGAGCATATCCCACACCACTGTGCTCCATATGTCATCAAGGACCACCAAATACCGCTTCTCTTCTAGGATTTTGATAAGCTTCTCCACCAACTCTTCCTCAGTCATTTCTTTAATCATCTCCCTCTCATCTTCAGCTGAAGAGCTAACTTTTTTTAGGATTGCCTGTAAAACAGCTCTCACTCGACATTGTTGAGATATATAAATCCAAGCACAACTTTCAAAATAACTCTTAACAAGGGAATGATTATAAAATTTCTTGGTGAGAGTAGTCTTACCCAGTCCCCCCATTCCAACGATAGAGACTACATGGAACCGGCCATCCTCCTTCATCAACTGTTCCACCAAAGCTTCTGCATCTTTCTGCAAGCCAATAATATGCAATTCCTCAGTGTGAGGATAGGAATGTCTCAGTTGTCGCAGCCTCTCGTTTGTAGAACTTGTCCCTTCCCCTATTTCACTAATGTTTCTGATGCCGTAAGTTCCCCGTCTATTAGATATGTCTTGGATCCTAGTCCGAATCACTTCAATGTCATTCCCGACCTTGTGGAGATCTATTGGCTTGAAGATGTAAGCGTACCTTTGGAGGACGCCCCTTCTCCTCCTGGATGCAACTTCGAGGATGAAGGTGTCAACGACATCCTCCGCGTAATAAGCAACGTCTCTGATTTCTGCAACCCAGTTTTTGACGAGCACATCGTCTTCTTGCTTTGCATCTGCATCCCTTAAGAAGCACTGCATCAACTTTAGTTCAGTTTGCAACCACTGAATTTGCCCCTGCACCCTGTGTAGGGAAATTGCTTCTTGAATGAGCAAGCCACCAAGCTTTTCAACAACAAAGGAAACCACAGACTCGGCCATTTTGAGCTCTCTTTTTTTCACGTTTGCATGCTGTATCTCTCTCTATATATGATGATAATAGGATTCCTTGCTTACCTTTAATTTGCTTGTAGTCCTTGCCTCTCTTTTCTCTTTGGAAGGAAAGGACTTAAGAATTGTGTCTTTCCACCGTTATGGGCATGCTTTTGTTTATTCTTGTCTTCCTCTCATCTCCTTTTTCCTTCTTCATTTTCTTTTTCCTTTTTCTTTTTCGTTTTGTTATGGTAATTAGGGAGTTCGGATGGGCAACAGCGCTTGCTGTTGCGCTGTTGCCCATATGTGTCTTATAAAATGAGGGCCCACCTACTGTTTACATGGGAATCACCAAATGATAAAAATGGGGCCCATTTTATAAGACACATATGGGCAACAGCGCAACAGCAAGCGCTGTTGCCCATCCGAGTTCGTAATTAGGTTTGGTTTAGCAGGAACCATCCCTTATAGGATTAGAACTTGGATCTGTTAAAAATTTTGAGGATTTTGCTGGGGCCTACAAGGACCCCACACACCCTTGTCGTTTTAGATTGAAGAGGGGAGAGTGGGCCTTGCAATCCCCAAATTTTGAAGATGGATTTGGAATTTTGCTTACGAATGAGGCTACCGTGACTATACAGACTCCTTTACGTGCTGGGCTAATTCAAGGACACACTGCGGATCATATGGTTTATTGAAATTCGCCAGTATGTTTTCCTTTATTTTTTCTTTTTCCTTTACTTGAGAGGACAGTTTCCTTGGATACGGGCTACACTATTACATCACTACATTAACGTGCTAGCTAATCCAAGATGGAGTAATGGATAGAATATAAATGCCTTGGAAGGTTTACTAGCGGGTTGTTGGGAGGAAAAATGGCCTACAGAAGGAGCCGAGTCCAAGATATTTAGACCATATTTCTTGCAAGCTGGGCTGGACCTATATTGTATGAGATGACACTGCGGATCAATGGGTCAGTCTAAAATCTGAAACCAAACCTGATCACTACTGGGCCAGACCCAGAAATAAGGCAGTCTTGACCATGGGCCTAGCTCAGGCTTTAGCGTGTACGGCCTGCTCATTTTGTCGGGTGGTTCCTTTGAGATTATATCTGGGTGAGCTCATAGCCATGCATCTCATTTATTCTCATCCTCACAGATCTGCTACTTCTATTATCCTTCGAATCTTCTGCTTCTGCATTATGGGTCTCTTTGTTTTGTTTAAATTCTTAGGATCTATCTGGGTATGTTAATATTTAAAAGGTCTAAATCATCTACAGAGTTCCAGTTAATCTTCTCTCAAGAAATCTAAACTGGCAAAAAATAGTATGATTTGTAATGGTTCATTTCAGCAACTTGGTTATCTTTTTATGCCTTTGTTAATGTAATTCAAGAACCTGGGATTCCTCTCTCTCTCTTTTCCTATGCAAAGCTTGGTGGGAAATGTGGAGATCCCTTTTCAGTTTCACAAAGACCTCTTGCATTGTACATGTGATTCTACATGCTCCCTGGCTGGGTTGTTCAATGGAGAAGAACAATCCCTTCAATAATTGATTTTAAAAAGTGAAAATTCTGCTCCTTTGCTTTTAGTTTTGACTGGTCTTAGGTGAGGTTTCTTGAGTGGCTCTCTCTATGTTCTTATTATGGTAATTGGAGCTGGAATTCGATCCCAAAGTTTGGGCGATTTTATTTGCTGATTCATGAGGTCAAAAGTGTAAGAAATATATTCCAATTTGTGTCGGCAGACCCCTCACTTTTGAGGTTTATTTTATTTATTTATCTATTATATTAATTTCTTAGCTATGGCCTATCCAAGTACTAGTCAGACGTAGGATAATGTCTGCACTAGTCATAAACAGATGATATAGCTCTGGCGCTTTTGCCATTTTAGTTTAAAAGGTAGCAGGGACCATGTTCGGGTTTTATTAAATTTTCGAACGATATCATAGCCTTCAACCAAAACTTAGCATCATATAGCCTCATTCTCTTTCTGGAGGTGATTTTGAAGAAAATTAGCAAGCACGCTTTACCCACTTGGATTGGAGAGCTAAAAATAAAAGGTATGATGGAATCATGGGCTATATTCCTTAATAAGCCCTACCCTCCTCATGCCATACATGTGACCCTACCAACTTCAACTTTCACTTTCTGGGTCTCCTCTTGCATGATCATGACCCAAGCATCAGACTTATTGCACAAAGCAAAATGATGCTTTCTGTCTGTAAGGCATTTGGTTAAAAAAAGGCAAGTTTGGTTAAAAGAACTGAGACAAAAGCAAGAACACCATAATGCTATTATGGGAATTACCTATTACAACTCTCTGAAACTCCTCATGTATGGTTGAAGACCAAAACTTTGTATAAACAGTGATACATCATGTAATACCAAATAGACTTTGGCTAGAATTATAAATATAAAGTGTAACTCTCCGAAACTCACATCTATATTTGAAGTCTGAAACTCCGGATAAACAAATGTACATCTTGTAAGTTGTAATCTCATTACTTTCAACTAGTGAAGAAGGCGGCCTCTCCATGGATGTAGACCACATCGGATGAACACGTAAATTTATGCTTTCTTGTGTTTTCTGTTTTCTTATTTGCAGGTTATTTCCACCACACATGTATTCTACAAAGTAGAATCAGAGATCCTGTATCAATATGTCAAAAAAGCTAGATCATAAATAAAAACATACAAAAAGAATAGGGAATGCAAAATAAGCATTGCCAAGGGTTCACATTCTTGTTCTCTCGTGCTTGGCATCAAGCTTCACTTCATTAATTGTCCCTTCTCAGACGAGCACGGGGAGCACACACAAGAGTGCATTTTGACAATGGCTTGAACACAGGATAGAGTTCCCATGGCTTGCCTGCGGACTAAATGCCCATGTACAGCAGCTTGTAACTTGATGACATTTTAAGCTTCAAAAGTGCTCTCTGAGCCTGACAGAGCCAATGCATGAAGTCAATTGTAGTGGGTTCTGGGCTCTAATTATTCCTAGCAGGTGGGTTTTCTGAGATCACAGTGTTGCTTAGCACTCGATGCCTGGAAGATTTCTTCGGAAAGCTCCACCTATGTTTGTTTATTGAACCTTTGTTCTGGGATGAAATTCAAACAAAACAATTAACAGAGATTGAGTAGAAAAAAGCAAGACATCAGTTCTTTTCCTCAACTTCTTGCCGAGTAAGTGCCTTTAATAGATGGATTAAGACCTTTCTTGACTCGAATTAATATATATTGTTTTTATTAATATCCTATATCAATATAGACCTTTAATAAATGGAATGTCTATGAAACTATACAAGAACAGCATCCATGAAGTCTTGCTTGAGTAAATTGTGTTTCTACTTTCTGTTGCTGGATTAAAAACCTTTATCAGATGGATTAAGAACACTTCCTTCAACCTCTTGATAAGACATAAGTGCCCTTCATTTGATGGATTAAGACCTCTCTCGACTCTAACTTCTATCTTTTCTTTCTATTGGAGAATGACTCTATGAAGCCACACAAGAACGGTATTTTTCATGTAAATTGTGTTCCTATTGCTCAATATTACTACCCATCTGCAGTGTGCATCCGAAACATTAATGTTAGTGCATGGTAGTTAATAAGCGAATAAGGAGCTCCATTTTAAGCCTTAGGGACAGCTTCAAAGGAAGGTCAGACACATCAATGTCTAACTGAACCCAGTAATCAGTGAGAAACGTCAAGATAATGTATAGAAACTGCATATGATCCAGAGATACTCCAAAACATGAATATAAGTAAAGAAATGAACCGCGTTTTCTTTCCTAACACAATCAAAACAAATAGTAATATCAATTCTCAGTGAATTCTGAGCAGGTTCCTCATTTAAGGTGCCTTTATTGAGGATTTGCATCAGTATGATTAATATTTTAATCAAATTTTGCACATCTGTGATTTAGGTCGATATTATTTATTGTCAGATTGATATTTTAGGCAAATTGTGATCAATATGTGATTTAGATTGATATTTTTGTTGTGAAAACAAAATTACGGGTAAGTTGTGCTCATTTTGTGATTTAGATTGATATTTCAGTTAAATTGTCGATCACGATCACATTGTGGATTCAATGCCTAAAATTACCAATCTATATAACATAGTGGTCCAATTTTATCTCAGATGCAAGAATACAATAAGGTCATTACATGAAAATGCATTCTAATAAAAATCATTCAGTAAAATACAATATTATTACAAGAATAATTTTCTTTGAAGGATAGGTTTAGTACATATTTGCCTTTATAACCTGTCCGTTTACATCTACCACATTTTATGGTTGGTCGCTCCTTTTCTTCCTTGGTCTTCCCGCGGATCTTCTTCCTATTTGGGGGCTTCATCCCCTCACACTTATTTCTCACTTGAGTTGGAGTGTCCCATTGGCTTTTATTATACATTGGACATATTGACTCTTAGTAGGTCATCCAATAAACATAAGCTGTATAGTAGGCTATAACAATAATCATAAGGGTCAACATGATACTTCTACTCATCCATAATCCTTTTATGCACTTTAATCACCTTCGTTATAAACAATGGCATATAACTCTGTTGTACTCGTTCATATTGTAAGAAAAACGATGACAAATCTTCTTCATCGGTCATATCAGAGGGAGAAATTGGAATGGATGTAGGGAACAAACACTTCATTCTAATATCAGACTCTTCTGGTCGGGAGTTAGTCAATCGATATACTCTAGATAAGAGTTGCTCGTAGGTAATTTCACGAGATACAGATATAACTTTTGACTTTCCACCCTCGTAAAAGAAACTCCTACCATCACGAATCCATTCTCCATCGTAGCAACAAACTACTGGTAGAAGTAATTGAGCCATTATCTGTGACATTGCGACAAAATTTAAAACATTAGTAATGTTAATAAAAGAAAATTTAAAGAGAGAAAATGAAGTTCATCACAGATAAATATGGATCTTTAGATATATTTTATACTATCGATCGATAGTCTTACATAAAATATCTATCGCTATATGAATACGTATGAAAGCACAAAAATGCCCGAGATTATTATTTTATAAAATTAAAACAGAGAAATGCAGGAAGGTGAAGCTTACACAAGAGGTGAAGCTCTCTTCTAGTCTTTGATTGAAGAAGTTGGTGAAGCTCTTCTTCTCTTTTCTTCTCTTCAACTTAATCCTAATCCTCCCTCGCTCTTGTCTTCAACTGAAATGGTCAGTGAAAAGAAGCTTCCTCGTTTGCATGATTTTGCGATTTTCTCCCTCTATTTATGATGGTAATAAGATTCATTGCTTACCAGGTTAGTTGTTGCTCCTAGTCCTCGATTCTCTTTTCTCTTTGGAAGGAAAGAACTAAAGAATTGTGTCTTTCCACTATCGTAGGCATACTTTTGTTTATTCTTGTCTTCTCCTCCAAGCAGGTACATTCTTGTTTTTATTGTTGTCTTCTTCTCCAAGCAGAAGATGATCTCTTTTGTTTATGTCATGGGCATGCTAGTATATTCTTGTTTGGCTTTGTTTAGATTGGGATTATCACTCAAATCTTAAAGGATAGGTAATGCTAAGGATACTCCATTACATATTCTCCCCCTTTTTGAATACAAATAAAAATGCACTTGTCATGTAAATATTTCAATAGGTAATTTTATAATAAATTTTGAAGAAAAAATTATACAGTTAATTGTAGAATTTAGTAATCGGCTTTAATGAGAAAAAAAACAAGTATTACTAATAAGAACTAATGAGCGAAAAAGACAAACAATATATCGATTCTAAAACCTAATATAAAATCAAGTATTTACCTATAATCAACTCCGCCATCTGCGGCATTGTATGTCCATCTTGTTGCTTCCCAAAATTTGTTGGTCCTCATCTTGACTCCTAGGTTTATTTGGACACCACACAGGAAACCCTGTCATGGCTATGCGGCTTGTTAAAGCCCTTAGTCAAGTCTTTGCTAATTTTAGAGACTTAGCAAGTCGGTGATTCCTTACATGATGCCTAATAACATTCCCATTAAAGACTTGACCCTAGGTTTGGTTGCCAAGAAAATAAGTGAAAAAAGAGAAAAGAAAATTAGACAAAACACAACTAAGAATTGTATTAAAAATTCAAAAATTTCTTTTCTTTTTCAGGTTTCACATATTTTCTCGGCAACCAAACAAAGGATTAGTGATTTGTATGAAATAATTGTCTTAATTTTTTTTTTGTAGGATTTAATGAATAACTAATAAAGTTATTAAAATTTCTAAAACTCTTTAAAATCTAATCTCTAATGAGCTTTAGAATTTTCAATATTCTTGCTGGTGGAAAACACATATATTAGCAGTGTTACTTAGGCACTTCAAGTTTCCCAAATTTTGTCGTGCCAACACTTGGACACGACACAACATTCCTTGGTACATGTCTTTACCATTTCATGGTGACATCAACATTATGATTAAGCACATGATGCTTCAAGTATGTCATGTTATTTTAAAAATACCATTGTAAGAAACTTTTTGTCAAATTGTGTTTTATTTAGAAACATAGACGAAATTTCATTAGAAGAGCAGCGGCAATAACAACGATCAATATGTACGTCTCTCTCTTCTCTTTTCTTCTCTTGTTGCTAATTTTACTCCTCCCTATATGAGTATTTTTTATAACTTAGGTATATACTTCTTTTGAAAAATTGGGGACCGGTGATCCCCCCACTTTTTATTATTATTGTTATTTAAAAATTTTGAGTTATAATATATATATACGAGTAATAATTTAAAAATATCTAAAATTAAATAATATTATTTATTTATTTAAATATTAAGTAATACATTTTTTAAGAATATTTAGTAATTTTTGTTATTAATAATATAATTTTATTTTTTATTTGATAGACATTATTATTTGTATTAATTTTATAATAATAATTCATTAATATTTATAGAAAATCATAAGTCTCTTAGTATTAAACCTAAATTAATACACTCAAGAGTTGGAGATAATAGAGGACTCTGCAATAGTGGAGATAGAGAGGGCTCTATGATGAGATAGTGGGTCCCAAACCTACTTGCAAGAGTTGGAGATAAGAGAGGACTCTACAATAGTGGAGATAGAGGGAGCTCTAGGATGAGATAGTAGGTCCCAAACCTGAACAGTGAGGATTAAAGAGAAAAGTCACATGTCATCTCTAAAATAGAACTTAAAAGATTGAAGGGATAAGAGTCTAGAGATCAAAGAGAGAGTCTTATTTCCTTATAGTATAAGTAGTATATATATATAATCATTTTTAAAAAATTATAAGTCCGTGCCGCCGTATTGGGATTTTTAGAGCTTATCGTGCTGAACTCTCCTCGAAACTTGGACACTTGACACCCGTACCGCGTGTCTAGGTAACATTGTGTATTAGTATTAGATGGTAACAATCAAATCTCCATAGGATGATTCTATTGGTAAGGACTCTCTAGAAAGAATCCTTCTTATATAGAGTCAGTATTATTATTATTTTTGTTAAGAGATAATTTCAATCAAACCAAACTCAACGGAATACTCCATCAAAGTAAGAATTTAGCAATGAGGGAGGATTACCAAACCCTTCAAAACGTCAATTGACTCTTTGGAGTCTGATTCAATAACCACTTGAGTCTATCCGTGGATTACAGCTTGAAAATCAAACTCGATGGCTTCTACCTCTGTTACCCGACTACTACCACCCCCTAAAGGTTTTCAAACGCTTTTGATGGTCTCCCCAAGATGATTCCTATCTACTATCCCCACTCTAGCTGCCAAACCACTAAGCAATACTGCTCTGTCAACATTGATTTTTATCCAACCAATCTCCTGAGCCATCCAAATCTCCCCGACGACTTGGGATTTAGATAGGTTGCATAATGGATCATTTTCGCGGATGAGAGAAGCAAGAATTTCTTGAATGAACAATTCCAACTTTTGGATGGTTGAACTAGGATTCGGGGAGATTCCATTGAATATGAAATCATTTGTGAGTTTCCCAAGGTATAGCATAGACGGATAGCTAGAGAGCTCCCACCACCAAACTCGGGATGTTGTAACCACCGATCCCACCAGTGAAGAAAAGAGAGATCAGCTATGGGAGGAAATTGAAGTGATAGCTTGACCAAAATGTGCCATATACCATTTGAGAGATCAACTTTGGAACTCTATCTATGGTGGCTTTGGAACTCTATCTTCCAAAGCCACTAACACTTTCTAGGTAGACAACACTAGTTCCAAGGCAGAAGAGGCAAGAAAACTAAGAGTCATTTGACCAAAATTAAAAAGGCTTTGAGAACTTAAAAAAGGTTTAAAAGCGCCTCTAATTTGAAATTTTCAACATGTAAAAAGAGCCCAAAAAATCTGCTAGAACGGGCTTTTAAAATAAAGGGCCTAGTGGGCTACATAATCGTAATTTTGGGTACTGTTCTTTGATAAAACTGAATCTCCTCACTTCGTTTGAGCCAATGTGCCATATACCATTTGAAAGCCCTTGAAGTCTAGTTTTAAACCCAACAAACGGTTCGCTAATCGGAGTTTTGTAGAAGAAGATAACACCATTTTCCCGACATGTGTTAGAGTTGACTATTACCATCCGAAAATCTGCTCTTGTTTTTGTTGGGCTGGCCCATTAGTGCCTTAGCAATGTATTTTCCGGTATCATTGAAAAGGCCATCAGCTCAGGGCTTAAGTTTACCATGAAGTCCAGGTGGAAAGCACTCCTTGCAAAGGTGAATCCATACCAAGTCTCCTTCCTTGAATGCAGTGGGTTTTCTATGCTTGTTGGCATTGTTTCGGTACTTCTCATTTTGCTTCATGATGCATGCATGTACTTGCTCATGCAATTTCTGAATGTATTTGGCTTGTCCTTTAGCATCTCCACTAAAATGATGAGTAGTAGGAAGTGGGGCCAAGTCTAATGGGCTAATGGGATTCCGTCCATAGACCACTTCAAAGGGACTAGTATCGGTGTTTTGTTTTATTGAACTCTTCGTTGGTTTCATTATTAACTAGAATATATCAGAGCTTGGTACACCTGAAAAATGCGTGACATCGTGTCTTTAAGGGAGCAATTACTTATTCGTTTGGCTTAAGAGTCTTTGACGAGTTAGGTTTCTCATACCTTTATAACTCTCACTCATATATACTGATGAGTTAGGTTTCTCGTACCTTTATAACTCTCACTCATATATACTTACATGTGATAAAAGTCAAGAGCTCCCTATCTAATTCACCTAGGGTTTGTCTAGGATTGCTAGGGGTTTCACCAAGGTTTGATCAGGGTTTAGGGCTTGATTAAGGTTAGGCCTAGGAATCAGGATTTTGACTAGGGACTCAGCAGGGGATGACCATGGTTAATGATATTAACCATGGTTAAAACAGAGTGTAAAAATTGAGTGCTTACAATAGCAATATAAAATCTTCCACGTCGAAAAAATGAATAGGTAGAGATATGAAGTCACCAAGTGCGATATTTGCCTCTCTTTTCTTTTAGTAAATATAAAAGACAAATAGCCGGATTGATATTCCAAGAATCTTTTAGTTAAAGAAGGCTATTTGTGGTTTGAATCAAGATCATATGTCTGTAAATAGTTATTTCACAAAACTGATCGAAGATTCTTTGGGAAAAATACATCAACTACAGTATAGTTTCTCATTGCTCAAATGGTGTTGCATTGATGATAATGTTAGATTTTCAACAAAAGGAGTATACCATGCAGTTTCTTATGGGACTTAATGACAGTTATGCAAATTTGAGGAGTCAGATTCTGTTGAATGATCCTCTACCACAAATCAACTAGGTCTTTGCTTCCGTAATTTAAGAAGAAAGGCAGAAAACTTTATCCCCTTTGGTGAATCAAGTGATTGAGTCTATAGCTTATGTTAGCAAGTTAGAGAATGCAAGAAACTTTGGTAATACTCCTACCTTCAAAAATGGATTCAAAAAGGATAAACCTACATGCACATTTTGTCATTTGCAAGAACATGTTGTGGACAAGTATTACAAACTACATGGATATCCACCCGGGTACAAGTCTAAAGGTAAAAATGGGAGTCAAGGCTATGGATATTCAGGAAATTATGGGAATCAAAGCTATGGAAATTCTGGTAACAATTCTGCAAATCAGTTTCAAGCAGCTTCTGTTCAAAGCAATATGAGTTAGGGTTATCAAATGCAACCAACCTTTTCTCAAGGAGCTCAATACTCCTCTGGCCAGAATGCATCTGATGATATTCAGGCACCTGTTACTCAAGGAAAATTTCAACAGCCCATGGCTTTAATCAATAAACCAATTTGGGAGTTCCAATCTTGTTCAAAATAGTCCATCTCTTGCTCAAAACAGTTTCAGTGCAAGTGCTTGTTCCTCAAATGGTTTCAGTCAATTTCCTTGTTCCTAAATGGTTGCTGATCAAAGTCAAAATTCATTTCCTATACCTAACAAGTCCTTTGTTTAGAATCAAATACCCACCATACATAACTTGTCAGGTAATTTTTTCAGTATTCTTGCTTGTTTATCTACTTTAGATAATCATTCAAGGCCTTCAAATCCCCACTGGATCATAGACACAGGAGCAACAAATCACATGGCTTGTTCCATTAATTTTTTCCACTATGCCACTCCAGTTTCAAATATTTCTGTTAAACTTCCAAATGGTTTCATTGTACCTATCACACATGTAGGCACTGCCATACTTTCTGATTCCCTTATTATTACAGTTGTATTGTGTGTTCCATCTTTTTCTTTTAATCTGCTCTCTGTCAGCAAATTAACAAAATCCAACTCATGTTATTTTGTATGTGATTCTGATTCTTCTTATTTTATCTAGGACCTCATCCATTGGAGGATGATTGGATTGGGTAAAAGCCAAGGTGGTCTCTACATCTTGGATAAAGCCAGTTCCAAGTTTTCACAGTCTGCTCATGCAAGTGTTTCCTTCAATGCTAGTGTCTCCTCTGAAATATGGCATTATAGATTAGGTCATCCTTCTCATGTAAAGTTACAAATTCTTCAGAATTCTGTTCCTAGTGTAACTTCTTCTAATAAAGACAATCATTGTGTGATTTGTCCTTTGGCTAAGCAAAGAAGGCTCAATTTCCCTTGTAATAATAATGTTGCTAAACATCCTTTTGATATAATACATTGTGATATATGGGGTCCTTTTTCTCATCAAACTTATGATGGATACTAATATTTTTTTACCATAGTAGATGATTGTTCTAGATCTACTTGGGTTTACTTGATGAAAGCAAAATTTGAAGTTAGAGTTTATTACAAAAAAATTTCCAATATGTTGCCACACAATTCACTTCAAAAATCAAAATTATTTGAGTTTTCTATGTCTGATTTTTTCAAATATATAGAAACTATTCATCAACTGTCATGTGTTTATACACCTCGACAAAATTCTGTTGTTGAAAGAAAACATCAACATATTCTAAATGTTGCAAGATCCCTCATATTTCAATCCCAATTGCCTTTAAAATTCTGGGGTGACAATATCCTAACTGCTGTTTATCTCATCAATAGACTTCCTTAAAAACTTTCGGATGTTTGGCATATGCCTCTACCATCAATGTTTCTAGATCAAAGTTTGATCCTAGGGCCAGACAATGTATCTTTATTGGATACCCTTTTGCTATCAAAGGATATAAACTGTATGACCCTTCTACAAATTCTGTTTTTGTGTCTAGGGATGTTGTTTTTCATGAACACATTCCCTTTCAAATCCAATCTATTCCCTCACATGTCTGGTTTCATTCCAACTGACATTGATCTTGTTCTACCACTTCCATTACATGATCTTAATCTTCCTTTTATTGTTTCTGCAATTCCTGACATTCCTAATCCTACAGTCATTCCACAAACCACAAATCCTGTTATTCCTTTAAGAAGATCAAGTAGAATTCCTAGAATTCCAAGTCATTTGAATGAGTTTGATTGCAATCTTCTTCCATCTCAATCTCTTCCATCCAGTTGCCTTTTCTTTAAACAAGATCATCCTCATTCAATCTTTTCTTTTCTTTCTTATGACAACCTATCTCCCTCTCATAGAGCTTTCACAAAGGCTATTGATATTCACTTTGAGCTAGAGTTCTACCATCAAGTTGTCAAGCATTCTCATTGGAGGAAAGCCATGGCTACTGAGATAGCTGCTTTGGAAGAAAATAATACATGGACAGTTACCACTTTACATATTGGAAAGCATCCTATTGGTTGTAAGTGGGTATTCAAGGTCAAATATCAGGCAAATGGGTCTATTGAAAGGTATAAAGCAAGATTAGTTGCTAAAGGTTGTACCCAACAAGAAGGAATTGATTTTTCAGAAACTTTTTCCCCAATTGCCAATATGGCTTTTGTCAAGTGTTTTTTTTCCTTGGCTGCTACTCAACAGTGGCATCTTGCTCAGTTAGATGTTAACAATGCCTTCTTACATGGAGATTTGGTTGAAGAAGTCTACATGACCCTACCTCTAGGTTTTTCTAACAAGGGGGAGTCTTCTACTCTAGTGTGTAAACTCAACAAGTCTCTATATGGGCTTAAGCAAGCTTCCAGACAATGATTTGCCAGATTTTCCACTACATTGCTTCAACATGGCTTTGTTCAATCAATGTCTGATTATTCTCTTTTCACAAGAATTCAAGTTTCTTCCTTTATTGGTTTATGTTGATGACATTCTCCTAGCTAGCAATGATTTTGTGGCTATTGATCAATTCAAACTATTTTTGAACACAAAATTCAAACTCAAAGATTTAGGCCATCCCAAGTTCTTTCTGGGAATAGAGGTTGCCAGATCACATAAGGGAATTTCTCTATGTCAAAGGAAATATGCTCTTCAAGTAGTTACAAATGCTGGTCTTATTGGTTGCAATCTGTCAGAACTTCAATGGAGCAAAATCTCAAGTTAAGTCAACACCTTGGAGTTCCTTTAGCTGACCCTACTGCTTACAGAAGATTAATTGGCAGATTACTCTACCTGACCATCACAAGACCTGACATCACCTTTGTTGTAAATAAACTCAGTCAATTTATGGCTTCACCTACTGACTTGCATCTCCAGGCTGCTCATCGAGTCTTACATTACATTAAGACTTCTCTAGGATAGGGTATTTTCCTTGGCACTACATCCTCTCTTCATCTCAAAGTTTTTGCTGATTCAAATTGGGCTAGCTGTCCTAACTCTAGAAGATCAATCAGTGGTTATTGCGTGTTCTTGGGTGACTCCTTAATTTCTTGGAAATCTAAGAAACAGAATGTTGTGGCAAGATCTTCAATTGAAATTGAATATAGGTCTTTGGCATTGGCTGTTTATGAGATTCAGTGGTTACTATACTTGTTGGTTGATTTTCATATTCCTCATACTCAGGGGCGGAGCCAAGAGAAAATTTTTTTTGAGGTAGTTTTTTTATTTTGAGATTTTTTTTCCGGTATTGCCTTTGAGGTTGCCACGTGTCCCTATTAATACTCCTTAATTGTGGTTAAGATTCACCCACCTATCCTTGGTTTTTTTTTTTTAAATATCAAATTTCTTTTTGAACCCTAGTTTAAAATTCACTAACTCCTAAGATTAAAATTATTTAAATATTTTTTTAAAAAACCAAGGATAAGTAGGTGAACCCTGAGATTGGGTGAATTTTAACCATAATTAAGGGGTGTCAATAGGTCAAGGGCATAAGGGGACTCTATTGGGGGCCACTATATATATGACAAAAAATTGGGGGGGCCACTATATTATATAGGACAAAATTATTGGGGGGGCACTATATTATATAGGACAAAATTATTGGAGGGGCCAAGTATACTTTAAAAAAAAAAAATTAATTGAGGGGCCCACTTTCATACCACTGCACTAATGATTTTCAAAATCCCCCCCCCCCTCCCCTGCCCCCTGGCTCCGCCCCTGCTCATACTCAAGTTGCTTTACTATTTTGTGATAGTCAGGCTACTCTTCACATTGCAGCTGACCCAGTATTTCATGCGAGGACTAAGCATATAGAATTTGATTGTCATATTGTCCAAAACAAGGTTTTAGATGGCTCTATAAGGACTCTACATGTTTCTACTAAACATCAGCTTACAAATAGTCTTACTAAGCCATTGAGTACCTCTGTTTTTCAATTCTTATTATCCAAGATGAGTGTGCTCAATATCTTCTCACCATCTCCATCTTGAGGGGGAGTATTAGAAGCTTCTTATGGTCTTATGGTTACTCTATGCTTAGCTCTCTACGTGCATATGTAAGATATCATTAGTTAGTTGGTTAGCTTAAGTAATTAGTTAGACAGGTAGTTAGTTAGACAACTAATTCTGTTGAGTCAGTTATACCTGTTTGTATATAAAATCAGTATGTACAGATTTCTAGAAATAAATGAGAATGTTCAGCAAATATTCCAGTTTGTAATACCCTCTAGCATAAGCCCTTTGCCCCTTCTTGTCTTCTGTCTGGCCATTAGCATCCTGTTCACTATCGTTGCCATCATTATCACTATCTTTTTCATCATCATTGGAGTCTGATGAATTTTTTTGATTTCCTTTTCCTGGAATTTGCAGCAGCTTTAGCAGCACCCTTTTTCTTACTCTTCTTAGCAGCTGAACTTTTGCTCACGGGTTCCTCACTTCCTGTGGCACGGGTAATTTGAAATCAATGATTAGACAAAACTCCCAATACAATGCAGACATTTCAACTATTGTCCAAGGTCTGAATCATATAAACCTCAAATACAATCTATAAGACCATAAGTAGGCAAGCAGGAGGACCAACACTGATAGAATCAGTTTATAGGTACTCCCCAATCCTAACCCTTAAATTTAAATAATTAAGGGTAAATATTAGATTTGGCTTCATTTATTTGGTCATGTTCTAGTCACATCAGCTTTAATACTGACTCTTAATTATCAGTTTTGAAGGGTTAGGATTTGGGAGCATATATGGGAATTGGGAGTATATTTGGGAGTACCCATAGACAGACTCACAATGACATGACCCAACCCTCCAGAGTCTCCTATGACAGAAAACGATCTGATCCATGATTGTAACCATGCCATGCACTCAATCCTCTTCAAGGGCCAGGATAGAAGTACGCATTTTTCCAACAAATCTTGGCTCCAGAAAAAATAAAAAAAATTATATGTTCATACTTCATATTACTAAAGATGTTTTAGAACAATCGCAGTGGGCATGTAGGCAAGGCTTGCAACGGTTCAAGCTTGTACTGCATTAAACGCCCATCACATAGGTTTGAACTTGATTTAGAAGCGATCAACAAATGACCTGGCTTATAACTCTAAACGAATATGTTATGGTACGAAGATAGAGATTAATCTCCTTTTTTCAGTTAGGGATTAATCTCTTACAAGTCATTACCATATAATTATTTATTAGAATGACTTAGCGTGATAGGTTTGACTGGAAACCATAGTAGGCTCCGGGCTAAGATGAGGTTATTGTAAAGTCCCAGGCTTGAAGACACCACTAGCACTAGGTTTGGACCAAGTCTTTCAGGCCCGTGCTTGCACAGGGTTGGGCATGGACAGATGCCCTTGCTCTTACACACCCATATTAGGCTCAGTTAACTTTAGATTTCTAAAACAGATTAGTCCAGGTCCGGCATAACCCTTCCAACTACTAGATCTGTTTTCACTTTTTGTGATCAAGTACTCTTGAAAAAGTTTGATGGTTTATAACGACAACATCATACCTTCACCGGAAGCTTTTCCATCATAAACATCCAGTTGCCAGAAACATAGAGAGAATTAAAGATTACAACACACACTGGTAACATATATAAGCAAGCACCAACCACAAATAAACACAGAATACATGAACGTCAAACAAGGTTGAGATATATTTGTCAAGAAGAAAACAATAATGTTTTTGAGTAAAGAATTTCATTATTTTAATTAGGAAAAATGTACCTAGAATTTATAAGAATAAATAGAACATGCAGAAGCTCCACATGATAGACAAGACAAAGCATAGCATGCCAAAACCAGTGCACTGAGCCAGGAATTTTTCCTTGGGCGGGGGGGGGGGGTGCGAAAGTTGAATCTTTTTATGCTTTTAATGCAAGTTGTATGAGTATAATGGTATTTGTGCTGTTTTTAATACGTATGTATTTATATCTAATTAGTGTGGGGTGATCAAGGCTTAACCAAAGTATTAAAGAGAGGGATGCCTTAACATACCCTCAAACTTTAGAAAGCTCTAGTTTTGTCACTGTTTATCAGAATTGAGTAATTCTTGAACCATTAGAAAGGTTTTGGAACCCTCTTCGAAGTTGATGTTTAATGTTTTTCCATATTTTTAGTCTCAGCTAAGTCAAAAGTAGGTTTTGCGATGTTTTTGCAGATCAGCCATCTTTAGAATCAATTTAGACCTTTAGAAACTCAAAATTAGGATTTTTATAAATCACCAAAGTTGTTCCCCTTTCAAAGATGAGTCTAACGCAAGTTGAATCGTCAAAATCCGATAAACGAGTCAAAAGTTATGGTCAAAATACAAAAATGCGATTTTCCGAACTGCTCATCAAGTTTTTGACGATCGATTATCCGGAGCCCAGAAAATTGGTTTAGCATCGGGAATTTAGACGATCGATTGTCCATATTAACGATCAATCGTCAGGATAAGACCCTGTTTACTAAAAGACGCGGATTTTTAGAGTTTTTAACCCTTGGGGCTATAAATAGGAGTCCTATTTCGAGGTTTTAGAATACCCTGCCTATTTTTAACTTAATTTGGAAAAAATGGAGAGAAAACCTAGGGTTTTGAGGAAGAAATTTCTTGGAGAAGAAGGAGATAGCTTGGATATTGTAAGGAAAGCTTGAAGATCTTCCCCAAAGCTTCTTGGAAGCGATTTGGATCCAAGGGAAGGATCCCTAAGATCGATATACTAACAAAATCAACCCTATTATAATGTTTTGTGAATGTTCATATGATAGAAATGATAGAAATAGAGATTAGATATGTTTTTCACCATTTTTGTATGAAGTAAATTATTATGGATGGAAATATGGTTTAATAATGTGGATGTAATGTATGGAGGATGGGAAATATTATAGAAGATGAGATTAATATGTGAAAGTAGATTATATTTGGGTTGTATGGATGAATTATGGTTTGATAAAATATTAGGAATCTGAAAGAGCAATGGATTCATAATCCACGTATCCAAGGTGTTTGTGAAAATGCTTGAGAGGATAAATACTAATATGTCACTATAAAATTGTTGGGAATTGACTATGAATTATGCTAAGAATCATGATAGGATATAAATGTACGTGATTGCTTGTCAAGTTATGCTTAATTATTTGCATGGAAATTGATATTCGGGAAGGTAAGAACTTAGAGGAAAATCTCTCAAATCGGGAGTTCTCTAACTATATGGTATGGGACAGCATAGTGGAGTTTCCATAGTGGGAGATCGGAATCTAAACAATTACCTACTCGAATGTTAATTACGATACTTATGCACAACGCACGTGTATGTTAAGATAAGAGTCTCAAAAGTCACACATGTGGATCACAAGCATAAGCATTTCATACGTCTGATATTCTGAATAAGCCTAATGAGGAATCTGAATAAGTGCATGTTCTGAATAAGCTGCTCAAGACTAATAAGCATAAACATTGCATACGCCTGTCATTCTGAATAAGCCTGACATGGTCCATATCCTCCAAGAACAACATGTCAATTAAGTAATTGCATGGGCATGGTCCGTATCCTCCAAGAGCGGCATGTCAATTAAGTGTATGATCTGAATAAGTGCATAAGCATCTCACAAGCACGTGGTCTCACAAGCATAAACATCTCATAAGTATGTTGTCTTCTAAATCTAAGGTTCTCACAAGTACACAAGTCAAGGTGATGATATGATGTATATAAGCACATGTTCTTCCGTACTCTGATTATATAATTATGTTATTATTATGGTTCTAACTAACTGCAGGTATATTATTATTGTTGGTTGGATTTTATATACACCGAGTACTTTTGTATTCAGTCAGACTTTTGGCTTGGTAGGTTTAGAGTAGGAGCACACGGCGGAGCCGTGGATTGAGGAGGCATACGTCGAGGAAGGAGGAGAAGGTGAACCTTCAGAGGAGGGAGCCAGGGGTTTTGATGGTTACCTCTATTAGTTTATGTTTTGTTTTGTTTAAGAGAATTGTAATACACTTTTAGCTGATGTTGCTAATTAGATTACTTTACAGTTGGGTATTTAGACTATTTATTTATTGTGGGTGGTTACGTTGAGCATAGATCTGAGCAGGATGACTTGGTTTTATATATATCAAAAATTTTGTTATCCTCATTTTTGCTGACTCATGTTAGTATGTCTTGTATGTCATGAGATTTTAAGCATGTTTAAGTAATGTGACGATTCCAAAATCCTATTTTAGCCTTGTAGGATTTTGGGGTCGTTACAGTACATATATGAAGAAAATTAAAGGGATTGGGGTATGGAGCTTTGGGGTTTGCAACATGATTCCTTATTCCATTATATTAAAGAGTCGGTCTATAGGTACTCCCAAATATACTCCCGAATATACTCCCAAATCCTAACCGTTTATAACCCATCACTAAGGGCCAGAATTTGAATTAGACTTATTTTATCTTTTCTAATGCCACATCATATCTAATCCTAACCGTTTATAATTGAGATAAACAGATAAGATTTGGGGGTATATTTGGGAGTACACTTTAGGAGTATCCCTAGACTAATTCTATATTAAATGCTTTGTTAAGAGTAGGCATACAAAGATGCTAAAAAAATATTTGAAAAAAAAGAAAAACATTAGCACAAATTAGTCATCCACGGGGGCAAATATGCTGGTGTTGTTACCTTAACCAAAAAAAAAAAAATATATATATATATATATATATATATATATATATATATATATATGCTGCAAGGCTAAAAGAATTTGAAGTTGGCTCCGCTAACATGTTACTGAAAATTTAAAGATTTATTATATTTATTATTATTATTATTATAAAAGAGAAAAAAACTAGAATAGAAAAACAGAGTACTAATGAGGATTGGGTTGTAAATCATGAATAATCTGAACTGAGAAAGAGAAACGTTTAGAAAATACTAAAGAAGAAATTTAATCTGTAACACTTACAGAGTCCGAGGCTTCTTCTTCTTCTTCTTCAAATTTGCATGTGTTCTTGATGAAGAGAAGCCATTATTGTTTTATCTGCAATCAATCTAATTGTGATCGTGGGTATGTGTTTGACTTTACCCCAGTCCTCTCCATCTTTTGCAAGCCTGCAATTGAATTCTGTTGGCATGTTTGTGATCTCCAATTCCAGGAGGGTAGTGACGAACCTCAATCCTTCCGGAAGCATCCTCAAATTATCGCATCCACGAATCTCTAAACGCCTAAGACTTGGCATAGCACCCATCTCCATTATCATCTCGTTTAGCTCTTCTAAAGACAGAAGTTGTAGAGATTCAAGTTGAGGAAAACCTTTTGCAGGGCAAACCATCTTCTTCCCAAAGTAAGAGAATGTTTGTAGGTGAAGGATCCTCAAGTTAGGCATCTTCGCCAGCGATGGCATGGGATCTTGCTCTAGTCTAGAATGTTTTAAGGTTAACTTGGTGAGGTTTGGCGGGAGGAGTTCATGAAAGCAATGGAGATGATGCAGCTGCAGCTCCTCTTTTATTTTTCCAGAATAGCTCAATTTAGAGAAATGAAAACAATTCAAGGACAGGGACCGAAGGCTGGCCAATTGGAGGATGGGGGATTCGAGGACTTCCTTCAACTCCAAGATACGTATTATTTTTAATTTTCGAAGATTGGTCAAATTTAACAGATCTCTTTGTATCCAACTCCCTGAATCTATGTTCCTTAGTGTACCGAGGTTTATCAAAGTATCCACTCGCAAGTTGGCATTAGAAACATTCCGAGAGAGAATTAGATACCTCAACTGTTTCATTTTCCATATCACGTTTGGTATTTCCGAGCTATAACCCTTCAAATCGAGAGTTTGCAGGCTTGTTAACTTACCTATAGATGGTGGAATCTGCACTTCACCAGAAAACCGTAAGTACCTCAGGTGAATTAGGTTTCCTATCTTTCTTGGTAAGCTTGTGTGGGCAGAGACAACATATAGGACCCTTAGTAGTTTGAACTCCCTGCACTCAAAGTTCAGTGCAAAACAATCTAATGCGTTAAAGACAAAAAGAGACCGGAGGTGTTGATTTCCATGTTCAAAAGCATCACCAAAATGGATGGCACGCCTGCGTGAATTAGTTGTAAAAGAAGAAGAATCCACTACCATGTTCCCACGACCAAGAAATATCTCAAGGAAATTTTCCTCCCTCCCCTTTGATATACATAGGTCTCGCATAAGATCATGTAAGCGGCATGTTTTAACTCTCCCAGCTGATCCTATTCTTCCCACTTGAACCATGCATCTATGGATTAACTCCGCAAAGAACTCTTTAGCGATGTCCTCCTCTAATGTTTCTTCTCCATATCCATGTTGTGCCAATCGTGTAAAACCTTCAGAAATCCACAATCTAATCAGTTCATTTGTAGGGATCTCAAAGTCCTCCGGGAAAAGGCCTAGATAAAGGAAACACGGTTTCAGGTAGTAAGGCAAATCATAGTAACTTAAAGCTAATATCCCTAATACTCCAGATTGTTGGCCTTTACTCAAGTGATAAATAATACTTTTGCGCACTGTCTCCCACTCGTCCATCGACTTCTTTGTTGCTAATAGACCTCCAAGGACAACAACAGCTAGGGGAAGGCCACCACATTTTCCCACCATCTCCTTTCCTAACTTCTCTAAACCAGGAGAAGTGTAGCACCCTTCACTTGTATTTCTGTTGTGAGGGAATGCTTTCTTGCAGAACAGATCCCAGCTCTCTTCTTCAGTTAAAAACCGAGGTTCATGGAGAATGCTCTGCGCATCAGCATACAAAGCAACTTCCTTGTTGCGGGTGGTGAACATTAATTTGCTCCCTATTTTTCCATTTGGAAAAGCTGGTTTGAGCAAATCCCATGCCTCTGTGCTCCATATGTCATCAAGCACCACCAAATACCGCTTATTTGTTAGGACTTGGTAAAGCTTCTCTACTAACCATACTTCCTCCGTCAGCTTCTTCTTTGGCTTCTCCTTCACATCCTCTATATCAAAAGTGCCAAATGATTTTAGGATTTCTTGTAAAACATCTCTCAATTGAAATTGTTGAGATATAAAAACCCAAGCACAATACTCAAAACTTCTCTTTACAAGAGAATGATTATAAACTTTCTTGGCAAGAGTGGTCTTACCCAGCCCCCCCATTCCAACGATAGAAACAACACGGAACCGTCCATCCTCCTTCATCAACTGTTCCACCAAAGCTTCTGTGTCTTTTTGCAAGCCAATAACATGCACTTCCTCAGCATGAGGATAGGAATGTCTCAATCGTCGCAGTCTCTCGCTTGCAAAACTCGTCCCATCCCCTGTTTCACCAATGTTTCTGATGCCGTAAGTTTCCCGACTACTGGAGATGTCACGGATCCGAGTTTGGATCAATTCAATGTCGTTCCCAACCTTGTGGATATCTAACGACTTGTTGAAGATGCGAGCATACCTTTGGAGGATGCCCCTTCTCCTTCTGGATGTAACTTCGAGGATGAAGTTGTCGACGACATCCTCTGCGTCATAAGCAGCGTCTCGAATCTCTGCAACCCAATTGCGGACGCGCTCATCTTCTCCTTGCTTTGCATCTGCATCTCTTAAGAAGCATTGCATCCGCTTTAGTTCAATTTTCAGCCGTTGAATTTGCCCTTGCACCCCGTGTAGAAAAGTTACTTCTTGAATGAGCAAGTCACCTAACCTTTCGACAACAAAGGAAACTGCATACTCAGCCATTTTGAGCTCTTCTCCTTCTCCCCTTCCTGCTGCCTCTTTACTGGCGTAGAAGGAAAATCAAAGATGCGGCTATTTAGAGAAGGAAAATAGATCGAATCACAGCCAATCGCGATTGAACTCGGGGAGAGTTCAATCACACTAAGATCAACATGTATTCCTTTCTCAACTCTTATTAACCTATGTTTTGGATCGCCGAGAAAATAAATAAAAATAAGGAAAATAAAAGAAACATAATTAAAAATTGTATTAAAAATTTAAAATTTTCTTTTCTTTTCCATGCTTTCGCCTATTTCCTCCACAACCAAAGGTTTGATGATATAACTTTGGTTTTTAGAATTTAATTAACCTTAAAGTTTGAATTTCTTAACTTTAAGGTTATGTTCTATAATTTTTTTTTAAAAAATCAATGTTAGATTGTTGAACCTTAAGAATTAGTGAATCTTAATCATAGTTAATAAGAGTTAAAATGAACACATGTTAACCTATGGGTGCGGTTGAATTTTTCCAGAGTTCAATCGTGATTGGTTGTGATTTGTTCTCGAAAATAAAGGCCTAGCCAATCAGCCGAAAATAAACGCCTAGCCATCAGCCATGAGGTCATCATCGCACCCACTTCGCCTTTGCTGTATTTATTTAAGCTCCACTTGTTCCCTGGGAAAATGAATTATTCATCGGATAAAATACATTTACATCCTGAGGTTTGATGAAAATACATTTCAACCCCCTCAATTTTTAGAAATTACATTTTATACCTCTGCTTTTAAAAATAATAGCACTTACATCTTTCCATCAACCGTCGGTCAACCTATAAAATGATGTGATAACCCCTCCAAAATCGTTGTTAGGTGTTGAACCTAAAAAAATCGCTGTTAGGTGTAATACGTGGATTACATTGAGCAGACTATCATGGTCTGCTTTACTCACGTACGTGGGGATCCAATGGTGGATAATGATTCAGTAAAAAAAATGGTCTGTAGCTTCAATCTCTATCTTGACCTTTTTCCTTCCCCGTAAATTCATGGCCTTTAATCTCTGCAAATCCATGGGGTTTTATCTCACATAGTGTCTCCCTCTTTTCTGTACTCTCATGGATTCTCGAACTGTTTTCCCAGACTCAAACAACATCAGTGGGAGCAGCAGTATCTGCTGTGTTTCCAACAAATAAAACCTCTCTCCAGAAATCACAGACCCGAATATTGCACCTCTAAACCGTCCATCTGAAAACCTAGGATCGATTTTCGAATCCCCAACATTTGATTTCTGCAGCGATGCAAAGATCGTCGTTGAGGGGCCCCGCTGCATTCTCTCGGCTCGAAGTCCCTTCTTTCAGAACGTTGCGCCCTAGCAATTAGCATGTTGGTGGATATTATCACAGATTAACCGAATGATGGCTGTTATCACAGATCAATCGGATGGCTTTGTCTGTTCATAATCCCTTGGCCTTGTATGATAAGAGGATCCAAAGAACCCTTAAATCACATAGTAGACAGCAAGACCATGAAGATCCAGTCCAGTCTCGACTCTCGACCGTCCCGATCGAGGAAGAAGATCATTACCCGATCCCCCTTCCTTTGATTTGTTCTGGGATATATATATATATATATATATATATATATATATATATATATATATATATATATATATATATATATATATATATATATCTTCTCTTCAGCCTGTTATTAAGGTTTGTCACTATTTGAATCGTCTTTTTGCACATTATCTTTTTTCAATGTTATCTCTTTGTTTACACTTCGATGTTTGTCTTTAATTAACGCACAACACAGTGCTAATTTTATTCCCACATCGACATGTTGGGTGCCATCCGACTGTGGATTTCATGGTGGAGGTGTTGTACGCGTTAATGGAGGTTCCGTCTTTGATGAACAAGCCGCAATGGCTCTGGCTCTGGCTCTGGCTTTGAGCGAGTCAATGGATGGGAGGACTGGTGTAAATTCTAGCTTCGAGATCCTCCACTGATGAACTGGAGAAGGTGACTTTCATTTAAGAGTGACGATTTGATCAAGGATTGCACAATCTGCCAGACTGAAGACTTGGGCCCACCCATTTTTTCCACTGAATCATTATTCACCGTTGGATCACCACATAAGTGAGGTGGTGTGCTGGGGTGAAAACCCAGAGGAGCCGAATCCGTGAGCTCGAGAGAATCCTGTGCCAATGGGAAAATGATAACTTTCTTAGAGGGATAATTTTGAAACTTTATACACTTTATCACAACAAGACATCAGTTGATTGAACGTCAACTTACGGGGCGGGGTGTAAGTGTTATTATTTTGAAAAATAGGTATCTAATATATTTTTTGAAAGTTGATGGATTTATGTGTATTTTCGTTAAATCTCAGGGTATAAATGTATTTTCCCCTTATTCGTTTGTTGACCCTCGAGGTCCGAGGGTCACGTGGAGACAAGGGTACAGTGTCGCCATCCTTTTTTATAGGGAATGATTAGGTCTTCTTTGACCCTCTAGGTCCGAGGGTCACGTAGAGACAAGGGTCCGGTGTCGCCATCATTTTTATAGGGAATCATGCCAATATGTCAGAGAAGAGAAGACAACAGAAGAAAAGCATTTTTTGAAAAGTAAAAAGAAATGGGAAGTTAACGTACGTGGGATATCTATATCTATTCGAAGTTTGTGAGTATTTAAGAGAGAGGCAACCTTACGTTTGTAAATTGATATCCCGGTATGCCTATCACTGCTCAACCAAAACGGCTTGCTTGAACTCTGCTACAACTTTGATTGTGCACAATATAAATAGGAGAATACAAGAATGTATTCTCATGAATATAATGACATGAATGCAACAACAAAATCCCTAGACATCAAAGTTTCATGTAACATGTTTGTGAGTGTTACTAGTCATAGTGTAGTGTAGTGCAACTAGTAAAATCATGGGAAACTCATGATCAAATCCACAGGGATTGACTTGAAAAACAAGGTGGGCAAGTGTTACTACTTATGTTTGAGGTGAGAGATGAAAAGTGTGTGAAAGTGAAGTGAGATGGGGTGCAAACAAGTAACATGTGTGCAAGATTATTCCACCGGGGTGGTGATTAATTAAGTGAGAGAATACACGGATATAGGAGGCTAATGCATCAAGATTGGTCTCAACCTTTTTTTTTGTTCCTTCAAGTCTGTAAAAATCAAGAGTGGGTAGAAACAACTAGAGAGTTGCGTGCTCTACCTCAAGAGAATAAAAATGTAAGCACACTAACAACAACAAAAATAATAGGTTAGACTCCACTAAGGTACTTCTAAACTTTAAAAACTAAGACTAGAAAACTCTCAATGAGGTGAGTGCAATATTTGAATCCTAAGCATCTAAGATACTTGATACCAAACATCAAAAGAAACAAAAAATTGTCTCACACAGAAAAAACACCTATCTATTTTGTTGAACTTGAATTTGTTAATTAAGAAACAGACATGATATGCAATTTGAAAACCTAAATCAAATACAACAAAATAATAAAGAAAAAAAATCTAGAAATAAAGTTCTCAAAACATAAAATACACACCCCATAAAGATAACAAATGGAGATGGTATCTAGCTAAGCGGTTAGAAGAGCATGATGCTCTCTAACATCACAAAAAGAAAAGAAGGCTGAGCAGAACTTTGACCACATCCAAAAGAGAGGACATCCAAAAGAGAGAGAACTCTCTCCTTTTATGCAAACACTCATCTTCTCTATTTTAATTCCAAAAGAAAAGGAGTTAGGATGGGCAACAGCGCACGCTGTTGCCGCTGTTGCCCCTTTGTTTCTTACAAAAAAATGGGGCCTTTTTTTTTTATTCCCAGTTTATCCTTGTTAAAAATGGGGCCCTCCTTTGTAAGACACAAAGGGCACATCCGAACTCAAAGAAAATGGGGGAGTTTTCCCGCGGGCTTATTGTGAGCATTAAATGGTAAAGGACAAGTAGGTGAGAAAAGATCAAAACGATGGGCTATAGACTTCAAAAAGTATTTGTGTCTTCACTCTTTTGGGTGCCTTGAGATCTTCAAAATGATGATGGCCTTGATGCTCCTTTGTAGCTCTTTTGATCACGATCGGATGGTTGCAAGTGATGAGTTCAATGATTTATTTTGCTCCATGGATGATCCAAGATTGCCATCTCCTTTGATGTTCCCTAATCCATCGGGCTTCATGTGAGAATAAAGAACATATAATGAGCCAAATTGTCACGTGGCTTACATGGGACATGCATGGGAAAAGCTCATTACATCTGATACTGGATATTAAGGCTCCGTGGGCTTCCGCACGCGCTGCTTCATGACCGCTCCTACCAATGAATTTGAATTGAATTGTTGTATTGGTGTTGCAAAGTTGGCGCATATCATAAATTATGGGATAGGTTTCGCAGTGAACTTGCGTTGTTTGCCCTTGAAGATGATCGATTAGTTCTTTTGAATCTGACTCGATAATCACTTGACTCCACCTATGCTTGATAACCTCCTCCAGACCCCTCTTGATGGCCTCAACTTCTGCAACCAGACAACTACCCCCCAAACTGAAGGCTGCTACTGTCATCCCATGACCCCTACACCCGTTGTTGATCCACTTGGCAAAGCTGCTCCATCCACATTCATTTTTATCCAACCTAATTCTGGCGTCCTCCAGATCCCCCTCTCTTTAGATAGAGCCCATGTTCTCCTCGCTCGACCATCTATCTCGTGTATGTATTCTCGATTTTGATTATAACTATCCTGGGATCCAAGATAAAGCCATTAAAAAGGACATCGTTTCGGAGCTTCCATATAAACCAAAGAGTGATACATAGTCGCAATGCAAGAGGTGAATTTGATTTCATGAAGGCTCCTCATTATCTACAAGAAAACCATGTTTCTCCATTCTCTCTAGAATTTTAGTTAACCCTAGTACTAGTCATAACAAGACACCCTAAATAAGTAGAAACAATACCTATAGGATAGGAGCGAATTGTACAGACAAGATGGCCCACGAAAACTTTGGCTTCAACCCTACAAACAACCAAGAACTACCAAATATAGCTTCTTGTTTAAGACTTTGTAAAGCTTCTCCAACTCTTCCTCTACCATTTTTTTAAGCATATCTCTCCTCTCTAGCGAAAGAGCCAACTTTTATTAGGATTGTTATAAAACGCCTCTCGCTCGATACTGTTGAGATATAAAAACCCAGGCACAACATTCAAAATAATGCTTAAGACATAATTATTATATAAAAAAATTAGCAAGTGTGGTCTTACGCCTTATCTAATCCCCCCATTTCAACTATAGAAACTATACAAAAACGTCCATCCTCCTCCATCAACTGTCCACCAAAGCTTTTGCTATTTTGAAAGCCAACAACATGCACTTCCTTAGGATGAGAATAACAATGTCTTAGTTGCCGCCATCTCTCATTTACAAAACTCATCCCTTCCCCTATTTCACCAATGTTTATGTGTTAAGTTTCTCAATTATTGGAGATGTCGCAAATCCTAGTTTGGATCACTCCAATGTCTTTCCCAAACTTGTTAAGATCTATCGGCTTGTTGGAGATGCAAATGTACTTGTGGAGGATGCCCCCTCTCCTCTTAGCTAGCTAGATGCAACTTCAAGGATGAAGGTGTCGACGATATCCTCCGCGACATAACCAATGTCTCTGATTTTTGCAACTAAATTGCGAACACACTCATCTACTTCTTACTTTGCATTTTGTCATTTAAGAAGTACTGCATATGCTTTAATTCATTTTGTAGCTGCTGAATTTACCTTCGCGCCCTATGTAGGAAAATGGATTCTTGAATGAGCAAGTCACCAAGCCTTTCTCCGACAAAGGAAACAATGGCCTCCATCATTTTGAGCTCTAGCTCCTCCTCTTCTTCTTTACACACGTATCATACACGATATACACACATATATATATATATAGTTCAAATGACTTCAACATGAGTGTTTTTTGGCAATGACATTTGGTCTCTTCTAGTCTAGTATGAGAGCTCAGCTTACTAGATGTTTTGTTTGTTAGGGACAAAGTTATAAGGGGCAGAGAGATATGCTATTTTCGAAAACAACATCTTGTGTTGTGCATTTTATGTTCAAGTGCAATCAAAGAAAATGAGAATAGTTTTCAATTTCTTATGATAATAAATGCATTATTTATTGTCAGCTTCGATCTTAGGCAAATAGTGCTCATCTATAAATTTGATCAATCTATTTATTATCGGAATGATGTTTTACGAAAATTGTGCTCATTCTGTGATTTAGATCGATATTCAGGCAAATACTACTCATTTTGTGATTTAGATTGTTATTATTTATTGTCAAATAGATATTTTAGGAATATTATTATCAATCTATGATTTAGATCAACATTATTTACTTTGTGATAAATATTTAAAGTAAATTGTGTTAATTTTGTGATTTAGAATGATATCTTTGATAAATTATTGATCATGGTTAGTGGATCCAATGCCTAAAATTACCGATCCAAATAATATAATGACCCAGTTTTGTCTCAAATACAAAAATAGGATTGGTCATTACATAAAATTCATTCTAATAAAAACCATTCACTAAAGTATAGTATTATTACAACATCAATTCTCTTGAGGGATAGGATTAGTACATGTTTGTCTTTTATGACTTTTCTATTTATATCTACTACATTTTACGGTTGGTCACTCTTCACCCTATAAAATAATTCTTCATTGGTCCTTCAATGGGCCTTCTTCCTATTAGTGGCTTCATCATCTCACACTTAGCTCTCACTTCAACAGGGGTGTCCCATTGACTTATGTTGAGCACAAATTTATAGAATCGTATAAGTAAATGATTTGATATACATTAGTTGTGTAGTAAGCTAAACAATAATCATAAGGATCAACTTGATACAGTGCATGCACTTTTCTTCACCTTCGTTATAAACAAAGGCATATAGCTTTGTTGTACTTGTTTGTATTGTAAAAAGAATGTTGACAAATCTTCATCATCTGTAATATCAGAGGGAGAAATTGGAATGGATGTAGGGAACAAACACCTCATTCTAATATCTGACTCTTCAGGTTGGGATTTAGTCAATCGATATACTCTAGATAAGAGCTCCTCATAGGTAATTTCATGAGATACAGATATAACTTTCGACTTTCCACCCTCATAAAAGAAGCTCCTACCATCACGAATCCATTCTCCATCGTAGCAGCAAACTAATGGTACAAGTAATTGATCCATTATCTGTAATATTACGATAAAATTTAGAACATTAGTAATGTTAATATAAGGGGGAAAAAAGAGAGATGAGGAAATTTTGTCGATTAATCAATCTTTTTACTCATCAGACAATTCGATCAATAGCATAAAATATCAATAGATCATATATAGAAAAATAGGTATCGATTGATATCTTTTCTGCTATCAATAGGCTTTTTTACATAAAATATTGAATGCTATATGAAAACATATGAATGCACAAAAATGTCCAATACTAATATTTGAGAGAGAGAGAGAGAGAAGCGTGGGAAGGTGAAGCTCACACAAGAGGTGAAGCTCTCTTCTATTCTTCGACTGAAACGGTTGGTGAAGCTCTTTTTCTCTCTTTTTCTCTTCAACTTAAACCTAACCCTCCCTCTCTTCTTGTCTTCAACTAAAACAAAATTGAAGTCACACGTGCCCAAGCTTCTCATGTGTGTGAGTGTACAAAAGTAACTTTGAAAGTTAAAAGCTTATCCCCAACTAAAGGGAAAGGTTAAGCCAAAATAGGGGAAAACTCCTCTTTTTCACGTTTGTATCCTCTTCCTAATTTCTCTCTATTTATGATGGTAATAAGATTCCTTGCTTACCTGATTAGCTGTTGCTCCTATTCCTCGCTTCTCTTTTCTCTTTGGAAGAAAAGAACTAAAGAATGGTGTCTTTCCACCATCATTGGCATACTTTCGTTTATTCTTGTCTTCTTCTCCAAGTAGGAAAGGAATGCTAAGCATACTCACTACTCCCATCCTTTTTTCGATGATGAAACAAAGAGAAATGCTTTTCCCAGACACACTTCCAAACTCTCATTGGGGTGGCGATATGCATCACTATACTTTTCCCTGTCAACTTTGGAACTAGTTAAATGGATTCATCTTCTCAAGGAAGACTCAAGATAAATGTGGATGATTACTTGTAGAGACAATCCAGGTACAGCGGGAGGTGGAGGCATTATTCAAGACCATTCAAGAAATCTGATTACAGGTCTCAATTTATTCTATAGGTCTTTCACCAATTATAGTGCAGAACTCGTGCCCTCCACTATGGTCTTCATCTTTGTCTTAGCAATTCTCAAGTGGTAGTGAATCAGATTCTAAATCTCTTGTTGATGATCCTTTTCTTTTCCTTTAGCATATCTATTGAGAGGCTAATATGATTGCTGATTTCCTAGCTAATCATGGTTGTAATAACCAAAATCCAGGTTTCTTGTACTCTAACCAGGTTTCTTAGACGGTTTACTAGCTGGCTTTGGGAGGAAAAATTGCCTCCAGAAGGAGCCGAGCCCGCAATATTTATGCCACATTGCCACATTGCTTACAGGCTGGGTTGGACCTATATGTGAATAGGGATACGAAATTGAATCAAGCCCAACATAGGATCCATTTAAAACCTGGACCCAATCCTAAACACTACTAGGCCAGATCCTGAAATAAGGCAGTCTCGACTCTTGAGCATGGACCTAGTACGGCCTGCACTGACCACTGCACGACATGCACCCAGCTCATTGGCAATCCTTGCACATCCTCGCGTTTGATTTTGGGATCATCTCTAATGTTAACTGGCAGGGAACCTGTCAACCAACACAATGAAAGTTACCATCTCCATTACCAGCTTCACTTGGCGGAAAACACAAATTTGGTGGCGGAGAATCCAGAATTAATGCTGATGGCTCCCTGTCTTTAACACTCGAGGAGATCTTGGAGTTTTCGATTTTTACCTGCACTTATCATTAGCTCCTGCAAAGAGCATTACTAAACAACCGAAAATAGAAAAATAAGAGATACAACAGCAGAAGAGAAAGTCCGAGATTGAGAAGCAAAGGCCTCACATTGATGAAAAGTGACCCCTTGATTTTTCAACTTTTATAAGGACTATCATAGCAATAGAAAATCTTCCACGTCGAAAAAATGAATAGGTAGAGATATGAAGTCACCAAGTGCGATTTTTTCCTCTCTTTTCTTTCACTAAATATGAAGTAAAAATTCAGTGAGAAACTTCCCTTGATAATGCAACACTAATAAACCAATTGAGAGCTTTAGCTCCACTCTTCTTCAAAAATACGGGAAAGCCCCAACTGTTAGTTCAAGACAGTTGTTCAAATCAAGTAGGCATAACAAATTAGAAGGATTGAAAAAAGGAGAAACAAAGAGTAATAGGAGTAACCGCCAATGGTAAAAACAACACTTCTCTATGGAAAGAGGAACAAAATTCCGAGTTGTAAAGGGAAAGACATCTCATCACTTACTGGGTCTCCCACTCTTCCCTTCTTTTCCTCTCCCTCGACCTCTCTGAGAGCTTTTCTTCTCAGCAGTAGGGCGGCCCCGCCCACGCCCAGTGTTTTTCTTTTCCTCTGTTGCAAGTTTCTTAGCACCCCCTCTACCATAAGCCCTTCGCCCCTTCTTGTCTTCTGTCTGGTCATTAGCATCCTGTTCACTATCGTCGCCGTTATTATCACTATCTTTTTCATCATCATTGGAGTCTGATGAATTTTTTGATTTCCTTTTCCTGGAATTTGCAGCAGCTTTAGCAGCACCCTTTTTCTTACTTTTCTTCGCAGCTGAACTTTTGCTCACGGGTTCCTCGCTTCCTGTGGCACGGTAACTTGAAATCAATGATTAGACAAAACTCCCAAGACATTGCAGACATTTCAACTAGCAGGATGTCCAAGGTCTGAATCATATACAATCTATAAGACTATAAGTAGGCAAGCAGGAGGAGCCAACACTGATAGAATCAGTTTATGGGTACTCCCCAATTCTAACCCTTAAATTCAAATAATTAAGGGTAAATATTAGATTTGGCTTGGTTTATTTTGTCATTTTCTAGTCACATCAGCCCTAATACCGACTCTTAATTACCAGAATTGAAGGGTTAGGATTTGGGAGTATATATGGGAATTGGGAGTACCCATGGACAGACTCACAATGACATGCCCCACCTCCAGAGTCTCCTATGACAGAAAACGATCTGATCCATGATTGTAACCATCCCATGCACTCAATCCTCTTCAAGGGCCAGGATAGAAGTACGCATTTTTCCAACAAATCTTGGCTCCAGAAAAAATAAAACATAAAAAAAATTATATGTTCATACTTCATATTACTAGGGATGTTTTAGAGCAATCGCAGTGGGCATGTAGACAAGGCCTGCAACGGTTCAAGCTTGCACTGCATTAAACGCCCATCACATAGGTTTGAACTTGATTTAGAAGCGTTCAATATATGGCCTGGCTTATAACTCTAAATGAATATGTTATGGTACGAAGATAGGGATTAATCTCCCTTTTTTTTTCAGTTAGGGATTAATCTCTTATAAGTCATTACCATGTAATTATTTATTAGAATGATTTAGCGTGATAGGTTTGATTGGAAACCATATTAGGCTCCGGGCAAAGATGAGGTGATTGTAAAGTCCCAGGCTTGAAGACACCACTAGCACTAGGCTTGGACCAAGTCTTTCAGGCCCGTGCTTAGACAGGGTTGGGCATGGACAGATGCCCTTGCTCTTACACACCCATATTAGGCTCAGTTAACTTTAGATTTCTAAAACAGATTAAGTCAGGTCCGGCATAGTCCTTCCAACTACTAGATCTGTTTTCACTTTTTGTGATCAAGGACACTTGAAAATGTTTGATGGTTTATAACGACAACACCATACCTTCACCGGAAGCTTTTCCATCATAAACATCCAGCTGTCAAAAACATAGGGAGAATTAGATATTACGACACGTACTGTTAACATATATAAGCAAGCATCAACCACAAACAAACACAGAATACATGAGCGTCAAACAAGGTTGAGATATATTTGTCAAGAAGAAAACAATAATGTTTGGGTAAAGAATTTCATTATTTTAATAAGGAAAAATGTACCCAGAATTTATAAGAATAAATAGAACATGCAGAAGCTCCACATGATAGACAAGACAAAGCATAGCATGCCAAAACCAGTGCACCCAGGAATTTTTCCTTGGGGGGGCGAAAGTACATATATGAAGAAAATTAAAGGGACTGGGGTATGGAGCTTTGGGGGTTCAGGGGCTACGCCCCGATATATATATATTTTTTAATAATGAATCCATTGAGGTTGTAAAATTCATTAATATAGCATTCCAATAAGGAAAATGCTATTGAGACCATTGAGAGTGGAGACCACCCCAAAACTGTTTTCAAAAAATTTGAATCCCCGTGTTGTTGGGAACAGTCTCAGAGTGGTCTCCACCCTGGATGATCTCAATAGCATTTCCCTTCCAATAAATATCCATAAAAAGAAAAATAAGGTCCCCCTTTTGATAAGTGCAATATATAAATAAAATTAATTATATTTTTATATTATGAAGATTGTCTTTTTCATGCGCATTTTACTAGGTTGACCGTGCGCGCCTCCCCTACTTGACACGAGTCCATTTTAACACCCTTCTAATAAGGTTAAGATTCACTCACCCCTAGGGTTTATACATCTACCCTTGGTTTTTAGAAGAAAAAAGAGTTAATAAATCTTAACTACAGTTAAAGAGGGTTAAAAGGGACACATGGACACCTAAAGGATCCATCCCTTAACATTGTACATATTAAAACAAATTACCAAATTTTGTTCCGGCGGCCACTATATAAAAATTAGGATATTATGTATATATATATATATATATTTTTTAATATACCTACTATCTATGTTTTCATAACCCGACTGGTCGTCAAACCGGCTAGGTGGCCAGTTCCCTGTTTGACCGGTTTGACCTTGCCCTTTTTTTATTTAAAAAAAATATGTTTTTTTTTTATCATTTCTGACCGATTCTCAACCGGTTCTACCACCGGATCCCGTTCAACCGGTAGGTTCTTAAATAAACAACAGGCTTTAAAAGTGGTCCAGTTTTGGAAACCGGTGAGGGGACCGGTTTCCAATTTTTCCAGTTCAACTGGCCACTCCGGTTCTGATCACACTGCCTACTATTCAATAGTGGAAAAAAAAAAAGTTTGGGAGGTCCATGCCCCCCCCCCCCCCGGCGAGTGCACCAGCATTGTACTTATCCAAGTCCAGTATTATTGTTAATGCATATATTTTATTCTCTCAGTATTGAACTGCAGAAGCTAGGGAAAAGCATTAAACTTCAAAAGGTTCAAAATTTTATATGGAGCTACCTGGTCAAGTTGATCATTGACGTCTGTTCTATCAACAACAATCATGGAATGGCCCATACCACAGGCCACTCTACAAAAGAAATTCCAATAAAATCTAGTGTTAGCAAGTAAGAAGCATAGACGCTTTAAAGAAAAAAATGAAGCATCATCAAATACAAACCTGATAACATGCATACTGTTAAGGATTTCAACCTTCTTCGGATTTGCAGAAGACCTATGGTGCAACATACAAGTGGAGGTTGCAAGTAAATAAGAAAGAACTATTGATAGAAAGGTGTAAGCTACTATGGCAAAACATACTTCTGCCCATTAGGGCCATATCCAAGCTCTCCATTTTGAGCCTGACCCCAACTTATACAGGAATCATCAGCACCACAGAAATGGTGCATATAACCTGAATCCATGCAACGTATGCTCCAGCCGCTGATAAGAAAAACACAAGATTTAGAAAATGGTCCGTTGGTCTGCCTATGATATAATCTGAATAAAAAGGCAGATATGTAATGATTAGCTTTGAATCCTATTGGGTAAAAGAGATCTTAGGTGCATCAACCACTAATAAACAATGTTGTTACTCAAAGAAGCAAGAAGACACTTTAGAAATTTCCAAATGACTTGGTTGGTTAACCTTTAATGCAGTAAAAATGGAAAAAATAAACACATGATAGATTGCACTTTCTATTGACTAAGAGGCTATGAAAAATATGCTAAAAAAGAACACCAATCTCTATCCACATTATATACTACAAATTATAGAATGAAAGAAGGCGGTTCTTGAGCTCCCCAGTCTTGTATTGTATGGCAATATTTGTCACTGGTAAAGCAAATCTGCAAAACCTGTACAGGTCTTGATAAATGCACAGTAGATATAAATTTCGAATCCCCCTTAGCATATCTAGATAAATCCACAAGCCCAAAAAAAATATATATCAAAAGCCCAATGGCATCCAAGATTTTAACTACCAATTTTGTGCATGGTTTTAATTTTAATAGAATATAATATATATGTGAAAACTGTAAAAAATTAAATAAATAAAGCTTCAAGTGGAAACCTATGACAACCTGGAACAAATTAAACCATAGCTGCTAAATAACCACACATTTCTTTTCTAGTATGAAGGTAAAGTAACTAAGGCTCAAGGAACAACCTTAAATCCATAACAGGCTTAGGATACATCCAGTCATCGCCAGTAGTCTTCATCTTTCCCCACATGTACAACTGTCCCCCAACTGTAAAACATACAAACGTATATACCTCAACTCGATGCCAATTTCATATAAGATGTATAATAGTAACCACAAAGCATGATAAGCACAAATTTTACTCTAAGAACATGCTCAAGAGATAAATCTATACAAATAAATAGATGCACACACGGGTATGAGCCTAAGAAATGGATAATTACAAGATATATAGATAGAAAAAAAGATATAATTGTAGGCATATGCATCACTCATATTAGTTAAATGAGCAGTGATAGTGTACCCATGGATCCGTTTCATATCTAACCCCTCGTGTCCTCGTGTCCCTTTTAATACCCCTTTAACCCTGGTTAAGCTTAACTAAATTAAACTAAGATTTTGATTTTTTTTCGTTTTGAAAAACCATGGTTGGATTGCTTAACCCTAGGGATGAGTGAATCTTAACCATAGTTACAAAAAACTGCGTTTTTTTGAGAAAACCCCATTTAAAATGAGCATTAATACCCTACCGTAGAAAACGGCATTTAAAACCCGTTTTTTGAATAAAACACGTAATATAGTTTTAAACCAATTTAAAACGAATAATACGAAAAAAACGGATAATCTTGAAATTTTTTGGGAATGAGGATTATGTAGATATTGATAACTTTGATGTGCTTTTGAGCGATTGATGAATATAAACGAGTGATATATGTATTTTAGTCTTGTTTTTAATCTTAATAATTGATGTTTTAATAAAATTCAATGCCTTAATGTTAAAATAATGTTATGAATTTATGATTGTAGCTTATAGTTACTCTTTTTGTATATTATCTCACCGAATTGTTAGGTATATTAAATAGCATCGTTTCTAATTTTTATAATTATAAATTTTTCTCCGTTTTTTTCCCTAAGTTTTTCCGTATTTTCCCGAATTTTTCAAAATGTTCCGTACTTGACCCTTTCCGAATTATTCCTGAACCCCGACTTTGTGACTATGATCTTAACCACAATAGGTGAGTATTTAAAATTAGGGCATGGACCAATGAGGAGCAGTCATTCCGTTACAAAATGAGAACCATGGGTACGTTAACTATTTTCCTAGTTAAATATAGAAGCTAACCCAAAAAAATGGGGAAAATGTATATCTGAAACTCAGACTTCCAAGCTGTTTACTTTTTCTTTTTTGTTAGAAAATTGAAGATAATATTTAATCTGCTAAGAAACCTACTTTTATCCTTTCCAACATAGTTAGTTGCTATAATCTGAATTGTTACATTTCCAAAATTTAATTTCTATAAACATATTGAATTTGAAACACTCTAGATGTAAATGAATGTTCACTGTAACTATAAGGATGTGTCTGCTTATCTGCTATCCAAAATTTACGTTCTCAAACAACCTATTCTAGTTTACTTGAGTATTCTGATAATGAAACAACTTATGCAACCAACTCATGAAATAGGCAATACATCGTATCAGCCAATTCTCAATAAAAAAAAAAAAAAAAACAAGCACACGAGAGAAATCAACTTCAGGACAAAACCTAAAGTGTATTTCCTATGACCAATCATGCTAGGGAGAACTTTTGGGAACCCACATACACTACTCCATCTGCAAGTGCCCATGAAGTACCTATAGGTCTGGTTCACATGTTGAGGGACCATGACACTAATGATGCACATAAATTTCTACTTCGAATGACACTGTGCTAGTTTCTAGCAATGACTTGTAGATATATGGCAGAAGTACCCGACTTAAGAGTTCCCCCTCCCCCCACTCTCTCTTCCACCCTCAAAGCTTAGGTGCTTCTCCTCCCCCGTCATCTTAGGGCCCCGATTGTAGAGGGTGGTCTAGAGGCAACAAAGATCTCCTTTCAATAAGCTCTCTCGTACAATCGCTTGGTTCGGGTCCAGCTGAACTATTTCCTCATAGGACTATGTGGAATCTTGGTATTCCTTCAAAAGTATCATTTTTTTCTATGGAATGCGGTTTTGAATAAGATTCTCACCTGTGACCAGCTGAAGAGTAGAGGGAGGAGGATGGCAAATCAATGTTTCATGTGCCTCCAGGCGAAAGAATCAGTAGACCACTTTTGCATTGTTCCTTTGCTGGTAAGATTTGAAATTTCTCTCTTTCCCGAGTAAGAGTGGAGTGGAAAGCCCTCTTCCTTTCACAGTTTCTTATATTGTTCATTTTTTTAGAATAAACTTCCTTGATCCATTTTTTGGTAATTGGTCATGGAAAATATATTACTTTAGAAAGGAGAGGAGGTACAGAGGAAAAAGTAAATAAAGGGGACTAGTGGTACCAAAACATTGTCGGGGCACAAACGAAACAGAAAATGATATTAGACTAAGTACAGTATTTCACTAAACAAAACCTTTTGCAAAACCCTATCTTTTACTAGATAATTGTTTATTGATCGATAATCAAGCAAATATAAATATAATATACATATATATATATAAAGAAACGAACACAAACTACAAAGGCATAATCAGAAAATAATTCACGAGTATGTGAACTCTAAAACGAAAATGGAAAAACCAAGCAACCAATCCAATGAGAACCTATATAAGCGGGTTCACAACCACTTTGCATAATCAGGCTAACAAAATGCCCAAATCCACTCCCACATTACTAATGGAGCACCAGTCCAAAATCAACGAACGGATCCTAGCACAAATGTGATACAACAAGGAATGAGAGTCCTCAGAAACTCTCTAGTTCCACTCTTTCCAAATGGACCACACCATAGCACCTGACCGAGCAGACCAGATAGCCATCCTCACTAACCAAATACTAATAGGATAAGAAATTATGAAAGGAAGAGGGAAAGACCCAATCCACACCCACTCGGAAAAGAAAGAAACTTCAAATCTCAAATGCAAAATGATAGAGCAAGAGTAGGTGATCTACCAACTCTTCCACTTGGAGGTAGAGGTGTATAAATGGCCCACGGCCCATGGGCCGGCCCGAGCACGACCGATTTCCAGGCGGGCCGGCAGGACACGTTTAATGGGTGGGCCAGCACGGCTCGACCCGCCTAGTGGGCCGGGCCTGGACCCTGTTTTTTTGCCAGTGGGCCGGCACGGCACGACACGTGAGCCAGGCACGGGAATGGCACGGCACGTGAGCAAGCACGGTCCGGTTAGCCAGCCTTCTCCAACAGCTCTTTTTTTTAATAAATATTACATTTATAGCCCCCCAACAGCCATAAAATGGCTAGTTTGAGGGGTAAAAGTAGAAATCGGTCATTTAAGCTCACAAATGACCAAAATAGCATTCCCAACAACTATATAACTGCTAGTTTTAGGGGTATTTTAGTCATTTATGAATCTAAAATTCTTTATATATACCCTAACCCTTTAATCATTTTTTCTCACACAAATCTTTTTGTCTTTCTCTCAATCTCTCTACATTCTGCAAGCCTACAAGCTCTTTCAAAGTCTCAATCTCTACATTCTACAAGCTTACAAGCTCTCTCAAAGTATAAATCTCCCTACATTCTACAAGCCTACAAGCTCTCCAAAGTCTCACTCTCTCTACATTTTACAAGCTTACAAACATTCTACAAACTTACAAGCTTTCTCAAAGTCTCAATCTCTCTACATTCTACAAGCCTAAAAGCTCTCCAAAGTCTCACTCTCTCTACATTTTACAAGCCTACAAGCTCTCTCAAAGTATTAATCTCTTTACAAAAGTGCTCTTAATTACAAAATTTCAAGTCAATTGGGTTAAGTTTTGTAAGTTGGTACTTGTTAAGTAACGACCCGGAATTTTAATATAATAAAATTATGTGTTTATAGGTCCTTAATGGAGGTTAATTAGTTAATTATTTGTTAAATTAATAAAAAGTGAACTTTGCTCGGGATTGAAGTGCAACGAGGAAATCTCAGTATCTTTTGGCGAAAATCACACACAGTGTGCCGGTCGACTGCCGGGACACACCCCTACCATATCGGTTCCGTCAGGTATCATTTCACGGGACCGCGGGGCCATTATGTGTGATAAAATTGAGAAAAATGAAAAAATTACATATTTCCAGAAATTAAGTGGGACCCAATATCTGTTGGAGATCCTAATAGAAATCCATGTGGTTGGCACTAATGCGTGTCGGTTGGCCGTGGGGACTAATGTCTGTCGTCTCGGCAGTTAGTTATCTCAAACGAAGAAGCGACAGCGTGTTTTGTGTCCGAAATCAGAAAATTAGTAGGTTTTGCAATTTTCTTCCGGACCAAAGTGCAGCTGTCAAAACTCAGTATCTTTCCCCGAAATTTTTACAGTAGGTGTCAGACTGCCCCAAGTTCAGTCACCTAAAGTCTCATCAAAATCGGATGTCATTAAATAGGACTACGGAGGCCGTATACATAAGAGAAGGCAAAAAAATAGTCAAATTGGTCAAACCGTTGACTCGGTCAATGGGACAATTAATTATGGTCATGTGCTATGCACATGACCTTATCTATATATAAAAGAGGCCAACCTCCCCCATTTTCTCACTTTTTGTAAACAGGGGAGGTTCTGCCACAGCACTTTAGAGAGAGAAAGTGAGGAGAGAGAAAGGAAGAGAGAGAAAGAGGAGAGAGAAAGGGAAAGGGAGGTCCCCTTAGGATTTTTCGACGTCCCCGACGCGTTGGCGGCGTCTGATTTCTTCTCTGACGCCTTGATTTGCGTGTAGAGAGAGAAAGAAAAAGGTAGAGAGAGAAAGTGAAAGTTAGAGAGAGGAGCTTTATCTTGGAGTTGATCGCCCTCCCGGACATGTTGGTGGTGCTCGTTTTTGCGCCAGTCACCTCGAAACGCGTGAAGCAGGTAAAACCCCTCTTTTCTTCTCTTTTTCCGCTTATTTTGCTATATTATTTCATGTGAAGTATATGCATGTCCTTTGACGTGAATGAAAAAGGGTCGGAGACCCCTATGTGATGTTGTGATTTTATGTGATCCCTCGGGGAGCCCAGATCGGGTCTCGGGTAAATTGTATCGCCACTCTAGGGTGACGAAAAATTGTTTTGCATATCTTGTAAAGCTATGGAGACATCCATTAGCTTGAAAACGTTCCCTAACGGGACGGTGTGTTACCGGAGTTAGTTCACGGGCGCGAGGCCCAGTATTTCAGTTAATCAAGCGAGGCTTGGGTTAACTGGGGTTAACCTGTGGTTAGAAAATCTAACCAGGGTTAAGTATAGTCCGTGGTTCCTCTTTGACTAGGTCAGGAGAGACGGTGCCCAGTAAGGCCCGGGGTTCCTCCGTGACTGATAGTCGGGAGATGTCGGTCTGTTTGTTTAGGTCGTCCGTGGTGCCTCTTGGACTAGGTCAGGAGTGGCGGTGTCCTGCATAACCCGTGGTTCCTCCGTGACTGATAGTCAGGAGATGTCGGAGTCCTAGGGAGTTTAAAGTGGTTGAACATCAGATAGTGTATAGTCCGGGGTTCCTCTCTGGGTGGGTTAGAAAATGTCGGCACCGTGTCTATCGGGGTCCCTTCTTGGTGGAACGTCAGGAGATGTCGGCATCGGTATAGATGTCGGGGTTCCTCCGTAGACTAGCCAGAAGATGACGGTAGGCAGGTTGGTCGGGGTTCCTTCATAACTGATACCCAGGGCGATGGCGGCGAATACACGGTAAATGTGACCAGTCAATTGAATGGAAAAATATGTCCTTATTGGGTGAATGCCCATGTTATGTGTGTAAGCTTCGGATACGAAGTGGTCTGAGTTGGTATACTCAGAGTTGGTGTATTTGTTTGAGTTAGTGGACTCGGTTCGGTATGGAATCGTCGGATTCCAGGTGAGTTGGGTTGGTATACCCAAGGTTTTGTCATGTTCGGGTGAAAGCCGGAACAGCGTGTGAGTCTAAATGACTCAATGTATTATGGTTATGATTTAGAGACTTTAAGCTAAACATTTGTGGGCTGTGGCCAATTAATAGAGTCTCAGGACTCGAAATGAAACATGATTGATGATCGAAACGATAACCTGGTAATATAATACATTCATAACTGAACCTCATAATTGAAAAGTAATGTGAGGTCGGGAACCTCGGTTAAGGTGACGTAACCCTAAGTGACCTTGGGTCACAGTTTATATATACTGTTCTATTTTACTGTAACATGCAAATTGAACTGTTTATTATATCATTATTGATGCATGTTATTATGTGGAAAATAGTTTTATTGGGCTTCATAGCTCACTGACTTTTTGTGTCAGTAGATCTTGAAGCTGCTGACCAGTAAGTGAAAAGTCTATCTGGATATTTTGGAAGCTTGTACCAGTTGTGCCTGGCATGATAGAGGCGCCTACTTTTGTAAAACAAACTTGATATAAATAATACAGGTATATGGTTTGTATGATGATTATTGTGATGACATATGTTATTTGCTTTTTGGAAGCATTTGATAAATGTTTAAATTTCCCGCATTTTCGCGGGTAAAGTCTTCCGCTTGCATGATTTGACGAACGGACGCGCGTCTCGGAACTTGATTCCCTAGTTGCGGGTTCGGGGCGTCACATGTTATTAATTAATTGCTTTATAATTATATTGTGCTTATTAATATAAATATATTTTGCTAATCATTTTAATATTAGGTACCACTTACTAATCATTTTAATATTAGGTACCATACTTGTTCATGAAATACTGTAGTACATGATTTTTAGTTGTGTGGCTAGATGTATTACTGTACATCACCTATTTCGAAATCAGATAGTGATTTGGAAATTGTGTGTATGTGCAGGGATGCCGTTAATGCACAGAGTCCCCACTAAGGAGGATTGGCAGCATTATGAACAGATGGCAGCCATATTGAGTCGTCGTTATCCACAGTGGCTTGGGATGACTCAACGAATCAAGGCGGTCATTAAGCCGAAGGCTGTCTGGATAAATCCGGACGGAACTGCCTAGATGCCACCCCTGTCTCCGATGGAGCTTGCAGTACCGGCTCGGGTACGTCGTGAGATTTTAAGGCAGGTCAAGCGGGCACTAGCAGATATTAGGCCTAGTCCGGATGAGACTGGTTGGATACCTCCACCCCTATCATCTAAGAGGCTTACGGCACGAGAGTATCATGCGATTTTGAACAACCGTAAGCAGAGTAAGAAGAAGTCGGTGGAGGCGAGTAGTCCGTCCACCTCGAATGAGGTTTAGATGCAGGAGTAGGGAGTCAGGAGGGGAGACTGTAGCGTATCTGTATGGTTTTGAAGTATAGTAGATGCCGTAGGCGATCTTCTTATCACTCGACTCATAGATTTTTGGTGTATATATTTGTACAGCGGAAATGATGTTTTGTATACTATGATGTAATATGTTCATGTATATGGTGTGGTATGTATATATTAAAGATGAAATGAATAAAATATCTCTTTTTGGATATCGAATTCTTAGTGCATTTCAGTTTCATTTTATTATTAAAAGTTCGTTACTTTATAATTATAGGTGAATCATGCCACCTCGACGAGCACCCGAGAATACCTTGGCTGGGGCATTCGAAGCTATTACAGCCCTAGCCAACCTAATTCAGCAACAACAGGCCCAGAATATGAATAGAAATGGGAATGGTAGTCGTATCCCCATTGCTACCATGCCAGAGCATGGGAATGTGACCCGATTGGAGAAGTTTAAGAGACTTGGACCGTCGGCCTTTTCGGGCACTACTGATCCGCTGAAGGCGGAGAACTGGATCAGAAGTCTGGAAAAAGTTTTTAGGGCTATGTCCTTGCCAGAAAATGACAAGCCCGAGTTCGCTATCTTTCTACTTGAAGAAGAGGCGGAACATTGGTGGACCACAATGGAAAGGACAGTTCCACCGCATCAAAGGCCCGTGACTTGGGCAAAATTTACAGAATTATTTTATGAGCATTATTTTTCAGCATCGATGAAAAAGAGAAAGGAGATGGAGTTTCTTCAGCTAACCCAATGAAATATGTCAGTTAGCGAGTATGAACAAAAGTTTAATCAACTCTCGAGGTTCGCTGCGAGATTTGTTGAGGATGAGCAGTGGAGGGTTGAGAAATTTGAAGAAGGATTGAAGCCGGCTATCAGAGGGAAATTGGCAGCTCAACGATTTACCTCATTCTCAGAGATATTAGATAGCGCACTCAGAGTAGAGCGAGTGCATGAAGAACTGGCACAGTCAAGTGCTGGCAAAGGCAAAGGGACAGTTGGGAAGCCCTGGATAAAGGAGAATAATCGACAGTTTACTGGGAAAAGAAAGTTCGAGGACATGAGAAGCCAAGGGTCTACAGGAAGTTGGGGCTTAAGTGCGAGAAATGTGGTCAGGGCCATTTGACCAAGGACTGTAGAGCGAAGGTTTGCTTCCAGTGTGGAAAGCCTGGACACTTCAAGAAGGATTGCGCTAAGGCTCAACCACTAGTGTTGGAAGGCGGAAAAGGAAGAGTGTTTGCAATTACCCAGGAAGAGGCACAGCAGACCGAAGGTGTCATCGAAGGTAAGCTTTTAGTATTTCAAGTACCTGCTTATGCTTTGATTGACACTGGTGCTACACATTCGTTTGTCTCTGCTCGTTTTGCTAAACACATAAGTTACAAGCCTGATACACTGAAAAGCATGATGTCTATATCTACACCATCAGGGAAAGTTCTGTGCACAAAAACAGTCTATGATAGGTGTCCCATACTTGTCAATAGTGTACGGATGTTAGTAGATCTGATCGTGTTAGACATGAAGGATTATGATGTTATCCTAGGGATGGATTGGTTGGCTAATTACCATGCAGTGGTAGATTGTAATGCTAAGAAAGTGATATTTCGAATTCCGGACATCCCAGAGTTCGAAATGCAGGGGATTATCCGAGGGCAAGCACCCAAGCTAATATCAGCAATTAAAGCATGTCACCTTCTAGATAAGGGGTGTACTGGGTATTTAGCCGCAGTGGTGGTCGATAAAGATGAAGATGACACTTTAGGAAATACCCCGGTGGTCAGAGAGTTTCGAGATGTGTTTTCTGATGAATTACCAGGACTCCCTCCTACTAGAGAAATCGATTTTACAATCGATGTTACTCCGGGTGTAGACTCGATATCTAAAACACCGTATCGGATGGCTCCGGCTGAGTTGCAAGAACTGAAGATTCAGTTGCAAGACCTATTAGATAAGGGCTTGATCCGTCCTAGTGTTTCACCATGGGGAGCACCGGTGTTATTTGTTCGAAAGAAAGACGAGAGTCTGCGTCTGTGTATAGATTATCGTCTACTGAATCAAGCGACGATCAAGAATAAGTATCCTCTCCCCAAGATCGATGATCTATTTGATCAGTTGCAAGGCGCCCAAGTGTTTTCAAAGATTGATTTACGGTCCGGCTATCACCAATTGAGGGTCAAAGAAGAAGATATTCAAAAGACAGCATTCCGAACTCGGTATGGTCACTACGAGTTCTTGGTGATGCCTTTTGGACTGACAAATGCGCCTGCAGCCTTTATGGAGTTGATGAATCGTCTTTTCAAGCCGTACTTGGATCAGTTTATTATGGTATTTATTGATGATATCTTAGTGTACTCACCTAGTCATGAGAAAAACGCTGAGCACTTGAGGATTACGCTACAAACATTAAGAGATAATCAGATGTATGCTAAGTTCTCCAAGTGCGAGTTTTGGATGGAAGAGGTAGCTTTTCTTGGGCATATTGTGTCAAGAAATGGAATATCTGTTGATCCTTCCAAGATTCAGGCAGTAACCGATTGGGCAAGGCCATCCACTGTTACTGAAGTTCGAAGTTTTCTGGGATTGGCTGGGTACTACCGCAGATTTGTAGAAGGTTTCTCGAAGATAGCAGCTCCATTAACGGAATTGACTAAGAAAGATGTGAAGTTCGAATGGACGCATCTCGGGAGCGAAGCTTTCAAGAATTAAAGAAAAGATTAACAACCGCTCCAGTATTGACAACTCCCTCAGGATCTGGAGGATTTGAGGTGTATTGCGATGCTTCCAGTAAGGGACTCGGTTATGTCTTAATGCAAAACAAAAAGGTCATTGCTTATGGTTCGAGACAACTCAAGATTCACGAACGGAATTATCCCACGCATGACTTGGAGTTAGCTGCGGTAGTGTTCGCACTAAAAATTTGGAGACATTATCTTTATGGAGAGAAGTTGGTAATCTATAGTGATCGCAAGAGTTTAAAATATCTATTCTCCCAAAAGGAACTCAATATGCGACAACGTAGATGGATGGAATTCTTGAAGGATTATTATGACTATGTAATCCAGTATCATCCTGGTAAGGGTAACGTGGTTGCTGATGCCCTGAGTAGAAAGACAGTTGGATCTGTAGCATATATGAGGGCATAGCGATGGAAGATGATCGAAGAATTCAAGAGTTGGAATCTGAGTCTAGGATTCCAGGGTAATAGTGCCAAGTTGGCTAGTATTCAGGCCAAGCTAGTGTTATTACAAAAGATTCAAGAAGCACAGTTGGAAGATCAGGAGATCAAAGTTATTAGAGATAAGATTCTTCAAGGAAAAATGGGTGATTTTGAAGAATCTGAAGATAGAATACTTCGATTCAAAGGTCGAATCTGTGTGCCTAGAAATCCTGAGTTGAAGAATGAACTGCTCAATGAGGCACATCGATCTCATTTTGTGGTGCATCCCGGAAGTACAAAGATGTATCAGGATGTGAAGAATAACTACTAGTGGAACGGCATGAAGAGAGAAATTGCAGAGTATGTATCTCGATGCCTTGTTTGTCAGCAAGTCAAGGCAGAACATCATAAACCACCTGGATTGTTAAATTCATTGCCTATTCCCGAGTGGAAATAGGAGCACATTACGATGGATTTTGTGGTAGGATTACCAAAAACAAGGAGTGGGCATGATGCCGTTTGGGTGATAGTTGATCGATTAACGAAGTCGGCTCACTTTCTTGCTATCAAGGATACCATAACCCTAGAAAATTTATCAAAGTTGTACATCAAGGAGATTGTGAAGCTGCATGGTGTGCCGGTATCTATTGTGTCAGATCGCGATCCGCGATTTACTTCCCGATTTTGGAGGAGCTTGCAAGAAGCTTTAGGTACGCAGCTAAACATGAGTACAGCTTATCATCCGCAAACCGATGGACAGTCTGAGCGTACAATACAAATTCTAGAAGATATGATGCACACTTACAGTCTGGACTTTCAAGGAAACTGGGATGATCACTTGCCATTGATCGAGTTTGCATATAATAACAGTTATCAGGCAAGTATTCAAATGGCTCCTTACGAGGCCTTGTACGGCAGGAGTTGTCGGTCACCAGTATGTTGGACTGAAGTAGGGGAACGTAAACTACTGGGACCTGAGTTGGTGCAAGAAACAACAAAGAAGATCGAGTTGATTCGATCGAGGTTATTATCTGCACAAAGTCGACAGAAAAGCTATGCAGATGGAAAGCGCCGAGACTTAGAGTTTCAAGTCGGCGACCATGTCTTCTTGAAAATCTCTTCATCAAAAGGTATTGTACGATTCGGAAAGCGGGGAAAGTTAAGTCCGCGATTCATTGGACCTTTTGAGATTTTGGCTAAAATAGGAGGTGTAGCCTACTGTTTGGCGTTACCACCAGAGCTGGCAAGGGTTCACAATGTATTCTACATATCCATGTTGAGAAAATATGTACATGATCCCTCGCACGTGATACGATATGAACCAATTCAAGTCAGAGAGGACTTAACTTTTGAAGAAAAGCCAGTGATAATTTTGTACCGCAAGGAACAGGTATTACGAAACAAAACGATTAAGCTAGTTAAAGTTTTATGGGAACACCATAGCATAGAGGAAGCCATATGGGAACTTGAAGATGTCATTAGAAGCAATCATCCTCAGTTATTTGATGACTAGTGTATATATAAATTTCGAGGACGAAATTTTTTGCAAGGAGGGGAGATTGTAACGACCCGGAATTTTAATATAATAAAATTATGTGTTTATGGGTCCTTAATGGAGATTAATTAGTTAATTATTTGTTAAATTAATAAAAAGTGAACTTTGCTCGAGATTGAAGTGCACTGAGGAAATCTCAGTATCTTTTGGCGAAAATCACACACAGTGTGCCGGTCGACTGCTGGGACACACCCCTACCATATCGGTTCCGTCAGGTATCATTTCACGGGACCGCGGGGCCATTATGTGTGATAAAATTGAGAAAAATGGAAAAATTACATATTTCCAGAAATTAAGTGGGACCCAATATATGTTGGAGATCCTAATAGAAATCCGTGCGGTTGGCACTAATGCATGTCGGTTGGCCGTGGGGACTAATCTCTGTCGTCTCGACAGTTAGTTATCTCAAACGAAGAAGCGACAGCGTGTTTTGTGTCTGAAATCAGAAAATTAGTAGGTTTTACAATTTTCTTCCGGACTAAAGTGCAGCTGTCAAAACTCAGTATTTTTCCCCGAAATTTTTACAGTAGGTGTCGGACTGCCTCAAGTTCGGTCACCTAAAGTCTCGTCAAAATCGGATGTCATTAAGTAGGACTACGGAGGCCGTATACATAAGAGAAGGCAAAAAAATAGTCAAATTGGTCAAACCGTTGACTCGGTCAACGGGACCATTAATTATGGTCATGTGCTATGCACATGACCTTATCTATATATAAAGGAGGCCAACCTCCCCCATTTTCTCACGTTTTGTAAACAGGGGAGGTTCTGCCACAGCACTTTAGAGAGAGAGAGGAGAGAGAAAGGAAGAGAGAGAAAGGGAAAGGAAGGTCGCCTTAGGGTTTTTTGACGTCCCCGACGCGTTGGCAGCGTCTGATTTCTTCTACGACGCCTTGATTTGCGTGTAGAGAGAGAGAGAAAAAGGTAGAGAGAGAAAGTGAAAGTTAAAGAGAGAGGAGCTTTATCTTGGGGTTGATCGCCCTCCCGGACGTGTTGGTGGTGCCCGTTTTTGCGCCAGTCACCTCGAAATGCATGAAGCAGGTAAAACCCCTCTCTTTTCTTCTCTTTTTCCGCTTATTTTGCTATATTATTTCATGTGAAATATATGCATGTCCTTTGACGTGAATGAAAAAGGATCGGAGACCCCTATGTGATGTTGTGATTTTATATGGTCCCTCGGGGAGCCCAGATCGGGTCCCGGGTAAATTGTATCGCCACTCTAGGGTGACGAAAAATTATTTTGCATGTCTTGTAAAGCTATGAAGAAATCCATTAGCTTGAAAACGTTCCCTAACGGGACGGTGTGTTACCGGAGTTAGTTCACGGGCGCGAGGCCCAAGTATTTCAGTTAATCAAGCGAGGCTTGGGTTAACTGGGGTTAACCTGTGGTTAGAAAATCTAACCAGAGTTAAGTATAGTCTGTGGTTCCTCTATGACTAGGTCAGGAGAGACGGTGCCCAGTAAGGCCCGAGGTTCCTCCGTGACTGATAGTCGGGAGATGTCGGTCTGTTTGTTTAGGTCGTCCGTGGTGCCTCTTGGATTAGGTCAGGAGTGGCGGTGTCCTGCATGGCCCGTAGTTCCTCCGTGACTGATAGTCAGGAGATGTCGGAGTCCTAGGGAGTTTAAAGTGGCTGAACATCAGATAGTTTATAGTCCGGGATTCCCCTCTGGGTGGGTTAGAAGATGTCAGCACCGTGTCTATCGGGGTCCCTTCTTGGTGGAACGTCAGGAGATGTCGGCATCGGTATAGATGTCGGGGTTCCTCCGTAGATTAGCCAGAAGATGACGGTAGGCAGGTTGGTCGGGGTTCCTTCATAACTGATACCCAGGGCGATGGCGGCGAATACACGGTAAATGTGACCAGTCAATTAAATGAAAAAATATGTCCTTATTGGGTGAATGCCCATGTTGTGTGTGTAAGCTTCGGATACGAAGTGGTCTGAGTTGGTATACTCAGAGTTGGTGGACTCATAGTTCGGTATGGAATCGTCGGATTCCAGGTGAGTTGGGTTGGTATACCCAATGTTTTGTCATGTTCGGGTGAAAGCCGGAACAGCATGTGTGAGTCTAAATGACTCAATGTATTATGGTTATGATTTAGAGACTTTAAGCTAAACATTTGTGGGCTGTGGCCAATTAATAAAGTCTCAGGACTCGAAATGAAACATGATTGATGATCGAAACGATAACTTGGTAATATAATACATTCATAACTGAACCTCATAATTGGAAAGTAATGTGAGATCGGGAACCTCGGTTAGGGTGACGTAACCCTAAGTGACCTTGGGTCACAGTTTATATATACTGTTCTATTTTACTGTAACATGCAAATTGAACTGTTTATTATATCATTATTGATGCATGTTATTATGCAGAAAATAGTTTAGAAGGATTGTGGTTTTATTGGGCTTCATAGCTCACTGACTTTTTGTGTCAGCAGATCTTGGAGCTGCTGACCAGTAAGTGAAAAGTCTATCTGGATATTTTGGAAGCTTGTACAAGTTGTACCTGGCGTGATAGAGGCGCCTACTTTTGTAAAACAAACTTGATGTAAATAATACAGGTATATGGTTTGTATGATGATTATTGTGATGACAGGTGTTATTTGCTTTTTGGAAGCATTTGATAAATGTTTAAATTTCCCGCATTTTCGCGGGTAAAGTCTTCCGCTTGAATGATTTGACGAACGGACGCGCGTCTCGAAACTTGATTCCCTAGTTGCGGGTTCGGGGCGTCACATATTATTAATTAATTGCTTTATAATTATATTGTGCTTATTAATATAAATATATTTTGCTAATCATTTTAATATTAGGTACCACTTACTAATTAGTAATTAATTAAGCTCTCTATATTCTTATTTGTTAATTTTTAATTACTCTTATTAATTAATATTTATATTAATTTAAGTTTACTTTATAGAAATAGACACTGAAAGTAGTAGTAATGTCAATAGTAAAACTAAGAAAAAGCCCCGCACGTTTAAAGTATTGAAATATTTTGAAATAAAAGAGGTTCAAGATCTAGGAGTAAAGGCTGTATGTAATATATGTGGTGATATTTTTAGTTACAACAGTAAAAGCGGCACAAGGCACCTCATAAGGCATAAAGATGCATGTTTAAAAAAGCTTGGACACCTCCGGCCTCAAAAGTAGCATCAGAGTCAGCTTTTAGTGCAGGTGGTAGAGTATTAACCGAGAGGAGCAGATTAACTCCTTGTAACTGCTGATATTTTTTCCATTATTGATCAGGGCACCTCATATGTGGTGATTTTTTTTCCATTATTGTAACCTAGTTGGGATGTACTCAAACTATAATGATGCAATTCTCGCCTTTATTTAGAATTTTGCATTGTACCAACTACTTGTATAGTTGTATTACAAGTTTTAAAGATAAATAAAATATAATTTTTTTAATTTTAGACTAATAATGGTGTCTTTGTATTTTAATTTTACACTTATAAATTTAATTAAAATTTTATTTTTTTAAAAAAAAAAAGCACGCAGGCTGGCACAGTCACGGCACGACACGGGCCCACATGGGCCATGCCAGTTGGTCATGCCTGGGCCTCCATATTTTGCTCGTGGGCCGGCCTAGCACGACACGTTTAATTAGGTGTGCCGGCACAGCCCGTTTAACACCTCTACTTGGAGGCACATAAAGCATTGATTTGTCATCCTCCACCCTCTATTTTTCAGGTGATCACAAGTGATAATTTTATTCAAAAACGGATTACATAGAAAGAAAGATACTTTAGAAGAAATGTCTGGTTTCCACACAGTCCTATGAGGAAATGGATCGGATGAGCCTAACCCAAGCAACTGTCCAGTCTATACTAGAGATCTCATCGAGATTCGAGAATCAACCCTTGTTGCCTCTAAACCAAGTTCTACAATCGTTGCCTTGAGGTGACGGAGGATGTGACCCCAGACGCTCTAATAGCTTGTCGACCTTGACTATTTCCCAATCATTTAACTCCCTCCTCAACTGAGGTCTAGACAACCCCACCACATCACCTATCGATGTAATTCCTAACAGGCACATTCCTATTAACGGCTAAACGGAAGATGACGTCAAAGTCACCTTGCAGTTTTGTGACACCGCACCACACGTCCTTCCAAAACCTAACCTCTAACCCTTCACCCAATTGAAACTCGAAAAATGGTACAACTAACGGGCAATGGATATGATCCCCTTCCACAACCCTACACAAGAGTGTTCCATATTTGGCTAAAATCACAGACCGCCATAATAAAAATCATATAATAAGTAAAATATATATAATTCTAAAGTCTGCATTTTTTAAATTACTAAAGACACCTTTAAAGATGGGTTTAAGAGAGTTTTGGGGACCCTTAGATGGGATTTTGGGCATTTAAATGCATTTTTTTTGTTATTGGGCCGCCTGAGCCCAACTATATGTTTGGCCGCCTATGTGACGCTTATTAATAATAACAACTATGCAAAAGACAGAAGGAAACATATGGTCCACCCACATATAGAGGGAGAGAGAGAGAGAGAGATTGGTCCACCCATTGAGTGAGAGAGGGTAGGATAACATGAAGGAAATATACTTGACATTGTTCGTCTAATCTTTCTATTTGCAAACCTTCTTTTGCTAGATATATAAACCTAAACATATATGCTAAAAGACTCCAGAAACATATAAAATAGCATGATTTTTTGTTGATCAAACTATCATATTTAAATAAAAGAAAAATTTATATCCTTAAACAATAATAATATTACACATACCAAAGTTTTAATAATGACTGCCTATGCGGCCAATCGCCTGAGCCCAGCAAAGCGCCTGGTCGCCTAGGCGATCGCCTGAGGCGACACCTTTAACAACCGGTGGTGTTCACTAGAGCATGTAGTGAGCACTGAGCACACCCCTAAAAATTTGACATGTGGCAGGTTGTTCTGGAATTCGATGGTTGGATAGTAAGGTGAATCCCTTGGGTGACACGTGGAAAAACATAAGTCGATTGGACATTTATAGGCCATCCGATTGAAGGTTGGAAAGTCATAGGTTTTCATAGCCTAGGTAACATCTAGTGCATAGTTACAAAATTCTCCGGATTTTTTGAAAAATTCACGAATTATTCCCGAATTTTAGGTGTGCCGAATCATTCCCGAATTATTCATGGATTTTGCGAATTATTCCCGAATATCATGAATTATTCGCAAATTTTGCAATAATTTGTTTAGTTCAACGAAGTAAACTGCTTATTTTGTATATTATCTAATTAAATTGTCGGATATCTTTTTATAATTATTTTTTTTTCCCCAATTGTTCTCAAATATTTCCCGGATTTTTCCCAAACTTGACCCTTGCCGAATTATTCCCAAACCCCTACTTTGTCACTGTGGTCTAGTGAACCCTAGGAGTTAATGCTTAAAACAAGGGCTGAATAGACGGGTATAAAAACGTTTGATCTGTTGATTTTTTGTCACATGTATCTTGAGAGAACCACTTTAACATCCAACCATCGCATTCAAAAATAGTTTATCATGGGTCATATTTCTAGAGGGGGCACCCACTAGAACTTCTAGTGACTAGTGATCGCCGCCCATTAGATCTCTCTCTCTCTCTCTCTCTCTCTCTCTCTCTCTCTATATATATATATATATATATATGTATATATGGTGATGGGCACTGCTCACTATAAGTTATATAGTAAGCGGACCCATGAAAAAAGGACAAGTAGCAAGTTGTTTTTAATTCCACTGTTGGATGTCAAAGTGAACCTCTTGGGATATACTATCCGATTCAACCCTAGTTTGTCAACATTAACCCCCTATGGTTCACAAGACTAGAAATCCCTGATTTTCCAACCTTCAATCAGATGGCCTAGAAATGTACGATTGATCTGATTTTTCATATCTCCGAAGAGACCCACCTTAATAGCCAAAAGTTGAATTCCGAAACAACCCACCACATGTCAAGTTTTTAGGAAGCACTCACTACATATTCTAGTAACACGCACTAGAACGTCACCCTGTGTGTGAACCTTTTCATCATATGCATTTTAACATCCACAAAATGGAGCAACACACCCATACCAGCAGTACAGGCAGAATTAACAGAGCCAGCTGACACCACTGCATCAGGAGGTAGAACATTCTGTCTCTGAAAGAAGTCAACACGACGAGGAATCCATTCATCCTTCTGCTCTCTATGTCCAAGCCTGTACATCATCAACTAAGTTACGTGCATGATATCGACCAAAAAGATGGGTAACAGAAACAAATGAACACTAGGCAGAAGGCCATGTTATATATTTCCTCCATTATCTGACATGTTTTGAGGCCTCCACATAGATATAAAGTAACGAATACGAAACAGGAGCTTTTAAAATCCCAACCTTCCATAACCGCCAAATCCCCACCTGAATATATACATCAGAAAAAGAAGCAGGAACGGGAAATTAAGAACAAGTGCACATTACTGGATCCACTCAACAATCCATGAAAAAGAAACCAAATCAAAGTAAAGCAACCGTGGGCATACATACGTGTAAACAAGACCATTTGAATCCACAGCCACTGGGTGCCCAGAAAAAAATAAAGCAACAATGAGTGTTAATACTATGTTGAACTTAAAAAAATAAAAACAGCCATGAGCAAGTGAGAGAGGGAGGAAGGGGCAGGCAAGCAAGGAGGTTACGAACAACCTGTATGGTTTGTTCCACATGCAACTTTGACAATCATTTCTCCTGCAAGAGAAGCTATGGCTCTTGGGAGACGCTGGGGTTCGTAAACAAGCCTCACCGAGGCTTCTTTAGAATTGTACTGCAATTGCAATCAAGTTTTATTTCAAGATTCTAAGCAGAACTGGTTAGAACTGGGCCAGTGCATATAAAAAAAGAAGGGGGGAGAAGAGATGAAACCTTTCTCTAATATACCTCATTATCTGTTCCATGTCCAAGTTGACCATACTGTGGAAGACCTGCAGTTCTGGAAACCAACAAACAGTTCGCAAATCAGCAAGTAATCCAAATAACTATCACTGTTTCAGAATCAGAGACAATGTAACATTAGCAAATCTAAAAACCATACAGTATAGAAGATCCTTCGACAACAGACAGCCACACAGTAAAGTCAGCCCCACAAACAGCATTTCTGACTTCAGAAACCAGACAGCGGACTGGAGATAGCTCAAATTCTACAGAAATTGAAGCAAATGTGTTATTAAAATACCAACAGAAAGTTTATGGTGGTATGCAAAAACACATGCAGGTAAGATTACCAACAATAACCCGACTTCATAACTTGGTGGAACCTTTTATTTTCAAAACAATAAAAAAATGATTAGCTACAGTAAAAAATAACAACCAAAATAGATTTTATGCACACAAATAAAGCAATAAAAAAAAAGCATTTTTTCTTAGTTTGGTACATCTGTTTCAGGACACGAAAGACTGTCAAAATCACATTAGATCGAAATGGGAGGGTTAGCATTCTTTTGTATTTAGAATTCGAATAACTTGTTTAGTTTATAGTAGAATGGCAATAATTTTCATGTCTTTGGACCAGATAATCTGGATGATTTATCATATATAGCACAGGATATAAATTTCAACAAGAATATCTAATTAAAAATTTAGAAAAGAACCAAAAGTTTTGAACTAAAAAACTAAAATTATATAAGATTCTTTGGAAAAAAAACAAGCATATAGTCTTTAGGTCAATTAAAGACTACATACAATATCCTTTCGACCATAAAACCACAAAGGTTACATCAATGTAGAATTAGGTCCTGAGACTGCAAATACAACAATGTGTACATGATAAAACTAATAGATATTGGTGCTGGCAAAGTAAACATAAAGCAAAATACCACCGCAAGTAGAAAAATTAAAGCCAGAAGTAAGCAAGAGAACACATTACATTTTCATCAAGTACACTAAACAGGTTCTTATTATTGTAACTGTAGAATAAAAGCATAAAAAATAGAAACAAAAAATGCAAAGATTCACACACAGATTTACAGGGTTCGGCAAGGTGCCTACATCCACGACCGCATAGAGGTCTTTCACTAGTTCTTCTGAAAAACATGTTACAATTCTCTCATCTCTCATTTTCTCTCCTTTTTTGCATAATGAAGAAAACCAAATCAAAATGCATTACATATATCCTGTACAATTAACATAAAAATTATGACCCAACGCGGATCTAGGCCCGCAAATAACAAAATCTGAGTGATAACAGTCGATCAACCAAAATACAAGGCATAAACATAACAATCTCCATCTTGACTCTAAAAAAACATGTATATGCCTCCAAGACATGGTTTGAAATATCCATGATATTTTTGATATATCCTCGATATTTTCAATAACGAAATATCTCTTACATATAGAATTTTTTATTACAAATATCCCTGATATTGCCAATAAATTCCCTGTAGTTTTGATATTTCTAATATATTTTAGGGATATTTTGCCCATTAGTCTATAAAATAGGGAAATATTGACTAAAGATGGCGAGTTGGGAGATTTTGAAGGAGTGAGGGATTTTTCCATTTATTTTAGAAATCACTCACTTTGGTACCCACATTTACGTACATTTGTCATTTAGAGTCAAAGTGCACCCCATTTGCATTACTTTGGGAAAATTTCTCTGAAAAGTAAGAATTTTCTTTAAATTAGAATAGAATTTTGCATAATTATTGCATCATTAGTCATAAACTAATCCAAATGCATCAATTTGATGCATTTACACTAAATTTCTAAGTCCAAAATTTAAATTTCTTACTTTAGGGAAGAAAAATTGGAATAACTCAAAATTTTCAATTAATTTCATGTGGCTCTAATTAAATTTCTTGGAGTAGGTTGGATTATGGATGTATTATGCATGGAACTCTGACTGTGTGTTTTTATTGTTATGATTGATTGACGGATGGATGAACCATTTTGTGTGAGTTATATCAATATTAGTCAATCATAAAATGTCATCAGCACACATCTTTGCTCCCCTTCTCATTGCATCTCTTATGTACATTGTTGTCATTTTTTAATTTTTTGATTCTCAAATGTGAATTAACATCTATTTTAATATTTTCTAAAGTTTCATCCATTTTCCCCCAATTGTTCCCTCGACGTGCGATATATTCCCTGCAAAACAATACATCCCACAATATTTTTTTTCAAGGTGAGCATATCCCACGATATCGACATTCAAAACCTTGCTCCAACGCAGTGCAAACCATTTTCCACATTAGTCATCTAGAATACATGGCCAATCCGCACCATTCCCAGGTGCACACCAATATCTGACAATTAGTAAGATTGATTAAGTCCAACCAATGCTTGAACTATTCAAAGGGCGCCGGTTTAGTCAACATATCAGCAGCATTCTCTTTTGTATCCATTTTCTAAAGGTGAATCTCGCCTTCTGAAATGTTTTCACGTATTTTATAATACATATTGCAATATGCTTGGTTCTTGTGTGATAAACTTAATTCTTTGCTAAAGTGCTTTGCATTTTGGCTGTCACAATGTACCCATGTCTTTTCTTGTTGTAGCCTAAGCTCATTCACTAAGCCTCCCAACCAGATAGACTTCCAACTGACAAGACCTCCTCCAAGTGTGAATACATACCCAGTAGTAGACCTTCTCTTGTCTAAATCCCTTATAAAATCTGAATCAACATATCCCGCTACATGCTACATCACTTGATTCTTCACCCCTTTCAAACAAAATTCCAAGATCCATAGGTCTCTTCAAGTATTTTTAGATCAACATATGACATTCCAATGCTTCTTTTCAAGATTTGCCATGTACCTACTTACAACAATGACTGCATGTGTAATATCTACCCTTGTGCACACTACATAAGACACCCAATTGTATTTGCATACGGTACATGCAAGGTTGTTAAATCGTAATAGAATCGTAAAATCGTTTTAGGACCGATTCGATTCAAATCGGGATTCAAATCGTAAATCGTAAGATTCAATCCATTTTTTAAAAAATTGTTTAAAAAACAAAAAAAAAATTACTTCATAAAACAAAAAAATAGCATAATTTATTATCCAAAAGATTTCATTCATATCTATTGATAAAAGAAAGTAATGGATATTTCATTGCATACACTATAAAAAATGTGAATGACCTCCATAAAATAAAAAACAAACCCAATATGATTAAAAATAAACAACAAAAGTGAACTCATATAATTTGTTGTATGAAATCAAGTATCAAAAGACTTGTACAATTAAAAAGACTAATAAAATAAACTATTAAGTTTTCCCAAAATCCAACTTCTTCATCTTTCTTCTTCCTTCTTTCTTCTTCTTTCTCTTATTTTTTCTCATTTCACAGCAATAGAGAGACAACCCAAATAGGGGTTTTGGCATGTCCGTAATAGAGGTTTTCTTATTTCTTCTCTCTTCTTAAAAACCACAAAGTACCTTTAGAAAATTAAAAGAATAAAAAATATTTTTTAAGTATTGGTCCGTAAAAGGGGTTTCGTGCTCAAATCGTATGAATCGCATGAATCGTACGATTTGAATCGCAAATCGTAATATGAATCGCAAATCAAATGGGATTTGCCTAATTAAGATTTTCACCTCCGATTTGAATCGTTTTGCTTAGGATTCGAATCGAATCGTAGGATTTGAATCGTAAATCGCAAGGATTTAACAACCATGGGTACATGTAGCATGTAAGACCTTTCTTCTTCTGTAAAGAGACAAAGTCCTGCACTCAATCTGAAATGTACGACTAGGGGAGTACTGGTATGTTTAGGTATCTATGCTCCCTTTGCCTATGCTACCACTACATCGTCTTCTTCCCCTAGCTGGGTAATTGATTCCGGAGTCATTGATCATATGACTAGTGAGTCACATGATTATTCCATTTATTCACCTCTATCTTCGTCTCTCTCTTTATCTCATGTTTTACATGTTCCTCGTTTATCTTCTAACCTTCTTTCCGTTAATAGTCTTACAACCAAACTTAATTGTTGTGCTATGTTTTATCCTTCTTATTGTCTCTTTCAGGACCCAATTACGAGGAAGATTGTTGGTAGAGGCATGAAAATAGGATTGTACTACCTTAATACTGATTATGCTCCTGATCGTGTCCCGGCTACTACTGCCACTATTACAGTTTTTCCTTTTTTAGTTGATGTTACTCATGATACTTATCGTTTATGGCATGTCAAGCTTGGGCATGTTGGATCTAAGACTATGTGTTCTTTGATTCCTATTTTTAGTAAACTGTGTTCTTCATCTACTTTTTAATGTGATACTTGTGAGCTTACTAAACATGTTCGCACTATTTATCCTTCTCACATGCATAGATGTCGTTCTACTTTTGAGCTTGTTCATTCTGATGTTTGGGGTCCATCTTTGGTTATCTCTAGTGATGGTTTAAGTTATTATGTTACTTTTATCGATGACTACACTCGGGCTACTTGGGTTTACCTTATTAAGTCTAAAGATGAGATGTTTCTAAATTCCAAGAATTTTATGTTATGGTTTTTACCCAGTTTGGTTGTCTTGTTAAAACCCTTCGATCTGATATTGGTGGTGAGTATCTATCCATCCCTTTTGTCCATTATCTTCACACTCATGGTATTTCTCATCAGCTTACTTGTTCGTACACCCTTCAACAAAATGGTGTTAGTGAGCGCAAGAATCGTCATTTAGTGGGTGTCACTCGTTCCTTGTTGCGAGACATGCAAGTGCCTAAGCCTTTTTAGTCTATGACCCTTTTCTACTGCATGTTTTCTCATCAATCGGACACTTTCTCGTGTTCTTGATGGTCTCTCACCTTATCAGTTTCTTTGCCCTCAGGCTCCTATTTTTCTCATTGAGTCACAAGTATTTGGTTGTACCTGCTTTGTTCATAATCTTTGTCCAAATCGTCAAAAATTGGGCGATAAGGCAATTCGATGTGTCTTTATTGGTTATTTTAGTGCATCGAAGGGCTATTAGTGTTATGATCCTCAGTCTCGTCGCTTCTTTGTTTCTCTTGATGTTACCTTTTTCGAGACAGAACCATATTTATCTCATGCTCCTATTGTCCCTACCATCTCTTTTCCTTTACCTCGTCATGTGTCTATTGTTTCTTTGCCTTTACCTATTCCAGGGAATCTTCCGCAGCAAAAAAAGCTTCTCACATAGACAGCCGCTTGATTCTCTCTCCGATGCACCTCTACCAGAGTATTTCCGGTAGGCCACTCCACTAGGTACTTTTTCACATTCCTTTATTCATGTTCATACTTCTCCTATTATTACTCATGTTGCTTCTGATCTTGAGTTGCATATTGCTCATCGCAAGGGTGTTAGTTCATGTGTTACTCCTTACCCTCTTGCCGAATATGTTTGTTATCAGGTCGTATCTCCCTTGCACCAAGCTTTCCTTTCCACTATTGATACTGTGACTATTCCTCGATTTGTTCGTGTTGCTCTTCTTCATCCTAAGTGAAATGGTGCTATGGTTGACGAGATGAATGTCCTTCAGTCTAATCATACTTAGGATATGGTTCCCCTTCCAGCTGGGAAGTAACCTGTGGGCTGCCCGCTGAGTTTTCACAGTCAAACATAATTCTGATGGCAGTGTTGCTCTCGTCTTGTCGCCCGGGGCTTTACTCAAACGTATGGGCTTGACCAGTGTTACCTAATTCGCTACCTACTAGTGCGAACTGGTTCGAAGCGAACTAGTTCACTGTAGGATGAGATAGTTCTCATCCTACCCCTGGCGAACCGGGTTCACACTAGAGTGGCAAATTGTGAACCCGAATTCGAACTGACAAACCAAGTAACATTGAGCTTGACTAAGATGCTACTTTTGCTCTTGTAGCCAAACTGACTTATGTTCGTGTTCTCCTCACTCTTGCGATCAATTAGATTTGACATCTCTATCAGTTGGACATCAAGAATGTCTTTCTTAATGTACATCTTACCGAGGAGGCATATATGAATCCCCTTCCTGGTTTCCTACTTCAGAGGGAGTCTAGAAAGATTTGTAGACTTCGAAAGTCTATATATGGTTTGAAACAATCACCTCGTAGTTGATTTCATCGCTTCAGTGAAGTGGTTCTGAGTATTGGCTTTCAGCGATGTCACTCTAATCATACTGTCTTCATCCACTTTGGCGCCTCAGGTCGTACTATACTTCTGGTATATGTTGATAATATTATTATTACTGGTGATGAGTCCTCTTTTATCTCTCATGCTAAGAGTGAGTTGGGGCATACCTTTAATGTCAAAGACTTAGGTCATTTAAAGTACTTCCTTAGTCTAGAGATTACTCGATCTTAGAAGGGAATTTTTTCTTCACATCGGGAGTATGCTCTTAATCTATTGAGTTATACTAGTATGAGTGGGTGTAAACCCGCTACTTCTCCTATGAATCGGAAGTTCTCTTTACATGATAGTGAGGATGATCTTCTTCTTGATCCTCATGCCTATCAGCGTCTTGTGGCTGCTTTTTTTTTATCGATAAAGAAGCAAAAATATCTCACCCTCACTTGACCGAATATTACGATTATTGTCAGCATGGTTAGTCAGTTTATGCATGCTCCCTGTGCTTCACACCTTGCTGTTGTTCATCGTATTCTTCGATATATCAAGCCTAAACCCAATTGTGGACTTGTATATCGCTCACATGGGCAACTTGATTGGACTGGATCTTCTACTGATCGTCGCTCTACCTCTGGCAATTATGCTTTTCTTGGGGGCAACTTGATTGCATAGAAAAGTAAAAAACAACTCATTGTTTCTCGCTCTAGTGCCGAAGCAGAATACCGGACTCTTACTCATGAGACTTGTGAAGTTCTGTGGCTTCGTTCTTTCCTTTCCGAGTTAGGGTTTCCTGTTAAAGGTCATATGTCTTTATATTGTGATAATAAGATTGCCACGAAGATTGTTTATGATTTTGTGCTTCATGAGAGGACAAAGCACATTGAAGTTGATATTCATTTTCTCCGAGAGAAAGTTCGGGATTGTTCATTATCTTTTCAACATGTTTCATCTTCTCAACAACTTACTGACATCTTTACTAAGCTTGTTGGCCCTGCTATCCTCTAGGATATTGTTGTCAAGCTGGGCATGCTTAAAGTTTATGCTTCAGCTTGTGGAGTGTTGATATATGTAATATCGGGGGTATATTTGTAAAAGGATATGTATGCAATGTTATCTTCTTAATATAAGATACTAGTAGGACTTTCTTTCCCTTACTAAGCAATTTACCCTAATCTTTCTTTCTCTCCTCTCTTTTCTCTTCTCTAAACCCTAAATCCTTCAAACCCATTCTCCAACTTTATCTATATTAAACATGTCTAACAATTTTCTGATATACTTCTTTAAAGATAGCCATAATTTTCCTTTCTTCTTATCCCTGTGAATTCCCATTGCCTAGGATTCTTCTTGCAGCTCCTAGTTCCTTCATGTCAAATTCACCTCCCAACTTAGGCTTTAACAAGTCCACATCCAACATGGTTTTAGTAGCAATCAACATGTTATCAACACATAATAGCAACTTTATGTAAGTATTGTCAGGAATAACTCGAAAGTAAAAGCAATAGTCTCACTTCGAGTGAAGCCATTTTTTGACATAAAGGAGTCAAACCTTTTATTCCACTGTCGGAGATTACTTCAAACCATATAGGGATTTGTTCAGCTTACCAATATAGTTCTCCTTCCCATGTTCCTTGAATCCTTTGGGTTGCTTCATCTAAATTTGTCCTCCAACTCACCATGAAGGAAAGTCATCTTTACATCAAGTTGTTCCAACTCTAGGTCAAAGAGTGCTACCATAGCCATTAGCACTCGTATTGAAGTGTGCTTTACAAGCGGTGAAAATATCTCACTATAATTCGCCCCTTCTAGCTGTGCAAATCCCTTAGCTACAAGTAGGGCTTTAAACCGTTCACCTTCCTTTTCTACTGAATCTTCCTTTAATTTTTAAATATCCACTTGCACTCTATTGCCTTCTTTCCCATTGGAAGTTCAACCAACTCCACGTTTGTGATTTGTGAAGGGATTCCATCTCTTCCATCAAAAAAGTCATCCATCTGTTATTTTCCTTGATGTTTATTGCTTTCTGAAAACAAGAGGGGTCTCACCTCCTAGTTACCACTGCAAAAAAAAGCATATCATCAAACCATATCCAACAAATGCCTTTTGATTTCTTGTGTCTTTTACCTTGGAGATAGTGTACGTGCTTTGGTATTGTTGATCTGGAACACTGCAAGGTGATTCTCCTTGGAAGGATTGAGGCACAATATCTCCCTCTTGCAGTTCTGAATCATCTAGCTTCACTTGAATTGTATCGATTTCTCGGTTTTTTCATTCATCCTGACTATTGAGTTTCAGAATTTTTCTTATCCATACTCCCTTTGGAGTCTTAAACCCAATTGTTGTAGATGGTGACCGATTGACCGGTTCATAATAAAGCATGCCATGTTCACTAGGGATGGCAACGGGGCGAGTTTGGGCTGGGGTGCTCCCAACCCTACCCCGCCCCTAATGGGAAGACTCCAACCCCGTTCTCGCCCCAAACCGGGTCAGAGCGGGACGGGTGACCCCATCCCCGTTTATCAAAACCCTTCTTAGCCCGTCCCCGTCTCACCTCGTCAGTTAAGGTAATTTTAGGATTAATTTAAGATAATAGGATGATTTTTAGATTAATTTAAAGCTAAATTAGGCATTCAAATATAAACGAGGCGGGGCAACTTAAATCCATCCCCGGCCCAAACCCGAGTAGAGTTTACCCATCATTTCCCATCCCCGCCCCTACCCCATTTATAAACCTTCCAAACCCGTCCCAATAGGGGCGGGTTACCCGATTAAACCGGCCCATTGCCATCCCTAATGTTCACTGCTTCAGCCCAGAAAACCTTTTCCCAAATCTGCATTCAACCTCGTTCTGCTGTTGAATTCCTGGATTACTGAAATGTTGAATAATGCCTTCGTCTTTGCAATATTCAATAAATTCTGTAAGTAATGCTTTATGAAGTAAATCCATTTTTCATGAAGTAATACTTCATGAAGTAAATTCAGACTTTCTTTCAGCAATCATCAATAAACGTGACAAAATACACAGCGCATCATTTTGATGGAATCAATGCAGGCCCCCACACATCCAAGTGAACATAGGCTAATAGGCTCGTGCTACTAGGGGTTTTTGAACTAAACCTAACCCTGCATTGCTTCCCATATAGACAATATCTGCAGAAACCTACCTTGCAACTCTTAACACCTTTCAATATATTTTGTTTAAGGAAGTTCCATCATACCTCGTTATGTCGTTCATTCATATGTCCTAGCCTTATATGCCACAGATCAGTGTCATCTGTATTGCTTTCCTTTGCGTTGTTACAACTCCTCCACCTACAACTGTATTCCCTGAATTTATACAGGTTCCAACTTTCATCCCTTTCAGAACAACCATCACCCCTTTCACAGTTTCACCACTTTCAATACTCCCCCTTCTGCACTGTACTTACAATCATTTGAATCTAATGCCACCAAAGAAATCAGATTTTTCTTTAGGTCTGGGACATGTCTCACCTCATTAAGAAATTGTACAATCCTGTCAAACATCTTAGTTTTTACGCTTCATATTCCAATGGTTTTGCATGCCTCATCATTTCCCATTTAGAACAGATCCCCCATTGTATGAATTATAAGTATCAAACCATTCTCGACACATACCAGGAGCATCCAAAATCTAATATCCAAAGATCGCTGGGAATTGTCTCACATCATTAAGAATTCGTGCAATCCCATCAAACATCTTAATTTTTAAGCTTCATATTCCAATGGTTCTGCATGCCTCATCATTACCCATTAGAACAGATCCACCATTGTGTGAATTATAAGTATCAAATCATTCTCTGTTGGGACCATAATCGCAGGGAAGCTATGTACAAGGTGGGAATCTCGCTTCCCAAACTTGCTTTTGCTCGCTTCTATCAAGTCTCATTTAGTGGTCAAAATGGGCTATATATCTAGGAAGTGATAGGATAGTCTGAGTCTAAATCCTACGACATAGATCCTAAGCAAGTATCGTTGGATTGAAACCTAAAGCTGTAAGGAACCCTATTTCTCCACAAATATCTCCTATGAGGTAAAATTTAAGGAATGATTGGTCATCCTAACATAATGGGAATAAGGCACCTATATCTATTTCACGCTTCCTATTTCCTAGGGATTTTTTTAGCATCACTTCTCGCTTTTGTAACTATGGTTAGGACACATGCCATGAGCATCCAAAATCTAATATCAAAACATCGGATAAATAATTCATACCTATTATGACTGGAAAAAAACACCAATCTCAATGTCTTTGGATTTGTTTGTTGTCAGCCTGTCACACTTGCCTGATCTGAAGGAGATGCCTTTCCCTTATTATTTTCATGACCTTTTCATATTTAGATAAATTCATCTTCATGTGTTCCTCTTTCTTGCAAGAGTAGCACTCGTACACATAGTTACCAAGTTGGGGTTCGGGAATAATTCGTCTAGGAAAAAGTTTGGAAAAAATCGCCAAAATGCGGAAAATTCGGAAATAAATCGGGAAAATATCAGGTAAGAAATGAAAAAATATATAATAAGTTTACTAATTGTGAAAGATATAACAAATATATTTCATAAATTAGATATTTATTCGGGACTTTTTCAATAAATCGTGAATAATTTGTGCTTAATTCACGACTTTTTGAAAAAATCGTTATTTTTTCAGAACTCGCAAATACTTCGTGAATTAATTGTTTGACGACAAAGTAGGGTATTATTCGGGATTTTTTGAAAAAATCGGAGAACTTGGTAACTATGCTCGTACGGCTCTATTCCTCTCGATTTGGATCGAGATCGTTGTCCACCGATCTTCCTCTTCTTTGATTCTTTCCCATTATGCCACAATGCCTTCAGCTTGTGGTTCCTCATCACTTAGCTACTTCTCATCTCGTTTGATAGAAGGGCCGTGGGTACCTCCTCCTCTGGTACTATAGTATCTTTCTCATAGAGCAAAGTCATAACTAAATGCTCATAGGAAGGGGGAAAAGATGTTAGAAGAAGCAAAGCCTTATCCTCTTTTTCTACCCTAACGTCAACGCTGAGTAGTTGAGATATAATCTTGTTGAAGGTATTGAGATGCTCCAACAGATTTGATCCTTCCTTCATCTGAAGGATATACCATTATTGTTTCACAAACTTATTCGCCAAGGATTCCATTATGTACAAATTCTCCAATTTTCACCACAATTTTGAAGTTGATTCTTCATCGATCACGTTGTACATTTCCTTATCCCCGAGACATAGTCGAATGGTACTTACCGCTCTCAACTCTTAACTTTTCCTAGTCATCATCATCCATGGATGTCGGCTTCTTTGTTTTTCCATGCAACATCTTGCGTAACCCTTGTTGCACAAGTAGATCCTTAACTAGGGGTGGTTATTGAACAAAATATTCATGAACTACTCAGGCTCAGCTCGTTAAAAGCTCGAGTATCGTTCGTTTATTTAGTAAACGAACCGAGCTTGAACACCGTTTTCGAACTCGTTTAGTAAACGAGCCGTGATTGAACACACCCCTGCTCGGCTCAATAAATGCTCGGCTCGATTATATATACATATTAACCTAATAAAATATTTAAAATATACTTATTTCATTTAAATATTAAAATTAAATATATCTATTATATACTAGTAAAGATTAATAGTATATAATGTATTTTATATGATAAGAATACCCTTTATATAATTATAATCTTATACTAAAATTTTAGTTAACACCGTGATTTCTTTACCGGGGATAATAAAGTGAATTTTTTACCTAATATAAATAGCTATATACAATAAAACAAGCTGCTCATGAACTACTCGAGCTTGGCTCGTGTTCGGCTAGTAAAGCTCGAGCTCGTTTATTTAATAAACCAGTCAAGCTTGAACATGATTTCTGAGCTCGTTTAATAAACGAACAAGCTTGAACACACCACTACTTGGCTCGGCTCGGCTCAATATCACCCCTATCCTTAACCCTTTTCTGCCATTAACTGAAGTTCCCCTTTCCATCGAACTTTTCTACTTCGAACTTGATGCCTTCGATGCCATCAAACACTAACACAGCTCTAATACCACTTTGTAGAATAAAACAACAAAAAATATGAACAAAAATTGCAAGAACCACACAAAGATTTACGTGGTTCGATATGGTGCCTATGTCCACCACCACAGAGAGATCCTTTCATTAATTTCTTGTAAAAGACAAATTATAATTCTCTCAATCCTCATTTTCTCTGTAATGAAGAAAACATAAGCATTACGCATTATATATATATATATATCCTGTACAATAGCGTAAAATTAAAAAAATTGCGCCCTCAGCAGTTAGCATGAAACTGAATATGTGGAAGTGTGGATAATAAAGTCTGAGTGATAACAGTTCAAACTGACGATCAACCATAATACAAGGCACAATCATATCATTCACTGTGTTTCAAAAGAAAAGTAAATGTGCAATAGTGGTTAAGTTATAGATTTCGCTTAATTTGATCCAAATATATCCTTCATTCTTTTCACCAAAATTTAATCCATAATATCATTATGGAGTCTTTTAGGGTTTTAAAGTGGATGTATGCATTGAGCACTCTGCGTTGACTAAAAAAAACAATAATATAATTTTTTATGTTTAATGTTTACTAAGGCATCAGATCCTTGAGGTCAATCTAAATTTAGCTACAATCCTCCCTTCTTACCTTTTGTTGTGATTGTATAGCATCAAAAGCAGTCATTTTCCCATTTATAGCATTATCTTCATTTCGTGATTGCCTATATTCGACACTCAACAACTTTACCAACTTAGCAAGGTGGCGACCCTTCCTTACCTCGTTCTCCTCTATTCCTCCTCATTGCGCTATCATCATTTTCTTTCTAGCTGCTAATGCGGGTTACATGTTTCATTCCTTCATGCTCTCTCAAAATTTGAGGGATTGCTAAGAAAAATTATGACCAAGACGACCTCACTACTAATATCTTGACTTTAGCATTACTCCACATCGTTGCACATTCATTTTTCCTTCTTTAATAATCATCAGCTAAAGGCCTATATTCCTTCTAGCCTTCTCCAAAATTGAAAGGAAGTTCGGAAAGCTCACAACTATGTATTTCTCTGGTTTCAGAAACTTCTGAAAGCAACAAATTGTATCGAGAATAAGAACATTGGCAATAGATAAGGTTCTGCAAAAAAGTAAGATGGACACTTGACCTTTGGTAATCTCCTCATCAATTGAACGGATAAATGACCAGCTCATAGGAAGCAATTCAGCTTCTTCCCCAACATCACCACCAGGATACATCATACACCTGGTAAAATCTCAAAATACTAATTTACAACAAAGTCTACAAACCAAAACATAATTGTGGATCAAGGGCCAGGACTCAAATAAGACACATCCATATTGGCTCATACAAGTTCATCCATATCCACTTCATTTGGTTAGAGAGGAATAACCAAGTCTTTTCCAATACTTACAAGCCCGCCTAAATAACACATTATCCAACAAATATTGCGGGACACTAGATATAAGTTTCAGGAAGGCAATCTTGAAGCTGAAGATACGGAACCTAATCGTGAATCTTGGATCAGTGGAAACTCCAGCCTACCTTCAAGATGAAACCTTCAATATGGTGTGTGTGGACCACTCCGCTTCAAGGATCTTGGAGCAGCTTACCCTCCCAAAACAAGTTCATCATTTCAACAATATCATATTCCATATGATGGTTTTTTTTGGTCGGTAAATCAAGCATATTCCATATGATAGTTTAGATTGTACATCTTTATTTTATGACATTTCACCATCAATTTATAACACATTTTCCCAAGGATTTAAATGTCAATATCACAGGATATATTGCACTTCAAATTTGGAATAGGTAGAGTCATGTATCTCAAATATCGGCAAATGTAGAGTATTTATCATTGTATGGTGGAGAAACTTATAAAAATAAAGAATATTTCATTAAATCTTTAGGGAATGTTAAATTAAACATATATGCACAAATAAGGATAAATGTTTTTTTTTAAGGCAAAAAAATATATATATTATCAATGCATATAAGAGATGTAAAAGTTAGGTGGCAAATATACAGGTTGACAATGTCATATCAAAATCTGATATGAATATAACATCCATATATTGTTTAATGTATCCAACAATCATTAAAAAAAAACAATAATAATTGTGGTTAATAGGGATTATTAAGTTACCTTACGAAAAAAAAATATTGCATATCTTTTTCTAACATAATTGTGTAACAGTATTCTATTAAATAATTATTCAAAAATTAATTTGTAAAATTATTAGTAATTGTTCAATTATATATATATATATATATATACATTGCAACTAAAATAATTAAAAGATTCTTTTTCTCCAAATTATATTTCTTCTGTAGTTCCGTCCAATCAATAGATGAATTGCTTCTCTATAACATTTTGTTCACTTATTGATAAGAAAAGTTAATTGTTTTAAGTACTATTTTTTATTGGTATTTTAAGTATTAAAACTAACCAGAAACAGCTCAGTATCAGTTCATAATGCAATGAAAGAATGTGGGTTATTTGTCCGTCTCTATATGCACATATTTCATCCATTTTTGCTTTACAGGGAGAAAAGTTGAACAAAATCAAACTATATGTATGACCTTAGCATTACATAGCTCTGAACATCAAGGTTCTCATCTAGAAAACACCCCCCCCCCCTCCCTAAAGTTGTAGTAGGAACCAATAGGCATCATGAGATTCAATTGATCAAAACTTTGGTAATTGAACTTACCATTCTTTAGTGAACCTGACCCCAGTTGCCCATGCTTATTCCAGCCAAAGGAGAAGGAATTTCCATCATCAGTTACCACCACTGTATGGCCCCTTCCAGCTCCTGCCCTAGTGATCTTATATCTGCACCCACCCAAAAACCTCTATAAGTTTAATTTTTATCGTGAAATGGGCACAGGCTACTTCAACAAAGGAGAGAAGGTTCAATCAAAAAACCAAAGGAGATAAGGTAAACTTAGAATGATGTGTTCCAGTGATCTTTTGTGTTTTTCCTCCTATACCCAACAACAACAAAAAAGCAAAGCCTCACTTTCATAGCAACACGAGTTCCCTATCGAGATTGCACAAAAATATTTAAGGAGTTCGAGGACAATGAATTATTCCAAAACAACTACTAGAAAATAAAGATTTGAAAAGGAAAAAAAATGACTACAACCATTATCATTTATCCCATTAAATGCCTTGATAGAAACAAGCAACTAAGCTCGCTACCAACTAGTCAAATCAAAATGTCAAGGAGTTCCAAGGACAATGAATTATCCGGTCATGATTGTTTTGAAATGGTTGATAATAGGGTGACTTTGATCCCCAAGGCTGAGAATGGGCTTGAATGGTTGTGAGACCAATGACCTCATGAGGTTATTGGTTGTCTGGATCGCCTCACTATTGTGTGGACAAAGGACAATAAGGGCCAATTTTCAATCAATTGATCCTCATATCCTTTTTCATGTTGTGTGGAGCCCAATAATTCTTTGTAAATTTTGTTCTTCCTTTGGAAAACCTCTTCAGGTAAGATTTTCACTTCTAAACACTTAGAAAAATAGAGGGTGAGAGCTAGCCAAAATATGCTTCTTAATTCTTATGTAGACAAAATCAGCCCATCGTCTCTTGACCCATTGCCAATTTAATTGAATTTATTAGATAGATTTGGGATAATTTTCTATCTCTCCTAGGGGTTCAGTGGGTCTACTCTTTCAGTTTCTTTGAATTCATCTCTAGTTGGGTTATGAGGGACATAGATGCCTCCTAGTCTTTAGCCCGGCATCACATGCTTCTGGGAGCCATTTGTTAATGCATCTGAAAATAGAGAAATAGAAGGGTTTTCAATAATCTTCCAGACTTGGGAGGGTATTTGGATTGATATCTCTCAGTTATTATCTTCTTGGTGCGCAATTAGGGAGGACTGTGCAGATTTAGATTTGGGTTGATATCTCTAAGCTCGTCTTCTTGATGAATAATTAGGAAGGACTAGGCGGATTCAGAATTGACCCATGTTCTTTCATTGTTTAGGTTTCTGTTTTCAAGATTTTGGGCTTTGTTTTGCTTTGATTTCTTACTGGTTCGCTTTATTGAAACTCTTTATTTCTCTTTACCAAGCAAATTAAAAAAATGTATCCTATTCAAGCAAGAGAAAGTAACCTCAGTACTGAAAAGAGCAACTTACTTCAACAGTTCAGATACAACTGTCGGCCTATCACGCTGAAGGGTATCTCCGTGACCCAATTGCCCCTTCTGAACACACATAAATCGTGAATAGATGATAAGAGTACAAAAATAAATAAATAGACAGATAAACAAGAGTTGCTCAACTTGATCATACCTTATTGCGCCCCCATGTAAAGCAGTGGCCTTCAACATCCAATGCCACGCAATGACAAGATGCTACATACCCGTTAACAAATAATCATTAGAACCTAATTGCTCAGAAAGCTCGCAAGACCCAATATATATATATATATATATATATATATATATATGATCTTCCACAAATTATAGATACCGGCAATATTAAACAAAGTAGGGGATAATATAAAAAAAAAAACTATCTTGGCAACGTTCATCACAATCATACAAATCAAGTTGCTCACATGTTGAAAATACAAACATTTGTACAAAGTAAACCAGAAAACGCCATTTTGAGACCATGAAAGACTGGCAGAGAAGAGAAATCACAGACATATTCAAACAAGAAGCGATGAAACGTACTGCAACCAGAAGCCACGAATCGAATGTCGACACCAACAAGCGCACGCAACCGAGTTGGCGAAATCAAATTCATTTCGTCCGGAGATCCCTTCATACCCATGGTATCCCAGTTCGTCCCGCCGCAGACCAACAGCTCTCCGCCCTTCTCGGCGTCCTCTTCGGACTTTTTCTCCGCTCCGACAATCGACATTTCTGGTCGGAACCGGCAATATAACGGCCAGAATATCAGTAAAATAACACGAAACAGACAGAACGTTACGAGCCTAACGGCTAGTTATGGGAATCCGGTGAGGAGGGTTTTGCCCTAATTTGGGACAGACGAAGAACCCTTGGAATGAAGTAAGAGAACTAGAATATGTGAGATTTTATTTGGTTTTTTAGAATATATGTATTTATTATAAATCGCGGAGAGAGGTTTCTCTCACTATTTCCCCTTTTTTCTATTTTCCTTTTCTTTTTCTGTTTTTTTTGTGCGTTGGAGGGCGTGAGTTTTTGAATTCCCGCGTGTTGGGTCCTCTTGAAATTAGGGCAAATTTGCGGAACCCTTTTTCATTTCCCACATTTGAATTCCATGAGCAGGTCTCTTGAAAAAGTAGGAATCCTCGCCCTACTCTCCGGATTAAACTTTAAACGGATTAAACCTTAGGGTAGATACCATACTTCCATCAATGATGGCTTGACCCTCATCAATTAACATAGAAGACTCTGCAATGCTGCTTGGCTTTGACTGAATTCTCGTTCACCGGTTTTCTTGGTGAAAGTCGAATGGAAGTATTAAAGAACAATGGAAATATAGATTTCAAGTGTGAACATCCTTTGGATTGCTTAGAGTGTTTAATGGGATAACATTAACATTTTTTTGGATAAATTTGTTAATCTCGATGTATACACGTATAAGGCATGTGAACCCATTGAATGGCATTTTCTTCTTCAGGCTTTCGTGCTTTAGGCCTCAAATGAGTATTGAGTTTTTTTTTTTTTTGTCCATATCATTTACCTACATTTAATAGTATTCGTTAGTTAAAGGTTAGTAATGAGGCATAACGATTGCAAGATGTCACCCTTTGGGATTAAATCTCATAATCTCTCTCACAAGACAGGCCACACCATATCATGAGCATTGAGTTCAACTCATCTATTTTTGTATCATATTCCCTTAAGCTATGTTTGGTTGCCGAGAAAATTGATGAAAACATGGAAAAGAACAGAAAATTTTGGATTTTTAATATAATTTGTAGTTGAGTTTTGTCTAATTTTCTTTTCTTTTCCATGTTTTTACTTATTTTCTCGACAACCAAACATAGGGTTAATGTTTCTCTCTTGAATTTCAAACCAACTATTCAACTACACACAATGAGTTTGTGTAGTGTGGTATCCCCTTTTAGGACGGAGGACTCGGGTTCAAGTCTTGGCGGTTAAGAGGCTCATCATATGTACTAACCTTACTCTTAACTAATCTACATCCGACCCAAAAAAAGTAAACCAACTTGGGCCTTTCTCTCTTATTTGTATAACTTGTGTTTCAATCCGATTTGGCGCCACATTATACGTCCAGCAGTATGATTCTCTGTTTTCCTAAGTTGTCACAAACGATGTGCATCACCGTAGAATATGACTATGTTACATTGGCGCCTCATATTCAGATAGTGTCCTTGTCTGAAATGGTACTGGATCTGGTGCCCTAGCCCCCGAGGGCACCTCTTTGTCCACGCCCAGCAATACCTAGTGAGTGTTGTGCTCCCGTCCTCTTAAATTTCAACAACATTATTTTCATTCCTCTACCGATTTTATATTTTATATTGTATGCTTTGAAATAGTTTCTTTCCCCTCACCTTGATAACCGATGTAAAATTTGATTGTATTACTCTGAACTATGTGAATGGCTGTCATATAATAGTCACTTCATATTTAACGAATCAAATATTTGTTACCTTTTGTACTTTAAGGAACCATATCCTTTGTGATATTTGGTGTGTTGTTCCCAATGGTCAAGTTGTTTTATGGTCATGATCTTTTGTAAGTGGTTAAATCGGTACAAAGACGAGATCATAACATTTAAACAATGATGACCATTAGGAGTAACACACCAAATATCACAAACGATTTATTTCTGTACTTTAATAAAGATAACCGTTAACACTTTATGTTTACCATTGTCGTCGGTTGACCATGTCCATGTTGAATAATCAGAGATAGAGTTCCAAATGGGTTGTTGGTTGAGGATTCTTAAATTACACCAAAGAAGAAAGCAAATGATCATGATGGTGTTGAAAATAAATAAATTAATAAACAAATCAAATCAAATATACACACAGGAAATACATGATTTTATGTGGTAAACACAGTTGATAATGTCATGGTGGCTCCGCAAGTCTCATACCTAGTCGTATCCCAATGGAGACACTATGCTTTCTACCCGAGCAACTAGAGAGGTGTGGGAGGTGTGTGTTCCCTCAACCTGAATTTAAAAGAAGTGTCAAAGTTGGGAGATAGGGGGAAACTGCAGGGAATGGGTATAGATTCCAACCAATACGATCATGCAACAAGCTAGTGCGTCCCACACTTAGGTCAGTGGCTATAGACCATAATTTACATACATGTGAAAGTCAAAGCATGATACGAACCTGACTAGTATGTCAAAAGCCTCAAGATTGATGAAACGTTTCAAATCAAGCCTTATTTAAGATTGTAACATACCACCACACTTACATAATTAATGTCCTCACCGACTCCCAGCTTTTACTCTAGCCACATATATCTATTTATCCTTATTGGGACGACTCACGCTTTATTTTATATAATCCTTACGACAACTCTCACTTTGGCAACAAACAGTCAATTTTCTATATTTTTGGGATGATTCTTACTCTTTTCTAAATAGTCATGTTCATGAATTAAACATGAGATATAGAGGTTAGCTCTCATACCAAATATTAATAGGGTTGTAAAATGAGTGGATTCGGAGCGGATAGTGGTATATCCGACTATATTCGAGTATCCGAATCCGAATAAATATCCAGCGGATATATAGTGAGACATGATATCCTACTCCGATTAAAATATTCGAATTCAGATAGTATCTGAAATATCCAATTATTTTCTAAACAAATTTTAAAATATAAATTAATATTTAAAAAATGTAAAAGTATATAATTTTTTATTTAAAAAACATATTTATTTGGTTATATTAGTTTTATAAATTTTAAATATATTATTTATATATATTATATAATCGATCGGATACTTATCGGATCGAATATACCAGTATCCGAATTCGCATCCGATTATAAACAGATAATAAAAATACTATTTGAATTCGCTCCACTGAATACCCATTTGGATCATTATCCGACTAAATAAATCCAGATACGAATCATATATGGATAATATCCGTATCCGTTTATAGCCCTAAATGTTAGGACCTAACTAACATGCCAAAATTCTAAGGACTAATGAAATGTGTCAAATCAAACCACAAATAATGTAACATTGCATCACCTCGATTCTTTAAGGGCAGTGATTAGCCCACCACGCATGCATTTGATTGTGTAATCGAATGTCGATGTCATGTCCAAGTGTCTCTTTTAGTAGCCTTTAATTATGGTTAAGCTTAAGAATTTTATTTTATTTTATTTTCTTTCTTGTTTAACCCTAGGAGTGAATGAATAAAATGGGCGTCTTTTTTTGTAAATGTCTCTTCTTAATGGCTATATATATATATATATTTTAATGGTAATACGGTTAGGCCGCAACCCCAGTAGAGGGTTAGTATCTACTCAAGTTAGTGGGACGGGTGGAAGACTCGCACCCTGACGGGAATGGAACCCTGAACCACTTCCCTGCGGAAGTGATACACTTACCATTAGGGCTATCAAAGGGCTGGGTAGGGGTAGGGCTGGGGTCAACACTAGCCCTACCCTTCTCTATAAGAGTAAGGCCCTAGCCCAGCCTTGTCCTTAAAGGGTTAGGGTTGATTGGGCCCTAGTCTTACACTCAAGGGCTAGGGCCGAGCTAAAAGGCCCGAAGAGAGTGAGATTTTGTTCAAGAAAACCATTCAAATAGGTGATACAATCATACTAACATATTAAACTCGTAAATTTTTTTGTAATGACTTTCAAGAAAAATTGGTATATAAAGAGGTTTGGTTATGAATTTATGAATATACCTCATGTTAATATCATCAATGGGGTTATATTAGTAATTTTATAACTTAAATTAAGTATTCTTAAAGAGGGGAGGGCGGGTCGGGCCTGATAGGGTCGTGCAGGAGTCAGCCCTAACCTGGCCCTATTGAAGAAGGGCTTCTTGGTTTTGGACCCTACCCGGCCCAAGGGCTAAAGAAAGGCGGGCTTTGGCGGGTTTGGAAGGGCCAGGTACCCTTTGACTTAGGGCTTTGACTTAGGGCTTTCTTGACAGGCCTACTTACCATGGGCCAAAGCCCTGGTGTGTCTTAATGGCTATATCTCCATACCCAAAAAGCAAAAACGGAATGAGGACCGCATCTGACTACATAGTCAAATGCGGCGGTAAGTTAATCATATTACATTCCTAAATCATACGCAGGAATGGAAACCCTAAATGGCACCCTGAAAACCTATAAATTAAGGATAAAGCCTTTGCCAATGTCAAACCCTAATTCTAGATGGAGGGTGGCGTTTGAGGAGTAACCACGATTAACGGTTCTTCTCTCGGAGGTCGTATTACTTAATCGCCCTTACTCTGGCGATTAGAAATCCTTTTTTTTATCAACTGTGTTTTAATTTCCAATCGTTCTTTGTCAAACACTAGATTTTCATTTGTTTTGTTCAGTTTTTCAACAGTAAAGCTTCATATAGACATTTTTCCAAGTAATCTATTTTATTAATCTGTCAAGGAATCTATTGTAACGAGGCCAAATGATTAGTTCTCTCAACTTGAATACTCAAATAACAAATTGGGTATGGCGATTCTCAGTTGAATAGGAAGATCTGATGCCTATCTTTCTGTACTTTGGTAGTTCTATATTTCTTGTGGTATTTTTTTTTATTTGTTTTAAATTCTTACAGTGTTGTGGATGAGGAGAAATTGAAATATACAGTTATCCCTGTCTGATTTATCAGTGCTGATATTTCTCAAATCTGACACTGCATCTCTGGAAATTTTTATTGTGTGTTTGTTTTTTAATCTTGAATTGCTTGGGTCACTGAAAAAGATTGTTGGGATGTGTTATTATCGTGGGACTTTCCGATTATCAGACTACACAGATGTATGGAAAGATTACATAGAATCATTTCATACTTGGGGAGAGCCTTCTAATCAGAGAGCCTGCTTAGCATTCCCTTCTAATGATCAGCTTAAAGCTAATGATGACAGTTTGGAGACGACTGAAATGCAAGTTTTTTGTATTGCATAATGTTGAAATCCATGAACTAGGACGGTCTGAGGCTTCCTTACTACTTTCTTTCTTTTATTTATACTTGAAATAAAATGGATTTGAAATTCTACCCCATTTAACACTCTCAATGCTAATGCCTCTGGGATTTATACTTTAACTGATACAATAAGACTCTCCATGTCTTTTAATATTTATGGGTCAATTGGTTCTTTAATAGCATCATGGATGAGGGGTTGATTAAGCTGATGCATTTCTGCTAACCCATTTATAATCTGACACTTCAGAAGCTGTAGAGAACTATCTGATGTTGAGATTGACTGTGTTTTACCATTTCTTGTAATAGATTGATCTTGGTTATGTCTATCTTAATGGTACTCGTCTCCTAATTATACCCTTTTTTGTCATAGTAAAAAAGTCAATCAAAACCACCTTCTATTCCTTCTCTTATTATAATAGTAGAGATGATAGCCGTCATAGAGAAATCTTTTATAACATATACTAAAAAAATTTGTAAATATTGAATATATGCTAAAATAAATGTAATATTATATATATTAATAGTGAATTTAATAATAGTTCTTATACGATAATACTATTATATTCTTACAGTCATCAAAACTAAAAAAGTAATCCTTGTGCAATCATTAGGGTTGTATTCAAGCCGAGCTCGATTCAAAAAACCATGCTTGAAGCTTGGCTCGAGCTCGAGCTTGATGCATTAAAAAATATTATTATATGTCTTTAAATTTATATTATTTATCTAATGACTCAGTGATGAGATTGGATTAATTTTCTCACGACGGTCATCTGAGACACTTATTAGTGTCAATATTGATGCAGTGATCCAATATTTCTGATGGGTTTCTCTTTAATTTCCTATATTTCTTTTATTTCTCCAATGATGCGAGCATGATGATGATAAACTCAAATAGACCGATAGATTTAATGATTGGAAATAAAAACCTCCTACTCATTCTGAATGCTCACTCAGATTCTGTTCTTAGATCATGAAATTTGGGGACTAAGGTTTCAGGTTTTCGGCTTTTGAACGTTTTTATCTCATATAGGCTTCATTTGTTTTCTTCTTATGAATTGGCATGATGATATATATATATGTATGTATTGACTAACAAAGTGAGATCTAAAAGTCTTTGAATTCTACAAAATCAAAGTTTTTTTCACAATGAGTGCCTTATTTTACTTTAATCCAATTTGGAATTGTACATAATATTCTCATCTTATTGTTAGAATCACATCAAGTCTCCAAGTTGTTTACTTCATTTTCTCTCTGTTGTCTTATTACCAAAAAAAAAAAGCATTCTCTATTTTATTTATAAGTTTGTTGACATTTTGTTTACATGTTTTTTGAGCAAAACTGCAATTGAGTCTAAATTTAGAAGTTGCATGTTAAAATTCACATAATTGTTATGTAGATTTTTTTTTACTTCCTCCTTATTTATTTAAGTTGTTGTCCAAAAGTGTCTCCATATCTATGATGCTTTTGCAAGGATCCGGATCGCACACTGACCAGGAACATATTTCCATTCTTTCTTTTTGATAAAAAATAATCCAAACTCCGAGGAGGGTAGTTTTTGTTCCTCCCAAATCTTAGCACTAAAATGATTTTGATTTTTTCTTAATAAGACTCAATTAAGTTTTGTGTATCTGTTTCTCAGGTTCATTGCCTTTTAATCATGCTTGAGGTATGATAAGTGATTTGAGGTATCGTACTTAGTTCTTTCAAGAACAAAAGCTTGCTTGAGGTATCAAGTATTAAGTGATTTGTTTTTTATTTTTTTGTGATCATTGATTTGTATGCTACTTCAGTTTTTTACTTATTTTTTTGGTAGTACCGCAAATAGCTCATTGTTCAAGGTTGCTCATGGTTCGCCAGCCTCTCTCTCTCTCTCTCTAATACTTGAAATCCAGATTTAATGGCGACCTCTCCTGGATGAATTTTGAAGGCTTGGAGCACTTTTGGGCTGCACTGGTGCAGCTTCATGCTGGAGAGAAGGAAAAGGGATGAGATTTCAGAAATGGTACACTACAGAGTACTGTTGATTATGCTCCCTATACCCTAACTAATCATCAAAAAATTTTATTCTTTTATATCTTGTCCCACATTTCCTCAACCTTTTTTCCCCAATTTTCCCCATCTTATACTGAAATTTACCCTTTACTGAATTCAAACCTAGGAAATATGCGTGAACTGCCATCAATGCATCCCATCATTTCAGCCCTCATAAAAAATCCTTGTTCGGCAAGGATTGCAATGCCCAATCCTCCGAAGTTTTGCCACCCATATTTCTATGCTACTGAATGACTACTCTTCAATCCAGACTTATTTTCGGTCACCCTCTATGCCACTTTGATTGTTCTCAAACCAAGCAAATCTGCTATGAGAAATTGATACAACTTCTCCAAACTCTTATATTTTGTGATGGCATTGACTATGGAGTTGCTCTCTTAATTCCTGATTATATTGGATCTCATTACTTCAATAGCCATGTAGCTTTGATAGTTACTTGGTTGTGTCAATAGAATTCTTTCTCCAGCTGATACTAAAGGCTTTAAAGATCGATGCTGATCTCAAAGTGATGCCCCAATAAGTATGATAAGTTGATAACCACTTGATCGCCACATGCACACCTGACAAGACTTTGCTAGTGTAAATCCCCCGCGTGACAGTATGGTTGGTATGCACACAAGTAGTATTCACTTGTGTATTGTATCATTATTGGGTTGATATTAGTTATCATTGTTAAGTAGGTCTTACTGTATTCTAGCTTCTACTTAATAAGATTGGGAGAGTCAACCATAAAAGATTATTTCTTCCTCTTTTTTTTTTCTTCGTACTTGGTGAAGCTGTGAATCAGATGTGGTGTTCTTGAAACCATATGAATCAGATGTGGTATTTTTGAAACCGTATGAGCCATGGCTAAAGGCACATGTATCAGGCATGAAGTGTTGCAAGAAGATATTGAATTATATCTAGAACTTGTCATGACGTTTGATTAATTATTAACTAATCGAAATAGGTAATTGATTTAAAATTCTTGATAGTACCTACTATTGAGCGTTGGACCGTTGGATTGAAAATCTAAATCCAATGGGCATCAGGCATTAAGTGGTGCTATCATTCAAAGCATGTGTGGACATGGCACTGTTAAATTTTCAATCCAATGGTCCATCTCGGCAGTTTTTAATCACTTTCCATCAAAATACATGAGCACGGAATAAATTGAGACACCAAAAAAAATCCAATACCAATTAATACTCTTAGTGCTGCAATTGCACTTCTCGCATGACAATATTAGCGGTCTCTTTTTTGGGGAGACAACCTGATGAAATGTACGCACGGCCATAAGTGTATTGACAGTCTCAACAGGCATTGATTCTAGGATTATCTCCTCATTCATATGTAGGAGGTTTATATAATATGAATGAAATTTGGAAGGCATCGGAATAAAACTGTAAGCCAAAAGGAACATGAGAGATGGAACTCTAATCCAATTACAGAGGTCCGGCCAGGAAATCCTTCGATGGATGAATGTGACTCCCAAGTCCCAACCTGGATTTGGCTTCTACCATAAAATATCTACTCGACAGTCTTATTTTAAGTAGATTTCGTAACAGCAACAGAGTTCATATGGGGGTTGAACAACAAAACCAATTAGTACTACAGCAGCCTGACCAGGAAGGATTAAGCTACAGTCTGACCTTCACAATTAAAAAAAAAATAAACACCATTTGTTGCAACAAGTAGGCTGAAAGGAAAGATGATTTCATCCCTCTCATAACACGTCTTCCAAAACACCTAATTACTGTTTAATAAGAAGTTTGCACTACACATTCTGAACTATTATTAGCATAACACTCGTATTAACAATCAATATAATTTTGAAGCCGGAAACTAACAAAGACTGACACCCCTTATCCTTGTATCAATAAACAACATAATTTTGAAGTAGGAAATTAGCCAAGACTCCGAGAAAAAGAAATCCTTAATTCCTGTTTGGTTGCTGCAAAAACAGAATAAAATTCAAAAAACAAAAAACAAAAATTGTATCAACAAAACTAGGATTTTCTTTTATTTTCTGTTTTAACCTATTTTCTTGGAAAACAATTGGGTGGTAAATAGCTGATCATATTATGCATAAAAAAAAAAAACTTATCATATTGATTATGTATACACACAACTACATGGCTGTGTTCAAAGACCGGTGCTGAGTTTACAGATTTTACTGCAAGTTAGGATTGGTAAATACATTGATTCCATCATGTCAATGATAACCAAAAGAGGTGAGAAAATGCCCTTCTTCTACTTGACCCAGTACCCATCTTTGGTTGCCGTTTACCCATGTGGGAAGAGGAATAGATAATAGAAATCTTGACAACATAAAGGAGAGCTTAAAAGATTTTAGTGAATAGAGCAAACTCCAGCACCGACTTCCCTAGAACTTTGATCTCTGGATATAACCACATTCTCTTTCCATCGTACCAAAAAGATTACAGACGCCCAGCAGATACCCGTATGTTGTTTTCCTCTATAGACAATTTTCCTAATCTAAGATTGCTTGCTAGCTACTTGATAGTGATGTAGCGATTTGTCCCATGCTTGGCCCAATGATCCTTGAGATCAAGGGGAATCGACAGATCATGACCCTCTGCAGCCAGCCGACTCAGCAATTTGGTAAAGGCGCTTCCACTCATTTTCCGACCACCCATTCGTGCATGACGCTTGTTGGGCATTTGCGGTAAAGGATACATTGACAAGGTGGTGGTGCAGCAGGCGGACTGCCAACCCCCATTTCCCCATTTGTAGCACTGCTGTAGGGCTCCGGTGCATGAGCAAACTGGCACTGACATGGTTGACTCGTCGAAAGTGACCTGGTTCAAGCCCAGGTCCTGATCCTTCCACTCTGGTTTTGGCACAACAAGCTGTTTGTTCAGATCCTCGCTGCTACCACCCATATCCTGCTCACTCCTCCACTCAAGTAACTTAACAGTAGTGACCTGCTTGTTCAAATCCTCACGCCCCTTCTTACCCTTCCTCAACGGCTTTGACGCCTTCTTAGATGACATTGCCTTGGTCTCCTTTGTTCTCTTAGCCCTCTTGGGTTTCACAGCCTCGGAAGGAACCACTGATATTGGGAAGTCATCACTTGTGTTCATTTCCCTCGTATGGTACGGATATTCAGCCAAGTGGGATGGATGCCCACGCTGCGGTTGGTGCATGTGCTTTGTCCCACGTGAGATTCCACATCCTGGCTGGCATTGGGGCGCATTGCTGCCATCCATAGCATTTTCCCGGTACTCAAGTGCTGCAATAGCATTGTCTCGTTCCATTATGGCGTTATTTCGTTCAGAAATTGCAGCATCTCGCTGCAGGATTGCCATGTCTCTCTCAGAGAAGGCCGTCTTTTTTTCGGAGAAGGCCAAATTCCGTTCGTGAATAGCAGCTTCCCTCTCAGCCATGATAGCCATAATCTGCTTCATTGTCAAGCCATGGTGTTCCTTCATTTGATGTTGGGGAATCATCCACTGCAATAATAAACAGCAGGGATTATCAGCCGGAGTGGTACCTGGAAAAGAATAATGTCACACTGCACAGCCGATCACAGAATTCAGTCAAGTGCTGTCAAGTACTTCATTTGTTTCTATTACATGTCTGAATAAACATGTAAATAAAGGCAAGGAATGATATAGAATAGAGTCTCTCCTTTCTGAGAACTATAGCTGCTTGATACCTGAGAGTGAACCGCTTTGTAATGATCTGATTTATGTCTCCCATTTTCACGCTGCCCGCCATCATCCATCTTACAATCACTTTCAGCAGTTACAGCAGAGATATGTTTCAAACCACTGCTATAAGTTCAAAAGTTCAGTGGAATCAGCATCAAACAATTTCCTATGCTGGAAACTTCTGTTAAAAGGAGAAAAAACACAACAGAAACTGGTTCCTGAGGCAAGTAATTGCAAGCGAGGGAGCAGAGTTCATCTATTGATACTTAAAAATACTAACCGATGCAAAGAAGTGCCAACACATACCTCAGCAGGTAGAAGCCAAAATTAGAAACCCATCCTCGAATACAACCTTTTCTGGAGAAAGAGAAACCATTTACAAGTAAATCCCAAATCAAGCGAGGGAGCATCCTGAAGACATGAGATTTCCGGGAAAAAAAAGAAAAGAAAAGAAAAGAAAAGAAAAGAAAAAGAAATATATCCCAAACTGAATTCAAGCTTATAAATGACAAGAACATAAGAATCGAGTCCATCTATTAGAAATATCTAAGAATGTAGTGACCTGAATTTTTATTTCTCGGCATTAGTGCTAATTCTATGAATTTCTAGATAAATGTGCCTAGTTTTAATTCATTATTCATATGAAAATTTATATTTGATATTTCGAAGTTAAAACCCAAATAATTCGATTATTATTAGCCATTTTTAGGAATAAATTGCATGAAATAAAAGAAAATCAAAAAGTAGCAAAATAATAATATTTTTTTTTTTTTTCAATCGGCGACAGCCAATCGGCACACCACCGCCGATCGATGTGCAATATATGGCCGATCGATCGCCCGGCGTGATTTTTCTCGGGAAATGCGACTTTTCGACTTTTTTTACTCCCTTGGGTTCTTCCCTATAAAAACCACTCTAAACTCGTGAGTTAGAATTTCCAAAGGCTCCAAAACCTAGAAAAGAAAGAGAGAGAGAGAGAGAGAGAGAGTGGAGAATTCTAAGAGTTTTTGAGATCTAAGAGAGGGAAACCTTGGGTTTTGCAATGAGATCTAATCGGAGAGGAAGGAGAACTTGGAGATCACGTCCCAAGACCATTCGCAAGCAATTGATCGTAGGGGAGCGATCGTGGGAGTTAAGATGCTTTGCGTAATTAATAATTTAATTGATAGGATTGTTAAATGTTAGATCAAGAATGGGTGTAGATAAACTCTAAATTTTAGATCAAGATCAGGTATAGATAAACCTTTAATTTTTAGATCAAGAACGGGTGTAGATAAACCCTCAATTTTTAGATCAAGAACGGGTCAATTTTTAGATCATGTGGTTTTAAAGTTTAGATCTAAAAGATTGACTCGAAATAATTGAAAGGATATAGATAAAAGTCATGGATACTATTTTTAATCGTTTTATTGCTAAGATATAACATGTAATAGATCTTAATTGAATAAGAAAGAAGGGATAAGTGATGGTTATGGAATGTTCCATGGAGGATGGGATATATGGTTGGGTTGTGGTTGAAAGAACGGTTAAGGATTTATGAATTCATATTTTTAGACAATGTTTGATAATCTTCATAACATGAATTGAAGTTAATTTTTGTTAATTGACAAGAATTGTAACATGACATTACTTGTTCAATTATGCTTATGTACACATCTATTGTTACGTCAAGCATTAGTCACACAACATGGTATGATGATAAGTCTGTATGAGTTCATGTGTTGTGAGTCTGCATATGTACCCATGATTGGTAGGAACCCTGATATTAATGGTATGAACCTGATGGTACGGATATGAGCATGAATTTACATGCAGATGGTATGAATATGAGCATGAATTTACATGCAGCTAGTATGGATATGAGCATGAAAATTTACATGTAGATGGTACGAACTCTATAATTTATATGGACTTAGGACCCTAGTACGAACTTGGTATTACTGAATTGTCATGGATATGGATGCACGTTTTAGATATAGAAGCGTTAATTCTGTAGCACGTTCTAGATACAGTGCTCGTTTCAAGATGAAAATGAAAATATATTATGGACCTAGTATAAATGAACACGAGTCTGTATAAGCATCACAAGTCTGCATGAGACATGAGTATGAATTGTCATGGAATGGTTATATGAATTACATTATGTTTCTGCACTCTGATATTAGTAATTATGATAGGACTGAAAATGTTTATCATTTATATTGTTAATTATGTCTTGCATCCACTGAGTAATTCCAATACTCAACCAAACTTTTATTGTTTGGTAGGTTCAGGGTTTGACATCTGTGCTCCAAGATCGTGGATTGAGGAAGAATACGAAGAGGAGCCCGAAGGTGATTATCCTGAAGGGGAATGGAATTTAGATAGATGACCTTACTGATGATTCAGTAGTTATTTTAATTTGAAAAAAAATTATACTCAAACAATTTTAATGATGTTGCTTAGGTTGAATTTAGTTTTAAAATTTTATAATCACATGGGATGATCGGATTTATTTATGGTTATGATTTTCGGATGCTGAATTTCAGGGATTATAAATTGACTTCTGTTTAATGTTGAAGAAATTTTGAGACTCGTATTTTTATATGCCTTATATGCTGTTTGGATGAGTTGGATATGTAAGTAACGGTCCAAATTTTTATTTGAGGATTTTGGGGCGTTACAAAGAAGCAGGCGCTAGAGATCTGAAAGGCACCAAGAGTCAATTTACTGTAAATGCTACTCGGCTGTGCTTTTTTTGCCAAAAAGAAAGAAGCTGAAGGAGTGCAAGATCAGCAACAAAAAGTATAAAATTACCCACATTAGGCCCCAAAGTGACTAGAAAATACAGTTGGATCACCACCCGAAGTATAAGTTCATGCAACCATATGCTGCTGAGTCTCCAAAAAAAGCCAACTATGCAGATCACACACATATAACTCAAAGCTCCTTGGTGTTTCTGAGCAGGAAATACACATCCACTGAGCAAATCATACTCCAATCATGTGTGACAGTTGTAGCAACATAGTACCCTATGTTGGAGACACAACAGTTGATGAATCCATCTAATGAGAAGCCATTATGACCCACTACAAAAGCGCTCCCAAGAAACTGGCAGTCTAAGATTTTAAGTAGAGTCACCCAGTTAGAGTTCAAATATGAACAAACCAGCTCTAGAAACTGATTCAGTTGTAATTCTGAAATTGGACCATCTTGAATATGAAATGTTCACTGCGTTAGGATGCAGCTTAAGTTACCTCAGATGGAATATAAATCCGAAAGGCACAATGAGTCCATAGAAATCAAAGCAAACTTGAAAAACAAATATTAGTACCCACATGAAGCAAAGTTTACTCAGGAAATGCAATATGAACATGATTGACACCAAAATAGGAAAAAACTTGAGTACGCAGAGTCAGGAAATATTCCCTAAATTCCTTTTGAGAATGACCACAATGACGATTTTTTTAATAAAGAAAATTCAGTTTAATAGCCCAATCATGCTGCACCAGCACCATTTTACAAGCTCAGGCTTCTGGACATTAATTTACCTCTTCAATGCCATCTAAGATCCTTGAATAGTCTAAACCAAACCAGTGTAATTCATGATAGCGAAATAATAGCACAAACTAAACAGCAAGGTACAGTCTCTCAACCCACAGGGAGATTGCTTTTCTCAACTTCCCAGCAGCAGAGAAATTAGAATCTCTCCATGAATCATCCCTAACAATCAACAAGAATATTCTCATATGATCAACAATTCACTATAGAACAACCACCCCTTTTGGAGAGACATCAAATCCAATATTTACTCTTCATTTCAAGAATTCCTCTCTTTGAACTATATCCATGCAAACAGTTTACTTCTACCCAGTGTAGTCAAGGCGTCTAGGTGATGCCTAGGCGATTAGCCCCGGCTAGGCGAGGCGTTGCCTAGGCGACGCCTAGGCGTGGCCTAGGCGATAAATTTAATATAAATATATATATAATTATATATATATCATGTATATATATAACATCCAAAAGACCAAAACTCCACACCCACATTCCACAAAAACATAAAATAAAAAGTCTATTACAATCATTCATCACATAACCAAAGACATGTTAACATAGTGGAGTATTAAACACTTCAAAATCTAGGCAAAATACCCAAATTCGTGTCATTGTCCATGTATAATATTAGGCAGAGTCCCTTACGATTGCCCCGGGGGGTGGCAGGGGGGGCAGCGCCCCCCTACAATGCACGAAGTGCGTCCGCAATCTGGGCCTAATAGGCCCAGATTGCGTCGAAAATGATATTTTTAGTGAAAAAAACGATTTAGAATCTTATTACTACTTCATTACATGTTTTTATATTATTTATTTATTTATTAGGAAATTTTGGATATTTTAAAAGCAAAAAAAAAAAAAAAAAAAAAAATTTTTTTACTAGGATCGCCCGCCTAGAGGGGCGCCTAGGCGACGCAGGCCCAAAATCGCCTAGGCGACCGCCTAGGCGTTGCCTTGACTACACTGCTTCTAACCCATCGAAGCCCTGTTGTCTCACCAGTATTACCTATCCAGGTATTGTAGGGGTAAGGTAGCTTTAAAGGAGGTAATTTTCCCTATTAATTTTTCCCATATAGGGCTTAGGTTTATATGGAAATCTTAGCACATTAAATTCCTTTCACACCTCCTGGATCTTCCCTAAACTGTGGTGACCATGTCTATTGTGGGGGCAACAAGTCAACAACAGCAAGGGGCTAGGAAGCACGGATACAGATACGGGATACGGGTACGACGATACGACAGAACCTAAAAAATAGGATACGGGTACGGCCAGGATACGTCTGTAATTTTTTTTTAAATATAATAATACTGTATTTTGTATTATAATTATAAAATAACCATTGGTTCAGTTCTGTTTATGTATAAAAAAGACCATGTCCATGCAAAAGCAAAAGCAAAAGCAAAAGAAATAGGGTCATCTCATCATCCACTAAGCAAAAAAGAAAGTCATCCTATCATCCACTAAGCAAAATATAAAGAAGACCATGCCCATGCAAAAACAAAAGAGATAGGGTCACACCCCCGGGTCTCCAAAAAAAAAAAAAGTCATGTCCCTATCCCGGCTGTATCCATGCCGTATCCGAAATAAAAAAACTGTTTTAAATTAACCGGATACATTTAAACCGTATCCCGCCATATCAGATGCGTATCTGTATCCGATACAGGTACGAGGACCTATTTGAAGTATCTGTGCTTTCTAGGCAAGGGGTGCCAAAACCTAAATTGGGTAGGCCAACATTTCGCCTCTGTTAGCAGCAAGGCAAATCCTTGTTGCCTTAAATATAATAACCAAGGGGGACAACTTAACCCCCCTTGGCAGAAGCAGCAAGGGACGAACCCTTGCTTCCAAAATCCGAGTTTGATAAAGGGCCACCACTTGGCCCTGGAAGCAACAGCAATAGCAACAAGGGGTCAACCCTTGCTATATTGAGTAAATTCCAGCATCAAGGAATTGATCCTTGCTGCCCAAGATAGACCAATCAGAAGCCACCAACTGGCCTTTTTGGTTTTATCCAAACCCTTAAGGGTCTAAAAAAGAGACCCTAAATTTGGACGATTCTATTGGGATCCTCATCCCATGGCCACATGGCACAATTACAGTGGGTATAATACCCAGTTACCCACTACTCTATTAACTAAAGAGGAGTGCTAGCCCTACTCTTAGTCAACCTCTACTCTCACCCTCTGGGCCTCTACCAACCACTTGTCCATTTTGCAATGACTAAAGCACTCTCTCACCCAAAAAAGTGGAGAGGTGGTTGGTAGAGGGCGAGAGTATGGGTTGACTGAGAGTAGGGCTAGCATTCCTCTTAACTAAAAGGAGAGATTTCAGAGAGTGGACCAACTGTCTCCTCTCCACCCATGTTTACTTTAGATGGAGAGGGGAGTAACGCCTCACTAAGGACAGATGTCCTCTCCAAAGAGAGGACCCAGCTGTGAGGGCAGTTATCAAACTACCCTCCCTCCTTTCTTCCCTCTAAGCATAAGAGGGGAGTTACCCCCCACATAGCACAAGTAGGGGCATTTACAACCAACACCCTACAAACATTTGACAGAGAATCCAAGTGCAAAACAGCTTCCAAGCACGAGACTCAAAAGCCAAGGAGATCAAAAAAACAAGAGATGGAAAGTACAAGGTACGCCATATAAGGCACCCACCTTCTCTCTTCTTCTCCTTTTTTTTTAAAAAAAAGACCTCCTTGAGGCACTCATTTAAGCCTGAAAATGGGGCATCTCGAATTTCAATAAAGCTCCTCTCTCTCTCTTAACCACAGATAGCTCTCAAATGAACATAATTAACAGTCTAGAATCATCTAGGTCAGAAGGGACCTCCCCCCACATCAAACAATAAACTCTGGTTGATGGAGGGCATTTGGCACCAAGCTTCGAGAGCTTATTCCCTTTAAGACGCTTAAAATTTGGTCGTACACCAATCTCTCTCTCTCTCTCTCTCTCTCTCTCTCTCCAGCTTGACATCCATCTTTAATCCACCATGGTATTTCACTACCATGGATAAGATGATAAGTATCACGAACTTAGTAGATAAACTACCTGATCGACTTAAAGTCCCCCAAGTTTCTTTTGGTAGGCAAACCGTTTGGTCTTGCAACCCGGTAAGCATTCTTTTAACAAGATTAGTAAGTAGAACTTGCAATCAGGAATTTAAAGTAGACCTATCACTCAACAATGTAGATCCATACCAGCTCGGGGCAAGTAGGCATTTAAAACCAAAAAAGAATATTCTTAAGTAGCTAACCATGGTAATGGTTAGATCACATTACCCTAGGAGAGTGCAACAACCTTTCAATGGATTTCTTAGATAATGATGCTTTTGCATCCGACATCAATGTCCCAATACTCTTAACCACTTAAAAAGAGAATCCCATTTCCTTCCTTTTTTTTTGGTGATCCATGGTGAGTCAAGTACATGAACAAATGTAGGTAAGTACAGACTACAGAGTATAAGAATAATACAACAAAGAAGAAAAACAGTCACCTACAGAAAGGAGGGAACAAAAAGGCGTACAAAGGTATAAGATAGCGAGGACTCAAAGTCTCAAACACCACAACTATTAGAGATCTGAAATAACAAGTAGACAGTAGACTCTCCCTAGTGACACCATCCCTAACCATGAAATCTGCCTCCACATTCGCCGATCTTGGAACACATGAATAAGAACCTCAACCAGGATGAGAGATCACAAATCTCCCTAATAACATGAGCCTTTCTCCATGGACCCACTGCCACCCTGTTTGCCCATGCTATAGCATTCCTCGAGTCCCCTTCGATAATTCAAGATTAGAAAATGAAAGGAAGTGATAGAAGAAGGTCCTGCAGCAGTACTTGAATCATGAAAAATTTGAGGTGGCTACTCCAATAGGCCTAGCATATCTTAGCATGGCATTCCCTTACTACCTCTTATGATTCCATAAGTCACCGTAATTGTGGTGGGGGAATTAGAGAGCTCTGGGAAGGACTAAATTTCCAACTGGACCAAAGTTCCAAGACAGGTGTGCCCTGTAAAAGGAGCTGAACTATTGCAGGAGTGCCACTCCTGCTTAAAAAAAAAGCATCCATATGAAAATTCATCACTTAAGAACTAATAGAGTCGACCCTATTCCCCATCCTTTAGTTTTCTTTCCTCCTGATTTTTGAACAATGAAGATCAAAGTATCAGAAGAACACCCATACATATGTACTGATTAAAAGCCCTGGACTTAGTGTTGGGTAAACATATTCAGAATCAAGTGTATTTGTGACCGCCAAGTTCTAAAAGATGTAATTCTAATCAATGCTACATCAAGTTGACTATTATTGGGACCAGCAAGCACAGCATATTTGATCAGCATCTCAAATATGTAGAACAAGCTAAAAAGTCCCATTCACTCCAATAGAGAACCGAGGAAGTAATTAGCAGTCACATTGCTTGCCGGAAATTCTATTTATGGTACGAACAACAAGCGGCAGATGGAAAAGATTATGTTTTAGGGGCCTGACTCTCAATCCCATCCTATTCAACAAAAGGATGAATACCTTACAATTCAGGACTGGAAACCCGCGGCCCGAAATCTCTTTCTTGTTTCTGGAAACATGGAAAGGCTGCACTTACTTTTCCCTAGCAGACTAGCAGTATCTCATTAACGAAGCCTACTTTGACATACTATCATGATCTCTCAATTACTCATAAACAAAACTACGGCTTCGGTTGCTACAGAGCTTGATTCAGGTCAACATACTTTTCAGCAGCATCATATACATCTCAAAGAATTAGATACATGTTTTTAAATCCATCACTTGTTGCAAAATGGAGGTGATGGATATCTCAAAACCCACCAATGCAGTTTGTTATGAACTTCTAAGCGAGAAGCATGAAAAAACAGAAAGTCACAGGAGCCTCCGCCATGTGGAATTATCGGAAGCATAGCATTTTTCAAGAGCTTAACAGTGACAGTGACCCAGAGCTAGAGTTTTTAGGACATATTACATCACTTATAGTAAGAGCTGAAATTCTATACAAAAAAATCAACATCGAATTTCCTACTGTTTGGTTATTTCAAAATAGAACCAATTCTAGTCATGGGATTAATTCTAGTCAAAGATAAGAAAATAAAATAAATAAAAATAAAAGAAGAATTTGTTCAAATCATGGGACAAAACAATACTAGAAGTCTAGAACATATAACTTGAGCTGAATATAAAGAATTATGTTAAATTCCTGAAAAATTCGATGAGTATTTCCCTCCTCAGTCCCAGAATCAGATCTAAGCAAATGAAAGCGAATAAAGCCCAATCGAAAACCTAAATATCAATGTCCGAATCGTTGAAGCTAGGGTTTTATCCACTATAAGCTAAATTAAACAAAAATTTACCATGGTGGAGACACACAAGCTGTGATATATATGTTCAATCGCAGTTCTAGCAACAAAATTAAGAAATCAACGTGAGAGTGGAATAGAGACGATAATCAAAGGGAGAGAGAAGGAAAACGCCATTAAAGAGTAGCAGAGAAATCGAAGCTTACTAGAGAATCTGAGTGGACCATGGAAGAACTTCAGAGACTAATTGAAATCCATCGCCTGAAATATCTTTGAATAAACAGTTGGAACAGTTAGAGAGGCGAACTGAATTTATTTTTTTGCTTAAATTTTCCTCTCTTTTCTGTTCTTTATTTTCCAGTCTTACGTATACGTTTTTTAGTCTTACGTATACTGGTATACATGTTCTCCTGGTTTTCGTCTAACAACTTACCTTACCCCTTGTTTGGTTGCGGAGAAAAACAGGTGAAAGCAAAGAAATGAAAACAAAATTTTGGGGCCCTACCAGGCTCTCGCAGGTCAGGGCCTATGCCTTTCCGGGCCTAGCCCTCACCTACAAGGGCCTAGTGTCACAGTCAACTTTTTATTTTTGCGGAACAACCATGCAGCACCTCGATCATTCCATGATCTCGGCTAGCCTTACACCATCTATTCATCGAACCGTCTCAACGTCTCGTGCTACGATGCTACAACCCACTGTCGGGTCTCTTCCGCTAAGCTACACGCAGCTGACTTACGCGTTACTTCATTGTGTCGTGCCCGACACTCGTCCAAAACATAAGGTTCCCGTGTCACCGAGATCCCGTCTGGCGCATCTTGCATGATGCTAAGGTTCTCCGATCAAGCCGAACATCCAACACAGCCTGATACTCTCGAACACGACTATCGGTCAACCCCACGCATCGCGGATAGCTTAGGAACATCACTACCTCGTTCACCGAGCATTGGGGGCATGATGCCTACATCGCGATCCTCCATTCATGACCGAGTATCTCAACCATACTTCACATCACTCCTAAACGACCATGATGCATAACGCACGCTTAAGGCCAAACTAGGTTGAAACCTTTTGCTGGGGGCTCCGCGTAATGCTGGGAAGTCCATCTCCTTTGCACCGTCCTTGGATGCTCTAACAATCATCCAAGGAGACTCCAAGATCCCTTTTATGATCCTAGAGCCCGCCCCCAACTCCTTTGGGTTGCTCATTAAGTGGCGCCAGATGTGTCATAAGAGAAGGTAGATCTACGGCATTCTCCTCAAGGTGGATGCTAAACCTTTACCATATTTCTAGAAGGAAACATCCTATGTGCTGGTGGAGTCATATTTGCCTTTTTCGGAGCAATACATTGAATCTCCACAAACCGTCTGTACCATTGAACTCGTATCAAATTTCTATTCAAATGAAAGTACTATCGGTCTTACTTCCAACATGTCATGTGAGCCCCACAACACTCGCCTACATGTGTCCAATCAAACGCTAAGCTCAAGCTACACCTCACAAATCTTCATGTGCATTTCACCCAAACTACAGTATCTCGTACACAATATCAAGACACCTTGTTGTCCCTTCATTACAATACCCAACACCAAAGCACCAACCTTGCACCACGTTACGTTATCGCTTGCATAGTGCATCGCCTATCTCCTAAGCACGACATTGGCATAGCTTGACCATGTTTGGGCCATCCTGGACCATTATCACGGTTATGACACTACTTAACCACTTTGACTGTGACACTAGGGCTAGGCCCTAACCCTCAAAGGGCTGAATTGGCTAGGCTCAATACCCTTAAGGGTCAGGACAGGCCAAATCCTAAAAGACAAATTATATACCAACTTGAAATTAACCTACCTTTATCTAGTCTTGGGAAAGGATGCAACACAAAGAGCATCACGACGGAGTTGCTATTATTATTGTTACTGTTGTTGTTGTTATTTTACTTAGTGACAAAGTAGAATATTTATTTCAAAGTTCAAAATAGTATAATGTATTAACTATTCTTTTATAATAAAATGTATATAATATATTATATCTTTTTGTTATGTGTTTTAACTATATGTCTTTTCTTTTCATATATTCAATTATGAGACCGTATTAACGTAAGACATATGTATATATCTAAATTTATTATAGTACTAACATATTGATAGTTTGACACAATACTAAGACAAGGCATAATAGTAAAGTTTTATTATGTAAAGTATATATAACTAATATATGTATAATATATATTAGGGTATTGCCAATGTTCACTCTTTATAAACTTACTAACCATCACCAAGACATTAATTACCCCTGCATACTATATATGTATATTATAGTGTAATAGAGTATGTGGAGGGGTTGCCGGGTAAGGCCCTAGCCCGACCCTCAAGTTAGAGGGGTTTAAAAACTTCGGCCCTACTCGGCCCATGGGAGTAGGGCTGTCAAAGGGCCGGGTAGGGGAAGGGCTGGGGTCAGCCCTAGCCCTATCCTTCCCTATAAGAGTAGGGCCCTAGCCCTAGCCCTGCCCTCGAGGGCCAGGGCTTGGTTGGGCTAGGCCAAAGGGTTGGAAGAAGGATCGGGATTTTATTTTATTTCCCATGGACGCTTGACTAATTGTTACATGAAATTAGCTTCAGTCTTGAATTTCATAGATTGGGTATGTTATTCCAAAATTGCTAAACTACGGTTATTACTACCGACGTATAAACATATTCACATTCTGGGCTTCTCTAAACACGCTGCGAATAATGCCTAGCCAAGAGATAGAGAACTACACTAATTAAAATAGCTAATAAATTTTTTTTTAAAAAAAACTAGAAATACCAAAATAATCAATACTAGAAGGATAAGAGAAAATAAATAACTTTCTTTCTAACTGAAACTTTGATTTCCCACATTATTTGGTTGTGTAACTTAAGCATATTAAATCAAATTTTCAGACGAAATACAAGCAAGAGCTTGAGCTTAATATCAAGAGTTAAGGTGTCAAGATTATGGTTAGTGTTAGGGTTGGTTTTATAGAGATGGGTGTTCGAAATTACTAATATAACCCAACTATTAAACCCTTTGATGGGGTTACATTAGTATTATCAATAATATAATATATGTAATATATAAAACTTATCCTAGACTATATATTGTAATTTCAGTGTAGTGTAATGGGAGTAGGGTCAGGCTTATAAAGGCCGGGAAGGGGGCAGCCCTAGCCTGGCCCAACAGATGAAGGGTTTGGGGATTTTGGGCCCTACCCGGCCCAAGGGTCGGGGAAGGGCAGGGCTTTGGCAGGCTTGGGTGGGCAGGGTACCCTTCGACAAGGGCTATTTTGACACCCTTATATGGGAGGATCGGTGAAGGCCCCCTCAATGGAGGGTCAGTTTGCCACCCCTAGGCTACCCCTAAAGTATTTGTCATTTTTTCAAGAATGTGATATCTAAGGTAAGGGTGTAACCGAGCCGAGTAGTATGGTGTTGAGGCTCAACTTATGGAATAACAAGTATGCTCAAGCTCAACATGACTCGAGCTTTACTATTCTTGTTCAAGCTCGGCTCCTAAACAAAATTATTAGCTGGAGCTTGGCTTAGCTCGACTTGTTTACTTAGATGAAGCTTGTTAAAACATAAACTCGTGCTTGAGCATGAGTTTGTTCATTGCGTTTGTTACCTTTTGTATTTCTTTAGACCAAACATCTAGATTCGTTTATTTAAGATCAACAAACCATATCAAAACACCTACCCATTGGTGCAAGTGACAGTGTGTGTATTCTCCTTTAGGGTGGTCTGAGATTTATTCCCACAAATTGGTGTGATGGTTGTGGTCTGGGATTTATATATAACACTATAATATTAAACAAGCCGAGTATATGCATGTTCGAGGTCGGTTCGTTTATTAGATAAACAAACTCAAACGAGCTCTTTACGAACCGAGCTTGAAATATGTATAGACCCGAAATTAATTTCAAGCTATTACCTTGTATAATAGGGGTATAATGGTCAATAATACGTCCTTATGTGTGTTTAATGATAATTAAATGATATAGGATGTTTAAGAGGTTTAAACAAATGAAAAAGTGGGAAAAACAGAACCTCTGATTGATCGGAAGTCACCCCCGATCGATCGGAACACGATTTTTCAGGATTTTTAAAATGTGCGATTTTAGGGTTTTAAACCTCCTTCACTATAAATAGTACTTCTAACTTGAGGGCTTTTTGAGTTTGAAGGTTCTAAACCTAATTTTGGAGAGAAAGAGGAGAAAACTTAGGGTTCTAAGTGAGATTTTGCTAGGGGAAGAAAGATTTGGCTTCAAGAAGAGGGATTGAGCTTGAAGATTTCTTTAAGGAGAGTTCTTAAGCTTTTGGGTTGAATGCAAAAACTCTAGTAAGGTAAATATGGACTCCTCACTATCAATATCATGAATCATTTATATTTATATTTGTTTTACAACTAAGATTCTATGCTAGAATAAGGTTAAGCATGATTCATGGTAGAAATGCTTCTCTATTTATGTTTTATTCATGAGTGTGATATATTGAAGTGAAAGTGTTTGATTAAATACGGAGGAATGGAATAGTTTGAAGTTTTATGATGGAAATAAGAGGATGAGATGTATGTTTGAGTTTGAAATGGTGGATGAGTTGTATTGTGGAGCTTTGGATGAATAGATTTGGGGTTTTTATGTGGAATGATTGTTGTGTATGCAAATGAATGAATCTAGGGTTAGGAATGTCATGTGTGTGTGAATGTAAATGATAGGTGATGTTTGACTTGAATATTATAGATGACCATTATGCAATTACGTCTTCACATGCTAAACTATGCGATTATGTCTGCACATGCTAAATTATGTGATTATGCCTTTACACGTTAAATGATGCCAACAAGATTCCACATGTTAAATTATGTAAATGTAATCTTATATGCTATTATGATTTACATGCTAAGTTACACAAAAATAAGAATGAGATTGAATGATGAATGATGTAAGAAGGTGAAATTGCATGTAGTGATCCATTTTCGGGTAAATAAATCTTGGGATTCAAATCTTGTGAGCCTTAGTTTTCTATTATGATGGAATGAGATGCATGATGGATCACCGAAGGTACCGATATTGGTAATCTAAAGTATAATTTAGCCGGCAAGTGTATCACCATTTCACTCACTATTATGATAAATGTACAAGTATGATACGAGCACGAACACGAGTAACCAGAAGTAAGCAAAGCGTATGTGAGATTGCATGATGAGTTTTGCACTTGACCGGAACCAACAAGTCTAAGATCAAGGCATGCGTGTCATGTTAAAGAATCATAAGTGAATCCGGGAGCACCAGAGAAAGTGCCAATGATTGGTATACGGTATGTAAAGTATAGTAATCTCATTCACCTATATAGTGAAGAGTTATTTTAAGTTGATATTAGTAATTATGCATGCAATGATGCTCACATGTAAATACAAAAGAATGATGACTCATGAAAGACAAGAAAACAAAGTAAAATAAGAAAATAAAATAATAAGATAAGATAAAAAAGAAGAATGATGAAACCATTATGATGCTTCCACACTCTGAGTTATGTACATTTTTATATTGTCCAAATACTACGATGAACTTGCTCATGTGAATAATGTTATGAAATGCTATTATGAACATGTTCATACTAATGATTGTGCATCTATGATGATTTTTCTATGTTGAATTTCGGATATTGCTAGTTAGGATTTCATATTCATTGAGTTGTTTGTTGCTCAGCTGATATGTTTTTATGTCGGCAGGTGTAGGTTTTGAGGTAGAGGAGCCTTGGGTAGAAGATGATTACAGAGTGGAAGAACAAGGTGATGCTATAGAAGAGAGAGCGAGGGACTGAGATCGCTTTTCCTATTGTTAGACTTTAGTCTTGAAATTAAAAGTTGTAATAGATACTTAGTTTGATACATGATTATATTTTGGTGACATACAGGTTTACTTGATGATTTTGGAATCATGAGGAATGATTCGGTTATTACAGACTCAACTATTAGTTACACTTGTTATAGCTAGAAGATATTTGTTTTACTTATATAATGTGGAGAAATTTTTAGGTTCACTTTTAGTATTGTCTTGCATGCTTATAGGTTAGATCAGGTTCCTAAAGTCCCATTTTAGGCTAGATGGGATTTTGGGGTCGTTACAAACTGTTTGCATGCAACTAGATTCATTTATTAGCTCTAGTTTAAGGCCCAATGGTGTTTAAGATTAGCAAAATCCTATCCAAAATATTTATCAGAATATACCTTTTGCATTGCTATTTCTCTCTACGAGAATACACTTTTTTTTTTTGTAGGCACTAAAATTGTGTGTTATGAATCTTCTTTGTATGATTTCAATCCACTTTTTAAAAATATATTACCTCGAATTTTAGGTAGTGTTTTCTGCTAAGAAAAGGTAGTGAGAAAGTGAAAGTGGTTTATCAAAAAAAAAAAAAAGAAGTGAAAGAGCCTTTCAGAGTTTTTATCTGCACCAATTCACTTATTCTCACTGGTACTGTCATTGATCGTCCAGACCATATCTGTCAACACTTCTATATGATACTATATTTTCTAGTAATTCTATTCGTTCATCTCAATATCCTCACATTTATGAACAATAATCCCTCCTAAATAGAGGTCTGTTTTATTTATAAGCCTAATTATTGGAGATGTATTGTCCTTGGTATTGATGAGCAGGTGCTGTGTAGTGGAGTGATAAGCTTGTAGTTGAGCAATTCAAGTAATTTTATCTTTTTTCTTTTTTTGGTAATCAGCTATATCATTTATGAGCAATGATAGGCGTACGGGATATGGATTTGTAAACCAAGGCTGGACCTCATTGGTCCAAACCCCCCCTCTTAAATAGTCACCAACTTAGGTTTACAAATCTCGGGATATGGATTTGTAAACCAAGGCTGGACCTCATTGGTCCAAGCTCCCCTCTTAAATACTCACCAACTTAGGTTTACAAATCCATATCCTAGGTACGTTAACTATTTTCCATCATTTATCTATCTATGTCAGGGTCAGGGGGTTAGGTGGGTTAGAACTCAAGGGTGGGCACTCAACGACCACACCAAGACTTGAACACTAGTCATTCCTCCCCAAAGTGAGATATACTACCACTAGGACAAACCCAGGCATGTGTGTACATGTAGTAATCAGTGAATGAAACTATGGTGTTTGCCCTTCATCAGACATGGAATTTCTCTTTTTTGCCTCTACCATTTTCTGCAAATTGCTTCACCTGGAAATCCCATTGCTTCCTTTCTCATGGTAGGATGGTGGTTTTTTTTTAATCCCTATGTAAGGTGTTCAAGTTCCACTTCCTCAAGTGAAGGTATTGTAGTTGATAGGCTAGGCCCACCATGTTTAGCCCGCTTTTAAGTTGAGCATTCAGCTCTCTAACCTACTAATCGTTGCTAACCAATGCTAACTAGGGGTTTTTTTTTGGAACCGTATTCGACTACCAAAAAAAATGATGGTAATGAAGTCATCCATAGGGCATGAAAATTGTTTGGATGGACTCTCTACAATTTTCTGTAAGCGGGCCTACCTTAACTAATGAAATATAAACACTTGTCCCTAATATTTGGGCCTCAGATTCTCTTTGGCGAAGCTAAAAAGGGTGGTCTCGGGCTGCCGCAATATGTGCGACATGTGGTCAGAGAAGTCATTTCATTGTCCCATGTTTTTTACTTCTCCACAAATTGAGGAGAGATATCAAGTGGGGAGAAGTCAAAATCATGGGGAGAAATGAAATGACTTCTCCCTTCTTCACGTCACATGTCACATAATGTGTTGTAGCCCGAGACCACTTTTCTGGCTTCCCCAGAGACAATCCCGAGCCTAATATTAGCTATTTCCCAGGTCTTTTCATAAAAGCTATAGTTAAGTTAGAATTAACCCTTATTAAGGTTAATGCTTTCTTAATTTGGACTAGGTGTAATTTGTTTATTGGTTATATGTGGGCTACTCAGACAATCCAGAGGATCCCTCAGAGGCTTTTAGCTCTCTTCCATAGGCCATAGCCCATAGGCATGCTGCCTGTAACGACCAACAAGGCAACAAAGGCTTGCTAAGGGGTCAATGGGCCTGTCATTTCATTGCGTACATGGTTCAACTCTCCAAGCCAAGATCATTATATCTAGCAGCTCACACCTGCTTGACAAGTTCATCTCTGCTAAATCAATGCCTTTCTTAGCTGAACTTGGCAGCATCCCATTTCATCTTGACTGGGTCAACCCGCTTCCAGATTTCCATTCATCTAAAGGCCCGAGACTGTTTGGTACTTGATCCAGCTTCGGCTGAATCAATCCCCTTTTCAGCCCATAGCAGCAGTCCATTTTATCTTGTACTGGGTTTCAATGCGAACAAGGTTAGCGGAGCAAGTGAGTTTTAAAAGGTCCTAAGGATTAAGGGGAAGCCCGTTTAAAAAACTGAGGCTTGAAATTAAGGCAAAGTTCTCATCATATAATCCCAAGCTTGGGCCGACATGCGGCAGCATTGAGATGCCCAACAGGATTGCCTAACCTAGTAACACGAGTGAAACTTGACAGTAATGCCCTTAATAGCCCGAGGCTACAAATGATCAATAATTGCCATATATGTCAAACATTAGTGTCATTAGGTGCCACGTTGGATTATAACAAATGGTAATGTAAGAAAGCAATTAGGGAAAGTCAAGAAAAGCTGTCACAAATAATATTATTTTATAATCACTTCTTACGTTCCCGTTGTTATAATCCGAGGTGACGCCTAATGACACAAAAGTTTGACATGGATGGCAACTATCGGCCTTTTGAAGCCTCAGGCTATTAAGGGCATTGCTGCCAAGTTTCACTCCAATAAAATCCCTACCAAAGTCTGTGTCATGTATGAAAGTAGATTGCATGTGCCCGGACCACAACATGCTAGGTCTTGAGAATTGAGCCTTCAGGGAAATGAGTATAAAAACAAAGAAAAAAAATAATAAAACAATAAATAATCAACACATCAATTTATGTGGTTCACCTAATCTGGGTTAGGTCTCCGAAGATTCACATTGATTCACTATTGCTGAAACGAAATGAATGAACCTTAAAACCGAGATTAATAACCCTCATAGTTTTCTACAATAAAATTTTGTATCTCTATTCTCTTTGAAATATTTCATTAACCCTGATACAAGTCATAGCAAGACTTTTTATATGAATTTGTACTAAACAAGGAGAAAAAAAATACTTGGACATGTACAAAAGGTACATACGAGATGACCTTCGAACTTGGTCCTCAAACCAATCACCAATCACGAGGTACCCACTCTCCAGGTTATGTTGGTACGTGTCACACTGGTCATAGGGCACACGAAATCTGTGTGCCAACTTGCACAACTGATCTGGACTCCCCCCCTAATGTCTACCACATATTTGCATTGCACCAATGAGCCAACATAAGTTGCAGAATAGTAGGTCTGGACATGACTGCCTTAGCCAAGAATAAAGGCTGATTGAGCAAGGGTCAGAACAAAATCTACTTTGTTTTACATAGGTGTCCAGCGTGGATCCTATACTAAGGTCAAAGAAAAGACCCTCTTGTTATTGATGAGTAGGTGTACTTTACAAGGTCTTGACTACCCCCCTTATTGGAGGAACCCACAAGACCGGCCCACCCTGGATAATGCTAGGGCAGCATCAAGAAGCCTGTGGAGTTGTGTAGACACTTTGATCTCGACCTAGTTCCTATTTGTGTGCATCCCTATTCATGGACTAACACCATGTTTATGGGGGCGTTTGGATTTGATTTTATTAGCTAAAATTAATTGTGATACGAAGTGATTATGCAGAAATTAATTGTCAAATAATCACTTTTACAAGTAATAGTTTTCTTGGAATATGAAGTTGAGATTATTTGTAAAAGTGATTATTAGAAAATTAATTTATACACCATCAATTCTTATCACAATTGATTTTGGCTAATAAAATCCGATCCAAATGCCACCTTAGAGAATGCACTAAATTGTAATGCCGTGGATTAATTGATGTGATGGCTAAACTATATTAGAAAATATTTTGAGAAAGTGTGCTAATTTCTATTAGTAGTGCTAATTACATGAATCTTTGCGGGTGCTTGGGTTTCTTTTAGAGATGGTAATTAGAGAGAGAGAGAGAGAGCTTAGGTTGGTATTCTATCCCATCTCGCATGTAAAGCTCAAAGAAGGTTGCATTTTGGTGTGCCATCATGGGAATCATTGTTCTCCCTAAAGAGAGTTTGGTTTGGTCAACCATTGTGCTCAATTGCTCAGCATGCCCATTTCTTGTCCACACCTTCAAAGCCCCTTATCTCTCTCTCCCCTTCCTTTATTCACTTTAAAAGCTTGAAAGTAGTCATTGTGGACCCTTTTGGCTGCTACAAAAGCCTAATTGTATACCGACAATGTAAGTAGAGAAATGCTAACCCTAACTGTAGACTTCCAAATTCTCATTGTGGATATGGCTTTTCTCCATTATTTTGAGAATGGGTATAAATCAGAATTTCCTCATTTGAAATTTTTATTTTCTCAACAGAAGGAGTAGCAATGCAGGACACCAGCCTAGAATTAAGACTCTGGACAAAATTTGAATACTGTGCCTGGGGTAGCACTTCTCAAGTAAGAAATAACAAACAAATATGAAAAGGGGGAGGATGCAATAAGAGGGGAGTGGACTACCACTCCCCCAAACAAATCACTTGATTTTTTAAAAAGTAAATGGGACTTGGGAGGTATTATATTCTATCAAATTATTAGTATATATATTATGTTATAATGTATTATCACTCCTTATCACGAAATAAAATAAGGGTCAACTCTCTCTCTATCTAGATATATCATTGTCTTCCATTTAAAGAATCAAATGTTTGATTAATGGAGGCGTGCCCTAGTTTTCTGAAAGAAATGGGCCCAATCCCCAAATTTTGAGATTTAGGGTCCACACATGTCCCCTTTGATTGCATCCTAACATTGGTTAAAATAATAGAAGAATCTCAGTTTTAGTAGACCCAAACGATGGTCCATTATCCTTGTAAACGAACACGTGACAATCCACGTGGATATGAGACCACCATTTGGTATTAGGGATGACAATCTGGCCGGGCTGGGGTTAGCCCAAGCTCAGCCCAAAGTTCAAAACCTTAGCCCAAGCTCAGTCCAGCCCAATCTTAGCCCGAGTACCCTAGCCCAAGCTCGGCTCACAAATAGTATCGGACTTCAAGTCGAGTTCAGACTGGCCCAAAGTAAGCAGAGTGTGGGCCGAGTTCGAGTTCAATTCCGGCTGGCCCAAATTAAGTAGCTTGTAGCTGATTTCGGGCTGAGTTCTTCCGTAGTTACTTGTTAACTTTCCCTTAAACACCTTCATACAATTAATAAGAACTTAATAATTAGTAAATAAATTTAGAGTTTAGTAAAATTAGGCAATCATTGTTCTTGGTACCTAATTCTTTTAACTAGTAATCAATTTTAGGAAGTGTTTCTCCAATAGGAAAAGAACTAGATTCAAACCCTTGATAAACAAGGCTAAGAATAATATATTTTTTTTTTAATACTACAAGTAACATTCTTAGATACCAAACACAAAAATAGTTTCTTCATGTGAAACACATCAATTCCAATTCAATGAGAATGAGATTAGCTCGTAAGCCTTCTCTTATAATGTTTATAAAAGCATAAAATATCTTTAGTTCGGGTAGGCTAAATTTGGACTGAGCTAAGGGCAGCCCAAGCTCGGCCCAATATTTACTTCGTGCCTATATTCTTGTCCGCTCAACCCACCCAAACTTCGGGCCGAACAATCGGGCTTCGGGCCAGCCCAACCCAATGGCCACCTCTATTTGGTATGCCCATCAAGAGTTTAGCGATTGAATGCCTCGAGTCCGTCTGACTGACCACATTCTTTCGAGAGCAGATGTTTGAAAACATGTACTTTACATGTCTGTTCGTCGAAATGGTTAGTCCTGCAATCAGATTTGAATTTGGCCATGGAAATCTCTTAGGCCTTGTTTGGATAGGAAGAATTGAATGATGAAAATTTAAATTAGAGGATAAGAATTTTAATTTTAGTATTTTGAATGTCCCAAATTTCTATAAATTACAATTTACGTGGGAATTAAAATAATGTCAATTTCCTACACATTGTAGGAATTGCAATATTCATGTAGGAGCTATAATTCATGTGTGCATGAGAATTGAAACATATATTATGTAACTTGACTATACTTGTTTCTCGACATTCCTAGATTATTTGGCATTTGAATTATTTTCAAATAAGAAATTTTATTTATTATTTTTTTAAAAATGTTTTTAAGGTAAACTTTGCTAAAATATGTTCTTTCAAAAAATTTCTATAAATTTTTATTTAAACTGAATTTAATTTCAATAAAATCTTAAACATCCATAATAGTTAATTTTAATAATTAATTATTAAGATAATGAATATTTTTTTCGTAGAAATATGTAATGGTTTCACATTTCATATTTATTTTATATAGAATTTTAATATACTATATTTTACTACATAAAGTAAAAAAAACTGAAAATTTATAACATAAAGCTTATAACATTTTATATGATTAGAGTCAATGATAAAAAAAATAATCTTTATTTGTATATAGAGGTACTGAGATCCACTATTCTATAGACTGGAGTTGAGTGTGTACCAACCCGTTTTTATGATTATTTGAAAAATAATTATCTATATCATATGTGTGCGACAGACTTTAACTACCATTCTATATCAAATAATTTTCTAATCTATATTATTACCAAAATTGCTAATTTTGGAGTCGCTACCTATTCTAATTCGGGAGAGAAAATGAATCATAAACTATCCAATAATAAGATAAATGATAAAAAAAAATAGAGTTTGGGTAAGAAATTTGATTGTGCTAAGGGAATGCGTTAAACACACTTAAATTCTACCAAAAGTTATTTCATACTCCACAATTCACCTTAGCTAGACTAAATTTAAAATCAAGTTTAACATACTATTATCAAATTAGTTTAATATAGATACCAATTCAAGAGATTAATCACTAAACGTGATGAAATTAGAATAGTCCATCAAATGGGGACATCCTAATAGGTAACTTCTAAACACTCAATCACTTGGAGTGAAAGCATGCTAACAAAGATGAAATTGAAAAAAATTAGAAATAGAAATTACCTGAAAAGATAACAAATCTAAAATAACTACAAATAATGAAAATGAAACTAACATAGAGTTTCTATCAAGGAAAAATGAACACAACCAGGGTTGCTTACATATCCAACAAAGTGAAATCAAATCACATGTAGTTCCAAAATTGATCTAACTTTTTATTTTTTATGATTCTGGAATTTTTTCGGATGGCGTGGAGCAGTTTAAGCACGTACTGATATGGAGCAATTGCGGAGCATGGTGGCATGTTTTGATCCTAGATGATGGAATTAAATTTCTAACATTTGTTGTGCTTGTTATGTTACAAGTACCTTCGCAATTCCCAGCAAAAAAATACCTTTGCAATGATATCCAAGAGATGAATGGAAACAATGAGAAACTTACATTACATACTGAAAAAAGGAATTACTAATGACCCATTCGAGATGGTCAATATCCTACATTCTAAACCAAAATAAATTCTCCATTTCTTTTCCTGCATTAACTATCCTATTTATAATGCTCTCTAGTTGACTACTAATTACCAGCAGACTTAACAAACTAATTAAACTAATTGAACCATAGATTCCTAACTAACATCCAACTAACTTAACTGTTGTGATAAATGTCTAGTATTCTGCATAGCAATGCAAGAGAAGTACTATAGACAAAGCCCCAACGGAGGTTTAGGGGGGCGTGCCCCTACTTGTATGAGACCCAATCCATGGACCAATTCGAATAGGTTGTGTGTGTATATGTTGAGAGTCACCACCAACTCTCTAGAACTTTCTTTCTCCTTTGCAAGTTTCTCTTTCTCTAGAGTCTTCTCTCTAGATTACTCTCTCTAGAATATTATCTCTCCTAGGTTCTCCCTTCATCTCTCTAGAATATTCTATCTTTAGAATTCTCCCTAAGCTTATCCCTATCTCTAGAAAAAGAGGTGGTAGTAGTCTCTAGATATTTCCTCAGAAAAGAGGTGGGGAGAATGTTCTAGAAATCTAGAACATTCACATGCCCACTATAAATAGAGGGTAGGGTCACATTGTTTGAGCATACTAGCAACACACAAGTCCTAAAGTGTGTGAGAGTGATCTCTAGTGTGAGTGTAAGTGTTAGAGTAAGTGTGAGTGTCCCTTGAGTCTCTTGAGTGTCTCTTGAGTGTTGTACATTTTTGAATTAGTGCATCAATAAAAAAAACTTCTTTATTCGGGTTTCCGCTGCTTCTATATTCAACAATTTGGTATCAGAGCCAAGTTGTCGGGACTGGTGTTTGAGCGCTACGAAAGAGAAATCTTGTTCGTGCATAGTTCGGGACTGTGAAGCCGATTGATCTGGGATCAAGCTTACTTGGTGGAGTGAAGATATACCAAGTCACGATGGCGGATTTGGCAAGCGCAACCGGTGGGATCAAGAAGCTTAACAACCACAACTAAAGCAACTGGAAGTTCTGTATAGAGTCATACCTGCAGGGACAGGATTTGTGGGAGGTCGTTAATGGTAGCGATACTAATCCACCTCCTCAAGAGAATGCCGATGCACTAAGGCGCTGGAAAATTAAGGTCGGGGAGGCTATGTTCGTGCTTAAAACAACTATTGAAGATGAGTTGTTTGAGCACATCAGGGATGCAGTCAAACCAAAAGGAGCTTGGGACGCCTTTGCAGCCCTCTTCTCAAGGAAGAATGATGCAAGGCTACAACAACTAGAGAATGAGCTCATGTCAACCTCACAAGGAGAAATGACAATCAACCATTACTTTATGAAGGTAAAATCTCTTTGCCGTGAAATTTCACAATTAGATTCGAAAGCTAATATTAATGAAGATAAGATGAGAAGAATCATCATCCATGGCCTGAGACCCGAATATAGTGGGTTCATCACGGCAATCTGTGGTTGGCCAACGTAGCCAACCATCTTAGACTTACAAAATCTATTGGTTGATCAAGAAACTCTAGCAAATCAAATGACTAGAGTTTCATTAAAGAATGAGGATAATGCCCTCTTTAGTAGTAGAAGAGGTCGGCAAGGATGACAGAAGGTTGCAAGACCCAAGAAGGAAGAAGGTGGATCGAGGAGGTTGCAGGAGAGGAGCTCTCAGACAAAGGGAGTTCAACAAGGCCGAGATAGAGACGCACGACAGTCCAAACAGCGTAATGATGAATGCTACAACTGTGGCAAGAGAGGTCACTTCGCTCGAGATTACTGGTCAAAGAAAAAATCTGCAGAAGGTAACTTAGTGACATCCAGCAATCACCAAGGTGGAAACAGTAGCGAGGAAGAGTGGGATGCTGAAGTATCATTCGCCGTGACTGAGCAAGTCAAAGAAATCTGCTCAGAAGATGAGATTGTCTTCGAGGAGAAGAAGACGGATGATCAATCTGGTACGGTCACAACTGAAATAGCAGCAAGTTCTATTGTGACGAAAGCAGAAGACATGACACTTACTGCAATACAAAATCATGGAGCAATCGACTACAATAAAGACTGAATCATTGACTCTGGATGCTCCAATCACATGACTGACAATAAGGATAAACTGCTCAGTGTGTCTGAGTATAAAGGTGGTCGAGTAGTAGTGACGACCATTAACTCAAGATTGCCAATCACACACATTGGCAAGACGGTGATTGTGCCTCGCTTCAACCCTCATAAAGTTCAGTTGCAGAACGTTTATCATGTGCCTGGAATGAAGAAGAATCTATTGTCAGTATCACAGCTAACAACATCAGGTAACTATGTGGTGTTTGGGCCAGAAGACGTCAAAGTGTATCGAAGCTTGGAGCCATCAGATACACCTATCATGGAGGGATGAAGGTTAGAATTCATCTACGTGATGTCAGCAGAATCAGCATACGTAAACAAGACCCGAAGGAGTGAGACTGCAAATCTATGACATGCGCGGCTAGGGCACGTTAGCTATCACAAGCGGAAAGAAATTATAAAAAAGTTGATGCTCAAGGGTCTTCCTAAACTAGATATTCGAGAAGATACCAAAGGTGCCGGGTGTCAGTATGGTAAGGCTCATCAACTGCCCTATAAGGAGTCAAAGTTCAGAGCAAAAGAACCCTTAGAGCTTATCCACTCAGATGTGTTCGGGCTAGTAAAGCAGACATCAATCAACGGCATGCGATATATGGTGGCCTTCATCGAGGACTACTCAAGGTACGTGTGGGTATATTTTTTGAAAGAAAAGTCAGAAGAATTCTCCAAGTTTAAGGACTTTCAAGAGAAAGTTGAAAGTGAAGTCAGTCAAAAGATTCGGTGTCTACGCACTGACAATGGGGAAGAATACACGACGGATGAATTCTCAGCCCACCTTAGAAAATGAAAAATCCGACGACAGCTGACTTGTGCTAGCACCCCACAACAGAATGGTGTAGCTGAGAGAAAGAATCGGCACCTTGGAGAGATCTGTCGAAGCATGCTATATACGAATAATGTGTCTGGACGATTTTGGGCAAAGTGTATGAAGACAGCAGTTCACGTGATCAACCGGCTACCACAAGCAAGGCTTGAGTTTGTCTCACCCTTTCAGAAACTGTGGAATATAAAACCCACAGTAAGTCACTTCCGAGTCTTCGGCTGTGTGTGCTATGTGTTTGTGCCTGATCATTTATGGACTAAGTTTGATAAGAAGGCTCTTTCGTTGTATCTTCATTGGATATGACAATGAGAGGAAATGGTGGAGATGTTGCGATCCCAAAATCGGGCGCTGCTACACATCACGAAACGTAGTATTTGACTAGGCTTCATCTTGGTGGTCATCACAAGATGTAGTACTTCCATTTTCCAAGGATTTGGAGAACAAGCGACAGGAGAAGTTGGTGGAGTCAACTCAAGAAGAAGATTTACAGTCCAGTCAAGAAGTTGAACAACAAATTCACCCACCAGGTACTGGGGAAATAAGAAGGGAAGATTGACCTGTAGTATTACAGCCCGACTCGCCAAGATCACCAAATAGGTCTGTAGATCCATGGAGAACTGGCGTACATCACAAAACACCGGAAGAATTTCGGCCAAGTCAACATGAAGAAGAGTCAAGGGCACAACTTCACAGGTCTACCAGGCAGAGACGGCCAAATCCGAAGTATGTCAACGCTGCTCTTGCCGAAGAAGAGGGTGTAAGGGAACTATCTACATTCGAGGAAACATCTCAGAGTCTTGAATGGAAAAAGGCAATGGAGGAAGATATTCTAGTACTAAAGCAGAATCAAACCTGGGACTTAGTCCCAAAGCACAAGGACGTCAAACCTATATCCTGTCGATGAGTTTATAAGGAGAAGACTCATCTCGATGGTTCCATAGAGAGATACAAGGCTCGACTCGTTGCTCGAGGATTTTCTCAACAATATGGGCTAGACTATGATGAGACCTTTAGTCCAGTGGCAAAGATTACAACGGTACGTGTCCTTCTAACACTAGCAGCTAATAAATCATGGAAGCTATGACAACTTGACGTGAAAAAGGCTTTCCTATATGGAGAAGTAGATCGGGATATATACATGGAGGAACCCAAGGGCTTCAAAAGTGGAGTGCATCCCAACTACGTTTGCAAACTAAGGAAAGCTCTTTATGGATTAAAAGAAGCACCGAGAGTATGGTATGGTAAGATAGCAGAGTTTCTGGTGCAAAGTGGATACTTAGTCGCGCTAGTAGATTCAAGCTTGTTCAGCAAGGCTAGAGGTGAAAGATTAGCAATAGTGCTAGTCTACGTGGATGATCTGATCATCACTGGAGATGATGAATAATAAATTCGAAAAATAAGGGAAAATCTCTCAGTTCGGTTCCAAATGAAGGAGCTTGGAGAACTTAAGTACTTTCTTGGACTTGAGGTGGAACACACACAAGAAGGCTTGTTCCTGTACCAGGAAAAGTATGTGAGAGATCTTTTATTGAAATACGGCATGGTTGATTGTAAACCAGTTTCTACTCCCATGGAGGCCAACACCAAGCTATGTGCGGAGGAAGGCAAAGACTTTGAGGATTCAACCATGTACCGTCAATTGGTGGGTAATCTAATCTACCTAATGTTGACACAACCCGACATCTCTTATGCGATTGGAGTAGTAAGCCGGTTTATGCAAAAACCGAAGAAGCCTCACCTAGAAGCGGTTCGATGAATACTCAGATATGTGAAAGACACCTTTGACTTTGGTATCCTTTACAAGAAAGGAGGAATATATAAGGTGGCTAGCTATTGAGATGCAGATTATGCGGGAGATCATGATACGCGCCGATCAACTACCGGGTATGTGTTCAACCTTGGTTCGGGAGCAATTTCCTGGTGTAGTAAATGACAGCCGACAGTATCACTATCGATCACTGAAGCAGAATACAGAGCATCAGCAATGACAGCTCAAGAGAGTACATGGTTGATGCAACTAATGAACGATCTACATCAACCTGTTGACTATCCAGTGACACTGCATTGTGACAACCGATCAACAATACAATTGACTGAAAATCTAGTGTTCCATGCCAGAACCAAGCACGTGGAAGTACATCACCACTTTATTAGAGAGAAAGTACTTCAAGGAGAGATAGAGATGCATCCAATCAAGATGGAGGACTAGGTAGCTGACATATTCACTAAAGGACTCAATCTTTCCAAGCTTGCTGAGCTTTGAAAGCTACTAGGCATGATTAGTAGAAGAGTCGGTGTTGAGGGGAAGTGTTGAGAGTCACCACCAACTCTCTAGAACTTTCTATCTCCCTTGCAAGTTTCTTTCTTTAGAGTCTTTTCTTTAGATTACTCTCTCTAGAATATTATCTCTCGTAGGTTCTCCCTTCATCTCTCTAGAATATTCTATCTCTAGAATTCTCTCTAAGCTTATCCCTATCTTTAGAAAAAGAGGTGGTAGTAGTCTCTAGATATTTCCTAAGAAAGGAGGCGGGGAGAATGTTCTAGAAATCTAGAACATTTACATGCCCACTATAAATAGAGGGTAGGGTCCCATTGTTTGAGCATACTAGCAACACACAAGTGCTAAAGTGTGTGAGAGTGATCTCTAGTGTGAGTGTAAGTGTTAGAGTAAGTGTGAGTGTCCCTTGAGTCTCTTGAGTGTTGTACATTTTTGAATTAGTGCATCAAACTTCTTTATTCGGGTTTTCCTTGCTTCTATATTCAACAGTGTATATATATATATATATGTGTGTGTTTTTGTGTATGAATTCTTAGTTGAAATGATTTATGATGTGCTAGGAGAAAACTACTTTAACCATTTTAATTCTTCTTTGAGAAAAGTGAATTCGTAGGTGCTCATCCGTGGACGTTGTCACTATGCCAAACCATACAAATTTACTTTTGTGTGTGTGTTTTATTCTCTTCTATTGCTTTGATTTTCTACATTAACAAACTAAATGAACAGCAAATTCCTAACTTAAAAAAACAAGCAAACAAACAAATCCCTAACTGCTAACTTGCTTAACAAACTAATTGACTTAACAGACAAAATATCGAATTATATAGTCGAACAATCCAAATTTACTAACAGCTAGGGGTGTCAAAGGGCCGGGTTGGGGTAGGGCCGGGGTCAACCCTAGCCCTACCCTTCCTTATAAGAGTAGAGCCCTAGCCCGGCCCTAGCTCTTCAAGGGCCGGGGTTGATTGGGCCATAGCCCGGCCCCTCAAGGGCCGGGGCCAAGCCAGGCCGGCCAAAGGGCCGGAAGAAAGAGCGGAATTTTTTTTTTTTCATCTAAGATAATAAATTTTTTTTTACTACACCGACTGTCAACCTTACATGAAAATGGATACCCTTCTCTTTTATTCGGGTTTGGGATCAATATTGCAACAAAAAGAGCAATGACAGAGTTAAAAAAAAAATTTCCTTATCAGTGACAATCATGCATAATAAACCAAAACATAGTATAGGTAAACAAGTAGAATAATAAAACTATATAGAACAAAATTGAAAATATGTTTAAATATAAAACTGAAAGTAGAGAGTAAGATATGAGAGAGAGAGAGATGATCGATGAAGAGCCGAAGTGGTATGTGGCCTGTGCGATTGAAGTTGAAGACTGAAGAGACAAAGTCTTAGAATGTGAATACAAGTTAGGGTTTGGTCTGTGTTAGGTTGGTTTTTATAAGGTCTTTAGTTGGCGCAATTACAAACATAGCCTTACTTTCATAACGTTAATGAAAGGTTAAAGGGAGCATATTAGTAAAATTATTAAAAAATATTTATCTTAAGATAAAGTAGGGCCGGGCTGGGCCGGGAAGGGCCGGACAGGGGGAGCCCTAGCCCGGCCCTAGAGAACAAGGGCTTCCAATTTTTTGGCCCTGCCCGGCCCAAGGGCTGGGGTAGGGCCGGGCTTTGGAGGGCCGGGTACCCTTCTATATGGGCTTTTTTGACAGCCTTACTAACAGCCAGCTAATTCAATCATTCCTTGATGGATCATGCAAGCGCATGACATATAAAGGAAGCCTTGCCTCATTGGGGAGCCCATTTGATATGGATATATATATTATACTCTATTTCTCTTTCCAATGATCTCAGCCTACTACTCTAGCTATAGACTTTATCCTCTAACTCTGCTACATTTATAATCACCTTTAACCACCATGCTTACTTAAAGGAAGCGGATTAGGAAGGACAAGACATTTGGTTTAAGCTGATCTAGGTTGCAGATCCTTGCCTTATTTGATAAGATACTCCTAACTCATCCTTCATTTCAACCCCACCCCTACTAATGACTTTACCAACGTTTTTTTTTTTTTTTAATTTTGCAGTTTGCTCAAATATCACAGTTAATTTTTATGGAAAAGTAATTGTTATATAGCGTATATCTAGAACGAGTGTCATTTAACATATAGAAATCACATAGCACTTGGACCATAATCATATTTATAGATAATTAGTCATGAAAATTAAATGTGAAATAAAATAACTTGTCATACTATATATATGATTATTCCATTGAATAATTTAACAATATTACATGCACAATTTTTTTCATTCATGCAATATGAATGCATTTCTACAGTGTAGGTTGGTCTATATTACGGCGACCAAAAAAATAAAAAAGAAATATATAGAATCCTCCCAATTTGTACATGTACATAAACTCATCATCACCATCACCATCACCATCATAGCATCCTCCCAATTTCTCCCTTATGAGGTTCCCACACAAATCTGGTTTTGCCATCCATTTTATTGAGGATGTATCTTACTTTAGTGGATATACCTTCAAATTATTTATAACAATGAAAGATGTCATTTACCGCCTTTCTTTCTCCTTATAAATATTTGCTTGCAGCAACTGTCTCATTTCAATTGATGTTGTATACGGCCTTCATTGGACATGAGCAAACCACCTAACCAACTCAGCAAAGAGAAAATCATATTCTGTATATTAAGCAAATAACTAGTCACTCATGAAATTATTTAACTTGGAATTTTTTTACTAATTTATTTATTTTTTGAATATTTGATCAATTCTTATTAAATACACAATTTAGTCATTTTGAGAAGAGACCACAATCACAAATCAAAAAAGTATTTTAGCAAACAAGTACACATATTTTTGTCTCTCTTCCTCTAAAATGATAGTAATTAATGTCCGTATTATTTTTAGAATGGTTATCTATTCAAAGGATAAGGGAAATGCTATTGAGACCGTGTTAGGGCCGAGACCTCGCGCCCCAACACGGGATCTCAAGCGGGGCCCACCATGTGAAGATGGGCTCCACCTGAGATCCCGTGTTGGGGCGCGAGGTCTCAGTGGTCTCGCCCTAACACGGTCTCAGTAGCAAAGTCCAAAGGATAAAGAAGACTACAAAATGACACATATATATATGAAAATTTTTCTTCACTCATCTCTAATCATATTTTTACAAACTATATGTTCCCAAGTTCCACTGACTTGAATCGTTTGAAAAAACAAGATCACCACCTCTTCCCCTCAGCGATTCTTTCTTCACTTGTCAAATATACATATTCCAATGTCACAATCTGAGTTTGAACTCAAGAATCCATTCAACTTGTTCCCTTCTTCCTCACTATTCTGTAATAAGAGCAATGCCATATCCGAATTATGATGAGCTCCCAAGTTGAAGACTCCTTCACTATCATATCTGTCTTCTTGACTCAATTGAGAAGCAACAAACTTGTCAAGGGCCCTCCAATCGGTCACTTTGTCCGTGTTGTTGTACCCTCTTATTGGCTCTTCATCTTCATTATTCTCCGACATAAGCGAAATCGAGCTTGGCATCTTTATTAATGGTAGAGATGGGCTCTCTAGCTGAGGAAGCTGTACAAAGTGATCAGAGTACTGTAAGAAATTTAGATTATCTGCTTCAATCTCTTGCTTACATATGATATTTTGGGATAGAAAATTCTGGGGCTGCCTTGGGATGTAATCATTTGGATCGACAATGGAGCTGATAACACTTGGTTCATCATAAAAGTAACTTGAGTCCCACCCTTCACTGCTTCTGGTTTGGCAGCTGGTTCGTTTCTTGAATGCTCGGCAGACGACCCATCCTTCTTCCTGCAAAAACCCCCACCAGTTAATTATAAGGAAGTGGATATTTCCCTTCTCTTTTCATTTTTTTTCTCTATTAAAAAGGAGCATGAGAGTTTAATTGTTTTATGGGGAGAAAGAAAAAGAGAATTATTTTCTTTAAAGTTTTGTTATGCTTGATAAAACTGAGAGGAGAACTAAAAGTTTAATTTGGGCACAATGAGAGAAGAAAGCTCTAATGAAAAGGGAATGGAAGAAAGTTTAATAAAATTACTTTTTTTTGACTTGAAATGGTGAAAGTTATCTTTTCTAAAGAAAACAAAGACTATCATTTAGGATAGTAAAGCAAAAGTGTTTCTTTTTTTGCAAGTTGAAAGTTGAAACTGCAAGTCCTAAACAATAATCAAAGACTAATAAGAAACATTTATTTATCATAAGAGAAGAGCCTCTAAGAGAATTTATAAGCAATTACTCTCTTATCTCTATCCTGAAAAGAAAGGAAATTTTTTTTTTGGGTGAATCAATATTAATGCATTCCAAATTCTATTTTTTCAATCTATTATTATCCTAGCAAACTAGCAAGATCATACCATGTTTCTTAATTTTATCACTTCATGATAAAAAAAATGGTTTCATTATGTTTGATAATTAGTGGCTGGGGAGGGTTCTTGCCTGAGGAGGTCCATTTTCTTCGGACTCTAGCCTGTACTCATGCATGATCCAATCGGATTTCTGCCCATTTGGCGCCCTCCCCTTGTAGAAGACGAGTGTCTTCCTCATGCCGATAAGTCTCATCTTTTCATACACTGCCTTGTCTCGCCCCGTCGCCTTCCAAAACCCAGCCATGGTCGCCCTGTTGGTCCTCGTCCCCGTTGGGTATTTCTTATCCTTGTGACTAAAGAAGTACCACTCATTTTGTTCCTCATACCCAATCCGACACCGCTCTGTTCATTACCATTAGATTACATTTTTCAGTAAGCATCAATCTGTTTGCATTCATCATATATCTTCTTCTTAAGAAAAGAAAAAGAAGAGTGAGTGAAAGTAGCTAGGAAGTGATATCACATTCATCATTTCTTTAAGTGTTCTCTAAAAAATTGGTGCAGCTTTCTGCTAACAAGCGCAAGGAAATGAATGCAGCCCAGTGCTTTTTGCTAAATTGGGCTTGAACATGGTCATTAGATCTCCCTGGTGCAGCAAGTAGCTAGGGGCATAAAACTAAATCCAAGGTATACTTTTCTGCTGGTGTATTTTCTAACATGATCTAGTGTACTAGACCAGCGAGATGAGATCTGGGCAAGTAGTACCCGAATCACCTCCTGCAAGTTAGCATTTTGCTATTGTAGTCCTTATGGGATTGATCCTAGCTAGCTAGGCTCAACACACGGCAGGTTCTTGAAAATTTGATACTGCAGAAACCCTAATGACAAAAAGGAGGAAGAAAAACAAAGGATTTTTAGAGTGTTTAAGTTGATCTACCTTGGAGATCCCATGGTTCAATTCGGTAAAGATCGATATCTCCGATAACGTCGAGATCAATCTTCTGCGACGCTACCTTCTTCTTCAGATAATATCCAACGAGCTCTTCGTCTGTGGGATGAAACCGGAAGCCTGGTGGAACGCAAGACTCCATCTTCTCCGTCTCCAGTACTGCTACTGCATCAAATTCACCACTACTACAATTTACTCCATCTTGAAATCATAACAAAGACAAGGAGAGAAGAAAACCAAAATTCAGAAGAATAAAGCTAAAACGTTTCTTTCAAAAAATAAGGAGAAAGTGTGGAAAAACCTCCAAATTAAAAGGAGACACGTTATCAGAGATAATCATCAACTCATTTGGGATTACCGACACCCACCATTTTATCTCTAAAACAAAATAAGCGCGTGATATAAACAAAACCCTTTTTTTTTTTTTCTGTTATAATGATTTCTGGGTATAGAAGAGGATGAGAAGAAAAAGAAAAGAAAACCTAATCATGAGAGTTAGTTTTGATAAAATCCAGCAGAAGTTGGAGCTTAGGCTATGTTTTTTAGGTATGAATTAAGAAACGGACAAGTAGAGGTATGTGCTAATGATGTTGTCTTGTGAAGGTGAATGGTGGAAATCATTCACCAAGAACTGGGCTTTGTTTAGTATATTACAAAAATATATAAATAAATAAAACAGGCCAACAAATTATTATTTTTATACAAAAATTGTTGTTAAATTAGCCCCCCCATCTTGGATTAGAATATATACCAGCAATTTGAAAGAAGAAAATATTTCTTACAATTTATAGAAGAAAATCTACCATATTTTATAGAAATTCAGTTGATGAATTATTCTCTTGGGGTCAGATTAACTCGTTCCATCACCAACCAAATTCTATTTTTTTTTAGGTACTCACCAGCAAAATTCTATTAGAAAGGCTCAAACTACCTTGTTTGTACTTTATACAACTACTGAGCTTTTATAGTTTGATAAAATGAACTTGGAAGATGGAAGCAAACAAGAAAAAAATATTTTTTTAAAAGAAGAGAAAGCCAATAGACAAATAGACAAAAAGGGTGACGCTAGCACAATATTTAGCACGCGTTTCTTGGAAGAAAAAGGTAACGAGGCAAAAAGAGAAAAACAGTTTCTTTGGATCAGGCCTGCAGCCAGAGGAAGAAAAAAAGAAGAGAGAGCACTCTCTGAATCTAAGGCTTTGCAGTGTCCAATGTCTTACAGCAGAAATGGACTCTGACTCTCTTGTCTGCCTGTCTAGAATTTCCATGGCATACATTGACCTCTTACTTTGATAGGCTGTGAAAATAAAGATTTAAAAAAAAAAAAAATGCTATTCATACTCTCACAATCCCTACTCTACACTTTCTATAAAAACAATTGACTTTAACCTAAAGAGATTTCTCTTGTAACTTGTCTATAGTTGCAAAACTTTAGTTGATTAGCATTAACTGGGACCTCGGTTTTTAGAAAAATAAATGATAAAAAAATAAAAACAAAATGCCTAATTCTGTTCCATCGGATCTACTACAAGCTAATGGCTTTCAACCTAGAGGCTTCGGATATGGGAAATGCCCTATAAATTTAATCTGAGATAGATCTAAATGAAAGGGAATTTTTGAAGACTGTGTCTTCTTCTATTGTTTGTTTTTATCTATCCAGTACTGCCAAAATCCCGTGAGAAAAAAAATGGAATATCAAAGAAAAGGAAATCTGGGTAACCCCATTATCAGACTAAATTCAGAAGTAATTATCATATTCAGCACATATATACAGGGAGCCAATGGAGTAGCTAGCAGATGCGCTGGCCAATCAGAGACTCCCTAGAGCCTTGGATGACAACTTTTCCGAGAGAGTAATTTGATCGATCAGAAGGAAATTAATTCATATGAAGCGATCAATGAAAAAATAAAAGAAATATTGCATGGTTACTTTCTAGATGAAAATTTGGGAGCTTTTATACTATGATGCTTACCTGAGGGAGCTAGGTACTGTTGGCTATTTGGCTCGTTTAATGAATATAATGAAGAAGAAGACAAAGGAGGAGAGTTATAGAAATTGCCGTTAGAGAGGAAGATGGTGAGAGTATATAAAGAGCTGAGAGGACCAATCAATTGCGCGTGGTTGATGGATGACGTCACCTCCTACTTCCTACTTCCTACTCTAACTCCTTTTCTATTTATCCCCATGTCCTTCTCCTCTTCCGAGAAATAAAAAAAAATGAAATCTTGTAGAGCGTAACAATGGAGTATGTTAGGAGCTCGGATCACAGCCAATCGTGATAGAACTTCGGGAGCGTTCAATCACACCCACAGGTCAACACGTGTCCTTATTCACCCTTGTCAATTGTGGTTAAAATTCATTAATCCTTAAAGGTTTAATAATCTAACATTTGGTTCCTAAAAAAAAAAATATTACAAAAACTTTCAACTCTAGTTAAGAACTTTTAACCCTAAGGTTAATGTTTAAAAAATAATAAAAAACCGAGGTTAGATTGTTGAACCCATAAGGGTTAGTGAATCTTAACCATAGTTGATAGGGGTGAAGAGGGACATGTGTTGACCTGTGGGTGCGATTGAACACTCCTCGAGTTCAATTGCAATTGATTGTGATTGGATCTCATATGTTGAGGCCGGACAATGGGCTAGGCTGAATTCAGTTTAAGCTCAACCCGTCTTGTTTATTATTCTCATGCCTAACCCAACTCAAACCCAAACTTATTCTTATATATGAAACCCAAACCCAACTCATGTACAATATTGTAAGTTTGGATTGGGTTTGGGCTAGTCCAGTGAGTCAAGCCCATGTTCAACTCAATAATGTACCTTAAAATATATGATAAAATTTAAATAAGAGATCAAAGATGAGATTTGGCTTCAACTGGTGGGATGAGCTATGGTTTCACTTAATAATCTTTACCTGGACTAATAAGGAGAGTAGATTCAGTTGTAGAAATCGAAGTGGTATAGAAAAAGTGAAAGAAGAAACGGAGCCATCGGATCTCTCTATTTCTGTCTATGTATTTTTGTGTTCTTTTGGATGCAAGACTGCCTGACCGACTAAGGGTCTTATTATATCGGGGCAGTTTGGTATAAGAAAGAAAATGTTAAATTTTAGGTCAGGGTAGGTTAACTGGACTTTATTAAGGTTTACCCAAACCAACCCAAAAACATAATAAAGATAAAGCCAAACTCAGCCCATCCTAATTTGGGTTGGGTCATGTGGACCGCGAGCCAACCCGACCTAATATACACTCCTAAGTAAGTAGGACAAATAGGGCCAGCGTGCCTTTGGTCAAGACTTAATTGGGATTCATGTATGTTGATTTAATTGTATTATTAGTGTAGTCAATAGTTTCCCCTCCTTTCGAGTTATAACTTTGTGAACTTTCTTGTGTCTCTCTTAATTTTTTCTAATAGATAGTAAGAAAATTGGAAAACCGACCTCAGGATCCTCTTTCAAACTGAGCAAAAAAGTATTTCAGTCACGTGCAACATACATTATTGTATGGTGCACTGAACAAGATGTGTGGTCATGTATACTCCCGATTAAATCTCGATCGTTAAGTCTTGAGTGCCTTGTCAGAGTATAGTACTTCTAAGCTATATGATCTGTGTGGTATGCTGATATAGGATCACAGCCAATTCCAATTGAATTCTCTTGAATTCAAGAGGATTCAATTGCATATGTGGCACATGTGGGTTGGATGAGGGGAAAAAAGTGAGAAATTTATTTCTATTTTTTTCCTCTCTTCTAATCAACATGTGCGACATATTGTGATACTGTCTCTAATATGCTTTGGTAGTTAAGTACTGTTGGTAGTTCATTTTTTTTTTGGGGCCTCGGATTGTCTCTGGCGAAGCCAGAAAGGGTTCTCGGGGTTCCATACATTGTGCGGCAGTGGCAGCAAAATGGGGAGAAGTCATTTATTTTCTCCCCATGATTTTTGACTTCTCCCCATTTGATATCTCTTCCCCTTATTCTCACACACTTATCGCCACATGTCTATTTGTGTGTGGAGAAGTCAAAATCATGGCCCCATGATTTTGACTTCTCCACCACATGTCACCTATTCTATGGAACCCCGAGATAAGCCCTTTCTGGCTTCGCCAGAGGCAAGCCAATGCCTTTTTTTGGTTGAATTGGCAATCCAATTAGAAGTCAACTGATTGGGCGGGATTATTCACTCAGTAATTCCAATTTTTTTTTTGTGATCTTAAAATGATAGTCAGAGTTTGCATGTGGTGTGTGTGTGTTTGTTTGTTGAGAAATGCTAGCCCTAATCTCAGTCAAACTCTACTCTCAGTCTCCACCAACCACTTGTCCATTCTTGATGAGAGAGAGTGCTTTGACCACCATAATTGATTTGAAAATGGATAAGTGGTTGGTGGAGGCCGAGAGTAGGGAAAGCACAACTCTTGTTTGTTTGCTTGGATGGTGTGAGTATTCCCTTGCCTTTGCCTTCAGTCATTGCCTTGTGGTATGATTGAGTTTACCAAAAAAATCAAAACCCTTTAGGGTGAGTGTTTAGTCCCACATCGGGTTCCTACCCGAGCATGTTGTCCCATATACGTTCCTTGGCACCTCAAACGGTTGGTACCCGTTTTGAGGAGTTCTAGGGTGAAGCTTACATGGGCTGCATGTGTGTGATGTGTGTGTGTGTTTGTTTGTTTGCTTGCTTGGGTGGTGTGAGTATTCCCTTGCCTTTGCCTTCAGTCATTGCCTTGTGGTATGATTGAGTTTGCCCAAAAGGATCAATGTAAATCATGTCTACCTATTATTCAGGGTATGTGACGGTAGAGACTAGAGAGATGGAATCAGAGCCATTCCTAATTCAACTCAAGGAGAGTTCAATGTGCCCATAGGTCAACACGTGTCCTTTTAAATCTCTATTAACTATGGTTAAGATTCACTTATTCTTAAGGGTTCAATAATCTAATCTCGGTTTTTAAAAATTCTTCCATACAAAAATTTAATCTTACTATTAAAATTTCTTAACCCTAAGTTATTTTTAAAAATAATTACTTTTTTTGTAAAAAATTAAAGATTAGATTGTTGAATCTAAGTGTTAGGGAATTTTAACCACCGGTTAATAAGGGTTAAAAAAGATACGTATTGACGTGTGGGTGCGATTGAACTCTTCCTGAGTTCAATCACGATTGGTAGTGATTCGATCCCGATGGTAAAAGCATTTCTACACATTCATATCGTCTGCAATTCTAAAATATCCCGAAATCATTTTCGTTCAAATTCTCGAGGCGTATCTTTGTTCCTACGTCGCTGTCCGGTTTCTCCGACTATCAACACCCCTGCGACGCTGTCCGACATTCCTGCCACGTCTTGCCGCCAAACATCGCCCGTCCACGCCGAGTGATTCCTGCTTTATTCCTGCCACGTATTGCCGCCAAACAATCGCCCATCCACGCCGAGATATTCCCACTTTTCGTACTCGGCTCCTGGCTCATCTGTCGGCTTAGAACACATTTTAACTATTAAATTACCAAAACATCCTCGAGCTCAAACGAATTGACGGAAACGTCTGAAACTGACCCGCGAAGCACTTAACTGGAATGGCCGGACCATAATAACCTCACACAAATCATGAAACTCTGTCATTGTTGGGAGTTTTTTTGTCATTTCGGTTGTATTTTCAGGGTCCTGGCCAGTGTTGTCAGAACTGGACCGGACTGGCCGGTCGAATCGGTGGAACCGAGAAGCGACACCCTCGCCGGTTCCCAAAATCATCAAAACCGAGATATTTTAAGAACTGGCCAGTGCCGGTGGAAACCGGTAGAACCGACTGGGAACCGACCGGAATCGGAAAAATTTAGAAAAAAATTAGATTTTTCCTAGTAAAAAGTACACGGTTGAACCAGACCGATTGAATCGGGAATTGACCATTCTACCGGTTCGATGCCCGGTCCAATTCTGACAAGGAACACTAGTCCTGGCCAAAGAGATGTACACTAAGGAGAAGAACCAACTTGTAAAGTTGGTTGGTTGGAGAACATAATACTTTACGTAGAAGATAAACAAAGGAATACATCATCATTACAAAAATGAGCAAAAAATCTCTCCCTGTTGGAGTGCCCACACAATTTAAGACGGTCACATATAAAATAAAAAAAATAATTTTTTTTAAAAAATACTACTTGAATAAATATTCCTCCTATAAAATTATACTATTATACTGACCAATTAAAAATTAATAATCTTAATTAGGATTAAATATTAATCAAAAGAATAACTCATTTACACGTGATGATCTCTCATTGAGTAAGCGATTGAAAAAGGGATGATGCGTCAAGTTCTAGGGCTAAGATTCAAAATGAGCAAATAAAAATCCTAACTTAAGTTTTTATATCATTTCATTTCTCATCAAACAAATGTCATGTTCTTCTAAAAATTCTAACAATGCATAGATCAAGAGGCGTGAAAATAAAAATAAAATTTCATAGTTCAATAGGGCATATCCATGGGGCATGGGGCGTAGCTGCCCCTTGAACTTTTGAAAAAAGCATAGTCATAGGACAATGGGCAGTGCTCCCTGAACTTTTGAAAAATATATTATATTATTTAATTAATTAATAGAGCATAACCCTAGGGCAAGGTGGGTAATTACCATCTTAAACTTTTGAAAACAAATATATCTTTTATATAATTATTTAATTATTTAACATGACATAGCTATTAGGCAAGATAATAACTGACTTCTATATAAGGAGAAACAATATCCGTAAGATTTATGAACATAAGGGCGACATGACTGACAAACTTAGTCGTCAAATTTTTTTCACGGCCGCATGGCCTATGGATTGAATGGTCTAGATTGAAAATCTTAAAGGCGATGCATGCAGTATGACTCGTCCATTGAGAACTATATATGGCCACTTTCCACTGAATTGGTGGGTTTCACAACTTTGTTCACATTGCGCACCTATTAGGGTAACGAAATGGCAGACCGTTCTTTTACTCCCGTACAAGGCAGTGGACGATGTCTCACCTGGCCAGTGGTTTAAGCGGAGACGAATATTATCCATATTTGAATCAGTTTACTCGAATTATTATTTGAATAGGTATCTGGGGAGTGGATTCAAATAGCAATCTTCCCTTCTGTTTATAGTTGAATCCGAATTTGGATATTCATATATCTGATTTGAGAAATATCTGATCGATTATATATATATATATTATAACATAGATAAAAAATAAAATATTAATTTACTGTTTTAAACAAAATTTATATAGTTTTACATTTTCAAATAACACTTTAATGTATATTAATTAGAATTAGATACAACTATCATATTTTACTACCTGCCAGCTATTTATCTAAATTCAAGATATATACAGCTTTCCGCTCCGTATTCAATCCTTTCTCTTGCCTCACTTAAAAAGGACATAAAAGAGATTTAATGGGAGGAGGAGGCATTTGTTGAAATTAAGGATAAGCCAAGCCGAAGTCGAGGAGTAGGATGCGTATTGATGTCGACGTGTCGTCCACGTAGGACAGTGTGGTCGGCCGTGGCCTCCAATCATGCGGAGGACCGCATCATTGAACTCATGAGACACCAAGAGGTCCCACCATAAAGACGTCGGAAAGCTGGGGCGGTGAGCCAAAGCTGAGCATACAGGGTCTCTCTCTCTTTCTCTCTCTAGCTCTCTCTCTCTCTCTCTCTCTCATGAAATAAAATGATAATAAACCTGTGAAAGAAGGCCTTAGCGTAACCAGCAAAAGGAGATCCTCGAGGGTCCTATGAGGATCTTAACCCTTTGACATCGACCTCCCTCCAACCTCTCTCTCTCTCTCTCTAAGAAGAACAGCTTACCCTATAGAATTTATGTTGGTTAAGGATCTCTATTTTATGGTTGATGGTTGTTGGTGAAGAGAAATGACTATCACTTGAGTAATTAATTTAATGGTTTATTAACCCATACTCTTCAACTTCACTCCTCTCTCTCTCTACTGCTACATGTCCACTCATTTATACCCCAGTTGTGATGCACAAGCTTCTTTTCTATAGACATGAACTATCATTGCACCCTTGTAACTACTAGTACTAATTCATTACACCCATTTTTTGAAATTAATCAATACCCATCTTCTAGATTTTTTTATTTTTTTATAAAGAGTGATTTTCCAGTAATTTTTCATTCTACGAGAAAATGATTGTTCATCATGTTCATTAGAGTGGCCATTCAGTAGCTAGCTAATTGAAGAATGATATATATATATTTATCCAAGTTAAAAGCTTAGTGATTGATTCAAAAATGTACTATACAATTCTCAAATTGTTGAAACTAGTGTCATTATTTTATAAGAGAAGGAAGATCTCTAGGGGAAAAGAGTATTGGAGATGGTGTATGAATGAAGGAGATTAGGAAGGGAAAAAGAGGGGAGAAAAGCTATGAGGGGTACAGTTTGGGATGATTTTGATGGGTATGTGATTCACTTCAACTTGAACTCTCCAAGCATGAATAGTGAAGATGGGCCTAATTGAATGAGAAAGAATGGGAAAAGATGCCATGATGGGCACAGGTGAGCAAGGAGTCCTGCCGCATGGATGATGGCAGTTCGAACCGATTTGCTCCGACACGGCCTCGTGTAAATGAGAGCTTCCTTAGGTTTCAGTGGAGGGGTCCAATTCACATAGATGATTATTTGATGGAATTGACATGTTCAATCTGTTGCTTGAGTTACACAGACATGCCTCTTTTGTTCCTGATTCAATCTTGCCTTGATCACCTATCTTGTATGTATTGGTTTTCATAATGTCTCAATCTTTTGCTTTCAAAGATACTTTTCATAGGAGGTAAACATTTTTCATTTACATAAGAAACTTCTATCATATATATAGATGAGACTTGCCTAGTAAACTGAATTCTGCCTTGTTATTTACTTATAGAAGGTGATGTGGGGTTTGCTAGTTTGATCTTTTGTTGCATGGATGGCCATGAGAGGAGCTCTTCTTACTCTGAGATAAGTTCGTGAAAAAGGCGAATCTTTCGTGTCTTGGCTCGTCATCTTCAATTAGGTCGGTTCTTTTACTGAGACACAAAGCTTGACACTTTGCATTAAGTCTCGAAACTTTAAGTGGTGTTTTGCAAGTCTCTGTCATTTGACAATATTTTTGTTCTTTTAATTTAAGTACAAGATCTGATAAAAATAAAATTCTTGTCATTGTGAGACCTCAAGTCCCTCCATTTTTTTTTTTGTGAGACTTAAAATCCTTCATTTTGCCGCTTTTGAAGTCTCGTGGGAATTGCAAACCTGAGAAATGAGAAGCAAACAACCGAAAAACTGACAATAACCAGGATTTATGAATTCTCACGGGGCACCATCTCAACCATTATAAGGGAATGGGCTGGGCCAAGCACTGATTTTAACAATCATAACTGCCATATTGTTAAAATTATGTACTTAAATATTTTTAGTTTCGTGATTTTTATATTTTTTGTTTATTTTATATATATTTTTTGTGTGTGCTCTGACGATGAAATTATCGACTTTACATTTTTTCCATACCCCATGTCAAAAAGTTTTCTAACCCATGGGAGACATAGCCATCAATTTGGACAGTAGAAAAATGTTGGAAGAGATTTTGAATATCCCAAACCCTCCCAAGTCCCATCCCATGGCTAGAAGGAAATCATAAACACCTACACCTCTCTCTCTCTCTCTCTCTCTCTCTCTCACACACACACACACACACACACAGAGCATGTTGGGATCATAAGAATGATCTGTCAGGTTAGAGTCCAGTCCATAAAATCAATTCCCTACGAATCCAATGGGCTTAAAAGTGGTGCCCATGGCCAGGCTCATAGAAGGTTGCACCGACCTGAACCCCGGCCAAGCCCAACACTCAAATACCATAAGCCTGCTTGCGATTTAGCCCCAAGGTCCCAAGTTTTTCTCACATTAACTAGCTCATGAATCAATGAAAGCCCAGAGATAAAGCCCATTAAAAGCCCAATACCTATTTTTGAACACAGTGACCTGAGCTAATATCAAGCTCCAGCCATGGCCCAAGTTTGGGTGGGCCTTAAGAGTACCTAATATTGCACATTTTCACCCATTACTCGTGCATCAGACCGCATAATTAACCCTGTTCAGTGATTCTTCTCCCCTCGACTGGCCATCTTACCAAAGCTCGCCGTCCGACTACTAGTGCCAGATGCAAATCTGATTGTGTTCAAAGACCTCATACAAGGTGATTTTGGAAAATCAACCCAATCTGATGATCTTGTCTATGTAATCAATGTCGTGTTTTTTTTGCTTGGTCCTAATCATTTATCTACCTAGGTTGGGTGGTTAGGGAGTTAGCAGGGTTAGCACTCATGGTGGGCGTCAACTGCTACACCAAGACTCGAACACAAGTCACACTTCCCCAAAGGGACATACACAACCACTGGGACAAGCCCATGGTGTGTATCAATGTCTCTCTTTTGACATTGGTTTTAATTAAAAAAAACGGTAGTACAAAAAGGCCCATTTTAGATCTCTTATCACCAAATTTCTCTCTCTCGAAGAGTGGATCCCAAGCGTTCTTCACGATCATCTCTTGTAAGAAATACACGAAATCGGTTTTCTCGTTTCGGAGCCCAAACCCTAACCATCACTTTTGCACGCTCCTCCTACTGGAGACAGAATCACAGCCAAGCGCGATTGAACTCGGGGAGAGTTCAATCACATCCACAGGTCAACACGTGTCCCTTCAAACCCCTATTAACCACAGTTAAGATTCACTAACCTTTAGAGTTCAATAATCTAACATTGGTTTTAAAAAAATATATTTAAAAAAAATTAACTTTAGGGTTAAGAAATTTTAACCCTAAGGTTAAATATATATATATATATATATATATATATATATAAACTTAAGTTAGATTGTTGAATCCTAAGGGTTATGGATTTAGATAACAAATAATAAGGGCAAAATAATTAAATTAGGAAACTTTTGAAAAGCAAAGGGTGAGTTTCTAAAGAGTTAAAATGAAGCGGAGATATTAATATTTTTGAAAAATAAATATTCTTAATTTTCTAAAACTTTTTTTTCAACGGTACGGACCTAGAGCCTTCTTTGTTCCCCATTCTCTCTCTAAAACTTTATTGTATAGAAAACTTCATGTCTCTTTCTCTCGCATGTGCAAATGAAAGCCCTCAACCTACATTTCTATTTCTAATTGTCAATCTCGGCCTTCAACTATAAGGCGATGTTGCTGGTAATTACTAGGGAATATCTTATTAAAATAAAATGAATGAGAAATAATGTATTATTATCATTGTATCTCATCATAATTAGATTAATATCAAATAAATTTAATTATAATTAAATTTGATTAGTGTGAGTACCTGGATTTTACCCTCCCTTCCCGATCAGGATAAATCCCAATAAGGAATAGTGATAAATTGTAATTGAGTTGTGAGTCACCACCTATCTAATTCTGAGGGAAATAGGTCCCTGAATTTGTTGGATAAGGTATGGTCTAGAAATCAGAGGTCAGGGTAAGGGATTCATTTGAGTTAGGGGAAGGTGTTAGGCACCCCTAAACTCCCATCCGGAGATGGTTACCTACTCTCTAAGTCTGAATCAAATAAAGGAAACCGTATAAGAAACTTGCAATTCGATCTATATGCTGAGCAATGTAATATTGACTGAAATAAATGAATTGAGAGGAATAGGGTAGAAATAGAAAAGGATTCTATCTTAGGGGAGCTGAACCCGATCAGGGTTGCCTACGTATCCACAGTTAGTGGAATCAAGCCACACGTAGTTCCGGAAAGGAGTTGATGGTTTGATTTGATTGGACTGGTTTGTGGGTGATTGAAAGGTTTGAGGGTTGTTGCTCCTATTTGAGGAGCGAGGTGGCCTTTTAAGCTCGTGCTGAGGAGCCTGGCGAGGTAGGGATTTGAACAGGTTTTGAACTGAGGCTCTGACGAGGGTTTGAATAGATTGGGTTTAACTAGAGTTTAACTAGGGTTTACCTAGGGTTAACTAGGGCTTAATCAGGGTTTAACTAGAGTTAACTGGAATTAACTAGGGTTAACTGGGTTTAACTGGGATTAACTGGAGTTAACTAGGGTTAACTGGGATTAACTGGGTTTAACTGGGATTAACTGGGATTAACTGGATTTAACTGAGATTAATTGGGTTTAACTGGGATTAACTGGGATTAACTGGGTTTAACTGGGGTTAACTAGGGTTAACTGGGTTTAACTGGGATTAACTAGGATTTAACTAGAGTTGACTGGGATTAACTGGGTTTAACTAGGGCTTTAATCGGACAGAGGTTTAGCTAGGCAAGGCAAGTTTTGAACTGGGATTTTGGGCAGAGGTTCGACTAGGCAGCGCTAGTTTTTAACCGGGATTTGGGCAGAGGTTTGACTAGGCGAGGCTAGTTTTTAACCGAGATTTGGGCAGAGGTTTGACTAGGCGATGCTATATTTGAACCGGAATTTGGGCAGAGGTTCGACTAGGCAAGGCTATATTTGAACAGGAATTTGGGCAGAGGTTCGACTAGGCGAGGCTATATTTGAACCAGAATTTGGGCAGAGGTTCGACTAGGCGAGGCTCTATTTGAACCGGAATTTGGGCAGAGGTTCGACTAGGCGAGGCTATATTTGAACCGGAATTTGGGCAGAGGTTCGACAGGCAAGCAGTCTAAACTAGATATTAAAGCAAAACTAGAAACTAAGCAATTTAATAAAGCAAAAAAACTTGAAAGCAAGATTAGGGATAGAGGGATTACCTGCCCGAAAGTACGGCGAACTTTCGGACAAAGAAGGATTCTCCAAAAAACTAAAAAAATTTGGTGTTTCGGAAGTGGAACTCGAAAAACCAAGGAGAGGAGTGAAAAATGGATGAATTTTGAAGGAAGGGAGGAGGGGTATTTATAGGGTCTCGGAGTAGTGCCCGCGCCTTTTTAAAAGGCGTGATTTATTATATTTTAATGAATAGTAAAGCGGTGCGAACAGTGAGTCGGCAACGCGTCGACGGGATATTTTTAAATCCGCGCCTTTTTAAACGGCGAGATTTTAATATATTTAATTGTGAACAAAAATGATAATAAAAAATGAAGTTTGCCATGGAAGAGGGGCCGACATGGTCCCGCGCCTTTTAAAAGGGCGAGCTTGCCCCTTAGGGCCTGTTTGGCCCTTCAAAAAACTGATTTTTTGGGTTTTTTGTTTATACTCCTATTTGCCGAAAAACTGTTTTTATCGTCTTAAGCACATTTTGAGCCCAAAAATAGTCAAAATTGAACTGGTAAAATCCAGAATAATATTTCAGATAAAACGTGGATTTTTCAGAACTTTTCAGGGGCGTTTTGGTCAATTTACACTCCAGGGGCATTTCGATCAATTTCAACCGTTTTAAGTTTAATTTAACTCCAAAAATAGCCAAAATTTACCAAAAATTTTATGAAATCATTTAAAACAAAATGAAAACTTTTTAGCACTTTTTCAGGGGTATTTTGGTCATTTTTCACCCTAGGGGCATTTTGGTCAGTTTTTTACCTAAGGGGCATTTCTCGGAAATCGAAGCACGTGGAAAGAGGGTTTAAAAAAGGGTTTTTAGAGGTATGTAAGGAGATAAAGGGGTGCAAAATTGGGGTGCTTACAATTAGATTAGTATTGTTAAGACAACTATTAGATGAATACTAATTCCGTAATTAGTAATTCTGTAATTAGTAGTTCCTTCATTGTAATTAGTTGCCTGTAAAGGTTGTTTGCTCTACACTCTTGTATAATTGTATAAATATACCTCTCATAAAGAAGAATAAATCAATCAAGCATTATCACCCTCAACTTTATCTTGGTATTAGAGCCTACACCATTGTCGCCGCCCATACTACCCATACACCACTGCCACATATACCTTCAACCCAATCACCATACCACCCATCATAATGTTGCTGCCTAGACCACTGCCGCACATCTCATTGCTACCCAGACCACAGGCGCACCATCCCATTGCTATTTTCCCAAAGCAATACATCCCATCACCCGTTTGTTACTCCATCCATACCAAGACCACCATCCATACTATACATCCCATTGCTATTTAGTTTCACATCCATATTGTCCATGTCACATCCCACCACCATTAAATCATGACCACCGACCAACCCGAATACTCACCAGCCATGTTGGCCCGCCTGTCACACTCATTGTGGTGAAAACGGACATAGCAAGTCATGTTACTAAGAGTTAATTGGATATCCAGAATGGTGGGATCCCGCCAAAGCATCGAGCAAACGAAATTCAAAGCCAAATCCTCGTGCCTCTGACAATGTTGTTGAATTACCTACTTTGATTGCTACTTCAAGTAACTCTGGTAAGGCTCTTAATGTTTCGGCATCTAATAGGAATAAGTACATGAATTATTAATTCTGGTGCTACAGATCACATGACCTTTGATATTAATCATATTCGATCTATGAAGTCGTCCAAACAACCTATAGTGTCCACACTAATGGTACTTCATCTCCTGTGATTGGAGAATGTTCAATTACACTGAATAAGAATTTGAAAATTTCGACTCTGTTTTGGTTGTTTCTTCCCTCAACTATAACTTGTTGTTTGTTGCTCAAATAACCTGCACTCTTTATTGTATTGTGATTTTTTAGCCTAACCATTGTGTTTTTAAAGACATCCAGACTAGGAGGATAGTTGATTATGGTACTACAAAGGGAAAGCTCTATCATCTTGATCTGACGCCGACAAGTTCGAATCAGTTGGCTCAATCATTCTCAGTTGATAGATCGGCGCATCTACAGAATTCCGAAATTTGATTGTGACATCGGCATTTAGGCCATGCTTCTTTTGGAGATTTAAGAAAATTATTTCCGAAGTTATTTGTTCAGTCGAATGTTTCTGATTTCAAGTGTGACATTTGTGAGTTAGCTAAAAGTTATCTTGTTTCCTACCCAATTTGTATGAAGAAAAGTCTAGTACCATTTATGATTATTCATTCTGATGTCTAGGGTCCAGCAGAGATTCCTTCTCTGAGTGGTGCACGTTGGTTTGTTTCATTTATCGATGATTGTACTCGCATGACTTGGATCTGTTTAATGAAATCAAAAAGTGAAGTCAGTTCTCTCTTTCAGAAATTTCACAAGGTAATAGTCACTCAGTATCAATCTCATATACGGGCTGTTCGCACTTTTTAACAAAATGAGATTGTATAGCACAAGAATCGTCATTTTCTCAAAGTTGTTCGTGCTTCCTTGTTCAGGTCTCACATGCCCACCAGTTATTAGGGTGAAACTGTCACCGCTGCGGCCTACCTCATCAATCGAGTATCTTCCAGTTTTATACAATTTCAGACCCCCCTGGACACTTTACATGAAGCTGTAAGTGCCCCTACAGTGCTGAATTTGCCACCTAAAGTTTTTGGGTGTGTAGTATTCGTACATCTTCACAAGCCCTTGCAAAGTAAATTGGAACATCGAGCTCTCTGGTGTGTATTTGTTGGCTACGCCCCATATCAGAAAGGCTATCGGTGTTATCACCCCATTTCTCGAAAAATATATGTTACTCTAGACATCACCTTTCATGAGGATGACATGTATTACTCTGGGCCTGAGTCTCTACTTCAGGGGGAGAATAACAATGAAGTGAGCAATGAAGAAGTGCAAACTCTGAATCACCCCCTGGACACCTTGGACTCTCTCAGTGGTGATGCTGAAGTCCATTCTGAATCGTTCAAGCAAAATCCAAATTTTCGCGCTGAATCGAGCGATCGGCCAGGAGCAGCCAATCGATCGGTTTTTGAAGCTATACTACAAGTGTCAGAGATCCCCTGTCAAGCTGTACCACTTAACCAATTACCCTATGAAGTCGAAGCCAAAACTGAATACAATCCTGAACCCCAGGTGAGTTCTGAACCCCACATAAAATTGCTACCTGATCGAGTCACTAGAGGAATATCTAGAGTAACCTATGAACCTATTCTTAGTTTCAAAGCTAAGTATCCCTTGAGTAATTTTGTATCTTACCATAGACTTTCAAAGGAAGGTGAATCATTTGTGAATCAATTATCTGCTATATCTATTCTTAGTAGTGTGCAGGATGCTTTGAGTGATCCCACGTGGAAGGAAGCAATGAGTGAAGAAATGAAGACTCATCAAAAGAACTCAACATGGGAAATTGTTGAGTTACTTGAAGGGAAGAAACCTGTTGGATGCAGGTGGGTATACACTATCACTACTCTTATTGTGTACGTTAATGATATGATAGTAACTGAGAATGATCCGGAAGAGAAGAAAGTATTACAGGATCACCTTGCCTGTGAGTTCGAAATGAAGGATCTTGGTCCATTAAAGTATTTCTTAGGAATTGAAGTTTCGAGATCAAAGAAATGTATTTTTCTTTCTCAAAGAAAATATGTTTTAGATTTGTTGAAGGAAACTGGTATGATAGCTTGTAGCCCGATTAACACTCTTATGGAAGAAAATTTGAAATTGGGTTTGCATCTAAATCAAGTTCCTGCCAATAAGGAATGCTACCAAAGACTAGTGAGAAGATTGATGTATCTTGCATATACTAGACCCGATTTGGGTTATGCGCTAAGTGTCATAAGTTAGTTCATGCACTCCCCTAGTGAAGAACATATGAATGCTGTAGTTCGTATATTGCGCTACTTGAAGTCATTCCCTGGAAAGGGAATTATGTTTACAAAAGGAGACAATTTTGGACATCGAAGGTTACACTGATACTGATTGGGCTGGGTCAATAGATGATAGACGTTCTACATCTGGATATTTTACTTTTGTAGGAGGGAATCTAATTACTTGGCGAAGTAAAAAATAGGAAGTAGTAGCTAGATCCAGTGCTGAACCCCAATACAGGGGAATAGCTAAGGGAGTATGCAAGTTACTATGGATCAGAAATTTAATGCATGATTTACGAATCGAGTCGATCAGTCCAATGTGGTTATACTGTGATAACAAGGCAGCATGCGATATTGCCCACAATCTAGTTCAACATGATCGGACTGAACATGTTGAGGTGGATAGACACTTTATTATGGAGAAGTTGGAAGCAAAGCTTATTGAAGTTCCTCATGTTCGATCGGAAGATCAGCTAGTGGACGTACTCACTAAGGAAGTGTCAAGTCAAGCGTTTCATAGTCATCTTGACAAGTTGGGCATGAGCGACATCTATGCACCAACTTGAGAGGGAGTGTTAAGACAACTATTAGATGGATACTAATTCCGTAATTAGTAATTCTGTAATTAGTAGTTTCCTTCATTGTAATTAGTTGTCTGTAAAGGTTGCTTGTTTTACACTCTTGTATACTTGTATAAATATACCTTTCAGAGAGAAGAATAAATCAATCAAACAGTATAACCCTAAAATTTATCTAGTATTAATTATATTTTATTAGAATTAAGTTTAATTATAATTTGATAATGTTTATATCTTGATACTCATAAAAAAAATCTCTATATAAACCTCAACGATGCGCCATTGTAATCATCAAAAGTTGTCAAATAAATCCATTCCCTACCATGTATCAAACTAGGTCATTCCAACCCGACTATATATCTTATTTTCTTTAGTTGGCATTAGCCATTTTCGGTAAGCGGCTCTCACGTCTGGCTTCCACTTTTTTTTTTATAAACGTGGGTGGGTATCCTGGATCTTTTGACTCTACATCCCATGTGCTGATCAGCTGCACAGGCCACCCCGACCCATGCAACCGATAGTGAGAGGAACCCAGATATCCACCTCGAGACCTCTGGGTTTATGGCTCATCCGTTCGGCCACTAAGCTACACCCCCAGGGGTGCTTCCACTTTCTTTTCTATGTTATATGTTCTTGCTTTTTTTTATTTGGAAGGTATAATTGCTTCTACTCAATATTTTGTTTTATAGTCGTTTCCCCTTGTTTCGTTGTTTATCTGAGTCAAGTATTTCTCCTTGATTTAGGTTGATGGCGAAAGAGCTTGTTTGTATTCTTGTTACTAGAATTGTAGGAAAAATAGGGTATACCCATTGCTAGCTAGAGGAGTGATGCTGGGTGCTGACCATTCTCTAATTCTACACATGTTGGATATACCATATGTTGTTGAGGCCTTAAATGGGTTGAAAATGGAGTTGGTAAATGTTGTATTTCCTCTTCTTAAAGGTGTTATTGCTCTTGTGCTACAAGTGTGTGTGCGCGTGTTAGTGTGTGTAATGTTTACTCTAACCATGAAAAATCTTAAAGCATTTAGTCTCACATCGGTGGGTTAGTCTCCTTGTGTACCCTTATAAAGCATCACCTTCCTCTCTTTTGAGAGGGTTGTGTGGTTGCTGTAGCTTGTGCTACAAGGGTGTGTGTGAGCGTATGATAGTGTGTTTTCTGTTTACTCTAACCAAAAAAAGGTGTTGTTGCTAGCTACAACTGGTGTTGTTGAAGCATGCATGGTCATGGTTGTGGGTTCCCAAAGAAAGAAAAAACGTGCCTTTCATAAAAAATAAAAAAAAATTCCATTAATTAAAACCAACTTGAAACTAACTCATCAAGCCCGTAGAGGCCATTCTACAGCCCAGTTTGAGGTTCTGGCTCATTGGTGACAAATTTTTATGTCCCATAGAGGCCCCTATTTTTTATCCATGGAGGTCAACACATCAAGCCCATAGAGGCATAATTTCAGCCCATAGAAGCTCCACACTTTGGCCTATAGATGTTGAAATTCTTGGCCGACAAAAAATCTGAGGCCCAGCAAGGCCCATTTGCGCTCTATCTCAATTTTTCGTGTGGATCTGTCGACGGTACAACAACCAACAATCCACATGTAGAAGCAATAGAGCAAGAACATATAACATATAAACACATGAAAATTCTCCAGTTCCCATGTGTTTGAGGGGAGTATTAGAGAATATCTTATTGTAATAAAGTGCATTCATAACAATTAGATTTGATTAGGATTAAATTTAATCAGATTAGTATCAATTAGATTTGATTATGATATTATAATGTTTCTATCCCCAAACACGTGTTCTCTATATAAACCTCAATGAGGAGCCATTGTTATCATCAAAAGTTTTTCAATAAATCAATTATCTATCAATAATGTCACTCTCACTCCAACCTGTCAAGCTTAGTATTTGAATGTTCATTGAAAGCCTTATGTTTGGATTTTGAAATTTCTGTCTCTCTCTATTGGAATATTTAATTTTGTGTGTTTTCCTGTGAAAACAACGACAACCCATATCATTCTGTTAAAAGGAAGGGACACAAATGGACAGTTAAAGATAATGGTATTTTTGGAATATAAACCATACAAAATAAAATAAAATCAAAGTGCACCTTAAGCAATTTTTTGTAAGGGGCCATAGACAATGATATATTTTTTTTTCTTTTCATTTCTTCTGAGAACAAAATACTTTTCACATCGTAAGGATGGAATGCGAGTGCAATGTAAAACACTGACTTGTGGACTTTCATTATACATATAAAAAATAGGAATGCTAGCCTAATGGCAAATTTGAAAAGGATTTTCATATGCTCAGGTTTGCAAAGAGGGTGAGCACATCAATCTCATCTCTGATTCTTGAGTAAAGTTGCACAGGTGATCTCGAGTTACAGAGTCGAGTTCAAGGTGAGGCTAGCATCAAATGAAAAGCAAGGTTGTGGAGAGACTACTCTCATTCCATCCCGTTTGGTAGAGCCTGCCAACCTCTTTCTAGGGCTCCATACCTTGAGGTTTTATATTCATAATGATATCATGCTCGCTTTTATAGTTTATTAGTGGGTTTCTCGTACCTCTCAAATTAGGAAGTTTGTCTGTACTTTCTCAAACTCATAACAAGCACTACCAAATGTTCTTTTTCCTTATCTTCGGTCTCTGACTTCCCCCTCACCCATAAAGAAAGTTGTTTTTTTAACGTGTTACACTTGTAACTTATTAACAAACAATTTTGTCATTCTTTAAAATTGTTATTTTAACCTGTTTGAAAAGTATATAGTTAAAGCAACAACTTGAACTGGTTTAGGATCCTAATTGTGCCTTCAATGGATAGTAGGATGGCATGCCAAGTGCTAACCACGTCAAATCAGGATGACGGTATTAATTTGGCGGTTCTTTTTGGTAGTCTCGAGTCATTTATCTATCTAGGTTAGGGGTACTTATGGGGGTTAGTACTCATGGTGGGTGCTCAATGACCACACCAAGACTCGAACTCGAGTCATCCTCCCCTAAGGGAAACACACAACCATTGGGACAGGCCCACGGTGTGTGCCTTAATTAAGTGCCAAATAAGTACTATGGTCCTAGTTTAGCATGTGTATAAGTATTAAAAATATTGCATATTGCTAATTGTAAAGTTTTGTTGAAAATGTTTTCATATAAAAATCTTTGTGTTATAGTTTGTTTACTTATTTACCTTTTCTATACTTTAATTGTTAAAATTAAAAAGATTGCAAATTACCTACTGTAAAGCCCAATTTTGGTAAAATGATTTCCACGTAAAAATCTTGGTGTTGTAGTTTATTTATTTGATTACATTTTCTGCACTTTAATTATTAAAATTAAATTTGGTAGAAAACTCATTCACCCCCTCTAGGTCTTATTGATATATAGGGGTAATTTCACCTACGTTAGAAAATAGAGCACGTTTTAGTTATCATCTCTACATCAAACATATTTTTTTCTCTAAAAAGTAAAGGCGCGTGTTAGCTTTAACTCAAGAGGTAATGTCTCTTAACTATAGTTAAAAGGACAAGTGTCGATATAACGTACAACCGGATACAACCTTGGGACATATACATTACAAAGGAGAATCCCAAGGGTCTAAAAAATGAGGATTGTTGGCCATTAATATTGCAAGATTCAAAAAGATTTCCATACTCTCACCAGGTAACAAATAGTTAAGGGTCTGTTTGGTTTGTATAAATTCTACTTATTCTCAAGAAGAATTGTTCTCTTTGAATTGTATTTTCTAGATTAATTTTGTGCTGAAAACTTATTTGCCAACAATAAGCCAAGATTTGTTTTAAAGAATAGAAATAAATTTGGATGAAAAAAAAATTAAAAATAAAAGAAAAATATATATATATATATAATAAATTAAAAAATCAAAAATTAAAATTAAAAAATAAAAAAAAATAAAAAAAGGAAAAATAATAAAATAATAAAAAAAACCAATGTCTCGTGTGAGAAAGCCTAATGTAGAAATAGTTTTGAAAAGTGACAAATTTTTACTTCTTAATTTTTACTCCAAAATGCGAACATTTCTTGGAATTGTTCTAGATTCTGTGCTAGACAAACACCATTTTTGAGTTTCTATTCTCAGTGAGTAGAGAATTGTTCTCTAGGAATGATGTCAAACGGGTCTTGCCTATTATTTCTATAACTGATTAGTTTACAACTCGTTTAACAATAACTTATTTTTTAAAGTAGTTATTTTAACCAGTTGGAGAAAGTAACTCGTTTAAAGCAACAATGTGTGTCTCCTGTTGAGAGTATGTGATTGTGCAAGTTTGGCTAAGCATTCTTCTTAAAAATTATGTAATTAGCTTTAGGTCCTTTTTTGTTCGGATTAAAATAAGCGCTTATATAGGGATTAAGTGCTTATGGACGGATTACTTTTGATAATAGTGTTTGGTTAGTTTTTTGATAAGCACTTACGAAAAATAACTGATGATTTGGTAAACGGTTTTGGGGTGCTTATGGGGGGTTGAGCACTGATTACACTAGCTATGTTTGGTTGTCGAGAAAATAAGTAAAAATATAGAAAAGAAAAAAAAAATTGGATTTTAATATAAGTTTTAGTTGTGTTGTCTTATTATTATTAATTTTTTTTTTCATGTTTTTACTTATTTTCTCGACAACCCAGGATAAATATGAATTACTCGGGTACTATGTGACAAAGAAATACGACGCTTTACGGAACCCGACCCCTGTACGAGCTCACCTCTCCTCACGATCGTCTCATCCCTTTCCTGTGTGTGCATTAGGAACCTCCATGGTAAGTACCCTTCTTCTTCTTTCTTCTGTTTTTCTCTGCCATCTTCAACAGTGTAAAGAGAGTGAACTTTCCCTCCTCTTCTTCTTCCTCTTGATTCTCTTCTTCCTCAATGTCTTCTTCTTTTTATTCCAACGTCGAACCCCTAATCCTATGATTTTCAGACGATAGAGTTGGGGTTTTGAGATTAGGGTTTGGACTATTTTGTTAGGATTTTTGAAATGTAGTTTCAGCCAAGGGGATGTGCACTTGAGTGATGCAATTGGGGTTATATTTTCGTGAAATCCCAGCTTCATTAAATTTTTTTTATTATTGTTTTGTCCTTATAATGGGTCAAGTATTGATGCATAAGCTGAAGGTGATGGGAGGAATAAAAGCTTATGGAATTGATAAATTGATCCAAATAGTTGCATCCCAACTCAATGACCAGCTTCCCGAGTCCAGGGATGCTGCTCGGAGCCTCCCTTTGGAACTGCAAATTGTATACGAGAAATCCTTTGTCCGCCATCAATTGCAAAATCTAAGCATCCGGAGATGGGCTCTTAGGAGCAATTCTGTCAATCAAAACTCTCTCCTTTTAAGTGCACAAGCTGTCCGTGCAACCACTGTTACTAGGGAGAATATTGTTTTGGGCTCCTAATATTAGAATGGACTTTGCTACTGAGACCGCAGAAGGGCCGAGACAGCCGAGACCGTGCATGCATGCACAGGATTTCAGGTGGGGTCCACGTTCACATGGTAGGCGGGCATGGTACGCCCCACCTGCAATCCCCAGCACGGTCTTGGAGGTCTTGGCCCTTTTGCGGTCTCAATAACATTTCCCTATTAGAATGTATATATCATAGAATACTAGGAGCTTTAAGGACCCGTTTGGTATCAATTCTCATGTTCCGAAGAAGAATTGTTCTTCTTAGGAATGGATTTTTAAGATTAATTATGTGTTGAAACTTGTTTGGCTGTTATAAGCCAAGATTTGTTCTCAGAACATAAATAAGTTTGGACGAAATGAAATTTAAAAATAATTAATAATTTTTAAAAACAAAGTATAAAATGAAAAATAAAAAAATAAAAAGTAAAAAAATAATAAAAATAATGTCTCATGTGAGAAAGCCTATTCAAGAAATAGTTTTGAAAAGTGATAAATTTTTACTCAATTTTCTCCAAAATGAGAACATTTCTCGGAATTCTTCTCGATCATGTGATAGATAAACACCATTCTTGAGTTTCCATTCCCAGAGAATAGAGAATTGTTCTTTGGGAGTGATGCCAAAGGGGCCCACTTTATTATTCAAGTAAATTTTGTGTTCATCCATAGGAGCATGAATGAACTCATCAATGTGATCTCTTAGATGAGCCAATAAGCTTGCATCCTCGGATTTCTTTTTCTTTAACAAGAAGTTGTGTGTGGTGTTGTGATCGATGATGTCGGTTATAGTTCAGATAATTGTTTTGGGCCTCCATCATTTCCATGTCTTAACAGTTTGAAATACCTTATGTGGTTGTAGCTCAGCGGTCGGAAGACAAATTGTAGACTTGGAGGTCTTGAGATCAAGTCTGGGTGCAGCTTCGTTATCTGTTGTCAGGGGGGATGGTATCCCTTGGCAGAACGTGGGGATTAGTCAGAGTCTTGAACTGCAGACATCCCACGTTTACCCAAAAAAAAGTTTGAAATTGGCAGAAATCAACTCTGTTCTTTTAAATTTTGTTTTTCTGCATATTAAACTATTAGATCATATCTTACATAATTTTGGAACAGCATGTTCTCGGTGTAATGTTGGTAGTCTAATGAGGAGATAATTTCTTGTAGTCCAAGCATCAGTCTCATTATATTTTTATCTCAGTCATCGCCAGGGGCGTTGCCTCATGGAGCCCAATGGGGCCTTCCCCCCCTCCCCCCCGTTTAGCTCAAGCTCTTTAAGGAAAGGTCGTGCCTTACTCCATTTATTGCATGAATGGCGGCCCTCGGCTTCACACCTTCTTTTTAGAGCTCTGATACTAGAGTAATCCTAGTAGGGGCGTAGCTTAGGAGAGGGGTGGAGCTGGGTGTTCTAATCCCTCCTAAACTCCTGAGAAAAAATATATTCTTTACAAACGGACACAAACAGCCACAATGGCCCATGAACTTGACCCTCAAATTTTTTTTCGGGGGCTATGCCCCAAACACCCATTTTTAGCCTCCTGCAAGAGAATCCTGGATCCACCCCTGGTTATCACTAATACTCAATTCTAGAGCCTAAACTTAAAAAATAAAATAAAAACTAAGTTTATGCTATATTATTTAATTTAAGATGACATAACCATTGGCAAGAAGATCATCTACACCCACAGCCTAATTTAAAAAAATGTTTACACATAGACATAAAAAATAGAAGAGATGGCCCACAAACTTGGCCTCCAAAAAAAATTTAAAAGAAATGGGGACTACACCGCAGAACCCCCACACCCATTAGCTTCCCTATAAGAAAATTCTAACTCCTCCTCTACGTGTTACCATCATGTAGTTAACAGAAAAACCCGTTGTTTTAACTTTTTGCACCCTTAAAATATTATTTTGCATTGAACAACATTTCATGAACAATTGAAATAATTAGCTTTTGCAGTTAGGTGAACCAAACAGAATTATTTTACACATAAATCAGTTATTATAAGCATCAACGCTTATTGGCATTATCAAACCAAACATGATTATAACTATCAATGCTTATTGACATCGGTGCTTATCAACATAATTGCTTATGATTGCAATAATCCGATCCAAACAAGCCCTTAATAATCACGTGTGCCTCTTCTAATGAATTCGTGATAGTGATAATAATAATAATAATAATAATAATTAAAAGATAGTAATAACAGCCACACCACTTGATTTTATTCAATAAATACATTTATACACTTGTTATTTTATTCAATAAATACACTTGTACATTTCTAAACACTTATACACTTGTTATTTTATTCAATAAATACACTTGTACATTTCTAAAGGATATCACAATCAATATTTTACAGGAATTAAGAGAATTGCTGAAATAACTTCCACTTAGCTCTCATTTTGAGCTTCTTTTTAGAAATAATAGTAATAATAATTTAAATATGAGACTTTTCCATTACAACTAATGACACTTCTGTAATTAGGGGGAGTAATGGAAAAGGGGAGCTCGGCTTCAACGCGTTGAAGAAGAGCTTCAAATATATCTTATTTGAACTCTAATAATAACGTATGTAATATAACAAGATAAAATTCTGTTACTAAATATGAATCCAAATGCCCTCACTGGGAATATCCTGATGAACCACAAATAGAAGATAATACCCAGAAGGAGCAAGTGTACCTGAACTCGGCATCATCGCCTCAACTTCATACGTTGATTTAGATAAGGATGGCGCTTTTCCACCACCCAGTACCAATAACCTTTGATTCATGGAGAATGAATGTGTGCCAAATGATGGAGCTACCATTGTTACCATCACCCTCTTTTCAATCAATGCACCAGTGACCAAAAACCGAACTACTAACCTTTGCCCGTATTTCAGCTGGGCCTGAGAGTCCGGCGCGATAATCTTCGGTCTCAGATGGGAGAAGTCTGAATCCAAATAGGATGGTGAGAAGGCCTCTAAGCTCAATTCAGTTGGATAAAGAACTCCGGTGAAGGCATAAAATTGGTGAGGATTGCTACCACCAACGAGAATTCGGCCGTCACGAAGTAGTATCGCCGCAGAATGGTACAAACGTGGTATTGAAGATGGATTTTGTAGTTCGAATCTATACCCATTTTGGTAATCAGGTCGGTAAATTACCGGGTTCAACGCCGGGTTTCGTCCTGTTTCCCATCCGGCAGTCCCCTTGGAAGCACCATTGATGATCAAAACATTACCATTTGGTAGTAAGATCATGTCACCCATGACCCTTGCTAGGGGCATTGTCTCCATCGACCACTTCGGCGAGGCAGCCGTTATTTTTATCCTCCCACATGTACTTAGAGCCTTGACGAAATTCCCATTTAGTGCCTTCAAGAAAGATCCTTTTGGTGCACCACCACAGACCAAAACTTCAGCTTCAATTGGCGATTGTTGTAAGTTGTTGAGTGGGAGTAGAACTGAAGAACCTGTGCTAGGATAGTTCCGAGGATCACCACCGGGCATTTCCGGGTACCATCTTACCACAACATTTTTCTTATAATCGAGTAAGATAGCACGGTTGTTGGCAAATATAAATAAGTTCCCATCAACATTGAGGTGAACAAAAGGGTAGAGATTATTCTCAATCTTCTGGTCAGTCGTTTGATATAGAAATGGAAGATTGAATAACTTGTTAGGACCTGATTTTGGATAAAATTCATAATTTTGTTGCTGACGACCGCCGATAACAATGATCCGTCCATCCGGTAATATTTGATTTGTAGCGTACCATCGCGGTGCACTTAGTCCAAATGCATTTTCTACCCAATCACAACCACTACATGGAGTGAAAAATCTCACGGCGCGTTCGCCGTCATTGAATCCACCAAGTTGGACTAGGTTGCCATGGGGGGAGACAGCACCCGAAGAGCACCACACATCAGTTTGGACCATAAGGGGTCTTATGGAATTGGCTAAGACATTGTACTCGGCCGAGTGAGCGGTGCAATCAATCTTGATTGCAATTTCATTGGGGTCATTGCGACATTTGCCATTCGGTAATGAGAGTTTTGATTGACCAAAATCAGTCCTATCAAAGATGATAACACGATCGTTTTTAAGTAGTTGCATGTGCATCGCCGATATACCAATGCTTTCCTTAAGAATCTGCCATCGGCCGCCTCCGGCAGCTTGTATCCGGCTACCAGAAATGTATACCAGCAGCCAGACTAGGAAGGGAAGAATCAAAGTTCGACTCATTCTCTCTTTCTGTTGTGCTAATGAGTGGTGAGGAGGGTGGCTCTAAGCTACCCCTTAAATGCTCCTAATGTTGTAAAAACGTGCAAGGAAGAAGATTTTGAGATGTTGCTTTCTTTCTTTTATTAACCTCTATTATTAGCGATCCTTTTGTCTTTTTCTTGTGAACATCATAATCTGAGTCTGTTCGCACTCACAGTGCCCCCTTTTTTTTTTTTTTTTTAACCTTAGTTAATAATTCTTATATCTTTGGATTAATTTTCTTCCTCTAAAAATCAAGGTTAAATTGTTGATTCTTCTAAAAACTAAGGTTATATTGTTGAATTTGAGGATTAGTGAATCTTAACCTAAGTTAATGGAGTTAGAATGGACATCTATTGACCTGTGAGTCCATTTGAACTCAAGGGAGAGTTCGAACGTGATTGAATATGGTCCCAACTCTTATAGGTACATGAACAAGTGAATGAGAGGTAGATGAAAAATGTCCACACCACAAAAAAAGAAAAAAGAAAAATGTAAGTTTTGAATGAATTTTTGGGGTTAGCAATTCTAAAAGGAGGAGTGCTAGCCCTACTCTCAAGCCTTTTCTACTCTCAATCTAAGCCAACCACCTAGCCATTTGGTCGAAATGCAACAGCAACAGTCATCACAATACCCTCAAATAAGCTTATGGTGGCTTATGGCTCCTCACATGAAAGAGCACACATTTTAATTGTTTACAATGCCTTATTATTGAGAATCCAGGTACCTGGTCAGCTTAGCCTAATTGTAGAAAAGTCTTGAGAGTAGGGTTAGCACTCCTCTTCTAAAAAAGTAGAGCCTTTTTTTTTGGGAGGGCGTAAAAAAGTAGAGCTTACATAAAGTATTCTTACAACAAAAAAAAAACGAAATTTGAAATAAGAGTAAACATCAATTCCAAATCTCTACATTTTAGATATTAAATATTTTTCTTTTATTTCATTAAGTAAAAAAAAAGTTTATGTTTCGAAATAGTTTATCTTGTAAAGGGGCCTGAACGCCATTTACATTTTTTGAACAATTTTATCCTTCAAAAAATTAATTTTTTCTATTATACTTTAGCTTAGAGTTTTAGGTAGTCGGCCCCAATGGGGTGTTTTCTTTAAATTAAAGGTAGAAAAGAGACACAATGGTTAGAACTTTGATTCGTCATCTGTCTCAAAATAACTCTAATGTGTATGATCCAATCAATGGAACATGATTCTGGTGCACCCCACCCCACCCCACCCCACCCCTAATAAGCAAAAGTAACAGGACAAGCCATCACCCATCACTTAGAATGGTGATAGAGCACTTACGGTGCTCATGTCCCTTCAGCCTCAAAGTATGGAACCAAATGAAGCACGAGAGAGATAGAAAGACGTTCAAGAAAACCTGAAAAAGCATCCAGCTGAACAAAAGCTACAGTGGTAGAGGAATTAACAATCCCTCGTACTTTTAAAGTGGTAGAGGAATTAACAATCCCTCCTTGTACTTTTAATGTTACTTCTGTTTGTTCTGACTTTATTCCCGAACGATACTCTATTTGAGATAGATTGTGTTCGAATCATGGGCAGAGATAGTCTGAAGGTAGACTAGGATTTTTCCCAGGGTGGAGCAGCCTGAACACCCTACCACATGCTCACCCATCCCACATAAAAAAAAGATTAAAAAAAATGGTTTGACAAGTTGGGTACTAAAAGGGTTAATACCTAAGACTCTAGAGGATACAATCTGATTTGATCTGCAATGGATATTTAAAAGAAATGTTCATATCCGAATTCAATTAAATATTCATATTTGGAAAATATGCAACCCATTACTTTTAAATATTTTAAAATTTGAGAATTATTTAAACAACAAAGGGTACTTATGTCCTAAAAATTTAATATAGTATATGTAATATACTACAGTATATGTATAATAAAGCACTAATCCGAATCTGATCTAATTATAAACCATATCCGAATTTGCTCCATCATGAGGCATCTAATTGAATAATTATTTGACAAAACAAATAACGACACCGTTCAGAATCGTATAATATCCAAGTGAGTTAATTTCACCCTTGCGAAAAGAGACGAAAATCCTAATTTTCTTTTATTTGTCATCAATATATTGTCAGGGTCAGTAAGATGGATCACGTCGTTTCATCATTCTAACGCTATCTAAGAGAATTCCATAGCATTATTTTAGCTAGAAAATACGGGTGCATTCATGAAAAGGATTTGATAAGAGTAATTATACTGACTACCAACCTCACATAACCTTCTTACACCTGGTTTGGGACCAGCAATGGCCAATGCAGCCTTAAGAAACCAACTAAAATTAGGGGTACGTCCCGGGTTCCACCTTGTTGGACATATATAATGGTCTAAGGACCACCTAGTCTCCCATTATTTGCTAAGAGAATTAAGTAAAGTCCAACTGCACCATCTGTTTATTTTATTTATTTATTGACACCACCTATATTCAAGGGGAAGCTATTCTTGCCGTATTGGTGTGTGCATAAGAACCATATGTTAGGTCTGGAATCTAATTCCATGTTCTCACGAAAAGAAAAAACAAAAAAATTCTAGTTCCGTGTACGAGAAAAATGTGCAAATACGGAGGTACAGTAATGAGGGTTCCACCTTGTAGGACATATCTAATGGTCTACGGACCACCTAATCTCCAATTATTTGCTGAGCATTAATTCGTAGCAGCCCCACCAAAAATAACCAAATGGCTAAAAAAAAAGATTATTTTAGTGATCCAAATGGCTAAAAAGTGTTCAAAACTCTCTCTACAACCTCACCTCATCAAAATTCAGCAAAATAAAGATCGGGTTTGATGAGTATACAACAGTCACCAAAACTAAAATTTCTCTTTCCTTCCTTTTTTGTGGGCCCACATAAATAATAAAATAAAGGTTTCTCTCTCCATTCCTTTATTGTGGTCTCACACAAACGATAAAATAATGTTTCTCTCTCCCTTTATTTTTTGTTTTTCCACACAAATAATAAAATATTGTCTCTCTTCTTTTTTTGTTGTTAAAATATTGAGGGTGTTGGGAGTGTTTTAAAAAAGTGGCGGCACCAAAATAACTTTTTGTGAGTTTTGACTATATTGGTGAGTAAAATTTGGTGAGACTGCTAGGAATGCTCTAAGAGAAGTAAGGGTCAACTTCATAATTTGCCTATTTTATATATTTATTTATTAGCACTCATTAATTAGCAGAGGGTTAGTATCTCTTCGAAGACCTCCGATTCTCTCTGAAGAAGCCAATAAAGCTCCTCTCTTGCAACCACAAAATAAGGAACATGTAATTGGAGAAGTCATTTTATGGGCCCCATGATTTCGATTTCTCTACACATTATTTGACACATGACGATAAAGTGGTGAGATAAAGGGAGAGAAGTCAAAATTATAGGGAGAAAATAGAATGACTTCTCCCCTTTTTATCGCAACGTGTCCCTATTTTGTGGTTGCCCAAGACCACCTTTCTGGCTTAGCCAGAGGCAATCCGAGGCCCTCTTCTAAAGGAAAGCTGAAGCTATTCTTGCCTTATTAGTGCTTGTATAAGCACCGGAAATGGATTTCGTCAGCCCCTCGTCGTACCAAATCCGATCTCTTAAGCACCATATATTAGGCTTCGGAATCTAGTCATGTGAGCACCATATGCTAGTTCGGAATTCGGAATCTAGTCTTTTGAGGTGGCACCACAAAAATGTGCGATGGTATTGTAATGACAGCTCACCGTTTTGTCTTTCTATTTTAAATGATTAAAAATAAATGTGTAAAAACCGAAGAGTGGATGACCGGAAATTGGAAGCTGCTTGGCTGTTAGAGCAACCAAACAAAACCAAAGTATGATAGATCATTGCAGGTGGGGCCCTCGGAAACTACTATGACGAAAAATGAAATAATACTCACTTAAGGAAGAAGCTGTACTGATGTTGATGGATCAGGACTGGGTCCACCAATCAACACCCATGCGAGGCGATGACCTAAGCCATTCAATCTAGAGGTGTGATAGCTCCACTCTCAAGCATCCCACTCTCAGCAAAAAAAACCAACACATGTTGAATCAAAACAGGTGTTGATTTTTGGTTCTAAGCATGGACAGCTGTTGGTTTGTGACTGAGCGTAGGGCTAGCTTCGGCCCTTCAATCTATATCTGTTTGGGTGGTAATAAGAGATGTGTTTGGGTGGTAATAAGGGATGTAGATAACTCTCGTCCTGACCATAGTTCAAAAGCATATGCACATCCAATCAAGTCAGCTAGTAGTGTTGGTGATCTACTAGATGAAATTCAGTGGACCATAGGTGCAACTATAAGAAAAATAGGTGGCCCTCTGTACGACATGGCATCTTCTCCGGAATGTGCCACATATATATATACACGCCAATCAAGGCATTAGCTTGCGTCCACACATCTTAATAGGCGTATTTTTGTATACGTGATGCATTCGTTGGCTACGCGACAGTAAGTTTACTATCTCATTCAATGCTGTTCAAAGAACACACAATTTAACCAATGCGTGGATAAGGTTAGGATCTCGAGTGTCCACCATGTGCAATGAAATGTGATTCATTAGATCGATCAGGCAGATTTTTTGGCAAGTGGGGTGATAAGTGGGAGCGATGATGGGCCAGGGTTGCGATTTTTCCGTGAAAAGTGTCACGTGTACAACAAACTGAACCATTGATTGGTTTAGCCTTTGAAATGTTAAAAAATTTGGTCCTTGCTAGTCTTCATCTTAAAAATCTTTAAATCGCTGGCCTCATCTCAAAATGCATTACGAAGCAATATATCAACATGGTCCAAACACAACTGGTTTGTGGGGGCTCCTCTAATATCAAGGTCTGGAGACCCAAATACTTGGAATAAGACGCTAATGATGATCACGACGTATAACTCATCTTGTTATTAAAAAAATTTTGCCCCAATGCGCTATAGACACATAAAAAAATGTGTCAATTTCATAACATTTTACATTATATATATATATATATATATGTATATTATTGTTAAAGCTTGTAGCATACTCTACAATCACAATTGTTGATAAGTTTCACTTGAGGCACGGGAAGTTAGTAAATGAATTCTCTCTAACACTATCTCTATTTTTTAAAAATAAATATGTGTCAACCGACTTGCGAACCTATTAAATTAAAGTCATTTATTTTATTATCCAAAATAGAGTGAGTGTAAGAGTATGCTTAGCATTCTTCTAATTTAAATTAGGGTGTGACTTTGTAAGTTCGTCAAAAAACAAAGGTTTGATGTTAACTCATTGGCACCTCTATGCAGTGTTTTGAAAAGGGACTAGACCAACCGATTGAACCAATAAAATTGGGAGCTGGCCAGTCAATTGATCCCCAATACCATCAATATTGGATTGTTTTAAAATCGGCCTTAAATCGGGAACCAGAAGAATTGCTGGTTCAACCGAAGAATAGGTGATAAAACCTGTTCTTCCAATCAAAAAATTAATAATAAAAAGACAGTCGAACCGGTTGAACTAGGAATCGGTCACCCAGTCGATTCGATGGGTAGTTCGGTTATGAAAACATTGCCCCTATGGATGACGTCTCATCTAGGGCTGCACCCAAATTGAGCTGACTCGTAGACTCGGCTTGGCTTAATCAAGTTGAGTTCAAATTATAATTTCAAGCTAAATTGAGCCCAAATGAGAATGGAGTTGAGCTCAAAATACTAAATAAATTGAGCTCAAGCCAACCCCTATTTGATCTGGGGATTATATATATATATATAAGAGTATCCAAAACTAAAAGGTCCCAAACCCAACAAAACCTAAACTTAAGGTACTAACCAATGTTGTCAGAATCGGACTGGTCGGTCAAACCGGCAAGAAACAGTCCCTTCTTCAGTTCCCAAACCTCCCAAAATCGGACCTATTTAAAAACCGGTCATTTTTGTCAAAACTAGACGAACTGACAGGTTGAATCGGGAATCGGTGGTAAAAAAAGTTGAGAACCGGTTAGAACCGACCAAAAATGACTACAAATGAGAAAAACATTTTTTTTTAAATAAAAAAAACACGATTGAACCGGTCAAACCGGGAATAGGCCACTTAGCCGGTTCGATGACCGGTCCGGTTCCGATAACATTTGTACTAACCCTAACCCTCAGTCCCTTAAGCAATGCTATGTTCACTTTTCAGTTATGAATTAGTCTAGGGATACTCCCAAAGTGTACTCCTATATATACTCCCAAATCCTAAACCGTTTATCTAGATTATTAAATGGTTAGGATTTATGTTGATGTGACATTAGAAGAGACAAAATAAATCCACTCAAATCCTGACCATAGTGGTTGGTTATAAACGGTTAGGATTAAGGAGTATATATGAGATTACCTATAAACCGACTCCATTTTTATATAAGAGGACATAATAGTATGACATTTTTTTTGACTCATCACTTTTATTTTATCTTTTTATCCTTACTTAAAAAAAAAAAAAAAAAAAAACAACCGGAGAATTGACAAACGGAAGGGGACGTAGCATTGCTCAAGTCCTTGTCCTTGAGATCAAGAAAACTCCTCTTGGGGCTCTTCCGCTGCCTCCGCGCGCCTTTTGCTATCGCTGCGATGCCGACCGGACAGGAGTTCACATAAGCTTTGGTTTTTATGCTGTTTCCTTTCGAACGTGAAAGACTAGTTAGAAAGAGGAACTGCAGGGAAATGCTTGGTTATTGTAAGGAGGCGATTGAAGGTAAAATCTAGAGTGTTAAAACTTTGTCTTCTACTGAAGTTTGTAGCTGGCATTTGGTCCTGCCGTCCACATGTTACCTATTGTCCATTTTCAGGAACAGAAGTAGATGGACTGTGATGCGCTGGATCCTGCCAAAATACTGTAATGGCATGAGTCCTTGCATTCTTGGCCGCTTACTCATACGCATGTTCTACAATTATTCTATCTCATCTACTATATTCATTGTGCTTATGATCTTTTGTCTTCCAGATTTCACATATGGGCACTTGTTTTGAAGTCTACCGATAAAAGAGCATCCCTTGCTGCTAAAATATTAATGGGCAGTGATTAGCCGAGTCCACATGTCCCTTTTAATACCTCTTTAACTACTGTTAAACTTAAGAAATTAAGATTAGTATTTTTTGGTGTTTTTTATTTAAAAATAAATCAAGATTAGATTGCTTAATCCTGGAGTTAATAAATTTTAACCATAGCTGATGAGTGTTAAAAAAGTAGGAATGGACCAATGAGGATTGAACATTTGCTCCATAGTCAAATGCGGCGATATGAACATTTTCCCAATGGCACCTATTCCTCTCCAGTTGTAACCGGTTTTGCCAAAACCGGTTACACCCCTGAGGTAGCCACACGTCCCTTTTGAGACCTCTTAACTATGTTTAAGATTCACTCACCCCTAAGGTTCACCAACCTATCCTTGGTTTCTAAAAAAAATATTAAAAGAATTTGTTAACCGTGGTTAAAATTTACCAACTCCTAGGGTTAATTTATTTTAGATATTTTTTCTAAAAACCAAATATAGGTGGGTGAACCCTAGGGGTAGGTGAATCTTAACCACAGTTAAGAGGTGTAAAAAGGGTCATTTGGTGACCACAGGGGAGTGACCGATTTTGTCAAAAACCGGTTACAACTGGAGAAGATCACCGGTCTTTCCCAATATTAAATAAGGGAAAATAATCACCTCCTCGGTCGGTGACGTGAGGAGGGGTGTCTCGGCTCCCATTTTCTTACCACGTGTCCCCTCTTTAATTCTGTTTGACTGTGGTTAAGATTCACTCACTCCTAGGGTAAACCTATCTACCCTTAGTTTTTAGAGAAATAACCTCATGTTTAAAAAAACCTTTAACCCGAGTTTATAGCAGTCGAAGGGGTGGCTTTGTGAGAGGGAGGAGCAATAGTTGACTCCTTACCCGGGAGGGAACTATTGTATTAGTAGATGATTGAATTTTAAGCAAGTTCTTAAGGTGAATTGAACAATGGTAGGTCTATATTTCCTCTCATTCACTTCCCTTTTTAAGGATAAGTGGACAAAATAAAGTGATGGGTCCCAAAATATGGTGTTACTTTCATTTTGTCTTCTTATCTGAAAAAGAAAAAAAAGTGAATGAAAAGAAAGGTGAAACTAGCTTTCCTCATAGTGAATAGTTTATAGTACTCCCACGTATACTCCCGAATCCTATCCAGATAACTCAATTATTAAATGGCTAGGTTTAGAGTTGATATGACTTTGAAAAGACAAAATAAGCCAACTTAGATTTACCCTTATGGTTCGTAATAGACAGATAGGATTAGAGAGTATATTTGGGAGTACCATAGACCGACTCCTCTATAGTAGGTGTAACGGATAAAATTCGTAAAATCAACTTAGCGTTGGAGAACGAGCTCGTTTTTGTTGTTTTGTTCACAAAAGTGACATGTGGACACGAGTTGGGGTCACGTGCTTAAAATAGAGGGATCACACGTTGTCTGATGCACAACGTTCCCGTTGTGCGCATTACGACGTCTTTGTTTTCTTGTAGAACAATGTTTTCGTTGTGGCTTGACAACGTGCTCGTTGTCTGAAGCACAACGTAACCGTTGTACTCTTGACAACGTTTTTGTCGTTACATGAACGAGTCCGTTGTCTCACCGACAACGATGTCCTGGCTGTATTCTAAGACATCTACACCGTAACCGAGCTCGAGTCAACAACGAGACCGACTCGTAGGAGGAAGTGAACAGGAGGCGATCCATAATTCTGACAGGCGTGCCGAAAACACTGTTGTGTGCCGAAAGCACTGTCTTGGCATTTAATGCTGGTCACTTCTGCGTACTGTCCGATCCCGTCCGATTGGACTCATAGGAGGCTCTCACGTGTGATGCAACAGGTGACAGATATGTCCGACATATTTGGCAGAGTGCAAAACACGTGGTATGGACACCTATGGCCATCGATGGCCATACCAACCTTACCCTATAAATACCCCGTGATTTTTAGTGCTTGGGAGGACGCTTTGATCACGTTTTTGGCCGTACCTCAGAGTATACTTGTTCAGTGCTTCCCAGTGCCTTGCGTAACTTTCAGTGCCTATTTCAGAGTTTACTGTTCATCATCTTCTATATCTACTTACTTTACCATCGGAGTACAGGTCAGGGTGCCACACCCTCCACTCCAACCTTCTACCGGTAAACCAGAGCGTGTGCGGAGCTGTAGCTGACGCGTGTCCTTTCCAGTATTTTCCCCCTTCAAAATTGGCGCCGTCTGTGGGAAATAATAAACGAACCCCCCTTTGCTCTTTGTGATCATGGCTGATCAGTCATCGGTGTTCGGGCGTGAGGATCAAACCCCTCAGGTCACTCCTTTTGTACCTTCTGTCGTGCACATCCCTGGGGTCAGTCCTACGTCTGGGCACCCAGAGAGGACCGTGCCTCCTCATGTCGAGCTTTCTGTTTCTGATCGCATTTTGGCGATGTTGCAAATGCAGCAGTCTGCTCTGGATCAGATCACCAGGCAGCAGCAGTTGATGCAGGCGAGGCTGGAGGCGTTCGAGCATAGCAGGCTCGAGGTGGATGAGGTGCCACTGCAGAGGTCTTCCATGAGACGTCAGTTTGACTTCTCTTCTTCTCCTTCTGCACCGGAGAACCGTGAAACAAGGTTTGTGCTTCTTCCTACTGAAGGGGATGTAAGGCAGCCTCAGGTTCGAGCAAAGCAGAGTATTCCTTCAGATCGTGTGGATTTGCGAGAAGGGGCAGGGCGAGAAGACTTGAGAGGGGGTACCGGAGGTGCAGACGCCCAGAAGACTTGGGTGACTGCCAAGGAGGTGGAAGCTTTGATCGGTGCTCGTGTTAAGAGCATGAAGGGAGGGATTCCTGACCACTTTGCTCAATCAGCAAAGGACAACGTTGAGAACTCTCATTTCACGGACGCCATCAATCAGTCATATACTTCTTCCAAGTTTATAACTCCGATCTTCCCCATGTACACTGGAAGGACGGATCCAGAGGAGCATTTGTTTGATTTCAAACATGCGATGGCTGTTCGCAATCCAGATGATGACCTGTATTGTAAAGCTTTCCCCAACAGCCTGTCTGGGGCAGCGTCGAAGTGGTTTCGGAACTTGCCTCCTGGTTCCATCAGTAATTTCTCAGAGCTCAGGTCAGCTTTTATTGATCGTTTCATTATCAATAAAAAGAAGAAAGCAGGTGCAGATACTCTCTTCTCTTTGAGGATGAAGCTGGCCGAATCCTTGACGGACTTTATTTCGCATTTCACTGATGAAGTCCACAACATCGATAAGGTCGACGAAGCGAGCTGTATCGCTGCTTTTAAGAATGCTATCCCTAGGCATTCCGAGCTCTATAAGTCCTTGGCTCTTGACTATCCTGTCAAGATGGACGAGTTGATGGTTCGTGCCACCAAGTACGGAAGGTATGAGGAGGACGTATCCGTTGTGCTGGTGCCGAAGTCCAGGATGAGAGTGGTGGATGTCGTAGAGAGGACACACCGATCTTCGAAGAGGAAGGAGAAGAAGCAGAGGTACGAGTCTTCATCATCTGAGGACTCGCCACCAAGGAAGCAGAAGTAGAGAGTAGTTTATGTGACTCAGCGGGATCAGCCGGATCGGCGTCCGCTGGAAGGAAACTTTAATCAGCAACAGAGTAGGACGGAGAGACGTCCTAATGACCAGCAGCAGGCGAGGCAGTAGTATCAGCCACGCCAGGTGCAACCTCAGGTACAGCAAGAGAGAGGCGTGCAGCCTAGTGAGCGGCGACCTTTTACAGATCGAACACCGTGTATCAATTTCACAGTTAGCCCGGCGACCATCATGAGGTCGATGGAGGATCAGGCGTACTTCGAGTGGCCGGCTAGGGCTGTGCAGGATGTTACACCGGGACCCGGGTGTATGAGTATTGTCATTATCACAAGTGCCGTGGTCATCTCACCAACCGATGTCGTATTCTGAGGGAGTACTTGGAGAGGCTGGTTCAGGAAGGGTACTTGGGAGAGTATCTTGCTTCTGGCAACGGCGGCATGGAGTATGCCAGGGAGCCGGTGTCCCAGTCTCGTGGAGGAGAACCTGCCAGTAATCCAAGTACCAGTGGGGGAGCTTCCTTGGATACGATCAATGTCATTTGCCGCGTGCAAGCGCCGGAAGCAGATGTGGAGAGGAACTTCAGGGCGAAGGCCAGGAAGCTGTCTCACGATGCTGCAGTGTGTCAGGTGCAAGTGCCTACCAGAAGCATTGAGCAGACACTTACTTTCACTGATCGTGATCTGGCAGCAGTAATCCGACCTTACTATGATGCTCTTGTTCTCACCATGAGAATAAGAGATTTCGACATCAAGAGAGTGCTCGTGGATTCCAGGAGTGGAGCAGACATCTTGTATCTTCATGCTTTCACCCAGATGAAGCTGGATCCTTCCGTTCTCATCCCTGCTCAGACTCCACTGTTCGGATTTGATGGCAGCTCGATGAAGCCTGTAGGCGACGTTGTCTTACCCGTTGTGGCTGGACCCGTTGTCCTTCAGACCAGGTTCTCCGTTCTGGATGCGCCATCGCCGTACAATGCCATCTTGGGTCGTTGGTGGACCCATGAGATGAAGGCTGTCCCGTCCTCGTACTATCAGGTGTTGAAATATCCAACGCAAGACGGACCTCAGGAGATCAAGGGTGATCAGTTGGCATCGCAGAAGTGCGATTTTCCTGCTTCCGTTGTGCCTTCATAGCAGTTACAGGTCGTTCCCGTTGTGGAAGAGAGCTCGGAAACATCGTTGTGCAGACCTTCCGTTGAACTCACGAAAGCTGTCAATTTGGGAACGGAAGAAGAGCCAAAGGTGTTGCAGGTCGGGACGAGCTTGACAGCGGAGGAAGAGCTCGATTTGCTGAGTTTCCTTAGGCAGAACCTTGATGTCTTTGCATGGTCTCACAAAGACATGACTGGCATCGATCTGAGTGTTATCTGTCATCACCTCAATGTTGATCCTACTATCCCTCCAGTGAAGCAGAAACCTCGGAGGCTTGCTCCAGCTTATCATGATGCAGTGAACGAGGAGATTGACAAGCTGATTCAGTTCGGGTTCATTCAGGAGGTGCAGTACCCTGATTGGATAGCCAATGTTGTGGCTGTGCCTAAGAAGAACGAGAATGTGAGAGTTTGTATTGACTTCACTGGTGTCAATAAGGCTTGCCCCAAGGACTTTTTTCCCATGCCAAGGATAGACAGGCTCATCAACGCCACTGCTGGCCACGAGATGTTATCCTTCATGGATGGTTATTCAGGCTATAACCAGATCCTCCTGGCGGAAGTAGACCGAGAGAAGACCACCTTCATAACGGAGCGGGGCTTGTTCTGTTATCGAGTGATGCCTTTTGGCTTGAAGAATGCAGGTGCCACCTATCAACGTCTTATGAATCTCATGTTTGAGTCACTTCTTGGCAAGACGGTTGAAGTTTACATCGATGATATCATTGTAAAGAGTCGAGTACGAGGTACTCTGGTGACGGACCTTGCTGAGCCTTTCTCTGTTCTGCGATCTTTCAATCTTAAGATCAACCCAGAGAAGTGCACCTTCGGGGTTACCTCAGGAAAAATTTTGGGTTATCTTGTGAGTCAACGGGGGATTGAGGCAAATCCAGCTCAGATCCGTGCTTTGCTGGACATGCCAGAGCCTAAGTCGAAGAAGGAGATCCAGAAGCTGACAGGCCTGATTGCTGCACTCAATCGGTTTATCTTCAAGTCATCAGATCGTTGCAAACCTCTTTTCGAGTTGCTGAGAAAGGACTCCATTTTTGCGTGGACTCCAGAGTGTTCTCGAGCTTTCCTTGCCTTGAAGGAGTATTTAGGCTTAGCTCCTATCCTTTCGGTACCTGAGCCAGGTGAAATCTTATATCTTTATCTATCTGTTTCAGAGCAAGCCCTTGGTTCCGTCCTGGTCAGGAGTTGTGATGGCGTGGAGAAACCTGTTTATTTCATCAGCAAAACCTTTCTCAAGGCGGAGGGTAATTATAGTAAGCTCGAGAAGGTATGTCTAGCTCTTGTCTTTTCTGCGGAAAAGCTTCGTCCTTACTTTCATGCTCATTCTATCGTTGTCATCACAACGTATCCCTTGAAAGTCGTGCTGGGATGACCCGAGCTGGCAGGGAGGATGTCGAAGTGGGCTGTGGCTCTGAGTGAGTTCGATATTCAGTATCGGGCTAGGAGTTCAGAAAAGGGGCAAGCAATGGCAGGTTTTCTTTCTGATTTCCCTGTAGAGGAGGAAGCAGAGGAGGTGGTTGTTGATCTTCGGGAACTTCCTATTGAAGTTGACAACGGAGATGTCGTTGTGGATGGAGCCGAGTCATCAGAGTGAAATGATTGGCTATTGTACGTGGACGGATCTTCTAATTTTAGTGGTTCAGGACTGGGCGTTGTGCTTATAAGTCCGGAGAACATCAAAGTGCAGAAGATGTCGCGTCTTGGGTTCGCTGCCTCCAACAATGAAGCTGAGTACGAAGCCTTACTGCTTGGGTTGCAGAGTGCTCGAGAGCTGCAGATCTCCGTGTTGAGAGTGTTTTGTGATTCACAGCTCGTGGTGAATCAGGTGAATGGTGTTTATGACTGCAAGGACGACCGGATGAAGCAGTATGCTACTCTCGTTCGTTCGCAGTGTGAAGCATTTACCGTTGTGGAGATCAGGCACACCCGGAGAGATGAGAACAGGCATGCTGACGCTTTGGCATATCTAGCTTCCATGGTGCAGGCTGACGAGCCTAAGGCTATTCTGATGGAGTTCCAAGAGTATCCTTCAATAGCTCTTCAGGCACAGCGAGAGGTGTTTTTTGTCAATCCTGTTCCGAGCTGGATGATAGGGCTGGTGGCTTATCTGAAAGATGGAATTCATCCTATCAGTGTGAAGGAGTCGAGGCGCATTCTGTTTAAGACAACTCGTTATACCTTGGTGGAAGGAGAGTTGTTCAGGAAATCTTTTGGTGGGCCTTTGTTGAAGTGTGTTCATCCTGCAGATGTGGAGAGAATACTTGCTGAGTTGCATGAAGGCATATGTGGTATACATTCAGGCGGGAGAACCATTGCCCATCGAGCTCTGGGGCAAGGTTACTTCTGGCCTTACATGCAGGCTGATGCTCAGAAATATGTGAAGAAGTGCAGCCAGTGCCAGCGGTTTGCTCGTTTGATTCATGCTCCGGCTCAAGAGCTCAGCACTGTATCTCAGCCTTGGCCATTTGCGCGTTGGGGACTTGATATTGTAGGACCTTTCCCTAGGGCTCCAGGGAATCTGATCTTTCTTCTAGTGGCAACCGATTACTTCTCTCGTTGGATTGAAGCTGTTCCTCTTGCTCGTATCAGAGAACAAGAGGTGAAGAAGTTCTTGTGGGAACATATCATCTGCAGATTTTGCATACCGCAATCCATCATTACTGATAACGGGAAGCAGTTTTCAGGACGTTTGATTGCCGATTTTTGCAGCGAGCTGAAGATCAAGCATGTTTTCTCTTCCCCATATTATCCTCAGGGGAGTGGATTGGCCGAGGCAGCCAATAAGAATATTCTCAATGCCTTGAAGAGAAGACTGGAAGATTCGAAGGGGAAGTGGACCGCCGAGCTGCACAACGTTTTGTGGGGGTACAGAATAACTCCGAGGAGTCCTACCAATGAAACTCCTTTCTCTCTAGCGTATGGTATGGAAGCTGTCATTCCTACTGAGATCAGTTTGCCTACAGTGCGTTCTTGGCACAACAAGAAGAAGGATGTAGAGAAAGATCAGAACACAGAGCTTATGGCTATTCATCTCGATCTGCTAGAAGAGAAGCGAGAAGATGCCAGTATTCAGATGAGGAGGTATCAACAACGATTGAGGAAAGCCTACAACAAGAAAGTACAACGGAGAGTGCTGCAGGTCGGTGATCTCGTTCTCCGAAGAGTGTTCCAGAGCACGAGAGAGCTTAACAGTGGCAAGTTGGGACCTAATTGGGAAGGGCCTTATATCGTAGAACGATTGGGAAGTCCTGGAGTATGTTACTTGAAAGACTTACAAGGTAACCTCATCTCAAAATCCTGGAACATTATGAATTTGAGGCAATTCTTTCAATAGAATCTATGATATGCTACTACATGCATCGTTGTACTTACAAGTTTTCAGTGATTTTACATAATCATAGTGCTCATATTTCAACATGTGACTTGCAATATTATGCGCCTGCTCATAGTCTACACTATTCTCTGTCTGGTTCATCAGTGTAATATTGTGAATGTTTTGCAAGTAATTCAAATAAAATTTTGACTGAACAACCTACTCATAACGAACACGAGTGACTTATATAAGGATGTCATCTGAGCAAATCCTGTGGCTTATCCTAATGACATCCTCTGAGCATGTGCTTCGAAACTGAGTTACATTGTGTTCATCATATGAATTTTATTTGTCAGATTGCATTCACATTGAACTACACGAATGATGTATCTGGATTAGTGCTTTGCTCGTAGTGCTCTATTCGTTGTGCTTTGCTCGTAGTGCTTGCTCGCTGTGCTTTGCTCTTAGTGCTTTGCTCGTAGTGCTTTGTTCGTAGTGCTTGCTCGTAGTGCTCTATTCGTAGTGTTTGCTCGTAGTGCTTGCTCGTTGTGCTTTGCTCGTAGTGCTGTGTTCGTAGTGCTTTGCTCGTAGTGCTTTATTCGTAGTGCTTGCTCGTAGTGCTCGCTCGTTGTGCTTTGCTCGTAGTGCTTTGATCGTAGTACTCTACTCGTAGTGTTCTGTTCGTAGTGCTTTGATCGAAATAATTTGTTTAATATGTGCATCAGTTATAATTTTCACCCTCATACATATATTCCTATAGTAAAGTGCCATATTCACATCAATGCTGTGAACCGTGAAAATTAATTCAACTACTTGTGTTGTGTTGTTTGTGCATACGTTACGAGGAGGAAAGAGACACGTACATAAGAAAGTAAGTGATCCATTCATGAAGAATGCCCATTTCTGGGTAATTACGGTAGCAGAGGAAAGAGAAGAATTTACATCATCAAAAAAGAAACAGAAACGTGAAGAAGAGCAGCAGATCAGGCGAGCTCAAGGTCAGCGTCTGTCGTCGTTGCAGCAGAGGCAGAAGTAGAGGCTTCAGCAGTTGGGATTTTTTCTGGAGTAGCTTCATCGGCAGCAGCAGGAGCTTCGGGAGCAGCTGGCTCGAAGCACGGCTCAGCTGGGAGAGGTGCAGGACCTTCGAGAGAGTGAGGTTGCTCGACGCCTTGGACCTCGCCCTCGTTGTCTAGCTCGATCACATCTTTGCTCTGAAGCTCGGAGAACGTGATGGCGTCCTCTTCGTTGTCTTCTTTCAGACGGCCTTGTTGGCGGAGCGATTCGAGTACCTCTTTCTCGGTCTCTGCCCGATCCTCCTCCAAGAGCGTGTCCAGCTGAGACTGATAGTGCTGTTGCAGCCTCAGGGTCACGGTCCTCTCGATGGTCTCTTGAGCTTTCTTGGCCTCCTTGAGCTCCTCCGCCAGTGCTGTCCTGGCTGCCTCAGTTTCCTCCAACTGTCTGCCCAAAGCTTGGGAGACGTGCTCCAGTTCGCTGATGCGTAGAACAACGTTCTCTACCTCCTGTTTGGCCTTCTTCTCGGCCTCCTTTGCTGATCGTGTCTCAGCCTCAGCTTTTTCTTGTGCCTTGGTGGCAGCTCTCAACTTCCCCTCGACGTGAACAGCGTCAGCTTTGGCTTGAGACAGATCAAAGTCTGCCTTGAGTCTCTCTTCGACGAGAGTCTTCTGTAGCGTCTCAGTCTTGTCTTGCCAGTACTTGATCCCGTCTCGGAGGTGATTGTAGCTATATTGGCTACGATCACAGAGTTCGTGCATGAGCACGTTCATCTGCAAGGAAGTGTCCGGGCGTTAGCACAACGAGGAGTAAAATTTCAGCAGTAGAGTAAGAAGAAGAGGAAGTGAGAAACTTACTGACGCCATAGACTGGCAGGCGGCGTAGGACAGTTCGGCCAGATGGAGTTTGCCGACGTCAGCAATGTCTTGGGGCAACCTCATAGCATGAGTCAGAGCTCGGGCGGCCTTGTCCAATTTTTGCATCAAGTCGTTTACGGTCGGTCTCCCATACCGAGAGAAGTCGGGCGACCAGTCCAGAGCGCTCGTCGGTAGCATACGAGCTGGAAGACTCGTTGTGCCAGCTTCCGTTGCGGCCAAGGCAACTACAGTGGAACTCGTGCTGGCTGGAGCAGTTACAGCTCGAGAGGGGGCAGGTGCCGAGCTGGCTTCGGGCACCGCCGTTGTCGCTTCTGCTCCTGGAATTGTTGCAGGGACGGCAGAGGTGGAGGGGGGAGCAGCAATGGCTGCGTTCTCTTTCTCCAGGCGTATGTCCGCCTTCGCTTTCTTTTTGGCCTCGTACTAGGCCTGGGTTGGCATCTTTCTTTTCGGGTCAGTAGTCGCTGTACCCTTAGAAGGAGAGTTCCTCTTCTTTAACGGTGGTGGCAGTGGTGGAAGCAGAACTGCAGGGAGAGCAGACCTTGGCTTCCTGCTCAGCGGAGGTGGATCTGTGCCAGCCATGTCTTCTTCTTCTTCGTTTAAATTGATTGCTGGTGAAGGTGCAGAAGTAGAAGTACCTGGATGATGTTGCTGTTGTTGTGGTTGTTGTTGTCGTCGTTGAGCAGTTGCAGAAGGAGTGCTGAAGGCGACCCACGTGTCAGGCTCCAGTGGTTGCCACCGGATGTATTCCCCACCTCGAACACGTTTGATATTGGTAAGGAGGCCTTCTTCTTTTGGGGCCAACTTCTTGTATGAGATCTTCTTTCCGTCAACTGCACACAGAAAAAAGCAAAATAAGTACAACGAGAGTCGGCAGGACGAAAGCATACAACGTACAACGAAAACAGAGTCAGAACAGTGATGCACAACGGACAACGGACGACCGTAGTAGTATACCTGCTTCCGCTCGGAAGACATTGGAGACCGTGGAATTCTCTGCCTTCCAACCGCCAGAGACAACGAAAGGAGTGGCTTTCCACCCTCTTTCCCTATCAAGAATGCCTGAGACGAGCTCTGGATGTCGATGTTTCTTGTTCCACGAGTAGTAGGAGAACAAACCATCGTCAGTGCCTCGGCATCTGACAGCATGGCAGAAGTGGAATAGATGCCTAGCTTCTATTGGGTAACCGTCCTTGATGAATTTGATCATCATGGACATATATTTGTGGAAGCTGGGATGCATCTGTCCCGGTGCGAGTTGCAGGGGGGACAGAACGTCGTCCAGGACGGGATGGAGAGGAAAGCGGAGGTCAGCCTCGAGCTGGGAGAGGTAAACGACGGTACAAGCAGAACGCTTATCAATGATAGCGTCATCCCGTTTGAAGTGGAGATTGACGTTGGAAGGGAAGTCGAAACGTTCCCTATAGTGGTTCAGATGTGCCAACTGGTGCTGGCGCAGAGCTGAGGATTGTTCGATGTAGGCACCATGAGGTGTGCTACCTGTGCAACTGGCATCATCTTCAGTAGGGCCTCTAACTTCCTCTAACATAGTGGGTTCTACGGGAATGTTGGCAGCCATAGTGATTGGAAGAAACAGCGAAAAAGAACAAGAACAGTGAACAGAACACGGAGAGTACACAGAGCAGAATCACTCAAGAACCAGAGAAGAAGAGAGAGAGGGAGAAACAGTAAGAAATATTAAGGAAAAGGGTGAAGAGCGTACCGAACAGAAGGCGACTGAGAGAGACTGTTGAGAGCTTGAGGAAGATGAACTTTCGTTTGAGACGAAAATTCGGCAGAGTAACAGTGCTTGAAGGAACAGGGTGAAAGAGAAGGAGTATTCGATGAGGATTTTATAAGCATCTCAGATTTGTGAAACTACACCACTACCCTTCATCAGAGCCGTACACCTGTGTCAAAGGGAAGAAGAGCAGTGGCAAGATCGTCTTTTCACCAAACGAGAGTAACCGTCAGAGTTATCAAAGCATTTTGAAATTCGAAACGGCGATGATGACAGCCTGTCCGCATTAAAGAGACGTGACGGTTCGCACGCGCAACCAGCTGGCGTGAACGGTCGATCTTCCCAGCGAGCGTTTAAAGCACGCAACGTTACATCTTCTGGAGCAGTGCCAGGTAAGATCTTTTTGTCCGTTTATGACACTTCGAACTACGTTCCAAGCATCATAAAGGGGCAAATTGTAACGGATAAAATTCGTAAAATCAACTTAGCGTTGGAGAACGAGCTCGTTTTTGTTGTTTTGTTCACGAAAGTGACATGTGGACACGAGTTGGGGTCACGTGCTTAAAATAGAGGGATCACACGTTGTCAGATGCACAACGTTTCCGTTGTGCGCATTACGACGTCTTTGTTTTCTTGTAGAACAACGTTTCCGTTGTGGCTTGACAACGTGCTTGTTGTCTGAAGTACAACGTAACCGTTGTACTCTTGACAATGTTTTTGTCGTTACATGAACAACGAGTCCGTTGTCTCACCGACAACGATGTCCTGGCTGTATTCTAAGACATCTACACCGTAACCGAGCTCGAGTCAACAACGAAACCGACTCGTAGGAGAAAGTGATCAGGAGGCGATCCATAATTCTGACAGGCGTGCCGAAAACACTGTTGTGTGCCGAAAGCACTGTCTTAGCATTTAATGTTGGTCACTTCTGCGTACTGTCCGATCCCGTCCGATTGGACTCATAGGAGGCTCTCACGTGTGATGCAACAGGTGACAGATATGTCCGACATATTTGGCAATGAGTGCAAAACACGTGGTATGGACACCTATGGCCATCCATGGTCATCGATGGCCATACCAACCTTACCCTATAAATACCCCGTGATTTTTAGTGCTTGGGAGGACGCTTTGATCACGTTTTAATCACGTTTTTGGCCGTACCTCAGAGTATACTTGTTCAGTGCTTCCCAGTGCCTTGCGTAACTTTCAGTGCCTATTTCAGAGTTTACTGTTCATCATCTTCTACATCTACTTACTTTACCATCGGAGTACAGGTCAGGGTGCCACACCCTCCACTCTAACCTTCTACCGGTAAACCAGAGCGTGTGCGGAGCTGTAGCTGACGCGTGTCATTTCCGGTATTTTCCCCCTTCAGTAGGCACATTAAATTCTTAAGAAGAGAGTACAAATTTCAACAGAATGTGTCAATTCGAGCTCGAGCCAAGCTCAAGCATGGAAAAATCTTTTCGAGCTAGGCATCAAACCTATCCATTCTAACTCGACTGAGCCTCTACTGAACATCTTCAAGCTGAGCTCGAGCTGGGTTTAACTCAGCATTACAGTTCTAAACTACTCTCCTAAATGGACATAAAAGGAATTTTAATGGAAAGGAGGCATGTGTTGAAATTTAGGATAAGTCAGGGCCAAAGTCGAGAGTCTATTTATGTGTGTGCAACTCAGCACACTGATCTGATCTTGTGTACCCCTACTATCATGTTAATAGTAAATACCCATTTTCTTTTGTGATTTCGTATTATGCCATCCTTGACTTTTAAATCGTTTGTAAATTCAACCTTAGGTTAGATTTCTATACAGATGTTTTAGTTTTTTTTTTAAAAGTCCATTTTAACCTTTTTATGAGCAATAGTCCCCTTGTCGGCCGAGGAGGGGACTATTCCTCCTCCATCTCACATAGCCGATCCTTCAACTCCCATTAACTCGGGTTAATTTTTTTAACCCTTTAGTTAATTATTTTATTTTATTTTTAAAAAAAACAAAGGGCAGATAGGTGAACCCTAAGGGTGAATGAATCATAACCATAATACACATGACAAGAAAATAGGAGCCGAGACGCCCCTCCTCGCGTCACTGACCGATAAGGTGATTATTTTCCCAAAAAAAAAAAAAGTATTAGATTTGTAAATAGGTATCCCTATCTTGCTCATTGCAAAGTTAAGCAAGAGGCCAAGAAGCCCTTCCACCAAGCTTGATTTGGGCGAAGTGGTTCTCTCACTAGGGTTGCGATGCTTTTTGAGAGTGGTGAAAGCACTATTTTCATCTCGTCAACTTCTAGAGGAAGTTACTGACCAAAAAAAACTTCTAGAGGAAGTTTGGATCCCCCGCCTCTTGCGTGAGTGGTAGGGGTGTGGCCTTCTAAGGGGAAGATATGGATATCTAATCCCCTAGGTACGATTAGCAAGAGCTCCACTGCCCAAGTTAACTTCTAACCTGACTTTGCTGACGTAAGTAAATGATATTGACTACCAAAAATAAAACTTGTAAGAGGAAGGTTAGAAAGTACGCATGCGGCATCAGATCTCTCATTATGTGTACATTGGGTGTCCAATATAGTTTTTTCGAACATAGGAGCTACTAGTGCGAAGGCTTCTTCTAAGGCTTCACTTGACCAATCTATGCCTTTCCAATGAAAGGGTGCTATTGCTTTGTTTCTAGGGTGCTTTTTATTTGATCAACAGATATGCATCCGGCCATTGCACCTGGGTCACGTCAGAGGCATACTCATCTCCCTCGATTGTCTATACATTATTTACTAGCTTTATAAATCTCCCTTAATATTTTTAAAAAAAGAAGATTATATATGGCCTATTGAATCTATTCATAGGAACTTTAGCATATATTAATTAGTTATATGGATTTAAAAGTTAATGGGGGGGGGGGGCACAATATAAAATCACAAAATGCAAGGGGCATTTACAAATAACTGAAAAGATATGAGTTTTCTTACACAAAAAAAGGAAAATAATTACCTCCTTGTTGGTGGAGCAAGGAATTGAATATGTCTCGTCCCCCTTTTTTTTTGCCATGTGTTCCCTTTTTAGCACTCTTTAACTACGGTTAAAATTCACTAATCAAGTTAAAACATCTAACCTTAGTTTTATAAAAAAAAAAATCAAAATATTAAACCACATGGGTTTAAACTTAATACCCATAATTCAAGGACAATAAAAGGGGCTTTGTGAGGCCGAGGAACAATAGTCTACTCCAGATGATTGTTGCACTTAGTAGAAATATAAGAGTCTTTGTGAGAGGAGCGACAATTAAAGGGGCTTTATGAGGGCCATGAACAATAATTCGCTTCTTGTGGAAGAGGTGATTGTTGCTCTCAGTGTTGTTAGAACCGAATCGGACCGGACCGGAATGGCCAATCGAACTGGAAACCGTCCCCCTCGCCGGTTCCCAAAAACCTCAAAGTCGGAATTCTTAAAGAACCGGCCAGGACCGATAGAACCAACCAGAACCGAGAAAAATTAGGAAAAAATGAAAAAAAATAAATAAATTTTTTGCAAAAAGTACACGGTTAAACTGGACCGGTTGAATTGGCCACTCTACCGGTTCAATGCCCGATTTGGTTATGAAAAGAGTGGTTGCTCTTAATAAAAGTATATGTTATGAAGGATAAATTCTTTATTTACTGAGTGATTTTTTTTTTGGGGGGAAAAACTTAACTTAGCAGTAGACTATGTAGTCTAATGTACAATCCCCATTGGTCAACACCCTTCTTTTTACCACACATCAACTGTAGTTAACATTCACTTACTCTTATGATTAAGCAATTTAAGCTTGATTTTAAAAAAGAAAAAAACAATAATACTAAACTTTAATTTTTTTTTTTACTTAATCATAGCTAAAGGAGTGTTAAAGGAGTGGTAAAAGGGAAATGTGGCCATAGCATTGGACTGTGAAGTCTAATGCTGAGTGTGCTAATCACTACACTTTTTTTCATCAATATATCCTCATCTCTAATTAATGACATCATACCACCATGTGTCATTTTTGTGCGAGTAGGCAGCCTTTGATGTTGACATGTCTTCCACGTAAGACTCATTAGACTCAAGTTGGTCGCAACATAAAGGCGTTGGAAAGCTAGGGTGAGCCAAGTTATGCCTAAAAATAAGGGTCGACATGTAGCCCTACATCAATAGAGGGCATCATTTGTTTTTTCAGGCACAATCGGGTAACAGCAGAAATCGAGATACAGGTTGTCTCTCTCTCTCATCTTAGAAGAATACCTTACCTTACCTTACCCTACCCCATAGAATTTATGTTAGTTAAGGATCTTTATTTTATAGTTGATGGTTGTTGGGGGGAAGAGAAATTACTATGACTTGAATAAGTTAATGGTTTAACAATATTCTTCTTCACCTCTCTCTCTCTCTCTCTCTCTCTACCTACTGCTACACTACATGTCTATTGATTTATTCCCCTGTTCTAGAGACATGAGTTGTCATTGCACCCTTGTAAATAATTTGCTCCTTGTGGAGGAGGTGATTGTTGCTTTCAGTGTTGTTAGAATTGGACTGGACAGGCCGGTCGAACTGAGAACAGTCCCCTTTCCTGGTTTTCAAAACCCTTAAAATCGGAACTCTTTAAGAACCAGCCAAAATGGTCAGAACCGATCAAAATCAGCCAGAACTAATAGAACCGACCAAAATCAGGAAAAATTAGTTTTTTTGCAAAAAATATATAGTCGAACCGGAACGGTTGAACTGATCACTCTACCGGTTAGATGCCCAGTTTGGTTATGAACAGTGGTTGCTCTTAATAAAAGTATATGTTATGAAGGACAAATTCTTTATTTACGAGGGGCTTTTTTTTTCGGGAAATACTTAACTTAGTAGTAGACTATGTAGTCGAATGTACAATGCCCATTGGTCAACACCCTCCTTTTTACCACACATCAATTGTATTTAATATTCACTTACTCTTATGGTTAAGCAATTTGAGTTTAATTTTATTTTTATAAAAAACAAAAATATAAACTTTAATTTTTTTAACTCAACCATAATTAAAGGAGTGTTAAAAGGAAAATGTGGCCTTGGCATTAGACGGTAAAGTCTAATGTGGGGTGTGCTAATCACTGCCTTCTTCTTTTTTTATTGCCTTTTAAAAAAAAAAAATTAATATATCCTTAATTTGTGTACCTGATGCTCTAATTAATGGCACCATACCACCATGTGTCATTTTTGTACAAGTCTGAGCATTAGGCGGCCTTTGATGTCTGACATGTCATCCACGTGGGACTCATTAGACTCAAGTAGGTCGCACCATAAAGGCGTCAGAAAGCTAGGGCGGTGAGCCAAGATACAGGGTCTCGGTCTCGGTCTCTCTCTCTCTCTCTTATCTAAGAACACCTTACCCTACCCCCATAGAATTTATGTAAGTTTAAGGATCTTTATTTTATAGTTGATGGTTGTTGGTGAAGAGAAATTACTATGACTTGAATAAATTAATGGTTTAACAATATTCTTCAATAATAATTTAATAGTAACAGTAATAATCCCTAACATAAAACAAAATTTTCACATTAAAAGAAATTATCAGAAAAAATGGACAGACTAAGTTAAGTTAATATGAATGAGCCAATATATCTTTTGGACTTGAACACAGACTTAGTGTAGATATGTTGAATTTATGAAGAGATTGATGAATTATGTCATGAATCATGTCCTTGGATTCATGATTTAAAACAACATATGGCACGCAGAATAATAATAACGTATTGAAGCGCAGTTGAATTCTAACAATTGTGCAAATAAGAGCTTGAAACTCTAAGCATGAATAGGGAAGGTGAGCCTTCATTGAGAAAGAAGGGAAAATATGTCATAATGGGCACAGATGAGCATAGGGGGTCCTGCCGCATGGATGATGGGATTCGAAAGGATTGGCTCTGGCATGGCCACGTGTAAATAAGAGTTTCCTTAGGTTTTAATGGAAGGGTCCAATTCACATAAGATGATTATAAGATGATTACGTGTTGGAATTGACTAGTTCACTGATTTGCTTGAGTAACACAGCTCTTTTGTTCCTGATACAATCTTGCCTTGTCCATCTATCTTGTCTGTAATGCATTTCATTTCATGGTGTCCCAATCTTTTGCTTTCGAAAATTATTTTTCATAGGAGGTTTAATAAAAATTCTGTTATATAAGAAACTTTTGTAGAGATGAGCTTTGTTTGGCATATCTTTTTATTTTTAATCTAAGAGGAGTGCTATCCCATACGCAAGTTGCCAATATTTTTCACAAGTGCTGATGGGTTGGCACTTGTTGCCATTACCTTACTTCTAGGGAAGACTGGCCGGGCTAGCATTTCTGTTTATATAATGAAAGCCAATTTAATAAGAGTTGACTTTATTAGCTCTTATTTTTTTAGGTCTTTTTATATATAAACTTTACTAAAAATAAAATAAAAATAAGCACTTCATTTTAACTCTCTTCTTTTAAATAAGTTAAAATCTAACTTTTTAAACTTGTCAAATACTACATTATAGGTTTGTTGCCTGAATGGCTATGAGTGGTTCGTATCTTGCCTGTCATAAGTATTGCCATTACTGAAACTGTGTATATATATTTATATACACCTTTATTAATATAAAGAAGAAGTCCCTTTTCAAAATGTTGAAGGAATGTTTTTGTAATTTCAAAACTACCCTTGCTCTCATCTTCATCTTCTTATATATAATGACAAACTCTTGATTGAATGTTTTGTTTGGTTTTCATACTACTCCTCAGCCATCTATTTATGAGCTTTGAAATTTTTAATGGTTATAACCAGACTCTTTAGAGTCAATTGCGCCGATGAAGTCATCATGTGTCCTTTTTAACACTCTTAAGTTAGTGGTTAAGATTCATCTACTTATCCTTGAATTTTAGAAAAAAAATAAAAAAATTTAACCTTACGAATTAATGAATTTTAACTAAGGTTTAAAAAAATAATATTTTTTCTAAAAACCAAGGATAGGTTGGTGAACTCTAGAGGTAGATGAAACTTAACCACAGTTAAGGGTGTCGAAAGAGACACATGACAACATCAAGGGCATAACCGGACTCCAACTGTTGTTAAGATTCATCTACCCTTAGGCACTTATTCTTGGTTTTAGAAATAAATATTATATTTTTAAAACCCCAGTTAAAATTCAATAACTTATAAGGTTAAATTTTTTTCATTATTTTTTTTTCTAAAAACCAAGAATAAGTTGGTGAAACCTAGGTGTGGGTGATCTTAATCACGGTTAAGGAGTGTAAAAAAGGGACACATGGTAGCCCCAATGGCGTAAACAGACTCCTTTTTTTCTTGACAAAATACTCCGGAAGAAGAACATCTTACTAAGGCCCCACCTGCATCTTTCATTGCTATACCAAAAATGTCTTTAAAACATTTTAATTCTTAAAATGTTCTCACGTCATATTTCTATAAGCAACGTGTTCCTCACAATTTTTTTTTAAACCAAAATGTCCCTTAAGTTTCTATACTCAAAATATTCATTTTTTCCCGAAATACCGTCACTCCCATCACTAGGGTCCTTCTTCCCAATCTCTCTCATGTGCAACGCATTTGCTTCCCACTAATATATATATACCTTGTAATAAGATGCGATTATAATCTTCACATTTTATTCTACACCCATTTTCTTTTTCTTTTATGTGAAAATGTTCTTTTATCCTATGGTAAAGGAGGCATAGCCATCAAAATTTAGTAGCATATTTTGATAATTTTCAAAAGCAACTGTCTACCCCATCAACACGTTAAAAAAATTGTTGGCCTCAGCCGTTCTACAGGTACCAGGAAAAAGAAGTGGCATGTGTCACAACCACAAATAGAATTTGGAAAGTTATGATGGGGCCAGCATTTATCACTAAAAAGAATTGTGGGGCTAGAGCCCAGTCCATAAAATTGGGCCTCAACCAGTTCAAGGAGCTTAAAAATGGTGCCCCTGCCAGGCTCATAGAAGGTTTAACCCACTTGAGCACCGGTCAAATCCAACTCTCAAATAACATAAGCCTGCTTGGGTTAACCCTAAGGTCCCAAGTTTTTCTCACATTAACAGATTAACTAGCTCATTAATCAATCAAAAACTAGCTCCAGTTCCGATCCAGTCCGGAGATCAAACCCATTAAAAGTCAAAACATCTATTTGGCCTCAAGCCTCCTTCCATGACCATTAACAAAAATATCAATGGCCTGAATAGGACCCATTTTAGATCTCTATCTACAAATTTTGATCTATCATAGAGTGGATGCCAATCAAGGGCGGAGCCAAGATTTTATTGTAGGGGGCACATAATTGTTGATTGAAAATTTTAATAATTGTTGATGAATTTGTGCAAAATAATTAGGTGGGTATGGAATATTTTTGGTTTAGGGAGTAGGGGTTCAGGGGCCCGAATTTGTTTTTTGACAACCTAGTTCGTTGGTCATTTCGTACATATCCTGCATGTATTGTTTCTTCTTATTTACGGGAGCAGCCTTAAGGTTCACCCATCTACCATTTTTAGATAAAAACAAAATAATCAAAATTTTAACCACATGGTTAAAATAGTTTAACCCGAGTTCATGGTAGTTAAAGGGGCAGCTGAGCGAGCAGCAATAGTTCGCTCCTCGGCGGTGGAGCGAAGTATTGCTCTTAAACAAAATAGGGGGCCCATGACTATGTCTTAGTAAATTATATTTTTAAAAATTCAAAAGCCGATGGGGGCCATGACCCATGGTATGGCCTACAAATAAATAAATAATATTTTTTTTTCAAAAGTTTAGTGGGGCACGTGCCCCAAGCCCCCTTGGCTCTGCCCTAATGCCAAGTGTTCTTCATGATCATCTCTTGTAAGGAATACTAGCAAACACCCCATGCGATGCACGGGAAAATGAAAAAAAAAATTAGCAAAATTAATTAATTTTTTTTTAAAGATATAATTTGTTTTACATCAAATTGTTTATCTAATATGAAATTGTAGAAATGTGTAGTTCATCTTTACCTTAATCTCTATTATGGTAGAAATACAATAATGTTAATTAATTATGATTAATAGGAGAGTTGACACAACCAATGGGGGGGGGGGGGTTACAATTAAGAAACATTATCATTAAAGAGAGAAATAATGAGGAAAAATAAGAGGTCAATGAAGATCATGATAGAAATTTGTGTGTCCCACCCATTAATTTTAGTTTGATGATGTTGCTTTACAAATGAAGAGTAGTCCAATGTAGCATCAAGAGAAAAACATAGATGACATCCATAGAAACACTCTAACGGGGTTATATAGTGGTAGTATAGTTGTAGAAATATATAGCTCATGTTCAGCTTAATCTCTACTATTATAGAAATAATATAATAATGTTAATTAATTATGATTAATAAGAGAGTTGCTACAATCAACAAGGGAATGACAAAGGTTTGCAAGGAACATTGTCTTTAAAGAAATAATGAAGGAGAAATTTTAGGGAATTATGAGGAGAAAATTTTAGGGAAAATAAGAGCTAAATGAAGATCATGATATAAATTTATGGGTCCCACCTATTGATTTTTGTTTGATAATGTGGTCTCACAAATGAAGAGGAACCCTATTTGGTATCAAGAGGAAGACATAGGTGGCATCCATAGAAACACTCTACTCTAACTCTGTTATATAGTAATAGTATAAATGCGAAATGGATCACTCGAGATGCTTGCCTTTGAGAATAGGATAATGCTTCGAAACCCCCCACATCCTAACCCCCCACATCCTAACCCTCACTTGTGCATGTGTTTTACTTGTACATGAAAGTATTAACTCTCTAGGGTTCTAAAAGTGCTTACATGGTGAGGTTGTTACACGTGTGGTGGTTAGGGTTTGGGGCTCTAAAGCAAAATCTTGAGAAATGAATAAAAGTAGGATTGCAAGCCAAATCTAGACCACATAAAATCAGTACCACACTAATTTAGCACTCCAATTAGAGAGCCAAACTATAAGTGAAAGTTGACAATAATAGTCTTTTGTAGCCTATAGTTATAAATAGCATGGTGACAATAAGTAAATGTGTGAGACAAAATTTTAAAATAATTGATGTAATGTTTTTTAAAAATTAATAAAATAATTTATGTGATTTTTTATTAGAATATGTGGGTGCTCTCAAAACCTAACCCTTTAACTCAAATAATTAAGGGTCAAGAGTAGACTTGGCTTGACTTATTTGGTTCGTCTTATTTTGTCATTTTATGGAGTTGTAATTTTTTATGATTATTCATTGGAATAACTTTAAAAAATGACAAAATAAGTCAAACCAAGTTTAATCTTAACCCTTAATTATTTGAATTAAAGGGTTAGGATTCAGGGGTATATTTGGGAGTACTCTTGGGCTGATTCGTTATTAAAAAGTGTGCATATGACAACTTTAAAATATATTGCCAAGTTTCACTCCCTGATAATAAAATTCTTGACAAAATGACTGATTTTGCCTATTCTTTCTGAATATGCATAGGCATTCAACCAATGTGTCATGTACAGCAGTGGTCTACAAAAGGTTTGTTACATTTATTAAATAGAATGAAATATTTTCTCTTTTCTATTTTGATATGAGAACAAAACATTTTTTACAAGCTAAGGAGTGAATGCATGTGAAATGTAAACCACTAGCCTGAACCTTTTTTTCACTATAAGTATAAAAACAAACTTTTTGCCGGATTCTAGTAGGGGCCAATGATGGGTTTTTTTTTTTTTGGGCATTTACTATTGGCAGTTTATGGATCTTTTGGCATTCAAGGCAGCAACAATAATGGATCTGAGGTTCACCCTTTTCATTGACCCATAGAGGTCTCACCTATTGCAACCCATATTATTTTCTCTTCATACAACACATCAACAACGGTGACGATTGAACTATCAAGATCTGCAACGATATTGATATCAAGATTTGCAACGACATTGGAATGACTAGCAAGCTACCTTACCCGATTGAGTATCAAACTCACACATATTTTCAAATCTACATGAGTTTGAGGGAGAGTAATAGAATATATGTATGGTTATGATATGCATGAGATGCACCATATCATAATCATCATCACAATTAGAAGGATTTGGATTTAGAATGAGATTTAGATTCAAATTTGATTAGGATTTGATGAGCATTAGATTAGGAATAGTTTGATTTAGTTTCTATATTTATCTATATACTATTATCTATATAAACCATAGTTGGGTCTCTTTGTAATTATCTTGAGAATTCAATTAAATCAGTTTCTCTTTTTTTTTTTTAAACCTTGTAATCATCTACAATTATAATTGGTCTGTAATAGTCCGATTACTATTATAAAATACATCACTTGTTTTATTGTAAACACCTTATTTTGCACGATCCAATGGTCTTATGGCCCAAATGGTCTCAATTCTTCATCTAACTCTCGAAGGTGGGGCCCATTCCTACGAATCATCTTAGACCTTCCATTATCCCTAAAAACCTCTTAATAGAAGCTCAAAATTTTATCTGGATCCTGGCATAGGTATGTTTTAGTCATTTTCAACCTTAAAGTGGGACCTAACCCTAAGTGATACATTGAAACTTTTCATATTCTAATAATAATATTGCATAACTTAAAACCACTTTTAAGTGGTTTAAAACCTATTTTATATAATAATAGTGATTTTATAATTTTGGTAAAATCAAGCTATTTCTAGAATTCAAATGATTTAAAACTCAATTTGTAGGATATGGGTGATTCATAATTTTGGTGAAACCAAATCCTTTCTTAAAATTGACCTTTTATTATGTATAGATTTTACTCTTGAGAAATTGAATTATTCATAAATTTTAGATGTCTAATTTATAAAAGTATCCCTCAAACGGCTAAATAACCTTAAATCACTTTAGTCCCACATTAAAGTTCAATGATTGTCATGTCATTCTCACCCTATAAATACCCCATCCTCAACCCATTTCATATACTAACAAATCCCCAAACTTTCAAGCATTAGATGATCTAGGCACCCATTTTCGCATAAAGTTTTTAGCCCAAATTTTCTTGGTCTTCCAACCCCATTCCCGGATTCCAAAGACCATAGGAAAACCTTTCCATGCCTTGAAAAAAGAAATGAAGGAGTTTTTAATTCCAACCTAAATCAAGTGAGTTAGATTTAATTTTCATTTTTTCAATTAAATACATTCTTCTTCGACACCTCATTTATTTTATTTTATTTTTCTTTTGATTGAAACTTTAGCTAATGTAGTAGACGTACCCTGATCTTCTAAAAATGTAGTTTGAACCATCAACCATCTATGATGTGTTTCGCCAGTGAGAGTTACTACATAAGATTTTTTTACAACACACTTGTGTAATACGATAACTATTTTTTTTATAGCGGCGGTGGTCGCCCCAAATACTCAGTTATTGTCAATATATTAGGTGGGAATTTGGAGGGAACACTTTTAGTGGTGGCATCGTTGACCTCCACTAAAAATAAAACGTCGTATGCTAAAGTTAAATTAGCGGTAGCCATTGGCTGTCGCTAACACAATTAACAGCAGCCAACACAATTAGCGGTGAATGATTTAGCATCGCCATGCAGCATTTGGTTTAGACACCTATAAATCCTTGCTATGTTTGGTTGCCGAGAAAATTGATGAAAACATAGAAAAGAAAAGAAAAGAAAAGAAAATTTTAGATTTTTAATACAATTTTTAGTTGTGTTTTATCTAGTTTTCTTTTCTTTTCTATGTTTTTATTGATTTTCTCGACAACCAAACATAGAGTTAGTGTTAGAGTTTGCTTCTTGTAGCAGCGGCCCACAACCACCAATAAAATCTTATATCTTGTAGTGCTATGAGAGGGAGAGGGGTATGAACATCTTAAGCTTAGAACCATTTTCTTTTTTCGTTCCTTTTTATTTGAGTCTCATTTTAGTTTTAAACTTGCCAACTCATCTCCTATATTTAACTAAGGACATCTTTAAAGTGTTTTGCAGCACCTTGTGAAAAGGGAGAAAGGAATGTATCTCCCTAGGTTTAGAAGTTATGGTTTTTCAAAACTTGCATTCTCATATTTTATTTAAATTAAAAATGATGAGGTATGTTTTTATGAATTCATTCATCATTTTTTTCCGGTTTTTTGTTAGTTAGATTCTCTTAGGTTTCATTTTAAAATGTAGCGCTCCTCTTGTCTAGCTTATAGTTAGATCCTCTTTTGTTAATATTTTCTTTTAGTCCTCACATTCCCTTTAAAGTATTCCCTTCTAAGTCATATTTTTCTTCATGATCCCTACTAAGGATTCTTTAATTTTAAGCCTCTTAATCAGTGCTTTTCTTTAGTTTTATTTATTTAATCTATCTTATAATATATGCTTCACTGGGGAATTAATACCATGTTTTAACCCTTTCATTTTAATTTAAGAATTTCTTTAGCTTCATAAAAATCTGTCTAAATCTTATCTTCTAAAGTTTAGTTTTAAAATCATAGGTGATAAGTGGTTTTAGAAGTTTCACCTTTAGGATTTATAGGAGGTCCCCTTTAACATTTTTAGTACCTTTTAAGTTCAGGATCTCTTTTAGGCCACACAAGACTTCTTATGCATATCTCATTATTCATGCATTTTCCATTTTTTTTTCTCAAAACCGGATTTTTAAATAGATCTTTTAAGGAAATATTGAAAGCATAGGTCATTAGGTTGGTTTTAACACCTTTCCCAAATTATAATAGATCCCCTTCCCTAGATTCTTATTTTTTTGCTTCGCATAAATATAATATGTTTTGTTTGTTTTAAAATCAAAATTAATTTTGGGTGACCAACCACCTTCTAACTCAATGGCTAGTGGCGACTCTGTCCTCGCCATATTAACATGATGGTTGACAATATTCCTCATAATAAATATATAATCAACTTTAATACTAACTTCTCCCTGTCGGACTGGATTCGAGACTGACCAATGAGGGTAGCTAGCCGAATGCACAGTCCGTTATCTATTTCCCAAATAATAATAAGAGGTTTGTTATGAGATTAACTATGAACAAGAGCTCAGGTTGAAGAGCTACCGGGAGCAACAAAAAAAAATATGTTTTGACAGGATATTTTGGAAATTAATGGAAAAAAAATAGAAATACCCTTCATTTGTTGTGTAATTTCCAAACTATCCCGGTTGCTCCGCTTTACTTCAACCGGAGCTCCTATTCATAGTTAATATCTAATAATTAAAAGACAGTAATACCAGCCACACCACTTGATTTTATTCAATGAGTACACTTGCTCTTATTCTACAAGAAAATTAAGAGAATTATTGAAAAAACCTCCACTTGGTTCTCATTTTGAGCTTCTTCTCATAATAATAATAATAATAGGATAAATTTCTGTTATTGAATATGAATCCAAATGCCTTCACTGGGAATATCCCCATGAACCACAAATAGAAGATAATATCCAGAAGGGGCAAGTGAACCCGAATTCGGCATCATCACCTCAACTTCATACCTTGATTTAGATATCGATGATGGCGCTTTCCCGCCACCCAGTACCAATAACCTTTGATTCATGGAGAATGAATGTGTGCCAAATGATGGAGCTACCATTGTTACCATCACCCTCTTTTCAATCACAGCACCAGTGACCAAAAACTCAACTACTAACCTTTGCCCGTATTTCAGCTTGGCTTGAGAGTCCGGCGCGATAATCTTCGGTCGCAGATGGGAGAAGTCTGAATCCAAATAGGATGGTGAGAAGGCCTCTAAGCTCAATTCAGTTGGATATAGAACTCCGGTGAAGACGTAAAATTCGTGAGGATTGCTACCGCCAACGAGAATTCGGCCGTCGCGAAGTAGTATCGCCGCAGAATGGTACACACGCGGTATTGAAGATGGATTTTGTACCTTGAATCTATTTCCGGATTGGTAATCAGGTCGGTAAATTACCGGGTTCAACACCGGGTTTCGTCCTAATTCCCATGCTGCAGTTCCCCTGGAAGCACCATTGATGATCAAAACATAACCATTCGGTAGTAAGATCATGTCACCCATGACTCTTGCTAGGGGCATTGTCTCCATCGACCACTTCGGCGAGGCATCCGTTATTTTTATTCTCCCACATGTACTTAGAGCCTTGACGAAATTCCCATTTTGTGCCTTCACGAATGATCCTTTTGGTGCACCACCACATACCAAAACTTCGGCTTCAATTGATGATTGTTGTAAGTTCTTGAGTGGGAGTAGAACTGAAGAACCTGTGCTAGGATAGTTCCGAGGATCACCACCGGGCATTTGCGGGTATGTTCTGACGACGACATTTTTTTTGTAATCCAGTAAGATAGCACGGTTGTTAGCGAAGATGAATAAGTTCCCATCAACATTAAGATGAACAAAAGGGTAGAGATTGTTCTCTATGTTCAAGTCAGTCGTTTGAAGTAGAAATGGAAGATCGAATAACTTGTTAGTTGAAGCTGATTTTGGATAAAATTCATAATTGAATTGCTGACGGCCACCGATAAGGATAACCCGTCCATCGGGTAATATATGATTCGTTGCGTACCATCGTTGTGCCGTTAATCCAAGTGACTGCTCTACCCAATCACATCCACTACATGGACTGAAAATTCTCACGGCTCGTTCGCCGTCATTGGATCCACCAGTTTGGATAAGGCGGCCATCAGGGGAGACTGCACCGGATGAGCACCATACATTAGTTTGTACCATAAGGGGGCGTATGGAATTGGCTAAGACATCATACTCGGCCGAGTGTGCGGTGCAATCAATCTTGAGAACAATTTCATTGGGGTCATTCCGACATTTGCCATTCGGCAATGAGAGGTTTGATCGGCCAAAATCAGTCCGATCAAAGATTATAACACGATCGTTCTTAAGTAATTGCATGTGCATCGCCGATATACCGATGCTTCGCTTAAGAAGCTCCCATCGGCCGTCTCCGGCCGCTTGGGTCAGGCTCCCGGAAATGTACACCAGCTGCCAGACAAGGAAGGAAAGAATCAAAGTTCGACTCATCATCTCTTTCTACTATGTTAATGAGGAGGATGGTGGCTATGAACTGCCCCTTTAATAAAAATAAAATAAAAACTGCCCCTTTAATGCTTCTGAGGTACACACCATGGGTTTGGCCCAGTGGTAATGTATCTCCCTTTGGGGGGTAGAGACTCGTGTACGAGTCATTGGTGTGGGGCATCGTGTACGAGTCATTGGTGTGGTTGTTGACGCCCACCATGTGCTAACCCTGCTGACCCCCTCTCCCCCCTCCTAAAAAATTAGATAAATGATTTAGGACCATCCAAAAAAAAAAAAAAAAAGCTTCTAAGGTAGAAAACATCTGCACGATAGGAGGTTTGAGATATCGCTTTCGTCTCTTATTAAGGGTGGTGTTAGATGCACCCCAATCTTTACTAATATACACCAAACTTAACAAAATTTGAATTGAATACTAAAATAGAAAATAAAAAGACAAAAATAACCTTTTCTCCTTCTTTCTTCTTCTCCCTAATCATCTCCAACCAAAAACCCCTATAATTCCTCTCTACCAAAAGAGTGATAGAGGAGATAGTCTTGCCAAGCAACAAATGCAACTCCCCTAATTCTCAACCATTTCATCCAACGTTTCAATTGGCGGGGCGTAGACCTCAGGACTGAGCTGAGGTGATGAAGAAAGACAACGAGGAGGTGATTTGAATGTCATTGATTCAATCAGATACGTGTTTGGTTGCTGGAGCTTAGCGGTGGTTTATGACTTAATTCCACCTTTCACAGATTGTGGCGGACTGCCAAATATAGTTTCCCCCATGTTCTTCAAGAAGTTTAGATGGGTTCGTCTCTTGGGTATGCCTTTTCACACTTATGGTCATGCTCCCTGTTTGTGGCTATTAGAAATATGTATGGGAAATTTGAAGATATTGATTTAAAAGATGCGAGTAATGACTAACGTGGCGCTCTCAATGGCGAGCCTCAAAATTTTGGTAGAGGGCCTTCGTAAAATCCCAAGATCTGTTTTGTTTAGTTTGGTGGTTGTGTTGCTTCAAAGGAATCAAAGATGACAATGCAACGACCCAAGGCCTCCAGGAACCTTTGCAGAAAAACTCGGTGATTCTGGAATCTGGCTACTTTGTCTGCGAGGGTTACAGAATAAGGAAGAAAGAGATGAGGGTATTTTTTGTCTTTTGGTATTTAATTGGATTTTTCTTATGTTTTGGTGTACACAAGTAAATTGTAGGGTGCCCATAGCACCACCCTTTATTAATCTCATATAGTTAGCTATCTTTTTTTTTCTTTCTCTTAAGAACATTATAATCTGGTTAATGTACGAGAGATTGAGAGGTAGATGCAGTGATTTCAATTTAAAAATAAAAATAAAAAGAAGGTTTTGTGGGCATTTGTGGGATTGTTTTCTTTGTTTTGTAGTATTGGATTAGCGTTTAGAAGGCTAAAAATTAGAGCTTCTTTTACTTATTCTAAAACAAAATGAAATATGACTGCTTGGTAACATGTATGTCAAACCTCTACTTTTTAGATATTAGACCTTTAATTTTGAAGCATGCTACCCCTACTTAATTTCAAGTAAAAAACCAACAGGAAGGTGCATTTGGTAAAACTTAAAATAAGAACATATTGATTTTGATATAGCTTATTTGAAAATTGAGCTTATTTAGATTGTTAAGTAAAAGGTTAATTAGATGTCTATATTGTTTTGAAGAAGAAGTTTTACCTCTAAAGAAAAAAGTAGTTCATGTCTTTTTATTACTTTAAAGGTAAAATCTCTATTTAAAAAAATTTTAGACATCCAATTAAATTTTAATGTAACAATATAAGTCCAAATAAACTTAATTTTTAAATAAGCTTAAGCTTTTATTTTAAGTTTTATCAAGACTAGTGATCTTCTCCAGTTGTAACCGGTTTTGGGCAAAACCGGTTACCACCCTGTGGTCACCACATGTCCTTTTTTACACCCCTTAACTGTGGTTAAGATTCACCTACCCCTAGGGTTCGCCCACCTTTCTTTCGTTTTTTGAAAAAATATTTTAAAAAAATTAACCCTAGGAGTTGGTAAATTTTAACCACAGTTAACAAATTTTTTTTTTATTTTATTCTAAAAACCAAGAATAGGTCGATGAACTTAGGGGTGAGTGAATCTTAACCATAGTTAAGAGGTGTCAGGAGAGACATGTGGCCACCTCAGGGGCGTAACCGGTTTTAGCAAAACTGGTTACAACTTGTGAAGAATACGTCCCTTTATCAAACACCACCTAGGTGTTGATTTTTGCTGAGAGTATGGACTAGAGCTAGCACGGTTCTCTTATCTTTATTTCAAAAAAAAAAACTTATGATGCAGAAGATTATCATTATTATTATTTATTTGTTTTTGTATGGGGTTATAATGTACCTATGTTTGTAATTATCTTAAATTGGTTAGGCTGTTAGGGGTTAGCATTGGGTAGGGGAGTTCTTGCAACTCATTCATGAGGGGATTCGATCCCCTGACCTCGAGGCCACACCCCTACCACTAGCGCAAGAGGGCGGAGTGATACAGACTTTATCATGCTTACAACGGGTCGACATGCAAGAAATGTAGTTTTTACCCACGGTTTCAAACCGTGGGTAATATCATAGTTTCCGTCGGAAAAGGTTTTAGCCACGGAATAGTAACCGTCATTAGTCTGTGGCTGATATGGGCGTCAGTAAAACATATAGCCACGGAATAGTAAACCGTCGGTAAGTACCGACGGAAATATTTCTGTGGCTATTAATCAATATTCAATCCCGTTGACAACCGTCGGTATTTAATGTATAATACCGTGGCTAATATAATAAACTTTAGTAACGGTATTTTTCCATTGGTACCTGTTAAAATTATTAGGGACGGTAAATAAACTGTGGCTAATGGTTAGTAAAATATTTTTTTATGAATAAGCTACAGTAATTATTAAAAGCAACTGATATATAGTAACGGAGACAAAAACCGTGGGAAAAAGGTTGTTTTATTGACAGAATCTATTACCGTGGCTATTTTTCCGTGGGTAATACCTAATTTCTTGTAGTGACATTTGAATGTCATTAATGTCAAATTATGGTACTGACTGTTCACCGTTTTGCAACCTACTATTATAAATGCCGCTTGGTCGTTTTAGAGCACCCAAACAAAAATCATTTGCATGTGGGGCCCTGGGAGCTACTATTCTGAAAATGGGCCCACTAATCATATACCCCAAAGGAAAAAAGTAAGATGTGGTCCTTTCTAGCCATCTTATTAAACAGCTTTAACTCGATTGCCTCCTCATCAGAAAATGCATTAAAGTTCCCAAACACAAAGGGTTTGTATGGCCATTGTGTTTGATATTTCAAGGTAATTGGAGGCATCATTCTCAGCAGGAGGAACCAATGGCTTTGAAGTTTGAAAATTAGGAAAAATATTGCAAATTAGAATATGTTGTTATCAAGGATACGTGCATGAACTATTTGAATTGTAAAAAAAGGTAATGATTATTGTGTAAAAGCGTGCAAAACCCAAGTGAAACAAATCCAAAACAGTAGATCCAAACAAACGAAATAGAGAAAAAAAAAATCAAACGGAGAGACACGATTTACGTGATTCGGTAATATACCTACGTCCACGGGCAGCAGTGATCGATCATTATATTCAACTGAAGAGTTTACAATGCACTCAATCAGAAAATCCTCTTCTCAATACACCTGAAAAACGGCTCTCCTTTCTTACGAAATAAACCCTAAAAAATACGTCTTATAATTAGGGTTACAACATAAAGACAATATGGGTAAAATACCTAAAACGGGTCAGGCCAAATTCAGGTCAAAATTTCGGCCATTTATCGGGTCATCCGGGTCGCCAAACGGGTCATCATGAATCCGGGTTGAATTCATGACAACATCCAACAAATTTCCACCTTGGCTTGAATTCTACCAAACCATCCAAAAAATTCAAAGAGAACAAACCATGCTGCCTCTAAATGAGCCCTTAGGTGCCATGCACCCGAATGTGCTCAAACCTGAGAAATATTGATCAAGTCCAAACAGTGCTTGAACTTGATCCCAGTAACCACCTTAGTAAGCATATCTACAGGGTTATCTGCAATCTCACTCTTCTGAAGAAGAATATCACCTTCATTCACAACTTCTCGAATAAAATAAAAATGGACATCGATATGCATTGTTCGAGAATGATGAACCTGATTCTTGGCTAAACAAATTGCACTCTGACTGTTACAGTAGACATCAATGTGCTCCTGAACAATCCCCGAGTCCTCAATCAGCCCATGTAGCCAAATGAACTCTTTAATAACCTCTGTCACTGCCATGTATTCTACCTCAGTAGTAGACAAAACAACTGTTGACTGTAACGTCGATCTCCAACTCACCGGTCTTCTAGCAAGAGTAAAGACATAACCTGTAGTTGACCAACGTTTATCCAAATCACCAGCATAGTTTGAATCCACATATCCAATCACGTGCTGACTAAGCATATCATCTCTCTCAAACATCAACCCAACATCTACTGTACCCTGAATGTATCTTAAGATCCATTTTATTGCCAATCAGTGTCCTTTTCCTGAATCGTGCATATACCTGCTCACCATACTGACGGCATGTGAAATGTCCGGCCTAGTACACACCATAGCATATATTAGAGCACCAACTACGTTAGCATACGGAATTTGAGTCATAAACTTACGCTCCTCATTTGTGCTCGGAGAGATCAAAGTACTAAGCTTGAAATGAGGGGCCAAAGATGTACTTACAGGTTTTGTTTTTTCATCCATACCAAACCGTTGTAGCACTTTCTTCAAATATTGTGTTTGTGACAAACAAACTTTTCCCTTTATTTTGTCCCGTTTAATCTCCATACCCAGTATTTTCTTAGCTTCTCCAAGGTCCTTCATTTCAAATTTAGTCCTCAACTGAGTCTTCAACTTGTCTATCTCTACCTTGCTCTTAGATGCAATGAGCATGTCATTTACATATAAGAGTAAATATATGAAGGAACCATCACGAAGCTTCCGAAAATACACACAATGGTCAAACTGACTTCTTGTGTACTTTTGCTCCATCATAAAACGATCAAATCACTTGTACTACCGTCTTGGAGATTGTTTCAAACCATACAATGATTTTCTCAGTTTGCAAGCTCAATTCTCTTTACCAGTTACCTTGTACCCATCTGGTTGAGACATGTATATTTTCTCCTCCAAATCACTATGTAAGAAGGCAGTTTTGACATCGAGTTGTGCTAACTCAATATCAAACTAAGCAACCAAAGCTAGCAAAATTCGAATAGAAGATTGCTTAACGACGGGAGAAAAAACTTCATTGTAATCTATCCCTTCCTTCTGAACATAGCCTTTAGCCACCAATCTAGCCTTAAATCTCACACAGTCCTTTCCTGAAGAACCTTCCTTCTTTGTGTATACCCACTTCCAACCAATTGCTTTCTTTCCCTTTGGAAGCTGTACTAACTCCTAAGTCTGATTTTTGTAAAGTAATTTGATCTCCTCATTCATTCCCTTCTTCCACTCTACATTTTCTGAATTTTTCAAGGCTTCTCTGTAAGTTAGTTGAACATCATCATCAACTACTAGAAGTGCATATGCCACCAAGTCAGCAAATCTTGCAGGTTTTCGAACTTCTCTTTTAAGTCTACTGACTGCAATAGAATCTGATTGTTGTGGGGTTACATGAACTGGAGCTTCTTCCTCAACTGAACCTAAGTCCTCACCACTTGAATCTCCTATAGGATTATTGACTGTTTGAACAATCTTCATTGGAACCACTGGAGCCTCAAACTCCACCTGCTTTGAAATCATATTTTTTATATTCTCCTTCTGAGAATCCTTCTGCTTCATTTGATTTACCATCTCAAACTCCACAAAAGTCACATCCCTGCTTAAAACAAATTTCTTTTCATCTGGACACCAAAGTCTATATCCCTTCACACCTATGCTAAAGCCCAAAAATATAGCTTTCTTGGCTCTAGGATCCAACTTAGTTTATTTGACATGAAAATAAGCAGGACAACCAAATATTTGCAAGAAATCATAATCTGTAGCAGGTTTTTCAGACCATACCTCGATAGGCGTTTTTCCATCATTTGTAGCTGTAGGCAACCTGTTGATGAGATGACATGCATATATCACTGCTTCAGGCCAAAATGCATTGCCCAATCCAGAATTGGACAACATACATCGCACATTCTCCTGTAAAGTACGGTTCATGCGTTCTGTCACTCCAATTTGTTACGGCGTATCCCAAACTGTGAAGTGCCTAGTTATCCCCTCGTCTTGACATACTTGCAAAAATGGATCTGACTTGTACTCTCCACCATTATCTGACTTGAGCCTTTTTATCTTTCTACCAGTCTGGGTCTCAATCATTTTCTTCCACTGAAGAAACACATCTAGAACTTCACTTTTATGCCGCATTGTGTACACTCAAACTCGCCTTGAGAAGTCATCAATGAATGTGACAAATCAATGTTTTCCTCCCAAAGATGCAACTTTGGTAGGTCCCCATACATCTGTGTGAATATAATCTAGAGTCCCCTGAGTACGATGAACTGTTGTCCAAAACTTGACTCTAGTCTGCTTGCCCATAATGCAATGCTCACAAAACCCGAATTTACCAGTCTTTGCGCCTTTTAACAAACTTTGCTTCACAAATCATTGCAGAGCCTTCTCCCCCGTATGCCTTAAGCGCATGTGCCATTGTCTGAAAGTATCATACACAATCTCATTTGGACTGTCAGAAACTGTTACTCTCCCTGTAATTGTATTCCCATCTAGAAAATACAAGTTTCCCTATCAAGTACCCTTTATAATAACAAGTGCGCCAAATACAATTTTTAGTACTCCACCTTCCATAGTAATCTTGAAGCCCTTTGAGTCTAAAGATCCCAAAGAAATGTGATTCTTCTTCAAGTCAGGTACATACCAATTATCTGTTAGAATTCTAACTGCCCCATCATGAATCTTTAACCGGATTTTTCTTAGCCCCTTTGTTTTACAGGCATTATCATTTCTCATTAAAACAATTCCTTCATCCAACTCCTGAAAACTCGAAAACCAATCCCTATTGGGACACATATGGTAGGAACAACCCAAGTCCAAAATTCAATCATCGGAATGACCAACTAATGGTGAAACAGAAAAAGCAAATTCTAAATCATCATTTTCAAACTGAGCAATATTCGCATTCGAACCCTTCTTTTTCCTGTTTTTCAATTTTGGAAGTCCTTTTTCCAGTGCCCTTTATTACGACAAAAGGCACACTCATCCTATGTTAGAATTTTTCTTTCAAATGATGGTGCTCTTGACTTTGAACGAGATTTACCCCGCTAACTGGATTTTCTATCATCTGATCTACCCCTTACAGTCAAAGCTTCTGATGTTGAGTCTCTATTGGCTTGCTGGTCCTTCTTTCGATACTCATTATTTATCAAAGCATTTGATACATCTTCAAATTTAAGTTCATATTTTCCATAAATTAAAGTAGTAGACAGATGATCATAACTATCAAGTAGGAAATTTATCAAACATAATGCCTTATCCTCATCATCTAATTTTACTTCAAGATTTTGCAAATCAGCGAAAATTTTATTATAACTATCTAAATGCTTAGTGATAGTAGTACCTGGTTTGTACCAAAAACGGAAGAGTCTCTTCTTCAAATAGAGTCGATTTGCAATGCTCTTGGTCATATACTTGTTCTCCAATTTCTTCCATAACTCCTTAGCCGAAGTCTCTTTCATTACAAAATATTTCTAATCTTTAGCAAGACAAAGTCTGATGGTGTCTCAAGCATGGCGATTTGTTTTCTTCCAATCTTTCTCTTCTATATCATCGGGTTTATCCTCCAGAGTAATATCCAACACTTGTTGGATTAAAACATCCAAAACTTCGCATTGCCACATGCCGAAGTTTCTTCCATCAAATTTCTTAACTTCGAATTTTGCATTTGAAACCATAGTTTTGGTCATTGATGCAGGTCTCGAAGTCGAGCCCTCAACAACTGTTTCACTCGTTTCCACCATTAATCTAATCCGCAAAAATCAAACAATACCGAGGTCGCAACCTGGGTGCTCTGATACCAATTTGTGTTGAAACGTGCAAATCCAAGTGAAACAAATCCAAAACAGCAAATCCAAACAAACGAAATAGAGAAAAAACAAACCAAACGGAGAGACACGATTTACGTGGTTCTACAATATGCCTACGTCCACGGGCAGCGGTGATCGATCACTATATTCAACTGAAGAATTTACAATGCTCTCACTCAGAAAATCCTCTTCCCAATACACCGAAAAAACGGCTCTCATCTCTTACGAAATAAACTCTAAAAAATACCTCTTATAATTAGGGTTACAACATAAAGACAATATGGGTAAAATACCCAACATGGGTCGGGCCAATATTCGAGTCAAAATTTCTGTCATTTATTGGGTCATCTGGGTCGCCAAACGGGTCATCATGAATCCAGGTTGAATTCATGACAACATCCAACAATGATTCCAATTAATCTTAGACCATAGATGTGATGGGCTTATCATCATTTATTATTCAAGTTCAAAGGCCCTCGAGACGGCTTATTTTTATTCGGGATCTAAATCTTATATGATAAAAATACTTAGAGTAAGGGTAGCAAGCCATTGCTACTAGGAGAGTGACATGAGATAAGTTCCCAAAAAAACAATATTCATTGGTAATGTGACAAGTAGGAGATCATTTTTTTGTTGTTGCAATCAGCATCATTTACCTACGTTAGTACGGTCAGATATTATGAAATTTTAAATATTTTATAATACATAAAAAACAAATAATACCAAAACATTATAGAATTACAATTACGTGATAACCACTATCTCTAAATGAGAAAGATGATTGCAACAATTTACCCTAAACCCCGGCTAATCAAAATAACTTCTTTCAGTATCTCCCTACTCTAACAACCATTAAATGATGCCTTAGGTAAAGATGTCTGTACCAGAAAAAAAAACAAAAAACTTTAGAAGATTAAGATTAATGGAATAGAACACCCTAAAAATGGAAATGAGGTTTCAGCATCAATGATGAGTGGACATGGTGCTGGTCGCATCTAAGCAGAGGCGAGGCCGATAGTAGTAAAGGTGTTTGGAGTGAGAGAGACCAATGAAAACTCCAAATGAGAGAGGGCAGTCACCATATTGGCTCTAAGAGGATAGAAGCAGAAAATGAAATATGCAACTCATTTTAAAGAAAATTATTGACTTTTTTCATAGTTAAAAGGGATGTTAAAAGTGACCCATAGTCGAATGCGGTATGCTAATTACTAATCACAGTAGAATACTAGTAAAAAACCCGTGTGATGCACGGAAACCCTAATAACCCTAATAGAATGAAAGAATTGAAAACTACACCATACTTTTTATTTTATTTTATTGAAGGCTACACCATACTTAAGGATGCATGGTGTATGAAGAGGTGATCAAGACTTAAAAAGGATCTGTAGGAGCATATACTAACACCATACTCCCACCCAGAATATGGCAGGTAGATGCTAATGTGTGGCCCTTTTAATCTATGAAAGTCTTGTGATCAAGTCCAAACTTTTCTAAGAGATTGAAGATATATTCTCCTAGTGATGTGGCTAGAGGGATACCTACCACACTAACCTAATGTTTTGAACAGGACACTGGAGAAAAATAGAAAATAAAAAAGTAAAGTTGACACTAATGTATCTTGAATTATGATAAAGGGGAATGTTAGCAACAATGCTTTTTAACCTAAACGATTAGATGCTTAGGTCTCAAATTTCACAACGTCTAAATAGTCTAATCTAAACATACACCAATCTACTGTAATGGCACAACAAATTGAGGAGGAATCTAAACCAACAGGACATCTCAAATTGCACAACTTGAAGAAGCCACTATATAGACACCACATGGACGATCCGTATTAATCTTTTCTAGTGAATCCTATCAATTAACTAATACCCAAATCGATCGGTCATTCCAATCCGCTAAACAAATCAAAAAAATTCAATAGATTTTAAAATCTATCGTCCAGGCACACATATATATATATATATATATATATGGTCTAAACTCACATCATCACTGAAATGACATAACACATTGAGGAAGCCTCTACATACCACCACATCGATATTAATCCTGTCTAGTGAATCCCATCCGACAAATTTGTATGGAAAGAGTTTCACCATTACCTTCCTCTATCACTTAGGTAGCGTTTGGATAGATTTTTCACTGACTTTTTGTTTTAAAAATCATGTTTTGTTGACCACTCATCACTGACTTCCTGGAAAAGCCGGAAGTTAACAAATGTAGAAAATTTCACTTCTCCCAAAAGTAGGTCTTGGGTTGCTTCCGCGGGAAGCCGTATATTCCACTTCTGGGAAGTTGACAGAAATGATCGTTTTACGGCAATGGTTTTTATCTTCAGCCTTGGATTCTCTGGCAGATGCTAGAAAAGTGGTCTCGGGCTACCCCAATGTGTGCGACATGTGGCGATAAAAAAGGGAGAAGTCATTCCATTTTCTCTCATGATTTTGACTTCTCCCCACTTGATATTTCTCCCCCATTTTCTCACCACTTTATCGCCACATGTCGCATAATGTGTGGAGAAGTCAAAATCATGAGAGACAATGAAATGACTTCTCTCCACATATCGCACACATTGTGGTTAGGGCTGTCAACTATCTGGTAAACGCTCCGTATCCGCTTCATATCAGTATTCGTTTAGTCAGATATTTATCCGGATGGCTATCTGGCGGAGCGAATTCGGATATCTCTTCAAGGAAATCCATTTATAAACGAAGTGGATACGGTATAGTATCCGCTCCGCTAAATTTTCGAAGCGGAAGAAATAGATAAATATTTTTTATATACCCTAGCATACCCATGTACTCTTTATAAGGTTTTTATAAATTTTAAGGGTTAACTGTAATTCACTTACCTTCAAAGGATAGTATCGTAATTAAGGCTTAAAGAAGCCACAACCACCACCAAACTACTACCTACCACCATGGCACCACCACCACCCACAACCACCACCTACAACCACAATATCACCACCACCACCACCCACCCACCACCACCACTACCACTACCCACCACCCACCACCACTACCACCCACCACCACACCACCACCCACTACGCAACTCCACACTACAACCACCACCACCACTACCCACCACCACCACCATGACACTACACCACCCACCACCACGACACACCATCACCACCACCACACCACCATCACTCACCACCACCCACCACCCACCCCTACCACCACAATGAATGGAAATTATTTAATCATATTTATCAAATATGTTTTTAAAAAAAAAAAAAAAAGCAAGTAACAGTTAGTAATGTCAAACGTGTTTCCAACTTTAAAAAATTGAAAATAGAAAGTCGTTTCCACTTTTAAAAAATAGAAAATAAAAACATAAATGTATCCAAACAGCCCTTAGTGTTAAAAGTGACACGAGGACAGAAGATAAGATTCGGGATAGGAAACGGATCCATGGGTGCGTTGAGTGGTGCTCTAAATTTAAAGAGACGTTTAGGAAGGATGAGGTATGTGATGGTTCAAGTGAGTTTCAAAATGGGAAATAGTTAACCGACCCATAGATTCCATTTACAAACCTAAGGCATCCACCAAGTGGATGCCTTAGCGGTTGAATTCATTTGCGTTTATCAAAACCTCCATAACTCTTGAGCTCTCATAATAAATTTCAAAACCCTTGGGATTTTCTTCTCTCAAAAGAGAAGAAAATGTTTGAGAAAAGGTTTTATGAGGTTGGGGAGTTAAGACATGATTCCTCTAATAACTCCCCGGTCCCGAGGAAAATTAACGCTTTGACTCTAATGCCGCCTACTCTCTTAAATTTGAAACCGTGAATGAGGGGAAGATAATGGGAAACTTTTTTTGTTTTTTGTTTTAGTAATAACTAATAATAGTGGTTCCCACCATTTTGATTTGGTGGCTTCACAAATGAAGAACACGCTTAGGTGACTTCACATATAGAGAGCACGCTTATGTAGCATAAGGAGGAGAGTTTTCACTCTGCTATATAGTAGTAGTATATATACTAGTAGAGACCCTGTGCGATGTACGGGTGTGAATAAAATAAAAATCTCTACATCTCTCTCTATCCCTCCTATCACAATCTCCTAAAATTTCTCTCTATATTCTCTCTCTATCCTTCGTATCTCTCTCTTTATCCCTTATCATAATCTCCTAAAATCTCTCTCTACATTCTCTATCTCTCTTATCACAATCTCCTAAAATTTTTCCAATGATTTTTGAATTGTGAAGAGAACGTATGTATCCCCTAAAATCTCTCCAATAGTTTTTGAATTGAGAGGGAGACGTGTGTGAGAGAAATAGTTAAGAGTTGAGATTTTAAAAAGGATGCCACGTAGCATCCTTAAAATAAAATTCATAAGATTCCTAGGATTAAAGATTGGAGAGCAAAGAGAGGGGGTTAGGTGGCACTTATTTGTTGGGAGGTTAGGTGACACTTATTTCTTTATATTATAGATAGATCGGAAGACCACTCCTTCATTATGTTATATTAAATGTACATATGTGTTTTCTGATTTTCTCTACATAAGTATATGCAGTTAGTTATTTATTTATTATGTTCTGATTTTTATTTGTACTCCCATGCATTGCATAGGGGCTTTCCTAGTAGGATAAAGGTTTGTCAGGCTAGAGCCCAGACCATAAAATTAGGCGTCAACGGGTCCAATGGGCTTAATAGTGGTGCTCATGGCCAGGCTCATAGAAGGTTACACTGACTTGAACACCTGTCAAGCCCAACTCTCAAATATTATAAGCCTACCTGGGTTGCCGATCCAGAAATCAAGCCCATTAAAGCCCAACATCTATTTGGCCATAAGCCCCATGACCATTAACAAAAAGCTCTAAATGTGAGCTTATTTAGCAGCAATGATGTTTTTTTACACAGTGACCTGAGCTAGTAGCAAGCTCCAGGCATGGCCCAAACTTGGCTGGGCCTTAAGCGTAAGAGTACCTTCAATTGAACATTTTGGCCCATTACTTGTGCATATTCGATGGCAGACCGCATAACCCATCAACTGATCCTGTTAGCAAAGCTTGCCATTACTTCTGCCAGAAGACAATATGATTGTGTTCAAAGACCTCATAGGGGGTGATTGTAAAATCACCCCAATCTGAAGTGTCTAATTAGTGACGGTTCTTTTGAGACAGTCGGAAAAAATGGTAGTATAAGGGCCTGAAAAAGGCCCATTTTAGATCTCCATCTCCACTTTGCGAAGAGTGGATCCCAAGCATTCTTCGTGATCATCTCTTGCCCTAAGGTTAAAATTTTAAGGGATTAATTTTAATCAAAGAGTTAATGCCTCTTAGTTACAGTTAAAAGGACACATGTCGACATGCCATACAATTCAAGTGCATAAAAATGAGGATTGCTAGCCATAATTGCAAGATCCAAAAAGATTTCCACACTGGATCGGTCAAGTGATGTATTATTTATTTAACTAATTATTTGTGTAACCTGTTATGCAACAATTTTCGTATTTTTAAAGTTGTTGCTTTAATCGGTCAGAGAAGTAACCGGTTAAAGTAATGTGTGTCTATCTCAAGCTTTAAAAAATAGCAATGTGCGTCTATCTCAAGCTTTAAAAAATAATCAGCTTTAATAATCACGCGGATATGAATTCATAATTAAAAAAATACTAACTAAAAGACAGTAATAACAGCCACTCCACTTGATTATATTCAATAAATACACTTGTTAAAGGATATCACAATCCTTATTCTACAAGAAACTTAAGAGAATTAATGTAATAACCTCCACTTAGTTCTCATTTTGAGCTTCTTTTTAGAAGAAAATAAATATAATAATTACAATAATAATAATAGAAAACAATGAAATTCTATCACTGAATATGAATCCAAATGCCCAAACTGGGAATATCTTGATGAACCACAAATAGAAGATAATACCCAGAAGGAGCAAGTGTACCTGAATTCGGCATCATCACCTCAACTTCATACGTTGATTTAGATTTAGATATCGATGGCGCTTTTCCGTCACCCAGTACCAATAACCTTTGATTCATGGAGAATGAATGTGTGGTAAACGATGGAGCTACAATTGTTACCATCACCCTCTTTTCAATCAATGCACCCGTGACCAAAAACTCAACTACTAACCTTTGCCCGTATTTTAGCTTGGCTTGAGATGCGGGTGTGATAATCTTCGGTCGCAGATGGAAGAAATCTGAATCCAAATAGGATGGTGAGAAGGCCTCTAAGCTCAATTCAGTTGGATATAGAACTCTGGTGAACTCATAATTCATGTGAGGATTGCTACCGCCAAGTATCGCTGTAGAATGGTACATACGTGGTATTGAAGATGGATTTTGTACTTCGAATCTATATACAAATGGGTTGTTTGGTCTGTAAATTACCGGGTTCAAGACCGGGTTTCGTCCTAATCCCCATGCTGCAGTTCCCCTGGAAGCACCATTGATGATCAAAACATAACCATTCGGTAGTAAGATCATGTCACCCATGACTCTTGCTAGGGGCATTGTCTCCATCGACCACTTCAGCGAGGCATCCGTTATTTTTATTCTCGCACATGTACTTAGAGCCTTGAGGAAATTGCCATTTTTTGCCTGCACATATGATCCTTTTGGTGCACCACCACAGATCAAAACTTCGGCTTCAATTGACGATTGTTGTAAGTTCTTGAGTGGGAGTAGAACTGAAGAACCTATGCTAGGATAGTTCCGAGGATCGCCACCGGGCATTTGCGGGTACATTCTTACAACAACATTTTTGGTGTAATCGAGTAAGATGGCACGGTTATTAGTGAAGATGAATAAGTTCCCATCAACATTAAGGTGAACAAAAGGGTAGAGATTATTCTCTATTTTGGGATCATTGGTTTGAAGTAGAAATGGAAGAGAGAATAGCTTGTTAGTTGAAGCTGATTTTGGATAAAATTCATAATTGAATTGCTTACGGCCGCCGATAACAATGACCCTTCCATTTGGTAATATATGATTCGTCGCGTCGCGTACCATCGTTGTGCCGTTAGTCCAAGTGACTTCTGCCCAATCACATCCACTACATGGACTGAAAATTCTCACGACACGTTCGCCATCATTGAATCCACCAGTTTGGATGAGGAGGCCATTGGGGGAGACAGCACCCGATGAACACAACACATCAGATTGGACCATAAGGGGTCATGGAATTGGCTAAGACATCATACTCAGCCGAGTGTGCGGTGCAATCAATCTTGAGAGCAATTTCCTTGGGATCATTCCGACATTTGCCATTGGACAAGGAGAGGTTCGATCGACCAAAATCAGTCCGATCAAAGATGATAACACGATCGTTTTTAAGTAATTGCATGTGCATCGCCGATATACCAATGTTTCGCTTAAGAAGCTCCCATTGGCCTCCTCTTGGCGCTTGGATCAGGCTCCCGGAAATGTATACCAGCTGCCAGACAAGGAAGGAAAGAATCAAAGTTCGAGTCATCGTCTATTTCTGATATGTTAAAAAGTGTGGTGAGGAGGGTGGCTTCTGAATAAGTGCAAGAAAGGTGGTTTGAGCTATGGCTTTCGTTTTTAGATTATTCTCTCATGTTAGCTATCCTTTTGTCTTTCTCTTATGGACAGTATAATCTGGTTAAGAAGTAAGGAATAAGGTAGAAAAGAGACACAATGGTTAGTAACCCTAACATCCCAACCTCCTACTCGCTCCCACTCTCAAACCTCACTCTCACTCCCAAATCTTCCAACTTACTACAGATGTTGTTTTCCTTTTGTAGTTACAGTAAACAATTTAAAATTTTACATTTAATATCTTGTTTACTGTAACTACAAATTTAAATTTAAATGATGAATGATTTTATTAATTTTTCTTATAGTTTAGATTGACACTCCCGCTCTAGTTACTTAGGCTAGAACTTAGAACTCGATTGGGAATGACAGTTCACCGTTTTGCACCTATTATCATCATTGCTTGGCCGTTTAGGGCACCGAAACAAAATCAAAGTATAAAAGATCATTTGCAGGTGGGGTCCTTGGGAACTTGCTATTACACAAAATGAGCCCACCATGGAGAAAGAATACTCATAAGGAATAATTCTATCCATGTAGATGGATGGATGATCTTAACCATCCAATCTATGGTATTCTTTTTGGGTAGTAATAAGAGATGTAGATAACCCTCGTCCTGGCCATAGATCAAATGGATATCGTCATCCAATCAAGTCTGTTGAGTTGGTGATTTGCTGGATGAGATCCAATGGACCATATGTGCAGCTATAAGAAAAATAGGCGGCCCTCTCAATTTGGTGCCCCTGGATTTCTGTAGATTTTGTGTCGGCGAAACGAATCTTGTTATGTCACTCTTCTATTAAAATAAGGCACAACCTAACCCATTCCAACGAAAAAAAATATATATAGTATTTTGCCTCAATGAAATGCATTACTAATCTATTCATAGAAATTGTCCAAACACAACTGGTTTGTGAGGCCATGGTGTTCAAAATTTCAAGGTAATCCAAGGCATTATTAGCAGGTAGTGTGACAGTCATCTAAGGAAGAACCCATGGTTTCGAAAATTAGGGGGGGGGGGGGGGGGGGGGGGGAGACATTGTTATCAAGAATGCGTGTACCAACAACCAATAATGACAAAAAAAAAGTATTCAAATTAATCAGAGACCATTAGATGTAATTTATATGCCACTATATTCATATGTTTCCATCCATACAATACAAAATTAGAAATGCTTCATCTGGATGCACTAATAATGACCAAATATGATGTTCTGTGGCAGGACATGGTATTGCCATTTAATGCAATTATGAGGAGTTTAACTACTACAAGGATAAGTTACCATCTTGTGATCCAGTGTAAATAGCACCATTTTGTCATCAGCAACTCCAGAGATACCCCCACTGCATGGCCCATCAACTGTTAGGCTTAAGCCTGTACACATAATACGCAATTACTATGACCTGCATCTTAACAAAAGAGTTGACACGAACAGACTAGATTTGCGGTTGAACCTACTAATGAATTATGATTGGTTTTTTATAAATAAATAAAATTGGCTAAAGATATTTGCAACTTTAATGTAATAACTGTTATGTCCAACATTTTCCGAGATAGTGCTCTCTCATAAGCCAAAAACTGGTATAAATGTCAAAACAGAACTCTTGCCTTTGTAGAAATTAGAATAATTCAGGAAGCTCCCATCGCAACTCTGAGGCAAGCGTGCCAATCTTTCTGCAGTATTGAGGTCCCAAATCTCAATCTTTGCATATCAATCACATAGTATAATAAGGTAATAATATGAGCAATAGAAACCAAAAAGCCATGTAGTCACCTCAGAAGACTGCTCCCTCACCACAGCCACATATTTTGGTCCTTCAGGATTCAGCTGGCATGAAATCTGAAAAGCACGTTAACAAATCAGTTGAAAATTGTATCCCATCCAACTAAATTATATTGAAACATGTAATAAAGGGCGAGACAGTGATGGTTAACTAAGCAACCAAAATGGTCAAACTGGGTGGAAAAGATGAAAGATAAATGGAAGAATGATGCAAAAATGCCAAGATTGGAAATCACTTGAGGATTGCATAAATATAAAATTGATTCTAACACATAATATTGAAATTCAACTATGGCCAAGAAGGCAGCTACCCAGAATGTGTGAACTGTGCAGCAAAGAAAGTCTAATGTAAGGCTTCAGTTGAGAAATTATAGCTTATCACATTAACATAAAAGAACAGACAAAAGAGAGTACAAAGAGCTAAAGATCCTCCTACTTAGAAAGACAAAAAAAAGGAACTTCCACATATGATGTCCAGTGGTAGCATCATCCATGGCAAGCACTAGGCACGGCATGTAATGGAATAGCTATATGGTTTTTGCAGACACAGGAACAGAAGCAAGACAAGACATTTTGATTGTCAAATACTGATTAACCATGGTAATTCGGATATGCAATTATGAAGGTCAGGGAAATAGTTTTAGTTGGTCTAATTTCAGTTGCTGCAACTGTGATTCCAAGATATTTGCAAATTTGCTCAATCGAGTTTCCCACAATTGCTTCTTCTTGATTTAAATGAAGGACCACTTGATCCTTTGTAACTTATTGATCTAGAAAAGAGTCTTTGTTCCGGTGAGACATGCATAGAATCTAAATGTTTATTTTGTCTTATCAGAGTGTTATTGTACCATTATGTTTCCAAATGTGTTTCCTTGTTGCACATATTCTATACAGCTTTAAGTGTCACACTCTAGTGTTTTATTTGGAGAATAAGATTTTCCTTCTGCATTTCCCACTAGTTAGCAAAATTATGCTTCATATATTGATGCTTGACCTGGTAAGTGCTGAACATTGAAGTACTACAACTATATATTGATTCTCCTTGAGTCTCCGAGAGTTGATCCTCCTCTTAGCTTTTTATCCATGTAACCACATGTTCACATCCCAGCGGACGATACATAATTATAGAATTAACTCTGTATTTACGTCAATATCATTCTATCATGGTGTCTTATCAGCTTTAGTTCCAATGAAAAATTTCAATGGTGCAAATGTTTCCTCCCAAACTTCGAGTCTGATGTCTAACTTCTCCTAATCTAGATAGACGAGTTCTTCAGATAACATGATTAATAGACATAAAAAATTGACTGCAATAAGGGTAACATGCACACGACAAGAACAAAAGAAACAACAAGATTCAAGACCAGACATTATGATCTCAAAAGTGTGAAAACTGAGTACGAAATCCCAAAGTCATTAAAATTTTACAATTTCCAATCAAATGATTTGAATTCAAGGACTAAATCCCTATTGAGAAGAATCGTACGAATTCCATTTGAATCTTAAAATGATTCACAATGTGAATCTTAAATCTGATTAAATTCAGGGTTTATGTTGAAAACAAGTTTCACTACTTCAAGTGAAACTCATCATCATTATCAATGTCTTATCCCAAAATATTTGGGGTCCGGGAGACCGGGACTCAAATTATGTTCGCCATTCCATTATATTAAGAACCATAATTTGGGTTAAGCCATGCATTATCAAATTGTTCCTCATTATATCCATCAACTTCGTCTTTAGGCTTCCTTTCTCCCTTTTAGAACCTTCAACTTGCAGTATGACCCCAAATGCATTGGAAATTTATGTTTCTTCTTGAATGCTCCATTTGTTTCCATGTAAAATAGGGGAAGTAAAATGAATTCCACCGTTCCACAGAAAATGGCCTTTTCAGAGTGTTTATTTGAGCGTAAAATCAAATAAGACGTAAGTGATTATACCACAAAAGCCATCTTTCAGCAAACTTACCGATTCCAAATTGGCATTGTTTTACACCAAAGGGGAAAACAAATGAGAAGTTCCAAACTGTTGTCTCTCACGTTTGGCATACAACTTACCGATTACAAATTGGCATTGCTTTACACCAAAAAACAAATGAGAAGTCCCAAACTGTTGTCTCTCATGTCTAGGGGTGCAACCAAGCCAAGCTGGCTCGTAGGCTCAGCTCAGCTTGATCAACTCAAGATTCTTGGCTCGATCGAGCCAAGCTTGAAGTTGGGCTTGAAATATCAAAAAATCCGAGCTTGAGCCAGTCCTTGTTTGATTCAGCTCAACTCGACTCAGCTTGACATATATGAGAATTTGTCAGTGGATAACCCAATGAAACCCTAAGTCCTTCTCTACTTGTAGGAAAAACTCAAATGCGCCCCCCCCCCCCCCCCCCAGGTCTCTTCTAAATATAATCCAACTCTCCCTAAAACCCTCTCCTCTTTGGTTTTACCTACCTTAATGTCATTTAAACCAACAAATCTACTTATTCTCATGTTGCATGGAAGCTATATACAAGGTGGAAAGCTCATTTCCCAAATTCACTTCCCAAGAAGCTCGCTTCCATCATGTTCCCCTTAGTGGTCAAAGGGGCTATTTATGTAGACCTAAGGCACCTACTTCTCCACAAATATCTCGTGTAAAAGGTATGGTTGGTCATCCTAATATAATGGGAATGGGGCACTAATATCTCATTTCTTGCTTCCAGTTTCTTAAGAATTTTTTGAGTCTCGCTTCTCGTTTTGGTAACTATGCTTACTCTATCTCTCTCTCTCTCTCTCTCATCTCTATCTTCTATCTCTCTCTCTCTTGATCTCTCCATTTTATTCCGAGGAAGCAACCCACCTCCCCTCCCCTCCCCTCCCCTCCCCAATGGCATTAACTTCACTTCCTTTCATCTCTTACATTCATTTCTTCTTCACAATCAAAGCTCACCACCAACTACTACTAGAAATTATGCCCAAAGTTCAAACAATCATGCAAGACACCATCATTAAGAAGCAAATCACAAGCCCCACCATTGTATGGTCGAAGGATGTGAATAATGCCTCCATTCTCATCATCTCCAATTCCTTCAACAAAATTGAGCGAGATGCCGACATCAACCTCTTCATCCCTGGTGACAATTTCGATGTTGTCATCCGCTCAGAGGTAGTTCTCAAGCTTGTCTGCTCTGATATTGTCTATTGTGTAAATTTCCTAACCCTTTTCATTTATTTTAACCATTTTATTTTCTAGACTACAATACTTTTTTCAGGTGTGTTAAACTGAGTTCAAGCTCATGCAGAGCTCAAGCTTGATAAAACATGTTTAAGCCAAGCTTCGAGCCTATGCATTTGAGTTTGATTCGAGCTCGAGCTAGGCTCGGCTCAACTCGAATACACCGCCATTCTCGTCCCTTTCCCGTCCAAACCTCTCTGTCCTTCACTGCAACTCCCTTGAAAATGCAATGGCGACAGAAACACACCGGTAATGCCAATCTCTCTCTCTCTCTCTCTCTCTCGCACACACACACAGAAGTTGTGATTAAATCCCCACCACTTACATGGTATTTTTATGGAATAGTAGTTGTCAGATGTGATTGGTAAGTCACCATGCTCTCCTGCTCCTCCAACTGCTTGAATTATCCATCCCTAAACAAAATTAGTTATTCCTATTCACTTGTTCTCTGAGACGGAAGAAATTTTTATTTCTATGTTTATTCGTTCTCTATTATGTTTACTAACATCATCAGCTAGAGAGAAGGAAACCTGGCCTTTGAATCGAATGGTGGGTCCCATAGAGATATCTATGTTACCCAACACCAAAGACATTTATCTTCTCTTCCTTCTCTCTTCTTTGGTTTCAAATCTGGGTTTGTTGTCATTAATAAGGTTGAAGAGGGGGAACGGAGAGTGAATAATTTTAGAGGGTTCAAAGAGGTGAAGATTAAGGAGATTTAAGAGGAAGTATCAAAGGTAGCCAAATTCTTATACACCCAACCAAATCAATCTAACAATTCCTACTCCATAACCCAATTCGCAGAAGCTTTTATAATTTGAAATTAGAAGATGATCATTTCTTATCCTTTTTTTCCTTAAAATTTTATTTAATTGTCTCTATCTTTGGTAGATAATCTTGTTCATTTTCTAAGAGAAAAAAATAGTTTTCAAAAACTTTTCCTAGCTGCAAGCCTGCAAACAAACACCAGAAAAACTTGGGAAACCCATTATTTTACCGGAAAAGGTTTTGCGTGGATATCATTTAGGAGCTTTGAACCTAGGAACATATGGATTATAAAGCTTACAACTAAAACTGTTAGTATATGATTTCTACAACTAACAGATGACTGATACTAACCGTAGGTAAATGATAATGCTAGAAAAAAAAAATGCATTACTAATGCATAGTGCTTACCACATTAAACAATTCAAAGTGGGGTTCCTTATGTGCATGTATGAACATTGTCATATAGAGAACCAAAAAGATTTAATGAATGATCGTAAATAAAATTAAAATAAATAAATGCTTACATATACAAAAGAAGATAAAATGAATATAAACATGAATGATTGATGAAGTTGATAATTTTTAAAAAGAAGTTTAAAAATTTTGCGATATATTTTATATACTTTGTTGAAAACTTATTTAAATCATAGAATTGATGCTTAAAAAAATTCTTTTTTTTTTTTTTATCAAGAAGTTGTTCAAGTCAATGACGATTTTTTCTTCAATTAAATGTTTTTTTCTGCAAACAAAACAAAGCTAGCTTTATGGCATTAATATTTATGTTATTATTCGATGGTAAAATGGTGATGGGATTATGGAGGATTTAGAGATGACTTACTAATTGTTTGATAGTTTATTTCACTCAACTTTAGCTTTTTTCCCCGAATCTCTGATTTAGGATTTGATTTGTAATTCAATTCAAATATACCTCTTTATAACTTTACGCTTTGATTTGACAGTGATCACATTGGTCATACTCTTACGATGCTTGATTCATATTGGTTCTTGCCATCTCTGGTCTCTGGATGGATAACATGCTTTTTTTATCGGGAAATAGAGATAGCATAAATATATATGATGTGTGGGCTATAAAGGACAAGCAGCCATTCCAAGTTCACTAATAGTAAACCGAGAGCGCCCGGAAAGGAAAATAGCAGCTATAGCACTAAAATAACTACAAAGCAAAGAGATTCTCCCAAGGGTCCGCTCCTCCCCACCCCCACCCCCACCCCCACCCCCACCCCCAATCAGAAACTAGTTGACGAACTCGAAACTGGATCCTAGGGACGGAAGCCCTGGGTAGAAAAGGCCACGCTACACCCACAAGAGAGGGCAACGACATCGAAAGCCAACAAGATAAGAGGGATCGCAGAAAGATCTAGGGGATGTGAAGATGATAAAAGAAATAGGACCAAACCTCTCTCTCCACCGAACAATGCAATGGTGTACATCAATATATCCAGATGATTTCCCTATTCATGAGCTTTTATAGCTTCCATGCGGGAAAGTACTGCTGTTGTCATTTGGCTCAAGCTAGAAAAATAAGATATCTTCAATTAACAATATAAGTAAAGTTGTTCTCATAGCCAATGGGCTGTTTGTAGGATGTAACCAGCTATAAGTAGCACTTCAATCCAAGCATTATAAAACTCGATTGCAGTTGGACCCATCCAACAATGTAAGTGATAGAAATTATCAGAATCAGACGAGACGCTAACAGTTTGCATGATCAGCTTGAATGTTGTATCAGTACCCTCAGATTTTTTGTTATTTTTTATTTTTGTAACAGACATTAAAGATCAAAACTTAGTTTATATGAGAATATGCTAACATATACCTTCTTGGCTTGAAAAATATCAGTTTATATGAGACAAGCGTGCCATATAAATGTCAAAACAGACCTCTTGCCTTTGTAGAAATTAGAATAATTCAGGGAGCTCCCATCGCAATTCTGAGGCAAGCGTGCCAACCTTTCTACAGTATTGAGGTCCCAAATCACAATCTTTGCATATCAATCAGATAGTATAATAAATTAATAATATGAGCAGTAGAAACCAAAAAGTCATGAAAAGCCATGTAGTCACCTCAGAAGACTGCTCCCTCGCCATGGCCACATATTTTGGTCCTTCAGCTGGCATGAAATCTGAAAAGCACGTTAACAAATCAGTTGAAAATTGTATCCCATCCAACTAAATTATCTTGCAACATGTAATAACCGGCGAGACAATGATGATTAACTAAGCAACCAATAGGGTCAAACTGGGTGGAAAAGATGAAAGATAAATGGAAGAATGATGCAAAAATGCCAAGATTGGAAATCACTTGAGGATTGCATAAATCTAAAATTGATTCTAACACATAATATTGAAATTCAACTATGGCCAAGAAGGCAGCTACCCAGAATGTGTGAACTGTGCAGAAAAGAAAGTCTAATGTAAGGCTTCAGTTGAGAAATTATAGCTTATCACATTAACATAAAAGAACAGACAAAAGAGAGTACAAAGAGCTAAAGATCCTCCTACTTGGAAAGACAAAGGAAAGGAAGTTCCACATATGATGTCCAGTGGTAGCATCATCCATGGCAAGCACTAGGCACGACATGTAACGGAATAGCTATATGGTTTTTGCAGACACAGGAACAAAAGCAAGACAAGACATTTTGATTGTCAAATACTGATTAACCATGGTAATTCGGATATTCAATTATGAAGGTCAGATAAATAGTTTTAGTTGGTCTAATTTCAGTTGCTGCAGCTGTCATTCCAAGATATTTGCAAATTTGCTCAATCTAGTTTCCCACAATTGCTTCCTCTTGATCCAAATGAAGGACCACTTGATCCTTTGTAACTTATTGATCTAGAAAAGAGTCTTTTTCCAGTGAGACATGTATAGAATCTAAATGTTTATTTTGTCTTATCAGAGTGTTATTGTACCATTATGTTTCCAAATGTGTTTCCTTGTTGCACATATTCCACTATTCATAGACATTTTTGGATACCTAAAATCCTCTATACAGCTTTAAGTGTCACACTCTAGTGTTTTATTTGGAGAATAAGATTTTCCTTCTGCATTTCCTACTAGTTAGCAAATTATGCTTCATGTATTGATGCTTGACCTGGTAAATGCTGAACATTGAAGTGCCACAACTATATATTGATTTTCCTTGAGTCTCTGAGAGTTGATCCTCCTCTTAGCTTTTTATCTATGTAACCACATGTTCGCATCCCAGAGGACGATACATAATTATGAATTAACTCTGTATTTACGTCAATATCATTCTATCATGGTGTCTTATCAGCTTTAGTTCCAATGAAATATTTCAATGGTGCAAATGTTTCCTCCCAAACTTCGAGTTTGATGTCTAACTTCTCCTAATCTAGATAGACGAGTTCTTAAGATAACATGATTAATAGACATAAAAAATTGACTGCAATAGCCAATAAGGGTAACAAGCACACGACAAGAACAAAAGAAAGAACAAGATACAAGACCAGACATGATGATCTCAAAAGTGTCAAAACTGAGTACAAAATCCCAAAGTCATTAAAATTTTACAATTTCCAATCAAATGATTTGAATTCTAGGACTAAATCCCTATTGAGAAGAATCGTACGAATTCCATTTGAATCTTAAGATGATTCACGATGTGAATCTTAAATCTGATCAAATTCAGGGTTTATGTTGAAAACAAGTGTCACTATTTCAAGTGAAACTCATCATCATCATCACTGTCTTATCCCAAAATATTTGGGGTCGGGGACACGAATTATGTTCGCCAATTCGTTATATTAAGAATCTTAATTTGGGTTAAGCCATGCGTTATCAAATTGTTCCTCATTATATCCATAAACTTCATCTTTAGGCTTCCCTTCCCCCTTTTAAAACCTTCGACTTGCACTATGACCCCAAATGTATTGGAAATTTATGTTTCTTCTTGAATATTCCATTTGTTTCCATGTAAAATAGGGGAAGTAAAATGAATTCCACCGTTCCATGGAAAATGGCCTTTTCAAAGCGTTTGTTTGAGCGTAAAATCAGATAAGACGTAAGTGATTTTACCACAAAAGCCATCTTTTTGCAAACTTACCAATTCCAACTTGGCATTATTTTACACCAAAGGGGAAAACAAATGAGAAGTCCCAAATTTTTGTCTCTCACGTTTGGCAAACAACTTACCGATTCCAAATTGGCATTGCTTTACACCAAAGGGGAAAACAAATGAGAAGTCCCAAACTGTTGTCTCTCATGTCTAGGGGAGCAACCAAGCCGAGCTGGCTCGTAGGCTCGGCTCAACTTGATCAAGCCAAGATTCCTGGCTCAATCGAGCCAAGCTTGAAGTTGGGCTTGAAATATCAAAAAATTCGAGCTTGAGCCAGTCCTTGAGTCGAGCTCGACTCGACTCAACTTGACATATATGAGAATTTGTCAATGGATAACCCAATGAAACCCTAAGTCCCTCTCTACTTGCTGGAAACACTCAAATGCACCCCTCTTCCCCCCCCCCCCCCCCCCCCGATCTCTTCAAAATATAACTCATCTCTCCCTCAAACCCTCTCCTCTTTGGTTTTACCTACCCTCATTTCGTTTAAACCAACAAACCTACTTATTCTCATGTTGCAGGGAAGCTATATACAAGGTGGGAAGCTCATTTCCCAAATTCGCTTCCCAGGAAGCTCGCTTCCATCATGTTCCCCTTAGTGGTCAAAGGGGCTATTTATGTAGGAAGTGATTGGATTGAAACCTAAGGCACCTACTTCTCCACAAATATCTCGTGTAAAAGGTATGGTTGGTCATCCTAATATAATGGAAATGGGGCACATATATCTCATTTCTCGCTTCCAGTTTCTTAAGAATTTTTTGAGTGTCACTTCTCACTTTCGTTTTGCTTCTCGTTTTGGTAACTATGCTTACTCTATCTCTCTCTTATCTCTGTCTTCTCTCTCTCTCTTGATCTCTCCATTTTATTCCGAGGAAACAGCCCCCCCTCCCTACCCTACCCTACCCCAATGGCATTAACTTCTCTTCCTTTCATCTCTTCCATTCATCTCTTCTTCACAATCAAAGCTCACCACCAACTACTACTAGAAATTATGCCCAAAGTTCAAACAATCATGCAAGACACCATCATTAACAAACAAATCACAAGCCCCACCATTGTATGGTCAAAGGATGTGAATAATGCCTCCATTCTCATCATCTCCAATTCCTTCAACAAAATTGAGCGAGATGCCGACATCTACCTCTCCATCCCTGGTGACAATTTCGATGTTGTCATCCGCCCGGAAATAGCTCTCAAGCTTGTCTGCTCTGATATTGTCTCTTGTGTAGATTTCCTAACCCTTCTCATTTATTTTAACCATTTATTTTCTAGACTACAATACTTTTTTTAGGTGTGTCAAGCCGAGTTCAAGCTCAAGTAGAGCTCAAGCTTTATAAAACATGTTTGAGCCAAGCTTCAAGCCTATCCATTTGAGTTTGATTTGAGCTCGAGTTAGGCTCAGCTCAGCTCGAATACACCCCTACTCATGTCCCTTTCCCGTCCAGACCTCTCTCTCCTTCACTACAAATCCCTGAAAATGCAATGGCGACAGAAACACACCGGTAATGTCAATCTCTCTCTCTCTCTCTCTCTCTCTCATACACACACACACCTACAGAAGTTGTGATTAAATCCCCACCACTTACATGGTATTTTTCTGGAATAGTAGTTGTCAAATGTGATTGGTAAGTCACCATGCTCTCCTGCTCCTCCAACTGCTTGAATTATCCATCCCTAAACAAAAATTAGTTATTCCTCTTCACTTGTTCTCTTAGACGGAAGAAACTTTTATTCCATTGTTCATCTTGCCCTCTATTATGTTTACTAACATCATCAGCTAGAGAGAAGGAAACCTGGCCTTGGAATCGAATAGTGGGTCCCACCGAGATATCTATGTTACCCAACACCAAAGACATTTATCTTCTCTTCCTCTTCTCTTCTTTGGTTTCAAATCTGGGTTTTCTGTCATTAATAAGGTTGAAGAAGGGGAACGGAGAGTGCATAATTTCAGAGGGTTCAAAGAGGTGAAGATTAAGGAGATTTAAGAGGAAGTATCAGTGGTAGCTGAATTCTTATACACCCAACCAAATCAATCTAACAATTCCTACTGAATCCATAGCCCAATTCACAGAAGCTTTTATAATTTAAAATTAGAAGATGATCATTTCTTATCCTTTTCTTTCCTTAAAAGTCTATTTAATTGTCTTTGTCTTTGGTAAATAATCTTGTGCATTTTCTATGAGAACAAAATAGTTTTCAAAAACTTATTTTCCTAGCTGCAAACAAACACCAGAAAAACTTAGGAAACCCCTTATTTTACTGGAAAAGGTTTTGCGGATATCATTTAAGAGCTTTGCACCTAGGAACATATGGATTATAAAGCTTACAACTAAAACTGTTAGTATATGATTTCTACGACTAACAGATGACTGATACTAACCGTAGGTAAATGATAATGCTAGAAAAAAAAAAAAAGCATTACTAATGCTTAGTGCTTACCACATTAAACAATTCAAAGTGGGGTTCCTTATGTGCATGTATGAACATTGTCATATAGAGAACCAAAAAGATTTAATGAATGATCGTAAATAAACTTAAAATAAATAAATGCTTACATATACAAAAGAAGATAAGATGAATATAAACATGAATGATTGATGAAGTTGATAATTTTTAAAAAGAAGTGTAAAACTTTTGCGATATAGTTTATATACTTTGTTGAAAACTTATTTAAATAATAGAATTGATGCTTAAAAAAATTTCTTTTTTTTTTCAAGAAGTTGTTCAAGTCAATGATGATTTTTTCTTCAATTAAATGATTTTTTCTGCAAACAAAACAAAGCTAGCTTTATGGCATTAATATTTATGTTAATATTTGATGGTAAAATGGTGATGGGATTATGGAGGATTTAGAGATGACTTACTAATTGTTTGATAGTTTATTTCACTCAACTTTAACTTTTTTCCCCGAATCTCTGATTTAGGATTTGATTTGTGATTCAATTCAAATATACCTCTTTACAACTTTACGCTTTGATTTGACAGTGATCACATTGATCATACTCTTACGATGCTTGATTCCTACTGGTTCTTGCCATCTCTAGTCTCTGGTTGGATAACATGCTTTTTTTTAATCGGGAAATAGAGATAGCATAAATATATATGATGCGTGGGCTACAAAGGACAAGCAACCATTCCAAGTTCACCAATAGTAAACCAAGAGCTCCCGGAGAGGAAAACAGCAGCTACAGCACACAAAATAATTACAAAGCAAAGAGATTCTCCCAAGGGTCCGCTCCCCGAGATTCTCCCAAGGGTCCGCTCCCCCCCACCCCCACCAATCAGAAACAAGTTGACGATCTCGGGACTGGATCCTGGGGACGGAAGAGAAGGAGTCGTCAAAGACTCTCCTATTTCTTTCCTTCCACATTACCCAAGCCATCGCCCCGGGTAGAAAAGGCAACGCTACACTCACAAGAGAGGGGAACGACACTGAAAGCCAACAAGATAAGAGGGATCGCGGAAAGATCCAGGGGATGTGAAGATGATAACAGAAATAGAACCAAACCTCTCTCTCCACTGAACAATGCAATGGTGTACATCAATATATCTTGATGATTTCCCTATTCATGAGCTTTTATGGCTTTCCATGTGGGAAAGTACTGTTGTTGTCATTTGGCTCAAGCTAGAAAAATAAGATATCTTCAATTAACAATAGAAGTAAAGTTGTTCTCATAGCCAACGGGCTGTTTGTAGGATGTAACCAGCTATAAGCAGCACTTTAATCCAGGCATAATAAAACTCGGTTGCAGTTGGAAACCCATCCAACAATGTAAGTGATAGAAATTCTCAGAATCAGACGAGATGCTGACCGTTTGCATGATCAGCTTGAATGTTGTATCAGTACCCTCAGATTTTTTTATTTTTTTATTTTTGTAACGGACATTAAAGATCAAAACTTAGTTTATATGAGATTATGCTAACATATACCTTCTTGGCTTGAAAAATAACATATACCTTCTTGGCTTGAAAAATAACCTCATATTATGTGTGAGAAGATGTTTTATCTCCTATTACATGACATGACCCTAACTTAATCAACCTTGCCTTCATCCTGAATTCCTGATATTAGATCCATATATTATTCCGACTTGGCAGCATTTCATTTCAAATCATGGCTAAGATATCAACTGTGGATTACGAAGTTCATCGGCTGGACTCAGAACTCGACAAAATAGCAGTTTGTTCTAATGATAAACATAGGAATCCTGTCAAGGGTAATAGCTTAAATGTTAACAACCCAGACACATAAAACCTGGCAGCAACAACTTAAGGATAACATGGTCCATATAAGACATAATCTTTTATTAGGAAACCTTAGGTACATCAACAAACAAAAGGAACTTCTGTAGGGGAAATTTCAGAGCTGAGATGTCACAAATGTACAACTCATGCCAACCATTTGATGGATCATTAATCTCGTTAAGATCTTTGATAAAGACTCCATCAAAATCGATTACTTAATTATTCAATCCGTTAAATTATTTTGGATGGTCAGGACAAAATATGGCAAATGGTACAGAAAAAACTATCAGGATCATTGATTCAGATAAATTATAAGGCCCAGAGCTTCTTCTATGCTATAGACTAGCTAAATAGTGACCTCCAACTATGCTATACGAGTAACATCATCCCTCTGCCGCACACAATACAATTACCTTCCATGTTTTTAATGAACACCAGTTTCCCTAGTTTTTATGCTGGTGAAACTTCATTTCAGAATCATATAATACTAAAATCATTTAACCAAAATGTCACCATTCACTCCTTACATACCATAATAGAATCCTATATAAACCTTCATGTCAATAAACCTCCAGACAAAACTCATCCATGGAATGCATTTAATAGTCATAAACCATCTATCTAGTGTCGCTAAACAAACATATAGATCATATCATTGCTGGGATAATTTGATCGATCTGAATTTGGGTGCCAAATCTCCTAGGTGAGAAGATATACTGATTGCTGAGTGGAGGTTCCTGAAAACCCTTCTCCAGGCTTCACAAGACGAGTGTTTCGAATGTTCTATCAATGACTAATACGTCCTTGCATAACACAAGACAAATGCCATGTAATGTAATCTCCTAAATCTAACAGGCAGCTATCAAATTACCTGTAAGTAATAAATGAAAAATGAAAACAGATAAGGCATTAATTATAGCTGACTAACTGGACAGACCTCCATCTTCAATGTCCCAAAAAAAAACAAAAAAACAAAAACAAACAAACATGTGGCAAAGCAATTCTAAAAACTTAAATGTGGAAGCTTCTAAGCCTAAAAAGATAGATCAAACAACAAAGCAGCTCACAACTTTGTTTCCAATCAAATGATATGTAGCAACACAAATGATCCCATGCGCCAAACGGTGCACTCTGCAATCGATATTCCACCATGGGATGCTCCATTATAACCCACAATTTTAGAAATTTTAGACACTGGAATCTGGACATCACGAAAAATAATTTTGCCGATAAAATAAATTTAGAAGATATACCATGAATTCGTACTGTCCTGTTCTGTTCTGGGCTGTATCCCGAATCAGCATCGCCAGCACTGCATCATCACCCACCAATTCGCGTCGGATTTTAATAAAGAATAATACAAAAGTACCCATCTACAAATACACATATATATATATATTTTTCTTTATCAATTAAAAGAGAATGTAGGAGAGGAATCTACCCTGAAAAGAACAAAGGCTTCAAAGGATGGAATGAAACATCCATAAATAGAAGCGCGATGATGGGAGGAGTAGGAGCTGTGCCGCCGGGATTTAATTGTAGGGGGGCACACAATGGTTATTGTTAATTGGAATGCGTGTGAATTTGTGAAGACTGAAGAATGATTACACGGTACAAAATATTTTAGGTTTAAGGTTTGCGGGTACGTCCAACAAAAATATTTGACAACTAAATTTATATGTCATTTGGTTTCCATGGATATGCATATCTAGGTGGATTATTTCTCGTTGTTTACGGGTACTTGCCTCGTGGGCTATATCTTATTAAATAATTAAATAATATGGTATAAAAATATCGTATCATTAAGTTAACACGTGTCCTTTTTAACACTCATTAATTATGATTAAGATTCATTAACCTTAAAGATTCAACAATCTAACCTTGTTTTCAGAAAAAATGAATATTAAAAAATCTCAACTCTAGTGGTTTAAAACTCTTAACCATAGTTAAAAGAACAACTAAATAGGGTATGTGCGTACAATTGAACTTGAAGTTCAATCGTAATTGGACAAGATCCATACTCCTTCAAATGATTGCTACTAAGGGTGTGTTTGGTTGAGGAGAATGTAAAGGAAAGTGGGTGAAAGTGGGAGTTTGGTTTGAGGGATTTTGGGGTAAAGTAAAACTTAAACTTTCTCAATAGTGTCTAACTTTCTCTCACTTTCACCCAAACCTTATTCCACCAAAAAGTTTAAATTGTAAAATAAAATAAAAGAAAGTAAGTTCTCTTTTGTATGATTGGTTTGAGAGAAAAGGGGTGGGAGAAACTATATTTTTTTTCAAATATACCCTTTGTTTACATTTACAAAACCCTTTTGATAAAAGGGTAGTATTGGAATAATAATGAATTTTTTTCACTTTCTCTCACTATTCCACCAAAAAGTTGGAATATGAAATGGGTGCAAGTGCGGACCATATTTGTAATGCTTCCTTCCCTACTATAGTTTGGTTAGTCCCACATTAAGACCGACCGAATCAACAGTCTGGATTGTATCTAGGGCTGTCAACGGATCCGATTCTGACCGGATCTGCCTAGATCTGAATCCGATCCGATTAAGAATCCGACTGATCCGAATCCGATCCGAGATCCGTCGGATCATGAAGTAACCGATCCGAATCCGATCCGATTATATATCGTCCAATCCGAATCCGATCCGATCCGAGTAAGGTTATTTTTTTTAAAAAAAATCTATTTTAATAATAAAAAATCTAATAATACCTCAATTAATACTAATTAATGTTAATTTTTTAAAAAATTAATATTTTATACATAGAAAATCTAAATAATATATTTAAAATAATTAAAAATTATTATTATTATCGGATCAGATTTTAATCGGATCGGATCACCCTATATCCATATCCGATCCGATTATAATCGGATTCCACCGATCCGATCCGACGGATCACATATAGGGTCCAAAGTCAGGCTAATCGGATTGGATTCGGATCAGATCCGGATCATGATCCGGTCCATTGACAGCCCTAATTGTATCATACAATAAGCTTGCTATTGGTATGGCACGTGCAAGGGCATGGTCTTGGCACATTGGTGCTTTAAGCGTACTTTGCACTTTGTACTCCACATAGTCGTAAGTAGAAGTCAAATCACCACCACTCATTGATCAAGATTGAGATGAGTTGGGTTCGGATTTCGTGATCCAAAACATAATATACCAACCATTTGTGCACTTTACCAAATAGAGCAATTAGACGGTGTTGTATCCAAATAGGCTGTTACTCGAAATCAGATTAGCCATAATCCATACAAATCCAAGTATGGAATTGCATGTGTTTGAGGTACTCTCTTTGAGAGATTTAGTTTGACTTCACATTTTGATAACCTAACCAGGTTTATATACCATGTGTAACAAGTTATCATTTTTAAGGATAAATTTAGACTTAATTAGATTAATTAAATCTAATTAATTTGTAGGTATTTTAAAGAAATTAAATTATAATTCCTATTTATATAGTGCAAATCTGTAGAGGAATGTGTCGATTTTAGGTTAGGTTGAATCTCGTATATTAGGGTTGTTGTATTCCCTTCCACAAATGAGAGGCTCCAAATATTTTTAAAAAGTGTTTGTCACGCCTCTTAACTGAACTGGTTAAGAGAGAATTGTACACTAAAAAGTATGAAGAGCTCCATGAAGAGAGTCGTAGTTTCGCTATAAAACTATAGTTAATAACTCATTAAAAAAAAATTCAGCGATCAAAATGTTGTAGCATTGCCAAATTGTCATTCTAATATAAAATACAACTAAATCAATATAAAAATAGTTGTTTTTTGTGAATGTGTGTACGCTTTTGATAGGATCCTTTTGGTTAAGCAAGTGAGTAATTTCATTAATTGTTAGGTAATTTTCATCTCAGTTCTCACTTATTCTATTACATTGGATATACGATGCCTCTCCTTTCATCTTCTTCTCTCAATTTTTTTAATTTTCTTTTTTATTAAAGTGACCTTAAACCTGGATGACCCATGCATTTTTAACTTTATAGTAATAACCATATACACATGAAAAAATATGGGTATGATTTTATATTTTTAAATAATAAAAGTACCCCTTTTTCTTCTTTATTACACGTTCGTTCATGTCACGAACCGTAACAAAAGAATCCTTATTTTAATCCTCCCCTATTTTTTTTTTAGTAAAATTCAATCCTCCCCTATTTACCCCAGAGAATCCTCTCCCAATCCCCCCTTATTTCTCTCCCGCTCTTTTCTTTGCTTTTGTAGAGAAAGAGGATATGATACTTAGAGAGAGAAAGAGAGGGGTTTTCACCATTTTGCAGCAGTTTATTGTAGGCTAACAGTGACTTAGGGGGCATTTGACAACTCTAAATAATCAGTTAAAATTAGAGTTTATTTAGACTTTATAGTGTTTGACAACAACCTAGTTTAAGCTCTAAAAAATTTATAGTAAAAGTTTCACTTCTAAAATGTAATAAACATGGAGGGAGCTCCTTCTTGTTTTGAAGCTTTTTGGGTCTAATATGTTTAGAGGTAAATTTCGACAAATGTGCATAAAACTGTCATTAAATTGAAATTTTATGTCTCAAAATTTTAAGTAATTTCCAACATAAACCCCACTCCTCATACTTCTCCCCCATAAGAGGTTTTACCATGCTACTATTACTATTAAATTAGATGAAAATTTTATCAAACAATGAAACCTAGAAAATCATTAGAGCTTATTCTATTCCAAGTAGAGTTTCCAAATGGACCCATGTCGAGAAAAGGTATTAGGGTTAAGTTTTTTGCAGCTGCCATTTGCAGCTGATCCTTGTTTTATTTATTTCAACGTATCGTTCGCTTTTCCGCGCATTATTAAGAACCGATCAGCCCAGTAGCCAAAGAGCCGAACAAGAAGCTAACGTGCGCACCTCCCCGGTTTCTACAGATCCATTAACGATACCACCCAAGAGCTTCAACACAGGTGCGTTTTTCGATATCGATTTTTGTTTTATATAAGCCGTATTGAAAACATTGATTTCTGGAGATTTTCCTTGAATTTTTAGGTTGCAGTAGAAGAGAAACCCTGAGAGTATTTGGATAGATAAGTTATTGATTAAGAAGAGATTGTTTTATTTCTGTTTATCTAGGGCAGTGGGAGTCTTGATTTTGATTTGAAGGTCCTGGTTTTGATTGATTGAAGAACAAAAAACTATATGAACAATGAGGGTTATATGTCTGGTAAGAGAGAGATGGAAAGTGATAATTTGGATTCTAAATCGGTTGAATGCTTGCATGATGGTTCGGACATTAACGTCGAGTTAGGGCTAGGAAGGGAGTTGCTGTCTTCGAGGCCTAGGGCAGTTTCGAAACCTAGGGCAGACGATGCGAAAATGGATAGAAAAGAGAAGAAATCTGGTTCTAGGAGGAGATCAAAGCCTCTTGAGGTTCAGGTTGATTCCGATGATGATGAGCCCATAGGGTCTCTTCTCAAATTGAAGAGGCCTCGGAACCCTAAAAAGGCCAAGTCTGGGTTAGATGGTGACAAGGTCGAAAAGGTTGAAGTTAGGGCAGAGAAATTGATGGTTGAAGATGAGGATTTGGGTGAGATGGATGATACCTTGGCGAGTTTTAGGAAGAAGCTAAGGGGTCCAAAGAAAGACGGTGGATCTGACATGGTACATGGGAGGAATTCGTCTTCAGATGTGGTGAAACAGTGGGATCAATCTTTTAATGGGCATTTGAAAGATGGGGTTTTAGTTGCAAAATCACACTCAGAGTTGGTGGAGGAAATCCCGGCAGCAGATGATGATGGCTCTGATTTGCCTCAGGGTGGGTCGTTAGAAACTCGGCCAAGAGGCCAGCCCAGGGGCCAAGGTAGGAGATCTAAGAATTCATTGATGGCAAAGAAAGCACAGATTCATGCTAAGTCTGATAATGGGTTAGATCGACCTTCTGTTGTTCAGAGAAACAAGCAGAAAGAGGGGTTGTTAGGGCTTGTGGAAAGTTCCAATAATTCTTCTGATGTAAATTTAGAAGATTCTCTATCCGCATTTGTTCGGAAGTCGCGGTTTGGTTTGGTTGGGAATGCCCGGTCTTCATCTGTTTCAAAACAGAGGGTGGGAACTCAAGCTTCTGAGGATGGGTTGAGCCCAAGCTCTGACTCAAAGGATGTTCGGAAATCCTGTTCTGCTTCTGTTTCAAAATTGGCTCGCAAAATTAAAAAATCTGAGAATGGGTTGAGTCTGGTATCTGGTAGAAGTCCAATAGATCTGATCCATGTGCAAAAGGAGACGGTAGGAAAACAGAGATTTGATGGTGGTGCAAGTCGAGCTTCTAAGGGGATACAAGAAAGTGTGTTACCTGCTACAGTTCAAGAGCTTGATTCTCTTCCAGTGCTTATGGCGAGGAATCTGGGATTTAGTAGCAATAGATATTATAGATCTTCTGAAGGAACACTGGAGGATTCGGTTCCCCTTTTTCAACCTCCAAGATCTCATTCTGTTTCTGTCACAGATCCTGAACAGATGTATACAGCACTCCATGATGATGAATTTGATAGGCAGACCCGAGGGATTCCTGAGGGACCTGCTGTTTACCGTGATGGCTTGAACCAAGTTCTTGATGGAGCTTCTAAGGACTTTCTGTATGTACAAGTCCAGGAGCCTTGTTCTACTTCCGTCCAAAAGCACGCAGAGGAAACTCGAAAGTTCAAGGATGGCTTAAAGCAGTGCTCGAAGCAGAAGGCGAGCGATTTGGTGCAGGATATTGTTGATTTATCCAGTTCCATTTCTGCCCCAAAACAGGTGGACACAAATAATGGGTTTGATAATGGTGAGTTAAACCAATTACCCATTCTGATTTCACATAATCTTCCATCATCCATTCTTTCAACTGGTGAAGCGAACCCCAAACCAATGTACCTAGTGGATGAAAATTCTGATGTTCCAAGGACAATTAAGGAAGCCGTTGGATCCACTGATGCATTGGATCAACCATCTGTTTGTGTTCCAGCAAATCTTTGGTTGAACAGACCGTGTGAAGAAACATTTAAAGAGAGCATAGTGGACCATGGCGATAGTTTGAATCAAACTTCTGATAATACATCAAAAGAACTACCTGGTCACGGCGAAAAGTTATCTGCTGTGTACTACAAAAGTCAGAAGAAGGAATCTATAAGAAATGATGAACTGGCAGTGGCTTTTTTTGGAGCAATCGTGGAGGACTCCTTGACTTCTCCAATCCGAAACTCCTCTATGAGCCTAGTGAAGATGGAGGAAGCCCCAAAACCTGAAGGTGGGTTCAATCCATTTTCTGATGGATCTCTGGAAGATCCTCTGCTTGTTCAGCCATCATATTGTGCTTCTGGTTCAACGAAGAAAGGAGAAATCTGCAGCAATCGTGATGATCCAGATCAAACTCCTAATACTTACATTGAGGGGCCCCATCTTGCTTCCATGCAAATGAAGGAAACCCCTAAATCTGATGATAGAATATGTCCAGTTATTCTGACTTTAGATGTAGTTAAAAAATCTGATTTTGCTTGCCCATTGAATCACCAGGAGAAATCATCAGCAACTGGTGATGCCTCCAATCGATTTTCAGGACTTCTTCTGAATGAGCTTGTCAACTCAATCCAAAAGAGCCACTCTGCTTTGCCTCAAAACCAACATTCTCATGATGCCTCAAACGAGACATATGTTCCAAGTCAAGATCCTGTCTCTGTCAAGGAAGAAGCCAAGGGGGCCTGTTCTGCATCCATAACCCCGGAAGGCAATGAAATTTATCCTGAAGATGCAGGAATGATACCTGATCTTCAAAACAAGGATAATAAGCTATCGATGGCGCAGCGTGCTGCGCGCACGATTAAAAAGCGTAGACATGGGGACATGGCTTATGAAGGGGATACTGATTGGGATATTCTGATGCACGAACAAGGATTTTTTGAAAATAATTGTGTTGTTGATGAAGAAAGGCCTTCTATAACAAAAGACAATTCCGATTTGCTTTCAAATCTGGTAGCAGGGGCTGACAATGGAGGTGCAGCGGCAGTAGCAGCGGGGCTGAAAGCTCGTGCAGTTGGTCCAGTTGAGAGGATAAAATTCAAGGAGGTCTTAAAGCGCAGAGGTGGGCTTCAGGAATACCTGGAATGCAGGTTTGTTACGAAACCTGGACCTTCTTTGCGGCTTTACATTTGCTTGCAGTGTTGTTATTTTCAAGTTCATGGTATAAATTCTGATTTTCTGTTGTTCAGATTTCAAAAGAGTCAATACTTTACCTTCTGTTTTTACCATCCATTTTATAGTTTGTGACACATGTCATCTGGCTATCGTGGCATCCTGTTAGTAACTGTATTGTACTTGATACATGTTTGATATTATGTTCTCATTCTTGTAGCACTTGCATTTATTGAGTATGAGCTGGAAATGGTATTTACCGTTACTACTATTGCAGAATCATCGTTGGTCCGTCGCTTTGTAACCAAAACCTTGCAATTCCCTTGCTCTCCCGCTCTCAAACCTCACTTCCACTCTCGCCTTTTACTCCCATCCTCGCCATCACTCTTCGCTCTGGTTACTTTTGTCCATAGTTTATTTTAGGTCGCTTTGGTTTCTATGGAGCGTTAAGAATTACTTGGACTTGCAATTCTGTTCACAGAAAGAGATAGGGAGTTCCAATACACAGTATACTTTTGGATCTTTTGTTGAAGAAAAAAGAAAAGGGAAATTTTTATTGTAGGATGTTGCTTGTGACCCCTTTGTCTTTTTCGTTATTGCTTGTACTTTGCCCCATATATATATTTCCCACTGATTTTTAATGATAAACAAAAAGGAAAAAAAAAAAGTAGCTACCACGCTGCAACCTTGAGTTTGCAAGATCCCTGTGAAGGTGTTATTGGTCAATCTCAGACAGCTCTGGGCTTTATGTGTCTCGGTAAGACATAGTTGTGGTAGTTTTCATTTTAGAAATAGAGTGCTATTTTCATATCCATTTTGTGTGTGTGCTCCTCTTCCCATCTCCAAGCAATTTTCTTAATCAATCTCAAGCAGCTTTTGGAGTTCTACATCATGTGATCATGTAATGGTCGGCATTAATCATTACGTAAAAACGAAATTGAACAACGTCGATCATAAAAAAATAAATAAACTGAACTTCAAGATGAGTTTCAGTAATTGGTTCACTTTATCTGGGAGAATCTTTAAAACCATGCAATGAAAGACCATGATCCACAACCAACTGTTTGAGGGTCTCTTGTTTATTCTCACCTTATTTCATACTCTTAATGGATGTGAATAGAGTGAAGTAAGGTTCTGGTCCTAGATGTAATCAGAGAGCCTTGAGACTTGTGGATTGTGTTATAAAAATAGTTGGTATTTTATTGGCTTAAGTTTTTCTTGGGTGGTTTTCAAATTTGGAGTTTTCTAGATATTTTCTCGGCTAAACCTTGGAAATGATTAAAAAATATTTTAAATTACAGAAAATAGTAATAATATCACTAATTTATAAATTCATCAACAAAACTTCAAATTTTCAAAACATTCACAATAAAACATAATATTGCGATAACTCAACTCTCTCTTGAAGAATATAATCTGATTGCAAAAAGAAGAAAATCTTGATATTTTGAAAAAGAAAAAAAGAAAGAGTTTAAATCGCGATACTTTGTAAATCTCGTGATATTTATGCAATAAAAAGAGAAAAGTGTATTCCTCACGAGATTTTTAAAATACCGCTATAAAATTGGAGTTTTATACTTTAGATGTTTTTCTTGGGAGAAATTGGGTATTTCTTGAGAGATTTGTAACAAAGTGGTGGGTATCATTACCTTTGGCATGCATAGAAGTCAATGACAATCCTGCCTTTTAAATACTGCTTGTGGCTGTGCAGTAATATTAGTAGTCTACCTGTCCTTTTGACAAAAACAGTGTGTTCTTTCCCTTCTGTACTTTTTGTGGATCAAAACATAGGATGTAATAATCCTAGCTTACATTTATTTAACAAGCTCAAACATTATGGTCTAATTTAATTGTTAGAAATGTGTTTGAAGCAAATTGATAGGTGATTTGATTTGATAGATGAATTTTATTGCATATGACACCCAATAAATAATCATCTAGCTGTTGCTTCCTTATCTGGATCCTTGGGATCATTGATGTATTCACTTCAGCTCATTTTCATGTTGTTGAGAGGAGCAGTTGCGCATAGCTTCAGCAGTCCTGATGCCGTTCTCATTTTTACTATTCTTTGCCTTCTCTTGGTCATCCATGCCCGCTGTTTGAATTTGGAGTTCCTGTGACTGTGAGGTCAACTTAGTTTTCTAGTTTATTGTGTCATATTGTTCATTTGTTTGGCATCATTGACTAATGATTGGTCTATCTTGGCATTGTTTGAAATTGGATCAGAGATTATCTGGTAGACATAGGAAGGCTACAATTTGCTGTTTCTAAACCTTCTATCTCCTTGAGAAATTAATAATTTCACGTCTAAGGCCCCACTTTGTATTTACTAGCTACTTCCAGGAAATTTTGACTCTGCTCGGTGGTGATTGCATCATTTTGAAGCTCCACATTTCTTGAACTCGGAACTATACTGATATTATGGTGCTCATTACAATGAACTATAGCAATAATTAATCAATCATCCATTTGTGTGGTCATTCAGAAAGTGATTATTTATAAGATTAATGCTAATTGATATTTCTGCTTCAATGAGATATCTCATAGCAAGATTTTACTGGAATTTATTTGACCGGTCCGGTGCAGGAATTTGATATTAGGCCTTTGGAGCAAAGACGTAAGCCGAATTTTGCCTCTTGTAGAGTGTGGAGTCACTGATGCTCTATCCAAGGATGAACTGCCACGTACCACCCTTATTAGGGAGATCTATGCATTTCTTGACCGAAGTGTAAGTTTTCCATTCATAGATTCAAGTTCTCCATTTCTTAGATTCCATTAATATGTTTTTCCCCTGGTCAAAGTTGATGCTCAACTTGGGTTTCTTTCGTGTGCTGAAATTAGTTTTTATTGATTTCAGATAGTTGAACCTGTTCCTTCTATTGGGAAATTGGTATTTTAGTTTCATTTCCAATTTCTGACAAGTTTTCTACAGGGCTATATAAATGTAGGCATTGCTTCTGAAAAGGAGAAAGCAGAACCTTTTCCTAAGGCTCATTATAAGCTTTCAAAAGAAAAGAAACCTGAGGAGAATTGTGGGGCCCGGGTTGCTGATTCAGAGGATGGAGTCGCCTTTATCCTTGGTCAGGTTAAGAGTTCTGAAATGTTAGAAGAGGCAAAGAATGTTGTGTTCTTTGATGATGGAAAACTGATACCAGAAGTTAAAAAGGGCAGGATGCTTGTTACGTCTAGTACAGGATCTGAGTTGTCCACTCTGATAGAATCTGAAGAATGCACAGCTGATAATGGCCAGGAAAATGGTAGCAATGATGCAAAACTACCATTACCCAACAGAATGGTCAATATGGATGTTTTGAGTACTGATCCATCTAGCGAAATAGTGGACGGTGGAACAGATTCTGTCTTGGCTCCAGAGCTGATAAATGGCTCATACAAAGTTCAATCTCCCGTGGTTCATCATGTGGAGAGGGATGATTATATGCACTGCGATTCAAAAGTTCGCAAGCGAGTCATAGTCATAGGAGCTGGTCCTGCTGGCTTAACCGCTGCACGCCATTTGCAACGCCAGGGTTTCTCTGTCACGGTGCTTGAGGCTAGAAATAGGATAGGGGGTCGTGTTTATACAGACCACTCATCTCTTTCTGTTCCTGTTGATCTCGGGGCCAGCATTATTACGGGTGTTGAGGCTGATGTGGCAACTGAAAGAAGACCAGATCCATCCTCGTTGATCTGTGCTCAGTTAGGTCTTGAGTTGACCGTACTGAACAGTGACTGCCCTCTTTATGATATTGTAACAGGTCAGAAAGTTCCTGCAGATTTGGATGAAGCTCTGGAAGCAGAGTTCAACAGCCTCCTTGATGACATGGTAGTACTTGTTGCGCAGAAGGGTGAACTTGCAATGAGAATGTCTCTTGAGGATGGATTAGAATATGCCCTTGAGAGGCGCCGTATGGCTCAATTGATAACAGATCTTGAGGAAATTGAATTGCATACCCCGGTGGATGCCTCCTTTGGTTCTGGAAAAAATGGTGTTGATAACCAAATTCCTGATAGGAATAGTTCTAAAGATGAGATTTTGAGTCCTCTTGAGAGGAGAGTGATGGATTGGCACTTTGCCAATTTGGAATATGGTTGTGCTGCTTTGCTCAAAGCTGTGTCCCTTCCTTATTGGAATCAGGATGATGTTTATGGAGGATTTGGAGGGGCCCACTGTATGATCAAAGGAGGCTATGGAACTGTAATTGAATCTTTAGGAAGAGGACTTAACATTCACTTGAACCATGCAGTCACTGAAGTTTCATATTGTGCAAGAGACTCTGGAGAAACTGACGAACGGTGGAGCAAAGTCAAAGTTTCCACGTCAAATGGCTATGAGTTTGTAGGAGATGCACTTCTGATCACATTGCCATTGGGGTGTTTAAAAGCAAACGCCATAAAGTTTTCACCTGCTTTACCAGAATGGAAACGTTCATCTATCCAGCGGCTTGGTTTTGGTGTTTTGAATAAAGTTGTTTTGGAATTTCCAGAAGTTTTTTGGGATGATTCTGTGGATTACTTTGGAGCAACCGCAGAGGAAACGGAACAGAGGGGCGAGTGCTTTATGTTCTGGAATGTGAAGAAAACAGTTGGAGCTCCTGTTCTGATAGCTCTGGTGGTTGGTAAGGCAGCCATGGATGGCCAAAATATTTCCTCATCTGATCATGTGAACCATGCCATAATGGTTCTTCGTAAACTTTTTGGGGATACTTTGGTACCTGAACCAGTTGCATCTGTTGTGACGAATTGGGGCAAGGATCCTTTCAGCCTCGGAGCGTACTCCTATGTTGCTGTGGGAGCATCGGGGGAGGATTATGATATCTTGGGTAGGCCTGTTGAGAACTGTTTATTTTTTGCTGGTGAAGCTACCTGCAAGGAGCATCCGGACACAGTTGGTGGTGCGATGATGAGTGGGCTGCGAGAGGCAGTACGCATAACTGACATTTTAAGTACTGGAAATGATTATACTGCAGAAGTGGAAGCAATGGAGGCTGCACAGAGACAGTCAGACAGTGAAAGAAATGAAGTTAGGGACATACTGAAGAGACTTGAGGCGGTTGAACTATCCAATTTCCTGTGCAAGAACTCCTTGGATGGGGCCCAGATGTTGACCAAGGAAGCCTTACTACAGGATATGTTCTCTAATGCAAAGACTACAGCAGGACGGCTTCATCTAGCTAAAGAGTTGTTGAATCTTTCTGTTGAAGTTCTGAAGTCCTTTGCTGGGACCAAAGACGGACTTAGCACACTGAACTCATGGATACTGGTACTACTCTAATATCCTACATTTAAATTTAATATAACTCTATAGTTGAATGAGGCTCTACTATGACCCTTTCATAAGTAATCTGTATGTTCTTTGGCTGGTCTATTCCCTAGTATTATATGCGTTCTCTAATGTTCATTTTACACTAAACTGGAAAATTCCTGACACAATAATTCTTCCCTTCTAAACAGGATTCAATGGGGAAGGATGGGACTCAACTTCTGCGTCATTGTGTTCGTTTGCTTGTGCTTGTTTCAACCGATCTGCTTGCCGTCCGTGTGTCAGGTATCATCTCTCATTCATGCTCTTATATTTCGTAGTCACTGTCCTGTGAGGTGGTTTATTTCTCAGAAGTAACACGATGTCAATTATAGTTACTGAACACTAGTATACATGCCTTGTTAAGATCATTTTTTCACTATTCTTACTGTTCGTGTAGGTATTGGGAAGACTGTAAAAGAGAAAGTCTGTGTGCACACTAGCCGTGACATACGTGCTGTAGCAAGCCAGCTGGTCAGCATGTGGATCGAAGTCTTCCGCAAGGAAAAAGCTGCCAACGGTGGATTGAAATTACTGAGGCAAACAACTGCCTTGGATTCATCAAAGACTAAATCTTCTAAAGATCTATCTTCAAGAAGGCCACCTCTTCGAACACCTCAAGGCACACCAGATAATAAAGGAACTGTACAGGTTCCTTCGTCTGCTGGAAGTCATTCGTCCTCCAATGAAGACAATAAGAAAGTGAACTGCAAGTTAGTCAAGTTTGAAGCTGTGACTGACTCAAAATCTGAGATTTATTCGTCACGGACACAAGATGTTGGATGCATCCGGGAGTCTAAGGTGGAGGAAAACAATGTTGCCATGTCTGAAGAAGAAGCTGCTGCCTTTGCTGCTGCAGAAGCAGCTCGTGCTGCCGCTCTTGCAGCTGCTAAGGTTCGTCTTTCTTGGCACCAAGTATATAATCAACCTATGTTTGACCAATAAAATTGTTAGCCTGTTAGGTGATTAGGTCTATTTATTAAATACCATGGCACCAGGCAATCTTGAAGGTGTCTTCTAAGAACAATTTGTGTCCCACGTGAGATATCTCCTAGGTCGAAGAACAGTCCAATAAGATGATCACAGCCATCTTATCTTTAGATTGTTCCTGATACCATTGGCCTGATTCTTGTAACTGTGTAAAAGAAGGCATCAGACTGGATGTCGGAATTATCTGATCATTACATAGGAGATAACCTGGTTGATAGTGGTTAGGATCTGGTTTCGTTGGTATTTACCTAGAAGATGGCCTTGGTGATCCTGACTCCCTGCACGTTTGTACTTAGATCACTCTGTATGCACCCTAGACAGACTATATTTTTTGCTTCTGCTTTCTTGCCTCATCCTCATCCATGTTTTTTTTCTCTCATTTGCTTTGGTTGTGATTGGAGTGATTTTGAAAACTTCAGTAATGATTATTTCCTGCAGGCATATGCATCCTCAGAAGCAGAATGCTGCCAACTACGGGAGCTTCCCAAGATACCCTCATTTCACAAATTTGCTAGGCGGGAGCAATATGCTCAAATGGATGACTCTGATCTTAGGAGAAGGAAGTGGCCGGGGGGTGTTTTGGGGAGGCAAGATTGTATCTCAGAAATAGACTCCAGGATCTCCAGGATTAAGAATTGGTCCGTTGATTTCTCCGCCACCTGCGTCAACCTTGACAGTTCGAGAATGTCGGGCGATAACTACACACAAAGGAGCTACTCAAATGAGGTTGCATACCAATTGAACCTCAGAGAGCATTCAGGTGAAAGTGGGGCTGTGGATGATAGATTTACTAAAGCATGGGTTGACACTGCCGGTAGTGAAGATGTGAAGGACTATCATGCCGTCGATTATCATGCCATCGAGAGATGGCAGTCTCAAGCGGAAGCAGCTGATTCTGATTTCTTTCACCCAATTATGCATACAAGGGATGAGGAGGATTCAAACACGATATCAGAACTACCCACATGTAAGCCTGAGGGACAGGCAGAAGACAGCTCTAATTCACAAGCTGTGGAAAATAAGGAGTTAGTGGAAAACCAACCAAGAGGAGCAGAGCATATTAAACAGGCTGTCGTGGATTATGTGGCATCGTTGCTCATGCCTCTGTATAAAGCCAGGAAGATTGACAAGGAAGGATATAAGTCAATAATGAAGAAAAGTGCTACTAAGGTAAAGGTCTTGTTCTGTTCATTCCCATTTACTAGCCCATGACATCTTGCTCTGATCTGGTGATAAAGGAGCTCTCAAGTCTCAACTGTTACCTTCTTTCTTCCCTCATGTTATTTTCTTTGTTCAAATTTGATCAGGTCATGGAGCAGACTACGGATGCGGAAAAGACCATGGTTGTTTCCGAGTTTCTCGACTTCAAACGAAGGAACAAGGTACTACTCATATGTCTAATTATTTTCAATTTGGATATGCTTCTTCAATGTTCCTCTGGACTATTGTTGTTACATACCATTTCCGGCTTAATGATTTTTTCTTTTATTATGCTTAGTAAGATTCTCTTTTAATTTCTTTTCCTTAGATGCCTTGTCAATATGTTGCATTTGTAAACTTGCAGATTCGTGCCTTTGTGGACAAGTTGATTGAGAGGCACATGTCAATGAAGCCAGCTGTAAAACTTTGATGGTCTTGAAGATTATTTGGGGATGGTCATTATTTTCTGGCACCCTTCTGTGTAAGACATACAGAAGCGCATCTCTGGTTCTCCCTCCATGAGTTCATGCCATTTTTTGGAGGTGGTGGAACACCTGAGTGTAGATTTGGGCAGGATTTACTTGCTTTCGATGCTTCATACAAACTGCCCATCTATCGGTAGTGGTCCAGCAGGTGCAGTGGAAGTTGAGGACAAGGGTAAACAGACTTCGTTCGAATCATTAACCCCATTCAAGCAGCATTGACCGGGATTTCCGTGCTGGCAAAGGACTTGAAACTGTTGGCATCTTCTTGTAAGATAAGAATTTAAGCCAAACTATATGAGGAAAAATCATATTTGGGTGCGGTTGGTCAGCAAATGCTTCCTGCATTTCAGATGGACTCAAAGCAAATGCTTTAGTTCTGTTCATCTGGATTGAGAACACGGGTATCAGCTCCATTTGAAGATTACATCGTATACCATAAGCAATTTGGTTCTTCATCCATCAAGGTTGTATTTTTGAAGCTACAAGATCAAACCTTATTCTTTGTTCAGTGTTCCCTATAGATCAGATACTACATTATGTTTTTTGTCCCTTTACTTTTTGATTTTAAATTTTTGTACAGCTCCGGATTGTTTCTGATGTCAAAAAAACTTCCATAACATGTTTTTTCTTTCTTCGGTCAAAATGCAGTCCTTGTAACTTTATTCTCCACAAGACTGAGTAAAGAATTGTCTGCAGTCAGCTTTAATGGTCGCCAAATTTGAAGGCTGTATGCCTGTATCTTCTGCCTTCCATTTTCCTCCTATTTGTAGAGATTTGCACAAAAGATCATATATAATTTTTGGATATATTTGGATTCTACTCATTTCTTAACCATCCTGGAGATTAAATGCTGGTAGTAATGTTATCACCAGTAAGGCGTATCCATATAATACTCTGATTCTAAATTGTGGAGATCTACTCGAGAGGTGGTGTGCTTGCTTTTTATTGGAAATTCTAGGACACTTGTCAACTATGTATTGCAGATGAACCTTTATCTCTCTTCATGATTATACAGATTTATGCAAGATTAGTTATCCTAATATTTGAAGCAAAATAAATAATGAAACTCCAATGCAATTAGAAAATTGAATAGGTTGATGTACACTGAACACAGAAAAAGTCTTGTATTGAGCTACTCGACTAAAGTACCCATAACTGCTGGCTTGATTAATGTTCAACCTAATTTGGATATTCAAGTCTTTAAACTTTGATATATAATTTCAGTTAGATGTTTATAGCTCTCCTCTCTTGTAGGTTCTTGCCGGAAACTTGGGGATGTGTTGCCAGTGAGGTATGATCTCTTGCTTTTGCACTTCTGTTATTTCTGTTCATTATAGTCATTCATGGTCTTTGAAAGAAGATTTTCTGTTGCTATGTCCCAATACAGTTTCTTGTTATCCTTTCCTGCTGTGGTACTTTGGCACAATTATGAACTTGTGATTATTGTTAGGATTCTGAGAAATTCTGTTATTGATGTGGATCAGTTGATTCGAAACCACGGTTGAGAAGATTATATTATGGTAATTGCCATCTTGAAACAGTGGTAGATGGGTACTGCATCTCAATGGAGGCAGGCCAGGGGTTCCAATTCCACTGAGGCGAATGAAAAGATAATGACTGAGACCAGCTAGTCTTTGAGACAATAACAACTTTTAAGGTGGATTTAAGCTTTCTGAGATTCTGCTTTCCCTTGAAATCCAGGTTTTGTTCAGAGATTATCAGCATTTTTAGGGTGACGCCCTCACTGTTCCAAGATCGGCCTGTATTGACTGACCAGATAGATGAAGCCTTTTTTTCTTTTTTCTTTTTGGGATAAAAGGGAACACACTCTCGGTTCAAAGATTCAAATGCACATACATGCACCGCTCACTAAGCTTCACCCACAACTCATCTCAAAAGGGGGTACGTATGGGACTTAAAGAGCAGGTGCACACATGCCTATACCACATGTGATACTGCCCAATTCAAACCTATAAAATTCCTTAACAAGTCAACTCTACATCGTGTAACTTGGTAAAAAACAAATAAATGATTCAGTTGTTTGTATCACATCTAAAATTCTAAGCAACACTATTGTTATATGAGTCGGTCTATGGTACTCTCAAATATACTCCTTAATCCTAACCATTTTCAACTAACCACCGAGGCCATGATTTAGCTTGGCTTGTAATTTGAACCAAATGGCCCAAGTTAATACTGAATAAATTAGGATTGACAAGACACTCCTTATATTAAATTAGGATTGACGAGACACTTGACGATGGGTCTAAAGGCTCTACACCATTTAACCAATTTTTTTTTTGGGTGATGAGAGTGTCCGGGTGAAATTGATTTTTTTTTTTTTTGGTTTTGTTAGAGAGGTAACCTAAATACACATATAAGCCCTAGGTAACTGCTAGGGTGTCAAAAGGGTAAATACACACAATCACTTTAAGGGCCTGATTTAAGGAGATAACCTAAAAAAGTTTGTAGTCCCTAATTATACACCCCTGCGAAAAAAAGAAAAGAAAATAATAGGATGACTTTTGTTTCCGAATATTCTTATTTTTTTTTCTTTTCTGTGGTTAATGATTTTTGTTTCCATTTATTAAGGCCGAAATGAGAGAGAGAAAGAACTCCGAAACTCATTTGCAGAGAAAGTATTCTCAGATCCGGTAGCTTTCTCTGCAAATCCATATTTGTAAATGTCTTCTACATTCAGTGGCGATGAAACTGCTCCCTTCTTCGGCTTCCTCGGGGCTGCAGCTGCCCTAGTTTTCTCTTGTAAGCTAACTTAACCCTATTTTGGATCATTTCATCCTACAAATTTCTCTTCTTCTGTGAATTCCGATTTTATTTCTGTTGGTACGGATCTAGAGTTTTTAATGGTGTTGCAGGTATGGGAGCTGCTTATGGAACCGCGAAGAGCGGTGTTGGTGTGGCTTCCATGGGAGTTATGAGGCCAGAGCTGGTGATGAAGTCGATTGTTCCCGTTGTTATGGCTGGAGTTTTAGGTATTTATGGATTGATTATTGCTGTTATCATCAGTACTGGAATTAACCCTAAGGCCAAATCATATTACCTTTTCGACGGTTACGCACACCTTTCGTCTGGTCTTGCTTGTGGTCTCGCTGGACTATCTGCTGGAATGGCGATTGGAATTGTTGGTGATGCCGGTGTTAGGTATTCTTCTCTCTTTCTTGTTCTCGATTTGAAATTTGCGGTGTTGTTTGATTTTCCTATAGATTGTTTTGGGAATGGTTAGTCTTTGGATCGGTCTAAGATTACGAAACTTGGTTAAATTTGCTTATTGAACTCGTAAAAATTATATTTTTGTGATACTATTCTTGTTTCGTCTAGGTTTTATAATAGCTTGTCTTTCAGATTCAGATCTAGTGTTGATCTGTCATCTCTTGGTGCTGACTTGGAAATTATTGTGGTTTTAAGATATTTGGATGGCATTTTTCTCTTGAGTAAGGCGTATTTGCTTTTATTTTTCTGTCATGGGTTGAGGATTTGCAATAATGAATATAGGTTTTTATAAGCTTATGGTGTTGGGATCTATAAATATATTTTTCTTTTATTTTCGTTTGCATTCATGTTAGCTTCGTTTTCTTGTCTGATAATAAACAGCTTTCATGATTTGCTATCTCATGCTTTCGCTCATATCTGCATGTTGTAATTCCTGCATTGCCTATGGTGTTATTGATCATTTTGATATTCTAGTTGGTATTCTAGACTCCTAGAGTGTTTTGGGTCAATACACATAAGGAAGTATCTTGGTTACTTTCTGTCCTTTTTTTGGTGATCAGTAATCAAGGGAATAAGGTTAGAAATTAAATAAAGGAGTACAAGGAACAAAGAGTTCACATACAGTGGACTGAAATAGAAGCTACAAAAGGAGAAGAGTACAAAACAGATAAATGAAGCAAGAAGCTAGATGCAAGATAACTAAAAAGGCCCCCGATAACTACTACTAGGAGGCAAATAACTCAAGCAATGAGACCTATAGGTCCTCAAAATCACCCCTAATGGTGCCCCACTCGAATATGCGAAGACGAGCCCCTCGCTGCATATTTTCTATGGGAAAAATCATGTTTTCAAACACACACTTGTTCCTCTCCTTCCAAATAGGCCAAGCAATGGCTCGTGAGAGAAGAGACCACTCCTTTAAGAATGGAGGGGTTGACAATTGACAGTACTGAGAACTAGCAAGATAGGAAGTTCCAAAAGGAGTAGGGAAAGATCCAAGCCACTCTAATCTAGGAAAGGAAGGACCAAATGTCCCTTGCAATAGGTCGGTACAATAACAAATGATCCACAGATTCCTTCGTTGACAGGCACATGACACAACGGTTAGCTAAACTCTACCCCTGTTTTCAAGGTATTTACACGTCAAGATTTTATCCAAATCTGTAGACATATGAAGAAAGATACCTTGGGTGGTATACTTGAGTACCACATTGCCTTATGGGGAAATATAAACTAGGACCGACTCACCAAGATTGTAGGAATGATTTTGTTGGGAATAGGCCTTTGCTGTTTTTAGCCCAGATACAACTCTCTAGAAAGCGAGGAGTGTGAAACCAACGATAAACGGTTAAGGAGCTTAATGAAATCCTCTACTTTTCAGTCATTTAGTCTGCACCTAAACCTAGACAGTTAAGTGGCAGAGCGAACACTCCAACTGATTGTGGAATCTATCAAAGTGTGCTTATCTTCCAGATAACACATCTGGTTTAGCAGACTGAGATGTCAATGACTTGCACGGAATTAGGGGTGTGCTGCTAATAGGGCTCTTAAAAGATAGACTAATTGGACTGAAGTATATTCAAATTAGGGGTGTGCTGCTAAATTGCTAATAGTGCTCTTGGATGCCTTGAATTATTCAAGATCTCGCTGTGAATAGTCTTTAGATGGTTCTTCAGAACTAATATTGTGGAAGCTTGGTTTGTCTAATGACTAATTGCATCTTAGTACTTGGAAGAAGAGAGGATGACAATATGAAGAAAAGGATCCTTTCTATTCAGATTATGGTTTTGGAATTTGTGTTCGGCATCAAGATTGTTGTGAATGCACTTGGTGGACATACCTAAGTATACTGGAAGTTAAGCTTTTAAGTTACCCTGCATTGCTAGTTCAGGTGAAGACATTATAAGAACAAAAATGAGGAGAATTGAAAGGTTGAGGTGGAGCCTTTAGTAGTATAGTTTTGTAATTTGTAGTTTAAAATCAGTTTGTTTTCTGTTCATTTTTCAATTGAAATTTCTTATGGATACAGAAATATGAATCTATGGATCATTGCGATCTCTGGATCACTTCAATATGCCCCTTTTGAAGTTCTCAATGTGTTTAGATCATAGTTACCAAAGCGAAAAGCGAAAACAAGAAGTAAAACAAAAGCAAGAAATAGGAAGTGAGGCTCAAAAAAACCTTAGGAAACAGGAAGCGAGAAATGAGATATATGTGCCTCTTTCTCATTTTATTAGGATGGGTCAACCATATCTTTTACATGAGATATTTGTGGAGAAGTAGAGCCTTAGGTTTCAATCCAACAATACTTGCTCAGGATCTATACCCTGGGCTTTGGACTTAGGTCTATCGAATCACTTCCTCCAAAAATAGCATCATTTGACCACTAAATAGGAGTATAGAATATCATGGAAGCAAGCTTCCTGGAAGCGAGTTTGAGAAATGATCTTCCCACTTTATACATAGCTTCCCCGCAACTATGGTTTAGATTGCCTAGTGTATGGTTGTTGTCTTACCTGTATATTACACATACTGGGTTATGCTCTTGGAAATGAAGTTCCAAACACATGCTATTGCTCACTTTTCAAGTGTGTGGGAAACTAATGGGTGTAGTCTTCATGCAATCAAGCTATTAGACTTCTTTTTTGTAGAACTGTAATTCAGACCATCCACTTGGTTCTTAAGTTGGTGGAATTGATTCTTGTGGTTTGCGTGCTGAGGCCATGTGGTTTAGGATTAGGAACTTCAAAATGCTGGCAATTTTTAAGTGCTTAGGGTATCACTAACTAGTATCATTGTTTTTTTTTTTTTGATCGATTCTAACTAGTATCATTGTTGGTGCTGGCTAAGTAAAAGCTGAACCAAGTATTTAGTCCTTGCCAGCATGCACAATTGCTTGGTGTCTCTTCTATGTAGGAAGGTCAATGGCATTTTGGTCGTTGAGAATTTATGCTATGTTTGGTTGTCGAGAAAATAGATAAAAAAAACTTGGAAAAGAAAATAAAATAAAATTTTAGATTTTTAGTTGGGTTTCGTCCAATTTTCTTTTCTTCTCTTTTTTCACTTATTTTCTCAGCAACCAAATATAGGGTTAGGGATCTTGTTTTTTTCTAATATTCAGTAACTCTTTTTTTTTTTCCCTATAATTTTTTTTTATTGAGAAGAAAAAAATGGGTTTAAAAGAATATGATTTCCATCTTATGAGTTGGTGTTGCACCAGTATCTGTGGGCCCATGACTGAATTCCCGGTCTCGCCATTTAGTGATAAAAGATATCTTTCAAGTTTCAAGTTTCAAGTAAACATGAGATATTTATAGTCAACAAACGAATACACTGGGTAGTGGGTTTCACTGAGTTTATGTGAAATGATCAGCCTTACACTTCAACTACCATTTGCTTGGGTGATCAGCTTCACACCTTAAGTATGGTACAATTTAAAATTGAAGGTGATATCGCTTCCTACGTGTTTTCAATTTATATTTCCAGAATAAAAATATAGACATTTGATTGTATTTTGCAGAGCCAATGCACAGCAGCCAAAGCTTTTTGTCGGGATGATCCTTATTCTCATTTTTGCTGAAGCATTGGCTCTATATGGCCTCATTGTCGGCATCATCCTGTCTTCCCGAGCTGGGCAATCAAGAGCAGACTAATCAGAGGCATCCCACCTGCTGTTTTTGTGTGGATTATTGGTATCACTTCAAAACTCAGTTCCTCTCCCGTTAGATATGGTGGTTGAGCACTTGCACTGCTCTATAAAATTCTTCATTGTGGACATGTTTGCTCCACCACATTCATTGGGTGATTGCTCTGTGCTGGTTATAGAACTAGGAATGAGTTTCTACCCGAAATAAAGCTTGGTGAAGCTATCTCTGTTCGTTTATGTATTGCTGTATTTTGCTGATAAACGTAGATTCTGTTAATTTTTCATTACGCCTGTAGTGATTAGTAAGCAGGGCTATTGTACCTGAGGTACATGTGAGCTATGTGTAAATTCTTACTTTATGCTGCTATATTCAAGGGGCAATATACTCCTTGTAGGGTATGACATGCAGGAACTAGGGGGAGATGGCATGGTGATTGGTGTGCCCCTCATTTGAGGGAGGTCTTGGGGGAAGTTTCCTACCCAATTAATGTTAAGTCCATTGATTCAGTCCCCAGATTTCTTCTGGCAGTTGCCATAGGAAAACCGGCTGGCTTATACACAGGTATGCCGTGTGTTCTTTTAACTCTGTTAGACAACTTTAACCCTAGGGTTAAAACCTGTCCTATTTTGGTTTTTTTGAAAGCCAGACAGGCTACCTTGGTCAGCCTTAGTAAACCCCCCCCCCCCCAAGGTTTGACGAAAATACAGACCCCTTCAGTTTTTAGAAAATACATTAGGCATTCTTACTTTTCAAATTATTGACACATCCCTTCCATAAGTTGACTGTCAGTCAATTGATTAGACCTATTGATGTTTCGCGATAAAGTCTAAAAGATTCCAAAATTATCCCTCAAATTATTTTTGAGAAAATATATTTATACCCCTTGAAGTTTGGTGAAAATATACATAGACCTTCTCAATTAAAAAAAAATACATTAGGCATCCTCCAACGGACTGGAGTCCAAAAAGTATATATAGGAAAAGACCATCTATGAGATCAGAACTAGCATTTAAAGAAATTCTCTTGGCACAATTGTGAGATGAACTAGATTTTGAGATAATCTCTTAGCAAAATTTCTTTAATTAGTGGTTTTGATCTCATAAATAGTTTTTTCTCATATCCTTTTTAGTTGTAACTTTCACTTCTCCTTTCTTATCGCCACATGTTGGGTGTTGAACATAGGCAAGACGGTTTTGGTCTTGCGAGAGCAAGACCAAATCCGATCCCCAAGGGAAATTCTCTTAGCACAATTGTGGGATGAACTAGATTTTGAGATAATCTCTTAGTAAAATTTCTTTAATTAGTGGTTTTGATCTCATAAATGGTCATTTCTCGTATCCTTTTTAGTTATAACTTTCACTTCCTTTTTTTATCACCACATGTTGGGTGTTGAACATAGGCAAGATGGCAAATCCGATCCCCAAGGGTAAATGTCTGCTTTACCCTTGACTTGTACAACCCGACGCCAACTTGAGCAAATTGTAAATCAGCTTTGACCAGAAGCTCGGTGGATTGACCATCTGACCTGGTTCTAAACCCCGCCAAGCTCTACGGGCTGAGCTAAGGTTGGCCCGAACCCAACCCAGTCCACTGGCATAGTAGGCTATCTATAGATTTTTAATTATTTATTTATTTTATTTCAATTCTAAAAGCCATGGGTCAGGTCTAGTTGGTGAAGTCCATTGCCATCATACCATGGACATGGGATCGAATCCTGCCTATGTTTCTCTGGTAGGGGTTTGCCTAACCCCAGCTTACCTTCCCAAAAAAATAAAAAAGGAATGCTATAAACCGTATCTGTGTCTCCATATTATTATGTACTAATCCAAATGTTCCTCTTTAAATAATATTCCACAATAATTCAAAATTGATATAATGATACTTTTTTTTTGTTTTTTTTAAATAAAAAAAAGGTCTAGTTTTTTACCAATAAATAACAAGAATTATTTTTCATACTACAATTAAATTAATACTTTGTTTCTGTGTGATTAATCCATTTGACCTTGTTAAAAGAAAAACGTAATTCACATCGAAGAGAAAATTAATTAAAGCTTAAATATTGAGGTTAGGAAGAAAATCTAGCTTATAGGTCAACATCCCTTATGAGGATCCTGTTCTTACACTCTCAGAAAGGAGATTTTCAGCCATGAAATCTAGTCTCTTAGGAATATGCAAATTTTAATAGCAGCAAAACCAAAATTTAAATTAAATGAGAAGACTGGTGGTGGTGTATTTGAAAAAAAATTACTCTTCTATTAGGCCCGTCCTTGAGGTTAGGACTTGGCATAGTTGGTTCAGGCCCTAGCCTTGTAAGACTTAGGTCCTGCCCTAGCCCTTTGACAGCACCTCATGCCGGAGAAGGCTGAGAGGTGGGATCAGCGGAGGATGGTATGTCGGTCCCGAGCCGACAGCCTTTGAGCATGAACACTATGTCAGCCATGGATGGTCTGTCGAGGGGGTCGATTGCCGTGCACAGTAGCCCTACCTTAACTCCCAGCAAGAACTCTTCCCACTCGGATGATTCAGGGTCAAGCTCTAGCAGCCCTGGCTCAAGCAATTCTGAAATCTGACCCCGTTGCAACTGCCTCTTCACCCACTTCACTATATCCTCATCATGTGTAAACGTTACTGGCCTCCTTCCTGTTAGCATTTCCAGCAATACTATCCCAAAACTGTATACATCTGCTTCTTTTGTTGCCTGTCCTGTTAGTGCTGCTTCCGGCGACACATATCCGAGCAACCCAATTGGGGTAGAAGATGTAGATGTAGATGTTTCAGCTGGGGTAGCTACTGTTAGACGGTCTAGCCCAAAATCAGATAGATGGGCTTCAAAATCTGCGTCAAAGAGAACATTTTGCGGCTTGAGATCACCATGAACCATGGAGGCTGTGTGCAGGAAAGCTAGACCATGGGCAATGCCAAGAGCAATGAGGTGGCGCATCGGCCAATTTAGAACATGACCATCCTGGTGTGCTGCCTCTTGGAGGAGGGTAGCAAGGTTGCCATTGGGCATATAATCATAGACAAGGAGCCGGACATCTGGGGGGCCTGCATAGTAGCCTCGAAGAACTGTTAGATTTCGATGCTTTACCTTTCCCAGTGATTCAGCTTCCTTTCGGAAAATGCCTTCGTCAATGGATCCGTCAGGGAGGCGGCGAATAGAAAGCACCATTCCATCGTGGAAACAGGCCTTGAACACTAGTCCGTATCGTCCCCTGCTCAGCACATTTTCCTCATCGAATTGCCTTGTTACCTCTGTTGTCTCTGTATAGGTGATGCTGTTACTGAACATTGTTAGCTTTGGACCCCCATTTTCTCCCCCTTCTGCTCCTGAACTTGGACGGCCCTGACTTTGTTTCTTCTCCCCAGCTGGACCTTCCAGGAGCCTCTTGCGCCATCGCAAGAAGCTGAAAACATAGTAGCAGCAACACAATGCCAGAAGGCAAGCTCCGGCCACCCCCACAACTATTAATAGAATCAGACTCTTCCTCTTCTTCGTGTTAGCATTGGTTGCATTCTCACATTTTCTATCCAACGGCTTCCCACATAAGTTTTGATTCATTGTAAACAGGGATGGATCATTGAATCGAGAACCCAACATTTCTGGAATCTCACCTTCAAGGTTATTTCTTGATGCATTGAAGTATCTCAAGCCAGATATGTGTGTAAGATTAGCTGGAATCACCCCACTTAAGTTGTTTGCAGAAAGATCCAACAATGATAGGGTTTTGAGCTTCGATATTGAGTCGGGTATGACGCCTGAAAGATGATTTGAATCCAATAACAGCGAAGTCAGGGATGACCATTCAGAGATTTCATCTGGGATTTCATTGGTTAAATTATTCTGACCCAGGTCGAGCTCCTTCAAGTGAATAAGGCGAGTGAGATCAGCTGGAATTGGGCCAGTCAAATGATTTGAGCGAAGCTGAAAGACTTCAAGATCAGAACAGTTGCCAAGCTCTGGCGGGATCACGCCGGAGATGTGATTACTGGATAGGGAGATAGCAATTAATGACCGGAGATACCCGTAGGTTGCCGGAATCTCTCCAGAGAAGGCATTGGACGTCAAGTTAAGATGGCGTAAACTCAGTAAGCTGCTGAAACCTTCAGGCACATCTCCAGATAACATGTTCTCTTCCAGAGCAATAAGTTGCAGATTCGGCAAACCGGAAATTTCATATGGCAACTCACCGGATAGATTCTGCCTGCTTAAATCCAGAGTTGTTAGTTTGAACAGATTTCCCATACTAACAGGAATCTTTCCCGAAAACCCATTATTGCTCATATTCAGAACCAGTAGCCCCCTTAAATCCCCAACATTAGATGGAACTTGTCCAGAAAATTTGTTACTGCTGAGGTCCAATGTAGTCAAATTGCTCAATCGCATTAGCTCTTCCGGCAAGTTTCCGTTCAGGTTATTATGTCTCAGGTTCAGCTTCTCCAACTCTAAAAGACTGCCAAAACTCGCTGGAATCGGACCAGTGAAGTGATTTCCCCCAAGAGATAGGATCTTCAAACCCCTTACCTCCCCCAAAACTTTAGGAATCTCACCGGAAAACTGATTCCCCTCAAGATCAAGAACGAGTAAAAATCTACACTTCTGAATCTCAGCTGGAACATCGCCATGCATTGAATTATTTGCCACTCTCAGCTCCTCCAACCTCAAGAGGTTGCCTATTGCAGTCGGAAAAAAACCAGAGAACGAGTTTCCTGAAAGATCCAAAATTGTAAGTGTTGATACATTTGTCAACCACGACGGAAACTCTCCGTCTATCCGATTCTCCTGAAGATCCAAAACCTGCAAAACACTAAGAAATTTCGCTTTCGGCGGAGGAACAAGGTCCGTGAATGCATTAAACCCTAGCTGAACGATCCGCAGTGAGGGAGGATAAACTGAAACTTTGCAGAACATAGAAGAGAGGACCGAACCAGAGAGATTATTGTGAGATAGCGAAAGCACTTGAAGTCTCGGAAGCTCTCCAATAGCCGCAGGGATCGGACCTCGAAGCGCATTACCTTGAACACTCAAATGCATAAGCGAAGAACAATCCCCAAGCGCCAAAGGCAAAGTTCCCTCCAATAGATTCGAATCCAGCAAAAGATACTGAAGCTGTTTCAGCTCTCCGAAGCTCGCCGGAATCTCTCCGGTGAACCGATTGAAAGAGAGGTTGATCAGTTGGATCCGAGTCGCGGCGGAGAAGTTCCGAGGGATCTCGCCGAAGAAGTTATTCGACGAGAGATCCAAATACCTGAGACTCTGAGGGAGATCGCCGGAGATTTCGCCGGAGAGAAGATTGTGAGCGACGCTGAGGACTCGAAGATCTGTGAGGTCGGCGATCTCCGGAGCGAGACGGCCGGAAAACGAGTTGTCCTGTAAAAAGACAGCGCGGAGACGAGAGCATTTGGAGAGAGAGGAAGGGATGGTTCCATTTAAGGCGTTGGAGCGCAGGTTAAGCTTGCGCAGCTCGCGCAGGTTAGCGAGGTGGTCAGTGAGTGGGCCACCGAGTTGGAAACGAGGAAGGCGGAGCTCACGAACTCGGGCGTTGTAGCAAAGGATGCCTCGCCAGTCACAGGGAGCGGATGGGGTGGATGAATCCCAGCCGTTCAATGCACCGAGAGGATCGTGTAGATTGAGCTTGAAAGATGTCAGGGCTTGGATCTCAGCTAGGGTTTGGGCGCACGATGAGAAGGTGGTGGAGAGAAGCACGGCGAGGAAGAGAAGAATAGTCGTTGCCATGGATGGTGGCTGTGACATTGCTCATTAGTTTGGTTTTGTTGTAGTCTCTGTCTGGTGAAGTTTTGAAAGCATGCAATTGCAAGGGCATTCACACACACACAATCTCTCTAGTCTCCCTCCTTTGAAAAACCAAAAATCCTTTGAAAAACCGCTGTTAGAAGAATAAGGGACATGTCAGTCCTAATCGAAGATGAGGACAACTTACGGTGATGGACACGTGCTAAAGGCTGGGTATTTTGGAGATTAAAAATTATCCTATCTAGGCCGAGGACCGAGGAGCGGACAATTGCTCCTAGTTCCCTTTAAATGTCCTTGGTTAACACTTTTTAGACTCCTGATTCTCTCCCGTTGTAACCGGATTCGTGGGAGTCCATTTACGCCACTGATGCTCCCACGTGTCCCTTTCCCTTAACTGTGGTTAAGAGGGTTCACCCCACGTATCCTTGATTTTTAGAAAAAAATAATTGAAAAAGAAATTTAACCCCAGTTAAAATTCACTAATCCAGGGGTTAATTTTTTTAAAAAATATTTTTTTCTAAAAACAAAGAATATGTGGGTGAACCCTAGGGTGGGTAAATCTTAACCATAGTTAAAGGTGTCAAAAGGAACATGTGGCAGCATCAATGGCGTAACGGGACTCTCCCGAATACGATTACAATTGCAGATGATTACGAGTCCAAGTTTTAACTCTATAGTTAAATTTTATTTTTTAAAAAAGAAAAAACAAGGTTAGATATTTTAACTTTATGGGTTAATGAATTTTAACCACAATTAAAGAAATTAAAGGGGGGCACTTGATGCCTTCAAACGACAAGGTGATTATTTTCATTTTGAGATTTAACAATGTGATTGAGGGGTGAATGTGCTGACGTGGCCATCACAGATAGCTTGTGGTGGCCTGGGATTGTCTCTGGCTAAGCGAGGAAGGGCTTGTCTCGGGTTCCATAAAATAGGTGAGTGGTGGAGAAGTCAAAATCATGGCCCATGATTTTGACTTCTCCACTCATAATAAGGGCCTCGGATTGTCTCTGCAGAAACCCCTCTTGGGGTTCCATACATTGTGCGGCAGTTGGCATAAAAAATAGGAATAAGTCATTTTATTTTCTTTCCATGATTTTGACCCTCTCCATTTGCTATCTCTCCCCCTTATTCTCACATTCTTATCGCGACATGTCTTATTATGTGTGGGGAAGTCAAAATCATGGGCTCTATGATTTTGACTTCTCTACCACTTGTCCCCTATTCTATGGAACCCGAGACAAGCCCTTTTTGGCTTCGCCAGAGACAATCCAAAGCCTATAATAAGACATGTGGCGATAAGTGTGTGAGAATAAGGATGAGAGATATCAAATGGGGAGAAGTCAAAATTATGGAGGGAAAATGACATGACTTCTCGTTTTAAAGCCAACTGCTGCACAATGTATGGAACCCCCAAGTCCTTTCTAGCTTCGCCAGATAATCCGAGGCCGCGTGTAGGCTATTCGACGAGTACGATTAGCGTTGCTGATAGTTGCATCATTAAACTTTGTGAGATTTTATCCATAGCTCTGTGAAAAAAATTTACCTTATTTAATTTGATTTTAAACCTGCTGTTCTGCTTTTTGACTTTAGCTTTTTCTTGAATAGGTCTGGCTTTTGCTTTTTTTTCTTCCTCTTTGGCTGTGTTAGTTGAAAAGGAAGAAGTAGAGAAAAGCAATCATCCTAGAATCGGTTTGAATTCAAGAAAGTCATTTAAGTTCAAGACGAAAGTGGGGAAAGTATAGGGCGTCAGTGACTTGTACAAAGCAACCATCAAAATTCAAAAGAGCAATAGTCCCCTCGTCGGCCGAGGAGGGGACTATGCTTCCTCGCTCTCACATAGCCGACCAACCCTTCAACTTTCATTAACTCAGGTTAGTTTTCTTTTAACTCTTTAGTTAAATTTTTTTTTTCTAAAAACCAAAGGTAAACAGGGGGACCTTCTTAACCACAATTAAGTAGAAGGAGGACACATGGCAAGAAAATGGGAGCCCAGACGCCCTTCCTCGCGTCACTGACGAGGTGACTAGTTTCCAATTCAAAATAACCATTTCAATTTCTCACACGTTTGTTCATCTCTCACCACGTATTGATTGAAGAGACAATGCCAAGTTGCCAAGTGTAATACTCGGGCATTTGCCAGAGAAAATGATTTACCATCTCGGGGCAATCTCACAATTTCAAATTAGCATAAAAAGTCTTGCTATGTCCTCAAGTATCCCCATTACTTGTTTACTTATAAAAAATTTATCAAATTATTTTACTTTAGTCAAGTTATTTGTACTAGTAGGTGGAACGTGGGATGCACGTGAGAGTGAGGGGAAGGAGGTAACCATAATTAATAGGAGTTAAAAGGGACACGTGTTAACCCGTGGGTGCGAATGAACTCTCCCCGAGTTCAATCGCGATTGACTGTGATTCTATTCTTCAAATAGATAGATGAGGGTAGTTTGGGAATTAAAGTAAAACATTAAATTAAAGTTTTGTTTTATATAAGGGTAGTTTAGGAAATTCGGAAAATTCAGGCTACGCTTGCCTCTCCCATTATAATAGTAACTAACCGGTGCCACGTGCGATACATGTGAGGGCGAGGGGAAGGAGATAACCATAGTTAATAGGAGTTAAAAAGGACACGTGTTAACCTGCAGGTGTGATTGAACTCTCCCCGAGTTCAATCGCGATTGACTGTGGTTCTATTCTTTAAATAGATAGGGTAGTTTGAGAATTAAAGTTGTGAACACCCCATTTTTACACCCCTAAAATCTTATTTACATTTTATTTTATTTTATTATTTATTATTATTTTATTATTTTATTTTACTTTTTATTTTAACTTTACTCATTTTTATTTTCATTTTATTAGGGAGAGATAGAAAGAGAAATTCCATGTAAGCCTTTGGCCAAGAACCCAGTTCACGTGGCCCACCACGTTTCCAAAATAAAATCCAAGTCAAAAGTTCAAGCCCGCACTAAAGCTCTTTAAGCCATGCCTGACCCATTACTGTTCACTATATAAGCAAAGAGGAAGGGGTTTAATACCCTAAAATTTTTTTTTGAAGAGAAGAGTGGCTTCCTCGAGCTCTGACCTCTCCCTCGTTGGTTCATCTCTGGCAAAGCTCAGCTCCAAGGTCACTACCTCCGGCGATTCCCAGTTTCCGGCGAGTTGTAGGACTCAGGAAACCTTGTTCTCCGATCACCTTCCCCGGCGAGCTTCACCATTCCGGCAACACCATTGGCGTCTCCTTTCCCTCGATCTGCAGTAGAGGAGGCGAATCATCGCCCGATCAGTCCAACCCCATCACCGGCGATCTCCTTTTCTCTTGATCACCTTTATCTTCTCCGGTGAGCCAGTTTTTCCGTCTCCCTTTTGTTATATTTTTTATTTTTATCTAGAACATACCTGCAATTTTTCGGTTCTTCCATTAATCTTCTCCTCTGTTCTTTTTTTTCTCTTTTGGGTTTTGATTCCGGTCATAGATCCCGGTCTCATCTAAACTCTGATCTCCACCACGCCGGCAGCTCCAGCGCACCGGCTCGCCCTCTTCTTGTCGATCCGACCAGCATCTTCCTCTCTCCTCTCAGGTAAACACTCTATTTCCCCCTTGTTCCAGTTCTCTGTGGCTTTAGATCTAGAAATTTTAGATCTAGTTTTCACCTGAGTTCTCCCACTCATCTGATCTGTCCAGCAGCTCGTCTCGGTTTCCATCTATCTCGATCACAATTTCTATCAAACCACCGTCGTTTCATCTCCGGCGAGATCGCACTGTCGGCAACGACTTTCCCTTCTCTTCTCCTCCAATCTTAGCTTCAGCCTGGTTCGTACCCGAGGTATTTCCCAATCCCTTTCTACTGTTTCAATCCTCATTCGGTAGATCTAGAATTCCGGGATATGAAGTGTTGATTTCTGGTTTTTTTTTTATTATTTATTTTATGATCTGATCGGTTGGAGGGGATGTCCACAACCCCGAATTGTATCCGGTTAGCCCTCGTTTCCTTGGGCCCTGGTTAAATTTGGCTGTAGATTTAGATTTCTAAATGTGGATTTCCCAAATTTAGATTGATAAATCCATGTACGTATAACTGCTCTTGACTAACCTTGATAATTTTCCTTGATCCAGATTTCATTTTCAGAGGAGGAAAAAAGAGACTAGCAGCTATGCTTGTGATCCAGTTTTCTATTCTTTTTTTTTATTATTATTAGTTTTATCTATATTTTATTCTGGATTTGTATATTCGAGTGATTGAGAGGGAAGATCCCTGTCCGTGCTTTTCTCTCGGTTCAACGGAGCAGTTGATGCCATTACCTTAGTCCTTCATCGTCATCAACTCTCCTAACAGCCCTCGCAGGTATATCTCTACCCCTATTTTTATTTAATACCTTTCATTTATTGTAGTATAGTATTTCTTTGGATAGTTCAAAGCTTGGGCAAGAGGATTGAAAGCCCCTAGAATCATTTTAAATTTATTGGGCCTATTCCTCGAGGCCTTAGAAAGATAGCGGACCAAAGCCAATTGACCGTTAGTGGTCAATGGGCCTTGGCCCATTAACTTTCTCTTTAGGCCCATTTATTTTGTCAGGTACATATGTATTATCCATGTATGTGTAATAGGGTTAGGCCACGATTTATTTTCCGTTTTTGCCTACATTGGGCACTTAGGTAGTTTTTCTTTTTTTTTTTAACCCTAAATAATTGGCCCACCCCGTTAGTTAGTCTTACAAAAAAAAAAGAAACAACAAAAAATATAAAAAGATTAAAATAAATTAAAGGTACTGGTCTATCCTCCCTTGGGACCTAGAGCAGGGTTCGTATTTAAACCATAGCCTCTTTTGGTTTAAGGCCGCTCGATCCGCCCTGCTCTTTGCCTTTAAGTTAATTAAGTCAGTTAGGCTTTATTTTCTTTTTTTGCCTACCTTGGGCTTTAGTTTAGTTTTTGACTAGTTAAACTTGCTAAAATTAAAAAATACAAAAAAATCAAAAAAATACAAAATAACAAAATTTACCCTAATAAGTGAACGCCCCCTAGAGCTCCACCACGAGCACCTAGCCACGCGAATATCTCCTGGAATGAGATTCATAAATCTCAATTCTACTTCCCCTCCCCAACTCAAACACGAGTTGGAAGCGACCACACTCCGAAACGAGTATAAAAACAGTCACGACCCCCGAACTACTATGAGGGTCTGATTCCGACTAACCGGATAAGTAGGCAGCCCAATCAGGGTTCGACCCCAACCAAAAATAAACTTTTTACACCCCATTTTGATTTGTATTCGATTAGCAAAATTAATTATTGTTTTAGGAAATGTTAAGTGATTTTAAAATGTTTGATTTGGACCTAATGAGTAGGTTACCATCGGATGGAGGTCCTGGGGTGTCTAACCCCTTCCCCAGGACCTAAAGGGATCTCTTACCTAGACTACTCTGGACCGTAGACCCCCTTGTTGGATTATCTCGGGATCCTACTTCCCCTAAGTAGGTGGCGACTCTTAGAATAAATTTAGCGTTATTCCTCTACTCTCGGACCTTATCTCGACACTTAGATTTGAGAGGGGAGGAAATGCGGTAAATTTATGTGTTCACAAAAGTAAAACATTAAATTAATGTTTTGTTTTATATCAGGGTAGTTTAGGAATTTCAAAAAATTCAGGCTACGCCTGCCTCTCCCATTATAATAGTAAAGAAGATATATCATACAATTCTAATTATTCAAGTGATATTACTCGAATCAAGTTATTTTACTCGAGTAAACAAAATTTTACCTGATAAATAAATACAAATATTTTAGTTGCGGGGTTCTAAGATTTTTCACGCCTTAATATGACCTCTGAAGGGTGATCGTCTCAGTGCCATTTCTCATATCTATATGAATCCCATTCTTGTGTGGTCTTATTCTTGTGTGGTCTTATTCTGAACAATTTCATGATTTTGCCTTGACATCACTTTCTTGGAGACTTGAGAGTTGTTGTGCTAAGACGGAGAAGATAGATACAAAATGGCCGGCCTGCATATTTATATCTTGGTTCAGCCCCACACTTATAGATTAAAAGGGCTGGCAATTAAGGATAGCACCCTACTATCTCCCATATATAGTTTTAGCTTTAAATTAATTTAAAATGCATTAAAACCCCTACATGCACATTTAAAATAATTCAAAATAGAGTGCTAAAACAAGGTCAGCTACCCTGATTTATGTTGTTGAGCTTTATATATGGAGACAAGAAGGATTTGGATCTCTATTTAGGGTGGGGACGGCAAGTTAGCTTACATATATGTGTGACATTTTTTTTATTGTCTACATTGCCGTAATATTGGCGAAGAACAAAGAACAAAAAAGGCTATATATTTCTATATATAGCACTTTTTTGTTGAAATCTAACTTGTATAGTTATATGTGTGATATTATCATCTACACTGCCGTATTATTTCTTGTCCCATAAATCTTTTGCCGGTGCTATTTCTACTATCGGATTGGCGACGATACATTTTTTGTCCGTAAATTATTGGCGATGGAAACTTGACTATTAATTAGCTACAGTTTCTATCTGGTACTAATAGTAATTTTTGTTGTAGTGATCTCTAGGGTAAAGCTTCCAGGTCTCATGCCATCACCTTTTGTTTTATTAATATTAAAAACAAAATTTGTTTGTTTAGAAAAGATGATTGTATAGCGCTTGTCTTGATCATGCCCTCTCCAATCATAAGGATGGGTGTGGGCAACGAAATTGCAACACCAGATTGAACCGGGGTTCACCAACTTCAGTGCACTCGCTGCACACCGAATCAAAAGGAGATGCAATGTGTGGACCACACCAAGCCCTCAATGTGGCTTTGGTTTCTCTCTGCAGACAGACCTGATTAAAGAAACCCTTGCGGACTGGCCAAATAGTCAGTCCTTAATGATGCTCCACGGACATTCTTGTATATCAGTTCCCATGGGACTGACACGTAGATAGGATTTGCCATCGCGAACAGATCCTTATTCAAACTTGTAGACAAACTACACGAGTCCATCCGCGGGCCAGTCAATGACTAATCCAGTATGTGACCATAAAAGGTCATGGACCTAACCTAGACCAAGGGTTGAACCCATGATCCCACCTTATATTGGTCCATGGACTAACTAGTCAGAACATGTTCCGTAGTCCAAATATACTTGGACCTGACCTAGACGGCGGATGAGACCATGGGTATCACCTCTTTAATTGCAGACTGACTAAGGTCAGTCCTTTCCCAAATGACAGTCATTATCTGACCGCCATGTGGTAGAAAATCTTTAATAAAAAAGACTCTCTACCAGTTTTAGGGAATCCCAAGATAAAGATCATCTCTTTTTCTCTAATGAGAGAGTGTTATATGACACCCTATCCGAAAAGAGAAATTATCTCTTCCATTTTCTGGAAATATATGAATTTTTTCCCTTTTTGGGAGGAAAGTTTGATCCTCCCAGGTTTCCCAGAAAAGGAAACCAATTTGGAATTTTTCAAAAAAGGACTCTCATTCATGTGGTTTCTCTAAGATAAGAGAAACCAACTATCTTAGACAGATAACTCTCTCTAAGAAGAGTTGGGTTCTTTTGATTTCCTAAAAAAGAAAAAGTCAAAGGAGAGTTCAAAAAGGATACTCCAAAACATATAAGAAGACGATTTCTCATAAGAAAACAGAACAAAGGAAGATATATGAGAATAGAGAAGAAAAAACATTCAAGAAGAAAACACTCAGAAAGGCACAAATCATACAAAGTAGAGTTTTCTTCGCAGAAACAACATGCAGTAACCAAGGAGGATCTCCCTCATATGGAGAATACCAGGTGAACTCTCAATAAGGCCACCTCTCTTTCTGTTCTTTCTTTTTTATGCTAAAACCTCTATAAGATATCCTATAACGCCTACATGAGATCTGGGCAACCTCATTGAATAAATTAAATATTTTATTTAATATTTATTATTCTTATAATATTTCTTCTTAATCGGATGTACTTCCCCAAATAAAGAAGGTAATTAACAGTCGGAGTTTATTCAGATTGGAAGGATAGTCATCCACATAAAACAATAAACTTCATATAACAATTGAGAAAATTTGATAAGCAAAGAACATAATTTTTGTTGCTTACAATTGGTGTAGGTAGATAACGATCTCCACACTTGATATTAGAACAGTAAATCACTATTGTGGGCGGACATAGGTCGATGCGATGATGCAGTGGTGCAGTGGGATAGTGAGGAGAATAATTATGCTGGAGTGAGCAATGACACCTGTGAGAGGAAATTACCGAAAGGACACGCGTCAGCAGCAGCTCCTCCCAAGTTCTGATGTACTGGTAGAAGATTGGAGTGGAGGGTGTGATACCCTGACCTGTACTCCGATGATTAAGTCAGTAGGTGTAGGAGATGATGAACAGTAAGAATATAATAGAGAATTCGAAGGTCTTAGCTCTCCCAATTTTTTCGTCCCCCTTTTACACTGTTCTTCACAGGTTTATATAGACCACCCTTGCCATGGCCATAGGCACCCATTGATGTCCATGCATACCTCGAATCCCCGATGTGTACTTCAGTAATCATTTTAGATAGATCTCCCGGTCATTCGTACTGCACGCGCATCTGCACACAAAAAGAGCAGGCAAAGAGTAGGAACTCATCCGAGGTGACTGGCATTAAATGCAGCATTAAATGCCATTTAATGCCAAGAAAATGTTACCAACCTACCATCGTAGAGGTAGGATCAGTCCCAGGCAACTGGGCAGCAACACCAGATCTCATTACGTGTTTTGGATACGCGATCGTGGACAATAAGACGACGGGTACGTCGTCAGAGTGAAGACGTGATCGTCGTTCACGAGACCACGGGTCCGTTGCCAGAGTGAGGACGTGATCATCGTTCACAAGACCACGGGTCCGTCGTCAGAGTGAAGACGTGATTGTCGTTCACGAGACCACGGGTCCGTCGTCAGAGTGAAGACGTGATCGTCGTTCACAAGACCACGGGTCCGTCGTCAGAGTGAAGACGTGATTGTCGTTCACGAGACCACGGGTCCGTCGTTAGAGTGAAGACGTGATCGTCGTTCATGGGACCACGTTCTCGTCGTTCATACGACCACGGGCCCGTTGCCGAGGAGACGACGGAAATGAGCTCAAACGATAACACCACACTGAGGATGAGCTCGTTGTTACCATACTTAGGTTTTTACGAAATTTACCCATTACAAATTGCCCCTTTATGAGACTTTGAACGTGGTTCAGAGTGTCATAAATATAGCGAAACGTTGGAGGAGAAGATACAGCTCACCTCAGAATGATGATAGGTCACATACTCTGTACGCGAAGGCGTAGCGTCGTGCCAGCTGTATTGCGCGTGCCGAAACGTCATACCTCATAAATGTTTGGCAGGCTGCCATCATTATCTTCCGGACGCTTTGCTTTCCCGACGATTACTTAGCTCGGTCAAAAGACCATCCCGCCCTTCGGGCTGTCTAGACGTGTGGACACGCGTACGGTACAGATCGAGGTCATTATCGTCCTTAGAATTACGGACTATTCTATAAATACCGAGTGCCTGGTACTCCATCTTCTTCACCCGAATTCTTGCATCCCGTTACTCTGCCGGAATTTCTCCTCACCGACGATCTACTGTTCTGATTCTCTCCCTTCTCCGGCTGTGCCTCCACTTGCTTCCCAAATCCAGTTTCGGTAAGAACCCTCTCCTCTCTTTTTATTCTGTGGTCGTCTTCCCTATATTTCTTCTTTTTCTCCCTTGTTTGCGACCATGTCTGCCGAAATAGTTAGGATAGACAGTGCCGATGAGGCCAGTTGCTCAGGCAGTGCCCCTCACGGTGTTATCACCGGTGTTTCCAAATCCAAAACCAGACCAATGGTCAAATACGCACTTGACCACTACAGAACCCTTTTCCAAATTCCTCCTCACGTACACCTGCATTTCGGGGAAGAAGACGTTCTCCCTGACCACCGCTCTTCCTGCACAATCGTCTACCTCGCTCAGTTCGAGGCTAGACTTCGATTTCCCCTCTCTCCTCTCACGGACTCCGTCTTGTCCGCCCTGCAAATTGCCCCGGGTCAAATGCACCCGAAGTTCTACAAGTACCTGTCTCTGATGGACAAGTTCAACAGAGACGGGTACAATGTAGATGCCAGGCACGTCTTCCACTTCCACTTCGTCGTGAAGTGCCCCGGGGTTGTTGAGGAGGGGAAGAAGACGTACTTCTCCTGGAGACAGAAATCCAAAGTCCCCGACATCATCTCGCACCTCCCCGACGTGGAACGGGATTGGAAGGAGATGCCCTTCGTGGTCTCCGGTGCTTGGAGGGCAGAGACTGCCCGTCCTGTTCCCCACGAATTTACTTCAGGTCTGTTACTATTCAGTCGTTTCCCGTTGTCGGTTTTTTGAAAACATGCTCTTGTCACATGACTAATAGTATTTTGCTTTTTCTGCAGAGGCTTCTAAGATACACTTCTCCAACCTGTCCGCGGAAGAAGAGTACACGCTCCGGAGGATTCGCAGCGAGAAAGGGGACGCCTACATCACCTGGAAGCCGTCCTCCACTCGAGAGGCAGGGTCCACTGTAGAAGCAGGGGCCAAATCTAAAAAGTCTCGTCGACAAGTTCGTCCGTCGTCAAAGAGACCGCCCGGACAGGCAGCTGTTCTTGGAGAAGAAGAAGAAATGGCCGACTAATCTTCTCCACGATCTACACAGGCTCCAGCCTTAACTCGTCCTCCCCGCCCTTCTCGTCTATCTTCAGCGGAGAAGAGGGCGGAGAAAAGAGAGAGAGTAGAGGCTCTCAAGGCCCTGACGGCGAAGAAGGCTCGGCGAGAAGCGGAGCACGATCGACGGGTTCGAGAGCGCGAATCTGCCGGGGTGCCATCTACTCTGGCTGCAACAATTGGCGAGGGGAGTGGTGCCCCCGTGGAGGAAACTCCAATCGTCAGCAGCGGCTCTCCCGCGGATGCCGTAGCCGCTCCGTCCATTGTGGTAGAGGCGGCTTCTCCCGCGATCATCCCGGCCTCTGCTCCTTCTCCTGCCGCAAATGTGGCCTCATCTTCTGCCCCTCCTCGAGAGAGGATCACCATGGGGAGCCCCGCCGAATTCTGGAATCCCGTCTTCCCCAGAGGGTACACCCGCCCTACCGTTGCCCATTCCGCGATGGAGCATGATTCCATCGCCACATCCATGATGTTGGCGATGAGGCTCCCAGCGGATATGGCCGCAACGCGGGACCTGCACTGGATGGGGATGTTCAGTGCTGCGAGTCGAGCTGTTGCCACGGTACGCTTTCATCTTTTTTTTTTTTTTTTTTTTTTTTTACCATCTCTTTTTCTCTTCTCTTTGTAGCTGGGCAACATGCTTGCCGGGATGTACGAGGTCACAGCCGAGAATAGGCGTACCTCCAATGGACTGAGGGACAAGGTCCTTGACCTGGAGAGGAGGGGAGCCGAGGACGTGAAACGGCTGAATCACGAGCTGATGTCTGTCAAAGCGGATCTTCGGACTGCCAAAGGCACGATTGCCTCGGCTGTGAAACAGCGGGACAAAGCTCGGGACGAAGCCCGTAAGGCGATGGAAGGAGAGAAGGCGGCAGTAGAACAGGCCGAGAGGTCCGTCCTCAGGATCAGTGAAATGGACGAGATCGTGAACTCTCTCCGTCTGCGGCTGGAGACGATAGAAGCCGAAAAAGCAGCATTGGCCGAACAGCTCGAGGAGGCCACGGCCGCGAGGGACAAGGAGGTTGAAGCCGCCAAGGAGGCTTTAACGGAGTCTCTTCGAGCCCACTTCCAGACGGAGATGGAGCGGCTGATAACTGAAGACCGGGTCGAGACGGAGAGAGAACTCATGAACGAACTCCGAGAGTCGGGACGACTGGTAGAGTCTCCCCAACAGTCGAAGGACGAGGTCACTCGTTCTGAGGCTGTGGGTATGGAGGTCTCGCCTGGCGAAGAACCCGAGGTACAAGGAGGGGGGCAACCTTCATCGTCTCTTGGACCATCTCCCGTCTTGCCCGAGGCTCCTGCTGAAGTCGCCTCCGCCGATCCTGCTGCTGCTGCCGACGACGTTCCGACCGTTCCTGATGACGCCGTCGTGATCGTTGTCGTTGGCGAAAACTGATCCTTCTCCCTTCCTGTCCCTTGCGTTTCAATTTTGTATCGGCTGTACCCTTGTTCATCTTATATTAATAAAAAGATTTTGTTTTATATGCATCTCCTTTTATGATCACTGTGTTGCAACCGACTGGTCCGGAGTAGTCGTCTCGTTCAAATAAGACAGATAACACATAATTAACTTGTGATTGAGTATAAACCTCCTAACGAAAATAATGCAAATAGCACATAACTAACTCGTGGTCGAGTATAAATCTCCTAACGAATATAATTCACATCTCTTCTAATAACGGGTCGTTAAAGAAGTGGGCTAACATTACGGACGTAATTTGACAACAAGTCCATTTCATAAAGACGAACTTAGGGTAACTCGTGGTGGGACACCATGCTCAGAGGACATTCCATTAGTATAGCCACCGGTATGCTCAGATGGCAATTCCTTTGTATGAGCCGCCTGTGTCCCGTGATGAGTACCCTGTTCGTGTGAAATGCACTCGCCGTGGTAACTCGTGGTGGGACACCATGCTCAGAGGACATTCCATTAGTATAAGCCGCTAAGATGCTCAGATGGCAATTCCTTTGTATGAGCCACCTGTGTCCCGTGGTGAGTACCCTGTGCAAGCGAAATGTACTCGTCGCTGTAATTCGTCTAGAATGTCTTACAACGTACTGAAGACGTAAGTAAAACGACTGATCTCATGCCTTTAGCAAAGGTTCATAACACACAATTTTATTGGAAAAACTGTTTTAAATTCATAATGTTCCACGATTTTTGAATTACATTACCTTGTAAGTCTTTAAGGTAGTACACCCCGGGACTCCCGACACGATCCACGATGTATGGCCCTTCCCAGTTGGGACCCAGTTTCCCACTATTGACTTCTCGAGTGTTTTGGAAGACTTTTCGAAGAACGAGATCTCCGACTTGAAGACTCCTCCTCCGTACTTTCTTGTTGTATGCTTTACGTAATTGTTGTTGATAGCGTTTCATCTGAATGCTGGCATCTTCCCGCTTTTCTTCCAGCAAGTCTAAATGAATAGCCATTAATTCGACATTTTTGTTTTCCTCTCCGTGTTTTTTCCGTGAACGTGTTGTTGGCAGAAAGACTTCAGTGGGAATAACAGCTTCTACCCCGTATGCCAAAGAGAACGGGGTCTCGTTCGTAGGGCTCCGTGGTGTTGTTCTGTACCCCCATAACGCATTATGCAATTCGCTGGTCCACTTTCCCTTGGAATCTTCCAGTCTTCTCTTGAGGGCATTCAAAATGTTCTTGTTGGCTGCTTCAGCAAGGCCATTCCCTTGAGGATAATAAGGAGATGAGAAGATGTGCTTGATTTTCAACTCTTGGCAAAAGTCGGCGATGAGCTTTCCTGTGAATTGCTTCCCGTTGTCAGAGATGATGGATTGCGGGATGCCGAATCTACAGATAATGTGTTCCCACAAGAATTTCTTCACTTCTTGTTCTCTAATACGCGCCAGAGGAACAGCCTCGATCCACCGGGAGAAGTAATCCGTGGCCACGAGCAGAAAAATCAAATTACCGGGAGCTTTGGGAAAGGGTCCCACGATGTCAAGTCCCCAACGAGCGAAAGGCCAAGGTTGAGATACGATGTTGAGTTCTTGAGCGGGGGCATGAATCAACTTCGCATGACGCTGACATTGACTGCATTTTTGTACGTACTTCTGTGCGTCAGCTTGTATGTAAGGCCAAAAATATCCTTGCCCCAGAGCACGATGAGCGATAGTCCGTCCTCCCGAGTGGATGCCACAAATCCCTTCATGGAGCTCGGCTAAGATCGTCTCTACGTCCTCAGGATGCACGCATTTCAAAAGGGGTCCTCCAAAGGATTTACGGTACAGTTCCCCGTCCACAAGGGTATAACGGTGAGCTTTATATTGTATTCGTCTTGCTTCCTTTGTGTCAGAGGGGAGAATGCCATTCTTCAAGTAAGTTGTTATGCCCGTCATCCAGCTCGGCACTTGATTTACGGTCAACACCGTGCGTTGCGATTGTAGCTCGATAGAGGGATACTCTTTATACTCAACGAGGATTGTCATGGGTTCATCAGTTTGTAACATTGAGGCGAGGTATGCCAATGCGTCAGCGTGCCTATTATCGTCCCTTCTGACGTATTTGATCTCGAGGACATCAAAGGCCCTCCGTTGTTCTTGCACAAGTGCAGCGTAGCGCCTCATCCGCTCATCCCGACATTCATAGGTACCGTTGACTTGGTTCACCACGAGCTGTGAGTCACAGAACACCCGGAGTTTAGAAATTCTCAATTCTCGGGCACTCTGCAATCCAAGGATTAACGCCTCATACTCAGCTTCGTTATTGGAGGCAGCATAACCAAGGCGCGTCAGTTTCTGTATTTTAACATGATCAGGGCTGACAAGAACAGCACCAAGTCCCGAACCGCTGACATTAGACGATCCATCCACGTACAAGACCCAATCGCACCACACCGTCAGCTTGGTTCCGTCTCCAGCCTCTTTTTCCACAATGGGATCTTCCTCCGCATCGTCTGGGAGCTCGTGACGATCGGATTCCGCTGAAGTTTCGACCTCCTCCACGGGGAAATCGGCTAACAAGCTTGCAACGGCCTGTCCCTTCTCTGCGGTTCGGGCCTGATATTGGATATCGAACTCGCTAAGCGCCACGGCCCATTTCGACATACGTCCCGCAGTTTCAGGTCGCCCCAACACAGTTTTCAGAGGGTACGTCGTAATGACGACGATGGTATGTGCCTGAAAATAAGGACGTAACTTCTCAGCGGAAAAGACGAGAGCCAGGCATACCTTCTCCATCCTGCTGTAGTTGGACTCTGCTTTGTGGAATGTTTTGCTGACGAAATAAACAGGTTTTTCTACGCCGTCATGACTTCTGAGCAGCACGGAGCCAATGGCTCGCTCCGAAACGGAGAGATAGAGGTACAATACTTCACCAGGTTCAGGTACGGAGAGGATCGGAGCAGAGCCTAGATACGTCTTTAAGGCGGCGAAAGATTGAGAACACTCTTCTGTCCATCTGAAGACGGAATTCTTTCTCAGTAATTCGAACAGAGGTCTGCATCGATCAGAAGACTTAGATATAAACCGGTTGAGAGCAGCGATACGTCCTGTCAGTTTTTGAACTTCTTTCCTGGTCTTTGGTTCCGGCATATCTATCAGAGCACGGATCTGCGCGGGATTTGCTTCAATGCCCCGTTGGCTGACGAGATAACCGAGGAATTTGCCCGAAGCGACGCCGAATGTACATTTCTCAGGATTTAACTTTAGATTGAAAGTGCGTAAGATAGAAAACGGCTCCGCCAAGTCAGCCACAAGAGAGACCCGAGTTCGGCTTTTCACAACGATATCGTCAATATACACCTCCACCGATTTACCGAGCAAGGGTCCAAACATCAGATTCATCAATCGTTGGTAAGTGGCCCCGGCATTCTTCAGACCAAAGGGCATGACCCGGTAACAGAACAAGCCACGCTCCGTTATGAAGGCCGTTTTCTCTTGATCGTCCTCCGCTAAGAGGATTTGATTGTAACCCGAATACCCGTCCATGAAACTCAACATCTCGTGACCCGCGGTTGCTGCGATTAATCTATCGATTCTGGGAACTGGGAAGAAGTCTTTCGGACACGCTTTATTAACATTAGTGAAATCGATACAGACCCTGACTTTCCCGTTCTTCTTCGGAACAGCTACTACGTTGGCTATCCACTCCGGATATTGGACCTCACGAATGAACCCGTGCCAAATTAACTTATCGATCTCTTCATTGACGGCCTCATGGTACGCTGGAGCAAGTCTACGAGGCTTCTGTTTAACTGGATTGACTACGGGGTCAACGTTGAGATGGTGACAGATGATTTCAGGACGTATACCCGTCATGTCCTTATGTGACCAAGCGAAAACGTCAAGATTCTTCCTCAGAAAATTTATCAACTCCCGCTCTTCATCCGTTGTCAAACAAGTCCCAATCTGCAACATTCTTGGTTCGTTCTCCATCCCGAGGTTGACAAGTTTCGTGGGTTCAACAGAGTGGTTTATCAGCAACTCACCCGTGTTCTCCTCTTCCACGGATCGGACCTGTAATTGCTATTTGAGCGGGTTGGGAGAGGTGTATTCACATTTCTGCGATGCCAGTTGGTCTCCTCTTATTTCACGTGGTCCATCCGGAGTGGAGAATTTCAGTACCTGGTAATAGGAAGACGGAACAGCTCTCATTTCGTGAGTCCACCATCGCCCCAAGATAGCATTGTATGGGGACGGCGCGTCGATAACGGAGAACCGGGTAGATAGGGTGATAGGTCCAGCTTTAACTGGTAAGACGACTTCTCCCAGGGGTTGCATCGAACTTCCTTCGAATCCTATCAAGGGGGTCTGTGCAGGGACAAGAACCGCTGGATCCAACTCCATCTTAGCGAAAGCATGGAGATACAGGATATCTGCCCCACTCTCAGGGTCAATGAGCACTCGCCTGATATCAAAATCGCCAATTCTCATGGACAGGACAAGGGCATCGTAGTGAGGCCTGACCACAGTTGCCATGTCTTGGTCAGTGAACTTTAGGGCCTGCTCGACTTCCTTCGTCGTCGATCGCACTTGGTAAACTTTTGCCACGTGTGATAACTTCCTCGCCTTCGCTCGGTACTGCTGCTCAACATCGACTCCCGGTGCTTGAGCGCGATGGATGACGTTTATGACTCCCTTCGGAGCTTCTCCACCTCGGCTCATTTGACCAGATGGCTCCCCCTCGTGAGACCGAGTGGATGGCTCCGTAATATGCCCCTCTCCTCTTCCGGAGTCCACGTATTCTCCCAGATAGCCCTCACGGACTAATCTTTCCAAGTACTCTCTCAGGATGCGACAACGATTTGTGAGATGCCCATGGCATTTGTGGTATTGACAATATTCGTGTGCCCTGGGTCCTGTGGTGACATCACGAACGGTCCGTGCTGGCCATTCGAAGTATGGTTTGTCTTCCATCGTTTTCATGATCGTCGCTGGGCTTGCTGAGAAGTTAACTTGACCACCTCGAGACGTGAAAGGACGTCTTTCTGTCGTTCGATTCTCCCTCTCCTTGTAATACTCGTGCTCCTCTCGTCTCTGATGGGCACGGTTGTCCCTCCGCCGGAAATTGGACCGTAGATCTGTGCTCCTCGACGAGTCTGCATCTTGGCGGATTCCCAACGAGAGTTGGTTCGATTCTCCTCGTCGTTCAACGTACACAACCTTTTCCTGTCGTGTGCGTCTTCGTGGTTCCTCGTCACTGGAAGATGATTCATACTTTGGTCTCTTCCCTCTCTTCGAGGAGGGTCTGTTTCCCCACTCCACAGCATCTACCCCTCGTGTTCTAGGCCTCGTCGTTGCTGCAATGTCTTCCTCCATCCTTCCGTACTTAGAGGCACGAACTATCAGCTCATCCATCTTTATTGAACAATCAAGGGCAAGAGACTCGTAGAGTTTGGAACTCTTGGGTATGGCATTTTTGAAGGCCGCAATGCAAGTGCAGTCCTCAATCTTGTCGATGTTAGAGACTTCATCGGTAAACCGTTGAGTAAAATCTCTAAGGGATTCCGCCGACTTCATTCTCATGGCGAAGAGTGAATCTGCCCCTGCTTTCTTCTTCTTGTTAATGATGTACTGGTCAATGAAAACTGATCTCAGATCAGCCATACACCTGATCGACCCTGCGGGTAGATTGCGGAACCATCTCGCGGCCGCTCCCGTCAGGCTGCTAGGAAAGGCTTTGCAGAGGAGATTGTCATCCGGGTTACGGACAGCCATAGCATTCTTGAAATCGGTCAGGTGGTCAATAGGATCTCTCCTCCCGTCGAACTTAACAAAGTTAGGTACCGTGAACTTTGACGGGGTATAAGAATTCGAAGGTCTTAGCTCTCCCAATTTTTTCGTCCCCCTTTTACACTGTTCTTCACAGGTTTATATAGACCACCCTTGCCATGGCCATAGGCACCCATTGATGTCCATGCATACCTCGAATCCCCGATGTGTACTTCAGTAATCATTTTAGATAGATCTCCCGGTCATTCGTACTGCACGCGCATCTGCACACAAAAAGAGCAGGCAAAGAATAGGAACTCATCCGAGGTGACTGACATTAAATGCAGCATTAAATGTCATTTAATGCCAAGACAATGTTACCCACCTACCATCATAGAGGTAGGATCAGTCCCAGGCAACTGGGCAGCAACACCAGATCTCATTACGTGTTTTGGATACGCGATCGTGGACAATAAGACGACGGGTACGTCGTCAGAGTGAAGACGTGATCGTCGTTCACGAGACCACGGGTCCGTTGCCAGAGTGAGGATGTGATCATCGTTCACAAGACCACGGGTCCGTCGTCAGAGTGAAGACGTGATTGTCGTTCACGAGACCACGGGTCCGTCGTCAGAGTGAAGACGTGATCGTCGTTCACAAGACCACGGGTCCGTCGTCAGAGTGAAGACGTGATTGTCGTTCACGAGACCACGGGTCCGTCGTTAGAGTGAAGACGTGATCGTCGTTCATGGGACCACGTTCTCGTCGTTCATACGACCACGGGCCCGTTGCCGAGGAGACGACGGAAATGAGCTCAAACGATAACACCACACTGAGGATGAGCTCGTTGTTACCATACTTAGGTTTTTACGAAATTTACCCATTACAACACCATTACTGCCAATTCTATGCGGTCATGAGGAAAAGAAGATAGAAGAAATGAAAGCACTTCAAGGGAATGTAAGACACTGCAAGACCCAAGAAGGAGATCAAGAGGATCAAAGACAAGGTGCCCAAGTCCAGCACATTGCCTATCTTTTTCAAGTCAACTTCATTTACCTAGGTCCACCCATTCTCTCATTTGGCTTTTAAAGGGTTAAGTTTTTTTTTCATCGTGATCAGACGAAGTTGTACCTTTCCTTTCAGCCATGAATAAATCCTTTGTTTCAGACAACTTTTCACTCCTCGAAATTTTCTATTTTTAGAGATTGTGTCTTGTTTTATACGCATGTAAATGATTTACGTCATGTAAAACCTTGTTACTACTAAAAAAACGATAGGGTTTAGAATCATCCTAACTATATGCCTAAATAGGATATACCAGCTGTACAGACATAGCTACGCCTTCATTAGGTAGAAAAGAGAATAGGAAGGAGAAAAATAGGGGATTGTGATATATGATGCTGAGGTGAGTAGGATTCTTTTTCTCCTTTAAAATGCTAATGTATTCATCAAGGTGTCTTCTTTTTAAAATGAGGAATAGAGTACAGTTTTTTCAAAATAAAATATATGTAAACATATAGTGGATTCCAATCACTAATAGGGAAGACACATGGTCCATAGCCGAAGTATTGTTTTTCACAATTCACTATCTACTAAAACATGTCTACACTGCCCTGCGGAACCAAGTCGTTTGTGTTATTTGGTGTTGCCTTTCCTGTGTTCTTGGTATTTAAAGGCAACAATCTCCCGTACAGTTGGTTACAACTATTTTAACACACAAAGCAATAGATCTTAGTCTTTCAACCTTCAAGAACATAGGGAAGGTCACACCAAATATCACAGACGGTATGATTCCCCAACCCAATGTATCTTATTATGGTGTCAAGGTAAAGTGCATTTCTCATCGGTCATTTTCTCACTCTCAATCTTTAACGTAGACTGAGAAGGCGATACCTTAGGTAATGCATTGCAGAATGAAAGATGCCGAGTTATAGAGTTAAATACATTAGCGCTATAGAGAATAATGACGTTCACACTATTAAAACTTTGATGAAGGCAGCCCTCCCACTATGTACGAAGCACTCACGAGTCATGCCTCTATCTTTCTAAAAGAAGCTAACATTGGACCAGCCCTGCCTTGGGGAATTGGGTCGTTCTTCGTGTAAGATTTTAGCTACCATGATGCGCACAACTCACTGGCAAAAGGTCCAACCATACCGTTTCTATACGGGCCGAGTACAGTTGATTATTCTTGAGTCTTCTGCTTCCACTAAGAGAATGAAATGAAACATCTGATGCTTCTCTGCTTCTGGCTTTGCAAAAGTTGGATTATCCATCAGAACAAAATTTCCGTTGCCGGGACTTGAACCCGGGTCTCTCGGGTGAGAGCCGAGTATCCTAACCAACTAGACTACAACGGAATTATGTTTAACTGAAAGAATATTTTTTTATCTATTCTTCGAAGCAGGCTCTAGGTTCAAAGACAAGAATGTTGTGGTGGCCCACGACACGACACAGAACTGTGGCACCCCCACAACTCAATCAACCCAAGTATGGTCGAGCAGGTTAGTCAGCTCCATTCCAGCACCCTGAGTTGCTAGCAATGCTAGCCTGTTTAAGAGCAGAATTCATTGCTTGAGGAGCGCCCTTCTTGAATAGAATTCCAGCTGGATATCTCCATCATCTCTGACTCGAGATCTCTGTGGCTAGAGTTGCTGGTGTTTAAATTACGGAAAATAATCACCTCCTCCATTGGTCACGCGAGGAGGAGCGTCTCGGCTGCCATTTGCTTGCCATGAGTCCCCTTTTTAACCCTATTTAATTGTGGTTAAGATTCATCCACCCTTAAGGTTCACCATCTAACCTTGGAAGAGCATTTTGTCTTTTAAGTATTAAAACCGGACTAGACGGTCCGATTGAATCGGTAAAATTGGGAACTAGTCAGGTCACGGGTTCTGAAAACTCTCAAAATTGGACTTTATTAAAAACCAGCAAAATTGACAAGATCCGACTGGTCCAACCGGAAAACTAGGGTTAAAAACCAGTAACCCTGAAAAAAGAAGAAAATTAAAATTTTATTTTATTTTTTTATTAATAAAAAGACACGATCGAAACGAACTGATCAAACCGATGGAACTGGAACCGACAATTATGCCGACCTGGTCCAGGTTCTGAAAACAATGTTTTTAACTTTGATTTGATGGAGAAGCAATTTTAAGTTTTCGGATTACCAAAAAAAAAAGGGTATGCTAAAGGAGTGCTAGCTCTACTTTAAGGTCTTTCCTACTCTCAACATGAACCAACCACTTATCCAACATCACATTAACAGTCACACTTTTTGCAATGCTTTAATAAGAATTTGGACAGTATGTTAAGAGCAGGAAAGACCTCAGAGTAGGCCTAGCACTCCTCTATTTAAATGGTAAAATATTTTGGGTGGTGCTATGTGCACCCCAACTTTTACTGAAAAACACCAATTTAAAAAAGAAAAATCAATTAAATATAAAATAAATCTAAAAAGACAAAATTGACCTCTTCTCCTTCTTCCTCGCCGTTTCCAAACCAAAACCCAAAATAAGGCTTGGGTTGATTTCTCTTCAGAGATTCTTCGTGAAGAAAAATTAAAAGAACCATTTTAGATTTTTCATTATTCTTTGCAAGAAATAAATATCAATGTACCAGCAGCAATAAAGGAGAGGGGGGCTAGGGTGGGTGGAAGAATTACTCTCTTATCTTTCTTCTCCTTTCTTAGAAACTGCTTCTCCTTTCCTACAATCCTTGTCTCAGGTTATTAAAACCCAAGGCTTTGGCTTCGCCATCATGTGTCTAGATCTTGAAGCACATAGGCTTTGGCTTGTCTCTGGCGAAGCCAGAAACCCCTCTCGGGGTTCCATACTGTCAGCACCCTATTTTTACACCCCCTTAACCGTGGTTAATTAATTTAGCTATGGTCCAAACTCTAGATCAACCCTAGTTTCAAACCCTAGGTAAACCCTTAACCATAGGACTAAACCCTAGTTAAGACCCTAGTTAACCCTAAGCTTAACCCTAGGTAGTCCTAAACCCAAACCCTAGGTAGCCCTAGCCTAACCTTAGTAAGCCCTAGGTATACCCAAGGCCCAAGCCCATTTGACCAAACTTATACCTAGACAACTCAATCAAACTCAATTACCTAATTTTATTACCCAACCCAAGTAGTCAAGCCCAAATACCTAATCACCCAATTGTCTAAGCCAAAGCCTATTTCCATAGCCCAAGTCCAAATGTCATAGTCAAAGTCCAATAATCATAACCCATGACCCATCTACTAATAACTCATGATCCATAAGACCTAATCCACATATCCATATCCACCTACCCTATATCCTACAACCCATACCCATATAACTCATAGTTCACTCAACGCACCAACTCTCTTACACCTCTCTTACATCAACCCATACCTATATAACTCATAGTTCACTCAACCCACCTACTCTCTTACACCTCTCTTACACCCTATATCCTACAACCCATACCTATATAACCCATAGTTCACTCAACCCACCAACTCTCTTACACTCTCTTGCACTCCTTACAACACTCAATCTATCAACTCACCTTACAACACTCAAGTCTTTACCCACTAGCTCCTTTTATCCCCCATGTAAAAGACACAACCCAACCTCTTGGTTTTCCTATAAATACCAATCCCTTAGCCCCTTAGATCCATCCCTCAAGATCCCTAGAAGGTTCCCACCCACTTGTGTTTCTCTTGAGTTTGAAGAAGGGAGAAGAAACTAAGGTTTAGAGTTTGGAAAGAATTCTAAGACTAAAAGTTTAGAGTTCTTCACTAACTCTCTTCCTTTGTGGATTCTAAAACTCTACCACTTGGAGCATTGAAGGAGAATTCTTGGAGGAGTAGGCACTCATCCTTTCATTTTCTCTTCTTTCTTATCTTTTTTTTTTTATTTGGTTCTCTCTTCTTGATCTCTCATTTCTCAAGCATAGTTGGGCCTCTCTACACCAATCTAATGGTGTAGAGGGACCCCATATCAAAGGTAAGGAGATGCTCCTTTTTTCTTTTCCTTTCCATGTACATATTTTCTTCTTTTTTATGTACCCACAAGTGTGGATATGGGTAGGCCCATAGAGAGTGGAAACTAAAGCTATACCTCTCTTTTTCATTTTGTTTTCTTTTGAGATTCTAGTCCTCTTTCTAGAATTTTTTGTGAAAGCCCATCCCCTCCTTAACATTCTTTAGAGCAATATTACATCATTAATAATGGTGTAAATGAACCACCTTAAAAGGGAGAGGATGAGTTTTCATTTTCTTTCATTTCTTTATTTTTCCTTCATGTTCTATGGGTAGGTGATAGTTTAAGGACTTAAAATAAATGATAGTTTAAGGACTTAAAGAGGACATTCTTAAAAATGTCTCATACCAAAGACAATGATATTTGATCTATTATCAACACCAATTCAACAAAATAGGTGTTGGCAATAGACCATTTACATTCATAAGGCACATCCCTCTTTATGTCTTAAAATATAATCTTTTAGCCAAACTCTTGGATTAAATGTGACTTTAGCTAAGTTTTCAAAACCCTACCTATATGAAAATCCAAAAAAACATGATAAAAGCTCAAAATACCAAAAACATAATAAAATCTCAAAATACTCAAAAAAAACATTCAAATATAATTAAAATACCAAAAACATGCAAATATAACCAAAATACCAAAAAAATTCAAATATCTCCAAAATCCCAAAAAATATAAAAATACAAAAAACCAAAAAGAGACTTGTAGGACCTCTTTAGCTTTGGTTAGCTCACCTAACCATGGTTAAATCTCCTCTAACCGCGGTTAGACTTAACACTTGTGCACTTGACCTCCCCGGTCAACTAAACCATAGCCTTCTAGGTTAGACCATTTGACCACCCTATGCACACACATACTTCCCCCTAGCCTCGGCACGGGCTCATGTGCTAGAACTACGCTCGGTCTGATCTCACCATATGAGTACGTAGGCAACCCAACTCGGGTTCGACCCTAGCCATCTAGCTTTCTATTTTTTTTGGATTAGCACTCACTTAAAAACTTTGGACATTCTAATTAAATTTTGAGATTATAATTGGCTTAAGTTTAGGGAGTAGGTAACCGTTATAAAACGGGGGTCTTGGGGTGCCTAACACCTTCTTCAGGGCTTAATCGAACCACTTACCCTAACTCTGATTAGACCATTTGCCTTATCCAAACAAACAAATACCCGGGACCTATCCCTAAGAATGAATAGGTGGCGACTCAAGTCAAAACATATAATTGTGAAAATGGGTAGGAAGATCCCATGCTCACACATACATTATGCGACAGTTGGCCAAATAATGGGGAGAAGTCATTTCATTTTCTCCCCATTTTTTTGACTTCTCCCCATATGATATCTCTCCCCTTTATTCTCACACACTTATCGCCACATGTCTTATTAAGGGTGGAGAAGTCAAAATCGTGGGCCCCATGATTTTGACTTCTCCACCACTTGTCACCTATTTTATGGAACCCCGAGATAAGCCCTTTCTGGCTTCGCCAGAGACAATCCCAGGCCAAGCACATATATCCGTATAGAAGGTTGTTCAGGAGCATGATGTGGGATCACGAACGGGGCAAAAAAGATTAGAAATTTTTAGTATCTTGCAAGGATCCAACTCTGTCACACTAGCTACACTAGCTTTGTATATAGTTTCTGACCAAAAATGGCTTGCATTGGGAAGCTTGGAAACCTCTTCAATCATTCACCAAGAAAAGAAATCAACACGCACATACACTCGGATTAGCAGAGGCCTTTTTCGTGTTTTTAGGTTGGATATGATAATGAGGGAAGAAGTAGGAGAAAGGGCAGTTTTGCCTTTTAATTTTTTTATTTTATATTTAATTGATTTTTTTTTGTAAGTTTGGTGTTTTTCGGTAAAAGTAGGTGTGCGCGTAGCACCACCCAATATTTTAGAGCCGCTGCAACGGAAAGGCAGCAGCCATCTTTTGAACTTACCTTTAAAACCGATCTCATTTCGCGGGAGAGAGAGAGATACATTCCGATGGAAGCCTTGGGACACTTAGGAATAGGTCTTTATAGTCCAATGCTGAGAGTACCGACCGGAAAGAGACCTAACAGACTCAACGCCGGTGGTAGTGGCAGTGGCAGTGGCAGTGGTAGTGGTGGTGGTGGTGGACATGCTAACATCTGCGCACCCACCTTTTCCTCTAGCAAATGGGTCGACAGACTTCTCCGCGACTTCCAATTCCTAATCCCCACCAATCTTATTCTTCAAACATCGCCCAAACTACTCTCATCCCTCCCTCACTCGCCACCCCGGAGCGACACGTTCCTCTCCCCATTCACTTCTATCAGGTCTGTCCACTCTTTCATTCATCAAACCTCGCCGTCTCTCTCTATTCATCTTTTCCATTGAATATACATACAGGTTTTGGGAGCTGAAGCTCACTTCTTAGGAGACGGTATACGAAGAGCTTTCAATTCTAGGGTTTCTAAATCCCCCCAATGTGGCTTCAGTCAAGATGCCTTAATCGGTCGAAGACTGATTCTTCAAACCGCTTGCGAAACCCTAGCTAACCCTAGCTCAAGAGCGGAATACAATCAAGGACTCCTCGAAGACGAAGATGGAACTCTCCTCACTCAAGTCCCTTGGGATAAGTTTTTGATATTTATTTCATATTCTTTTGGATTTTTGTTTTGGTTCAGTTTACTTGAATTTGAATTTGGTGGTTTTGTAGGTTCCTGGAGCTTTGTGTGTATTGCAAGAAGCAGGAGAGGCTGAAGTGGTTCTTAGAATTGGGGAGAGTTTGCTGAGAGAGAGGCTGCCCAAGTCATTCAAACAAGATGTTGTATTGGCGATGTCTCTTGCTTATGTCGACATGTCGAGGGACACAATGGCTTTATCTCCATCGGATTTTATTAAGAGCTGTGAGGTGCTTGAAAGGGCTTTGAAGCTCTTGCAGGCAAGTCTTTCGATGCCACATTTTCTCTGCTTGCTTTCTTATTTCATATAATGTGCATCATTGTTAGTTTTCTATGTTTATTCCTGAGACTTTGGTTTGCGTTAGTATGATTATGTGCGCCATAATCCCTATAGCTTAGAGATTTTTTTGAGTGAATGAAGAACAGAAATTCTTTTTTATTTTATATGCAGGAAGAAGGAGCAAGTAGTCTTGCACCAGACCTACAAGCACAGATGAATGAGATACTGGAACACTTTGCGTACTAGAGCTTCTGGATTTGCCCCTTGATGAAGAGCACCGAACAAAACGGGAGAAGGGTCTTCATGGTGTGTGCAACATCTTATGGGCCGTTGGAGGAGGGGGTGCAGCTGCGATTGGCGGAGGGTTCACTCGTGAATGTTTTTTGAAGGAGGCATTCTTACGCATGACAACAGCAGAGCAGGTACACATGGTAAACTATTTATATAAAAACTTGCCATCATCCTCTTTATGCTTGCAGATCAAGTGTGCTCACTTCTTTCTTTTTGTTGTGAAGGTGGATCTGTTTGCTGCCACACCTAATGATATACCGGCAGAAAATATCGAAGTTTATGGGGTTGCACTTGCTCTTGTTGCCCAAGCTTTTGTGGGTAAAAGGCCTCATCTCATCCAAGATGCTGACAACCTCTTCCAACAACTTCAGCAGACCAAGGTAACAGCTCTAGGCCCCACTGTCTCTGACTATACTACAAGAGCAGACCGCGAGATAGACTTTGCTTTGGAGAGGGGACTCTGTTCGCTGCTCGTAGGAGAGCTTGATGAGTGCCGTTCATGGTTGGACTTGGACAGTGACAGCTCACCTTACAGAGACCCATCTATTTTGGAATTTGTCATGGAAAATTCAAAGGATGACAATGACAATGATCTTCCTGGGCTTTGTAAACTCTTGGAGACTTGGCTCATGGAGGTGGTCTTTCCCAGATATAGAGATACACAAGACATGCAGTTCAAGCTTGGAGATTACTATGATGACCCCACTGTCCTGAGTTATCTAGAAAGGCTGGAGGGTGTTGGTGGTTCACCATTAGCTGCAGCAGCAACCATAGTGAGAATTGGGACTGAGGCTACCGCTGTGCTTGATAATGTGAAGACAAGTACTATTCAAGCTCTGCAGAAGGTGATCTCACTTGGTAACAGGGAAGAAAGAATTAGACGTCAGGAAAAGTATGATTTGAACAATTCTGTTCCTGCTGTAGAAAGTGAACAGCCTGTGGAGAAACTTGATCGAGATAATTCTAGTGGTTAGCTGAGGTCAATGGGAAAATTAGTTCCAATGAATTAAGTGACCAAGAATTGATGCCGGCCAAACTAAAAGTCGCAAGTGTGAAGATTATGCGTGGTGGTGTGGTGGTTGGTCTATTGGCTATGGCAGGCTTGAAGTATTTACCAGCCAGAAATGGGTCAAGAAGTATGCGTACAGAAGTTGGTTCAGCAATGGCTGCTGATGTCATCAATGTGGGTACAATTCAATGATTCTTTTGTTCTTTTTCGTTCTTTTCATGAAATTACCGTTTAGTGAGCTTCTAAGAAACACCATTGTATTCCTGGCTTGAATTCCAGTACTGCTTGCAGTTAAGTATTGATTCTCAAAATAGCCAGATTTTGAAATACGGCTACTTGCGAAAAGATGATTTGTGGCTTCTCAACCAAATTCTGTTGTTGTTTTTTCTCTAAGACCTGATTTAGACAATCGGCATGCTGGATAAAGAACGGATGGACAGCAAGAGTAACGTGTTCCATATTTTGGCTCTGCTGAACATATTTTGTTGGTTGATGTTTATACGTCGTATCTTCAAGGGATTTTAATCTCTCTTCTCTATATTCTGAACTTTCATGGATCGGATTCAAACTCATCTTTGCTCGTGTAGTTTCCCCCACTTCATTCTTGGATCTTTGGGATCAACTTATTGGAAATTATTTAGGGATATTCTATTACTTGAATATTGCTGCTATTTCACAGGTTTATTTCTTGATCCGGGCTTGTTTATTTTCTTGCTTCATTCTCTTGGGGTATTCTGTTAATTGACATTGCTTCCATTCCATAGATGTATTTCCAGATCCATTCTTGTGCAGAACAGCTGGAAGTTCGCTTCCAATACTATCTAAATTGGAGCTCCCTGCCACATCTAGGGACGATTCCCTGATCTAAGCTTGCTTATGCATAAGGGTTCAATGATTATAGAAACTAATGCATAAGGGTTCCATGACTATAGAAACTGATTTTCATTGAGTTGTTGCTTGACCCATAATTCTAGTTTCCTTCTTGAATTGTGCTTAAGCATATGTTATAAAGTATGCGGTGACCAGTTCCTGCACTCCTCTATCTCCAAATCCTAACGGTACAGTCTTATAGCTTATGCATCCTCCTCTGAGTCCTCTCCCTCTGGAGAGGACTATGATTTAGACTCACATGCCAAATAGATTTGAGGTTTCAGTCCTCTCTTTATTCAATTTTTGTCTTTTTCAACTTCTCTTGTGCACTCTCTTTGAAAATTCGTAATACAAGTGTGTTACTAGATTTTCTTTCATCTTAAATGTCATCATTAGAATAAAAGTTTTGGGGTTTTGCATCTATAAGAAGTGCTTCCAAGAAAGCCTGTTGTGTGGGTCTTAGTCCTGGTAGACTCCTTCGAGGACCTAGGGGTGAATGACCAACCTTCACCCTATTGTCTTTTCCCTGAGAGGCGACTAAATCTAGGTTTGTATGCTCACTTCAAGAAAAATATGGCCTCTTAACATATCTTCCAACTTTTTTTTGGATCCTTACTATCTTCAAACTTCTTGTTGCATAGCTGCTCTGAGGTCTTGTTATCCTGCACGCCCTTATTTTCATCAAAAAGACCAAGTATTAAATATCGTTTGACCTTATACAACGTTTCACTTGAACTTTTATGTGTTGACCATACCTTTCCTATCACCTTCCTTGAAGTCACATGGCACCTCAACACCTTAACCTTCTTGCCCACCTTAGGATCTCCCCTTTTCCTACCCACACATCCTATCCCAAATGGGTATTTCCTTTTAACCTCTTAGTCTCTTTCATGGAATACATTGTGGTGGCTGAAATTGTGAAAGTATTTATACAACGTGGAATGTTGTTTATTATTACTAAATTTGTAGATGTTCAGAATTGTCCTGGATCATAGAGGGCAACACAAGTTTGAGGTCAGACAGTTTACTGAAATCTGTTTCCTTCCTTTTTTTCCTTTTCTTTTCTTAGCAATGGATTGCTTTTCTGCATTAAAATTAAATAGGGCTACCCATATGTGCCTTTGCTGGTGAAAAGTTTGTGGAGGAAATACCCAGAATGGACGCAAGGTTTGCGGAAATTCTAGTTTGCAAGTGGCAGAACATTAAATCTCAGGCTCTTGGACCTGATCATTGTCTCGGAAAATTGCCAGAGGTGAGGAACATATTATGTTTTTTCTTCTATCTTTTCTTATAAGGAATATGCTTTCCATTTGGACATATTATTTTCTTTCTTCTTTATTTTCTTATGTCGATAATCGATATGCTTTTCATTTCTGTGGTGATTGGAAGAGCCCCTGCCCCACCAATAAATAAATAAATAAAAAGGTTAAAGAATACGACCTAACTTTGAGATGAAGGGTTTCTTAATTTATATAGAGGACCAGAGAGGCAGAGACACACACATTAGACTTGATCACATTGCAGCCAGTGTTTTTAGAAGGCGAATGTGTGAGGCGAGGCGTTAGGACCTCTTGATGTGTGAGGCTTAAACCTTATGCAATCACGCTCCTTTGTTTTTTAAACTAAAAATTAATTAGAATTGATAAAAAAAAATGCGAAAGAGAGAGAGAGAGAGTCGAAATGCTATATAAATTATTCAACCATCATATAGAAGATAAATTAATTTAAGAGGCAAGCAAATGGTGCAATTTATATGTATTTTTTGTTCATATACACATTGGAAGACAAATGTTTGTCATCAATTCATGTGCTGATACTAGATTCCAACAGATGACTGCAAAGATTTAACGAAAAAAGAAAAAGAAAAAAAAATAAGTGTAAGTTATGTTGCTAGAGCACTTTTTTTTGTCAATGTATGAAGTGCCTGCCTCAAGGTGTGAGGCGGGTGCCTCCTATGAAGCCTCACAATTTGAGGCATAAGCCCCAAGATATCAAAGCCTCAAGGTCGGGTCTTGAGGCATTTTCTTTAAGCTTCGAGATGTAAACCTCACACGCCTTTTAAAACACTGATTGCATTAAGATGGTTGTTTCAGTGCAAGTGATGAATTTTTCCTCTCAAGGCAGGCTATATTAGTTTTCTGATTGAAGGCTTTGATCTGCTTTACGGAACTAGAGGAAGTTAAATCTCAGATACAAAATTTACTTTGGAACATAGTTACCTTAGAAACGAGAAGCGAGAAATGAGACAAGGGCGCCTCATTCCCATTATATTTTTATGGGCATACCTTAGATTTTGCCTCACATCAGATATATGTGGAGAACTAGGTGCCTTAGGTTCCAATTCAACTATACTTGCCCAAAGTCTATAACCTAGGCTTTAAACTCAGGTATATACCATAATGTCCTACATACATAGCTCGTTTTTACCACTAAATGAAATGTGATGGAAGCAAGCTTCCTGAGAAGCGAGTATCCCACCTTGAACATAGCTTCTGTGCAACTATGCTTTGGAAGAAGTAGGTGCTGAGGGGTTACATTTTTTAGTATCTTAAGGTGATGAACATCTTCTATTTACTTGTTAGAACTTGCTCTAAGATGTTAATTTGACATACCGATAAAAAAAATTGTTAATTTGACCTCCCAAACTTAAAGAGAGTTGTATCTACATATCATACACTCCTGAATCACCAACTCGTCGATATGAATCTTCAATTGATGTCATTTATTGAATGAGCAATGCTTATATGATGCGAGCATCCCACTAGCATTGCTCTTGCTGAATGGACTGACTCCAGGTTGGACGATCAACTTCCTCTTGTATATCTTATTTAATGGTTGTGGATCGATGAGCTGGTAGTGTACATACATGGACCCTGCGTACATAATATAACTCTAAAAACAGTAGACTGCATCATTGAACAAATTAATTGTTTTGATTCAGGAAACAGCCTCATTATTTGTGGTATGCGTCTATGCGAGTATCAGGTTACCTGACGCATTTATATTTTCTGAGGGATCCCATTTTTTGCCACCACTTAAATCTAAGGAAATTTCCTTGTCTGATCTTTCTTTCAACGCTTCCTGACATTTTGAGAGATTAATTGTCAGGTTTTGGAAGGCCGGATGCTGAAGATATGGACTGAACGTGTGGCGGAAATTGGACATCATGGTTGGTTTTGGGAATATAAGCTGCTGGGCCTAACCATTGACAGCGTGACAGTCTCACTAGATGGGCAGCGAGCCATGGTGGAAGCAACACTTGAGGAATCAGCCCACCTGACTGACATGGTCCACCCTGAGCACAACGATTCCTACAACACGACCTACACCACGAGGTACGAGATATCTTGTTCTGCATCAGGATGGAAAATAACAGAAGGAGCTGTCCTCAAATCATAACCAGATGATGATAAAGGGTGAGGCTCTCTCTCTCTTGTAAATACCACATTTATTCTTTCCTTAAATCTGCCGCATTCATCATCACTGGGTCATTTGGCAATCTCTTCTTGGTAGAAAGGGTATTTTTTCTGTTTTTATATTAGTGTTGTGGGAGTTTCTTCCAGTATATAGACTTAGGTTAGGTTGCAGAGCTTCTATAATGGCTGATGATGGAAGTAACAAAGGTTCGGATGTGACGAAGTCCATCTTCACCCACTAGTGTTTTATTATGGCACATCTAAAAGTATTCTGTTGGAACAGAAACTACCAATTCATATATAACATAATACCTTGAAGAAATGTTTTAGATTTGTGCTGTAGTTCGCAATTTAATCTTTCCTATGTCCCCATTACATTCATTCACCTCTTTTTTCCCTCTTAGTGGACATCTTGAAATCTTTAAGGGGGCATTGGGATGCATTTAGAAACTATTTATTTTCTGTTTCAATTAGATAGCTTGATCAGATGATATTAACGGATTTTTCCCACAACTTTCAACTAATGTTGAAATTACTTAGACAGCTACACTTCAAACTTCTGTAACTGACCCTTGTCATGCTATCTATTGCAACCTTTTCCTTTGAGGTCTGTATATGTTTTCCTTAGGAATACACACTCCTTGGATTATTCCCCTTGAATGGCCCTGGGGATTTACAAGAGGCATGCCATGAGGACTACTTACTCCTTATATGACACTAGCATTTCCCTAATCAATTTATTTTTTTAATTTTGGACAGCCAAAATTAAAAGGAAAAGAAAAGGAAAAAGGTCTGCATCTCACAGATGATTATTGGGGCCCTAACTGGAGGCCATCAAGAGGTGGACTGGTGGGTACCTTGCCTATGCAGATGTGCAGCATTTACTGTTATGCTGTCGCACTGTTATGCTGTTGTGGGGATATTCTTAGAGTCTGCTCAAACACTTAACAGGCACCTTAAATTACTCTATTGACATAAAAACTGTTAATATCCTAAAGGCACAAATGGGATATTATAACTTATAAGCATTTGAAGCACTGGTTGGAGAAATTTGCCTGCAAAAAATGGTGAATATGACTTGCTGAAATGTCTTATTTATATGAGGTCAAAGCTATGATCATGGAAGCTCCTTCAAACTTCGCTTACAGGAATTCGATCTAATTAATGTCAGAGAACAAGCCACAACAGGCTTGTAAGTTTCTTTAATTAATCATTAAAGAAGGTACAATAAAAGCAGATTGCAACTACATCACAACCAAATTTGGTTTCTAAGTGAACAATTTTACAAACCTTTCTACAATCCAATTACAATCAGAATCAGAAAATATGAAGTGAAAATCAGTTAAATTTCAATAGTGCGAGTGAAATGGAGTTAAAGAATCATCAAATTGATAACTTTTGTCTCAATATGGTGCCTGCGACAAGTTTATAAGGGAGACAAGTTATTTTTTCCAGCTGAAGGATCTCCTGCTTGTGCGCTGGGGTTTGAAGGTGAGCCCAAACATCTCCTTGAGGGCCTGCCCTGGCTCTAGGAAACCGACCAGCTTTGCAACAATGGAAGCACTCTCTACAATGTGGTCCATGTCTTTTGCATCAGTCCACAGGCGGTGGGCCAGCTGTAGCCTCCTTTGCTTGGTACCCAATTCGATACCCCACTTCTGGTAGAGGCAATCTCTCTCCTCTTCTGAGTATCTCTTCTGCATTTGCTTGCTCAACATCTCCCTCTCACGATGGAGAGCCCTCAGGCTATCTCCCGAGGAAACATGTTAGGGTTCTCTTCTTGGTTTAGTACTAAATCAAAATAGAACAACCATTGCAATGGAATAATTGCAGTTTATAGATAGGATACTTCTCTAAAGGAACTGGAGATCTCAAATTTACTCACCCTCTGAAAATTCTAAGTGGGTCCCACAATTTTTAAAAAGAAATCAGCTAAAATCTATTTAAAGTAATGTAGATTTGATTCCTTTTGGCTAAAGATTTCCTTTTCTGTTTTCTTTTTCATATTGGCTGTATGCTGCCACCATGATGAAATGCCATACTTTTAACTGAACATATACAGATGCAAATTTCCAACCTTGTTCCCCCCCCCGCCCGAAACTCACCCAGATGGGATAAGAAGATAGTACCTTGAAGCCGGTGTGAGAACCCCACCATCTTCCACAGCCTGGTTTCCCTGAGAAAATGTACCCTTGAGAAAGGACAGCCTCCTGAGCTCTACCTCCATGTAAATGGAATCCGCCGGATCACCTTTGAACAGAAGGAAAAAGTAGGTTCTGTGGATCAATGAAACATTACAAGTATGCCAAAGTTCAACTATCTCCCTCTGCTGCCTCTCAAACTCTAAGGGCCAATTTGAAGGAGAGTCCAAAGCATCCTGCATTGGATCCAAGCCAACATCTTTTACATTCTTTCCAGACTCGATGGCCTTTGGTTCTGTCTCCTGAACCCACCATGCATAGCAACCTACATTAAATGGAATATAAACCAGAAGCAAGATTCACAAAAGAAGCTAATATTTCCAAAGAAGAGAACAAAATGTTCATAGTCTAGTTTGTTTGTCCCTTTACTATTTTCGAGGAAGTACATATTGAGCAATCTAATGTTGCTTCTAACAAATGCATGCACTACATGGTACACATTATCCATATAACACATTCTTGTGCTATATATCAGATATTTTCAGATGTTACTAAATGAATATCAAAATTCAAATATTCTTTTCCATGTTTGCCACATGTACCATGTTGATATGTATCGACACAACATTGGGTCTCAATCTCTTCCACCTTTTGTTAACGAAGAGAAGTAGCAGGTGCAAGAAATATGTGTGCAAGGAGATTTCAAACATAAACATGCTAACAGAGTTTGTTCACACACTCTAGCCATCAATGTTACCAATATTTGGGCCAATATTCAATCTTTAATATCATAACAAAGAATAATATAAAAAGAACAGAAATAAAACTACTGCCCACAGAAAAGAAACGACATGGACAAAAATCAAGACAGCCTTATGAATAAATGCAATCTCTCACAAGGAGGTGGTATAAAAAGAACAATTTAAATACAAACCGGAGTTCTGCTTCACGGCGTTGAAGCGGAGCTCCCTTTTTACACTATGTAGGCGGCAATCTTGTAATTTTGAAGCAAAAAGTGCATTATAAAATTGCCCTGCCTTACGTAAGTACAAAAGTGCCGTTATCATAGTGTCAAACGAGGAGCTCCGCTTCAGCGCCGTGAAGCAGAACTCTGGCTCAAAATTAAAGTAACATGTTCTCACCGAACCATCAGCAAGCTGCTTCTCATACTGATGTTTGGCCATTTCCTTCAATCCTGCAACAAAAGAACTGATGCTAGTAATTTCCTCATCAGCTGAGGTCATAATTTTCTGTGCTTTCATCTCATCAATGGAAGCATCCACTACAGAAGCCTGTGAATCCTTTCTTTGTAACTTGCCAATGTCAGCGACATAGTTTAATGCAGAAAGCTTCCTTTGAAATCCTTCAGGTCTTCCAAGGAAGTCTTTTTCATTCCCGTTTGGTGGTGTGTTCTCATTCTGTTCTGCCTTCTCAGACCTGGAAGATGACGAGCTAGTCATGACAGTCGCTCTACAACTTCTGCTCCTAATTAACTTCAAGCTTCTAGAGCTAGATATATCTGCTGCTGGGGGCCGTGAAGATGGTTCATCCGGGTAAGGATTAACAAGACAGTCAATGGTCTTTTGCACATCCTGGATTTTCTGTTCCAGTGCACCATACGTAAAATTTGCATGGATGGGACTCAACTCTCTCTCTCCTTTTAGTGGGGATGATTCTAATACCTGATCTCCAGCCTTTTCATTCCTAGCCACAACTGATGCTAAAATGCCTTCATTTTCTTTAAATGACAAGGACTTGGATTCTACATTTCTGTTCGTACCTGACTCTTCTATCTCGATACATCGAACTTCCCTGCATTGATCCTCAAAATCTTCACCATTTCCTTGTGAATTCTCCTCCCAACCCTGGCATGGATCAGGTCCGACAAACTGAGAACTACCGATCGACAGTCGTGGATAGATACCATCAGACGGAAAATGGTCTTCAGAGTTCTCAGGAAGTTGTAAGCAGTGCTCGTTGGAATTACTCCCACTGAGTCTGTCAGAATGCTGAGATGTGTTCAATGTTCTAACACCTACATCCAGATAGTGAGGATCAGCTGCAACTGATAACTCTGATATTGTATATTCATCTTCCCATGCATCCCGTACTTGCAATTTGGGATAATCACCAAGCCCTGTCTGAAAGAGGGTGGACAGGAACAAGAGTTATCAGTTAGAGATTACACCATCAAAGTGTAATTGGATTGTATTATTTCATTAGATTTAAAAAACTGACCCATAGTCTTGAAGCTTGATCATCTCCGACCACTCGAAGCAAATCCTCAACCCGACATTGAGCCAGATCTCGTTGGTGAGTCAACTCTTTTATCTCTTTCTCCATCTGCATAAAAAAGGTAAGGACATCCATGTTTAGTCAAAAAAAATTTGCTGCTTGGTGTATACATGACTAATTTTGTGACATATCCTAGTAAACATGCATGAACTCACGTTTCAAATAATTTTCTGGCTCAACTTGTCAGTCTGAAAAGTACTATTTTCTGTTCTATTGAGTCACAGAGTCAATTAAATATGCTAGGCTTAAAAAATGCTCTAACTGGGTCGGCTTTCCCTAGAATTTTCAATGAGCTGGTGACTCGTCCAAGTCAATATTTCCTGGCCTGAGTAGTGGAAGTTTCATATAATAAGGAACACAATGACCAATATTATTATAATTCTAAAACCACTTCTTTTGCGAACATTCTAAATAAAAAATTTGCTTGGTTATGAGTTTTCCAACCTGGCTTCAGAGAGGCACGAAAACGTTGCATGCCAAAGGAAAATATCGTTGTTTAAAGATACTTCCAATTTTGTGTGCATGTTAGCATGTTTGTGTTAAAAACCGAACCCAAAAATCTATTTTATAACCTTTTCAATCTGAAGATCTTTCTCTCTCAGTAGTGCTGCAGAATCACATGTGACAGAAGTTGCTCCTGGACTTCTCAACTCACTCTCCAGTCTATCCAATTCTCTTTGCAGATGCTTTACCAATGTCTTGTCAGACATGACTATGTTAACTTGTGCATTGGTATTCACTTCTTTCGCACAACTCGCAAACAAGAGAGTATTTCTGGATTGCTCAACATGGCTTCGCGCCAGGCTCATTGTGCAAATGATGGCAGTTCTAGAATTACCTCCCAAGGAGGATTGGAGAATGCGAGTTAGCTTAGAATCTCTGTAAGGAACGTGTCCAGTTCTTCCCTTGCTGCATCCAATCATGGCATTGTACGCATAATTAACAGATAGCATAGTTGTTTCCATTCCACTATAGCTTCAAATGTCTAATAACTAAAGAAAGAAAGCAAGAGAAAAGAACAGACAACGAAAGAAAGAAAAAGAAAAGGTTAAACACATATTTCCCAAAATAAATTATGTCAATCTTCAGAAAATATTTTTTGAATATAATATGACCTGGTCTCTTGATCAAAGTTTAAGTAGGCTCTGATATTAACTCTGATGATATCCCAAAGCAATGAACCGAACATAACAGTTTGCACATAATGGCCGTCTGACAGAATGAAGGTTAACTCACTATCAAGTTGTGACCATTTAGGAAACATTTTTAGTTGCATATAGAAGACATAAGTGCCAATGTGCCATAGCTCTGTTGTTTTTGGCTTGTGCATTGAGTATTGCTTTTTCATCAACAGTAACAAGTATATGAGCGATAACAACCACCTCATTGACATCTAAGATTGAGTGATAAAATGACAAGGACAACAGTCTGATGATGAAATACTCAAAGCTATGAACAGGCAGTTGAAGTTCTAAATGTAGTGACGTGAAACAGAAGAAGTAACTTTCACGAAACAACTACTTGGCTACATCAGCATCCACTAATATGTTTCCTAAGCAGCCAATTAGAAGTCCACTTGAAAGAGTGAAAATGCAAAAGAGAGAAACATTTCAACCTTAGCTTGCGAATAACAGTTCCCAGGGTCAATAAACTGCGATTTATGTGGCAACCTTCTTTCAATCTTGCACCTGCTGATAATGCCTGAGATGCACGCTCACTCCCTGCCAGATCAACAAAATTCTGTACACAAAAACAAATTTAATGTATTATGAATTTCCTTTTGTATTTTCTTTCCTTCTTCTTTTTTACATTTACTTTTGGACAATAATCAGAAAATATCCATGGACATATCATTCATCAAACCATTAATCGAAATGAATTTAATCATTCCATACCACACTAGCTGCAAGTGTGCTTGAATTGTCCTTCCCTAAGAACTCACTGGCAGAACTTTCAATTGTCTGCAGAAAGAAACCATTCAGTAAAAAGACAAAGTCATATACCTTCAAGCACTGCATTCAAATCTTCAAGAAAATAACCACTATAATAAGATAGAGGCACACCAGTCTTAGAATCTGATGAGATCTGGAGCTTGTTTCATTGAGGGAGGTCTCCCCTATCTGTCTTTGAGCTGCAAGAATTGAATACCACAAATAAAGGTATGAAGTCATCTAGTAAAAGCACGACTACTACAGAACTCCGTTACCTTCACAGATGGAAAGGAGCTCCTGTAAATGGCTCCAGTCCCTCAGGATTTCTTCTGTAAGTTTCTCAACAATAGTCCCTCTCTGTTGATATAAGTCACATTAGCACGACTAAGTATGCACGTCAGATAGAACTTACATCAAGAGTAATATTCACCTCTGGATCATCGAGAAGCCTAAGTGGAGTACTATCAGAACTGAGGAGATCTCTAACAGCTTCATTGTAGATCTCCATTGCAGAGAACTTCAAAACAAATGCTCTTTCCTCATGCTACAAGAGAAACAACCATTGTTCTGTTTATAGGTAATAACCCAAGGAACATGATGGAATGTAATATTGGAAGTGAGATATGTTATAGTAAACTAGTCCTTGATTACCCTCTGTATATAGTCATATATATCCACTACTGTATGCTCAGTAATTCCGCTCATGGTGTATGTCTTCCCACTGCTTGTTTGCCCATATGCGAAAATGCTCGCTGGAGAAATATATTATTGGTGAAAATTTTGCACTTGTCAGTGGAATACTAAGTACAGTTCAGAAGACACAAAATACAAGAAGATCATACTCACAGTTAATACCACTGACCACTGAAAGAGCAACTTCCCTGGCTCCTTCCTCATAAACCTGCTTCGTGGAGCAGTCGCACCGAAATACTCTGTCTATCTCCACAATAATAGGCAAAAAAAATAAGTAAGGTGAAGAAAAAATATCAGAATAGTTTCTGTTAAGTCTCAAAAAAAACTGATCAAATTATGAACCCAAACAAAACACATATTTGTACAAACTTCTTCCAAATCCAAACCCCAAGAGGAAAGTACTTTGGGTTATAAGAAACTTCGAAATTGACTGCCATCTTTATTCATTTAACTTTGTACAGACATTCCACAAATGTGAACTTTAATTGGTAGAAAGAGGCCCTGGTTTGATAAGGCTCAGTAATCGGGAGAAATGGTTTTTTCAGGTTTGCTACACAGCAAAACTCTATTGACGGCACCCAGACCATGATGGCATTTCCTGCCTCAGCAATTTATCAGGAACAGACATACATTGCACCGATTACCAAAGAATGGAAATATACAAAACGAAAATATAGCATTTCCATACCAAATGTATAGGCAGTTGGGAACATGGATCGCTCTGGGAGGTTGTTCCTGAATATGATGGTGTTATCATTGATGCATTCCCAATCCGATACATCATTCCTTGCAATATCCTTTGCATTCAAAGGCCTCAACCTCACTGAAACTAGAATCTTCTCCTCATGGGTGCCCGGCTCCTGTGTATTCTCCCAGTGCATCAGTTCCTCCCCTCCAATCGCCTCCATTTCTCATCCACCCCTCTGTATTTCCCAAACCTTCCACAAAAAAGGGAAGAAGATGAGACCCATACTTCAAGATATCTCGAAGAACAAAAGAGACCAGAAATACTCAGCTTTTTCTTTTCTAATGTTTGGTTAAATACTCACAGCTTTTCTTCACTATCCAGAAATTCCAGATGGTTCAAATGTAAAAAGCAGGTTTCTTGCCGCTCGTATACATCATTAGGCCCACCGCATTATCTGCAACAATAAGCTAATTATGCATTAGTTGTAATTAAGCCCTTCAGTTTGCTGTTTTGTCTCGTGCTTCAGCAAAAAGCTAAATTCTATTCTTTTCTTTTTTTTTCTCTTCTTTTCCTTTTTCTACTTTGGCAAAAACGGTTTGAATTTCAGAGCAGAAAACTTTCCCGAAATCGCGAGCTCTTATGCTTTGAGACCAAGTAATGGTGTTTAATGTATTTTAATGGCCGGGGAAGTCTGGTTTTTCCTGAGATGGACCCCACATACCAGACTGTCTCGATCTTCTTCTCATTTTTTTTTAAAAAAAATTTCGGGTTCTGAGGTTTGCACCAGTTTGGGGATGGAAGCCAAGATCGTCGAAGAATTTTCACCTTTGAAGTACGCAATCGCTTTCACAGATCTTCGCGAACACTTTCAGCAATGCAATGCAGATTGCAGACAGAGTTCGGGATTAATGTGCCGACAGATTTGTCTTTTCAGCTGTTTCGCCGCGTCTGGCCGTAGAAGTTTCTGTCACTCTGGTTAAGTTGTTCGAATTCCGACCTGCAACAACAAAATCCGTGAAAAACTAAAACTACGGAGCATTTAATTCCTAACCAGATAAAATTCAAATTTGTAACGCCGATAACGTTTATTCATTTATTATCAATGAAAACCATTTCCAACGGCAAATTTCGTCAGATATGCACGAATTTGCTGTAATATCTGAAATCCGTTCGGATTCTTAAACATCTCGCTCCAAATCGAACGGGTTTACCTCTTCTAAAAATCTGCATCAACCTTCAGATCTTACATTTCCAATGGCTACATATATCTTCACACAATTCCCAACTTTTTTTTTGTCCCCTGAAACCCTACTTTCACCAAAAAACCAGCTACAACTGTTCCGCGAGTTCAACAACAATCTCCACAAGTCGAGTCGAGATCTTTTCTCAAATTCGTCAACGTTTTTTAATCACTAGAAACCCTAAAATTCACCAAACACAAAATTTCTCAAACTCTCAAGTCCTGTAGCTCCGATCTCACCAGATAAAGCAGAGATCTTCAGAAGCTATTTGAAATGCGCATATACCAGTTGAATTTTCCAGGGAAAGAAAAACACAGATGGATCTTTATGTTTCGGATGAGTAAAGATCGAATAAAGAGAAAAAGAGGGAGTAAAAAGGAAGAACACGGAAAAGAAACGAACCAGAGCTCCACCAATCAGAGAAAATCGGCGAAATCTCTGCCACGACCAAAGAATTTTGAAAGAAAAACGAGGGAAAGAGAAGATATAGAACGGAGGTTGTAACAGCAAAAAATTCTCTCTCTCTCTGTTTAATCCTCTTTATCAAAATTTCTGTTCCATTTTTCTCTCTCTATATATCTTTGTTTTGATCTTCTATATCAAATTTTCAGCTCCGTTTTCATTCGAAGGTCCAAATCTGCGGAGAAAGGCTAAAGCGTCAACATCTGTCGGTAGTTTTTTTCGCTTCTCTCGATATCATAATATCAGCCTTTGAAATAAAACCGCCCCCGCCAAGTAGTAACTGAATGTGGAAATTCCTCCTTTATCCCTAAGTCAGCCACGAATCAACTAAACAGCCATTGTTCAGATTTTTATTTTTATTTTGTTTTGGTATACCGTATTTCCATTACTCAGATTAGTTGCATTTAACAACCATTCCTCAGATTTTATTTTTTTTTAGTTTTGGACCTTTTGGTAACGTCCATTGCTCAGATTAATTGCATTTAAAACGCGTTATGAAATAATAATAACGTGCTTATATGATAAGGCTTAGAAATTTTATAAATTATATTTTATCATTTCATAATTCAAACATGAAAAATATAAAGAGAGAAAAATATATACAACTAACTTATTAAACTAATTGACTAACCTCCTAGAAACTATAAAGAGCTGTAAATAAAAAAATCAATTAATTTAAATTTTGAAAACTTAAGAATTTCAGTTAATTTGAAAAATAAATAGAAGTCACATTTTCAATTCTAACCAAAGTCTTATATATTTACTCGCCCTTAAATAATTAAATATCATAGTTAATTTCACTCATGATGAAATAATACGGCATTGTAAAAGAAACCTTTAAATTGCTAAATGTGATTTCCAGTAACATGAATTTGTGTTATATCCAACCACAATATTCATACACCTCAGTAGAAAGGATAATATTAAAATTAAAATAAGAGAAAGAAAGTAATTTAAAATTAATTATCAACATGGTTATGCACAACACAACATTGATTTAAATGTAATATAAAATAATCATACAAAACCAAAGTATACAAAATAAATCGAATAGACATTTATAAATAAATAAATAAAATATACTATAAATAAGTAAATGATTTGAAGTACAAAACTTATTCTTTTGAGGTATTAGGATCCTTATCTGGCAGTTGAAGAGATAAATATTCACATCACTCTGTCTAGTTTGCTCAAACAAAAGACATGTAAATGGTAATGAAAAGTAGATGTCTTATTATTTAATTCAAAAAATATTAATTTTAATTTAAAAAATTTATTAAGTGGATAATCCATTAAGAATGGAGATGGATGTGATCTAATATTTAATTAAATATTAAGATTGTATTATTTAATTAAGAGTTCTTATTGATTGGATACCCTTAATTTAGAAATTGTATTATTTTAATTAAATAAATGTCTTATTAATATTTAATTAAATAGAAGTCTTATTATTTAATTTAAAAATAATAATACTTTTAATTAAGGGTTCTTATTAAGTGGATGATCAATTAATAAAGAGAATGGAGTATCCAATGTTTAGAGAGTTGTGATAAAAGAAGTATCATTTAATGTATTTAATATTTAATTAAATGAAGGTCTTATTAATATTTAATTAAATAAATGTCGTATTATTTTATTTAAATAATAATAATTAAGAGCTTTTACTAATTGGGTGATCAATTAATAAGGGAGATGGAAAGTCCAAAAAATATCAGTTTTAATTAATGATTTTTACAACCCCAAAGGAGTGGACCGGTGGTTCCTGGGCCTTTCCCCAAGTGGGAGGTCCTGGGTTCCATTTCTCACTCCCCCTTTGGGGCCAGCCCGCACAGGTTTATCCGGACTTACCTGGTGTGGCGTGTTGCGGGTTCACATCGCACTCTCGGGGATTAGTCCTACCCAAAGGATTGGGGACACCGTGATTTCCAAAAAAAAAAGTTTAATGATTTTTATTAAAATGTGTCATGTCGAGAGACATGTGGTAATAACCTGAAGAGAGAATGACGAACGTTAAAAAATGTCACATGGAATCAACTGACACATAGCATTAGTAAGATAGATATATAGATTGTGTATATAACTTTATAATATTTTAGTTAAATGGTTAAGATTTAGGAGTATCTTTGGGGGTACATTTTGGAAGTATCCGTGAACTTATTCTTAAGGGTTAGGATTTGAGAGTATTTTGGAGTACCCGGAGGTGTAGTATCTTTCGTGCTTGTTACGAACATAATAATCATATGTAGGTTACGTGGTCGCCAATTAAATTAATCACTCAATTTATTTGTGGAACAAAGACATAATTTTGTAAGATGATGCAAGTTTAGATTTCTTCTACCCGCTTCTATAATGGACTAATGTTTTTTTTTTTTTGTACGAGACACACGGTTAGGCCACAACCTCAGTTCACAAGTCAGTATCTGTTCTAAGTTAAAGGTGGGTGGATAGTGCAACCCACTCTCACCCTCTGGAATGGAACTTGGAACCTCCTTCCTAAGGAAGGGATACACCTACCACTGGGCTATTCCCGGGGTGTGTTGGACTAATGTTTACATTATTGAATAGAGTTCAAGTGAGCCTGCCCATCAAGCTATGATGGTAGAGAGTGTGGGGTTTTTGGCTTGAATAGGGCAAACCCAATATGGGCGATCGATCGGCCAAGCATGGCCAATCGATCAGTGGTCGACGCGTTTTAGCTGGCTGGATTTTGAGTTGTGTTTTGGAGACTCATATTTGGAAATAGGAAGTTACCTCTTTTATGGAGATGAGTTTTGGGAAAATACTAATTAGTGTGGGATTGTTTTGTGGCTATAAATAAGTCTAGGGTGGAGACTTATAGAGATAACCCGGAGAGGAAGAACCTTAAGAGGAAGAGAAAGCAAGATGTGAGGTATGGGTTGAGCTTCCATGGAGAACGGGAGTTCTCTCATGGAAAGCCCTTGTTAGCTCTCAAAAGAGGAGAGTGTTCTCACGGCTTTATCTCGGTATGCTCTCATGGTAGAGAGTATTGGTTCAGTTTTGAAGGGTTCGGGTTTTGTATTTCCTTTGTTTTAAAATGATTCGAGTTTAGGTCAGATTTGGGTTGAGAGAGTGAACAAAGAATTGTGGGTTGTGTGAAAACCTTTCAAGGGTTGTGGCAGAGTCTTTGAGTGTGTGTATTCTTATTTATCTTCTCTTTTGTAATCTTCTCTATTTATTAGTGGAAGTATATCTGGACCATTTTGTAGAGTGGACGTAGCTCTGGATTGGGTGAACCACTATATATCTTGTGTATTGTGTGTTTGTCATATTTTCTCGAGAATACTCATTGATAGCATCACCGCTTCCGCGCCCAACAGAGAGCCCATATAAATACATTTGAAGTTTTTTTAGGCGGTATAATATATCACTCATTAAAGTAACACTAACCTTGAGTGGATACTGTAGAGTATGTTTGACTGTAATTTTATCTGTACCGCAAGGGACAATTTATGAGCCAATATGACACTGTGGGCTTCGGACCCACTGTGGGAAAGACTTCAACAACAAATTTGGCCCGTGAATCACTTTTTTTTTTTTTTCATGATAGAAATCCTAAAACAAACAAAGACTCAGAAAATCAACTACGGGCCATGCTCCGTGCTGGGACAAAGCCTCGTACATCCCCTTGGATCAAGAGGAACCAACTGAAAATCACCCCGCTCCCTGAGAAAATAACCTAATGCATGGTCAAGGCACCCATCGAGGCGTTTGGACTAGGTCTACAATCATATGTCACATGACATTAGGTACACATATTACATTTAGGGCTGTCAATGGGCTGGGCCGGCCTTGAGTAGGCCTAATTCTATATGGGACTGATATATTGAAACCCAAGCCCAATCCCAAACCATTTTTTACTTAAGCCGGGCTGGGCTTTGTTATTGACCGGGCTGGACTCAGGCCAGCTCATCTATATGGTTATTAAATATTGGTATAATATGGTGCATATAACTTTATTACACCAGCGGCGTAATTTTCTCTTAAATAATTATCTTGCTACATTATTAACAGTATGCATGAAATTGCCATTTTATTTATTAAGAAAAAGTTCATAGTAATAAATCTTGCTCAGCACCCAGGGCTCAAGACAAACAAGAACCTTTGTCTGCGACTTCTTATTAGTACATAAACACGTTGCAACAAAGTTTGTTTGGAAAGAATTAAGAAAATTATAATTCTACGCGGCCATTGCAGTCATAAACGGTTATGATAATGTGACCCAAATAGGCCCTAGCTAATAAAAAAATACCCTTTCTTTATCTTTACTATTATAATGGGAGAGGTAGGTGTAGCCTGATTTTTTCAAAATTCTTAAACTATCCTTATATAAAACAAAACTTTAATTTAATGTTTTACTTTAATTCCCAAACTACCCTTATCTATCTATTTAAATAATAGAATCACAGTCCATTGCGATTGAACTCGGGAAATGTTCAATCACACCCGTGGATTAACAAGTGTCCCTTTAACTCCTATTAACTGTGATTAACTCCTTTCCCTCGCTCTCACGTGCATCGCACATGCCACCCGATAGTATGTATAATTCTCAAACTACTCCTATTATAAGGTACATATTGGGTTGTTCCAAATATCTCTACTACCCAATATTTTCATAACCGAACCAACCATAGAACCGGCTGGGTGACCGGTTCCCAAATCGACCATGTTCTTTTATAATAAAATCTTTTTTTTTCTTCTTTCCCCCGAATTTTCCGATTATCACCAATTTTCCGATCGAATCGGTTGATTCTTCCTATTTTATGCTCAATTTTGAAAACAGTCTAATTTTGATGGTTTTGGGGATCGGTTAGTTGCCTGATTCCCAAATTTACCGGTTAAACCGATCCTGTTTTCAAAACACTGCTTCAACAGGATCGGTGAACTTAGTTTTGTTACGGTCTTAATTAGTTATGGGCTTGATTTGACTTATTATTTCAATCTTGTGGCTTTTGGCGTTTGGTCAAGATTGTATCATATAGTATCAGAGTTTACCACCATGTTTCGTGTTCGAGTGACGGAAAAGGCAATTTGAAACAGAGTAAAAGTCATTTTAAAAAAAAATAAAGAAAATGGCTACTACCCACGTAGTAAAAGCTATAAAGAATGAGAGCCGCCGAGTACGTCGACTATTTCAACCAAAAAAAAGAAAAAAGTACGTCGACTAAGGAAGTATGGTGATCGTCCTTAACAACAATTATATAGCTAGTGTGGTGTTCGTCCTTAACAATTATATAGCTTGATTTGATGTTTTTCATCAATTTTGACATGTTAAGTCACGTCTTATCAACTTTCATATAGGCATTTCAATTGGGACATCTCAGACACGAAATTACTTAGGTAGAGAGATGCTTTATCCAAAATTTTGACATATTAGTCACGTCTTATCAGCACCTATTCCTCTCTCCAGTTGTAACCGGTTTTAACCCTTTTGAGACGTCTTAACTATGGTTAAGATTCACTCACTCCTAAAGTTTATCCATCTATTCTTGGTTTTTAAAAAAATATTAAAAAAATTTCTTAACCGTGGTTAAAATTTACCAACTCTTAAGGTTAATTTATTTTAAATATTTTTTCTAAAAATCAAATATAGGTAGGTGAACCTTTAAGGGTAGATAAATTTTAACCAAAGGTAAGAAGTGTAAAAATGGTCATTTGGTGACCACCGGGGAGCAACCGGTTTTGAGAAGATCACCAGTCCTTTCATATAGGCATTTCAATTGGGACAAGTCAGACCCGAAATTGCTTAGGTAGAGAGATGCTTTATTGACAGTACTGAGACCGGATTTGGTTTGGCCATCGGTTTTAGCCCTCGAGAGACCAAAACCATCTTGCCTACCCACAAACTTTCTTTGACTATTGATCAAGGTTTGGGTGGCGTTTGGATTGGATATTTTTGGCCAAAAATCAATTCTGATAAAATTGATTGTGTAGAAATTCATGATCAAATAATCATTTTTTCAAATAATAGTGTTCAGAGAATACGAAATTAAGAGACTCACCTACGTATTCTCCAAAAACTATAATTTGAAAAAATGATTATTTCACCATTAATTTCTACACAATCAATTTTACTAGAATTGATTTTTGGCCAAAAAAATCCAATCCAAACTCCCCATTGAAATCGCGTTGGGATTTCGCGAAACTCCTGTTTTGTCCAACCCCAACGATATGGATATAACAAAGAAGGATTTCGGAAAGGGTTTTTTTGGGTAAAAACACCCCTATATTTTCAGTTATTTGTAAATATACCCTTTCTGTTTTGTGATTTTGTATTATGGTCTATTAACTTTTAAAACTTTTGCAAATCTACCCTTCCATCTAAAAACTATGTAACGGAAATTAATTTTTTATTGAAGTAATTTTTTTAACCTTGTTAAATGGGTTGGATGGCCCTAGTTATTATCCTTTAATTAAGGTTAAGGTTAATCAATCAAAGGTTAATATTTTTTAAAAAATATCAAAAAATCAAGGTTAGATGGATGAACCCTAAGGGTGAGTGAATCTTAACAACAATTAGTGTGTTAAAATGGACACATGGTGGCTTGTAGGTCTCTTTTAGCTGTGATTAAGCATAATCAATCTAAGGTTAATTTTTTTAAAAAAAATTTCTAAAATCCAAGGTTAGATGCATGAACCCTAGGGGTGAGTGAATATTAACCACTAATAGTGGATGTTAAAAGGACAAGTGGCAGCTTGTAATGTCTCCTTTAATTATGGTTAAACATAATCAATCCAAGGTTAATATTTTTTTCTTCTCAAAACCAAGGTTAGATGCATGAACCAAAGGGGTGGGTGAATCTTAACCACAGTTACTAGGTATTAAAAGGACATGTGGTGGCTTGTAGAGCACCATTTAACTGTGGTTAAACATAATTAATCTAAGCTTAATATTTCTCAAAACTAAGGTTAGATGCATGAACGCAAGGGGTGGGTGAATCTTCACCACAGTTAGTGGGTGTTAAAAAAGATATGTGATTGCTAGTAGAGCCCCTTTTAATTATGGTTAAATATAATCAACCTAAGGTTAATATTTTTTATAATTTGTTCTAAAATTCAAGATTAGATGCACGAACCCTACGGGTAAGTGATTATATTTAAAACAAATTATAAAAAAATATTAATATTAGGTTGATTATATTTAACCATGATTAAAAGGGGCTCAACAAGCCGTCACATATCATTTTTCACACCTTCTAACTGTGGTGAAGATTCACCCATCTCTTGCCCGTTCATGCATCTAACCTTAGTTTTGAGAAATATTAAGCTTAGATTAATTATGCTTAACCACAGTTAAAGGGTGCTCTACAAATCACCACATATCATTTTAACACCCAGTAACTGTGGTTAAGATTCACTCACCCCTTTGGTTCATGCATCTAACCTTGGTTTTGAGAAGAAGAAAATATTAACCTTGGATTGATTATGCTTAACTATAATTAAATGAGACATTACAAGCCGCCACGTGTCCCTTTAAACACCCAATATTAGTGATTAATATTCACTCACCCCTAGGGTTCATGCATCTAACCTTGGATTTTAGAAATAAAAAATAAAAAAACCTTAGATTGATTATGCTTAACCACAGTTAAAGGGGACATACAAACCACCATGTGTCCATTTTAACACACTAACTGTAGTTAAGATTCACTCACCCTTAGGGTTCATCCATCTAACCTTGATTTTTAGATATTTTTAAAAAAATATTAACCTTTGATTAATTCACCTTAACCCTAGTTAAAGGGTGATAAATAGGACACGCGATGACCTATGAAGGTGTGCGTTCTATCTAACCCATTTAACAAGGTTAAAAAAGTCATTTTATTAAAAAAATTAACTTCCGTTACATAGCTTTTGGATGTAAGGGTTGATTTACTAAAATTTTAAAAGTTAGTAGATCATAATACAAAATCACAAAACATAAGAGGGTATTTACAAATAGTTGAAAACATAGGGGTTTTTTTTACAAAAAACCCTTTCGGAAAACTATTTCACACAAGATTTCAGAAATTGGGGGTAAAATTTCAGAATTTTGAAACTTCGGAATTTCAGCAGTATTTCATAAATTTGTTTTTAAATAGGTATATTTTGTTTTGTTTTATTTAAATTCTGAAATATTATGATATTTTTATCGAAAGTTTGGAAATTTATATATTTATTTTAAAATAAAAATATTAATAAAAATATATGAAATTTTGAATAAAATATTATTTTTTAACATTTATACATATATATAATAAAATATTAATAAATCACAATTCCGAGATCGGTCTACATAATCGAAATTTTCGAAATTTCAGTTCGGGTTGGAGAACCAAACCCTTAATAAAATATATTAATATATGTTTTGTTAATAATCTTTACTGTTATAATGTGAGAGGCAGGCATAGCTTGATTTTTCTAAAATTTTCAAACTATCCTTATATAAAACAAAACTTTGATTTAATTTTTCTCTTTAATTCCCAAACTACCCCTTGCTCATTTATCTATTTAAAGAATAGAATCATAACCAATCGCGATTGAACTCAAGGAGAGTTCAATTGCACTTGCAGGTTAACATGTGTCCCTTTTAACTCCTATTAATTGTGGTTAACTCCTTCCTCTCGCTCTCACATGCATCGCATGTGTCACTTGCTAGTATGGTATAAAGAAAACTTGTACACACCTCCCTAGTTTGCTACAGGAGGCTCTATCCCCTTTGAGTGGAGGTGAGGACTCTTTGGATCATAGTCATCAAATTCGCGTATTATATATTTTATATCTTCTTTATCTTTACTATTATAGTGCCAGAGGCTACGCCTGATTTTTCCAAAATTTCCAAACCCCCCTTATATAAAACAAAACTTTGATTTAATATTTTACTTTAATTCTCAAACTACCCCTTGCTCATCTATCTATTTAAAAATTAGAATCACAGCCAATAGCGATTGAACTCGGGGAGAGTTCAATCACACATGCGGGTTAAACTCCTATTAACTGTGGTTAACTCCTTTCCCTCGCTCTCACGTGCATTGCACGTGCCACCCGCTAGTTGTGATTAACAAGTTTTAACCCTTAGATTTAGTTAATATAAGTTTCTAAAAACCAAAGAGGTAGATTTAGTGAATTAGTAAATCTAAATCGCAGCTGCTAAAAGGGACACGTGTTGAACCAGTGGGAGGGGGCCAGACGAGTTTCGTCTGGCGAGGAACAGACGAAATCCCATTGCGTTGACGGCTAATGGTAGTAGCACAGCTCCAAACGTGTAGGGCCAGGTGAGATATGGAAGTAGTGGATGAGGAGAAAGTGGGAGTCGTTTTCGTCCCCACCACCACCTTTGAAGCTTGTGGCTGTGAAGCAAAAGAGTGACATAACCTCATTGCCTTCTTTTATTTGTTTGCTCAGAAACACCTTTCATTTCCCTCTCACCATCAACAAACACAGACACAAACACAAAGACAAACAGCCCCTTTGCTTTGAGTCCCTGAGTCTCCATTCCTTTGCGGTAACAGTAAACCTCACCTTCTGGAACCTCCAAATGGCCCCAGAGAAGTCCTTCTCTGAAGCCCAACTGCACAAACCCAACACGTCTTTCTGAGCTCTCTCTCTCTCTCTCTATCCCCTTTTCCTTTCTTTAAGCAATCGCTTCTTCAACCATGTCAAAAGCCGAGAAAGGAGAGATTAGATAGGCTCGGAATTATGCGAACACTTTGCGACGTTTGCGAGAGCGCTGCCGCCATTCTCTTTTGTGCCGCGGACGAGGCCTCTCTCTGCCAATCCTGCGACGTTAAGGTATACCACTTCGATCACCTTAATTTGGTTTTGCAGTGATACTCTCTATCTCAATGATCTATCTTAGTATAAGACGTTTTTGTAATTACTTATTAAGATCTGGGTCATTGAATTCCAAAGTGTTAGTTGTTCTGAATACTATTTGAATTGCCCCCAATAGTTTGATTTGGGCATCTGTCCCCTAATTGATATATCTAAGTAACTTCTTGCAAAACTTTTGGAAAGTAGGTACATGTGCGCGATTCTGTAATTGTCTACTTAGGTTTAGGCTACATTGCAGTATGACTGAAATTTTACTCTAGGAGTTTACTCACCTCTATGCGTCATGTTATTCGGTTAAGTCGATTGCAATTCCTAGAGTTTCTTCTAGATCAACCGTGTTGTTGGTTTGTTCCTTTTAAGGTTTCTCTTGTTCTTGTTATGTATCTGCTATGGATGTAATCACAATGATTGTGGCTTTGTTCTAGTGGATCTTCTCTGTTTTTTGGAATCTTTGCAGGAGTTTCTTTTTCAATTGCTTTACAAGGTCTTATCTTTGTGAATTATTATGTTATCTCCACATGGAATATTATACATTGTATTGGACCAATTTTGAGATTTTGGAGGACTGGTTTTAATATTCTACTTGTTTCCAAGTACTTGAAACCACTTAACCTGGTCTCTTTTATCCAACCACATTCAATCTAGTTACATATAATTTGCAGCTTAAAAAATAAATTTTTAGAGCATAGTTGCGGGATGCTATGTACATGATGGGATGCTCGCTTCCATCATGTCCCATTGAGTGAGTGGTCAAAGAGGACTAAGTATGTGGGAAGTGATGGGAAAAACCTAATTCTACAACGGTATGGCCTAGCGTATAGACCCTGAGCAAGTATCGTTATATTGAATATTAGACACCTACTTCTCCACAAATATCCCATGTAAGATAATATCTGAGGTATGGCTGCCCATACTAATATAACAGGAATAAGGTGTATATATCTCATTTCTCGATCTTGTTTCCTAAGGATGCTTGAGCCTTGCTTCCCACTTCTTGCTTTTGTTTTGACTTCTCGCTTTGGTAACTATGTTTAGAGTCTAAGAGAAATAGCAATAATCTTGATACCTGGACTAGAATAGCAAAATCCGTGCCTAAACCAGTGTTGCCAATAATTTTAAGTAGAGGATGGAGGATATGGTGATTCCATCATTCCACACAAACCAACTTTTTGGTGGCCGAGTTATTCTTTCCCTCATGTGAAGTGATGAAACTAAGCTTTGATATCCAGGTTTTCTTACACTGCCTTTCTGATTTTGAGTCTTAAGGGTCATGTTACGTGGGGCATAATCTCCAATGTCTATGAAGTGGCTGCGAAAGTAATATCTCTTGTCATTTACTCCAGAAGGACAAATGTTGAGAAGTATAATATTTTATTATTGTCAAATGTCAATATACATTTTCTAACTGCTTGTCAAAACATATCTGGAAGAACGAAATTTCCTTTTTTAACATGTCTCATTACCCCGCTTTCTAGAAACTCCTAATAATAATGAAAACAATAACAATTATAATTCAACAATAATAGCTATGTTTTCTTCAAAATGCAGAATCCTTTTTTATCAGGACCAACAACTAGGTTTTGGGTTGATGCAGTATAGTATCAGTTTGCTATGTGCATGAGCTCAAAGCCAACCAACACCTCTCTGCTTGAAAGGAGATTTTGGCTTGAAAGAAGCTTAATGAAATTTTGTTGGCTATTTTCTGAAATTGCACGAGTCTTAAATTTACACAGTATATTTTTGTTAGGCATGTGGACAATTATCCCAACAAGCAAAATCTGGGACGACAACTTTGTTGAAAGTACTGTGATTTCTGAAAATATGTCTATAAGAAATGTTTGTTTTATGAATCAAAACATGTTTCCTTTGAAAGATTCCTTCCTCGCATGTTTTGGATTTCAAATAATTTTCTCCACTTGCATCCCAGTCAACATTTTTTAGTACCATTATTTAGATTCTGCAAATTGGAGTGGCAGGTCCACATGTGTAACAAGCTTGCAAGCCGACATGTGCGGGTTGGGCTTGCTGACCCCAGTGCTGTTCCTCGCTGTGACATATGTGAAAATGCACCAGGTATCTGACCTTTTTTCTTTTTCTTTTTGCTATAATGTGTTTTATCTTTTTGTAAAGAGGTTCAAACTTTTCTTATGCCCTTGGGAAACATGTATGCAGCTTTTTTTTACTGTGAGATAGATGGAACTTCCCTTTGCTTGCAATGTGATATGATTGTACATGTTGGAGGCAAAAGGACCCATGGAAGATATCTCCTATTGAGGCAGAGAGTTGAGGTTTGTGACTCTGTACTAGAGAGCACTGGTCAGATTCTTGTAAATGTTGGCTTCTCAGAATTTACACCGTCTTGGTTTCTTATGTAGTTTCCTGGGGATAAACCTGGCTATTTTGAGGATGCGGCCTTGCAACCCATGGATCCAGCTGAGAATAGGAGGGAACAAAATCAACCACCTAAAATGACCAGAAGAGAGAACCAGCAAAACCATAGGATCTCTCCTGTTCCAATGCTAGATTCTAACACTGACGGGCATGGAAAGGTGGACACTAAAATGATTGATCTCAATACCAGACCACACCGGATACATGAGCAAGCTTCAAATAACCAGGTATTCATGTTTCTTTGTCTGACTCTGTGGAAGTGGCATAATCGTGAAGTTAAAGTCCAGACTAAGGTTGGAATTCTGTTATATAGTTTTGAGGACAATAGTCTGTTTATCTTCTAGTTTTGTAAATTTGATACTTATTGTGTCTGCTTGTAAATGTAAGGCACAAGGCTTCGACGTTCTAAGCGGCAGTAATCATGAATCTACAAGTGTGGTTCCTGTTGGATCTTTCAAAAGAGAGCCTGGAAAGTGACAAAGGTATAATTTATAATTCTTTTCGCTTTACATGTCACATATTTTCTCCATTTATTATTTTACAAATTGGACTTATGGTTCAGACTAATCGCTGGAGAGCATCCATAACTTACGTTACAGTGCATGAGATTGTAGTGTAATGCAATTCTTAAAATGGTAGAGAATGCATGGGAAGCATTTATTTATTTATTTGAAATGCTTCAATTTGTAGTCAGATCTCTCCTTGATATAGCAAGGGGAATGTAAAAGCTGCACTTTGATGGATGTTACTTGAAATATTTGGAGATTCATGGAAGAACATGAAATCTAATGTGATGAAGGCTCCTCAATTTCCAGATACTTTCTTATTTTGATCTGGGTTGGAAAATATATGGTATTGAAAGAGGGGTGTGACCTTTTCAAATGGCATCTAGTTCACATAATGTTATACCTATATAGTTTAGCTTATTTGACATTCGTTTCTAAGGTTTGAGGGTATTTCCTCTATGTTTATGAGGAAAAGCCTAATGTAGCTCTTTGGATGCATGAAATCACTGCAATATGAGCAAAGTAAATTTATTGGAGAAACTAATCAACCCAACCAGGGGGTGCTGCAATGTGATCGAAGTAAACTCATTGGGAAAACTAATCAACCCAATTCGTGGGTGAGCTTGGGCTTGGGCTGAAAATTCTCAACCCGACATGTTGTGGGCTTGAGCTTGGATCGAGGCCTCAGCTGTCGAGCAACCCGCCCCGATCTGAGTGTACTGATAATTTGCTATACATGGTACATAATTTATATTTATCTAATTTTGGTATCTTCAGAAGAGCTATCAAAGATTTAAGTTGCATAATTGTTTTAGGGTATCGAATGCTTGTTGGTCTTCATTCTACATCCTTAGCGGTCTTAAATTTTGTTCATTTTACTAAATAATACTATCTAATGATATGGTTAATTAAGAAAATATTGAAGCTTCAGTTTTATTTCCGGGTGTTTCAATTGCTTAGTTCAAAACATAGTTCGAAAACTCAGCGAGTCACCCGAGTAACTTGGCCGAGTTACTCGACTCGGCTGAATTTCGAGTCGAGTCGCCTCAAAACTCGAAGGAGACACTATTTACCGAGTTACTCAGGTGACTCGATCGAGTCTAGCCGAGTTTTTCGACTCTCCATACTAGGTCGAGTCATAGAAGGGTATTTTTATCATTTTTTAAAACCTAAACTAAAATGTCACACTATTTTTGCATCATATTTTTTAGGGTCTACAAAGACAACTTACTATGGGTTTTGTTAAACCTAATTTTGTTGTTTGAAGCTGTAAAACCAATGTACTTTGAGTTCTTTTAACCCAAAATTTTTAAGTTATTACATATATATTCCGAGTCGGACCGAGTCGATTTTTTTTCGAGTTTTCCGACTTACTCGACCCGGCTAACTTTCGGGTCGAGTCGAGTTTTCGGGTTTTTGAACTATGGTTCAAAATGGTCGCAAGAAAGCAAGGAATGTATGTATACAACTTTCTTCATTATACAAAGGTTGTTGATGATGATATTTAGGATGATCGCCACGTGTATGAACAATTACACGTGATGCGATCACGTGACGAATAAATACCTAATATATGTTAAATCCATACTTGGGTTCTAAAAAGAACATTTTCCATTTATTCCGCAAATTGTGTAGCGCCATGACAGGTATTCGGCGAGGAGCATTGCCGTCATGCAACTTATGCGCTCCTTCATAGGCTCTCAGGAGGGATTATGAATGGAAAATCATCATAACTCATAGGAATGGCGGCATGCTTACCCCAAGCTGAACTTAGGCGCTTCGTCGGGGGGGTCGATGAATGGGTTGTGGCCATCATCTACCCTGTAGGTGTCGCGCCCCAAAATCCCATATTGGCCAAATAGGACTTTGGACCCGTGACACTGCATATCCAACTTATCGTAACAACATATAAAGCATAAAAATACGAGTCTCAAATTTTTTCCCTCAACATGAATAAAATTCAATTGATAATCCCTATGAACCAGTAATCATTAATGTAATTGACCGATCATAAACATAATAATTCGGATCTTTCCATTTGATCACAAACTCCAAGAATTTAACCTAAGCAACATCAACATTAATTATCTTAGTACAACCCTTTTCAAACTGAAATAAATCAACTACCGAATCAATAATAAGGGTATCGATCCAAGTGAATCTCTCCTTTCCTATAATTACCTTTGGGCTCCTCTTTGTACTCTTCCTCAATCCATGGTCCCAGAGCACAGATATCGAATCCAGAACCTACCAAAAGTAACAGTTTGGCTGAGCATTAAAAACACTCAGTGGATACAAAACATAATTAACAATATAAATATTGTGCATTTTCAGTCATATCAAACTTCATAATATCAGAGTGCGGAAACATATAAACAGTTCATATAATCATTCCATGACATTCCATGCTCATGACTCATGCAGACTTGTAATACATATGTAGACACATGTCCATTCATACTAGGTCCATACCAATTTCCATTATCATACCAGGGTTCCAAGGTCCATATTATTGTAAGGTCCATACCATTTTTCCATTATCATACCGGTCCATACCATTTTTTTATATCATTCCAGGCTTACCAATTCGTACCCGGACTTTATCAGTCACATTATTCTAGGTCCGTATCATCTGTATGTAAATTCCATGGTTATACATTTTCACCAAGTTCCATACCATTCATACTAGAGTCTCATCAGCCATGGGTACATACGTAGACTCAATAATGTGTGGACTTATACAGACTTACCAACATACCATGTCGTGAGACTTGTGCTTGACCGTGTCATGATTAACTTTCATTTGGGCCATCTCTTAGGTTTTGTTATCTTACCATCGAAACTTCATTATAATGGCTCCTTACCATGATAGTTAGAGAATTCTAGGTTAACAGTAACATCCTCTAAGTATTGACCTATCCAGAAATTAAATCATTATAGATGCATAAATAATCATAATGTAGCACATGAAATCATACCTGATATTTATCATTCAATAGGGTATTAATATCAAATCATTGCATAACATATAATTATTAATCCTTAACATTCATTCCACCATAATCCATCATACATCCCATCCTCCATATTCAATCAATAACTCATCATTCATTCTCTTCTTCCAAATTCAATCAAGATCCATCATGTGTCAATTTCCAACAATAATAATAATTTAAAACAAGATCAACAATTTTATCGATATTCTTTCCATTAATTTATACCAAATCTTGAGATCCAATCTTTGAAATCATATAAAATCATTATACTCAATTAGGATTTATCAATACCTAATTATAGTATTGAAATCAACAATTCTTATTATTTAAAATAATTAATTAGGCAAAGTATCAAATCTCTCAAGATCGCTTCTTTGCGATCAATCACTAGTGAATGGTCTTGGATCTCGATTTCCAAGCGTGCCTTCTTCAATTGTTTACCCTTTGAAATCCCTAGATTTTTCTCTTTTTCTTTCTCCAAAACTCTTAGAATGTTTCTTTTAGCCTAGACCCACGAAATAATGAGTATTTATAGGATTGGGAACCCTAAGGTGTAAAAAAAAATCCAGAATTAGCATTTTCATAGAAAAATATCTCATTCTCACTGATCAATCGCCTATAGAGTGTTGATCGATATCCCTATGAGTTATGACTGTGTATCATTGCTCATCTCTATGGCATGCATACCACGGGGCGGAGGAAGGTTCCTGCCCAACAAATGTTTGATTCCCGCCATATTTCTTTTGCCATGAGAATCAAAAGATTTAGTGATGTTTCCTTATTCGTCGCCTAAGTTATATTTGGAAGGCGTATGACCCGCCTTCCATATGTTGAACTCTCTCTCTAGGGGTGTTCTAGGATTTGTGATTTGAAGGGCACCGAGGAACACGTTAAGGATTGAGACACCGTGATAAACAAATTATGTGTAACAATCCAAAGCTATAACGAATCATTTCCTTAACTTATGACGTGTTCCATGATGAATGGTGCTTAGGGGGTGTTTGGTCATTACGCCCTAAGTAGTTGTAACTGATTTGTTGAGCTCTCAGGAGCGTATTTTGACACATCGTTTTAGAACCGGACCGGTCGTCGAACCGGATGGAGGACCGATTCCTGATTCCACTGGTCGGTCTGACCGCTTACCAACATTGGAAATTACCCAAAAGGGGAGTGGGTTATATTTCTTTTAGAAGATTTCCTAGTCCAGGGTATCTTCAACTCTGAAAATCTGGAAGGTACAACATAAAACAACGAGCCACGAATTCAATACGAAATCTCTTCGGAATTTTTCTATGCAGAGTGCAAAAGAGGAGATTCAGACAAGATTGATTCCCCTCTTAAGAAAGTCGGAGAGATGAATCACCCCATTGATGTACAAAATATCTTGGAGAGGTTCGCTTTTGATAACGTGTGCAGAGTCGCGGGCATGCCTCAGCAGCGATGGAACCTCCAACAGGGAGACTGGGAGTTCATGCGGGTGTTTGAGGATGCCGCGACACTCATCCCCTGTGGTTTCATGTATATGGTACCCTTTCTGTAGAGAATCAAGAAGCTGTTGAATAGGATCCAAGAGGCGATTGAAAGACTTTACCTCGACTGTCTAGGATTTTGCAGAGAAGATTATACAGTCGAGAATTGAAGAAAATAGAGAAGAGAAAGACACGGATCTGCTGTAGCGATTCATAGGAGACGATGAGAATTCGATGGAGTTTTAAAGCTTCATCCTAGCCGTAAACAGCCTATCACCACGAACCGATCGGTTATGGTAATCGTCGCCGGTTCCACCTGTTACTAGTTCAACCGGCCGGTTCTCGCGGTTCTTAAAAAATGATACGGTTCTTAATATGTTCTGGTTATGGGGGTTTTGATAACCGGCGAGGGGGCCAGTTCCCGATTCGACCGGTTCGACCAGCCGGTGCGGTCCGGTTCTGACAACACTGTTTTGACATAGAGGTATAAGCTGTCAGGAACGTATGAGCTGTCATACCTTTAACAGAATTGTGGACCCCACTTGGGAATCCTATAAATAGGGGGTTGGCTTGTGTGTGAAGTCAGAGTAGCCACCTGAAAGAAGTAGCCACCTGAAAGAGAAAAAGCTCTCAGCATTTCAGTTTCTCTGCAACACCAAGTTCTTGTTCTTCTCTCTTCCTCTGATCCACAGCCTAGTTCATTGCTCTTTTTCTTCCATCATTGATCTTAATCCTCAATCCTTCATTAAGATCTAAGTCAATACGGTCAGATTTGCTGATTTAGGTTAACTTAGATTGTATATCCCACCCCAAATCTTTGGTTACTTTGTTCAAATTCAAGCTATCCAAATCCCACTTCAACACTGGTTAAGGGTTTTGTGGATCTTCTTGTTTAGGTATTAAAATATTTTATGATTCCTTATAACCTTAGTGGAATTTTACCATTAGGTCTAGTGACTTTGTTAAGAAAGTCAAGTCTTTTAATACGTGTTAACACAAGTTTATTGCTGATGAGTTCATCCAAAGACTTAATTATCCAATGCCAACTGGACCTAACCTGACTTAATCTAACCCAACCTCAAACCTAGAAATTGTAGAATTTGTTATAGAGATAACTGATCTTCTAAAATTTCTCAAATAACTCATTCAATCCCATCTTGCCTCTATTTGCAATCTAGGATTGGAGGGGAATATCAATTTAACATTCTCACTGTAGAGATGTGTTTTTTCATTGCCAATCTATGAGCCAGCAGAGAGAACTTCATTAGCCATGTCACTTTCTAGCCTTAGCCCCTTTTTGTTTAATGTGACAATTTTTCTTTGAACTCCTACTTCGTTGATGAATTTCTTAGTTAAGTTTCTATACTTCATTGAATGTTTCTTTGTATGCTCTAATTTGATATGCAACCTCCATTACCCTTATGGAAAAACTGATTCCCATATCCTTTTTGCTTTGTGGCTGCAGAGGTTCTTATGCAAATTTCTCTCATTGACTTCATGTTGAATGAACTAAAGAGATGGGAACCTTGTTACAAGTTTCTTCCATTTTGTATGGAGTACTTTCTCTCTCTGTCAATCCTCTTGCCTACTCCTCAATCCTCTTGCCTACTCCCACAAATTCTGTGAGATATAGAGAATTTTCACCCATGCACACCAGCAATTATATTTCTTGCCATAAGAAATCGAATGTTTATTGATGAGTACGACATTATCCCTTCACTGCCTGAATGTTCATCGCTTGGAACTTCCTACAACTGACTTCAAATGCTCTTGTTAAGGGTGACCCAAATGGCTACTTTCATTAGGTAGCATAAAAAAATCGAACCTGGGCAAAAGAAAAATTAAACCTAGGCAAAGAAAAGAAACTAAAGTTTGAATAATTGAAAACTGCCAATAGCATAAACTTGATCTTCACTTTAAATGAGACTCTTATTATTGCTAACATGTCATCAAATTTGCGACAACGTGATTACAGAGAAGAATGCCCATCATCTGTTACAATTGTCAACTGTTTCTTTTTCTTTGTGTTCAATCGCTGAACAAGAAATGAGATACAATGGCTAGGATTATCCGATGTGGTCAACCTGGGTTGAGGCCCATGCACTGCAGACCATATGTATTGTACAAGACTACAAGTAGGTGGGTGCTTTCAGCTTTCATTGGCCTGGACAGAGGTAAGACTTATTCCATGACGAAGCTGGTAATATCCAGGAGAGGTGTTGTCAGGTCAGAGCCTAATCTGACCTGGATCTGCTGGGATGAGAAAGAACATTAGACAGGTGAACCAAGCTGCTAATCATCTAGGCAGAATTTGTATCCGTGTTTAATGAGTCATACCCCTAGATGCAGCAGCACCCTCAGACTACTAGGGCTGTCAATGGACCGGATCATGATCCGGATCCGATCCGAATCCGATCCGATTAGCCGGACTTTGGACCCTATATGTGATCCGTCGGATCGGATTCGGATCGGATCGGTGGAATCCGATTATAATCGGATCTGGATATAGGGTGATCCGATCCGATTAAAATCCGATCCGATAATAATAATAATTTTTAATTATTTTAAATATATTATTTAGATTTTCTATGTATAAAATATTAATTTTTAAAAAAATTAACATTAATTAGTATTAATTAAGGTATTATTAGATTTTTTATTATTAAAATAGATTTTTTTTTTTTAAATAACCTTACTAGGATCGGATTCGGATCGGACGATATATAATTGGATCGGATTCGGATCGGTTACTTCATGATCCGACGGATCTCGGATCGGATTCGGATCCGTCGGATTCTTAATCGGATCGGATTCGGATCTAGGCAGATCCGGTCCGAATCCGATCCGTTGACAGCCCTACAGACTACCATTTACGGTCAAGAAGACTAGGACCCACAACTTCCCATTTATTTCATCGATGATTCAAAAGCAGATTATTGATGGAATAAACATTGGACACACAATGACCCAATCGTCCCATCATGGGAAGGGCCATAAGCTTTGTGGGCACCCCAACATTCACGCCTGGCACAGATCCTGGTGGGTCAGACTGCACCAATTTGTTTGTTTTGGTACACCCAAGCGACCAATAAACATGCTGGGCTAGTTTGTGTTTTGTTCCCAACCGGACACTATTGTAAGCCTCTACCTAATCCTACGTCCTATCATTCTATAAAATGAGGCAAAGGGTTTACTCTGTTGCTCACCAGAGTATCACTCTGGTGAGCAATGGATCAGTGGACATGTGGTAAAAAAAAAAATTAATGGGAAGAAGTCAAAAAATGTGAGGGAAAAAAAATTACTTATGGTGAGGCGGCATTTTTTTGTCTATTCGGTTGCTCGGTTGCTCACACGAGGGATACTCTGGTGAGCAACAGAGTAAACCTTTTGCCATAAAATGACCGGCCAAAGGAGCAACCGGAGTGCTTACCCTGCTCTCAAAAAAAAAAAAAATCACTAAGCCTTTTGTGGTATATAAACAAAGGACTTTGTTTTAGAACATTTGGTATTTTGTTTTATGAGATTAACTATGAACAAGAGCGACTTTGTTTAAGAACCTTTGGTAGTTTGTTTTGTGAGATTAACTATGAACAGTGCAACTTTGTTTATGAACATTTTGTAGTTTGTTTTATGAGATTAACCATGAACAAGAGCTCTGATTGAAGAGAGAACTGTATCAATCCAAAAAAAAAGATTGAAGCGGTAGCAATCCACAAAAATGTCTAGACATTGGTATTTTAGGAATTATAGAAAAAAGTTACAGTTAGCAGAAATAACATTATTTTATATTTGTAATTTTCAAACTATACCTGCAATAAGACAATTTTTTTTTGGTAATGGAGGGTGTCCCAAAGCCTTCGAGCCAAGTAATAGTCCCTTTGAGTATCTGCATCAACCAATTCAGAATTTTCTCTACGGATACCATGGTAAATCGAAGAGTAGGAGTTGAACACATGACCACAGGGAGCAACGCTAAGCCAATTGCACCAACCCTGCCATAAGACATTTTGGACTGCTTCGGACCTTTGATTCTCTCTTCAACCAAAGCTCTTGGTTTTTTAATCGGTAAACAAATTCATTATATATATATATATATATATAGAGGGCCAAAAAAGTGATTCAGATACCAGTTTAATGAGAAGTAAACTCAGAGAGAGCCTACAAAACCGAAGGATAAAGCAAGTACAACGTAGATACAAAGGTAGAGTCAAGGCCGATCTCATTCAAGAAGTTCACCCATAATCCTAATGTCATGGCAGGCTGAACACCACTCAAGGAGTAAAGAGCGAATCCTAGAGCACAGGCGATGATGGGAGGAGGAATTGTTCTCGAACACTCACAAATTCCTCTTCTTCCAAATGACCCATGTAATCGCCCCTGGCAAGCACTACGCACGCAATCAATCATCGATCGTTGTCAAACCACAACCGCCCACCAACACAAGATAAAGTTTTGGAAGGATAAGGGGAAAACCTAATCCACTCCTAGTAAGAATAAGAAATAACCTTAAATCTCAAAAGCAATTAGGCGCAAAAGATCCACAATTTCTTTCACTCGGAGGCATAGATAACAATGATTTGTCATATTCCACCCTCCCCTTTTTAGATTATTCTCGGTAAGAATCTTATTAAAGGTTGTAACCTAGAGGAAAATCGATACCTTAGATGGAACATCAAGGATTCACAGACTTATAAGTAAATGGAGGAGATGAGACCAAATCGAAAGAATGTAGAAGAGATCTAACCGAGAATCGACCGGTGGAGCTTCTAGACCACTCCCTGAAATCAAAAGGGTTCTTATATCCCCTAAGACAATAATTAATTATGAGGCATGCTAGCCATACTCTCATGTATTCTTTACTCTCAGCCATAAACCAACTCAGGTGAAGTGTGGACAGAGGTTGGTTTTTGATTGAAAGAAAGATAAGTGTTGATTTTTGATTGAGAATAGGTTATTCCGAGAGTAGAGCACTGCAAATTAATTATTCATTGCCCCATTGCCCCACCTCCACGTCCCCGCCAATTTTAGCATGGTGCCCTTTTTTTTTTTTCTTTGATTCCTTTTTTTTCACATGTCATGCGGTTAGCATCGGTTCTAATTAAGAAGTCAATCGCAAGAGACTCGAACCAAACCAAACACACTGTGTGTGTGAGTGAGTGAGTGCATGTAGTGTCTGTTTTTGCAATTACCTTCAGTTTCGCATGTGGTGTTGTTGAGTTAACCAAAAAAAGCCAATATGGTGTTTAGTCCCACATCAGAGATATATATCTGAGCTCTCATTCCCTTAAAAGTTTCATCACGACTCAAACGGTTGGTACCCGTTTTGAGTAGTGTTTGGGTAAAGCTAATTTGGGTTGAGAGTGTATTGGTGGCGTGTGTGATTGAGTGCGTGTGGTGTCTTCTTTGCAATTAATGAGTGCCCACTATATAGAATGGCAGTAGGCTAGTAGCTATGGGCTAGCAACGACAAGGGAAGAGATGAAGCAGCTGAAAATGAGGCTCATTGTTGCTCTTGCTCTCTCATGGCGTCTTGGAATCTCGGATGACTCACCTCATGACAAGTGGCAGCATTTACTTGACTGACAAAGAACTCTGGTTCAAACAGACACTTGATCACTTTTCTCCAATTGTAAGTTATTTTCATTTGGTCTAAGGTGATTTAATTCCTTAATTCCCTTTTGAGAATTCGATATCCTCATTATTGTTACTGCAACTTCCATAGATTCCTCTTCTGTTCATTACTGCCGGAATTGATTCTTATTATTCAGATTATCGGTTCCCAAAACCAAATCCCAGAAACTAAACAATTTAAAAATAAAGTCCCAGATGTGCAATTGCAGATATGAAAAAATGCCAAATGTTTGACGAATTGCTTGAATCAAACTGGTTTGAAACTTAATCCCAAATTATATATGATGTAAAATAAAACTAATAAATTCCCCAGCGCCAATTGCAAATTTGAGAACAGAAATGCCAATTGTTCGATGAATTGCATAAACCAAGCTGAATAAATACTTAGAAATGATTCATTTTAATAATTGTCTAGTGAAGCAGTATATATCAGCTTAGCAGGGTGACACAAATGCAGAACAACATTGTATCACCCATGTCTATTTATATGTATTTTTATATACACTAGTGGATGGCACGTGCGATGCACGTGAGAACAAGGGGAAGGAGTTAACCACAGTTAATATGAGTTAAAAGGGACACGTGTTAACCCGTAGGTGTGATTGAACTCTCCCCAAGTTCAATCGCGATTGGCTGTTTTTTTATTCTTTAAATTGATAGATGAGTAAGGGGTAGTTTGGAAATTAAAGTAAAACATTAAATCAAAATTTTACTTTATATAAAGGTAGTTTGGGAATTTTGGAAAAATCAGGCTAGGCCTGCCTCTCCTATTATAATAGTAAAGAAAGATAGATGAGTAAGGGGTAGTTTGGAAATTAAAGTAAAACATTAAATCAAAATTTTGTTTTATATAAGGGTAGTTTGGGAATTTTGGAAAAATCAGGCTACGCCTGCCTCTCCTATTATAATAGTAAAGATATTGTAGAAAATGATTTTTCCTCAGCCTGGCCGGTTGGGTGTTATATATATTTTCATATATAATGAAGAAACTATATGCCGATACTGCCCAAAAATGAAGAGGGGCATGGGTTTCTATCAGTAGGATATGGGCCATTTCAGGAAGATGACAGTGTTTGTGTTATGCAAGCCCTTTCTTCTGTGCAGTGTGTGGACATGATACCAGATGACTGATGCTTAATTGATCAAGAAAGAACATAAGTCGATTATTCAAAAACTCTCCTCCACCGCCATATTGAAAATTTGTAATTTTATGAGAGAGAAGGAGCTCAACTTGAGATTTAAACTTAAGATAAGAATCAAAGAGTTCAATTTTATTTTGCATTGGGAAAAATCCACTTCAATAAACTACACGGAGTAGCAATAACCAGAAGTGGAGCCAACGGGTGCACTTCATACATGAGAATGAATAAGAAACAAAGGAGGTGACGAAGTACGAGTAGAGTCCTGGAATGAGAGTTGTGAGTGATTCCCAAGCCAACAACTGTCGCAGACAAGATGAAACAAATGGCCAGAAAGGGTCGACGAGGGGAACTGTTTATTTTCAAGAAAGCAATGCAGTATATATTAAATTCACCAGGGTTTCCGAGCCTTCGATGCGAGATTGCCGGTGAGACACCGTTGAAACAAGACCAGTGTGAGCCAAAGAAGAAAATGTTGAAGACAACAAAAGCGGATACAGGTCCCAACAGCTGCAACATGTGAGTAGATGCTTCCCCGTCTACAGATCCTTCACAATGAATCACCAAGAGAAAAAATCGAAATGGCATTTATTGTCCCAGATAAGTCGAACAGTGCAAGTTCTTTTATAAAGAATGTCCAATAGCACATCATTGAGTTTGAAAGTACCATTAGGAGTAGTAATTTTGAGGAACCAATATGTGATATCAGAACAAGAGAGCCATCCCCTATCATGATTTGATCAGTACCTATGTAGGGAACTTTAGTGAGAAGGATATCCTCATCAGCTGTCATATGCGAGGAAGCATTGGATCGTACTGCTCAGTCATTTGTGTGTCCATTAAGGATTTGGGGAGATCATCTGATTGGTAGTAGGTGAAACGGTTGTGGCACTTTAATGCAGAGTGACTGGGGTTATTATAGATCTGGCAGAATGCTTTCGAACATTGCGAAGATTTCTATGGAGATGCAGGTGCCTCACCAAGGACCCAATTTGATGATGTCGGCCTAGAATGAGTGGGTTGGTAAGATGTATTCTGATGTCAAGTGGAATCATTCCTGTTGAAATCGCTTCTGGACCTCTTCCTAATCGACCTTGGCCATGCAAGGATTGCTTGAGAAAGGCCTGCATAGGTTCTTTCTGGGTTGACAGACCGTGGATTTGATTCAGCCGAAATTCATGGTTTGATAGAAGAGCCTGGAGCTCCTCAAAGGTGGGCGTGTTGTAACGGATGTGATTGAACACCTGAAGTTAGCCTCACCAGAGTATACTAGACACTATCTGATGAAGAAACAGGTTGGTGAATGCCCAAAGTGCATCACACATAGACTTGATGGATTGTAGGTATTTTGTAATGGAAAGGGCACCCTACTTCATCATCTGAAGATGTAGCTTTTGAGAAGAGATATGATCCTGGAAATTTTCTCAAGAACCTGCCAGACCAATCTGGCTGAGGTGTGGCCAATCATGTCACCATGAACGCTCTCTGTTAGAGTAGAATTGATCCAACTTTTAACCAAAAGTGATCCATATTTTCCAGGTAGTGTAGGCAGGGTTGGTAATATCTTGATTGGTCTCTTAGCAGATAATGGTTGGAGAAGGTGGAAGAATGGATCAATCGATGAAGTCAAGAAGATTATGACTGATGAGAATTGGAAGAAACTGGCTCTTCCATGGAAGATAGTTGGTAGAATCGAGTTTGATGGAAACTAGGCCTATGCCGTTGTTGTTGGGAAAGGTGTAGGTTGAGGGAGAAGCCATTGAGAAAGATAGGAAGTGTAAAAGCAAGAGAAAAAATCAAGAGGAATACAAAAGTAGAATAGAATGAGGATCAGGGAAGAAAAAAAACACACATTAGGTCAAAGATGGCTTTAATAACATGTAGAAAATGATTGGGTCAGAGGTATTACAAAACTGGTATAGGACTTACATTAATACATATTTATCTTTTTCATAGGCATGGGAGTTAATATTCAATTACCAATAGTATGGCCCTTCATTTACCAAAAGCTAACAAACATGAAGTTCACTGCAAAAGTAGCAACAATACTGTTTTTTACTGAACTAATTGACAAAGATCAGGTAGAGATGAATTAGGTGAGTCGATGGGGTTTCTTTATTAGTATCGATTGTAAAGAAATCTGAGAAACAAAATCTAGAGGCCTTAACCAGAAAGTGTAGGTCGAGCATAAATTTCACTAGATCACCAATCTATTTGTTAAGTGTTAAATCATACAAGAGCCTAATGCATGAAGCAATCAAGTGGCCTGCATATGGTTGAAATTTTGTAGATTGTTCCAGTCTATTGCAGTCATAGGATTTAGTAAGGGTTTTTCTACACCGGCTGCAAACCTAACATGCAACCCTCCTCCTTTAGCTGGGCTTGGGACCAGAAATGCAGCAATGTTCATTCAGAAAGCTATAACCAAGGTCCAGAACTGTTTTCAACAGGAAGGGGATGCAAAAAATGAAGTTGGAAGATGCATTAGCAGAAACTCATAAGAGCAACTATTTTGATGTTCAGTTATCTGAAACTGAGTAGCCGACCACAAATAGGTAACCTTGTGTGAGCTTCACAAGAGACTATGATCAGTCAGTAAATCGGTGAGCTTGTAGTCTTTTGAAGTGTGCAAGCTGCCAAATGCACAGTAAGTACACACTAACTAATCTCACCGGCAAGAAATTTATTAAGTGGCTAAAAGTTCATGTAATGGAAAAAATTAGTCTCCATGGCTATAAGCACAACACACTGAGAGATTCATCATCTTATTCTTCATCTATAGATTTGGTATAACACCTTAGTAAGTGTAGCCCTTAACAAACATTCCTTGCTTGGACTCCTCCGACTCTCCCTCACCAGTGTATTTTCCGAGCTGAGCGAGAGAGTTGGCCTTGGCTCGGATCAGTAGAGCCTCCTGGGCCTCCTTCACGTTCTCGGGCCTTCCTCCCCACTTCTTCAGGCAAGTATTCTGGAGGGCTCTCGCATATGAGAATGACACGTGCCATGGGTTGGGAGCTTGGTTCATCGCGTTCAGGTTCAGGGTTGCTTCAACTTCAGACTGCCCACCAGATAAAAACTGGTCCATCGAAACAAATTTAACATATCAGTACACTATTCTATTTAATCTAAGAGTGAAGGGGAAGTTTTATGGCAATTACCATGATTCCAGGAACAGCTGGGGGAATTCTTCGGCGGAGGAGATTGAGGGTGTACTCAGCGACTTGTTCAGGTGTAGCTCTTTCCTTGCACTCGGCTCCAGGAGTAACCATGCTGGGCTTTAGGAGGATACCTTCAAACATGACGTTGTTCTCGGCAAGGTAGAAGAAGACCTCAGCCCACACCTTCTGAGCCACCTCAAAGGTCCTGTCAATCCCGTGTTCACCATCAAGCAAGATCTCTGGCTCCACAATTGGGACAAGACCATTTTCCTGCCAGATCAAGCGGCAAGTTTTTTTCAATTATACATATATCACATACTGAAAATAAACTACTTAGTGCTATTATTATTATTATTAATTTCTTCTTACTTGCGAAATGGCAGCATAACGAGCGAGACCCCAGGCTGCTTCCTTCACTGCCAGTGCGGATGGGCCGTTGGGAATGCTCACAACAGTACGCCTGTATTAACAAAACAATCTTTACTAACAATCAAAAGAGATTGAAGGCCTTAAATGAGGTGGTATTTCATGACACTTAAGAGCGGCGAGGATTTGTACCATTTGGCGAAACGAGCTCCCTGCTGGTAGTATGCAGCAGAGCGGGAGGCAAGGCCATCAAGACCCTGGCACCATGACTCATCGTTCGAACCAGCCAGGGGCACCAAACCCTGTAGTACCCATTATCGAAGCCACATATTAGTTTACATAATTGTTAACATGTAGGTTACTCTTACCCAAGTACATCTATGTATTTAGAAACAAGTCTCACCTTGTCAACTTTGATACCAGGGACAATGTTCTGCTCGACGAGCACGTCAACCATCTTCTTGCCGTCAACGGTGGATTGGTAGAGTGTTTCCTCGAAAAGGATAGCACCAGAGACATAATTGCCGAGACCAGGAACGGAAACAAGGAGGGTACGGTATGCCTGGCGGTTAGCCTCATTGTTTTCTAGCCCGATTGAGGCAAGACGCTTCCCACAGGTTGCGTTTGACTCATCCATGGCCAAGATTCCACGTCCTGGAGATGCAACTGTTTTCTGTGCCCATTCAAGAAGAAAATGAAAGTTTTCAAGAACTGAGAGTTCATGAATTGTACTAATATTTCGAGATTAAGTTTGAAAGTATCCATATAGTTCTGAAAATTAATATAGCATTAACACATATACTAATGTTTCGAGATTACGTTTAAAAGTGTCATATAGTTCTGAAAATTAATATATTATAGAGATTAATTTTCAGCCGGAGCTAGAGCTCCATGGTGATGAAGGGAGCTCCCCTTTTTACACTAAGGCCATGGCACATTTGTAATTATAGAAAGTGGCAGGGGTTATTTTGCAACACACATAATTACAAGATTGTCATTGTAGTAGTGTAAAAAGGGAAGCTCCGCTCAACATGGTGAAGCAGAGCTCCTCTTTGTATTTAAACTTAAACTGTATATTATAACACGTACCGCGGTTTTGACAAGTTCATCAGCATAAGAACCAGCACGCACAGTGAGAGCAGACGGAGAGATGGGGTGGCACCTGACAACAGAGACTGAAGGTTGCCTTAGGGTCTGACCCTTTACCCAGTCAGATTTTTCGAGCATCGGAGCCGACTTGAGGAGAGATGCGGACGCCATCTTTCGCTCGACAGGCCGACCTCTAACACAGAATGCCTAATTAGCTCCCTTCTCTTATCTCTCTCACAAGGTCTGTCTCTCTTTTGCACACCCTATAGCTCTGTTGCATAATTTATAATTCTACATTGTATTTCAGAGATATCTCATTTGAGGCTATAATACGTCGACTAATCAATGCTCGCCACCTGGGGTGATAACTTGCTTACTTGGCATACTGCATAATTGGCTGATATGGAGGGACCTCTGCCCTCCTTGTGAAAAACAAGGACTGATTTTATTAAATTTGTAAAACCAGAAAAATTAAATGGAAGGAAAATAATATAAAGAAAATGATTTTTACATCACTTGATAGAAATAGACAAACATATGACTCTCACCAGTCCTAATCAGAGTATTTTGAGAGATTTCCCCCTCAAAAGTAAATATGAGGTTGTGATCTTTCTTCTTTGTTCTTTGCTTGTTTATAGGTTGTGGCCATGGTTAAATGACAGGGTTTGATGAGATTGTGATCACCATGTCAACGATAGAAGGCTTGCCACCTCGACAGGTCCACATGAGATATTAAAACCCTTCATGCCACGTACCCCGGGGTGTATCATCATGTTGGTTCACTTCTTGGATGGGACCCATAGCTCAACAATTGCATGAATCTAACAATCTAAACAATGGTGACTAGAGCCATCTTGTATTGTATCCAAGAGCCTCTCCCAAAGCACTGACCTGGAAAAATCAATGTTGTAGATAGTGTTGAATAATGCCTCATCAGTCATTAGGAGACCCTAAGTGGCATGTTATGTAACAGTCCTAAATAAATAAATATAGGGCTTGATTCAATGGGTTCCATAAGTTCTGAGTCCTTCCTGTGGCTTTTGGCGTATTGGTAATTACGCTGGTTTACTAAAACGACCTCCATGATTTTCTTTTCATACGACACAAGAGAACAGTGGGTCAATGGTCACCAAAATTGGGATGGTTTCAGCCGGAAAAGACAGGACGACCAACGTCTGAAATAAATAAATATAGGGCTCGATTTAATGTGTTCCATAAGTTATGGGCTTTTGGCGTTTTGGTTAGGTTGTATCATGCTGGTTTACTAAAACGACTTCGATGATTTTCATTTTATACCACATATGAGAACAGTGGGCAATGGTCACAAAAATCGGGATGATTTCCGCGGTTTCGCGGGACAAGCCAGGACGACCATCGTATGAAAGACTGAACACTTTCGGCGTATTCATTGGCAAATCCATGAATGGCCGTCTCCTTTTGGTTTGGTCCTGCGAAAATACCTGATATGATCTCCAGTTACTTTGATGGAGAGTTTTGAACCGAAAAAAGTATTCATTGGCAAATCCATGAATGGCCGTCTCGTTTGGTCCTCCGAAAATACCTGTTTTGATCTCCAGTTTTTGATGGAGAGTTTTGAACCGAAAAAGTCCAAATATTTCAGAGAGGTAAAAAATAGTAAAAGGTTAAAAAATTATTCCGTTGCCGGGACTCGAACCCGGGTCTCTCGGGTGAGAGCCGAGTATCCTAACCAACTAGACTACAACGGATTGTTGTACAACCAGGACATAGTAAGTAATTTTATCATAATGTGCACAATTCTTTAGATCAGTTGCCTGAAATTAAATAATGCCCCTAAGAGCCTTCCTAGAGCCTCACCAAAATAAGTTATTTTGGTGAGCCAAAGCACTAAAAATTACAAAAAAAGGTCCCCACACTCCCATCAAAATAATGATTTTAGTTTGGTGAGTGTACACTACTCAGCAAGTTTGGTGAGTGCTGTACATTCATCAAACTAATGTTTCTTTTTCCCTTCTTTTTTTGTTTTCTCATACAAATAAGAAAATAATGTTTCTCTCTCCTTTTTTTGTTAAATTGATGAGGCTACTATGAGTGTTTTAAAAAATTGGATAGCAAAGATAGAAAAAAATGACTTTTAGCTATTTTGGTGAGTAAACTTTGGTAAGGCTGCTAGGAATGCTCTAAGCATTGCTTAATCACACTACTCTTATCACTTTCCTTTTTAGCAAATGTGTCAGTAATTTTGCACCACCGTGAGAGTATAGTACGAAGAATATGGCAGACATGAAGATATTAGAAAGAAAATTGAAGCAAAAGGCATGAACATGTTCACAGATTCACGAGTGTTATGCCATTAAACTTATCGGGTATCACAACACCGTAAAAATACTACTAGCAGGGAAGATGCAAGGAATTAGGCATGGTCATATTCAAATGTCATACAGAAATATTTACGCCGCGCGAGCCATTGAAAGCAATGGAATGATAACATCATGACCATATCAGTAGAAGAGAAAAGGTAAGACGGTATGGGCATATGATACTGCCGCTGAGGAAATGCGATTGCCGTGTCATCTAAACGCGAAAGAATGATAACATGGTGAACATATCAAGAGGGAAGAAACACAAAGTCATGGGCATTTTGCGTCATCGCAGAAACATGAAGGCGGTGCCATTAGACACAAAGGAAGCCACCCCTCTTGAATAAGCAACACACTATCATCGATTCGAATGCTGCAATCTCCTTGAATTGGTGCCTCCATGACTTGTTTAGTGTTCATTTTGTGGATTTGAGCATCCTAAACACTGGATTATGTATACCTTAATTGCTTATCCTCCTTGAGGACAACCAAACCTACTTGCACAAGCAGGTCCATGCTCTACAGTCACAGTAGTCAGTAGGGCTATCTCTTTCCATGCCCATGCAGCATGTCCATCATGAGGTTCATGACCGTGGTACATCATGCATTCATGCCCCTTTGTCATCTTCTACCCAAGCCTAGCTAGCTCTCTCAAAGCACACCACTTTTTAGCCCATCAACAGCCTAGTGCTAGGAGTTCAAAAATAAGAAAAAAACAATTAAATAAATTAAAGAAAGGGAGCCTTCCACGTCCCTGAAATCGTTTTCCTTGACCTTCTCCCAGTTTTTTTTTTTTTTTTTTGGAACTCGGGGTATCCCAACCCTTTGGGTCAGAACTAATCCCTGAGGGTGCGACGTGAGCCCGCAATCCATCACACCAGGTAAATCCAGATAAACCCATGCGGGGCTAGCCTCAAAGAGGGAGTGATAAATGGAACCCAGGACCGCCCACTTGGGGAAAGGCCTAGGAACCACTGCTCCATGCTTAGAGATTGGATAATATATACAATCTAAAACTGCCAGTTTCTATCAAATAATGGGTACTGTATCAATCAGGACCATTTAATCAGTTGACTCTAACATGGATGGATGGTACAGATTGATAAGGAGGACGACTTGTACAGTAAATGGCAGTAGAATCAGATTATATTTATAGCTGTAGAATCAGATTATAGACATTGACTTGGGGTGCACCACTCTCTTGCTATAAACCAAAGGCGGCCATAGGTAGAATCTAGGGAAACCACTTGATGGTATAATATAATGAACCTATGTTACACCAGATCATTCTCATTTAAAAATAACCTTAGAAGCCACAACTAGTCAGTAGTCACCCACAAGATCAAACAGACACAACAAAACACAGTTTGGGAGTAAGTCTAATGGGGGTTGTAGGAAGAGATAATATAGATAGAGCCACAGCCTGCCAGATTCCTCTGCCTTTCCTTTCTTCTCTTTATTTTAATCTCTCATTTTAACAACTTTTCTTCCACCTTACCTGCCTCAACTTCCACTCCTACAAATATATTTCTTTTACACACATAGTAACATAAACACAGCATTCATCACCAACCATGCATTCCTCTGCATTGTCGAAAATTCACCTCAAGATTCGTCTCCCAATGATATCGAGGCTGTTCTTGTTGATCTTACTGTTTAAAATCGCATCATCTTCGTTTAGTCGAAATGGGTCTAATAGGGTGGTGGTGATTGAAGAAGCCTATCTGAATTGGATCAAACAAATGGGTTCACTCACCCACTCTCTCTTCAAGAAAGGAGAGAATAAGCTCAAGCCTTGCTTAACTATAACAGTAAACAAGGACCCAAGATCAGGGGATTTTGTTACAATTCAGAAGGCAATCGATTCACTTCCAGAAGTTAATCTATGTCGAGTAGTTATCTCCATTCATGCAGGGACCTACAGGTAATAATCTTTATTCTTGGTGATTTTTTGTTTGTTATTGGATTTTGATTGAAAAAGATGAAATGTAGGGAGAAGGTTGAGATTCCTGCAACCAAGGCTTATGTTAGCCTGGAAGGCGAAGGATCAGACAAGACCATTATCGAGTGGGACGACACGGCGGATCGACTGGGATTAAATGGAAGACCTTTGGGTACCTTTGCTTCTGCAACATTTGCTGTTAATTCTCCTTACTTCATCGCCAAGAACATCACCTTCAAGGTAAAAAAAAAAAAACTTCAAAATTTTAATTAATTAACCTTTTATGCTCTTTCACCAAAAAAAATGGTGACGTTGACGATGATGGTGCAGAACAAGGCGCCATTGCCACCTTCGGGAGCTCTGGGAAAACAAGCGGTGGCGCTACGAATCTCGGCCGATACGGCTGCTTTGGTTGGGTGTAAGTTTATCGGGGCACAGGACACATTGTATGATCACATAGGTAGGCATTACTTCAGGGAGTGTTACATTGAAGGCTCTGTTGATTTCATATTCGGGAATGGATTGTCGCTCTACGAGGGGTGTCACTTACACGCAATCACCAACAGCTATGGAGCCTTGACTGCGCAGAAGAGGGAGAGCATGTTAGAAGAGACGGGGTTCTCATTCGTGAATTGCAAGGTGACTGGGTCAGGTGCACTGTACTTGGGGAGGGCTTGGGGTACATTCTCCAGGGTTGTCTTTGCTTACACTTACATGGACAAGATCATCACTCCAAGAGGGTGGTATAACTGGGGAGATAAGAAGAGAGAATTGTATGTACTCTCTCTCTCTCTCTCTCTCTCTGCATATTAGCCCCATCAACAGAGGCCTTACAGGTCCACCTCCATCAGGTCCGCATGTGATGATGTTTGGGCGCTCGCAATTTCGGATGGTAATGCGCGCAGGCAGAGACTGTGGGTCTGTAACGATTATGACCTGCGGGCTGCGGCCTCTGTAGCGAGCGCATGACGAAACCCAACAAAAATTGGGGTCTATACAGGAGTACTAGCCCTACTTTCGAGTTCGGATGGGCAATAACGCTCACGGTTGTGTCTTAAAAACAAGTGGGGGTCCTCCTGTGTGTGTGGGGTCTACCTTGTTGAAAGTAGGCCTTGATTTTCAGACACATCAGGACAATAGCCCAACAGCAAGTGTTGTTGTCCATCCTAACTCTCTTACCTTCAGGCCTTTTCTACTCTCAAAATGAGCCAACCACTCGTCTCTTTTTCTGTCAAAAGCATTACAATCTGGGCTGAAATTGGAAAAACATGCGAGTTGGGCTAGCACTTCTCATATATGAAAGGAGCCAAATCATCTCCGGTGATAACCGGATTTGGCAAATCCGGTTATCACCCCTAGAGGTCGCCACGTGTCTCCTTTGACACCCCTTAACCGTGGGTAAGGTTCACCCACCCTTAGGGTTCACCCACCCATTTTTGTTTTTTTTTTTAAATTAAAAAACTGTTTTTAATATTTAAAAAAACTCTAAAAACAGTTTTTTAATTTTAAAAAAATAATTAATATTTCAAAAAAAAAAACCAAAAATGGGTGGGTGAACCTTACCCGCGGTTAAGGAGTGTCAAAGGAGACACGTGGCCACCCCTATGGGTGATAACCGGATTTGCCAAATCTGGTTATCATCATAGAGGATTTGACTCCTATATGAAAAGGCATGACTCAACTCTTAGCCAATGACAGGAGGCCCCAATTTCAGGATAGAGGAGTGCTAGCCGTACTCTCAGCCTGAGCCAATCACTTGTCCTTTCTAATAGTTAAAGCATTACAACAGAGTGTTTGTTTTATGCTCTCTTTTTGATTTAAAATAGGGGAAACAAATCAAATCCGAGAAAAATGTCATTTTTTGCGTGTTTAGTTGCATACAAAATTTTTCGTAAGTAAAATGTGTTTACAAAAAATAAACAATTTTTACGGAAAATGACTTAACATTCTAAAAATTCGTAAGTCATTTTCCCATAAAATTTCCTAAAAATGACAAAGTACTCATTTTAAATATTTTTGTATTATAATATTTTGCCTCTTTTTTCAAGAGTGCAACCAAACCACAACAAAGATAAGTGGAAAATTCATCTTTTACTATAAAAGTTTTTTACATCAACGCGAATCAACAGAGCTAATTGAACTAAAAAATTATATAAAAAGAGTGTGCTTTAATGGTCAGAATGGGGAAGTGGTTGGCTAGAGTATGCGAGGCTTCAAAGTAGGGCAAGCACTCTTCTTTGACGAAATCCTTTTATGTTTTTGGAGTTCATTTTGTGTGTGCAAATCGGCACACAATTTTCGTATGCCCCCCTACACTACACATCTTATGTTAGTAAAAGTACAAGTTACGAACGAAGTTTGTCTCACTGCAAGTATCTTTACCCATATACACAGTATTGGCGTATGCAGTGGCACACAAGATCACACTCAAAACAGAGCTGTGATTTTGCAGCCAAACATGCGGATCTGTTTCCTTTCAATTGAGGGGAGATACATTTAAATTATGTCAGCTACTTGTATTTATAAAGATGCATTTGGGCGCTTCGTTTACATAGTCTAATTGTGACTTTGTCTGCAGGACTGTGTTTTATGGACAATACGAATGCTCGGGGCCAGGGTCTGATTTCGGAGGGAGAGTGCCGTGGTCGAGGGAGCTCACCCAACAGGAGGCCAAACCATTCATTTCCCTTAGCTTCATTGATGGCTATGAATGGCTTTCAAACTTAAAGTTATGATAATTTGATTATGCTCGTTTTCCACCAATTCATCAATTTAGACTATGTATATTTTTGTAAGCTGATAATTTGATAGCCCCGTAAATAAGGGTGTATGATATAATTTTTGTCATATACTGTTCGATTTTATGCATAAATCTTTGCATAAGTTCATTAATAAAATGAGTTACACAATTTGAGAGATGCCCCGTTGAGTCTTTTTTGAAGATGGTCAAAGCTTGTCACATGCAAGAAAAAATTAGCACTTTCTCCATGATGCAATTCCACTCAGATTAATCTAATCTATCCCTACGAGCTTGCACTGCTCCGCGATGATGATGGAGTACCAAACCTCCTACAGAGATGCTCATATAATTAGTTAAATTGAATTTAATCAAAAGCGTCCAATCTGAGCCCACAAACATTTTATTAAATAATTGATTAAACATAATTTAAAAAAACCAATTATTTTAATTTAATTATACGTCCATATTTTTACCAATTAATCTTTGATTAATTTATGAATGCATATTATCTATTTAATCTCCAAGAAGTCCATATGGAGTCAGGCATTATGTCACAATTCCAGTAGAGGAACAACTGTACCAAGTTGACACAAGTAAATGGACTCGTCCCAGGTGCTCAGTCTGGTTATACTGTCTCGGCCCATTGATCTAGTTGGTTTAGTTCGAGGACTGAACTGGTTAGACTAGTCTAGTTGGACAACCTATATGGCTAAGCCCTTACTAGATTGCCTCTGTTAGTGGGCTAAACAGGCTAGTTTGAGCAACGAGTACGAATTCGATCACTGTTAATTGATTAGAGCAATTGGAACTAGTCCAGTTGCTATCAAGAGGTTTGGACCAAGCCAGACCTATGGTTCAACCTTCTTAGGGTGACCTTCTTCTCTGGATGGACTAGGTTCTAGTAAGGGCAGAACCACATGGGGCCAGGAGGCTGAAGCCTCCTTGAAGTTTTGGAAAAAAAATCCTATAGTACTAATAGGGGCGTAGCCAGGGCCGGCCCGTCCATTAGGCCATCAAAGCCTTTGCTTTAGGCCCCATTAAAAAAAAATAAATTAAAAAGGCCCCATTTAGAATTTAAAAAATATAAAAGACCTATTTAGAATATTAAAAAGGCTCTATTTATAGTTCATTTTTTTTAATAATATTAAAAAAAATTTTAAAAAAAACCCCATTTAGAAATTTGTGCTTTAGGCCTCCAAATGACTTGGGCCGGCCCTGGGCATATAGCCTGGGAGAGGGGTGGAGCGGGGGGCTCTAGCTTCCCTAAACTTCTGAGAAAAAAATATATTATTTAAAACCGGACACAAACAGACACGATGACCCCATGAACTTGGCTATCAATTTTTTTTTCCCCATTGTTAGCCCTCCTATAAGAGAATCCTGCCTCCAACCCTGGTTTTAGTGCTCTTCTTTTGGGTTCAATCTCGTAAAGGTTTTGTATTCAAGTGAAATTAGTGTTACTTTTTAGTAGAGAGTAGGAATTGCCTAAGAGTAGGGCTAGCACACCTTTATGTGCTAATAGATATATATTTGTAGACCAAGTGAATTTGGAACGGATGTATCCGAATCAAATTCTTTTATCAGAGACTAGCGGGTGGCACGTGCAATGCACGTGAGAGCGAGGGGAAGGAGTTAATCACATTTAATAGGAGTTAAAAGGGACACGTGTTAACCCGCGGGTGCGATTGAACTCGCTAGTGGCACGTGCGATGCACGTAAGAGCGATGGGAAGGAGTTAACCATGGTTAATAGGAGTTAAAAGGGTCACCTGTTAACTCGTGGGTGCGATTGAACTCTCCCTAAGTTCAATCGCGATTGGCTATGATTCAAAATAGATAGATGAGCAAGGGTAGTTTCGAAATTAAATCAAAGGTAAGGGGTAGTTTTGGAATTAAAGCAAACATTAAATCATAGTTTTGTTTTAATATAAGGGTAGTATGGAAATTTCGGAAAAATCATCTACGGCTCCCTCTTGCATTATAATAGTAAAAATAATTTTAAGTAAAAAAGTCATATATATACCAATTATAATCTAATCCGAATTGCATAATGTCTAATTCATCTAATTTTTTTGAGGTGTGCTAGCCCTAATATGAGGCATTCCTTGCTCGCAAGTAAGGACATGTGTTGATTTTTGGTTGAATGTAAGGTTAGATGTTGGTTTTTAGTTGAGAGTAGGGCATGACTTAAATGTGTTTTCTTAATTCCATCTAGTTTACTTAAATCCCTCTCATAGAATATAAAATTTAAATAATATTTTACGGGAATTTTATCTGATATGCTTAATTACAAGCAATTACAAAAAAGTTAATTATAATTATTTGGGTAGTGATTAGCACACCAAATTAGACTATGTAGTAAAATGCAATGGTCATGTGTCCCTTTTAACACTCATTTAACCATGGTTAAGCTTAAGAAAATTAAAATTAAAATTTTTGTTTTTTTTATTAAAAAAAATCAAGGTTAAATTGTTTAACTTTAGGCGTGAATATATCTTAACTACATTTGATGTATGATAAAAAAGGGGGGCATGGACCAATAAGGCCTACACATTAGACTACAGAGTCTAATGCAGCAGAAAGAGAAACATTTCCCTAATTTTTTAGCCGGAAATGGAGAAAGAATTTTTAAAAAACGTATTTTTATCCTACGAAATGTGATATGGAAAATCAAACCCGAATTCGATCCAGATATCAAGTCGAATAATAATCCGACTAAAGTAACTCGGATTCGGATCGGGCTTGGATATTATCCATTTTTTTGTTGATATAATCCCAAATTCTCAATTGCTTGACAGCCCTACCAATACACATCTCCCCGAAAATAACCCCCCCATCCCATATTTATCCAAACGAAGAACACATCAGTATTCAGCACATCCATCGTTATTCTGTTCAGAGCTTCGAGGAAGGTAGAAGCCCTTCAGCACCAGAGGTTCGTAACCCTAACTTTGCTTCATTATTTTACAGGCCGGGATATTATCGATCTCTAAAACACTGTATCGTGCTATAGATCTTTAAATTCCTGGTTTGTGATTTGAATCTGTTCTGATAGATCTGTGTTTCTGCGTTTCTTTTTTATCATGCTGCATTGGTTGTAATGGGGAAATACGTCCTAAATGTTCCAAAACGACGAGACTAAGATGTTGATTGTTCTGATTTATTTCCTAGGGTTCTTGTTGATTCGTCTATACTATATTAGGGTTTCTTAATAGAATGACTTGAAGGATTAAATGAGTTTTTTTTTTCCAGTTTTCTGGTAATTGGATCCTTCAAATGGAAGAAGAATCCAAGTCTGTGGGAGAACATGAATCGCGTGATGATCTGATTTGCAGTAAAATAGTTGTTTTTTGGGGGTTAGGAAGTAGACAAGAATCTCCATGGGAGAGGCACGGATTCGGTTAGGATTCGAGTCTTTTATTGACGATTTGCAGTTTTTCTTTTCGATTTCTGTAAAGACCTGTTTTTTTTAGGCTTGATTAAAATTTGTGAAGCTGAGGAAAAATGTTTTTGACAGCATCAATACTCAGATTTTCTGCAACTTTATCTCTCTCTCTCTCTCCTAGGTCCTTTTTTTTGTTTGGACGATTTTTGACTTCCTGTGGATTAAATAAGTTAGCGGATCAAACCTTTTAAGTGAAGCTGGAGCTGTGTGTGGAATAGGGTGAAGGAAGCCTGTTATTGTGTTGGATAATTTGTTACTCAGTTGGATTTTTGGCCTATTGCTTTTTTTTTAATCTACAGTTGGTGGTGTTTCTTGGACGTTGATTGCTTTCAAGAGACATTTGGATATTTTAGTAGGCGAAGCATTGTAGTTGAAGAAATGGGTTTTCTCGACTTAGCAAAGTCTTGGTGTGGGATATATTGATTTTTAGTTGCGACAGGGTGGATAGCTTATTGGACAGGATTTTGTTGTAGTGTTGGAATTTGGAGTTTCTATTTTGAAGCATAAGGTAGGGGTTTGAGGTGGACTCATGGAGATCGTTTTGGATGTGTGGTTGTAATATGGACAGGAGGGAAGCAGCAGCAGTGGTGGTGGTGTTTTTGCGGATCAGTGGTGGACCAAGTGATTGGTGTTACTAAGGAGAAGTTTGAAGATGAGTCCTCGGAGCAGGAGCAGGAGCCGGAGCAGGAGTCCACGGGATCGCAGGATCCGAACTGAACGCTTTTCCTACCGTGATGCACCTTACAGGAGAGAGCCACGTCGGGGTTTCAGGTTTTTTGGTTTCTTATCACATATTATTTTTCTGATAGTTTTTGCATGAAGAAGGGATGAAGGAGGGGCAAAATTAGTAACTTTTTGTATGTGCTGCATATGACATGGGTGATCCCCTTTTTTTATTTGTTAAATGAGGATTTTCCTGAATTTGCCACTTTGGATGTCAAGCAAGAATTCTTATGTTCATGGTTTTGGTTCTGGTATTTGACATGATAATATTACATTCTCTTAATGCTTAAAAGCTTTATAATTTAGACCAGGAGTTAAACCCTTATAGGGTAGTTATCTCATATTTTACATTGTCTATATGAAGACCAGGACCAGGAGTTAAACATGTAAAGGGTAGTGACCTTATATTTTACATAGTTAATGTGAAGATCAATTTAGCCTCAACATTTTTTCTTCATCCCTAGTAAATTTTGAATTTCTATTCATTATCTTAAATTAGTACTTGAATCCTTCTCTGGATGCGTGCTCTCATGCAATGCTAGTTTTCATTCAACCTCCTTGGGGACGAGGACTTTTATTTTTTTTGGATAATGCTATGAGTATGCTATTATATGACCATGTTCCCATTGATCAAAAAAAAAAAATTATATGGCCATGTTCCTATTTTATCACAATCATAATATTATTTTGATTATAATTTATTTTGAGGAGTTTGAAAGACCATTATATCGCCCCCGTCATTGACTTATCTGCATGTGGAATATGTAAACCTAATGCCAGTTGGGGAGTCAGTAACTCCTATATCCGTTCAAGGTTCAGTAGTGTAATGGGACATATATTTAGCTATTTGTCTCGTTGTTTGATCAGTTCAGTACAATCATCTGAACGTGGGAATGAAACCTTCTAGTTTGGATTCTGGCTTTGCAAATTCCATCATTTAGGAATTTGTAATCATCCAAAGATGCACTAATGTAAGATAACTCTACACTTTTCTTTTTCTTTATCTTCTTATTCTTTCTTCCATGTGGCAGTGATTTTGTTATTTAAAGTATGTGTTGGTTTTACAGTTATGGTCGTATTTTTCATGCAGTAGATAGGCTCTAATTGATCCAAACAATTGAAATGTTGGAGGCCCCTTTTAATTGGACATGCACTAAGCTTACTTTAACTAGAAAATTCTGCCTGGTCAAGGGTTTGCTTGTAGAATTTGAAACAAAAATGAAAATGTGGGCATCTGTCCACAAGCAATGGGAAAAAGTGCATTAATCTGAAGTAAGCTCATTCTGTTGCCATGAGTTTTGGGCTTTGAGTCACCCCATATGGCTTAGCATTTGGATTGTCTAGACTCTAGATCAATGTGCATGTGATCTCATATTGGTGCATTGCTTAAGTTTCAACATTTGTGGTTTGAGGATTTAGCACTACTCACATCTTATTTATTACATCATCATAATTCAAAGATCGGCCCATTTATGTCCTTTCCTGTCTGTTATGCAAATTTTGTTCCAAATTCCCTCACTTTCAGGCCCATATTCTCTGTTATGGCCAAGGTTTTAAATCTTAAAAAATTTGAGATCTTGTTTAGATTATATGAGTAATTTGGAATTTCTTCAATTTTAAGTCTACAAAATTAATAGTATGTTGACGGAAATTTTGAAAGGAATTTGATTCCAATTTCTACCAGGATCCAAACTGATGGCTAAATGCAAATTCAAAACCTTGGTAAATGTATATGCCTTCAAATCCATTACTTACCTCAATAAATCCTTTTCAACCTTTCCCTCTTCTTTTGAGCATTTGACTTGTACCAGTACACCCATATATAAAGTACTAAACAGGTGGTTACATGCTCATGGAATTTCTAGAGACCGAGTAGGTTGAGCCCCTGGGAGGGAGAGAAACTAAACTTTCTTTAGATATAAAGAGCTCTTTCACTCAATACATGCTCTAAAGAAGTAATTTGAAGGTTGCCTTATTACTAAGGACTGGATGCTAACAGCACTCATATTAATGCATATTTGTATTTAATGTAACACATAATAGTCAGACACATGCTTATCCTAAAATTAGTCTGTATTCATCAGCAATTCACATTCTTTTATATTATTAGGAAGTTGCTTCCCAAAATTAGATATTTCATTGGGTGCTCAGGTTAGTGTTGTTTTTGGGCTGCGAGCCTTGGAGAATTTTTTTTTGGTGGAGCTTATTTATTAAATGGTTTGCGCTCCTTGGACATGAGTGAGTAGATTGTGACTGAATTATATTCAGATACATGATTAGTAAATGCACACATGTATGTATATATTATAAATGTCAGTGGAATGCAACACATGTTAACAAAATTAAGAAAACGGAAAGTTCTAAATATACAGTAAGTAGTTATTTCCAATTTCACAATCCTATGTTTTGTGAAAACAACACATCCTTTTCTTTTCCATAATATTACAGCATGTTGCGGATACCCGAAGGAACTAGTCCTTGTCTCGAAGGGTTTGGGACAACCTCTGTTACCAAAAAAAAAAACAGCATGTTAAGCATTCTGGGTATTCTTTTTTGTCTGTTGTGTTTATAGGTGGCTTCTCTCTTTTGCTATTCCCATAGAGAGATCCATAGCTTCTATCTTTTGAATGAGATGTTGGAACTGGATATAGAAAGCAATTTAGTTTAAGTGTTTTCATTGGTGATGAGAGCAATGCTTTTGAAATTTACAAGTGGTATATGTTTAGGTTCATGTGCTAGTCAGGTGATCTCATATTTGAAGGAAATGTTTCATATCATTGTTCACATGGAAGAATAATGGTTGTGATAAGATGTTGATATTGTTGTGAATGGTGTGATGGCTTATATTCAAGAGAGATCCCAATGCTAAACTAGAATTATGGAGGGATAACTTGGAGTTTAAGGGTTTAAATTAGCCGGATCAAGAATTTTTTTTTCCTGGATAGCCGGACCTAGAGTGGTGTGGCATTCAGGTATGTCATCCAAGGTATCCTTTTTTCTTTGGACAACTTTTCTGGATAAAATCTTGACAATTGACCATATTCAAAGTAGAGGTTGGAATCTTCCAAATAGATGCATGTTGTGCCTTGCAATGGAGGAATTAGTAGACCATTTACTCTTGCACTACTCTTTTGCATATGTCCTATTGAGTTCTTTTTCTAGCTCGCCTTGGATTGCATGAGTTTTTCCCTATTCCCTCTAGAGTTTCTTATTTTGTTGGCAACTAGGATTGTTGGGTCCTCGTCTCGATCCTTTATGGGCGCTTCTTCCGGGGGCTATCACTTGGTTCATTTGGAAAGAGTGTAATCGGCGGACGTTTGATGCCACATCTTTATCGGTTGAGCAAGTGACCAAGAGGGTTTGCAAGCTTCTTGGGGACTAGGCTTCGATTCGGGGTACAATCAAAGGTGGGAGCTGATAGACTTCACGACTTAAAGGGAAGTTAGCTGGACTTTCACATGCTTTTTTCTTCAATGTAGTTTCCTTTACTTTTTTCTTTCGGGTCACTATTGGTGAATCTCTGTTTTCCGTTTTTGCTATTATATATGATGATGACTACAATTAGCTATAAAAAAAGATAGAATATATTGAATGCAACTTTAGTAAGAATACGAATAGGTTAGAGGCGGTAGTTATTAAGATAGATGATCAAGAGATCTCTCAAAGCGACCAATTTTGGTATCTAAGCTCAATTTTTCATTATGATGAAGAAATTGAAGAGAATTTTGCCAATAAAGTTAGAGCTGGGTTGATAAGTGGAGATATGTTCTCGGAGTTCTTGGAGTGTTACGTGACTTTAGTAAGAATACGAATAGGGTAGAGGCGGTAGTTATGATCAAGAGATATCTCAAAGCGACCAATTTTGGTATTTAAGCTCAATTATTCATTATGATGGAGAAATTGAAGAGAATTTTGCCAATAAAGTTAGAGCTGGGTTGATAAGTGGAGATATGTTCTTGGAGTGTTACATGACTGATGCATTCCGATCAAACTAAAAGGAAAGTTTTATGGGATAACAATAGTTTAGTCAAGGCGTCTAGGGGATGCCTAGGTGATACAAATAATTAAATTATATATATATATATATATAAAATCTTTACAACATTTAATGTTGTAAAGCTTGAATGTAAGTCTTTTTCTGCAGAACTATTAGTTGACTTTTTAACTTATAGATGAAAATGTGTTTGAAGACTAAAATATAAATCTTTTTTTTCGGACTTTCAGGTTTTAGTAATGTTTTGATACAGTTGAATTTATAAATTTTTAAGATTTTAGAAATACCTTAACATTTGCTAGGTGAAATTTTGGCCTAATTCTTAAAAGTGGATTTTGTTCTTAAACTGGAAGGTTGACTTTTTGTTCTTCAGGAATTTAGATCTGCGAGAATTTTTATTGAATTCAAATGGGGGTATAACCTTATTTATATATAAAATCTTAAGTAATTTTAAAGTTTAAAACCACTTGCTTAAAGGATATTTACATGTAAATAAGCTTTGAAGTTATAAAATAGGCTAACGGTGATGCTGTAAATTAGGCTAGGTGACTTCCACGAATCCACTTGCCTAGAGAGGTGCCGAGGCGATGTTGGTCCAAAACCACTTAGGCGACGCCTTGACTACATTGGATAACGATGAGACCAATATGCTTTATGGAGCATAATGTTGAGACTAGGAAACAACATATTAATAGAACTAGTGTAGCCGTGATGAGAATGTTTTTTTTTTATTGGTGCCGCGATGAGAATGTTGAGATGGATGAGCAGAAAGACAAAAAATTTAAGATTATAAATGAGCCCATTCAAGAGAACTTAGGACTTAGGAGTCGCTCCAATAGGTGATCAAATAAGGAGCAATCGATTGAGATGATTTGAAAACGTTCAATGGAGACCATTAACGGCTCCCGCGAGGAGTAGTAAATTAGAGTAAGGTCGCGTTTGGTAACACTAGTCTAAAAAGAAGTGCTTATTTGAAAATTATGCTTAGTTGGACTTTAGATTGTTAAGTTGAAGGTTAATTGCATGTTTATATTTTAGAGATTTTTAGGGGTAAAAACCTCTACTTTAAGAAGTAGCTAGGGACCTACTTATTAAAGTAAAGGTTTTTACCCCTAAAATCTCTAAAATGTAGACATGCAATTAACCTTCAACTTAACAATCTAAAATCCAAATAAACATAATTTTCAAATAAGCACTTCTTTTAAGACTAGTGTTACCAAACCACACCTAAGTTGAATGCTTTAAAAGGACGAGAGGGAAGGTATAAAAATGACGTGAATGGAAATAGTGATAAAACACGATTTAATTGAAGTAATGGCCTTTAGCGCCCGTTTGGCATCAATTTTGGTGATTCTCTCATTCTAGAAAATAATTAATTCTAAGAAGTTTTGAATCTTATAATCAACTATGTTCAGGGAACACATGTGGCAACTGTTGGTTAGAATCAATTATGTAGAATTAAAACAACATAATTATGTTTGGATGAAGGAAAAGAAAGATTATTTAAGGCATTAAATATGATTATATTCATAAACTCATTATAAGCATCATAAACTACCCAAATTTACTAGACCAGCGTACCCCAGTATTGGGATTAATTGAACAAAAATTAATCCGTATCACTCAAAATTAAACAAAATTAACCCACATCACTCAAATTAAACAAAATCAACCCACATCAATCAAAATAGTAGTAGTCTTTGACAATCGAAAACTAAGCAAAATATCGATAAAATCAAAGGGGTAGTTAGAAATAGTAGAAGCTCGCCTCAATTTAACAATTTATGCCCCGACTCATTTGGATCCATGTTGGTTTCCTTGAGCATCCAATAAATATCGATGTCAGAGTGATTCCTAACGATTTCTATTATAGATTGGTTGGCTTTTTGGACGCGAGCAGATAGGATTTGAGCTCCACCATCGAATCGCGAACCAAAGACCATTTCTGTTTAGGGAATCAATGGACTAAAAATCGAAAAAAATAAGTATAGGATAATTAAACCCTCAAACAGCTATCAATCATGAACAGAGTAGTAACCAAAATCACAAGAATGATCTTTGAAATTGAAGCAGAGTGGTTGCTCTCCTTCGCATCCCTTAAAAGGACCCGTGAAGACAGCCGAATAGGAAAACAAGGAGAGAGTTTTGAGATCGATAGTTTTGAACATCGTTTTACCCCCAGAGAGAGTGAGAGGGGGGAGAGAGTACCTATCGATGTGAGAAGATGACATTGGAGGAGCAATGACTATTCTATTGATGTGAGAAGATGACGTTGGAGGAGCAATGACCTTGCGAGAAGATGAGCGGGATAGGGAGGGTTTTGTTATTCTTGTTGGCGCAAATCGAGAGAGAGAGAGAGAGAAGAGAGAGAGAGAGAGAGAGAGACGCTCACCCCTTGTCTTTAAGCACGCTTCTCAGGATTAATCTAAGAAGCATCTTATTTTTTATTTTGCCAAAAGCATTCCGTTTCTGTCACAATTCTTAGAACCGTTCTCTAAAATAAAATGATGTCAAATGTTCTAATGCCATTTTTGTTCCTAGGAAGTGGAAAATCATTCATGAGGAACAATTTCAAACGGGCCCTTAATAGTGGAATGGTAGAACATGATTCAAATTGCCGACCCCAAGTATTTTGGGACAAGACATATTGATGATGATTTGTACGAATGGTTGAATTTGTCGATTAGTAATGTTTAATGTAATCAAGGGAATTGTTATGGATGAACCTGATCAGTGCTGCAGTAGACCTCAGAGAGATTGTTTGATGCTCATGTGTGCAATTGCAAGAGAGAGTTCACCAGTGACTCAACTCCTACATTCTGTTTTCTTCCTCCTTTTTTTGGCCTTTGCCTCTTAAGGGAATTGCATCCATAGTCCATACTAAGCTTCTCTCCGTCAGAAATAGCTTTTAATTGGAATCTTCTGTCATTTATCCATTAGATGAGTACTTTATTGGGTCTGTTAGGACTTAGGCGTGATATTTTGCTTAGCTGCTGCAGAAGTCTTTCAAGCTGTATCCTTGCCTCTTTAAGGACACAGTGCACCACTATGTAATCCTCATACACCTTGAATAACATAGGTTCGGGGTTTTGGTGTCTTCTCTCCTCAGCCTTGGCAAAGGCACAAAGGACATAAACACCAGTACCAAGCTGCTGGAACAACAAAGAGGAGCTTCTAGGGAGCTTGGTTCTCAAAAGATGATTACCTTTCCCTCCATGGCTGATGGTTTGATCTCTCCTTAGCCTTGACAAAGGCGCAAATGACACAAGTCCCACTACCAATCTGCTGGAACGATGAAGAGGAGCTTCTAGGGAAGCTGGGTTCCAAAAAGATAATTACATGTCCCCTGCATCGCTGTTGAATTTTCAGGTCTCTCGTGGGAGTGATGTCCACCATTGGTCCTGTTTAAACAAGGGAGAAAAATCATGCTATTATGCATAGTTGCAGGGAAGCTATGTACAGGGTGGGAAGCTTGTTTCCCAAACTCGTTTCCTCAGACAGACTCGCTTCCTCAGACGGACTTGCTTCTTAGGAAGTTCGTTTCCATCACGTCTCATTTAATAGTCAGAGGGAGTTGTATGTGTGAGGTGATGAGGTAAACCATAGTCTATAGCATAGGGTGTAGACTCTAAGCAAATATCGTCGGTTTGGAACTTAAGGCACCTACTTTTTCACAAAAATCTTGTGTAAGATAAAATCAAAGATATACCCATAACAACATATTGGGAATGAGGATAATATATCTCATTTCTTGCTTCCCGTTTCGTACGATTTTTTTCCCGCTTCTCGCTTTTGCTTTGCTTCTTGTTTTCGCTTCTCATTTTGGTAACTATGCTATTATGAACCACCTCACAAATTGGGCTTTTTGTTGCTCGATTACCTTTGGAAATATGAATATGAAGTTATGAACTCATGCTGATTTCTATCATTTTACTCTCATAAATTGGCAGAAATTGAGAGAATGGGTTGGGTCTAAGAATAGGGGTGGTCCCACGCCATCTGCTGTCCTAATCCTTAGCTGGAGTGGTTTTGGTATCCTACCCCTGCACCCCCCAAAAAAGAAATGATGGAACATCTGCCCACTTCTGGATTATTATTTTCTTAGGGGTGGATGGAAAGTATAGAGAATAAGTCAGGCTAGTTTACTGGAATTAGGTTTTGGATGGAAATTCTTGGAATTGCCATTATTCTGCCATAAATTAACTCCTGTGGGATTTTGTCTCCAGCCAAAACAACCTGTGCAAGAACTGCAAGCGGCCTGGTCATTATGCAAGAGAATGCCCTAATTTGGCAGTTTGTAACAACTGTGGTCTTCCTGGGTAATATAACTCATCCTGCACCACCAGCATATCCCCAGAAATTTGCAATTCACCCACACATGCACATATTTGCAGATTCTTTTACCGATTCTTCTCAGTATTGCTTTTTCATCTTCTATGCATTCAAATTCTTTACAGGCACTTTGCATCAGAGTGCACCACCAAGTCGCTATGCTGGAATTGTCGAGAACCAGGCCACATGGCCAGCAACTGTCCAAATGAGGGCATCTGCCACACCTGTGGCAAGGCTGGTCATCTTGCCAGAGATTGTTCCGCTCCTGGGTTGCCACCTGGAGACCTGAGGTTATGCAACAACTGCTACAAGCAAGGCCATATTGCAGCTGACTGTACGAATGACAAGGCATGCAACAACTGCAGGAAGACGGGCCACCTGTCTCGTGATTGTCCGAACGAGCCCGTCTGCAACTCGTGCAATATCTCTGGACACGTTGCTAGGCAGTGCCCAAAGACCGAAGTTCTTGGAGAGAGGGGTGGTGGGGGCCGCTACAGCAGTTACCGAGATATAGTCTGCCGAACCTGCCATCAGGTGGGCCACATGAGCAGGGATTGCATGGGCCCCTTGATGATCTGCCACACCTGTGGTGGCCGTGGACATGTGGCATTTGAGTGCCCTTCCGGGAGATTTATGGAGCGGGGTTTCCGAAGATACTGATTGGCAAAAATAACAGGTCTGATGAGGCTGATGACTCATTAGGCTGAATTAGGCATTTCCTAGTGTTTGTTTCTTTGTTGTTTTACTTTATTTTGTGCTAGTGGGATGACAGACTCAGCTTGCTTCCCCCTAAAAGAGAGCTTCTATATTTGGTCTTTAGCTGGATTGAACTTGAAATGTTGGTACTTAGAACTTCATGTGGTGTGGTTGTGCTGATTTAAGGTTGGAGTGATTGATATACTTTTTAGTTTTACTTAATTCTCCAGTACTGCACTTAGATACATGACAATTAGCCCGTAAATAGGGTTTCTGGACAGACTAGGAATTGGATCCTGTGCCAGTTTACTTATTCAAAACCAACATGGATCTTTTACAATCTTTTACAGGTTTATCTTCTAGGTGAGTGAGACCTATTGTGCGGTAGGTCCAGAGTCTGGATTCAAGACCCATCCTTTACGTTTAGCTGTGGGTCGCCTAGTGTTAGTGATAATATTGAGTGATTTTAATCTTTCTTTTGCCCAATGTGTTGGTTGGCAAAAGTGCTTCCTTGTGCTAGCAAATGAATGATCAGGATGTATAAAAGATACTGATTATTGACTCATGGCACCAAAAAAGCCAATGGTGCTGACGCTACTCTATGATTGTCCAAATGCCAAAGTCAACCCAGACTTGCTGAACTCAGCCCGAGGTTATGAGTCTAGCTTGGGTTAAGGGGCTCGTGCTAGGATTAGACTTGGGTTGGTGTTTTAACCTTCGGGCTGACCTAGCCCGAGTCGATTGCCACCTCTACTGACCATCATTATTAACAACAAATTTATATTTATGTATATTAACTTTTATATGAAAACCTATAAGTAGTACAATAAAATTAATTGAGCTGAGTGGAGTCGTTGCCTGTGTTTGGCTTGATTTAACAAACGAGCTCAATCATTTATTCATTTAGCTCGGCTCAACTAGTTCAAATACCCAACTCAAGCTCGACTCATTTTGAGACGAATCAAGCAAACTCAGGAGCTGGATTGGCTCACTGACAACCCTAGTTGTTAAGGTAAAACTTAAAAAAAAACTTCATCCCATCATAATTTATAGATTCTCTGTATCATGTTTCTCCCATTAACCCCACGAGTATAATTATATTCATTTCATAAGTTTTGAGGAGTGGCTCAGTCACAATAACTCCAAATTTTTCCACAGACGCAAGAATAAGTGTAACAAGTGGAGATATTTAATATTTTAATAGATTAAAAATAAATAAAATCCAGCAGATATTTTACATTTGTAGCCACCAGATTGCATCAATGAAAGATTGCAACTGTGGCTAGCATTTTTGTTGTTGTTGGGAGAATCTGATATGCATGTTCAACTCTTAGAGATTTGATTTGAATTCATTTTATTAAAATTAGGGGCAAACAAGCCTAAAGGTAGTAGGACAAGCTTGTGAGCTGGCTCGAGGTTGATTATCTACAGACAAGCCGAGCCCAAACTAGCATTTGAGAGCTCGAATTGAGCTCGAGACGAGCTTGAGCCAGCATATATATGTCACGAGTTGAGCTTGAGCCCCACCAAGCTCGGCTCGTTTATACCCCTAGTTGAGATTGAGCTATGTTCGGGTGAACAACTCGTGGGCTGAGTTAAGTTAAGTTCGGTTTCGGGTTGACTTTAAGAAAACCCAAGTTGAATTATGGGTGGGTTATATTTGAGCTCAATAATACTCCACTAAATCTGTTATTAAAAGTTTATTAACAAACTATTTTATAAAGAGTTCAAATTATCTTATTTAATTTATAAATGTAACAGAAGCTCTAAATTATGTTAGTCATTATTGATTGTTACTTTTTCTTGTTATCTTTTTAATCAGATGAAATCATAATTTCCTCTTAAAAAAATTTGTTTTCTTAATTTGTTGAAGGTGTAGCAATGGTAAGTGTTGCACGGTGAGAGTTTGAGATTTTAAAAAAAAATTTGTGCTAGTCCTCCTCTTAACCAATGTATATTCTGACAATTCCTACTTTCACTTTTCTTAGATAATAAAACAAATAACTTTGTGTCAACTCACTTATGGACCCACACTAATTTCTAAAAAGAGGAAGAGTATGCCTACATTCCTTTTATTTCAATTGAGATTTATGCAAAGTTGAGAATTTAAATGGAATCACAGCCAATTGTGATTTAATTTGGGGAGAGTTCAATTGCCCCAACAGGCCAATACATGTCCGTTTTAACCCTTATTAATAGTGGTTAAAAATAACTAACCTTTGAGGTTCAACAATATAATATTGGTTTTGTAAAAAAAAATATTTAACACTGACTAAGAAGCTTTAACCCTTAGGATTAAAAGTATTATATATATGTACACTAGTGGGTGGCACATGCGATGCACATGAGAGAGTGGAAGTGGAGAAAGACTGAGAAGAGGGACCCTAGTGAGAGCATTTTCGGAAAAAAAATTAAAGAATATTTTGGATATAGAAACTTGAGGGACATTTTAGTTTAAAAACAATTGTGAGGGACACATTGTTTATAGAAATATGACGTATGAACATTTTAAGAACAAAAAAACTTTAGAGACATTTTGGGTATACCAAAGAAAAGGGACGGGGCTTTGGCAATACGTTATTCTTTAAGAGCATTTTGTCAAGAGAGTGAGGAGTCCGATTACACCACTAAGGTCGCCATGTGTCCCTTTTATCACTCCTTGACTGTGATTAAGATTCACTCGCCCCTAGGTGAATCACCCACTTATCAGAATTTAAAAAAATAATATTTTTTTTCTTCTAAAAATTAAGAATAAGTGGGCAAACCTTAGGGATGGGTGAATCTTAACCAGATTTGGAGTCTTGTTACTCCCTTGAGGCTGCCATGTGTCACTTTTGACACCCCTTAACTTTGGTTACGATTCATTTACCCCTAGAGTTCAACTACCTATCCTTGGTTTTTAGAAAAAGAATATTAATATTTTAAAACCCTAGTTAAAATAGGGTTAATTTTTTTTTTCAATTTTTTATTTCTAAAATCCAAGGATATAACTGGGTGAGTGAATCTTAACCATAATTAAATTGTTAAAAGAGACAAATGGCGACCTTAGTGGCGTAACCAATTCTAAGGAGTTCGGTAATAACCGTAGATAATTTTCAAGCCTATATTGTTGAACCCCAAGGACAGTGAATTTTAACCACAATTAATAGGAGTTAAAAGGGGCACATGTTAGCCTGCCTGTTGGTGCCATTGAACTATCCCCAAGTTCAATCGCAATAGGCTATGGTCCGATCTCCTTTCGGCTTAAATTCCATACAAGCTCAGCCCATCCCAAAGTAAGACAGGATCAGCTCACCCAAAATTAGGGCCAGACAATCGGTCTTAGGCTAGCCCGGCCCAAAATTATCACACCTAAATTGGCCTGGGGGGTAGGATCGACATGTTATCTAGAAAAATGGACATTTTGGACATCTTTCCTATAAGATAACCCCCTTCTCGGCTCCTGCAGTCCACCCCACCAAAGAGGGCACTTTTTTTTTTATTTACATCGGGCGTGGCCGGCTATCGCGTACCTTGTACCGCTTTGGTTACTCTCCGGAAAGGAGCGAATACTACCCTCACCGATTACAATTTACAATTCCCTTCACTTCGCTCTGCCAAATACCGAAACCAAGAACAAACCACCACCAGAGCTTAAAATATAGGGTTTTTTTTTTCCCTAGGGTTTTAAATTTAATTCTCCATGGAAGAAGACGATGAAGCTTCAGGCGTTTACAGACCTTGTCTGACCATGGAGCATTCGAGCGAGGAGAATTTACCAGAGACCGAAGAGTTTCTGAACATTCAACAATGGGAACCTGTTCTTGAAATGGACGATTCGCAACTCATTGGTGCCTCGCCGGTAATCGCCGAAAAGGCTGCTGTTCTTGGAGAAGAAGCTATGCCGATTGTTGAATCGGAGAAGAATACCGAGAAGGAAGCTGTTGTTCTTGGAGAAGAAGCGACGCCGGTGGCAGATTCGGAGATGGAGATGGAGGAGGAGACTGCTGCTGTTGGAGAAGAAGCTACGTCGGTGGCGGATTCAGAAATGGAGAGCGAGAAGGATGCTGTTGCTGTTGTTATTGGAGAAGAAGAAGCTACGCCAGTGGCAGACTTGGAGATGGAGATGGAGAAGGAGAAGGATTCTGTTGCCGTTGGAGAAGAAGCTACGTCAGTGGCGGCGGATGCAGAAATGGAGAATGAGAAGGAGGTTGTTGTTGTTGTTGGAGAAGAACCTACTCCGGTGGCAGATTCGGATATGGAGACGGAGAAGGAGGTTACTGCTGTTGGAGAAGAAGCTAAGTCGGTGGTTGATTTGGGGATGGAGACGAAGAAGGAGGATATTGCTGTTGGAGAAGAAGCTACGTCGGTGGTGGATGTAGAAATGAAGAGGGAGAAGGAGGCTGCTGTGGTTGGAGAAGAAGTTGCTCCAATGGCGGAATTGGAGATTGAGACGGAGGTTGCAGAGATGGGTAAAGGTAGCGGGAAGCGAAAGCGAGGTCGGCAGGCAAAGGCTCAGACGAAAGCCCCAACAAAGAAGAAGGAAGAAGAGGATGTTTGTTTCATATGCTTTGATGGTGGGAACCTTGTACTCTGCGATCGCAGGTGAGGATTTTTGTTATTTCAGTATGGACCATAAGAGGTTCTTGTTTGTGCTTGTATTGCTTCTTTTGTCTGTGCTTATTGGCTGGAGACTTTGTTGGGTTTGCCAGGGGATGCCCTAAGGCGTACCATCCTGCTTGTGTAAATCGAGACGAGGCATTCTTTCGTTCGAAGGGTCGCTGGAATTGTGGTATGTTGCAGTCATTTACATCATAACTTTCTCTTTTTCACATTTGTTTGCATTTTATTTTATTTTAATTTTCTGGTATTTTGGATGCTTGGATTTTGGGTATATATGGAATGTTGTTGAATGTTGATGGTTATAGTTCCCCCGCATGGGATGCCTGCGTGGTTATAAATCATAGGCTAGAATGAATTTAAGCTATGCAACTATGCAAGTGAAACTTTTGACTGGTGATGGGTTCTCTACTGATGCTTATAACAGAAACAAAAAAAAGAGAGAGAAAAAAAAACAGGAAAAAGAGATCCAGGTATTTTCAGTAATTGTTTACTCCCATTTAACACATTGAATTTTAGTGGGTTGGTGCGGATACCCGAAGGGACTAGTCCTTGGCTCGAAGGCTTTGGGACACCCTCTGTCATCAAAAAAAAAAAACATTGAATTTTAGTAGAAGTTGAGCCAATACAAACTAACCCATAGATGCAGGACTACCTTTTTTTTTTTTCTTTTCAATTTTTGGAAATTTCCTTATATGTAATTAATTTTTTTATTATTTTTGTAAATGGAAAATAGTTGGAGAAGAAGTGGTAGGAAAACCAATGACAAGGAGCAGGGAAATCCTTACAGCATGCTATTTTAGATTGGCGAGCTGGTCAATCGAGTTATTTTGTGTATGGATCATTTTTTTATCGGTAAACATGCATGGTATAAATTAGAAGTAGGTTACATCAAATATAATAATGCAAGCTAAAACAACGATGGGCTTACAAGGAAGTAAACCCATTCGTGCAGATAATGCCATGAAAACAACTATGGAACAATGCAACAACAATTGGTCAGCCAATTCTTATGTGGTCATGCACAAGTAGCACCTATTTTCCATCCTCAACCCCATTTTTTCAGATGATTTTTGGTGAGAATTTTGTCTAGGATTGTTGTCCAAAAGAAAAAAAGCAATCTTCGATCAAATATTAGGATTCCATACAACTTGGTGTGGGAAGACTAAAGACTCACTATTAACCAGGGTTCGATAAAAGAATATGATAGTGAGTCTACCATTTTGCTATCCTTAGACTAAAGCCTACATCTTCAGCTAAAACATTGGGCTTTATTGAATTGAAGCGTGAGAACAATCTCAATAGATCATCATACTCCCAATCATTCATATCTCATCTTAACCTAGGAAACTAAGAGGCTACATCACATCTTAACTCTAAACATGAGGTCATAAAACTTTCTTTATCCTAGGCTAACACATATAGTGGTATAGGTTACCAAATCTGAGGCTAACAAATCCTGACTGGACCATGCATCCCCCAAAATTTAGCCGTTCATGAATCTTCATTAAATGTGTCCAAATAATTTCAGTTGAATCTCTTTTATTTTATTATCTATTGGAGTCACTCTCAGATTCTTTCGAATGCGCTTATTTATGATTTTATCATTCGTTGTCTTTCCACTGTTATTTCAAGAGCGTCATCTCTACTACACTTATTTTGTTAATATTTTGCTTTTTGGTAGACTAAACGTTTTGCTTTATAAAGAACAATTGATCTTATTGATGTCTTATAATTTTTTTCTTTTAGTTCGATTAGAATGCGTCAATCATATAGTACTTCATAAGCACCACATTTTAGCCACAACTCTATTTCTATGGGTGTTTTTTTTCTCTACATCTTTATAAAACATTGAGTTGAAATAACACAACTTGTCGCTTTTGCATATCTCCTGGTCATCTATCTTAATTACTGCTTCCACCCTATTGATTTTCTTACTAATGTTGCATTCTATATATTTTGTCTTGATCCTACTTATTTTAAAACCTTGGATTTTAAAGTATCCCTCTACAATTCTTGTTTTACATTTACTTCTTTTTTATTTCCACCTATTAATACCATGCCTTTTTCTAATAACATTCAACAAGAGACATACCCTTGAACATGAAACGCCAAATCATCTATAACTAATGTTGAAAGATATAGACTCGTAGTTGCCTTTGATGTAACCCTATTGACGTAGGTAACTTGCATGCTAGAGGCATTAGACTTTGGACCAATGATAGGAAGGGCGAGTTCTTTGTCAAATCATTCCAGTTAATTGTTAATAGTACTAGCAATTCATTTCTTCATAGAGTTGTTTGGTATGCGGGGATCCTTCCAAGATTTCCTTTTTCCTTTTGAATTATTTAATGGTTAAAATTTTCATTTGCAACCATTTTCAAAATAGAGAGTGGAGGTTCACCAATAGATACTTCATATGCCATTCAGAAGAGGAAATCGTTGATCATTTGTTGCTCCATTACACTCCCATAGATGGATTTGGGACCAATTCCTTTCTCTCATTGGAGTTCATTGAGTTTTTGACGCAGGACATCTAACCAATACGCCCAAAGGCCGGGACTAATAGTCTAATAGGAGTGAAAGATTAAATTCTTTTTATCTCATAGCCCAAATCCAGGCTCTTGGCCGAACCCCCCTCGTGGGGCCATGTTACACAGGCCATCCCCACATCGAGTGTGCCCCCACTTCACGCAGGCTGCCCCACTTGAGCCCGGTGTGAAAATGGCAAAATGCCCCTGCATAAATCACCCCCAGTGAGGAGTTTTGAACACGAGACCTCTGGCTTTGATACCACTTTGACGTAGGACATTTAACCAATACTTCCAAAAGCCGCAACTAGTAGAAGCGGAAGATTAAATTCCTTTTATCTCATAGCCCAGATCCAGGCTCTCGGTCGAACCCCCCTTGTGGGGCCATGTTACACGGGTCACCCCACCCCGAGTGTGCTACTTCAAGTAGGCTGCCCCACTCGAGCCTGGTGTGAAAATGCCCTTGCATTAGTTTTCCCTATTTTTTTTCTTAGATTTCATTTCTAGTTGGTATATTTGAGATTCAGATGTTCAATTGAATGTGGTTTGGTGTATGCTCTTGGGTGCCATATGCTGGAGCATCTGGGAAGAGAGGAATTGAAGGGCTTTTGAGGATCTGGCTAAATCTTAAGGAGAAAATTTGGCTCTTTATCATGAAGCTTTTGCTGTCTTGGAGTTCCATTAGACAAGCCTTCAAAGATTTTGACTTGGAGGCGGTTCTTTATTCGAGATAGAGTAAGCTGATATTTATTTTCCTTTATGGTGGTGTATTTCTATCACACCTCTTTTATGGTAGTGTATTTCTATCAGTGAGGTGTTTTTGCTTGCCGATAAGGGTTTCCTTTTAGGCAACCCATTCTCTTTATATAGTTCTTTTTATCTATTTATAATATCATTGCTATACTGATAATAAAAAAAACAATTGTTTTGACGATAGTTATTACTCCCTTACACAAGTTTAATGATATCAAATTTTCTCTCTCTCAATCTCTCTCTTTCTCTCATTTTTTTATATGTATAAATAGGAAAAGGGTAAGCGTCATGTTAACAAAAATTGCCGAAACCTATACCTATTGGGTGATATGTATCAGTTGGGTCTATACGTTTAAAAAATAAATATTATACGGCCACATTTTTATTCATGAGTTGTAGGACTTGTCCAAAACCAATACGTATCGGTTTTGGACGTAAGGATTGTTCGACGCTATACTTTTTGATGGGTTTTCATATAATCCTAAATACTTACCTTTTTGATATTTCTCTCATCCCCTTCCTATTCCACACCCCAACACTCAAATTACTTTTTGAGTTTTTGTTATTAAAAACTTGGTTTGAGATTTGAATCAACTAATTGACGAATTCAACATCAAGTACTTCTTTTCCTCAAAACCTGACTTGAATCGCTCAATCGGGTAAGTTTTCTCTTTTTATTATGAAAATCATGTTATTGCCTACATTTCTACAATTTTACTTGGTCTTGATTTCCTTGTGGCTCATTTTATATATTCTTAATTTAATTTGATTTTTTATAAAAAAATATACCATCCAAAACCGATAAATATCCGTGGTACCTATCAGTTTCAATGGGACTGAAATAGTCCCGAAATTGTATTTTAAATCATTGGTAAGCATCTACAAGTGCAATCATTATGTTTTGTTTGACTAATTTGATGGTTGGAGGCAATTGTGCTGCAGGTTTTGAAGCATTGTTTTCTAAATTTTGAGTCAAAGCTAGATTTCCGATCTTCTAGCTATCAGTTGGAGTGATATTCAAGAATATGACAAATTAATCACTTAGAAATGTCCATTTCAAGATCAAGAAAGATAAGGTGAAAGAACATAGAAGAAAAAAAGAGACGGTGAAAGTATAATATTTTATGTTGTTCTAGAGATGTTCTAGTGCAGGACTGTTAGGAGTGGGTAGCTAACTCGAATATGGTGTCCTAGATTTTAGGCATAACCTTCAATACTGGGAGTTAGATAATGTTTATCACCTTTTAGTGTTTCAGAGCTCAGTAGTGACCTTTCCTCTTCTTAAGGACATCCGATTGTGGCTTCGAGACACCCAAGGTTAGTTCTCAGTGAGATCCCTATATCAGATTTTTAGTACCAACCATGGCCTTCTTTTCCGTATAGGTCCTTATGGAATTTTTACATGTCTTCTAAAGTATCAATTTTTTTTCTATGGTTGACATTGTAGACAAGATTCTCACATGTGATCATCTAAAACTTAAGGATGACCAACGATTGTTTTATGTGCCTAAAAGCAGAGGAAACAATGGACCATATACTATTGCATTGGCCCCTCTCTTTTGAGATTTGGGGATACTTTTTATCTCGGACGGAGATCTATTGGGTCTTCCCCCGTACCTTATGGGATTTCCAATCTAACCTACGCATGGTTTCAAATATCAATACGTATCGGTTGATACGGGCCGATACGTATTGGGTTTTCCCATACCCGATACCTATATATGGGTGAATTTTTTTCTTCCACCATATTGACGGCGTATCGCCCATATCGTGTGTATCGGTACCGATATGGTCCAATACCGGCGATACGATGATATGGGTTTTTGAACAGTTGAAAAATAAATTGGCTCAGCATGGGAGGGACAGAGATTCGCATATTCACCAAAACCCATGAAGATGATGATGATGGTTCTATATAAATCTCCAAATCTTCCAATGACATTTTATAGAGGAGATTGAGAAGTGGAAAAAGAAAAAAAAAGATTTTTTAGTAGAGAAGAACAAGGATAAGGGTACATACCTATGTGAGATTGCATGTAGTGTGCCATCGCCGTCAATCGCAGTTCCTATCGTCGCCTTTGTCCATTCCACAGTCGATCGTAGAAATCAAAGAGGAAGAGTGAGGCCACGGGCAGCCTTTACCCCTTTCGGCCAAAATGAAGAAAGAGCCAAAAGGTTTGGCTTTTGATATGCTTAGGGTTTTAATCTTATGAAGGAGGAATGCTATCCTCACTCAGTGTGTTATGTTTTCCTTTTTTTTTGTTAAACACGTATCCACCAAAACCAAAACAAGATGGATGAATTTGGGGAGAGTTCAATCGCGAAGACACAAGCAACATGGTCCCTTTTAACTATTATTAACCTTGGTTAAGATTCACTAACCCTTAGGGTTTGGTTTTTTAAAAATATTAAAAAATTAACCCTAAGGTTAAAAAATTCAACTCTAGAGTTTTTTGTTACAGGGAATAATTCGGAAATTTCGCAAATAATTCGGGAATCCAACAATTCGTGAATAATTCGGAAAATTATTCGGCAGAGCAAAAATGTGCGAATAATTCGCAAATTTTTGAAAAAAACAGAGTTTTTGTTACAGAGCTGTAAACTGATCTTTGTTGTCCTTAATCCATCACCGCTTACTTGTTTTCTAAGGCATTGGATGGATCACCTTCCTCCTCCAAAGACTCTTCATCATTCAAATGGAAAAGGTGTTGCTGTCTCATTTTCCTGGGACTCCATATCTACTAGTTCAATTAAAGGAATGAAGCACTTGCATTGCTCAATCACTGTTTTGGACCACCCTTCATAATTAAGTCAATTGAAGGATTGAAGCACTTGCATCGCTCAATCACTGTTTTTGACCACTTTATTTGTGGATGTAGTTGAATTTTTTTTGCCACATGGTATGGGGATGGGTTTCTGTGGTTATTTTGATGCAATTCTATTTGCTCGCCTGAGTTATCTATGCGTACTGGCATTTTGATCTTTTCCTTTTGTGTTAATACTATTATCTCTTAATGCACGTGGTTGTTGATGGATGTGAAGGAACATAGTATATATGTTGATTGATGCTGTAGTTCTGCTGCCCGTTTTCCTCAAATTTTTTATGCTCTGAATATTGAAGACATCGTCAATATCTAATTACTTTTGCATTCACAATTTTTGATGTGGATTTGATCTTTGGATTGTTTCATTCCTCAGTTTCTGGGTATTGTGATTGTCATGCATTTCAGGTTGGCATATATGTAGCAACTGTGAAAAGCCTGCCCATTATATGTGCTATACGTGTACATATTCCTTGTGCAAAGGGTGCATCAAGGAAGCTGATCTCCTATGTGTTCGGGGAAACAAAGGGTTCTGCGGAACATGCATGAGGACTGTAATGTTGATTGAAAAGAATGAGCGAGGAAACGGCGAAACGGTATGCCTTATTTTATATCAGAGATTATATCATTTGTTCAATGGCTGCCTCTTTATCAGGGTTGCTAGTGAGGTTCTATTCTAATGTATGGGGTACTGCTTGAAGCTGTGATAATCTCATTCTCAAGTATTTGTTGTCATTACTCTTTAGTCTTTACTGATATTTTGTGTTTGATATAAGTTATTACCGATCAAGAAAAAGAAAAGAGTTCAGTATTCTTTTATTTTTTCTGGTGGGATATTAGCTTGTTGGATATTTCTTTGCTTCAGATTTTTCTTTTCCAGATCCTCACCATATTAATTAAGCACGCGATAGATTTTTCAAATGACTACTATTGCTCTAGTACTACTCATAAGAAGTACAATTGCCCCATCATAGGATTTGGATAGTGTAGAATTACAAATTTTTGGTAAATCAAAAGCAGTGGGCTTACGGTGAGTGTATTCCTTCCTAAATTGGACATCTGTTGGCATTTTGCTTTTGTACAATCATTTGGTCATTCAGAAGTAAAATGCTACTTCCCTGTGGTTGTTGACTCCATATAAGCTAGCATTAAAAGTAGTCTTATTTAGCAGTTCCAATTGGGAAAACTGGTTACTCTGATTTCAATTTATATTCTTCTGCAAGTTTGTTTGTATAAACCATGTGAAATAAATTCTGGAGATGAGGGATTGCATGCTTAATCATTTAAACCAAGGATGGAAGACACTCTAAATAAATAAGCCTCTTCTGTAGTTTGTTAAATGGTTGTAAGTCATTACGAGGTTCTTGTCCACTGTGATGCCTTCTTTTTTATGTTGCTCTGGAATTTCTTTTTCTTTGTTTGATTTGCTTTGTTGGGACTCATGCTATTCTTTATCTTCGATGAGATGTATGATCTCGACTCCTTGTTCGTGGGATGAGTTGTGTTTTCTCCATCTTATCCTGCCTTTTCCCCCATGTCCCCATCTCCCCATCTGATAGAAACTACTGTTTCTTTAATAAAGAAGTTTGGTTTCTGAAAGTTCTTGATCCATTAGCAATCAATGGTGACCACAGCCCTCTTGAGTTGGAGGCTTTAGCATATTTAGGGGATTAATATTTTTGATTTAATAGTGGTCCCTTCTCAAATTTTGTTAGTAGTGGTCCCTTGTGGTGGATGAGAATTCATTTTGCGTTTGGGATGCCCATGTCAGTTACAGACTCACAGATGCCCTTAGCCAAATTGACTATTTATTAGACTTGAATATCTTGCATATCATATTCATAAAATACATTCTTCCAATGATTCATCAAATTCACTGATCAGACTAAGTTTTTAATCTTAATAAAAATATTTATTCCGCAAGAAAACAAGACGGCGAACTAAACAATAATTACTACAGCACGGGGGATGCTGCGCTGATTTGGTATACATTTATAGAACCAATTTGTTTTGTTTGCTTAATGAAATCTGCGAATGCTCAGCTGCATGGATATGGTAGCATATTGCACTCCCCATTTTTTATCCCGTTAGCACCTTGAATGTGTATTTCAGTGCTAACACATCTTTATTTTGTTCCATCCTTGCTTTGTGATAGTTGTCCATTCCAAGCTGTAAGATTGTCATGTTATGTGTTAGCTAATTACATTGCTGAGTATTAACAGATAAACCATAGGGACACTTTGATGTAATTTTTAAGGCTGTTTTTGGATATTCTAATAAGATTTTTGTGCTTCTTGTGTTGTTTATGATGGGTTTAACTGAGTTCATTCTTATAGTTTGGTATATCGGTACATGTTTATTCATTTCCTAATTTTTTATTGAATAATTAACTTACATTATTGCCTTTTGGCTCAATTTGTCATACCTTGCATCAGTTTGACTCCCCTTTTATCTCCAATTGTGTCAATCCCCTTATTTTGAGTTACGATTCTTTCATCAGTCTTAAGTACATTTCCCATTTCTCTCATTTCTTTTGTCCTAGTTTATTTAATTACTAGCAGAAACCCGTGCGATGCACAAGAAGGGATAAGAACAACATGACTGTGTGAACAAATACTATCGAAGTTGTCTGAAACTAATAGAGAAACATATGCAAAAAACAGAGAGAATTTCTGTTCGACCGATCCCAAGTTGAAAGAAGATATGTTGATTTATTTATTTTTGCACATTGTCTCACCACTGAGGTCAATTGTGGACTCCAGTAGCACTATACATCCTGAAAAAATTATGCATCTCACTTCATATCTCTTAACCATGGTGCTCTCTCCCCCTCCCCGCTTTTTGTTCCCCCAAAAGATATGCCCCCCTCTTACTATATCCCATTCATCCATCATTGAAATATAAATAGACCCGAGTGATATTATCGATTACAAAAAATTCTCTTTATATTTCTCATATCAATGTATTCTCTCTCTCTCTCTCTCTCTCTCTATATATATATATGTGTCTCCCCTCTGTAAAATTCTCTCTGTGGCAGTCTATGTTGCACATCCAGACAAAAGATTCGGAGACACGGGGATGGTTTTTTTTTTTATTATGAAAATTAGTATACTTTAAATGTTATACGAATAATACTATAAGATTAAAAAGAAAATAAATTCAACTTGAAAGCAAAATTATTGCAAACACTAGGTAATTTATTACAAACTACAATTCATCAAACAATATAAACAAGACATGAATTAAAGTAAATTAGCCAATCAAGTAATGAAGTTATGAACATATATTAACTCTAAATGTTAATGATAATCTCCAAGAGGATAAATTTAAAAGATATTTTGTGCTCCGAATTTAGCCCGTTGTACCCTTGTTCCTCTCTCTCCCTCCTCCCTTTTTTCCTGTTGTAGGGATTAGTAATTCTTCCTATTATATTATTTTCTCTGTTTTTCTCCTGTTGAAAACAAATGGCTCGTAGTTCTTCACTTCTTTCCCTACAAGCTTCTCTTTTCTGATGACGAGACTTGGAAATAATTTGCTGAAATTTATGATAATTATATGCAGTTGTATGCACTTTTTGAAAATAATATACACTAAAAGTTTATGAGTATCAGCCGTGTCCGTGACTGTGTCTAAAATGCACAAATTCTTCTGGCATGAGTTACAAAGGCCATGTCCGAGGCGTGTCCGTATCCACATGTTTTGATACGGCTCACGCCTAATGTCTTAAAAAATCCTTGTAGGTGGGAGTCTACCGTGTGAGAAAGAGAAAATGTGTCAAAGTTAGGAGCCGGTGGTGTAAATTATAGAAAATGTACCATTAGGAATAGATCGCAAGACGATTGGTCCCGATTTTCACTCAACTTGAATTGGCCAGCTGACCCCACCGGACTCGAACCCATTGCCACCCCTATCTCTATAGATAAATCATAAAAAAATTGTAAAAATCCCTGGCTGATTTGGAATTTCATGATATAAATTATTTTTACAATTTAACAAATATTTAATCCGGGGTTAAGCTCTCAAAAAGAACCATTTAAGGGTATTATTATGTCCTGCACTTTGAGATTCTTGGTCGGGAGGTGATAGTATGGACCGGGTTGTAAGGATTAAGGCCTTACCGCCATAGACTCCAATAGGGATCCGAACAGTACCCAGGAGGCAATTTGGTCAGTTCTACTTGGAAGTTGGAACCATATTGTGGGCACTTTGGAAGAGAGGAACAAGAGAGTATTTGAAAACTCATCATCTCCTCTCTCCAATATTTGTTCTCGCATTAGATTTCTAATCTTAGAGTGGTGCTCAATCCGGCGCACATGTGAGGATTTGGGAGAATCTATGGTGTAAGAATAGCTTCCTCGTGAAGGTTGATAGGATGTCATAGCTAAATGGGTGTCCATATTTTTTCTGTCTCATCTTTACTCGAGTTTATGCGCTTGTAAAGTCCTTTCTTTGCATTTTCTACAAGGATCAAAAAAAGGTTTCGGCCACCGTAATGGTATCGGCCGAAACCGTTACGTATGGGCGTTACATAACGGTTTCGGCCGTTACACTATTTCCCCCCTTTTTTGGTTTAAAAAATATAAAAAATTCCAATAAATAGAAAAAATAATAAAAATGCAATAAATGAGTAAAAATATATTTCTAAAGCCCATATGAAGCTCAAAATGTAAAAATAATGAAATTAGATGGGTTGAGAGTCTCGAGACTCCAGATACTGATAGGTAGACACAAATATATAATGATACATACAGTCATAACTCATATACATCTGCTAAGTGCTAAAGCTACATAGAATTACAGGATGACTCATCATCATCATTTCTATTTGGTTGAATGTAAGGCTGGTGATAGAGACTTTCATAGTGCTGGGCTTGGGCTTGGGCTTGAGCATAGTCGTGTGGGAATCCGCTAAAAAAATCCTGTGACTGATAGTATTGCTAGCCCTGCTGGGATATGTGGGAGGGTTTCCATAACCATAAGCTTCATACTGATGTTGGGGAAACAAAGCATACCCTTCCATGTAGTCCGAAGAAGTCGAATATTGTTTAGCTTCAGCCTCAGGTTCTTGAACCTCTCCCCCTTACTTGCACTAAGACTCCCTTGAATCTCAGCTCTAGTCCAATCGATTTCTTGCCCCTGAGCAACATCTACATCATAAATAACTATTGTAACACCTACATATCCACCTTTATCATCACTAGGTCCACTACTTGTACTACTAGTAGATGATAGCTCATGCCATTCTCCTCCCGCTGATCCTTCACTACCCTCCTCAATGATTGCTGGTAATTGTGCCGATGCCTTGCCTTTGCTTCTTCATTTTCTGGCTCTGCTTGTACTTGCGTGCATGTCTGTGCCTGTGGTGGCACCTGCTGCCATAGTTACAAAGTACCCGTTTAAAACCCATTTAAAACGCGTTTAAAACTTTTAGAGGGAGTCACCGTTTTAAACTTTAAAATACGTTTTAAACGTGTACTCCGTTTTATACGCGTTAAAAACTTTTTTTAACCAAAAAAAGAAGAAGGTTAAAACGTGTTATAAGAATTACGAGACGATGTGTTAGGGCAAAACGTCAATACCTGGCCTCTTGCTCTGGTCTCAAGTCTCAGCTCTCTCGTTTCTCACTCGGCTGCTCTCCGGTGGAACCTCTCTCCGGCAATGATAAGTCTCTCTCTCTCTTGCGTTATTCCCCTTCAATGTCTGGTTTATCTTCTTAGCTAGGACTAGGAGAGACTATCTTTGATTCTACCCAAGAGTCACCCATTTTTCATACGTAGAATTCTTTTAACCCGTAAACCATCTTGTGATGTTTTTGGAAGCTTCATGTCTAGGGGTATATGAGTTAATCAGTTTATGTACATATTGGGGAGGGGTATTCCTCCTTATCCTTTGCATATGTGTGGTTTAAATCTTGTGTGGTTGCCTTCGTTTTGCAATTGTGTAAGCTTAACTTATGAGTTAAATGATTAGTAGTTAGTATTATGTTTATGTTTATATATATATATATATTAAATTATTTATAATTATTTTTAACTCCCCGTACTTTTCCCGTGTTTTACCGTTTAAAACTCGTACTTCCCGAACGTATCATTGTCATTTAATACCCGTACCAGTACTTGGTGACTATGCCTGCTGCGGCCCTCAACTCTTCATTGGTTGCATCCACATGTCCTTCAAGGAAAGATACATTGGTTAGAACTGATTTTTTTATTTCACGCAACCATGGTTCTAGGGGATCATCATCAGCAAAAATATAATCCAAATTGATTGGATCATAGAAATCATCGTTTTGCTCTCTCCTCGTTAGATGACGTGCACGCAATCTCATATTGTAGTGGACAAATATTAATTTGTCTAACTTCTCGGAAGTGAGCTTATTTCGCAGCTTCGTGTGAATCAATGAGAATGTGCTCCAGTTTCTTACACACTTAGATGAGGAACAAGTCTGACTTAGGATCCTCATTGCAATTTTTCTAAGATCTGAAGCATCTTCGTCATTGTACCCCACCATTTGCCTGAAAAATGAAAATATCATAAAGTATAGTTCAGTCATAATTTTATAACTAATTAGTCATAATCTAAATTATATGGTTATACCTGGTTCAGTCATCTTTCTTACCAGTTGTGCCGTATCATTTCCAAAAGAGCCTTGTTGCTGCTTACACAGCTTAAACTAAAAGAAATTGAATTTCAATTAGTATATAAGTATACAACTAAGTTAACTAATTAATAAATTATAAATGTATAAACTTATAATTTATAATTATACCTGACTCAAGGCTCTTACTTGCCCTTCTTTACTAGGCTCAAGTCTCTGGATTGTTTTTTTCCAGGCCCAAAAATACCTCTGGATGGTCGGAAAAAGTGTTTGAATAATGACAGACGGGATTTAGGAAATATGTTGTATAAAGAAAAAACACATACATCAATTACTAAATAATAAAATAAGAAACGTGACAGTTAATAAATTAAATAACTGTGTATACGGATCTGCAGCATGGATATCTTGGTGAAGCTGCTTATCCCAACGCTTATCAATCAAAGCCCAATATTGTTTATACGATGCTTTATTAAGCTCTTTGATTGCAAATTTTGCCCCGTCAATTGCATTGTATATATAGTCTATCGTAGGCTTTGTATCACCATCCACTAATTTCAACACTTTTACTAGGGGCTGTAGAGTCTTCACAATCTCTTCTGCCTTTGGCTAAAATGTATTCTGTTCGAAGAGGACGATTTGAGCTATCTGCTTAGGCAAGTCCTCTTCACGAGCGTACTTAGATTCCACCCATTTCTCAGAAGAAAACATCTGTAGTAATTGTGTCTTATATCGCACAATTCTCTTGAGGGCAATATAGTTTGTGACAAATCTAATGTCCGGCTGTAGCAAGTCTCTGTCACTAGTAAACTCCCTCATAACCGCCACCATCCAGTTGTGGTTGTAGATACAACTATTATTCTTTCTAGCTTTATTAACTATTGCCTCTACTGAAGGAAGCTTACCTATATCCTCCAGAAGTAAGTCTATACAATGTGCTGCCCAGGGAGCCCAGTATAGATGTTTCTGCTTCTTCATTAATTTCTTCCCAGCTGCCTTATAAGCAGTTTCATTATCGGTGACTATTTGAATTATGTATTTCTCACCGACTTCTTCAACAACTTGATCCATCAATTTAAATTAGAACTTATGGTCTTTTACTTGTCCAGACACATCCACCGACTTTTGGAATATAATACCTTGCCCATTGTATACCATAAAGTTCACAATTGATTTTCGAGTAGGGCCACTCCATCCATCACACATCAGAGTGCACCTATATTCCTCCCAAGATCTCTGAAACTTCTGAATATAAAGCCTCAAGTCTTGAACTTCTTCATCCAAATATCTTCCCCCAATCTCGTAAGAACTAGGTCTTTTAACCCCTGGGTCTACCGTTGCTATAGTATCTATCATAGCTTGGAAGTAAGGGGAGGTCGCTGCATTAGGAGGAATGCGATTCCAATGAAAAAATCGTACAATTGCCTTGCCCACTTTTGCCCTTATCTCCTTATCGAAATTGGATTTCACACTAGGCTGAGTGACAGTCTCGGGTCGCATCAAGAAAGGGTCAATAGAACCTCGACCACGTCTTCCTCTAGCACCACGCGAACTCTCACCAAGTACTTGTGAGCTTGAAGACCTAGGCAAATGTGATGGACGGGTTGTTGGTGGCTACTGTAATGATGACCCTCTAGAGTCAAAACGTCTCCCAATAGCAGCAGGAAATCGTCGACTAGTCTCATCTGATTGAAATCTATCCATGCTGGCCCTCAAACCTGCCTCTAAAATAGCTTCATCATCAAGTGTTTGTTCCGCTAACTCAATATATTTTTCATCATCATCTGAAACTCTGTCCATGTTAGCTATTCTCTCAATAATTTTTCTTTTCTGAGCTTTAGCTGCTTGAGCATCCTTCAAATGATCTTTCATCATAATACGAACCTCTTTCAGAACTGCGGTACACCCTATTACATCACCTGCATTGTGAGCCAAATGCTCCTTGAATCTCGTAATCCCCCAAGTTATTAATCTATCGTAATAATTACATTTGATTTTATGCCTATTATCCTCTACTCTCTACCCAAACTCCCAACCAATGTCCGTGTCATTTTTCTTTTTCAGCGCCATTGTGTCAAATATTCAATAAGTACTCTAAGAATACCCTAATCTGCGAAAAATACTAACATTTAATAATATTCCAAAAAAAATACTAACATTTTCTAACATTTAATAATATTCCAAAATAAACGAACATTTAATAATATTCCAAAAAAAAGTACTAACATATTGTAACATTTAATAATATTCCGAAAAAAATACTAACATTTTATTCCATTTAATAATATTCCAACATAAACTAACATATTCTAACATTTAATGATTTAATAACATATTCTAACATTTAATAATATTCCGCAAAAAATACTAACATATTGTAACATTTAATAATATTCCGAAAAAAATACTAATATTTTCTAATAATATTCCAACATAAACTAACATATTCTAACATTTAATAATATTTTGAAAAAAATATTAACATTTCTAACATTTAATAATATTCCAAAATAAACAGACATATTCTAAATTTCTAACATTTAATAACATATTGTAACCTTTAATAATATTCCGAAAAAAATACTAACATTTTCTAACATTTAATAATATTCCGAAAAAAATACTAACATTTTCTAATAATATTCCAAAATAAACTAACATATTTTAACATTTAATAATATTCCGAAAAAAAACTAACATTTTCTAACATTTAATAATATTTTGAAAAAAATACTAACATATTGTAACATTTAATAATATTCCGAAAAAAGTACTAACATTTTCTAATAATATTCCAAAATATACTAACATATTCTAACATTTAATATAATAACATATTTTAACATTTAATAATATTCCGAAAAAAATACTAACATTTTCTAACATTTAATAATATTCCGAAAAAATACTAACATTTTCTCATAATATTCCAAAATAAACTAACATATTCTAACATTTAATAATATTCCCAAAAAAAATACTAACATATTCTAACATTTAATAATATTCCGAAAAAAATACTAACATATTCTAATTTCTAACATTTAATCATATTCCGAAAAAAATACTAACATTTAATAATTAATAGTTAATACTAACATTTGGTATTCCAAATAAAATAGAGAGAAAGAGGAATACTGAATAGGCGAATACGAGAAATTGAGAAAAAATGGGTAGTCAAGAGTGGCCCAAGACCAAGAGCCTTGCTCTGCGACAAAGAAAGACGGCGACGGCGCAAGGAGGGAGTACTAGAGCTCCTCTTCTAAGTTCTACCATTCTACGGGATTCTTCACTCTTCAAGTCTTCAGTCTTTACTTAAGGGAATGAAGGAATAAGGATTATGATGTGAGAGACTGAGAGGGTTTATAATTTATAAGACTCGGAGATGGAGAGAATGAAATGAAAGAGGAGTGTAGAAGAGTAGAGTCATGGGTCACCAACTCAAAGTCTGAAAAGTGAAAACCTGCGAAGTGCAAAAGCCAAAAAGCAAGCTACAAAAAATAAAAGCTATTGCAAAAAAAAGAAGCAACTGCAGTCTGCAAAGTGCAAACCTGCAAAAACGAAAAAAAACCTGCAAAAGGAGATTCTCTCGCTGTTATGGTACCTGCACGGGAAAATGTGTGTATCGTCACGGTAACGGGTATAGGTGTTCACCGAAATCGTTATGTAACGGTTTCGGCGTTTTTTAAAATCATGATTTTCTGTACTTCGTTATTTGGTAATAAAATGATGCTTACCGATAAAAAAAAATAAGGACCTGTTGGATCTATTTTTTCTTGGAATTGCTCTTAGGATTTGCTTTAATGGAATTACTACTACTGAAAGCAAGTCATTAGCAGCAATCACAATCACTATAGAAAAGGGGATCCAACAGATCCCAATTGGGGCCTGGTCTATACTATCATGACCCTTGTTGGTCTTTCTTCAGCACAAATCACGAGAGACCTATTATTACTATACATCTTACGTCGTAGTCAATACTTTTGCTTCTATCTTCATGGAAAAGAAGAAGAAAGAAATCCTATACAAAAAAATTGAAAAAGTCTATCCCTCTATCCCATCAAATCAAAAAGAATATAACAAGAAATAATGTCATTTAAAAATAAAACAAAATTATTGAAATTTCGTATTTTTAATGTTCAAAGAACAACGAAAGGCAACATTGCTTGTGTGGAATTTTAGAAATTTTAGAAATATTTGTCTCATTCCCAGAAATTATAAGAGTGAAATAAGCTACTCTTTAATATAATATTTATTTAATTATTCAGTTATAATTGACTTGCTTCAAGAATGCAAGGTATCATCTCTTGTCTGAAAGTGCATGCATCAGTCACCTAAGAGTAGACATTTCCCCCCATATTTTGTATCATACCTTAAACTGTACTCTTAGTACTACTTATCTTCTGGGGCTTCTTATCTGTGTGCTTGAATCCCATCCTAGAAGTTTTGCACTAATGGTGCCTCTTTTTTTATTTCCTTGTCTTTTTGCTGCTTAATGCTTCCTTTTGCTGTTAAAACCAAGGAGTTCCCATTTTGAAGATTGAATGCTATCAAAGTGGTGCTTAATCAATTATTTGCAGCTTGCTAGAATATTATATATGTGGCTTGTTTAGTTTGTACTTCTGTGTCTATTCAATGGTATTATTCTGATACATCCTTTTGTTTTTCCGGTTTATATACATATGTGCAGGCTCAAGTCGACTTTGATGACAAAAATAGCTGGGAGTATCTTTTCAAGGATTACTGGATAGATTTGAAAGGGAAGCTTTCGTTAACTTTTGATGAGCTGACCCAAGCTAGAAATCCATTGAAAGGATCTGGTGTATTGGCTCCTAAGGAGGATTCTTCTGATGAATTTTATGATGCTAATGATGATAAAGGTTCTAGTTCAGACAGCTCTTCTGAGCATGTTGAAGCAAGTAATTCCAAAAAAAGAAAGGCCAAGAAACGATCAAAGTCCCTTACCAAGAAGGAGGATTCTCCAAGTGCAGCAAGAGCAGTTGGTGGCGAAGGGACATCTATGCTTGATGGCACTGAGTGGGCATCAAAAGAGCTCTTGGAGTTTGTTTCCCACATGAATAATGGTGATATATCTGTTCTATCTCAGTTTGATGTCCAGGCTCTCTTGCTAGAATATATAAAGAGAAATAACCTTCGTGATCCTCGTCGAAAAAGTCAAATAATTTGTGATTCGAGGCTTGAAACACTCTTTGGGAAAGCACGTGTGGGGCATTTTGAAATGTTAAAGCTTCTCGAATCGCACTTTCTTATAAAAGAGGATTCTCAGGTGGATGATATTCATGGTGGAGTTGTCAATACTGAGGCTAGTCAGTTGGAAACTGATGGGAACAATGATAATCTAATGAAGACGGGGAAAGATAAGCGACGTAAGTCACGTAAAAAGGGTGATGAGAGAGGACCACAGACTAATCTCGATGACTATGCAGCGATTGATGTCCATAACATTAATTTAATCTACTTGCGACGTAACTTGATGGAAGATCTAATTGAAGATACTGAAAAGTTTCATGACAAGGTTGTTGGTTCATTTGTGAGAATAAGGATTTCTGGCAGTAGTCAAAAGCAAGATATGTATAGGCTTGTCCAAGTCGTAGGTAAATCTTTTGAATAACTATTACTTTTCTTTCCATACTATTTTTGACCTGTACGTACTGGCTAGCACATCATATGGAACTGTAAAAGTGGTGATGATCTTTTGCAGGTACAGGCAAGGCAGCTGAGCCATATAAAACTGGCAAAAGGACAACAGATATCGTGCTGGAAATATTAAATTTAAACAAGACAGAGGTCATATCAATTGATATAATTTCAAATCAGGAATTCTCTGAGGTGATTTAACATAAGGCTTCAAATACTTATATATTCTCTGATTTGCATTCTCCGACTGCCTACTTGAGAAGAAAAAAACTGTATTTTGTAAGGTTTTTCTACATAATAGACAAATCTATGCACTTTATAGGCCTGAAAAAAACAGGAATGGCTCTATTTTATCTTTATGGTTGTTACACTTTCATACATATTTGTCATCTCCTATTTTTTTTGTGCACAGCATGTTAATGCCATACGTAATGTAGTCTTTTAGCAACATGGGAATTTTTTTGATTTTTTGTATTTCTCTCTGTAGATCTAGGGCTAGGCAAGGTTGTTAAGTTATCAAAACAAGGAGTCAAGAACAAAAGGAAAAAAGAACAAGTGAAACGTTATGTAGTTGGTTTCATACTTTTAGATAGGAGGCTCTATCTGACTACTGTGTTGCTAAATGCTTCAGCAACGATGCCATTATTAAGCTCATACCAAAATATCTCTGTGGAAAATTTTCTTTTTTATACTCTGGTCTTAGGGACAGTAAGCATCTCTGACCTTAGGGACATTAAGCATGCATGCTGAGAGAAACTATGACTACCGTAGTTTGACCTTAGCAAGATGCTTTTTTTTTGTTGTTGTCCGTATTGAGCTTCCTGATCGAGATGTTAAAATCCTACTATATGTATTAGTTTGCAACAATTTAATCACTGGATTTGTTTTTTGGCAATGGTTGTTATGCATATCACAATTGTTCCTGTAGTTTTGTTGCATTATATATTATTTATCCGATAAATCTTCATTGTACATTTTTAGTTTCTGTTATCGTAAGAAGGGAATGCACAATATAATATCCACTGTAACCAAGTCATGAGAAATGTCACAATTTGGATGTTCTGATAAGTGTTACTGTAGTCAGTAGGCTTATAAATATTATAAGCAGACCTATGAATATTGCTGAATGGCCAACCTATTTGGACCATAGTTGCACGAAAGCTGTGTACTGGGTAGGAAGATTCCTTCTTATGAAGCTTGCTCCATCACATTCCATTAGAGGGCTATGTATGTGGGACGTGATGGGGTTGACCCCAGCATGCAGCCTACGATGTAGACCTTACCAAGTATTGTTGGATTGAGATCTTTTCGGCGAAGGATTGATCAAATGTAGTGCGTCTCTACAACCAGTAATTTAAGCCCTAAACGAATGTCATTAAATTGTTATTTTTTTCACGGATTTGAGTATTGATTTTATCATTTGCCTTATTTTATTCTAACCCAATAACGAAGGATTCAAATTGGATGTTTTTATTAAGGATCAACTACAGTCTTAGGCGCCTATTTTTTCTACACATTTCTCATGTAAGGTAAAATCTAAGCCAGGCATTGTATTTAAAGGGAGTGAAACGGCCAATATATTGGTTCTTGCTTCTTGTTTCCCATGATTTTTTTAAGCCTTGATTCCTGCTTCGTGCTTTCGCTTTTCACATATATATATATATTTCTATTCCATGTCACACAGACAACTATGATTGACCATATTCTACTTTGCTCATGTATATGTATTTGTTATGTGTGCGAGTCTCTCTCTCTCTCTCTCTCTATATATATATATATATTATATACCTGCTGGTAGTCATCGATCTATGCATTAGGAGTTGGAAGGGATGAAAAGAAATCAGAAGGGGCCCAAGAATAAGGTGGTGGAATCTGAAAGGAAATGAAGTGATTACTCTTAGAGATAGATTGATAAAGGATGGGACATGGAACTTTACAGCAGAAGCTGCGAGGATGCGAGATGAAATAACCAATTGTATTAATGGATTGGGGAAGAAATCTTAGGGTCTGTTTGGAGCGCAGGAATTGCGATGGTGAAAATTGAACCTGAAGGATAATAATTTCTATTCCAGTGCTTATTCGCCTCCAATTCCTGTGAATTTCAGTTCTGGTTGGAATTGAAAACAATGGCAATTGTTACATTTTGTGGGAATTACAGAATCCACCTTCTAGGTGGATATTGCAATTCACCTGGCATGAGGATTGACACAAATCTTTTATGACTTTACTATTCCTCCTTCTCCACCTTAATTTTAAATAACATTTTTATATATAGTTTTTTGAACAAATTTTTGTTTTTATTTTTATTAAACAACTTTCAAATTAGTTTTATATGAATTCTTCTGCATTCATTTGTATTTAAGTAAACTTAAATAAACCTTTTTTGGGTAACGGAGGGTGTCCCAAACCCTTCGAGATAAGACTAGTCACTTCAGGTGTCTGCACCGACTCACTCAGAATTTTCCCTATGGACTCCAGGGTAAGTCGAGGAGTGGGAGTTGAACACACAACCATAGGGAGCAAACCTGGGATGCTAGCCAACTGCACCAACCCCTTTGATAAAAAAACTCAATTTTTGTTAAAAAATTTAAATATGCATTATATATGAATCATAATAAACAGTATTTTATTATTTAATTTTGGTTTCAAGGTTATAGTATAAAGTATAAACTATATTTTTTGCTTTGTAAAATATAAAAATATTTTTGTTACATATTCAAAACAACTAATATATTGAAATTTAATGTCTTATATAACATGTAGTCTATAATATAAAACTAATGTCTTTATTTACTACTAAGAAGGACTAGGAAGCTCTTTTTTAAAAATATAGATTGGAACTCGTTTAGCTGGTGGATTAAGCATATCAATTTCAAAGTGGAATCTTAGACATCCAAATAGTAAAATTCAAATTCATATGCTAAATTTAGCAAATTCCACGGCCTCAACCAATTCGTAGAATACAAACACATCAGATTTCCAATTCATAGATATTGCAATCCTTGTGCATTGGGATTCTCACAAATGTTTCAATTCAGGCGATTCAAAACAGACCTTTGGGGGAATCGAAAATGAAAAATCAATCGCATAAAGAAATTTGTTGGTGGAGTGATAAGATTCAAAAGGCCATTAGTTAAGAGAAGAAAAATCTAGATGCAATTCAGATTAATAAGAAATTCAAAGATCTATAGAATCGGAAAAAAATAACAATCTGAATAGATAAAATCGGAGAAGCAATGCAGGAATGTATTTATTTGGCATAACATGGTTATTTAGCACAATACATAAATAGCATAGAATAAATAACACAAATTATCTTTTTCTCTAAGTTCGGTCAAAGTTAGGTAGACTAATCAGCTTGTGAAATCATTTTTTTTTATCAGTTCAGTCAAATGGATATCAAAACCTAACAATCTTAATAGATGAAATTAGAGAAGCAATGCATGAGTGTATTTATTTGGCATAACTTAGTTATTTAGCACAATATAGAAATAGCATAGAATAAATAGCACAAATTATCTTTTTCTCAATGATTTGTGCCAACCATTAGTGAGAGGCACGCTTGTAGTTTCACTTAACTGGTTTCTAACCCGCTATATATTCTTCGTCTTCTTTCTCTCCTTGATTTTTGGGCATACTTTGTAGTTTCTGGAAAATGGAATAGGCGGGTATATCTAACCCCAATATCCTTCACTATATATTCTTCGTCCTCTTTCTCTCCTTGATTTAAACCTGTTGGGCGTACTTTGTAGTTTCTGGAAAATGGAATAGGCGGGTATATCTAACCCCAATATTCTTCGCTATATATTCTTCGTCCTCTCTCTCCTTGATTTAAACCTGTTGGGTGTACTTTGTAGTTTCTGGAAAATGGAATAGGTGGGTATATCTAACCCCAATATTCTTTTGATTGTCTCTCTTTTGCATCCCAATTGTTTGTTTTGTCCCACCACCTCTATTTTTATTTGCTTTTCAATCATTTACTGGACCATTATTTGGCATCTGACTTGCCTACATATATAAAATTTTCGCAATTATTCAGTGGAGCTGGCTCGTTTTTCCCCATATTTAAAGAAGGCAATTGCCAAAGCGTATATGCTTTTTCTTATTAAAATGGTCTGATATCTGGTGTTATTAAGTTCGTTCCTTTGCTGACATGAATCCTTGAAAGGACATTGGGCAAAAAGGTATATAGTAAAATCCTTTTGATTTATATACCATTATTTGTTTATTCTATCTAAATATTGACAAACTTAGGATAAAAAATTTGTGGCCTTAAAATAAAATCTAGAAACAAAATAATATGCTGCATATATGAAATTTTGATATGTTTTCGACTACCGATCTCAAAAAAAAAAAAAATTGCTTTCAAACATTAGCTATCACTGCGTATTTGTCCTCCCAAGATTACCATATAAATTGCAGTGGACAGGGGATGGCTATTGGCTACTATGATCCTTCCTTATTCCATGAATGCTTGACTGGGAAATCTTAGACATATCTTACAATTTCTTCATGATATGTCTGTCTGTTGAAATATGTTTGAAATATGTAGTGATCAGAGCAGAATTGTCCTTTCCTTAGGCTTTCCTAGGTCTGTATACTCAACTGCAGCAATTTGAAGCATAGCTTTTGCAAATATACAAGTCTCTACCTTTATACTTGAATTTGGCTAATATACAATTCTGCGCCTTTAGATGTGAATATGCTTTCTTTATTAAAAAAATCGATTTGTCTACTAATGTGATTCATTAATTTTGTGTTTCCAGGATGAATGCAAGCGTTTACGCCAGAGTATAAAATGTGGACTCATCAACCGACTGACAGTGGTATTCTACATATTAGTCCCACTTCTACAGATCAGTATATTGGACCCTCTTGTTATAATAACAAAATTTGTGGTTGCTTGTAGGGTGAGGTTCAGGAGAAAGCCATGGCACTACAGGCAGCCCGGGTCAATGATGTAAGTTGTTTACCTTGAACTGTCTTTCAATGCATTCACATGGAGGCATCTATGATGATGTACCTTACTTTTGAATAGAGTTAAAATTATTAAAGTACTCTATATTAGTATGGTCTTTGCCCAAAATTTTCCTTCATTTTCATAGTTCGCTCTTGTTATTTTGATAGAATCTTTGCAAATTAAATTTCTGAACTTTCTCTTCTGCTATTCATTTTCTTCTTCTGTAGTGGATGGAAACGGAGATATTGCGGTTAAGTCATCTTCGCGACCGAGCAAGTGAAAAAGGCCGTAGAAAGGAATATCCTTTTTTTCCTTAAATTAAGATTTCACATTCAACTTGGTGGTGGTTATAAGGAAATTTTAGTATCACAACCTGCAGGATAATATCTATCTACTCCGTGTGTGGGTGTGTGTTTGCATGTGAGACTAAGTCTTTAAAATTTGATTTCCTGAGAAATTTCGCTATTCAAATTTTGATCGAATTTCACAAATTTCTCAAGAAGTTTGGAGTTTTTCGCTTTCAAACTTAGCAAAAACTGCAAATTAAATAAAATTAGGAAAAACACAGAATTTTGTTGAAACTTCATGAAATGTTAAATTTTTTATCGGTAAAAGAATGATTATGTTCAATCATGAAAGAATTATATCTACACAAAAGGTTCACAAGAAAGTGAATAGAAAGCAGGAAAAGGGAAAAAAGAAAAAGAAACAAAAAAGAAGGATGACCCTTGCTACGCTGCCCAATCTAGAATCTAAGGAATGAAACCATACTAGCGAAGGAGACTAAACACATATCAACCATCCTACAAATGAACAACAGGCAGGGGACAATCTCCCTCCCCAAAAGATACTCTCCCCCAGATAAGGGTATCATCCTCAAGAAGAGTTAATGCGCGAGACGACGAGTAGTCTGCATATAAATCTGTTCCATATGAGCAACGGTTCCGTCAAAACACTTTGCGGTTCCGTTCCTTTTAAATGGACCAAGCTACCACCCTGTTTTTTTTTTATCAGTAATCAAGCAAATATATAAAAAGATAAAAGGCAAGGATACAGGAGCAACAAGCAAATGTGAAAGCAAGAGATTACAAGCAAGTAAACTCAAAAGCAATCAGGAGAAAAAGAAAACAGCCCTGAATCCTGTCCTAAACACTCCTCCCAAGGAGAAGCTCAACCTAGCACCACCCGTAGCTCCTCCTCATCATAATGAAGGCCCGGCCAATCCAAAGCAACCAACCGAATATGAGCACGAATATGAGATTGGGACGCTGAAGTATCCTCAAAAACTCTGAGATTTCTCTGTTTCCATATCGTCCATGATATAGCACCCGACAACACCGCCCACAAAGCCTCCCTAGCACCATCCTCACTGACCAGAGGCCAACAAGATAAGAAGTTAAGAAATTAAGTACCCCAAAATACCAAACACCGTAGGACAATGCAAGAACAAATGGTCCATTGACTCTTCCGCTTGGAGGCACATGAAACATTTATTGGTCAACCTCTACCCTTTATGCTATAAATGTTCACGAGTGAGAATTTTATTCAAAGCTGTATTCCAGGGGAAAAAAGAGACATTAGAGGGAATATCTGGATTCCACACTACCCGATGAGGAAAGGTATCCAAGGAGACTGGGCCCAATGACTGTACAAGTGATCTTACTGAGAAACGATCGTGGTTGCTGCCAGACCAGACCCTGCAATCCCTAATTTCGACACTTGGGAAGTAGGAACTAATGCGAGCCAATAAACGCGACGCTTCTTCTACTTCCCAATCATTTAAATCACGTCTCAATGCCTGGCACCAAACCACCCCCTCTCCCCTTCTCTTCAAGTAGTCCTCTATAGCTGCCTCCCTGTCGGTAGCTAGCAAAAATATATGGTCAAAATCATCCTGAAGCCGAGAATCGCCACACCAGACGTCTTTCCAAAATCGTACTTCGAACCCCTAACCCACTATAAACCTGAACTTAGGCACCACCAAATTGGCTGTCGCTATGATCCCCTTTCACCCTATTGATACTTGAATTCAACAAGTAGATCTTGATGTTGACCAGAAGACCGAATTGGAATTTGTTGATGAATTGGATCCTCTGCAATTTGAAGCTAGCCTAAACTCGATATCCAAGTCCTATTGATTCGAAGATCTGAACAAGAAACAAGAAACAAATAATAGAAAAGGAGATTGAAGATTTGTGGCTGAGGAGAGGTTAATGACTATGAAGAACAATTGGAATTTTGAGGTAATTGAGATGTAGAGAGATTTCAATTTTCTCAGGCTTTTGACAAATGAAGTTAATGTCCATAAATGAAGGAGTTTAGACACACCCCTATTTATAGGCTTTCTAAAAATGATTTGGTTCCTTGTCTTGATCCCAAAAAAGGAGGGTGTCGTAGACCTTAAAGATTTTCGTCCTATTAGTCTTGTGAGTAGCACGTATAAAATTCTTTCTAAGGTTTTGGCTTCCCGGCTCAAGGAAGTGATGGCCACCCTTATTTCCCCAGCAGAGCTCATTTGTAGGAGGGCGCCAGATTGTAGATGAGATTCTTATTGCCAATGAGTGCATCGATTCCAGGGTGCGTTCTAGAACGCCTGGGTTCCTTTGCAAGGTAGATATGGAGAAGGCCTGCGATCATGTGAATTGGGAGTTTGTCATTTATATTTTAGGCAGGATGAGCTTTGGGCTGAAGTGACAACAATGGATGTGGTCTTGTATGCCATCGTATCTTTCTCTATTCTGGTTAATGGCAGTGAAGTGAATTTCTTCCCCAACTCTAGGGGATTGAGACATGGGGACCCTCTATTGTCTTTTCTTTTTGTGCTGGCTTCGGAAGCCCTAAGCCGAATGATGTATAGAGCAGAGGTGACATATTTTGGAGGATTCTGTGTTGGTGCCAGTAGGCTGAGGATATCCCATCTCCAATTTGCGGATGACACTTTGATTTTCGGGCGTGCATCGCAGAGGGACCTTCTTAATCTCAGATGTGTTCTTAGATATTTTGAAGCAGTGTCAGGATTATGGGTCAATCTAGCTAAATCAGAGCTTCTCGGGGTAGGGGAGGTCTCTATCTTAGATGATCAGTCCATTTGTCTTGGATGTCGAGTGAGCTCTCTTCCTTCGGTGTATTTGGGCATGCCTTTGGGCGCTAGCTTCAAGGCGAAATCAATGTGGAACCCCATGCTTGACTGTGTTGCTAAAAGATTTTCAAAGTGGAAATCGTCATACTTATCAAAAGGGGGAAAACTGACTCTAATCCGCAGCACTTTGCGAGGCATCCCTTACTTTCTTCATGTCTACTCTCACCATTCCAAGATTAGTGACTCATTCTATTGAGAAGCTTCAGAGGGCGTTTTTGTGGAACGAGAGAGGGGACAAAGTCAAACATCACTTGGTTGCTTGGTCTCTTCTGTGTCGCCCTACGGAATATGGGGATTTGAATATAAAGCCGCTTATCCAAGTGAATAAAACTTTATTAGGTAAATGAGTGTGAAGATTTGGAGAGGAATGAGATAATTTGTGGCGTGCTGTGATAGTCACCAAGTACGGGGAAACTTCGTGTTGGATTCCTCGGGAGGTCAGAGGCCCGCATGGACTGGGGTTTTGGAAGGGGATTATGGCTAATGCTAATTTGGTCGTGCCTTACTTCAGTTTTCAGGCTGGGAGAGGGTCAGAGATCCAGTTTTGGAAGGATGTATGGACTGGGTCTACTAAATTAATTGATGATTTTGGTAATCTTTTTGCCCTAGCCTCCAAGAAGGAAGCCCTAGTGGAGGATTCTTATGAGAGGAGTGCTTCGGGGGTCGTATGGTGTCCGTGGATGCATCGGGATCTTATTGATTGAGAAATCAGTGATATGTCTCGGCTCTTGGAGCGTATTACACGAACTTTGTCTAGAGTTCAGAGATTGCAGGATGTGGTCTAGAAGTAGTCAAGGGAGGTTCTTGGTAAGATAGTTTCTCCAATCGATTTCCCCCACCCAAGAGGAGTCTTTTCCTTATAGAGTGGTATGGACTTCTGGAATCCCTTCCAAAGTTTCATTCTCCCTTTGGACAATGACATTGAATAAAATCCTATCTTGCGAACACTTACAGTATAGAGGTTGGAGTTTGGGTTGCATGGGCCTGTCCATTTTCCCTCCTCAACTCCTTGTCTTGTTGGCCTTTGGAGAGCGGGGTGGGTGTCTGGGAGGTGATTTGGGAGGTGCTCCTTGAGGCTATTCTTTGGATGTTGAGGAGAGAGAAATCTCCGAGTTTTTGACGACATCAATTCTTCCGTTCCCCGGATCTGTGACCGCATTAGGTTGGTTGTCTTGGAATGGGCAGGGTTACACTATGGTAGGGAGGAACTGTGGGAGGTATTGTTCTAATATGTATTTATCCAGGGGTTAGGTTACTTTCTTGTTTCTCCTGAGTTTTGAGTTTACATGCCTGTAAGCTCTATTAGCCGGGTCTCTTCTCCTGTATCCTTTTATTTTAATGAATTACTTTATCGATAAAAAAAATATATTATACTATAATGAACAGCTCTATTAGCCGGGTCTCTTCTCCTGTATCCTTTTATTTTAATGAATTACTTTATCGATAAAAAAAATATATTATACTATAATGAATATTTAGACAACATGATCAATAGGCCAAAATAATTAATTATAAAGTACTTTATAGGTTAAAAGATAATTTAAGTTTATTAGGCTTAAGATGCCATCAACCTTAGAATATCATTTAACAAACTCGTCATACCCTCCAAAGTCCAAACCACATGAATTCGTATCATGCTCCCCCCCCAAAAGAAAAAGAAAAAGGTATTTTAGTATAAGTAGTGTCATCTACAAAGCGGTCATTCATTTATAGGGACGCTTTGTCCTTGTCCACTAGGGGTTATTGGTGTTGGACGAAGACACCTCTCCAAAGGCAGTATCTTCTATCAACAAGATTAAAAATACGGTTTCGGGGGATGTATCGATCCTAGCCGAAACTTATACATATCGGTTTCGGTCGATACATATAATTATTTCGTTTTTAAAAAATTAATAATTAAAAAAAAAAAAAAATCAAATAAGTTATAGGAACTAAATTTACCAAATATAAAGTCATGGGGAGCAATTCAAAGACAAAGTAGCAAACACGAGTGTTACCTAGGCACGTGGTACGGGTGCCAAGTGTCTAGGGATTATGGATTTTTGGTACGACAAGCTCTGAAAATCCCAATACGGAAGTATGGACGTACAATTTTTTTAAAATGATCATATATATATATATATATATATATATATATATATATATTATAACTCAAAAATTTTAAATAACAATAATTATAAAAAGAGGGGATCACCGGTCACCAAATTTTTTTAAAAGTATATACCTAAGTTATAAAAAATACTCATATAGGGGGTAGAATTGAGCAACAAGAGAGAAGAAAAGAAAGACGTACATATTAATCATTATTGTTGCAGCTGCTCTTTTAGTAAAATTTCGTCTATGTTTCCAAAAAAGCAATACAATTTGACAAAAGTTCCTTGCAATTGTATTTTTAAAATGAGACGACATACTTGAAGCACCATATGCCTAATCATAATGTTGATGTCACCATGACACGGTATAGGCATGTAACAAGGAGTGTCGTGTCATGCCATGGAGTGTCATGTCATGTCTAAGTGTCGACACGACAAAATTTGGGAAACCTGAAGTGCTTAGGTAACACTTGCAAACACTAATAGACGATACGTATCGTCCATTTTTTATCAATATAAATATCATACAGGAGGCTACTAATATCTATACGTATCACCCGTTTTGTATCGGTTTCGGCGATTTTTATTTCCATGGCGGCTATTAGGCACCTAACACGAAGCTATTGGGAATGGAGAAGTGGGGGCCATGTTTTGCCCACAACCCACAGGGAAATGAGGCAATGGTATATTCCATAATCCTCTTGACAATTAGCCCAATCGGTAAGCAATGCAGTTCGAGATAGGAGCGAGGTTCAAAAAATCGACAATATCGGCGATATATCGCCGATATTTATCGATATTGCTGGTCGGCGACACATCTACATGTACTTAATAGTGATATCAAAAGTCCCTCATGAGTGTCTTAGGGAACCGATTTACTCCCTCATCTCCTGCTCCTCAGCTTCCAAGTACTTTGCCATTATCTTGTGTGGGGTAGGGGGCAACACCTCCAGACCAAGCAGCATTGTCAAACATGTTCTTCAACTGTGGAGTCAAAATAACATTGGAGGATATGTGAGTGTGAATGATGAATTTTGTTACAAATGCCCCTGGTTTACCCTTCATAGATCCACTACTCCAAATTTCCCTCGATCATCTCTGCTGATTATCCTATATTGTAAGAGATGGATCCACAGATGGTCAGGAACCCTCATGCTCTGGGTGCAGCCTAAGGATCTAGTAGTTCATCTCTCAACCCTCGACATTCCAGCACCATCACAACCCCTTCTGCCTCTATAAGCCTACTCCGAGTCCAATGCAAATTGCAAAGAAGCACGAACACCTTGTCGAAATGCCTATCGCTCATCTGCAGTCTGATGTGTATCAACCCGAGTCGAAATCATCATAATCCTCATCCACGTCTTTAGGTGGACATATGGGCCTCATTCTTCTCGGATTTCAACCTCAATCATTTGGACTTCCTGCTTATCCCTAGCTACATCAACTAAATGCTTCTTTATGGCCTTGCTAATCTCCCTTGAACTACACAGTCCAATAACCCACGGCTAGGCGCTCCTTCAATCGAATGCTGCTCTTATAAAGTGTCAACAATAGTTACAAATTATCTTTTGTTTGTTCTTTGTTGCCATTGCACGACACCCTAGTGATGCCACTTAATGTTAGGTTTCCTCAATCTTAACAAGTAATAACTGCACAATACGCGCAAACTACAAAATGAAAAACAAGAACAGTGTTAGAGTATAAACAAAGAACACACAAATATGCTTATGAATACATCCCAGTAGGATTAGTATGTGTTCTAACTTCTAACTAATCTATTTTTTAAAAAAATCTTTTTTTTTAGTCATAAATATTATTATATTACATAATTGAGCCTAACTTGTAATTAAAAAATATGTAGTAACTAAATTAAAAAAAATTCATATGATTACGAAAACTGAACTGATTTTTTTTGTAATTTAATTATGTAATGATTTTGTATTAATTATTGATTTTAAGATTATTAATCCTAATTTACATATAATTTGAAACTAGATTAATTGTTAAATTTATTTATTTTTTGAAAGAAAATCTTTTCCGATCAAATGAAATAAGACTATTTACCCCTCATATGCGTGGATTTCTACTAAAGGGACTCAAATTAAGTGAAAATGGGGAAAATATTTTAAAGGAAATGGAGACAGTGAGACACCCAAAAATTATGAAAAATTTGTCGAAATGTTTTTGTTTTGACATTCCGTTGGAACTTCGAAATTTTTATTACTGATTCTCAAAATATCATGAGAAATTGCAAATTTTGTGTTATTTTGCGAATTAATGCGAAATATTGCGACAAAATGGTGAATTAAATGCAATTGGTTGTAAAAGAATTGCTAACTTATGTCAATACTTTGATGCCTTGTGAATTTAAAACCTTGTGTGAGATAGGGTACAGTTTGTTCGGATGCAATGCAATGCATTGATTCCCTGTCACCTCAGTGTTTCTACATGTGGCAGCTAAGGTGATGGTACCAAAGAGATTCACATGTGTTGCCACCTCAACGCTTCACGTGACGATTTTCAGCCTAAGAGACCTTCACAGTTCACACACCCAAAAGCCATGTCGCATGGATTCTTTAAGACAACAGGCTTGTTCAGTGCGAAACATGTGGTTACGAACACAATTGTTGTGAATCATATCAACAAGAATCCATGCATTTTGGACTCATATGGACACGGATATAGACACATGATAGGCTGATACTCATAAACTTTGAGTATTTACTACATAGTTGCCGGGAAGCTATGTACAAGGTGGGAAGTTCGCTTCGCAGGAAGCTCGTTTCCCAAGCTCGCTTCCTAAGAAGCTCGTTTCCTCGAACAGGCTCTCTTCCTAGGAAGCTCGCTTCCATCACGTCTTATCTAGTAGTCAAAGGAAGCTGTATGTGTGAATTGATGTGATAGACCACAATCTATAGCCTAGGGTATAGATTCTAAGCAATTATTGTTGGTTTGAAACCTAAGGCACCTACTTTTCCACAAAAATCTCATGTAAGATAAAATCAAAGGTATAACCACCCATAAATAACATAATGGGAATGAGGAGCCTATATCTCATTTCTCGCTTCCCGTTTCTTAAGGTTTTTTTTGAGTCTTGCTTCCCGCTTCTCGTTTTCGCTTTGGTTCTCATTTTCGCTACTCGCTCTGGTAACTATGGTTTACTATACACATAAAGGCATGCATTTAACATAATTAGCATAAATCTCAACAAATTCTTTTTAACTCGTCATTAGAAAACAGAAGCTGATAGGGAAAGAGGGGAAGAACCACTAAAATTTCTTGGAAAATCTTTTGTTTGATGAACTGTGTAATACATTACTTAGTGTTGTTTGCAATAGTTTTGCTTTCATATAGAATTTATTTTCTTTTTAATCTTATATAATTTGAAGTATATAATTTTAAAAGAAAAATTAAATATCCTCTTGTGCCCCGACTCGTTTTTTGGTTTTCCGTTTCAGGCACTCCATATCCGAGTCTGACACCTATGTCTGTGCAACATAGCCTAAAAGCCTTGTTTGCTCCCTTGTTTTACTTCAATAGAAATTAGAAAGTTATTCGAGTAGGGAATTTCCATGTGGCTTGGCAATGTCATCTATGCATGGGGCATAAAAAGTTTCTTTCGTAACCGGCTATATATATAGTGTGTCAAAACGGATTTCCATTGAATTTTGTTGCAATCTTTAGGTTTGGATAAGTGTACATTTTTGAGAGGTACTGTGATTGGATGGTACCTCTGTTCCTGCAAAAGCTTGACTTAATGAATGGTGTGATCTATGGGTCCCCTATTTTATTTTGTGTGATCTCCTACATTTGGATGTATAGGGTGCTTCCTCGTAGCTGGGTTGGGTGATACTGATACCTTTTTATCACTAAGATGAAATACTTTTTTTTTTGCTGAGGAGATGAAATACCTTGGTTTATGCATTATTTTCCCGGGGCTTAGATTATTCACCATATGGTATTTAGGTTGTTGATTCATGATAGTCAGAAACACGCACACAAAAAAGAAAACGGATAAAAATATGAAATATTACTATCATAACATTGTATATTATTGTGGTGCTTTCATTGCTTATCTATATTTTCCCATTTGCCATTTGCAATTTTTGGGGGAAATTGCTAGAAGTTTAGAAAACAGTTGTCAAGTAGTCCTTGACCTTTTCCCACGCTTAGAGAATGTGTAGAAAAATTGCAGCTTCTGAAAACACCTGAGGAGCGGCTGCGTAGGCTACATGAAATTCCGGAAGTACATGCTGACCCTAATATGGATCCAAGTTATGAGTCCGAAGAAGATGAAGGAGAAACAGATGATAAGAAACGAGGTCCTTGCATTGCCTTGTGAATTTTGAACTCAATGCTTTCCTGATATTATGTTTCATTTCTGCATTTTCCATTTACAATTTTCATTAATCACTTGTAATTTGGCTTTTGATATGTGTAGACAACTATGTGAGACCAAGAGATTCGGGATTTACTAGGAAGGGTAGGGAGCCTATCTCTCCGGGAAAAGGAGGATCAACTTCTAATGATACTTGGAGTGGGGCACGGAAAAATTCAAACACCATTTGGGAACCAAGCAGAAGCATGCCTACGAAAGGTGGCCTGGAGAAAGGACAAGGTGCTACTGGGACTGGCGAGAGAACGAATGAATCTTCATGGATTCAAGGAAGAGATTCACACCAGTTCAACAGTTGGGAGAAACCAAAAAATCAGTTGGTTATGACTGGTTTGGAGACTGGTACTCGAAATAGCCATGCTACGGTGAGATCTGGTTCATCTTCTGGGGTTGCATCAGAAACTTCACCACTCCCTTTGTCTACAGCGATTGCACTATCGGCTAACATCAGTGAGACAGACAAAATGTGGCACTACCAGGACCCATCTGGAAAAGCCCAAGGACCATTTTCTATGGTGCAACTGCGTAAATGGAGTACAACTGGGTACTTCCCAACCCATCTCAGAGTATGGAAGACAAATGAAAAGCAAGATGACTCTATCCTTTTGACTGATGCATTAATTGGGAAGTTCCATAAAGAGCCACCACTGCGGGACAACAGCTTTGCACAGCCTCAAAAAGTTACAGGTGCCTCTGATAGTAGAGAAAATAATTGGGATGGTGGTTGGAGAGGGAATAATAGTTCTACATGGAAGGATGCCAATGGCCCTCCTAATGGAAATACCGACTTTACAAAAAGTGATGGGATGGATCCTCGATCATCTGGTTGGACTACACCAGCAACAGAAGCTTTCACCCCTAAGGAAGGACAAACTGGAAGTTTGTCACGAGGATGGGACTCATCGAAGGGTAATGTTGCTTTGTCTGGTCAACCTCAAGTGCATAGTCCACACCCGCCATCTTCATTTTCTGGGAATCCATATAGAACGCCGTCTCATCAAGGAAGAGAAGGTCAAGGTGGAGAGAAATGGAACTCTGGTCAGAATCGTGGAACTTGGAGTTCACACAGATCCCCCGAGTTTCAATCTAGTAGTGGACATGGTCACGATAAACAATCCAATAATCGGGTCTCTTCAGGCCATCCGCCTGGAGAAAATTGGAGATCTCAACCAGAAAATAGTTCTCCAAAGGTTTGGACTACTCCATTGTCCATTGAAGCCCCTAAATATTCTACAAAAGGTGGGAGTTCTGATCGGGGAAACAGAAATGATTCATCAAATTTCTCCACCCCTACTCCGGAGCCAAGTAGGGTAGGCTGGACAGGGGGGCAGGTTTCTGAAAACAAATTGTCAGCTACTCCTTCAGTTCCTGTTCAGCCAGAGAATTCTGGTTGGGTAAACACCCAAATCCGAGCAGGCAATGGGGCACAAAGTTCTCATACTACCGTGTCTGAACCTTCCAAGGATGCTTCTGTTTTGGGTGAGCATCATCGAATATCTGTGACACCACCTGTTGAGGTATGGGACTCCAACTCTGGGTTTGCTTCTATGCCCAAGCCATCTGAAAAATCAGAGCAAGATGGCAGGATTGACTTCTCAAATCCGCCTACTCCTACCCCAAAGGCAAACAGTGGAGGCTGGAAAGGAGATAAGAGTGTCGAAAACGAATGGGCTGCGACTTCAGTTGTTCCTGTTCAACAAACAAGCCCTAGCTGGGATGGTGCTCCTAATCTAGTGGGTTATGTGGCACATCAATCTCCTCTTACTATGAAAGAACATATTGAAGAAACTGCTGAATGGGATATGCAGTCCCCTACTCCAGCAAAACCTTCTGGTGGCGTTTGGGACTCTGTTCCTCCTGCATTGATGCCAACTGAAATGACTACTGTTCATGATGCTTCTACAGTTTCTGAAAATACCCAACTAAGACATTCTACCACTTCACCACCTGGTTCAGTTAAGCCAATTGAGGGGTTTGAGGATTGGCGTGCTTCTCATGCATCATCAAGTCAGCAGACGAGTATTCCTGGACCCAGTGATTACCTCAATCGATTGGTTTCTGATATCCCCACCAAAGATGATAGTATAGAATCATTAAGTGGCTTGATTCCCCTTACTTCAGTGGGAAAAGGTGGCGGGGACTCGACACTGGTTTCCCAAGGCGGTTATCCAAGTCAACTTCATGGTTTGAGTCAAACAGCTGGTCCAGGAAACAGTGTTGTTTTAAGCCCCGCAGATCTGGAAATTCCTTCTCAATCTACTATGATAGGTGAACGTCACGGAGCATCACAGTTTAATGTTCTTGATCCTCAAAATAAGTCTGGCGGACATTCTCCTACAGGTGTTGTAGTGGATGGGCATATGGGTCCTAATGATGTTTCAGCTGATGTTCCAAATTTAAAAGGTCTGATCTTTGATTCACAGCCAAACCTTCTTGTGTCTGATTCGGCTGGCAACTTGATGAATGAACGTGCTGTCTCAATGTCAGACGTAATTTTGCCATCCAAAACTGTTGATCCAGGTGTCTCAAACTTGGTTCCATTTGTCAATAGTCATAAGCCTCCAGAAGAAACTCATGGATGGGCATTTCCTTCGGCTCAGAAACCTGAAATGGTTGGTTCCTATCAAATATCTGGGTTTGAATCTCATGGATGGGATGCAGCTCCAGCACAGAAACAAGAACTACCTAATTCAAGTATGCTTGCACATGCAGCTCAAAAACCAGATCAACCAACTTATGGGAACTGGGCTAATGGAGGTACAGCTTCTGTCCATAATGCTGCTGCGCCTTTTAGCACAGGTGACCAAGCTGGAAATCATCCCAATCAGAATTTTTCAGTTTCGGATTCAGTGTCTTCTGGTAACAGGGTCATCCCATCAATTACAAGAAACAGTGATTTGGCGATCCCGTCAACTGTAACACCTACCAATCCTTCCAGCTGGGATGTAGGTCCAGGTGCTACCACCGGTAACACCCAAATCAGTTCTTTGGCTCCTAATCCTTGGAAACCGCCAGTGTCAGGTTACCAATTGGAAACAGGTCCAAACACCCAACCTTCTGTGCAACCTACAGCGAGTTGGCCCGGAGGTGCTGCAGAAAATCCAAGCACTGTTTGGAGACCAGCAATGGAAAATTCAAGCACTGGTTGGGTGCCAACCCAGGGAAATGCCAACATGGGTTGGGGAGGGTCGGGACAAGGAAATACGAATATTGGTTGGGGAGCCGGACCAGCCGGTCAGGGAATACCACAGGGAAATGCAAACATGGGGCGGGGTGCACCAGCGGGGAATCCAGGCATGTGGGGACAACAGAAACACAATGGGGAGAGATTTTCTGGTCAAGGGGACCGGGGTTATCAGGGTGGTGATTCTGGTTATGGTGTGGGTAGGCCTTCGTGGAACAGGCAGTCATCATTTGGAGGTGGAGGTGGAGGTGGAGGGGGAGGGGGAGGGTCTTCGAGGCCTCCTCCCAAAGGGCAGAGAGTGTGCAAGTACCATGAGAGTGGGCATTGCAAGAAGGGAGCTTCCTGTGATTATCTGCACACTTGATCATTATACTGCAGCAGTAGAGAAAAACTGTTAATTTTCTGTACAGATAGATATATTTTCATCTTGGAGGTTTTTGCTTTATGGGCTCGTAATGCTTTATTATGTCTTATAAAACTCGTCCAGTTTAGCAGCTTACATCTTTATTTCATTGCGATGTTTTGCGGACTGAGCTCGTTTGTTGAGTTAAATCTTTCATGGTAGGTTCAATAATGCTAACCAGTTGATGAAAGAACTTAGTTCTATACAATATAATCTATAGACGGATCATTTTTTGCAGTATTACGGATGATTGATGATTGGAGGCCCTTAAGATTTCAATCTACATTGGAAAAAGAAAATCCAAAATAGCTTTTTTTTTTCCTTGAATCTCTCCATCTATGTTTAATTTTTTCTTTACATCACAAAGTGTTAGTATCTGTTCTACGTTAGTCAGTTAATGCATGCCTTGCATTTGAAGTTTAGCAAAGGGTGGATATTACAACCATCACACCCCTTGGGAATTAGTCCGGACCCGACTGACCCAACGGAGAGACGCTACTAGAGGTTCGGAACCATTTGATCCGTGTTCTTCCCAGTGGCCAACATTTTTGAAGGCCAGGATCTCTTCAAGAGGTGGTTACAACTGTTAATTCCATACAAATCGAGTGATCTTGGCCTTCCAATACTCATGGCCACAGGGAAGAACACAGACGATTTGGGACAAGCCCCATGGTGTCTCTATTGCTCCGTTTGTTTTGAAGTAAAATAGAGGAAAACAAATGAATTTCAGGAAAATGTCAGTTGTCTTAAAGAAAGTACACTTGGAAAATGACATTTTTCGTGGAATTCATTTGTTTTCCCCTATTTTACCTCAAAACAAACTGAGCATATCTTGAATTTCAACTACTATTAATCTTAATCCTTATCTTATTGCTGTGGTTGGGCCACGGTCAGAGAAAGAAGTTGGGTCCAATATAGGGCCCGAATCTCTCCCACCCTTGTACACGGGCTATGGCAGGAGGATTGCTAGCCATCCAGTCCGGCCAGTTATTGAGTTCCTTTAACTCCCAATTGGTCTATTGACCTAGTAATTAACCATATCATGTGGTATGAATTTTGAGACCACCATATGATGTCGCAACCCTGACGGATACTTGGACCTCCCAAAGAAGGGGAGTGTTGGTCTTAATCCAATGGTTTCCCATGTAAACATCACATTTTGGGTAAATAAAATGAAGAATAAAGCGACTAGAGTCACTAGACTGCACATCTGAGTAATAGGGTGTTTAGGCTCACGGCTCACCTCACAAAAAAACTAAAGGTGTGTTTAAATTCGGCTCGAGGTTGGGGATTCTTGTTCAAGCTCAGCTCGTGAAGAAAAGAGCAAAACTCGAGAATATCTTTGTTGAAAATAACTATTTTACTGTTAGGATATGGACTTATGTTCAACCCAAAAAAAATGGGTTTATGATTTGAGTTTTACAAGATAGTGTTGAAAGAAAAGTAACTATTCATACTTCATTTACTTTATTATTTGTTGAATTATTTTGTTAAAAATTATCGTTTCTTTTAGGAAAAGTGACTATGTACTTCTTTGCTTTATTTGTTAATGCACACTTTTAAATTTATCATTTTTTTAATGTGAAGTAAATATTCTACTCTTATATTTCATTAGTTTTATTTGTTAAAACTCACATTTAAAATTCATCATTTTCCTTTATGAAAAGTAAATACTCTACTCTTTTGTATTTCATTTTCTTTATTTGTTGAATAAACTTTCTCAAATTATAATTTTTTTGGTGTTCTCTCTTTCTTATAAATATAAAGTACTATGAGGCCATAAAAATTAAATTTAAGCCTCTTAAAAATAATAAAATAATTTACATAGTTATATTTTATATTTATATAATAATAAAACATTAAGCAAGTCGAGTATTTAATGAGTTGAGTATAGACACGAGTGAGTGTGTGTTTCCTTTTGTTTGCATTCAATAACGCCTTGTGGTGTTGTTGAGTTAACAAAAAAATAAAATATAGGCATTCGTATGCAACTCATTAAAAAATGAGCTTGAAAATCAAGTAAATGTTTGACTCATTTATTAACGGGTATTGAATACTAAGAATGGTGAACTAGTTAATATTTACTATTTTTTTTTTTTTTTACTTTTATGTATTGAATATTATCATCATATATTAAATATAAATATATGTTGGTATTCTTATAGAGAACAATCCATTAAATAGGGGGATAAAAGATTTTTTCCAAAAACAGGCCTCAAGTTTCAGGATATTTTTAAAATAAGTTTTAAAATATCTTTTTAGGCCTTAACGAGTCAAAGTATCAATTGATATGCCACCTCGATGGATCAATATGCTACATAAATTATGTTATACCGATAGATCAATATACCATATCAGTTTTGCTTCACAGTATCACATCGATTGATCGATATGACATGGAACATCAATCAATTGATGGTTTGATTAGTCCAAGCTTAAAAATGTTATGTTGAAATTTAAAAGCTTAATTTGAGAAAATGATCAGCCTATTTTAAGAAAAAACTTAGAGATAAGAATACAAGAAAAGGAATTGTACTCTGCATTTAATAATTCTGTATAAAGACTGATCTATTATAAATTTGAGTACTACTATGTCTACTTTCTGGCCATCCACTCTTCCCTACTTTTGTATAATAAAAGAAAATAAAATAGTGTGACACTTTTGTGTGTTCCATCACTTTTGTTTTATCTTTTTGTTTTAAATTAGTAAAAACCGTTGGAGAGTAAATGATCGGAAAGTGAACATAGCATTGCTCTTATACTTATAATTTTAATGATTTTGATAATTAATTTAGGAAAAATAATCACTTTCTCGGTTGGTGACGCGAGGAGGAGTGTCTTGGCTCCCATTTTCTGGCCATGTGTCCCCTTGCTAACCTCATTTAACTGTGATTAAGATTCATTCACCCTTAGGATTCACCTACCTATCTTTGGTTTTTAGAAAAAAAAAGAAAAAAAAAAAAAAAGATCTGCCATGCGAGAGCAAAGGGGACTATTTGCTCTTAATTTAATGGAAAAAATGTCTCAAAGTTAACAAATTCACCCTAACCTTAACAACAAATTCACCCCTTTTTGTTGTTGTTGTTGATGATGAAATGATTGATACAAGGTAACTAACACACTCTCTAAACACACAACAAATTCATCCTAAACCTTAAAAGCACCAGTTTTATTAAATCAAAAAAGACTAGCTCGAGTAAACTTTTAACCAGTAGGGTGGGTTCAAGCTGTTGGCGATATTTAGACAGAATAATTAGTGTCTCGTGGTAATGTGTCGGACTCTTGCTTAGTAACAGAGGGGCAGTATCGGAAAAAGATATAGGGAACGTACAATTTGTAGAAGAAAGCAAGGCGAAGGAGATGGAGGGAGGGAAGTAAATCGGCAGAGCGATATGGAGGGGGAAAGAGAAGATGAAGGAAACCAAAACCAAAACCGAAACCAGGTCAAAGGATCGAAGAGTAAATCATGCAAGGGATGCCTCTACTATTCTTCCATTCTCAAATCCAAAGCTCGAAACCCTCTCTGCGTTGGTGTTAGTAGAACCCTTCAACAAGGTATCTCTATCCCTGTTCTTATCCCGCTTTTTTCTGCTTTAGGGTTTTGAATTCTCATTTCTGTTTTGGATACTGCGATCGAATTTTAGAAGATTAAAGTTTGTTTGTGTAGACCTTTATGAATTTTATCTGATTTCTGTGAATCTGAAGCAACTTCACTGAGACCGAATCTAAGAAGGCTGAAGATTTGTTTGTGTATATGTTTATGAATTTATCTGATTTCTGTTAATCTGGACCAACTTTATTTAATGTTAGAAGTTTTATGGTGTCAGGCCTGAAAATCAACCTATGTAAGAGTGAGATGATCAGTTTACCTAGGTTTGCCTTTGGGTTCTAGCTATAAGTTAAGGCTTCTTGGTCTCCCGTCATCGAAAGATGTATTCGGAGGCTAGCTTGTTGGAAGTTGAAGTTCCTCTCGAAGGGAGGCAAGTGGACTCTTATCCAGAGCACACTTTTTAGTCTTCCAATATACTATTTGTCTTACTTTATCATTCCAAGCTCGATAGTGGATATCTTGGAAAGAATGCGGATGAATTTCTTGTGGAATGATAAAAGAGACAAATCCAAATATCACCTAGTAGCATGGAATCAAGTGTCTTTCAAGGCGGGTGGCCTAAATCTGAGACCCCTATCTGTAGTTAACAAGGCTCTACTAGTTAAATGAGTTTGCAGATTTGAGGAAGAGAGAGATAGTCTTTGGAGAAAGATAATAGCAGCCAAATACGGTGTTTACTTTTATTAGGATCCTAGGGAGATTAGGGTTGCTCATGGGCTGAGCCTATAGGAAGGGATTATGGCGGTTGCTAACCTTTTAGCATAGTTTTAAAACTCGCCGAGTCGACTCGGCTCGGCCAGGTTTCGAGTCGGGTTTCGAGGAAAACTCGGTTTTGTCGAAAACTCGCCCCGACTCGCCCCCGACTAGCCCCGACTCGCCCGACTCGCCCCGACTCGCTCCGACTCCCCCCGACTCACCCGAGTTTTTGCACATTTTTTTTAAAACTAAAAATTGAATAAACTGCCTACCCGATTGACTAAATTATGTTTTTTTTCTTTTTTTTGACACACCTCACTCATTTTTAAGTATAAATACAAAACAAAAAGGGGATGTTTAATATATATTAAATTATATATCTTATTTTAGGCATGGTTTATCATTAACTTTGAATCTATACCATATATATTATTAGAAAAATATTATATATGTCCGAGTTTTAGGTGTCATTACTCGGACGAGTTTTGCCCGAGTTTCCGAGTTGACTCTACTCGGCAAGTTTCCGAGTCGAGTCGAGTTTTCGGGTTTTAAAACACTGCCTTTTAGTGCCTCATAGTCGGTTCAAAGTTGGTAATGGTCTGGAGGTCAGAATTTGGAATGACCTATAGTGTGGTCGAGACAAAATCAAAGATTGTTGCAGAAATATTTTTCTGCTAGCAGTTGACTAAGAGGCCTTGGTGTCACAATATTTTGAATTAAGGAATAATGATGTGATCTGGTGCCCGGCGAGACCTGAATGATTGGGAACTTGGGGATTTGGCTTGTTTGCTTAACTCCTGAATTCTTCACCTATTCGTACCCTAGTCAGGGACTCAAGAATTTGGTCAAGAGGTGTTGTCACTTTTCAGTGAGATCAATGTTACAGATTATAGTTTCAGTTCCCTCGTCACCGTTTCCTCGTAGGACTGTTTAGAGTTCTTTTTATACCTTCTAAGGTACCATTTTTTCTTTGGATTGCGATTGTAGATAAGGTTCTTACGGGTGATAATTTTTTAAAAAAGGGGTGAAAAATGGCTAATTGTTGCTTTCTATGTCTTTGCGAGGAAGAATTTGTGGACCATTTGCTCATGCATTGCCCTGTTGTGTTTGGTATTTGAGGACATTTTCTATCCCGTTTAGGGGTGGATTGAGTCTTCCTTTCATCATTGTAGAACTTTTTATCTTGTTGGTGGAGGGTGAGTTTGGATGGAGCCCGGGGTGTGATATGGGCCGTCCTTTCAGGGGCTGTTACATGGACGATTTGGAAAGTAAGGAATATGAGAGTATTTGAAGACTCTCACTCTTCCTCTCCTCCTCGTCTGTGTTCTAGCATCAGATATCTAATCCTTCACTAATGCTCAATCCGACAAGATGCCGTTGACTTGAAGGATTATCCGGAGTGAGATTGAGATTTGTGTTCTCTTTTTGTCCTTTTTCCTTTGTTGTTGTAGTTTTGATTAGATCTTTCTTTCTTTGTTGTAGTTTGTTGTTGGAGTTTACTTCTCAGTAAACTCTAACTTATCCATACTATTGTAAACTCTTTGTTTATATATCCATATGATTGCTTACCGATCAAAAATAAGTTTTATGGTCTTGCAATAATCACGGTTTTTGAATGTGTCAAACCCTCAAATTGACCATGGTATGCCATCATCGTGCCAATGTGATCACTACGGTGCCCGAGACTTGGTATACTCTTGACATGTTATTGTATTATTTGTATCATTGATCATGCTGACCAAGAATCTTGGATGTGTTGGGATTTTGAGACCTAGTAAGGGAGTTGGTCCCAACTCTCAGTCCAGAGAAAATTCTCTCATATAATGTAACCTCTTCTTTAGCTACATAGTGGGAGCATAGTAACAAAGTCGGGGTTCGGGGATAATTTGGCGAGGGTCTATTTCGGGAAAAATCGGCAAAATTTGGCAAAATCGGGAAAACATCGTAAAAAAATAGAAATAATAAAAAAATAAATTTAATAATTATAAAGAGAAAGTAACATGATATCAACCATGGTTACCAAGTTGGAGTTCGAGATTATTCGTATTCGTCTAGGAAAATTTTCAAAAAAAAAAAGAGACAAGATTGGAAAAATTAAATTAATCAATCAAAAAAAAAACTCAATATATGAAAATATATTAAATAAGATTACTAATTATAAAAATTATAAACACATATTTCATATATTGGATATTTATTCGGGACTTTTTCAAAAAGTCGTGAATAGTTCAGGAATTTATCGTTTGACCAAAAAGTTGCGTATTATTCGAGACTTTTTGAAAAAATCAGAGGATTTTGTTACTATGAGAGGGAGAGTTGAAGACATCCCACGAAGGAGGAAGTCGACACCATGGAAATAAAAATCACCGAAACCGATACGTGTCACCTGATATGTACTGGTTTCAATAAAATCTTATATGATATTTATATTGAGACTCTATTTATTAAGGGATTTATATGACTCGTCCGAAAACAATACGAATTAGTATTACTGATCAAAAAAACAATACGAATTAGTAAGACTCGTCCGATACATATCGATTTCAGTAAGACTCATTCAAAGTCTGAATATATATATGTGTGTGTGTGTATTATTGCTATTTTTTATTTACTTTTTTTAAAAAAAAATCTCTCTTTAGTCTTATCATATTTGTTTTGAGTAATAAGTAATTGTTATAAACACTTAACACTGTGAATCTACGACACATTACATATGTAGTTATGTCATATGTGACAAGTCGGTCAATATTGTTTAATTTATTAGTTATTTATCTAACCTTATCATATAAAGTGTAATTGTAATTGTGTTTATGTTTACTACTATGAAAATCAAAGCATGTTTATTTGTCATACAATCTCGGTATAAAGAATTTGCACGTGTCAGGCGTATCAGATACGTATTGGGATTGGGGTTCTCCAATTTGGTGGCTCATTTCTGATTTCTGTTAAAAAAATTGAGGGCCCATCCATACCGATACTATATCAATATCAATCAGCACATGATAAAATTAAGAGAATGACACATTTGTGTGTTTTAAAACACCCCTAGAACCCTTTCTTTCCAAAATATTTATCCTTGAGTCAATTTCTATGCCTAAAACAATAATTATGTTGTCGATTTTAGGTTAAGAAAATAAAGATCTTAGCATTTGATTTCGGATTAAAAGGGTTTACCCTAATTTTCGAAGGTCTCTAAAATTTTGTTATTTTTTCCATTTTAGTTAATGTATCATCGTGATAGTAACTATGGTTATATGAGAGTGCATCTTCGTATGGTTATGATCATGATGCCCAGTCTCACTTATCTGGAGCTTATGGACATGATGTTTAGTCCTAAGTATCAAGTGATAGTTATGGACAAATTTCATAGCTCCCGGTTTCCAGTTGCAGCCGATCGAACTAATTTATGCTCCAGATACCAGTCAACATCAGACGTATCGATAGATGTAATAGGTCACATATCACATTTACATGAGTTGACTTCATTATTGTAAAATTGTCTGACACACTTATCTTGTATTATTAATTTCCTGAGCCCACAGTGTTTGAGTCGGTACGTAGTTCAATGTGGTATTGAGCTTGTATAATATGTCATTTACTTTGTGGTTGTAAAGTCAATACTTATGTATTTCATTGAATATAAGATTTTCATATTGAGATTGTATTGCCTATACTTAGCTAAGTGACTATGGTTTGTATTTTCTTACCTATTTATTAGCATGCTCACATTTTTTAACTTATAAAATTTAACTCCTTTATGTATGGTTATAAATATAGTTAGGGGACTTCATTTAGATTGCTTTTTAACTTATATGTGCATTAAAAAAAGTTTTATATAAGACATCAAAAATTTTCCTTGCGTATCCAAGTGTATCTTAATTTTTTGGCGTATTCAAGCGTATCCAACCGATACGTATCCTAAAATCGCCTTATCGATACTCATACTGATACTTTGAACCATGCATATAATACTTATATACTCATGCTGTCAATCTGTCGTACATTGTGTAATTGGAAATTCGTAATTGTGTTTCATTCATGTTTTGATAAATTAATTTATGAAGTATTTTAATTTTCATATTTTATCATAAAATAAATTACATATAAATATTTGCTTTATGTTTTGATATTTTTCCTTTTTTGCTGATTTATTTTATTTAATTTGTTTTTTTAAAACCTGTTATACGTATCATCCGATACGTATCAGTTGGAACCGATACACACCCCGAAACCCATATTTAAATTCTTGGTCCACACACTTGCTACCGCCGATGTATGACTGTCTGCCATCTCCTTTACATTCTAGGCTATTCTTGGGACATTGAAATTTGCATAATCTATCACCTTTAAGAATAGACGTTATTATAGGAGAACAATTTTGCATGTTAAACCTCTTGAGAATCTTATCAATATAAGCTCTCTGAGACAAACCTAGAAGACTGAGATTCTCTGTCTCTAGATCTCGATCGAAGGATGCTTCGCCCAAAACTTTCATCTCAAAGTTCTTGGACAAGAACTATTTAGCCTAGCACAATGTGCCCATATTGTTGTTGGCAAGCAATGTTATCAACATAGAGAACTAAAAAAATAAACTTGCTTCCTTTGGTTTTAGATCTATGCATTCATTTATAGTGTTATATTGGAAACCAAAAGAAGTAACCACTTCATCAAATTTCATGTACCATTGTCGAGAAGCCTTCTTTAACCCATAGAGGGAACTTGCATACCAAGTGCTTCATGCTTTGTAGTACAAACCCTTCTGGTTGTTCTATATAAACAACGACGTTTTCTACATCAAGTGGTTGTGTAAATGATGGGGATATCTTAGCCCTGTCATTAATTACCATAGAGGGACACTCTTCTTACAATACGACTTACATTGTAGTTGTGATTATGCTGTTTATGAGCAGAATTTATTACTATTGTTATAGTTAATGGTATGATTATGATTTTTATTTTATTATTATAGTTAATGTTAAGATTATTATTATTTATTTCATTCCATATTCTACCGCAATAGGTTAAAGCTGTTCCTGTCTTCCTGGTGGATTCTAGATTCAATGATGGTAGTTTATAAGGGAAATGCTTCTATGTTGGTTTTCCTTTCATTTTATAGGCATTTTTGCTGTTGAGTTCAAACCTCAGCTGACCTTAAAACAAGATAAACTGAAATTTGAATATGAAAATGTGCTGATTCCCTTTTGCTCGGTGATCTATATTGCATAGACATGGACATGGGTGTCGGGCACGACGATTCTAAAAAAAGATTTGGGGACATCATATATTAATTTTTTAATTTGATAATTATTATACTTTAAATGTTATATGAATGATACTATAAGATTAAAAAGAAAACAATAATATGAAAGAAAAACTATTGCAAACAACACTAAGTAATGAATACTAAGTAATGAACTAAGAACTTCAATTCATCAAACAATATAATAAATATAAGTATTAAAGAAAATAAACTAATGAAGTAATAATCTTATATTAATTATAAATGTTAATTTCAAAGAGGATTAATTTAAAAGAATTTTGTGGCCTGAATTCAACCCGTTGACACCTTATTCCCCTCTCTCCCCCATTTATTTTTTGTTATAAGGATTGGTAATTCCTCTCATTCTTTTTTTCCCTATGAAAACAAATGGATCGTGGTTCTTCTTCTCTTTTTTCCTACTGGATTCTCTTTTCTGAGATGAGAATTAGAAAGAATTTGCTGAAATTTATGTTAACAAATGGAGCTAGATCTGTTATTCTCAGTTCTATGGTGACTAAATTTGGAGAAATGTAGCATATCTAAACATCCAAACAATGGATAAATTTATAGATGGTTCATTTTTATCAAATAATAATATAACATACTACACATTTATGGGAGATAATTCAATGAAGTGATGAAAAGTATGGCGAATCTTGATTTTCTAAATTGTTCCATGTTGCAGAATTCAGTGTTTTGGCATGGAAATAAATCTCACCAAAACCAAAACTGTTACGAAACGACTTTTACGCAAAGGTTTCGGTAATACCTGAACTGATTCGAGCCACATTACGTTACTTAGTGACATTACAAAACGTTCGACCCTATATTACACAGTGACAAAGTTAGGGTTCGAGAATAATTCGGCAAGGGTCAAGTTCGGGAAAAATTGGGAAAAAACCGGAATAATTCGGCAACAATAATGTTTTTAAAATAATTATATGAATATATTCAACAATCTGATTATATGATATACAAAATAAATAGTTTACTTATCGAACTAAACATATTATTTGGGAAATTCGTGAATAATTCGGCAAACTTAAAATTCATGAATAATTGTGCACATGATTATAATTCGCTCATTTTTTTTAAAAATTGGCGAATTTTGTGAATATACTATTACATACCATGAGTGTTACAAACTCATTCTATCTCACTTCTTTTGAAATTCACTTAGTCTCTCCTTAAGATCAATGTAATCATTCCATCTTATTTTCTTTAGATCATAAATAAGATCTACGCTATGAATCACTAATTTGAATCTTCACAAATCACTTTTGAAAAAAAAACTGTTTGGAGCTGTTTTGATTGGGTAAGCTTTCTCAACTTGTTTCAATTATTATTAATTATAATGATTTGAAACAAGTTAAGAAATTTTGGCAAGTTTAGAACATAGTTATATTGATTTTAAATGAAATTAATGAATCTTTAATTGTTTGGGTTATGTACTTTCATTTTTATTATTTCAGTATGTGTTAATTATGATACATTAGTATTTTCACGAATAATATGCATTTTTTTGTTTATTTATTAAATTTAAATATTTTTTTTGATTAATTTTACATTTTAAACAAAATTTATGTACAAAACAGTGGGGCGATACAGGTTTCGAATGTATAGATTGAAACCGTTAGGTTACATCGTTACGTAAAGGTTTCGGTTAGATCTGTTACGCAAACCGAAACCATTATTCAAAACCTTGGTTTTTGGTTTCGAAATTGCTTAAATCTATCATTGTGGAGTTTGCTTTGAATTTTAGGGGTGTGAGTGAGGTGATTTCGGTTATACTGACGAGGAGATCTATGGATGGGGAGAGAGGGTAACTTGACAAAGGATCTTCTTAGAAAATTTTGGAATAATTGTTTGAAAAATGGTAATTTATTATGGGGTTGAGTAAGGAAGGAGATCTACAAATTGGTGAACAAGTAACTGAAAAGTTTTTAGAAGGAACTAGTTTAAGGTTGATAGAGGGATAAAGATCTGGTCTTGGGAGGATGAGCAGTGGTACAGACAGATATTAGAGCTCCTCTCCCGGACCCTGTTATTTAGGCTAATTCCAGTTAGGAGTTTCTCGTAAGCAACTAGCAGTGGTAGGGATAAACGGGATTCAAATATCTGGCCCAAACTTTAAGAGAACTGGAAGGAAGACAAAGTTGAGTCATTCATGGACCTTCTCATACATTTTTTGAGATCGTATGGAATTGGAGTAATAGTGGTCTACTTTCCTTTTGATCATTCTGCTTAGTGATACTTGGAAGTTCTTCGTGCGTTTTGATGACTTAAATTTGGATAATTTCCCCTTCATGGGAGAATAGGATTAGTTTGGACAGATGTCGGACTACCACCTTTTGCATGCAGGGAGCTTTCTAACAGGTGAGCGATTTCTAATGTAGAAAGAAAAGGCATCAACGATCTAGTATTTTATCTTTTATTTTACTAATTCCATCTTTTTATGTGTTTTGGAGTTTTAAGTAGACGACGTAGATCTGTTTGCATGATGAACCAGTGATGCCTTGGGCAAAAGAGGCAATGTTATTTGGAATATCCTCAGTATTTTTCTGGGGAGTTCAATAAGAACATATGCGTAATTGTGAGGTATATTAATGGAAGTCTTGTGATACTTTTATAATTTGTAGTGTCATTAAGAAGATATTGGTGGAGTAGGTTTCTATGTGAGGAAATTCTATTTTCGAGCGGTTTTTGAATGAAGCTGCAAGTCAAATCCACTAACTGAACGGAAAAAAAAACAGGTCAAAGCCTTTGTGGGAGAGACGGATGCTCAAGTATATTCAGCTTGGCACTAATCAGAGGTTTTTTTGATCAGACTCAACTTTTAATTGTAAGTGACTAAGTTCCATTGGATCTCTCAGGCTGCAGGGTACTGAATTTTTTAAAGAAATGTCAATAGAGATATTATTAAGATCTGATTTATTGAAAAATGTCATTGTGTGCCTCTGGAGAATGGAGATTGAAGGAGATTTTTGAAAGTTAACGTGATCACTTGGACTATAAGAGGGGAAGGTGATATGCGGATGCTTCTATATCTCCTAGATCACATTGATGAGTTGATGGGGGGATGTCTCGGTTTTTCTTCAAAACATTAGAAGGGCTAAAGAGCTGGTTTTTGCTAAACATTATGTAAAATAGAACCCTTGTATGTTAGGGGCTCTTGTCTGAATACTTTTTGTATATTTGATTTCCATCCATAAATTCTCATTACTCATCAGAATAAAAGATTGTTGCTTGAACGTTGCATGCATTCTGGAGGGACTCTGAAGGCCCATTCATCTTGCATCTCCTTGTAAAATTCATGTATTAAGATTCTGCAATGTGTCATGTACCATCTCTGGGTAGTTCTTACATTTCATTGTATCGTTTGTTCCGGACAGTCTCTCTCTCTTGCATTGCATGTTATATTCATCAGTGGGACACTTCCAGTATATTCTATACACTGCAGTTGAGAAGATCAAATTTTCTGATAGAAAGCTACTTTTATTTAGTGATGTGACTCTAATGAATCTTTCGGGATTTGAGTCTAATATATTCGTGAAGATTTCTCTGATAAATCTTTTTGGATTTTTCCAATGCACAAATATGGTTGCAAGTTTCGTGTTTTATTAAAAGTTATATGAATGAATAGATGCACAAATGAAGTGAGGATGGTTCTGGGCCTTGTAGTGGGGTCCACTGGAAAAATCTCTTCAAATCTGTACAGGCCCAAAACAGCGATGCAGCGCTTGAGTATGTTCCACCCCTTTTTGAGGATGGGAAGTTGGTCCTTTCGCGGACTCCTGAGGAGATTGAGAAGGATTCAGAAGAATGGAAATTCTCGCTTGTGGGGTTCTTTGCTGGTCCAACACCTACTTTCATTGCTACCAAACAATCCGTTGAGCGTATGTGGAAAGTAAGAGGCAATCTGGAGGTTTTCGCTCTTGAGAATGGATTCTTCATATTCAAGCTGAATTGTGAAGAGGATAAACGGTGTATCTTGGAGGGTGGCCCATGGAAGATTAGATCTTCAATCCTGATCGTTAAGGAGTGGGATCTCTATGTGCAGCTTGAAAAGGTGGAGTTTACAACCTTACCTTTATGGGTTAAGATCTACAATCTTCCTTTGTTTTTATGGAACTCACGTTCATTCAGTGCTATTGGTAGTGGGCTTGGAAAGCCTATTTGTTTGGATAAGCAAACTATGGCGAAAAGTCGGCTTGGCTATGCTAAACTTTATGTCGAGGTAGATGCTCTGAAAGACCTCCCCTCGGAATTACATTTAAGACTGGATGGAAATACAGAGGTTAAACTCAAACTGGTATTTGAATGGAAACCTCCTAGATGCGAGAAGTGCCAAGTTTTTGGCCATGACTTCAACCAGTGTCCTGATAGGCCACCTGTTGAGCCTATTCATGAAAATAGGGGGCGTAAGAAAAGTCGTAGCAGGTCTAGGATGCCTGTCCCAAAGCGAAGATGGACTCCTATTAGGAAAGCAGCTGAGGTCCTACACAACAATTCAAAGGAAGTTGCGAAGGTGACTCACCCTCCTAATGAGGATATCATAGAGGATATTGTTGTGGCTAAGGAGACTTGTGCTCTACAAGAAAACCAAGGGCAGGACTTTCGAAGCAATTCGGTAATGGAGGCTCAAAGTGTGCTAGAGACGGGAACTGGTGAGGGCAAGTGTTCTAGTCCAAACCGCTTTGCTATCCTGAGTGATCTAGATGACGACGGTCAACCAAATTCAGTAACTCTTCAGCCAGTTACGTCCCTTGCAGATCAGCAATGTGTCTCTGGCCCAAAAGCGGCGACATTGAGCCATATGGGAAATGGAGGGGCTACGAGGATACCACCAAAGGAAATTTTTGTTGCTTTGCTCAAAAGGCAACGGCCCTTGGTTACCACTCATTTGAAATTGAAAGAGAAGAGCAGAGGTACCACTCACAGGTACCAGTAGACTATCTGTTTGGGCTCCTTTATTTATTTTTTGGTGTGCTAATGGTTATCGGGTTTTGGAATGTCCGGGGACTCAATAGTGCTGCTAGGCAAAGGGATACCCGTGACTTCATAATTAATAACAGGCTATGTGGTATGGGTCTTGTTGAGACCAAAGTTTCGAAGCATGAATGCTGATAGAGTTCTTAAGCAAATCAGTGAGCTGTGGCATAGAATTGATAACTACTCATCAGCTCTCAATGGGAGAGTCTGGTTTTGTTGGGACCCTGAGCAACTCGATGTGAGCCCTATAAGTATTACGGACCAAGCAATTCACTGTCTTGTAAATGCTGCTGGGTGGGTCTCTCCTATTGTGGTATCAACCATCTATGGTGCAAATGACAGACTTAACAGGGAAAACTTATGGCAGGACCTTCGAGTATTCTCTCAAGTGCACAACCTCCCTTGGGTGGTCCTTGGTGATTTTAATTCAATTCTTTTTCCATCTGAAAAGCGTGGAGGCCAACCTATTCACCTTCCTCACCTTCATAGCTTAGAAAGTTGTTGCCTCGATTCGGGTCTATCTGATCTTCGGTGGAGAGGCCCCCTCTTCACTTGGACAAATGGCATGATTGGGCAAGGCCGCATTGATTGTAAGCTCGATAGATGTATGACCAATTTTGAGTTGATTCAAAACTTTCCGGGAGCGGAGGCTTCGGTAGGCTATTCTGGAACGTTTGACCATCGGCAAGTAATTATTTTTTTGAGGGGAGAGGCTAGAGGTAAGCCTAAACATTTTAAATTTTATAACCATTGGACTTCTGACCCCGACTTTCTAAAGGTGGTTCGTGATGCTTGGTGTTCTACTACCACTGGGACTCCTATGTTCAAACTTGTGTCCAAAATGAAAAACACTAAGCGGGCCTTGAAATCTTGGAGCCAACTCAAGTTTGGCAATGTGTCGGCTAGAGTACTCCAAGCGAAAGAAGAGCTCCACAATAGCATGGCTACCTTGGATAGTGACCCCTTCAATGAGCATATGCAGTTGAAGGTTCGATCACATAAGATGGCGCTCCAACACCTTCTTAATACAGAGGAGAATGTCCTTCGTCAACGTTCGCGTATCCAATGGCTCCGGCTAGGAGACAACAATAACAAGTTCTTCTATAGGTCTCTTAGTTCCAGGAATCACAAGAATCGTATCAACTCTATTAAGAATGAATCTGGGAACATGATTTCTTCGGAGGAGGAGGTGGCTGCTCTGGCTAAGGGGTATTTCTCATCTCTTTTAGCCGCTGACCCTATCCCTCCCCTTGATGACCTTGAGCTCCCGCCGTGTATGGCCTTGATGAAGCAGACATTGGATCTTTGGCTTTGGCTAACGACTTTACCCCTGAAGACGTTAAGGAGGCTGTTTTTAGTTCCAATGGTGACAAAGTGCCTGGCCCTGATGGCTTTAATGCAAAGTTCTTTCAAGTAAGTTGGGAAATCATTAAATTTGATCTTGTGAAAGCCATCCTTAGTTTTTTCTCGAGCTCAAAATTGTTATCGGAAGTAAATGCTACTCTTATATCTCTGATTCCTAAGACTAAACGTCCTGAGACCTTCGCTGAATTTCGGCCTATCTCGGTCTGTAATGTCCTCTACAGGTTCATCTCTAAAATGCTGGTTCAGCGGATAAAACCTATCATTCCTCGCCTGGTTTCAGCCAACCAATCCGCATTTGTCAGAGGTCGCAAAATCTCCGATAATATTTTGCTTTGCCAAGAGCTTTTACATAACTACCACCTTCAAAGGGGGCCTCCTCGGGTGGCCATCAAAGTAGATATTAGAAAAGCTTTTGACTCTATTTCGTGGAGTTTCTTAGAGAGGGTTCTTACTCATTATGGCCTGCCTATGTCTCTTATTAGTTGGATTATGGCTTGCATTACTGGAGCTAAATTCTCAATCATGATTAATGGTCAAAGAGTTGGGTATTTCCAAAGTGGTCGGGGTCTCAGGCAAGGAGACCCCATCTCTCCTTATTTGTTCATGTTGGTCATGCAGATATTATCATCTATGCTGGATAAAGAGGCTAAGGATGGCCGACTGATCCCCCATCCTCTTTGCGATCAGCCTCTCATCACCCACTTGTGCTTTGCTGATGACCTAATCATCTTTTCTGCAGGAAAGCTTTCTTCTGTTAAAGCATTTGGCAGAGTCCTTGATAAGTTCAAGTGTTCAGGCCTTGAGATTAATGTTGGGAAATCACAAATTTTCTGTGGCAATATTAAGGAAAGGCTTTGTAGGAAAATTCAAGACCGGATGGGATTGGCTCGTGGATCATTGCCAATCAAATACTTAGGCTTGCCTCTATCCTCTACTCGTCTTCGCCAAGCTGATTGTCTTACTCTTCTTGAAAAAATAAATCGAAGAATCTCATCTTGGACGAATAGGTGGCTCTTCTATGGAGGACGTGTGGAGCTGAATAAAGGGGTGCTCCAAAGTTTTCCCCTGTATTGGTGCAATGTCTTCTTACTCCCTAAATCCGTGATTGTTCAGATTGAGCGTAGTTTTGCTCATTTTTTGTGGGCTGGCCCTGATTTGCAGCGCACTATTCACAAAGTTGCTTGGGCTTCGGTGTGTAGGCCTCATGATGAGGGAGGGCTTGGCCTAAGGAGAATTGAGGAGTGGAATCAGTGTGCACTCTTACGCCGTGTTTGGGAGATAGCCACTAAAGATAACTCCATTTGGGTTACCTGGTTTTCTGAAAGATATTTGAAGCTGAACTCTATCTGGACCGTTAACATGCCTCGATCACCATCTTGGAGTATTCGGAGTATTCTAAAGACTCGTCATTTAGCTGCTGGATTGATTCGCCACATAATTGGGAATGGGATGAATACCAAGTTGTGGCTAGACTGCTGGCATCCGCGTGGTGTCCTTTTATCTTTATGCTGAGTGCCATTACCATTGCCGCTGTTACATGGCATCGATAGGCGCCCTTGTCTCTTCTCTCTGTGACCAACAATGTTGGCGCATCACTCGCCCTCGCTTAGCTGAGCTAATTGAGGCTTGGGAAGAGATTCAACATGTTGAAGTTTTGAATAGTAGAGATGATCTAATCGTTTGGAATCCATCTGCGAATGGTACCTTCTCGACCAAGTCAGCTTGGAACCTAATTCGGAATCATTCTCAAAAGGTCCGTTGGCGCTCTATGATTTGGTTTGCTAACCACATTCCTAAGCATGCCTTTATCGCCTGGTTAGCCATCAGACATTCCCTCTCAACGAAGGATCGAGTAGCTCAATGGGGTATCCATGTCAACCAAACATGTGTCCTTTGTAGAGGCTCTCCTAAAAGTCACGGTCATTTGTTTACTAGCTGCACCTACTCTACTTGTATTTGGCATCAGTTAGCAGCTATTATTAATACCCCCTTGCATGCTTTTCAGAATTGGAATCAAATGATTAGATTGTTGGCTAGAAGTTGTCGGGGTTCAGGGTTCAAGAGCTTGTTGCGGAAGACTGCATTTAGTGCTTTCTTATACCATGTCTGGGCTGAACGTAATAGGAGGATATTCCAAAATGTTCACCATCCGCCCCTTATGTGACCCGACGGATTCGCGATGACGTCATTATCAAGACCGGGAGGGACCTTGTAGTCACCGATACAGCTACTAATTGCACCATGGCTTCCTCCTTGGGCTTGAAAGTCAAATGGATTTCTTCTCAAATCAAATGGGTCTCTTGGATTCCTCCAAAGCCCAATTTCTTTAAACTCAACTCTGATGGATCGGTTTCTAGGGATGGCAAAGGGTATGGAGCTATTATTAGAGACTCCAGTGGAGTCCCCCTTATTGCGGTCGCTGGAAAGATGGATATGGGTTCCGTTATTTATCTAGAGTTGATGGCTATTAAGCGTGGTCTTCAAGTTGCACAGGGTCTTCTCCTCGACAACTTGGAGGTTGAATCTGATTCTTTTTGGGCCGTCCAATGTATCAAGCATCAATGCAACTGGCCTTGGGAGTGCTCCTTCATCCTTGTTACCATTGAGGAGCTTTCTTCTCCTTTTGCTAATATTGGGTTCTCTCATATCCCTCGGGAAGCTAATGGCCCTGCTGATTTCTTATCTAGGTATTGTACTGAGATAGGGGAACTCAGCTTGATTCATTCTGGGTTTCCCTCCTCTCTTTCCCTTCTTGTTGAGAGAGATTCTAAAGGACATAGATCCTTGAGATTGTAAACATTTGTTTTTACTTTATTTTATTCTGGTCGGGGTCTGCCTAACCCCAGCTTTCCCCCCCCCAAAAAAAAAGAAGTGAGATTGCTTGTTATACTTCAATATCTAAGATGCCTTGTTCTTTGAATAAGTGTTTTCTATAGATTCTAATGTAAGTGCTTCTTATGGCTGAGTTACTTATGGTTATCAATGTAAGATTTGTATATTTGCACTTCCACATTATGTATTTCTAGTTTCATTTGTTTTCTTTTGCAAATTAATTAGTTAAATATTGCAGATCCCGAGGTATATACTTATTTTTAAGCTTTATGACCAGTACCTAGCTACAGAGTGGAGGAATCTGAGATGGAAACTTCTAAAGAGGTTCACAGTCACTTCAAGTATGCTTGTGTTGGTTACTCGGTGTACTTGGATGGACAAAATCCTCCAACTGATCTAAAAGAGAAACAAGCAGAATTACCTTTCTGTGTTGGTATTGAGGTAATTATTCTATAACTCAGATTACATTAATATTTAAAAATTGAAGACGTACTGGCCCTACTGGTTTATATCTTTACTTTGTTAGTTTCCATCTAATAATAAATATTCGTGACTTTTTGAAAAAGTTGCGCTTTTTAAAATAATTGTGAATACTTCGGGAATTAATCGTTCGACGAAAATTTCGTAATTGTTTGAGACTTTTTGAAAAAAATCAGAGAACTTTGTTACTATGGGTGGAATGGAGGTTTCCTTTTTGTTTGAGTACATTTTTTTTTAACGGAGGTTGTTAATCTGTTATGCACATTGGAGAATGGGATGTTTAACCCGACCATGTGCCTATATGCCTAGAATTTGACCGCATTCAAATGTCAAACTTCTCTCTCTAGAATTTGACCTGCATTCAAATGTCAAACTTCTGTTTTAGTATGTGACATTCCCTCAAAATATATTTCCATGCTTTTGTATGCCCAATTTTTATTCTATGTTTCACATATTTGTGTTCTGACATAAATAGCTCTTGTTACAGCTTTTGTTGGACAAAAGACCTTCAACTGCTGAGCATATTCCTGATCATGTTCACAACAGGGAAGGTATGGGAAAATCATTTTCTATATACATTTTGGATTGGCCTTCTTATGCTTGTTCTTGGTTAGGATTCTTTGCAACATTTTGACTTGTGAAATTGCTTCTTTTAAGGGATTCTATTACCTTTTAATGAAAATTTAAATTCCTATATATTTTCATTCTCATCTTAAGTTTATTTTCTATCCTAATTCATAATTGTAACTTCCTAAAAATCTACAATAAACTCCATAGTCAATACAAATTTATCTGAATGATGCATTGACAGTGATAATGGTAGATTGTTTCTTGAAGTTTTAAACAGCACTTTTTACTAGTAGACATTTTTGCTATGTTTGGTTGCCGAGAAAATAGGTGAAAACATGGAAAAGAAAAGAAAATTTTAGATTTTTAATATAAGTTTTAGTTGTGTTTTGTCTCATTTTCTTTCCTTTTCCATGTTTTCACTTATTTTCTCGACAACCAAACATTGGGTTTATGTTTAATTTATTTGATTTTCCGTATAATGAATATTTCATTTTTGGTCAGGGATTAACAAGTTATTGAAAAAAAAGTATTGAGGTTTTAAAAAGCACCTCTTTTACAAGTAGACATTTTATGTTTAATTTATCTGATTTTCCGGATAATGAACATTGTAGGGGGTATTTTAATCTTTGAAGAAATGGGGTTTACTGCAACCTCAATCTAGCCTAAATCTGATATCCAGACCGTTCTAAATTGAGTTATTTTTGGAAGAAATGATTCAGAGAACACAAGAAAGAAAAAGGGAAAAAAAGAAGGAAAATGATTCAGAGAACACAAGAAAGAAAAAGGGGAAAAAAGAAGGAAAATGATTCAGAGGGAGAGAAGAAAGAACAATGAAGAAAAGTAGTGACAGAATGTTTTTCTTGACGAATCCTTTACTTTCTCTCTCTGTAAATTCTTTTAAAAAAATCTGGTTGTTCTTGGAAAATCTTCTGGGAACTCAAGGAAAGTCTCTCCCTTATCAAGGAGGGGTCACCTCTATTTATAGGTGATTATCAAAATTGTAACCAACTTGTACAGCTGTCATAACCGTTTTTGTAACCGACTTTTAGAGAGAAAATATTGGATTCCATCAAGATAAAGGCGTTTTGTCACTATACCTCCTTTAAGCTTTTATGACCAAAGCTTTCAGATATTTTCTTCAAAGGTTAAAAGCGGTATTCACAATATCCATCTTTTAACAAATTCTATCTAAGCCCTCCAAACCACAACTCATCATCCTCCCCCAAAAGCAATTGGTAACTACATCGTGAAGGCGGGTCATACGCTTTCATGGTGTACTGTCCTGCTGAGGTAATATATTAGTGTTCAGACAGCAACACTCCTCTAGAGTAATAATCATGATAATATTAATAATAACGATGATGATAATCATCTAATAATCATCTCAAGTCCAATAGGGAAATCATAGGTGTTGGACGAGGACACCCTTCCCGTAACTCAGGTCCAATAGGGAAATCATAGGTGTTGGACGAGGACACCCTTCCCGTAGCTCAGGTCCAATAGGGAAATCATAGGTGTTGGACGAGGACACCCTTCCCGTAGCTCAGGTCCAATAGGGAAATCATAGGTGTTGGACGAGGACACCCTTCCCGTCAGGCCTTAAGAGAAACTGAGGAAAAATCCATCCTCAATGCTTTCTCCCTGACTGTCAGCTCAGGAAGTAATCCATGCTTCACTGGAATAGGTAATGAGGGGAAACAGCCACACTCATTCCCACGGGGAGGTACCAATCCATACCGTTCACCCCTGACAAAACAAATCTCCTTTCTGGCAGAAGTCCTCAGAAAGGCATACAAGGAGGGTACAAATCTATACCACACCCATCATCATGAGAAAGGCGTTGTAAGCCCGAGCGAGGCACTGAAGCCATATAGAATATCCGAAGGCGTTGAAGTCTGAATCAACATCAAAGGCGTTAGAGCTTGAAACAATATCCAAAGGCGTTAGAGCCTGAAACAATATCCAAAGGCGTTAGAGCCTGAAATGATATCCGAAGGCGTTAGAGCCTGAAACAATATCCAAAAAGCGTTAGGACTTGAATCTGTGTCAATAGCGTGAAAGGCGCAATAGTTTCATCTTTCATTAGTGACATAAGGGTAAAATTGTCATTAATGAGCAAAAAAATCCTTTGTATGAACTAAAAACATAAGAGCTTAAAATCATTGATCATTAATGACTAGAATCATTATTATCAGATAAACATGGAATTCTGTTAACCAATTCCCAAAAGGATTTTAGTATGTGTAATATGCTAGAACGTCCTTTGAGCCACGTGTCTTTATTTTATTGAATTATGAACAATGTTCTTAAATTCAAAATTTCACAAATCAAACCTTTCAATAACCATCATCAACAAACATTTTTTTTTTTGGTCTTCTATACCTCCTATTCGTTACGAAAGACAAAAGATACTAAAAGTCTAATCGCTTTCTTATTATGCCCACTGAAATACTGCTGGAAGTTCAATTTTGGGTTATTTCTCAATCTCTTCAACCTACGCCTCTCCCTGATTTTTCTTCAATTGATCATTGATTTTTTTCCCTTTCTGGGTAAAGATGCAATAATGGGCTATCATCCTAAAATGAACTTTAAACCTTGTGTTTGTTATGAGGCAATTGATCAAATACATGCGTAAGAAATATTTGTCAGAATCATCATAACTTGTAACTCTAAAGTTGAAAAGCTCTAATAATGCTGAGAAAGGAATAAGGATCTTGGGTCCCTTGGTTTTGTGCGTTTAGGATAAAAAAGAAGGAATTTTGATAGGTTATTCTGAGAGGTGGTGGCTGACGATTGCATTGGAGAAAAGTAGCAATTGTTTTTATTCATAGAGGTAAGTACATGTAGTTGTGGCTGATTTTCAGGCTGGGTGAAAAAAAATCAGGTTGGGTACAATGAGTGGATGGATGGTGAGGATGAGCTGAATTTGTTTACTCAAACCATCAATAGTTCTAGCTAATGGGAAAAAAAAACTCAATAGTTCTTCATTGAGTTCATTCTCTATTCTCCTTGTAAAAATCTTTGATTCAGTTTCATTGCACTTTGCAGCCCTCATCCATTTTGATGGTGTGCCTTTCCATGCCCATGTCTTTTAAGCTCTCTGTTGTTTAACTTGAGCTGTTGGATATTTCCAACTTTCGTGCTAGTTTTGTGGTCATTCTGGACTCACCCTAATAGCAATGAGGCTTGATCTGTGTAAGTCTTAGAAAAGGACACTGAGGATATTTCTATTGATGGTAGACAGGTTGATTCACAACAACTTTTCTTTTTTCTTTTTCTCTACCTTTTTTGTTTTCTTTTTTGCTTCATTTGGTGGGTTGTTGCTGTTTTGGGCATTTTGGCGCTTCCTTTGTGATTCATGGCCAGAGGAAAACAATGCTTGCTGATGGGCATGACATTGAAGTCATTACACTAATGACTAAACTGCCATTGATGGTGTACTCATATAGTTGTCGTGGGGGATTGATTCTTTATTGCTTTGCATTTCCATAGTTCTTATCTTTTTAATGGAACGTTACTGAGGGAAAAAAATGGAGAAAAGAAATGTCTGATCAGTTTAAATCATTTTTGGATTCGGCGCTAGACACTTTTGGTTCTTATTTTTCATATATGTTTCTGTTACAAAACAAAGTCTAAATATCGATTTTTGCATTGATTGCTGGACATTTGTATTTTATAAAACACCCTGACAATGGTGTTGCGTGGGAACGACCTCTGTTGTTGATGTTTTCAAAGATGAGGATGGGTGGACTCTACTGATCTGCTTAGATGCTAAATTTCAATTGTTCTTTGCCTTTGACATTATTTGCCACTAATTTAGCATTCAATCTGTCATATAGAACACTATAAGGTTCATGATTTCATTCTCGGCATAAAACTGATTCATGGTCTCTGTTTTCTTGAAGATGGTCATGTTCTCCCTCAGCCTCGAGCATACAAACCACCACACTCCCTAGGGGAGGAGTTCTTAAGCAGGCAATCCATATTTGATTAGTCAATCATTTAATTGTGTACCTATTATGATTCTGAAATGTGTTTTGGTCATCATTAAATACACGAGACTCAAAATGCTTAATCTTGTAAAAATGCAGGTTTACAAGGAATGCAAGTTTGGTGGCCTCGGGTGTGGCCAGGAACATGCATAGAGTGGGGAACTACATTAAAGACAATCTCGATGATATTCTATACCCGTACCGAAGGCGACCCAAGTAAGATAGCCGATCCCCGGTGCACTGTATAAATAAAAATGGAAAATAGTCAAGAAAAGGCGACTAGCATATTCCAATAGTTTCCATTTTAGTTTGCAGCATTGTTGCTTCTCTTCTTCTCCCTTTGGTAAGTAATAATACTAGTTTGTTGTTGAAAAGGGAGAACAGGGAAGTGGATGGAGGGGATGCTTTTTTATTTGTAATCCATATGGTTATTATGATCTAGGGGATTGGGGAACCAACAGAGCTTTACTGCCATCACAGACTGGGATGGTCGTGACCATCTTATTTCTGTACTAGCATTGATCCACAAAAAAATGTTCTCTTCAGATAATGATCTGTTTTGTGAGGTCTAGAGAATATAGCTCGTCCAAGAGAGGACTGATGTTGTAAAACCTGTAATCTCAAGAGATAACGGCTGACACATATGAATATATATTTCGCAATGCACTACTTAAGGCTCCTCCCTCTCACCAAGAGTTCAGGCCCTTTTGGTCACAAGGGCTGGGTTCAGTCTTCCGTATTCTGTGGTCCATGTGCGTGTGTGTAGTGTGGCCTGTGTGTCTGTAGTGTAGGATTATTAATCAACCAAAAAAAAAAAAGTTTGCAGTCTCTGGCGTGGTACAGATAAAGGTAACATGCTTTTGATAAAATTAAGATTATTCTCTTGTAATCCAGGAGAGAAAGATGATGAGGCCACAATAACAAACCTACTTTATACTTTTATTATAACTAGTAAACGCACGTAAAACATTTCATATATAATAATGTTATTTATATATATATATATTTCTATTTTCAAAATGCATAAACATAACAAGACAACCTTAGTGATATCTTAAGTGGAAAGAGTATTAGATCCAAGAGATCCTTTCATGTAGGACTCTTGGTGGTGACTCCATGATCAACATGATGTGCTTCCATAGGGGTAACTTTATTTCATATTATTGGTATGTATATAAATAGAACAAAATACCAAACATACATTAAGAATCAACCAATGAAGAAATTGAGAGGCAAACCTCTTCATCGTCGGGAACAATATCATCGAACTCTCTGGTGTTCTCAATTGTACGAGGGATCTTCTTTGGTGGAGGTTACATAGGAGAAAACAACACTGATCCTTCTGCCTATTGAGAATATGGTGTAGAACATCAATAATACAATGTGAGTCAAGTAATCAAGGTGAGCAAGAAAAGATTTAAGAAGGCTAAAAATTATGCTAGACCTTTGGCAGATAAGGATTTTCCTCATAATCAAATGCCTTCCTTACGATCCAATCCTCAATACGTTCCTGATTTGGTTTTATCTAATACAAATTTGAGACATTTCAGTAAACATTCTTGAGAAGTTTCAAAAATTAAGTACAAATATTGAAAGAAAGTTAATTTGAATATCTTTTCCCATTACCATCTTCCACTCGGGATCAATATCCATCGCCATGTTGATGACTTCTTTATCTAAGAATGGGACTCGAGCTTCCGAACTCCAGGCAGATATTGATTTGTTATCTCTCAAGCAATCGTACTGGTGGAGGGCCTTTATCTGCAAATTTTAGAAAGAACAAAACCATTCGTTGTCATCTCTCCCTGTTCTATCCTATAATGCAATAATTTCAATTACCTTGTGACATTCTCGTGGAGTAACTCTTCTTTGTTGGGTGCCTTGTGAAAGTACAAGTACCCACCAAAGATCTCATCGGGGCCTTCTCCAAAGATCACCATCTTCACTCCTAGTGATTTGATTTTACGTGACATGAGAAACATCGGGGGTGCTTGCCCTGATTGTTGTCACGTCATATGTTTCAGTATGGTAGATAACATCTTGATTAATGGCATCAATACCATTCCTGCCACACCCAAACACATATTCAATTTGAAATCACTGAAGACCAAAACCCTAAATCGTTTGACATTGGGGCACCTCTTCACCTATCTTGAGAGCTCTTCTCTACAGCATCGCAAGCCTTAGCCTCGGGTGACTAATGGTAAATAAATAAACCTCAAGAAGTTCACCTCAAACAAAATTTCTATTTCATACGTCTCTCTTACGAGTCCTACATAATATTGAAAGTTAAGAAAGGATTGTGAGAGGAGAGTGCTACGTGAAAAAAAAAATACTTAGTAATTAATCACATCTAGGAATTATAAACATACGATACTTCTATTAATATTTTTATTAAACCATATGTTAAGAAGTTAATATTTTTAATTAAAGGGTATTTACGTCTAATTAAAGTTTAGTACACTCCTTGTACTTTTATTAGTAGAATGATATTTGACCTGCTCCAAAACCACTAGACATTACTACATAGTATCAGCATGAAGAGTTTGAACACCCAAGGCCTGCCACTAGTGATGGATGTAACCACCCTCCAATTAGGGCGGTTGGCAAATATAGTTTTTCAAATTTACCGAATTTTTTTATAATTAATTTTGACAGGTGAATATTGTTGTCAAACCCAGCATTACCATTAGGTGATATGTATTTTAATTATAATTTTTTTTTGAGTAGTGATCAGCTGACCCCACATTCCTTTATTTGGTCGACAGTAAAAAAATCTGACTTAGATCAGGGCATTTTAATTTTGGAAAAAAAATTATATGGTTTGACCACATCAACCTTGGTTAGTATGGTTAGCATGTGTGGTAAGTGCCTAGCATTTTAAAAGCTTGGCAGAGGGTGGAATAATCGCGCACCACCCAGGACTCAATACCGAATATCAAACGAGTGGTTGAATATACACACCTGGGGCAAGCTATGCTTCCCCGGTCATGGCATTCATTGTATGATTGAATATGTTAACATCAATACGTGATCATATATTCATACATACATACATACACTAGCGTCACAGATAAGCGACGCGGTGATGCCAAGAGGAATGAGATTTTGTCTGCCACTGGCCAATAAAAACCCTCCCTCTGGCTTCCGTCCCACATGTCAACACGTGTCCTTTTTGACATCCCTTAACTGTGATTAAAATTTAGTAACCGTTAAAATTCAACTATACTCTTAAGATTCAACCTTGGTCTTAAAAAATAACCAAGGCAGTTTAAGGGTTAGCCAGACGGTTTTGGTTCTGGTGCGGAGAGGAAGAAAGAGAGGTAGGAAGCTACAACACACAATACAGGTTGTTTTGGGCAAGCAACCGTGTAAAGTGGCGTGGCCGGAAGGAAGGAAAGAGGGAGTTTATAACGAGTGTCAAATCATTCAGATCCACGAAAGCATTGTTATTGCCTCCCCTGTCCTCTCGTTAGACCAGCCTACCAAGAAACGGCGACTCTCCCCTCCTCCTACCAGAGAAGAGAAGAGAACCCTAGTTTCCGCATTTGAATCTCTCTTTCTGTTTCCGATTGATTCGAAGAAGAGGGTTTCTTCATCTTCTGCAAAGAAATATCAGTAATACTAATCTCATATTTGTTTGAGCGATTGAAATGAAGATTTCTGAAGTCGATTTGGGAATGGGAGAGGGGAGGGGTTGAGATTTGCAGGGTATGCAGATCATTTTCTTTTTTTGCAGAAACTAATGGCTGCCGCTGCTGCTGCTGCTTGTAAGCGGGTCGGGCTATTAAATACCAATACAGAATTTCGATTGACTAAGCTAAGAGGTTTGAATGCATCGACAGCGGCTTCTGTAGATCGGTCCACGATTTATACCTCTTCAATTCGATTATCTACTTTTTTGGCTTCGAGATCACGATGTTGCAGATTTGACTATAGGCAGATTTCTCAGCTCGCTGAATCTAAGGGAAGGCGAGCTTTTCTCGTAGATACATTAGCTCTGGTAATTGATCTTCGACCCTGTAATGTTCTCTTTGGTGTTCATAACAAAATTTTAATTAGATGAATCAAATGTGGGTCTAGGTTTTATGTGTTTGGTTTTACAAAATGATGAATGAAATGTGGGTCTAGGTTTTGATGTGTTTGGTTTCAGCAATTCTCAAAATTCTGGATTGCCTGATGTCCAGGTTAGGAGATTAGAAGCACAAGGCGTGCCCTCGAAACAAGCAGAGGCGATAACATCTGCCATTACCGAAGTTTTAAATGACAGCTTGGAAAATGTGGCTCAATCCTTTGTTTCTAAAGCAGAGATGGAAAAGGTAAGAATTTCTAGTTTGTTCATATATATATATATATTATTTAATTTGTTCAATTTTGAATATTTTATTTGTTTTTCTAATTAGTTTTGTTTGTATACTTAATTTTTGATGGTTTTGAATGAACAATGCTAGATGAAAGCCAACTTTTTTAGTCAATCTAATCAGGAAATTTTGTGCATCTTGAGCAATTACAAATGCAAAATAATCCCATGGCTTGTAATTGTAACCTTATATTTGTGTATTTGTTTGTCTAGACTGAGATGATTCAAGAATCCAACCTGTCCAAATTTAAATCTGAAGTACAAAGCTCTCAGGTATTAACTGCTTTCTGCGCATTTCTTATTGATAACCGGAGTCTTTTATAAGCTTGTAGCTTTTGCTGTTGATATCTACAATTTTATTGTCCGGAGAATATTGCTTCTTGTTTGCATTAACCAAATTTATCTTATGAACTTCATTGATAGCAAGCATTTTGGAATTATCCCACTTTCATTTACTATTTAAAGAAAGTTCTATTAAGAAATTATAATAGGGATGCATTATTTTTTATTGCATAACATCTATTACAAAATAACTTCTCATTTCATGAACCTAGAGTACACTTCAAACAATGTAGAATATATTTGGTTCCCATTGGGTTTTCCATCCTTGTAGTTGCATACAGGTTTCCCAAAGCGAGGGGGATTTCATGACATTTCTGATTGGCTGTCTCGTGTTTCTAATAAGTTGTTTAATAGTTGGCATGCTGAATCGTATACAGAATGGGCTGGTTTAGATCGATCCTAACCATATGACTACGAATTATTTCCATTTAATATCTAATTTTATCCCGGTAAGAAGATAAAATATCAAATCACAGTTGAGTCGAATTGTGTTTCGCAGGGAAGGGACTCACCACTTGATGGCTCCCCACCTTGCCCAGGAGATCACCTCCAAAATAGACTAGAGTAAATGTCCATAGCTGTTAAAATATATAATTTCTTTTGAATGTACAGAACAAGAAATAGCTATGCATTTATTTATTTGTTTTTGATTGCAAACCTCTAAAAAAAATCTGATATATATGGTCATGGCGATGATTGATGGATGGGATCCTAAGTACCCTATCTAATGGTGGGTTCTACTCTTCTTTATTTGAGCCACGTTGGTGTCGGAGGACCTGTACCATGCATTTGTTCTACATGATGGGATCCCAATGTCGTCAACAAAACAATAATCTTTTTGTAACTACTTAGTGAATATACTGAAGAAAGAGAATTCATTCTCGACCAATGGTTTATTTGGCCAATGAGTTGCCCCATCCAAGGGCATGGAGAAAACTTCCGAACATCCCTACTTAACTCCCAATTGTGGTCCAAAAGGATGTCTTTGGTAATCTTTTTCTCCTAACCATAGATAAGGACGCTTTAGTGGCGGACTACTTTAACTTGCGGGGTGAGAGGGTTGTGTGGTGTCCTAAGTTTAGACGGACTCTAAATGATTGGGAAATCGAGAATTTTAGTCATCTCTTGATGAGTCTGGGTCTACCTCCGTGAGCCCTCAAGGTTGCAATTGTAGAATTTAGTTTGGAAGCAGCAGTGTATGCTTTTCAGTGAAATCACTAATACTGTCATTTGGTTTAATGTCTTACGCTCCCTTTCCCCATAGACTTGTATGAAATCAATCCTGGTATTCCTTCAAATGTATCTTTTTTCTTATGGAATCCATCATTGAATACAATCCTTACTGTGACCATTTAAAGATTAAAGGGTGGAGGATGGTTAATCGTTGCTTCTTGTGCCTCCAAGCGGAAGAGAAGGTGAATCACTTTCTCATGCACTACCCTATTGTGGGTGTGATCTGGGGGTATTTCCTCTCCCGAGTGTGCATGGTTTGGGTATTCCCTTCTTCCTTCAGAACTTCTTGTCCTACTGGTCATTGGTTATGGCGGATAATGCTAAGAGAGAAATTTGGTCGGTTCTACCTGGGGATCTCATGGTCAATTTGGAAGGAGAGGAATAAGAGATTTTTTGACAACAATAACTCTTCTATTCCTCTTATTCAAGCTCGGATTGGCCTACTGATAATTGAATGAGCTCTATTTGGAATGGTGGGGTTGATCTGGGAACTGTATTTGGGTGATTCCTAAGAAGTCTTGGATCCGTTTCTTTTATTAGTGGGGGTACTATTTCGGTTCCATTTGTGCTTTTCAGTTTATGCTAGTGTAAACTCTTACTTTGCTCCCTTGTACCTACTTTTTTAATATACACCTCTCTTTATCGATCAAAAAAAATTGTGGTTCAAACAAAAGGCCTTGTACTTGTTGCCCGATTAAATGTGTTTGATCAATCACCTTCTGCTATTGACTATTGAAAGAGCCAAAATTGGTCTAAAGAGAATAAGGCCTTGTAAATTTGTAATACCATTCTAACTTCTACTTTACTTGGATCTTTGAAACCAACTGGACTTGCAATGAGCACGAAAGTTGAAACATTTAAGCCAATCAGCCAGCCCAAAGGTTCCTAAGAGAGCTCAATTGCAATTGAGCATAATGAATCCTTCAAGGTTACCTCAATGGAGGGATGGTTTATTCATTGCTCCTCCAATATACAACAAATGAACTCCTCAACACCCACTCCCTCAAAGGACAACATCCTTTATGTTAGGGATTCTTTCCACCCTAAATTCCTTACTATTCTATAGTAGTTTGGGATGTCTCAACTATTCTACAACAAACAATGTTATCAAAAGCTTATGAAGCTTCTGCGCATGGTTGTCAAGGCGACTTGAGGCGATAGACCCCATGGATGCCTGAGGCGATAGCCTGAGGCGTCACTTTATGAACTCCTTGCAGTAGAAATCTCTCCCAATATGAGATTTGTATATGCTGCATTTCTCTAAGTAAAGGCCTTGCAATTCTTATAAATTGCAAAACCTCTATTGTCAAAATGCAATTATAGGAACAATAAAGGGGGATTTTAACTAATGGGAAGAAAAAAGAATAAAAAAAAAAACAAAAAGTCTACAATGACTTTCGAAAGAGTAGAGAGGGACCGTGGGGGATAAAAAACAAGGAAAAAACAACAGTCTACAGTGACAGTTGAACATGAGAGAGAGAGAGAGAGGTGTAGGACGAAATAAAAAACAGAAAAATAGCCTGACAGTCAATATGACTGTCGAACAAGGGAGGGGGAGGGGGAGGGGGAGGGGGAGGGGGAGGTTGTACCTCTTATTCTCATTTCTTCATTCTTCTCGATTATTTCCAAGAGATGTAATAAAAAAACATAGAATAAATAAAATATATATATAATCATAGGGCATGCAAATATTTAAATTATAAAAGACCCTTTTTAAAGGGGGTTTATGAGAGCTTTTGGGGCCTTGGAGGAAATTTGGGGCATTTAAAGGCTTTTTCTTTTTTGTTATTGGGCCGTTGGGCCCAACTATATGCTTGGTCTCCTAGGTGACGCCTTTAACAACCATGCAAAAAAATAAGGGGCCATGTGGTCCGCCCGCAAACATAGGGAGATGGAGAGAGACCAATTGGTCTACCCGTTGAGTGAGAGAGAGAGTCAAAGAGGATAGTTTAGCATGATGAAAACCTACTTGACACCGTTCATTCTATTCTTTTTTCTTCTATCTATAAATATAAATTTTGTTTTTGTTGGATATGCAATCTCTAATACATTATGTTGTGTACAAGACACAAGAAACATATAAAATTATATATTTTTTCGTTAATCAAATTATCATCTTCAAATGTTTTTTATACCATTAAACAATAATAATATTAAATATATCAGATTTTTAATAATGATCGCCTAGGCGGATAGTTGTCTGAGCCCAGGAAAGTGCTTGGTCGCCTAGGCGACTGCCTAAAGTGACGCCTTTAACAACTATGCTTGCACGTTGAGGCAAGGGTCTCAACAATACTTCGAGGCTCATTAGAAAGGTTTACATAAACATGAAGCTTATGCTTCATGTATGGTGGCATTAAAAAATAGTGTATGCTTCACACGCATTATGGGAGAGCTTTGAATCTCACTTGTCGGGCTGTAATGTAATGGGAGATTATGCTTGTAACATAGCCTTTTTTTTTATTTAAGGCTTTAGACTTGGGTCTATCCCATCACTTCCCACGTATATAGCCCCCTTTGAGGCTTTGACCACTCAATGGGACGTGATGGATGTGAACTTCATATGAGGTGAGATTGGGAAATGAGCTTCATTTGAAGTGAGTTTGGGAAACGAGCTTCTTGCGAGGAGAGCAACTCACGCTATACATAGCTTCCTTGCAGTTGCAGGGCTGTAACTATGAAGAAAACACTAACCCTAGTATGATTTCATAGATACTTTTGCAACTTGCTTGTTTCCGAACAAGGAATAAAGAGATGATTCACCAATTCCTTTTCAATCTTGCATATTGGATTCCTATCGTGATAACATGTTCCTTCCATTGTTTTAAATATAGGAAAAAATTGCAGTATATCGGCTGATATATTGCAATTTCACACCCCATGGATATGTCTATCCTTGGAAGTTGGAACATATATTTTTATAATTATTCCTAAATTTTTCAAAATATTTCCAATTATCATCTCACAATTTTTTGCAAGATATTTTGGCCCATCTCAATATGAAATTCACATTAGGGTCAAAATGGAGATATTTCAACCAATAATTTGAAAATATGGGAATATCTTTAAGTTGGTTTCTCAACCTAACTTTCCTCAAATTTGGTTTAATTTGATCATAATCAACCCAAATCAATATAAATATAGGGGAAATATCCATCGTAAATGCTTGGGAGTAATTTTCCCAAAGAAAAAAGTTAGAATAATATGCTTTGTATAAGATTTTGCGCTTATTAGTTGGCCGATTAAGTTTGAACTTTAGTATGTTGTGTTTTTTTGGCCAATCTATGTAATTGCGAAAAAGTTCTAATTTTTGACAAAAAAATCTAAAATATGATTTTAATAAATAATTATAAAATCTAATTTCTATAAATTAAATTTTTGATATTTTAGGTTATTACTAGTGCAATTAAGTTCAAAATATAGTGAAATATTTATGCCCAATCATTATCATACATCATATTTATGCCCAATCATTATCCTGCAATTATTAGGTATCTGTTTCTCAACCTAGCAAGTTCTTCGTAAGACGTATTAGGTATTATAGTTGTCTACAAGATGTATGTGGCATTTAACACTTATGTGAAATGCCTCTACATATAATTTTATGAAAGTGTATGTGACCATAATTTAAAAAAAGGGTTTCGGAGACCATAACGGATACGGTTGAAACCGTTACGTAACGGTTTCGGCCTTTACTTTTTTTTTTCTTTTTTGCTTAAAAAAATCCAAAAAATTCCAATAAATAGAAAAAAAATAAAAAAGCATATAATAAATGAGTAACAAGATACTTCTAAAGCCAATATGAAACTCAAAATTTAGGAAATTAGATTGGTTGAGGGTTGAAACATACTTGAAATAAAGAACCTGCCTTGGATTCCTTCAAATCTATGAATCAAACCCCAAATCAAGTTGTTAATCAACAAAAAAACAAAAGGATTTTAGGAAAAAAAAAGTACTATGAATAGGTAGAGAAGAAGCAAAGATGAGGTTTTAGAATGAGTTTAGGGATTTTTGGAACCCAGTCCTACATACGTTACCGTTACGTAACAGGTGTAACGCTCGTTACGTAATGGTTTCGGCCATTATGATTTTCTTTCGGTAGAAACTGGTAAATGTACGGTTTCGGGTATCGGAGGCCACCGAAACTGTTATGTAACGGTTTCGGCGCTTTTTTAAACCATGTATGTGACACAGACCTTAGCCATGCTGTGATGCTATATATCACGGTAAGTAGTTCTTTTGTGTCTAGTCCCACAAATACATGAAGAAATTTTGTCAAGACACTGCTAGATACCCTTTTTTTTTTAATGGTGGTGCTATTTATAGACTAGTCTAGGGCTCTAAGGTTCTTGTGAGTCCTAATGACATCCAGTTTTGTATGCTCCAAAGTTCTATTTAGGAGTCTTGAATTTATTAGTTTATGTCGTAGTGTTCCATTGGTTGTAACTAGCACATGATTTCCTTTCCTTGAAAGAAAATTTATTTTGTTTAACTATATTGCATAGACACGGATACGGGTATTGGTTTTAAACTAAGAATGGGGTATCAGATACGACTAATGACAAAAAAGAAGATTCGGGGCACGGGAGGATATTTTTGTTATTATACTTTAGATGTTATATAATAAGACTATAATATTAAAAGGAAAAAAAATTAAATATAAAAATAAAATTATTACAAGCAACACTAAGTAATGTATTACAAACTACAATTCATCAAACACTATAAATACGACATAAATTTAAAGCAAATAAACTAATGAACTAGAACATATATAAATTCTAATGTAAAAATGATTAATTTAAAAGAGGTTTTTGTGGCTCGAATTTAACCCATTGACACAACTATTCCTCTCTCCCCCCTTTCTTTTTTGTTATAGAGATCAATATTTTCTCCTATTATTTCTTTGTTTTTTCTTCCTATTGAAAATAAACGGATCGAGTTTCTTCCAATCTTTCCATATTGACTTCTCTTTTTTGATGATGAGAATTAGAAAGAAGTTGATGAATTTTATGTTAATTATTCTCAATCGATGTCCAAAATGCACAAAATTTTCTAATATGAGTCACAACATCCATGTCCGAGGCGTGTTTGTGTCCATGTCCACATTTATAGTTCAAAAAATTAACCAGACCATCTACATGCATAAAAATTGTGGCTAAAGTATGGTCTTAAGTTCTTGGCTTGGAAATCTTTTTGTGGTACTGCTCCTTGAGATATTGTATTGACAGTCATTTGGTCTTTTAAAACAGCTTATATTTAGGTTTAGTTGTTGATCCTTCACTTCTATTTTATGAAATCATGGAGATGTAGCTCTGAACATTGTGCTAGGACTGGTGCTCTTACAAAAGAATTTACTCGATTTAAAACAAGTGAGGTGGTAGTACCAATAAAGAAAATTAGAATGAGATTTTGTATGACTAACTGATTCCAAGCTTTTATTCTTCCTTTAAAAGCTAACCACCGATGAACACATGATGCTTATATAACTAACTCAATGACTTAAATATCAAGTTAGCTTTGTCTTGTGATTATTCCTTTATCAGCTCACACTAATTAGCACATTATATTTGTTTAATTTAATCAATTGCTTAGGCTGCATGAGGATAGGAGCAAGAGTAGTTCGACTCAAAGTAGAGGGGAAATGTGGATAGAGAAGATAACACATTTCCCTAAAAAAAACCTTAAAATTTTTATGTTGGGGCCTTTTTACTGGTGTGCACAAATTTCAGCAGAAAGATCTTTGGAATCAACAGAATTCAAGTGTCTCTCAAAATGGGCCCTTAGCCATCTGGTAAACTTATCTCGCATCTGAGTAAGTCAAAGTCAATTGGTCCTTTTTTATGCTTCTAGTTTGAGAAAAACCATTTTAAGTACGAACAAGTATTTTTTTGATAACTGAATACCTCCATGTATTTATATATATCCCTCTTCTTATATATGCAAATATGTATTATGCATAAATGCTACAAAATTTATTAGTTCAAGAACACTGGATACATGTCATGATAAATGTATAATATTGATTAAAAAAAATGAGAAATGTATAATACTTGAGGCTTAGAATACGAAAAAATTTAGCTTGTAATCATAGTTTTGATCAGGTTCTTTGATGGTTATCTTTCTGAAGTTAAATATGTTCTCTTAATGCAGGGGCACCATTTTTCGCTATTGCAACGTGAGACGGAAAAACTTACGAGCGATATAGATAAGATGCGCAGTGAATTGAGGTCGGTCTGATTTGTTGAACTTTTATTTAAAGCATGGTGTGCATATGGGGCTACATGGTGTTTCTCAAAATCTTTTCTGTAAAAACTCCTTTGTTCTGACACAGCCATGCGATTGACAAAGTCACTGCTGGGCAACGTTTGGATTTGAACCTTGAAAGAGGGTAAGTGAAATATGAGTCCATAATCTATTGCTTTTTGCAAATTGAGTCAAAGAAGTTACCTTTATCTGCAGCCTCAAGCAGATGAATCTTTCTTCCCACCACTAGAATTTCCTTAATAATTTTTAATTAACTATTGCAGGCGCATTCGCGATGAGCTAGCCAATCAAAATGCAGAAACCACCAACCTCACTAACACACTTGACCGGGTGAGGCTTATGATTACAGTTGAGTAATGGTAGTGATTTATTAGTGGATATACGAATTAAATTTAGGTATTTTTGAATTTTATCGACAGGAAATTCATGCATTAAGGGCTCAACTGGAAGCAGCAAAATATGATGTAATAAAGTACTGCATTGGTTCCCTTGTCTCCATCTCTGCTGTTGGTCTTGCTGTAATACGCATTCTGATGTAAGGACATGGTACTTTGTCATCCTTTTTTTTTTATAAGAGTTACTTTTCCAATTAAAGGTGACAAAACCAAAGATATCTTAATGTGCTAATTTGTTATTTTTTATTTTCTGAGGACATTGGATGCTGAAAAATTGGAAAATTCAGCAGCAGTGTCAATTGGACATTGTGGTCCAGGGAAACATTTCACTAGTAGGCCTGAACTATTGTTATATTTCATTCCCTTCAGTAGCCTCATTTATTTGTGCACTATTTTCTTGTCATGTTCATGCCACTGGATTGATGAGTAAAATAACAGACATCTCAAAAGCTCTCTTGCCAAAGGGATTTGTTTGCATATACATGTTTAATAAGAGAAAGTCTAGGGTCTCTGGATTTAAAGCTAAAATAGGAAGAAATCAATGAGGTTGCTGGAAGATACAACTGAATCTGGTATTCTGGTTGAAATCAATTCGTGGGTTTGAGCTATCCACAAAAAAAATGATTACTAGAACTTGGTTGTCGAGGTCTAATGGCAAGTCTGTTGCTTTGAGTTCAACATAGGATCACAGCCAATTGCAATTGCATTCGAACCAATTCAATTGCATAAGTGGCTGATGTTGATTGGAAGAGAGAAATTTTGAATTTTTTATATCTTTCAATCAACATCAGCCACATACGCAATTGAATTGGCTTGAATGCAATTGCAGTTGGCTGTGATCTTATCTCTTGAGCACTGTTGTCAGAATTGGACCAGATCGGCCGGTCGAACTAGAAAAACCGGGAACCGGTCCCCTCATCGGTTCCCAAACCCCCCAAAACCGGACATGTTTAAAAACCGGCTATTTTAGCCAAAACTGGAAGAATCGGCCAGTTGAACCATAGTTACCCAGTATGGGTACGGGCATAGTCACAAAGTCGGGGTACGGGAATAATTCGGCAAGGGTCAAGTACGGAAAAATTCGAAAAAAACGGGAAAACTTCGGGAAAAAAACGAAAAAATAATTAAAAAATTATAAAAATTATATACATGATACTAATTAATATATCTAACAATTTGATGAGATAATATAGAAAAAAGTAACTATAATCAACAATAATAAGTCCATAACATCATTTAAACATGAAACATCCAATTTCATTCCATCAAGCCATCAAAATACAAACTGTTCTTACAATTTCATCAACAAAAAGTATCACAAAATACAAATTGTTCTTACAATTTCATCAACAAAAAGTATCATGGAATACAAATTACATGATAAATCATTCATTCCTATTTATCAATTGGTTAAAAGCCATATTATCATCAAGGTCATCAAAATCTGCATCATCTTCATTCCCTAAAGATTCATTGGAAGAGGGTGCTTCATCTTCAAGTTCATGATTCCCTTCAGCTTCAACTTCAAGTACATCTGGGAATGCCAAAATTTTCTCAAGATTAATTGGTTCATTGTCCTTTATTTTAATTGCACTTGTCTTCATCAAATGCAAGTTCACACGAACAAACACCAAGTCATGCAACTTATTTGGCTCTAATCTGTTCCTCTTCTTCGTGTGTGCAGCCTCAAAAGCACCCCAATTTCTTTCACATGCTGAGGCACTGCATGGTTGGCTATGCAATTTGATTGCCAACTTTTGAAGGATTGGAACTTGTTGTCCATACATGTCCCACCAAAGTCCTAATTACAATACAAATACATTTTTAAAATGTTAACTATTAAAACTGAAATCTAATTAAACTTCAAAAATTAAAATAATGTAAGTGTGTAATGAACTTACTTGGATGTGTATCACAAAGGTTTTCAATTCCCCGTTTGGTAAAGATGGAATTGTCTTGTTGGTGGTAAAGTTTCAGCTCCTTGTTAAACTTCTTTGCCTCCTCAAAATTAGGGATCATCCTATCAATCATCTTCTCAATGCTCACCCTTACTTCCTTATCCATCTTTACAAGTTTATTATAAAACAAGTTAGGATTAAGGTAGGCGGCAACTGCATGCAAGGGGCTGTGCAATGTCCTATTCCATCTTTCATCGATTATCTTCCAAAAAGGCATATATTTCTCATTATTGCTTTTATGTACTTCCTTGATTGCCTCTTTCGCTCTATCCATACTTTCGTAAAGATATCCCATAGTAGAACCATCACCATCCACCATCCGTAGGACCCTAACAAGAGGCTCAACTGTTTGTATTATTTCTCTGCCCTTCCCCCAGAACACATTCCCCTGTATAATATTTGCAATTTCTATTCCTTCATCTGTCTTACTTTGAGATAAAGCTCGCCATTCCGCTGAAGCAATCATAAACCTTAATGCTTGTTCTTCTTTGAGAATAGATTGTAAACAGAGGAATTGTGTTGCAAACCTAGTAGCCCCAGGCCTTTTTAGTTCTCTGTTTTGGGTGTGTAATCTCATTAAATCCAAAACATGCTGAAACCTATATAAAAACTTCACAATAAGTCTCGCATTTTCTAAAATTGGTTTCACATGAGGAAGCTCATCTCTAAAATCAGATCCAAACAATGTGCTGCACATGATGTCTTGAAAATATTTGGATATCTATCTTCAATAATGATTCTGGCCGCACTGTAATTGGAAGCGTTGTCTGATATGAATTGAACAACATTTTCTGGTCCAATTTCTTCAATCCCAGATGCAATAAAATTCTCTATGTATGTTGCATCTTTCTTCTTCCCCACCGTACACTCACTTTTTAAAAATATTGTTCCCATAGGAGATGCCACCAACAAATTCACATGTGGCCTCTTTTTTGCATCAGTCCAAGAATCAGACATTACAGTGCATCCTGAAACAGCCCAAGATTTTTTAATTGTATTGACATACTCTTCTGCTTCATCCTTTAAGCTTGCCAATAACTTTACCCTCAGTGTTTCACTACTTGGGAGAACATATCCCGGACCATGATTTGAAACAGCTGTGATGGCGTCTTTAAACTCTTGCGACCTTAGCAAGTTAAATGGAAGGTTATTAGCCACAAAAGCTTTTGCCATCAAATGATCTGCAACATCTTTTTCTTTCTTCTTTATGAGTTGAGTTACCTTCGGCTGAGCTCCTCCTAAATTACCATAAGTCATGTTTGAAATCGATCCTGAAGAACTTCCACTACCAACTTGAGATGATTGCAATAAATCTGATACTTTTGTCTTCTTACGTGACTCCATCTCTTGTATGGCCTGTAATGCCCTTTCATGAACAAGATCAGGCACCGAAGGACAAGGCCTCACATCTCTTTGCAATTGTTTTGCAAAGTGATGTTTCATACGGGTAATACTACCCATAAACGTCTCTTGACAAAAATTGCATCGAATCTTTGTCCCTCCTTCTTCAGTCACATACTCCCAAAAAGAATCTCTAGCTCTTGGCATTTTAACTTTGATACTTTGATTAATTGATTCAAAATAATCCTAATACCTAAAGAAAATACAACCAAAAGTTTAAATTATTAGCATGCATGGAGTGCAAGTGCAAGTGCAAATTTAAAATCAAGCAAAAGTGCATAACTACCTACACAAATCAAATTCAAATAAGCACAATTACCTTCATGTAAATTCAAATAAGCAACAACAATGCTACATAGTTTTAATAATCAAATATAGATAATGGTAAAAATCCAGTAGTTATAGACTAATGGTGTCCAACAAATAGATGACTAAGGTCCTTCATATTCCCACAGTAATTAAGGTTTTAGATCCACAAAAATATATAACTAAATCAGAGCAGACTGAAGACATGGTAGCATACAAAATTCCACCAGGCAAGCAAAATTCCAGAAATATATGACCACAAGTTATGAAAAAAAAAAAAGGGCAGCAAGCAAAATTCCAGCAGACAGCAAGCAAAATATATCACCCAAAATATGTTTTTTGTGAGGACATACCTAAGGAAGGAAGGCATTAGGTATGTCCAGCAAAATTGACATATCTAATGCCTAAAATGACTCCTAGGGCATGTCTCTCATAATGGGATAACAAAAGAAAAAAAAAAAAAAAAAAAAGGAAGAAGGAGAGAGGTGGAACCGTGGAAGCACAGAGGTACGAAGAAGAAGAGAGGTGGAATCGGGACTGACCTTGAGCCTTGAGGGATGACCGGATGAAGCACACAGGCGATGCAGAGAGGCGTGAGCAGCGTCACCTTCTTCTTCTTCTTTCTTCTTCTTCTTCTTCTTCTCTGTTAAACCCTAATCACCGAAGAGGGATTTTAAAAAAAAATTTTAATAACAAAAGAAAATAAAATTTAAAAGAAGAAGAAGAAGAAGAGAGGTGGAACCGTGGAATCACAGAGGGTGAAGAAGAAGAGAGGTGGGACTGACCTTGAGCCTTGAGGGAGGAAGCACACAGTCGATGCAGAGAGCCGTCAGCCAGGTGAGCCGCCGTGACCTTCTTCTTCTTCCTCCTCTTCTTCTTCTTCCTCCTCCTCTTCTTCTTCTTCTGCTTCTTCTCTGTTAAAAACCCTAAACACCGAAGAGGGGGTTTTGTTTTTTCACGGGAGTGTGTTTCGGTAGGGAGAAACAGAGAAGAAGAGATGGTTTTAAGGGTTTAATTTCTTTAAACCCTTAAATTACCGAAATAGCCCTTATAACAATTTTTTTTACAAAATTTTAAAAAAAACGTTTTCTAAACCGTTTAAAACGGGTTTTTACGATTTACACGCGAACAAAACGCGAAATTCGCGTTTAAAACGTAAAAACGCATTTTTTTCAAAAAAACGCGTTTTAAACGCCGTTTTTTTCGGGGAGGCAATAATGCGCGTTTTAAACGCGTTTTTTTGAAAAAAACGGCCGTTTTTGTGACTATGGGTACGGGTATAATACGACAATGATTTGTTTGGGAAGTACGGGTGTTATACGGCAAAAACAAGGCAAAAATACGAGAAAATTAAAAAATAATTAATAATTATAAATAAATAAATAATCATGATATTGATTGATAATAATCATTTAATATGGAATATGCGTTTAGCATGGTAAAGTATGGCAAAAACATGCGTATTGTACGCGTTTTATACGTAATTCGTGTATTAAATGGGTATTATACGGCGATACGGATAAAACACGTAACACGGCAAAAGTATGCAGTTTTAAACGGCGACTCCCTCTAAAAGTATTGTACGGGTGTTTGGTAACTATGGGTTGAACCGGGAACCGGTGGTTAGAATCGGTCAGAACTGAATAAAAATGATTTTTTAAAATTTATTTATTTTAATAAAAACGGATACGGTCGAACAGGTCAAACCGGGAACCGGCCACTCAGCCGATTCGATGACCAGTCCGGTTCTGATAGCATTGCTCTTGAGTTCTCGTTTCCTATCTGCATCCAAAACATCTGCATCCAAAACAGCTGTTTGATATTTTGAAAACTGCAAAATTGGAATGGTAAAGATACTGTGTGAAGGTATTGGTTGGATTAAAATACATTGTGTAAATATTTTCAGTTCCTATTTGAAATGTGAATAGTTGCCGATGATCTCAACATAACATCATTTTGTGGAAAATAAATGCTTAAAGTGGCCAAATGCTGCATAACAAAACAAAAAACATTTAAGTCTTAAATGTTTGTTCAGTTTTGGAACGTTTTTGTTGTTATTAGTGTTTCCAAATTGCCAAGTTAAAAATCAAACAGGTGGATAAGAATTAAGAACTAGAGTTGCATGTTGTATAATATCAACAAGTCTGTTGTAGGCACACACTAAAACATCACAAAATTGTGAATTAGGTTGTCTTTAGATTGGTGCACTGGAAACTCATATGTGGTTTTATTCAGATTTCTTTCTGTTCTAAGCAAATATTCTTCACTTTGAAGACTCAGAGAGCATATTTATGGAAAATATTCAATCACTGTGCAATAGTACAGTGTACATCATCATTGTTGTATCTGGCCACAGAGTTGGAACAAATTAAAGAGACACTAAGAGATGGTTTCAGACGTTCAAATAGACATATCATTCACGCACTTGCAGAACTAAATACTAATGATGTGTACATGCTAACAAAAAAAAAAAAAAGAGGTGTACATGTCATGGTGCTTCAGAATGGGAAGAGGGTGATAAGTTGGGAGAAAAAGGATGAAGTTGTACCAGGTAGTTCAGCAATGTCCATTTGATAGCTTACAAGTGAACCTGCTTCAGATAACAGTTAAAGTAAAGAGTATGTGCAGGTATATATGGTTGGGAAAATCCCTCACTTGTCATCAAATATTCTTTGCAAGTAAATGACTTAATCATTGTTGTCTAAGAGGATCTAATTTTGCTAGCTGGTTTCTTGCCAATTGTATGAGTATATTACATAAATGTGATGATTATTTATGTGGTGTATTAAGTAATAAATAGATTTCCAATTGACATGTCGTGACCATACTTGTGTTTGTCATGCATGTGATATAAGAGGTAACCTTCCATTAACAGGCATGTTTTGATATATGCATGACTATGTTGATTGATCATATATGGGGCAGGTGTAATTTGTGCTGTAAGAAATAAGATATTAAGCAAAGATTACTCATAGATGATCTTCCATAGAAGGTCCTGGGATTTTACATAGTTATCATATTTTAGCAAGAAACTCTACCTCGCTGTATATGAGATTTATAATGCAACCATCCCTTATATGTCGGTTTCATGATTTGAAAATGAGCTTTGCTCATGCATCACTTTTTACCACAATATGGTTAGATTTGTGTCAATATAAATACCCATAGCCTGGTAGGGATTGTCTTGACCAACACACATGTATATTCTACTTGTTCAATGGATAGCTACTTCTGCATTATGACCTAGCCTATGTGTTTGCCCTCTTTATTAGATTCATAGAAATTCAGAACGAAATGGAAAATGAAAGACGATAGATTAGATACCTGATAAAAAGTGAAGTGATGTTGAAGATGTAACAGTAACAAGTTTTAGATTCCCTTGGGTGTATTTAATGAACAAGATGTGCTCTTAGCTTTTCCTTGAGTATGAGAATTTGTTTGAGGTAAAGCTCTGAAACAAATCGGCGATCTGAGCTGTACATATGAGTGGAAAGCGAAGTGGTAGTATGGCTCATGAAATCTAGGAGTAGAAGCCATCTTTAGTTCTTAACTGGCTCTGTTGTTCTGAAGAGGTAATGAGAAACAGCCAGACAAGTGAACACTGTAAGCTTTAGGAAGATGTTGCTGACATATCTGGTGTTTATGACATAATCTGTTTGCAATTGTTGTCCTACGAGATAGGGCCTGATGAGATAAGAAGGCATCAAGCGATTTTACAAGATGTGTTGTTTTGTACTTGATCGTAATAATTGAATCAGGATACGAGTAGGTGGTTGGGGTCAAAGTGCAGAATTAGTCTAGGGATACTCCCGAAGTGTACTCCCAAATATACTTCCAAATCTTATCTGTTTATCTCAATCATAAACGGTTAGGATTAGAGCTGATGTGGCATTAGAAAAGACAAAATAGGCCAACTCAAATCCTGGCGCATTCTCTTTTCATTGCTTAGAAGATTTTCCTCTGCTAAAAAAATTGGACTCCAGGATTTGTTTCAGCAAATATCTAAGCTGGGAGATTTCAGGAACCATCCAAAAAATGGGATGACCCAATGAGGGTTGATGCAGGTTTAAGGCGAATGTGTTAGTATCGTGATAAAGGAAATCCTCTATGTGGGTCCGTCCCTTCAGCTATACATGTGCACCACTCAACAAACGCCAAGCTCTTCCCCACCTCACTCATTCTAAGTGCTAACCTTGTCGCTTTAATTCTCGTCCCCCCTCACCCACTCCATCGCTATAGCATATAGATTGCGCACAATCCAAAGAGATTTTTTTTGGTAATCAATCAAAAGAGAATTTGATTACTGTAAAAAGAAGGTTGTAAAATAGCTTAAATCTTAAGCCTACCTTGTTTTTTAGGTGTCATATTAATATTTTTTTAAAATGGAATGAAGGGAGCATAAAATGCTTGTGGGTTAATGTTGACATATTAGTGACGGAAAGATCTTTTAAGTTGGGTTTTCATTTTTAGGATTTGAATCTAACCCCTAAATCACCACTCATGTTTTAACATGGCAGCTTTAACCCTATATGATTCATGTTCTCATCCTTAAATTTTAGGACTTTGCTACTAGACCGTCTTAAGGCTATGACCACCAAGACTGATGCCGAACACGAGGTTTCAAGTGGGGCACATTTTCACATGGTGGGCTTCACTTGAAATCCCGTGCTCAACAGCACAGTCTTGGCCCTAAGACAGTCTCAGAAGCATTTCCCTAAAATTTTAAAAACATTAATGTAACATCTTAAGAATAAGCTAAAGTTATGGTTTAGGGCCATTTGCAACGAAACCTTGTTCAAATAAGTCACACGACCAAATTTGCACTCACCTACTTGACAACAAAATGCGCATTGCGCACAATCCCACAACTTTCTGTCTTTTTCCCCCCATTTGGGAGTGCACATGGAGGAGACGGGGGTGCCCCCTTATAAAAGAAACCCTCTCTCCTTCTAATCGGAACACCTCTCGCTTCTGTCCTCCGTGTGCAAAGAGAACAAAATAAATAGATAGCCTCTAGTTCATGAAGTTTATTTTATTTTATTTTAATGCTACTATTATGTAAACCGTATAGGCTTTCTAATCTCCATCTTAGGTCTTCTTTGGGAATTATCATTTGCTTGTATAGAGTCCCCAACTTCTTGTCTTGCTAACCGGGTTGCGGCCTAACCGTGTGTCTCATACCCAAAAAAAAAAAAAAAAAAAAGTCTTTATTTTAGCATTTTTTAAAAAATGATAGTTTACATTTGAGCTGGAGCTTGGCTAAAGGAGCTTCCCCTTTTTTTCATTGTAAAGGTTTAAACAGTGACAGTTTTGTAATTATAAGAAAATTCTTGTTGCAAAACTGCCACTCTATTTCCAATAATTACAAACGGCCACGAGCTCCAGTCTATGTTTAAACTCTTTTTGAATCACTGAAAGCAATCCTCTTCTAACTCTTCAATAGGATTATCAGCATCCAGTTGAAATGTCTTGCCTGGCATGGTTTTTTTTTGGTTTATCATCCATTTTAGTATTTTACTTTTCCCAGGTCTGGTCAGTATTATTCTAATGTAATGAATTTCAATGGGATACTTTAATACATTCATGAGGGATAAATCATTAATTGGATTAGAGAAAAAGTGAAAAGAGTTATATTTTTGGAGCTTAACGACAAACAGGAGCTCTGGTTTATAAGATAGCCACAGATTCCAAAATATGCTTTGACAGGGTATTTAGAAATCACACAAAATATTTATATGATAAAAATATGAGAAATGAGAAGCGGAGCTAAGCTGACCCAAGTGTCCCCGTGTCCCTTTTAACCCCTGTTTAGCCATGGTTAAGCTTAATTAAATTAAAATTAGTAGAGGTTTTGGTAAGTACCTAGTCAATGGAGTGCAATTGGGGGAGAGTCGTGCCAGCAGTCCTCCTTTACAAAAGATATATATCCTTTCCCCTCTTTGATTTTGCTAGCCCCAGTCGCAAATCTCCCAAAGACGCAACTTGGTGGCTACAAATATCAAAAATGTTTTTATTTTTATTTTTTAATCTGTTGAAATATCAAACATCTCCACAGGTTATACTTACTCTTGCTTCTGTGGAAACATTTGAAGTAAATGTGGCTGGGGCTAGCACTCCTCTTCTCCTCTTAGGCTTTGCACGTAAAAATCTTCGATGTAAATCATTTTTATTTTCTCCTAGTTTACATCTAAACAAATGGAGCTGTTTATCAAAACAGCTCTGCTTCTAGAAATAGAGAGCCTCTTCATTTTATTTTCTATTAATAATTAGGTAACGATACTATTATTAGGTGATAGGTCTTTCTATGTAAATCGCATGGACTTTCTAACCTCCCTCTTAGGTGATAGGTCTTATTTGATTCGCTTGTATAGAACTAAAGAAATAGAATAATATTGATAGGCTTGAATCGTTTACAAAAACTTAAGGATTGAAATATATAATAGAATATTATTGATAGACTTGAATTATTTACAAAAACTTAAGTATTGAAATAGATAATGAGATAATTGAGGATTCTTAATATAAAAGAAAATCCAATCCAATCAAATCTAATTTTACATAATATAATTAATTCAAATTCAAAATACTCATCACACTTTATTATACTATTTCATTCTCTATCAACAACTATCGAATTTTTTTTTTTTAAAATTACAATCTGAAAGCCATCCTCCTCAAACTCTTGGGGTAGTAAATTACTCTTATTTCATGCAATTTAATGACCAAGTCTCTTGTGAAATAGTAAATTACTTAACTATAATAAGAGTGGTAATTAATACATGGGTAGAAATGTATTAATGGCCAAGGTTACCTAAGGTGAGAGAGAGATAGATAGGTAACTATTCAATTCAAAGCAGTGGACACTGCAGGCGAAGACTGGGTACGGCCAAGAGTCGAATGGCTCTGGGTGCGGTGAGTCCGAACACATCGTCCATATCAAGCTCCCTCGCTTTCATCCCATCAGGCAACTCCCATGAAAAACAATGGAGAAGATGAGCCACAGATAACTCTAATCCGTACAGACCCAGTTGCATACCGGGGCATGAACGTCGACCCGACCCAAACGGGATAAACTCAAAGTTGCTGCCTTTAAAATCTGCTGCACCGTCTTTGAGAAATCTCGCCGGCTTAAAGGTTTCAGGGTGGTCCCAGGCAGTTTCGTCTCGGCCGATGGCCCATGCGTTGATCATGACTCGCGACCCGGCCGGGATGGCGTAGCCGGCGACCTCGCTGTCCTCTGAGGTTTCGTGGAGGAGGAGAGGGATCGGTGGGTGGAGTCGAAGTGTCTCTTTCATTGCACATTTTAAGTAAGTTAGTTTCTCAAGGTCCGTCTCTTGTACTCTTCGTTTGAGCCCCACCACCTCGTCCATTTCTTGTTGCACCCTCTTCAGTTCTTCTGGGCTTCTCATCAGCTCCGCCATGGCCCATTCGATTGCCGATGCCACTGTTTCCGTGCCACCAAACATCACATCCTGTAAAAATAAAAAAAAATGAATCCAAGATCAAACTTAAGTTATCAGCTTAGATTTCCTTCCTTATTACGTACCATAATAATGGCTTTGATGTTATCTCTTGTGAGGTGAATGGATAAGTCATCTGAATCGATCTTCATGGCGTCTTCACTGTAAAAAGCAAGTAGATCGTCCACCATGTCTGGCTCTACTTCCATGTCATCTGAACCCTGGTTGTTCTTCTTCTTCTTCCTCATGTGATCGTCGATGATGGTGTCGATGAACCTATCAAGCGACTGTCGAGCCTGAACGACTCTTTTATGGAGTCCTTGCGGGTCGACCCAGCCGAGCCATGGAATGAAATCGGCGATATTGAAAGCCCCGAAGAGCTTCGAAAACTCCTGCAATATCGACACAAACTCGTCCTGACCATCATGTGAGACGGAACCAAAAGCAGCTCGGTAAGTTATATTCATTGTGAGGGCAAAAACCATCTCCCCGATGTTGACCACTGACCCGGATTTGGCCGCAACAGTTCGGACCATGGAGTCGACCTCGTCACGTACAGACGCCCACGACTCGGCCCGTTTGCGACTAAAGAGCCTCATAACACAAACCTTACGCATCTGACGCCAGAAGGGACCGTAGTTGGCGAAAGCCATGTCTGCCCGGTCGTACGTTAAGTAGCTAATGGCGACAGTGGCAGGGCGGTTGCAGAAGATGTTGTCCTGTACTTGAAGAACATGGCGAGCCATTTCTGGGGTGGACACGGCTACCATGTGTACCTTGCCCATTTTAAGATGAAAGATTCCACCGTACTTCTTAGCAAGTCCGGCGAGTCCCCGGTGAGTCAGTTGGTCCATCATGGACATGTTTCCGATCACTGGTAACCCTTTCGGTCCTGGTGGGTACGGAAGTTTCTGGCGTGACCGTACTACTGAAATACCCAGTAAGAACAGCATAGGAAGTGCAAAGAACAACATGTGCAAAGGTTGCAAAGCTTCCCAAGAATACTCCATGGCCTCTCTCTCTCTCTCTCTCTATACTAAAGTTTGTTTTCAGTTTTGCTTGATGCTACGGAGGAATTTATATGTTAACTACCGTTTGTTTTCTCAATTTTTTAAAGGGGTTTTTACTCAAATAAGCTCTTACCTTTTCCAAATCCGTAAAATAGATTCTGACTTTTAAAAATAACTTTTTTACTTTTAAACATGTATGAATGTGACACATTTGTAATACTTAAGGTGAGATGAACCAAAATGCTCATTTTTCTCTACGCAAGAGAAAAGAGATCTTCCCTATGTTCCTATTCATTTTCCGCAAGGAAAATAGGATCTTGTTATTGCTCGTTCGACGTGATTCATTTGGTGTGAAGTTAAGGATTCCTTCATATACATTATTGTAATATTTTTCCATTCACACGTGTGCAATACTCTCCACATGTTTAAGCTTAAAAAAATTATTTTAAAAAGTGAGAGCCTATTTTGAGAGTTTTGTAAAAGTTTGAGCTTATTTTAGTAAAACCCCATTTTTTAATTGTGGATTGGTCATGACAAATTAAAATTGACTTGTAATCCTCTACGGTTAGGAGAGTCCCATTACGCCCCTAAGGTTGTCACGTGTCCCTTTTGACACCCGTAATTGTGGTTAAGAGTCACCCACCTTTAGGGTTCGATCACCCCATATCATTGGTTCATCCCATATCTTTGCTTTTTTTAAAAAATATATATATTTTAAAAAATTAACCTTAGGAGTTAGTGAATTTTAATCGGGGTTAATTTTTTTAAAACTTTTTCTCTCAAGACCAAGGATAGGTGGAAGATGAACCCTAAGGGTGGGTGGATCTTAACCACAATTAAGGGTGTCAAAAGGGACACGTGGTAACCTCAGAGGCGTAACCAGACTCCCCCAAGTCCGATTATAACTGTAGAGGATTACAAGTCATTAACAGCAGTATATCACAGATTTGTGCATAACATGTAGATATCTCAAAATAAATAGCATGGAGTAGTTATTACTTGTAAGATATTTCAAAATAAAGTAACTGGATAAAGTCCACTAGAATGGAACAAAAAAGACAAGCAAATACATATAAATAAATAAAAGAATTAATTTACTAAGCTTACAGATACAGATAAATAAATAAATAAAAATTGGTTTGCTAAGCTTTTAATAATTTAGGTTTTATAACTCATTGTCTTTCTGAATGTAAGATAAGAGGAGCTTTAGGGTTCATTCTTACAAGAGATAGGTTTATAGAAGAGACTTTAGGGGTTTGGATGCCCATAGGCCATACATTATTTTTAAAAAGAGAGTTATTTCTTTTAATTGATGTCCGGTCAGTAAATATTGATGTACTCGCAAGACTTTTTTATCCTACAATACTAAACAGAAGGGTTGTAAAAGTCAATCTAAGTGTGGAAGGGCAGGGGAGATTTGGTATCCACGTCTTTGTCTTGAGAGGATAGTTTAACCGGTGACGGTTTTTGTCTCACCATTTTAAGACTTATTTAGTTGCTATTTATTTGTATCGCAGGGGCACATGTTTACTCCCTATCGCAATCTCTACATATTTTTTTTGGCTGGCCATCGCTATATCTAGATTAGGACCTTATTATATTGTGAAATTGCGTGTTTTGGAATCATTGTATTAATAGTTTACTTTCTTAATGTATATTTTAAGAAATCCCAAACCTTCAAACTACACGATATGAAGAATTATTGGTTAATCCCAGAAGATATCAATTACTTTGAAAGCTGAGTTTACCTACAGTCTTACGTAGGAGCTCCCAACCCTGATCCACGAAAACAATTATTCTGTTAGGTAACTAAACCCAGTTTTGGGGGTGTTGGTCGACATGAATACTAAATTTGTAAAAATGTAAAATTTTATTGTGACTAAATTACCTTTGTTGTTCTTTTTTGCGTATGCCAAAAAACTCCTAGGTGACGCATTCTTCTTGTTAGAGATTACGGAATCTAATTCCAAAACTGGTGTTAGGTACCTAATAGATGATTTACTCTCTTACCCCACTGGTGCACGCTCTTTTAACCCGCTATGTTTGGACTTTCTAAAACCTTAGGAAGAAGTGCATTAATTGTAGGAGGTTACTGCCGACGTAGTGAGCTAAGGAGCGTTCGGGCACGCACTCCTCTTAATTAGTGTTATCCTAGCTTTTATGATCGAACGAAGACATGTGATTAACAATAGTTCATAGAGGAAACAGATCCTATCAAGGGAAATGCAAATCGCGAGAATTTATATTCTTCCTCCAACCTGTCATTGAGAGATGTAAAGGGTTAAATCATTTCAAGAAAAAAAAAAAGATTTTAATCAAAACATGAATCAAATTAAAGGATCCCTTAACTATTTAAAGTAGTTAATAGAAGGAATCACATTTTTACCACTAAACTATACCCGTAAGAGCTTCTTAAGCAAACACACACGATGTTTAATGTGCGAATGTCCAATTAGCCACAGCTTGCCAATATTAACTTTTAATGTTTTTTTTTTTTTTTGGGTAAACTCAATCATACCACAAGGCAATGAATGAAGGCAAAGACAAGGGAATACTCACACCACCCAAGCAAACACACACACACACACTCACACACCACACACTCACAGCCCATGGAAAACACACACTAAACAAATTTTTATTTAATTTTGACTTGGAATCATCTCAAGTTATAGGAGATGACAATTATTACCAATTTTTTTTGTTGCTAACATCAACATCAACAGAAATTAACGGAGAAAAATGGACAAATGTTATCTCTAGGCTACAAGCCTACAACCGGTATCAAATAGACCAATTATAACCTGAAATGATCTGGAGCCTTAATTTTTTTTCCTTCTAGATTAATGTACCTTAACCACAGTTGAAAGGACATACAACGAGATACAAATGGACGATACATAACCCAGAGATTCCGAGTGTAAAATAAGGCAAATGAACTTGTGGAACGATAGCCTAGGATCTCTCTGCAAGACTGCAACTACGTGGCACTTCATACATGTGCACCGTTCATCTAGAACTTTGAAACGCCTATGCAAATGCAGTTAAACCCGAACATATCCAAACCGGACCAGGGCCTCGGGTCATTATTCATTAAACCTGATTTAGCTATAAAAGGAGGCTACCGAGTACCGAGGTAAGTGGTAACTACGCATTAGCTCGGGTTTGGGAGCCCTCCTTATATTTCCAAAATAATCGGGCCATAATTTAAAATTGTAGACCCTACCCGTTTATAAGCCCTTTCAAATTTGAATGTCGGAACAAGACGACGAAATGGCCAAAATTAAAAATTAAAAGGCCGGAAGCTTTGTGCTTAATATACTAAGGAGCCCGAGAGGGATGTGTGGGGGGTGGTCCATTTTATCTACTGGTATAGTCGTCAGGGACTCCTTTTTTAAATTATTTTTGGTAGTGGTATCTTGCTGGTTAATCTCTGGTGAAGAGACTATATGACTGAGATGTGACCCGTTGGAGATGTTGCTTACAATTTTAGATAAAATGTGGCGCGACACAAGTAATGAACAATGCATGACGTGCTGCTCATGCCATTAAGATGGTGTTTGGCAACTCTACAAAATAAGTGATTTTTTCCTTTTTAGAGCTTATTGAATTTTAGGGCGTTTGATAACGTGCTTATTGCACCTCTAAAAGTTTTAGAAGTAGAGGTAAAAGCTTTTAAAAAAAAAGTGGCAGGAGGGTTACTTATTTTTTAGGTCTAAAAAGTAGAGGATCGGCGTCACCAAATGTCGCGCAATTTTGGGCGATTATACCCTTACACTATAATCGTAATATCAATGTTACCCTTGATAAAAAAAACCCAAGAAAACCTAAAACCCCCTTCCTATGCACAACGAACCCAGGCCATTCCTTCGACCTCTCTGCTCTCGTCACCGGAACTCCCGCCGCCTCAAGTCTTCTTGCCGAAGTGTCGCCGTTGTCGGAGCTCCCGCTGCCTTAGGTCTTCTTGCTGAAGTGTCGTTGTCGTTGGAGCTGCCTCAAGTGGTCTTCTTCTTCTTCTTCTTCTTTGGATCAGATCACAGTGGGTTCGTTTAGCTCTTCTTCTTCTTCTTCTTCAACGCTATTCAATGTTTTTTCGGATCACACTGGGTTCAGCTCTATTCAGTTTTTTTTGGATCACAGTGGGTTTTTTGCTTTTATGGAAACTCTATTCAAAGTGATTAATGAGCAAAATTTTTTTCGGATGGTGTTGTTTTTCCCAATTGATTGTTTGGGTGCATAGAATCTATCAATTTTTATTTTGGATCACAGTGGGTTGTTTGTTTCTATTGAAACCTATTCTCATTTGAAGATGGAGATGGTTCTAGAGAGAGTGACCGTCCCCAATTGGTTGTTTGGGTGCATGAGATTTTTCAGTTTTTTTTAAAAAAATTTGGATCACAGTGGGTTGTTTGCATCTATTGAAACTCATTCCCATTTGAAGATGGAGATGGTTATAGAGAGAAAGGGGAAAAAAATGACGTTGAATACCCTTGATAAAAGCTCTTAATATTTAAGAATGAGGAGTATTAACAAACATACAAATAAAATTTTCAAGGAATTTTTAGACGGTTATCAAACGATTAAATTCTAAAAAAATTTAGAACTTATTATTTAGAGCTTATTGAATAGAGCTTATTATATTCAAGTAGAGTTTCCAAACGGAGCCTAAGTTTAGGAATATATTTAATGTATTGCAAACCTATGGCTGATCTTATTGGTCTACGCCTCCCTTCTTAAATATTCATTAACTCTTAGGATATGTATTTGTAAGGTGAGTATTCAAGAGAGGGGTGTGGACCAATGAGGTACAACCTTGGGTTTACAAATACATATCCCAAGAATTTATAAATATTTAAGAGGGAGAGTGTGAGCCAATGAAGTTCAGTTTTAAGTTTGTAAATACATATCCCGAGTACACCTACCACTACTCGCAAGTTTAATGTCCACAAGCATTGATAGCATGGACCTGACCCTCTAATTCACTAATTTGGATTGGTTGTTTTAAGATTAAGCCCGTGAGCGGAGCCTTCCTTGGTGATGTGGCATACTCCAAGCACTAATTATATACTCACTAACAGAAATAAAGAAACATCCTATCAGCCTATCATTGTGGCCCATGGAGTGGGAACAATGGGGGTACAAAAATTATCTAAACATCAAGTCGGAATGATAAAGAAATAGGGCTTTTCCCATTAACCCTCAAGTTTAGGGTTATTCTCCTAAATATCTAAGTTTCAAAAACTTTTTTCTTAATGCCTCCACGCACATGTGAACTTTTTTTTTTACCATTTAATCGAATCTATTTGATGAAAAAATATTTGTGTCATCATCCCATTTCCAACGAGAAAGCTTCATTCCACGAGTGTTCTTTAGTGTAGAAATGAGTTCTGTGAGGGGAAAAACTCCGACCAATTTTGTGAGGGGAAAAACTCCGAAAGGACACGCGTCAGCAACAGCTCCTCCCACGCTCTGGTTTACTGGTAGAAGGTTGGAGTGGAGGGTTTGGCACCCTGACCTGTACTCCGATGGTAAAGTAAGTAGATGAAGAAGATGATGAACAGTAAACTCAGAAATAGGCACTGAAAGCTACGCAAGGCACTAGAAAGCACTGAATAAGTATGCTCTGAAGTATGCCCAAAAACGTGTGTTAAAGTGATAAAACGTGATCCTTAGCACTAAAAATCACAGGGTATTTATAGGGTAAGGTTGGTATGGCCATCGATGACCATGGATGGCCATAGGTGTCCATATCACGTGTTTTGCACTCATTGCCAAATATGTCAAGTCATATCTGCCGCCGGTTGCATTACATGCGTGAGCCTCCTAAGTGTCCAATCGGACGGGATCGGACAGTACGCAAAAGTGACCAGCATTAAATGCCAAGACAGTGCTTTCGGCACGCAACAGTGTTTTCAGCACGCCTGTCAGAATTATGGATCGCCTCCTGATCACTTCCTCCTACGAGTCGGTTTCGTTGTTGACTCGAGCTCGGTTACGGTGTAGATGTCTTAGAATACAGCCAGGACATCGTTGTCGGTGAGACAACGGGCTCGTTGTTCATATACGACAAAAACGTTATCAAGAGTACAACGGTTACGTTGTGCTTCAGACAACGAGCACGTTGCCAAGCCACAACGGAAACGTTGTTCTACAAGAGAACAAAGACGTCGTAGACAACGGGCACGTCGTGTAGCAGACAACGTGTATGTTGTGCAACAAACAACGTGTACGTTGTACAGCGCACAACGGGAACGTTGTGCATCAGACAACGAGTGATCCCTCTATTTTAAGCACGTGATCCCTAACTCGTGTCCACGTGTCACTTTCGTGAACAAAACAACAAAAACGAGCTCGTTCTCCAACGCTAAGTTGATTTTACGAATTTTACCCGTTACAATTTGCCCCTTTATGATGCTTGGAACGTAGTTCGAAGCGTCATAAACGGACAAAAAGATCATACCTGGCACTGCTCCGGAAGACGAAACGTTGTGTGCTTAAAACGCTCACTGAGAAGATCGACCGTTCACGCCAGCTGGTCGCGTGTGCGAACCGTCACGTCTCTTTAATGCGGACAGGCTGTCATCATCGCTGATTCGAATTTCAAAACGCTTTAATAACTCTGACGGTTACTCTCTTTTGGTGAAAAGACGATCTTGCCACTGCTCTTCTTCCCGTTGACACAGGTGTACGGCTCCGATGAAGGGTAGTGGTGTATTTTCACAAATCTGAGATGCTTATAAAATCCCATCGAATCCTCCTTCTCTTTCACCCTGTTCCTTCAAGCACTGTTACTCTGTCGAATCTTCTTCTCAACCGAAAGTTCATCTTCTTCAAGCTCTCAACCATCTCTCTCAGTCGTCTTCTGTTCGGTACGCTCTTCACCATTTCCCTTAATATTTCTTACTGTTTCTCCCTTCCTTTTCTTCTTCTCTGGTTCTTGGAGTGATTCTGCTCTGTGTATTTTCCGTGCTCTGTTCACTGTTCTTGTTCCTTTTCCTTGTTTTCTTCAAACTACTATGGCTGCCATCATTCCCGTAGAACCCGCTAGGTTAGAGGAAGTTAGAGGCCCTACTGAAGATGAGGCCAATTGCACAGGTAGCGCACCTCATGGTGCCTACATCGAAAAATCCTCAGCTCTGCGCCAACATCAGTTGGCACATCTGAACCACTACAGGGAACGTTTCGACTTCTCTTCCAATGTCAATCTCCATTTCAAACGGGACGACGCTATCATTGATAAGCGCTCTGCTTGCACCGTTGTATACCTCTCCCAGCTCGAGGCTGGCCTCCGCTTCCCTCTTCATCCCGTCCTGGACGACGTTCTGTCTGCCCTGCAACTCGCACCGGGACAAATGCACCCGAGCTTCCACAAATATATGTCCATGATGATCAAATTCATCAAGGACGGTCACCCAATAGAGGCTAGGCATCTATTCTACTTCTGCCATGCTGTCAGATGCCGAGGCAATGACGACGGTTTGTTCTCCTACTTCTCGTGGAACAAGAAACCTCGATATCCAGAGCTCGTCTCAGGCATTCTCGATAGAGAAAGAAAGTGGAAAGTCATTCCTTTCATCGTCTCTGGCGGTTGGAAGGCAGAAAATTCCAGGGTCCCCAATGTCTTCCGAGCGGAAGCAGGTATACTACTACGGTCGTCCGTTGTCCGTTGTCCACTGTTCTGACTCTGTTTTCGTTGTACGTTGTATGCTTTCGTCCTGCTGACTCTCGTTGTACTCATTTTGCTTTTCTGTGTGCAGTTGACGGGAAGAAGCTCCCATATAAGAAGTTGGCCCTAGAAGAAGAAAGCCTTCTTACCGATATCCAACGTGCTCGAGGTGAGGAATACATCCGGTGGAAACCACTGGAGCCTGACACGTGGGTTGCCTTCAACACTCCTACTGCAACTGCCCAACGACGACAACAACAACCACAGCCACAACAACAGCAACAGCAACAGCAACAACAACCAGGTGCTTCAACTTCTGCACCTTCACCAGCACTTAATCTACCCAGAGAAGAAGAAGAAGAAGGCATGGCTGGCATGGAACCACCCCCGCTGAGCAGGAAGCCAAGGTCTGCTCGCCCTGCGGTTCAGTTGCCACCACCGCCACCACCGTTGAAGAAGAGGAACCCTCCTTCCAAGGGTACAGCGACTGCTGACCCGAAGAGGAAGATGCCGACCCAGGCCGAGTATGAGGCCAGAAAGAAGGCGAAGGCGGACAAACGCCGGGAGAAAGAGAACGCAGCCATTGCTGCTCCTCCTTCCATCTCTGCCGTTCCTGCAACAAGTCCAGGAGCAGAGGTGACGACGGCGGTGCCCGAAGCCAGCTCGGCACCTACCCCCTCTCGTGCTGCAACTGCCCCAGCCAGCACGAGTTCCGCTGTGGTTGCCTTGGCCGCAACGGGAGCTGGCACAACGAGTCTTCCAGCTCGTATGCTACCGACGAGCGTTCCGGACTGGTCGCCCGACTTCACTCGGTACGGGATACCGACTGTGAACGACTCGCTGCAGAGTTCGGAGAAGACCGCCCGAGCTCTGACTCATGCAATGAGGTTGCCCCGGGACATCGCTGAGGTCGGCAAACTCCATCTGTCCGATCTGTCCTACGCCGCCTGCCAGTCTGTGGCGATAGTAAGTTTCTCACTTCCTCTTCTTCTTACTCTACTGCTGAAATTTTACTCCTCGTTGTGCTAACGCCCGGACACTTCCTTGCAGATGAACGTGCTCGTGCAAGAACTCTGTGATCGTAGCCAATATAGCTACAATCACCTGCGAGACAGGGTCACCTACTGGAAAGGCAGGACTGAGACGCTGGAGAAGACTCTCGTTGAAGAGAGACTCAAGGCAGACTTTGATCTGTCTCAAGCCAAAGCTGACGCTGTTCGCGCTGAGGTGAAGTCGAAAGCTGCCACCAAGGCACAAGAAAAAGCTGAGGCTGAGACACGATCAGCAAAGGAGGCCGAGAAGAAGGCCAAACAGGAGATAGAGAACGCTGTTCTACGCATCAGCGAGCTGGAGCACGTCTCCCAAGCTTTGGGCAGACAGTTGGAGGAAACTGAGACAGCCAGGACAGCACTGGCGGAGGAGCTCGAGGAGGCCAAGAAAAGTCAAGAGACCACCGAGAGGTCCGTGACCCTGAGACTGCAACAACACTATCAGTCTCAGCTGGACACGCTCTTGGATGAGGATCGGGCTGAGACCGAGAAAGAGGTTCTTGAATCGCTCCGCCAACAAGGCCGTCTGAAAGAAGACAACGAAGAGGACGCCACAACGTTCTCCGAGCTTCAGAGCAAAGACTTGATCGAGCTAGACAACGAGCCCGAGGTCCAAGGCGTTGAGCAACCTCACTCTCTCGAAGGTCCTGCACCTCTCCCTGCTGAGCTAAACTTCGAGTCAGCTGCTCCAGAAGCTCTTGCTGCTGCCGATGAAGCTACTCCAGTGGAAACCCCAACTGCTGAAGCCTCTACTTCTGCCCCTGCTGCAACGACGATAGATGCTGATCTTGAGCTCGCCTGATCTGCTGCTCCCCTTTATGTATTCTATTTCTCTTTTTGAATGATGTAAACTCTTTTCTTTCCCTCTGCTACTGTAATTACCCAGAAGTGGGCCTTCTTCATGAATGGATCACTCCTTTTTCTTATGTTTGCACTTCACTTCACCTCGTAGCGTAGCACAACGTATGCACAGAGAAAAAGAAAAAATTACAACATGAGTAGTTGAATAAACTTTCTCAGTTCACTGCACTGATGTGAATATGGCACTTTACTATGTGAATGCATGTATGAGGGTGAAAATCATAACTGATGCACATACTTAAACAAATTACTTCGATCAAAGCACTACGAACAGAACACCGCGAGTAGAGCATTACGATCAAAGCACTACGATCAAAGCACTACGAACAAGCACTACGAGCAAAGCACTACGATCAAGCACTACGAGCAAAGCACAACGAATAGAGCACTACGAGCGAAGCACTACGATCAAGCACTACGAGCAAAACACATTGAATAGAGCACTACTCCAGATACATCATTCGCGTAGTTCACTGTGAATGCAATCTGACAAATAAAATTCATATGATGAACACAAAGTTACTCAGTTTCGAAGCACATGCTCAGAGGATGTCATTAGGATAAGCCACTAGATTTGCTCAGATGACATCCTTATATAAGCCACTCGTGTTCGTTATGAGTAGGTTGTTCAGTCAAAATTTTATTTGAATTACTTGCAAAACATTCACAATATTACACTGATGAACCAGACAGAACATAGTGTAGACAACGAGCAGGCACCTACTATTGCAAGTCACATGTTGAAATATGGGCACTATGATAATGTAAAATCACTGAAAACTCGTGAGCACAACGATGCATGTAGTAGCATATCACAGATTCTATTGAAAGAATTACCTCAGATTCATAATGTTCCAAGATTTTGAGATGAGGTTACCTTGTAAGTCTTTCAGGTAACAGACTCCAGGACTTCCCAATCACTCTACGATATAAAGCCCTTCTCAGTTAGGTCTCAACTTGTCACTGTTAAGCTCTCTCGTGTTCTGGAACACTCTTCGGAGAACGAGATCACCGACCTGCAGCACTCTCCGTTGTACTTTCTTGTTGTAGGCTTTCCTCAATCGTTGCTGATACCTCCTCATCTGAATGCTGGCATCTTCTCGCTTCTCTTCTAGCAGATCGAGATGAATAGCCATAAGCTCTGTGTTCTGATCTTTCTCTCCATCCTTCTTGTTGCTGTGCCAAGAACGCACTGTAGGTAAACTGATCTCAGTAGGAATGACAGCTTCCATACCATACGCTAGAGAGAAAGGAGTTTCATTGGTAGGACTCCTCAGAGTTGTTCTGTACCCCCACAAAACGTTGTGCAGCTCGGCAGTCCACTTCCCCTTTGAATCTTCCAGTCTTCTCTTCAAGGCACTGAGAATGTTCTTATTGGCTGCCTCGGTCAACCCATTCCCCTGAGGATAATACGGGGAAGAGAAAACATGCTTGATCTTCAGCTCGCTGCAAAAGTCAGCAATCAAACGTCCTGAAAATTGCTTCCCGTTGTCAGTAATGATGGACTGTGGTATACCAAATCTGCAGATGATGTGTTTCCACAAGAACTTCTTCACCTCTTGTTCTCTGATACGTGCAAGGGGAACAGCTTCAATCTAACGAGAGAAGTAGTTAGTTGCCACTAGAAGAAAGATCAGATTCCCTGGAGCCCTCGGGAAAGGTCCTACAATGTCAAGTCCCCAACCCGCAAATGGCCAAGGCTGAGATACAGTGCTGAGCTCTTGAGCAGGAGCATGAATCAAACGAGCAAACCGCTGGCATTGGCTGCACTTCTTCACATACTTCTGAGCATCAGCTTGCATGTAAGGCCAGAAGTAACCTTGCCCCAGAGCTCGATGGGCAATGGTTCTCCCGCCTGAATGAATGCCACATATACCTTCATGCAACTCAGCAAGTATTCTCTCCACATCTGTAGGATGAACACACTTCAGCAAAGGCCCACCAAAAGATTTCCTGAACAACTCTCCTCGCACCAAGGTATAACGAGATGTCTTGAACTGAATGCGCCTCGACTCCTTCACACTGATAGGAAGAACTCCATCCTTCAAATAAGCCACCAGCCCTGTCATCCAGCTCGGAACTGGATTGACAAAACATACTTCTCGCTGTGCCTGAAGAGTTATTGAAGGATACTCTTGGAACTCCATCAGAATAGCCTTAGGCTCGTCAGCCTGCACCATGGAAGCTAGATACGCCAAAGTGTAAGCATGCCTGTTCTCATCTCTCTGGGTGTGCCTGATCTCCACAACGGTGAATGCTGAACACAACGAACGAACGAGAGTAGCATACTGCTTCATCCGGTCGTCCTTACAGTCATAAACACCATTCACCTGATTCACCACGAGCTGTGAATCACAAAACACTCTCAACATGGAGATCTGCAGCTCTCGAGCACTCTCCAACCCAAGGAGTAAGGCTTCGTACTCAGCTTCATTGTTGGAGGCAGGGAAACCAAGACGCGACATCTTCTGCACTTTGATGTTCTCCGGACTTATAAGCATAACACTCAGTCCTGAACCACTGAAATTAGAAGATCCGTCCACGTATAATAGCCAACCATGCCACTCTGATGACTCGGCTCCATCCACAACGGCATCTCCGTTGTCAACTTCAATAGGAAGCTCCCGAAGATCAACAACCACCTCCTCTGCTTCCTCCTCCACAGGGAAATCAGAAAGAAAACCTGCCATTGCTTGCCCCTTCTCTGAACTCCTAGCCCGATACTGAATATCGAACTCACTCAGTGCCACAGCCCACTTTGACATCCTCCCCGCCAGCTCAGGTCGTCCCAGCACGACTTTCAAGGGATACGTTGTGATGACAATGATAGAATGAGCATAAAAGTACGGACGAAGCTTTTCCGCAGAAAAGACAAGAGCCAGGCATACCTTCTCGAGCTTGATATAATTGCATTCCGCCTTGAGAAAGGTTTTGCTCATGAAATAGACAGGTTTCTCCACGCCATCACAACTCCTGACCAGGACGGAACCAAAGACTTGCTCTGAAACAGACAGATAAAGATATAAGATTTCACCTGGCTCAGGTACCGAAAGGATAGGAGCTGAGCCCAAATACTCCTTCAAGGCAAGGAAAGCTCGAGAACACTCTGGAGTCCACGCAAAAATGGAGTCCTTTCTCAGCAACTCGAATAGAGGTTTGCAACGATCGGATGACTTGGAGATAAACCGATTGAGTGCAGCAATCCGACCTGTCAGCTTCTGGATCTCCTTCTTCGACTTAGGCTCTGGCATGTCCAGCAAAGCACGGATTTGAGCTGGATTAGCCTCAATCCCCCGCTGACTCACAAGATAACCCAAAAATTTTCCTGAGGTAACCTCGAAGGTGCACTTCTCTGGGTTGATCTTAAGATTGAAAGATCGCAGAACGGAGAAAGGCTCAGCAAGGTCCGTCACCAGAGTACCTCGTACTCGACTCTTCACAACGATATCGTCGATGTACACCTCAACCGTCTTGCCAAGAAGTGACCCGAACATGAGATTCATAAGACGTTGATAGGTGGCACCTGCATTCTTCAAGCCAAAAGGCATCACTCGATAACAGAACAAGCCCCGCTCCGTTATGAAGGCGGTCTTCTCTCGATCTGCTTCCGCCAGGAGGATCTGGTTATAGCCCGAATAACCATCCATGAAGGATAACATTTCGTGGCCAGCAGTGGCGTTGATGAGCCTGTCTATCCTTGGCATGAGAAAAAAGTCCTTGGGGCAAGCCTTATTGACACCAGTGAAGTCAATACAAACTCGCACCTTCCCGTTCTTTTTAGGCACAGCCACAACATTGGCTATCCAATCAGGGTACTGCACCTCCTGAATGAACCCGAACTGAATCAGCTTGTCGATCTCCTCGTTCACAGCATCATGATAAGCTGGAGCAAGCCTCCGAGGTTTCTGCTTCACTGGAGGGATAGCAGGATCAACATTGAGGTGATGACAGATAACACTCGGATCGATGCCAGTCATGTCTTTGTGAGACCATGCAAAGACATCAAGATTCTGCCTAAGGAAGTTCAGCAACTCGAGCTCTTCCTCCGTTGTCAAGCTCGTCCCGACCTGCAACACCTTTGGCTCTTCTTCCATTCCCAAATTGACAGCTTTCGTGGGCTCAACGGAAGGTCTGCACAACGATGTTTCCGAGCTCTGTTCCACAACGGGAACGACCTGTACATGCTACGAAGGCACAACGGAAGCAGGAAAATAGCACTTCTGCGATGCCAACTGATCACCCTTGATCTCCTGGGGCCCGTCCTGCGTCGGGTACTTCAATACCTGGTAGTACGAGGACGGGACAGCCTTCATCTCATGGGTCCACCAACGACCCAAGATGGCATTGTACGGCGATGGCGCATCCAGGACGGAGAACCTGGTCTGAAGGACAACGGGTCCAGCCACAACGGGTAAGACAACGTCGCCTACAGGCTTCATCGAGTTGCCATCAAATCCGAACAGTGGAGTCTGAGCAGGGATGAGAACGGAAGGATCCAGCTCCATCTGGGTGAAAGCATGAAGATACAAGATGTCTGCTCCACTCCCGGAATCTACAAGCACTCTCTTGATGTTGTAATCTCCTATTCTCATGGTGAGAACAAGAGCATCGTAGTGAGGTCAGATCACTGCTGCCAGATCACGATCAGTGAATGTAAGTGCCTGCTCAACACCTCTGCTAGGCATCTGCACCTGACACACTGCGGCATCGTGAGACAGCTTCCTAGACTTCGCCCTGAAGTTCCTCTCCACATCAGCTTCCGGCGCTTGCACGCGGAAAATGACATTGATCGTGCCCAAGGAAGCTCCTCCACTGGTATTGGGATTATTGGCAGGTTCCCCTCCACGAGCCTGGGATACCGGCTCCCCGGCATGCTCTATGCCGCCGTTGTCAGAAGCAAGATACTCTCCCAAGTACCCCTCCTGAACCAGCCTCTTCAAGTACTCCCTCAGAATACGACATCGGTTGGTGAGATGACCACGGCACTTATGATAATGACAATACTCATGCACCCGTGGTCCCGATGTGACATCCTGCACAGCCCTAGCCGGCCACTCGAAGTACGCCTGGTCCTCCATCGACCTCATGATGGTCGCCGGGCTGACTGTGAAATTGATGCGCTGTGCTCGATCTGCAAAAGATCGCTGCTCACTAGGCTGCACGCCTCTCTCATGCTGTACTCGAGGCTGCACCTGGCGTGGCTGATACTGCTGCCTTGCCTGCTGCTGGTCATTAGGACGTCTCTCCGTCCTACTTTGATGCTGATTAAAGTTTCTATCCAGCGGATGCCGATTCGGCTGATCCCGCTGAGTCACATAAATTACTCTCTCCTTCTGCTTCCTTGGTGGCGAGTCCTCAGATGATGAAGACTCGTACCTCTGCTTCTTCTCCTTTCTCTTCGAAGATCGGTGTGTCCTCTCCACGACATCCACCATTCTCGTCCTGGGCTTCGGCACCGGCACAACGAATACGTCCTCCTTGTACCTTTCGTACTTGGTGGCACGAACCATCAACTCGTCCATCTTGACAGGATAGTCAAGAGCCAAGGACTTGTAGAACTCGGAATGCTTGGGGATAGCATTCTTGAAAGCAGCAATACAGCTCGCTTCATCGACCTTATCGATGTTGTGGACTTCATCGGTGAAACGCGAAATAAAGTCCGACAAGGATTCGGCCGGCTTCATCCTCAAAGAGAAGAGAGTATCTGCCCCTGCTTTCTTCTTCTTATTGATGATGAAACGGTCAATAAAAGCTGACCTGAGCTCCGAGAAATTGCTGATGGAACCAGGAGGCAAGTTCCGAAACCACTTCGACGCTGCCCCAGACAGGCTGTTGGGGAAAGCCTTGCAATACAGGTCATCATCTGGATTGCGAACAACCATAGCATGTTTGAAATCAAACAAATGCTCCTCCGGGTCCGTCTTTCCGGTGTACATGGGGAAGATCGGAGTTATAAACTTCGAAGAAGTATATGACTGATTGATGGCGTCCGTGAAAGGAGAGTTCTCAACGTTATCCTTTGCTGACTGAGCAAAGTGGTCAGGAATCCCTCCCTTCATACTCTTAACACGAGCACCGATCAAAGCCTCCACCTCCTTGGCCGTCACCCAAGTCTTCTGGGCGTCTGCACCTCCGGTAACCCCTCTTAAGTCTTCTCGCCCTGCCCCTTCTCGAAAATCCATACGATCTGAAGGGATGCTCTGCTCTGCCCGAACCTGAGGCTGCCTTACATCCCCTTCAGTAGGATGAAGTACAAACCTGGTTTCACGGTTCTCCGGTGCAGAAGGAGAAGAAGAGACGTCAAGCTGACGTCTCACAGAAAACCTCTGCTGTGGCACCTCATCCACCTCGAGCCTGCTATGCTCGAACGCCTCCAGCCTTGCCTGCATCACTTGCTGCTGTCTGGTGATCTGATCCAGAGCAGACTGCTGCACTTGCAACATCGCCAAGATGCGATCAGAAACAGAGAGCTTAACAGGAGGAGACACGGTCCTCTCTGGTTGCCCAGACGAAGGACTGACCCCAGGGATATGCACGACAGAGGGTACAAAAGAAGTGGCCTGAGGGGTTTGATCCTCATGCCCGAACACTGATAACTGATCAGCCATGATCACAAAGAGCAAATGGGGGTTCGTTTATTATTTCCCACAGACGGCGCCAATTTTGTGAGGGGAAAAACTCCGAAAGGACACGCGTCAGCAACAGCTCCTCCCACGCTCTGGTTTACTGGTAGAAGGTTGGAGTGGAGGGTGTGGCACCCTGACCTGTACTCCGATGGTAAAGTAAGTAGATGAAGAAGATGATGAACAGTAAACTCAGAAATAGGCACTGAAAGCTATGCAAGGCACTAGAAAGCACTGAATAAGTATGCTATGAAGTATGCCCAAAAACGTGTGTTAAAGTGATAAAACGTGATCCTTAGCACTAAAAATCACAGGGTTTTATAGGGTAAGGTTGGTATGGCCATCGATGACCATGGATAGCCATAGGTGTCCATACCACGTGTTTTGCACTCATTGCCAAATATGTCAAGTCATATCTGCCGCCGGTTGCATCACACGCGTGAGCCTCCTAAGTGTCCAATCGGACGGGATCGGACAGTACGCAGAAGTGACCAGCATTAAATGCCAAGACAGTGCTTTCGGCACGCAATAGTGTTTTCGGCACGCCTGTCAGAATTATGGATCGCCTCCTGATCACTTCCTCCTACGAGTCGGTCTCGTTGTTGACTCGAGCTCGGTTACGGTGTAGATGTCTTAGAATACAGCCAGGACATCGTTGTCGGTGAGACAACGGGCTCGTTGTTCATATACGACAAAAACGTTATCAAGTGTACAACGGTTACGTTGTGCTTCAGACAACGAGCACGTTGCCAAGCGACAACGGAAACGTTGTTCTACAAGAGAACAAAGACGTCGTAGACAACGGGCACGTCGTGTAGCAGACAACGTGTACGTTGTGCAACAAACAACGTGTACGTTGTACAGCGCACAACGGGAACGTTGTGCATCAGACAACGAGTGATCCCTCTATTTTAAGCACGTGACCCCAACTCGTGTCCACGTGTCACTTTCGTGAACAAAACAACAAAAACGAGCTCGTTCTCCAATGCTAAGTTGATTTTACGAATTTTACCCGTTACAAGTTCCATAAGGTAAAGGAAAAGGGGATCATCTTGGTGTTGACCTTGAGTCTGGCAACCCTTTGTGTTCCGCCTAAGCCACTCCAATGGCTAAAAAACAAGCTTTAACCGGTCGATCCATTTTTTTTAATTTTGGAGATGCACGGTTCCAGAGATGAGCAAGTTGGAGAGGCTTACAAATTGGTTCTTTTAGAGATATTGGAAAAGAGGTAGCAAATCCAGCTGAAAAAAAATCCTTGACTAGTAACCTTAAGCTCCGATATCATGAATTTCCTATTTCTTTTGGGAAGGGCGAGCTTATGCATGTGCAAAACTTATCCGGTTAATGCTCACATCTAGATAAGAGAGTTTCGTCTGATAAGATCAAACGCCAAAACGACTGGCAACTATGATAGTGACAGAACGCTATTAATCAAAGAAAAAAAATCTCATTCTTGAGTTTCTTATGTTTTTTTTTAAAATGAATTAGTTAAAATCATTGCATGTATGATTAATCAAATGAAAAAAAAAATATAAGCATTACATTTATGATTTTAAACCTTAAATTCTATGTTATATAGGTTTTATAAATGTTTACTTATATATATATATATATATATATATATATATATATATATATATATATATATATAAAAATAAAATTAATAGTGTATGGTTGATACTCAAAAAATCAGTTCGATATTAATTGTTTTACAAGGTTGAGACGAAATGTCGATACATGTATGGACAAGAGTATCGATCTATATCAACTAGATGTATCAACCAGTATCGATTGGTATCTAGATATTGTATCGACTTGGTCGATACAATTCTATCAACAAGCATCAATCTTATGCGCAAAAACTCCATCAAACTTGGAATTTTTCAGTTTTTAAAATCCTTTTTTAAGAACACTCTTATTAAATGTTTCATAAAATACCAACTAACAATTGTTTTATATTTTGAAAATGTATATGAAGAATGAAGATGAAGAAAAATCAAACAAATATATCTTTTTTAGGTTAAGGTAATGTAAATCATGAACAATCAAGAAAATATTTTCACACAGAAAAAATGGAATGAGGAGCTTCATGAGAACGGAGGATGAGGGAAGTGAGGAGCTTCTTGTATCTAATGCAAGTACGTAAACTTCTCTTTTCCTCTTTGTCATTTTTTCTAAACTAAAAGAAACTCTTCTAAGTGTTGGTGGCAGTGGAGGGTTATTTACAACTTTTCAAAAACAATAAATTATGAAAAATGCTTATAAGCTTCTTTTGGAAAATGTTTTTAAAATTTGGGTATGTGAGGAACAATCCAAATTTAGGGACAAATAGGGGAAAACCCTAAGAAATAGTGTGGGATTACCCCCTCCCCCACAACAAAGATAGTACCTACTTTCGAGGATTAGAAAAAGAATATGGAAAAGAGGCAAATCCCTAAGTTACTTTTTGAGAGACACATGACATTGGAAACGGACCGCAGTGTCTTCTTCCTCTTCTAACTAGACCACCCAATTGCTAAGAGACACCTGACAATAAAAATTTGATTTTAATTTTTGTCTTTGTGTCTTTCCTAATGCTTTGAAATTTGATTGTAGTGGTCAGCTTGGAAGAGGACCTTGTGGTCCTCTGATTAGAACTTTTTGTAAAACCATTTTATATTGATGTCCATTGTAGATAGGGATGGCAGTGGGGTGGGTTTGGGCTGGGGCGAGCCCACCCCTAATGGAAAACTCCTACCCCAAATCCGGGTTGGGGCAGGGCGGAGCGCTTCTGATTTTTCAAAATAGTTTTTAACCCGTCCCCGTCCTGTTAAGCACTAGATGAGACGGGTCAGGGTGGTTCAGAACTATATTGCATACTATAATTAGTATAATGAGGTAATTTTATTATTAAACTAAGGGTAAAATAGTGATTTGTTATTATAAATGGGACAGGGCGGCCTAAACCCATCCCCGGCCCGAACCCGACTCAGGTTTAACATCTCTTTCCTAAATCCGCCTCTACTCCGTTTAGAAGCTCCCCAAACCCATCTCAATAAGGGCGGGGTGGGGCGGGTAACCGATTGGCCGGCCGGTTGCCATCCCTAGTTGTAGATATTGTTAAACATATATTCCTTGACTTTTGATTAGGACTAGTATTTTATTTTCTTGCTTTTACCTAATCAAAAGTAATTAAAAACTAGAGAATGGATGTGTCATCAGTTACTAGACGACCTTCTTAAAGAAAAATTGATTTATTGAGAATTCTTGGATGATTTACAATGACCCCATAAAGGGTTTAAATAGATGTTTCATGCCAAGACTCCTAATATAGAAAGATCTCTCAAAGATAATCCTAATCTAATCATACTTAATCAAATCCTAAATTCAAATTTAATTGATACTATCTAATTGTGAAGAGATACACTGATCGATAATGATACAGTGCATCTCATTCACTTTATTACAATATGATATTTCCTAATATCCCCTCTCAAACACATGTGGATTGAAAATCTTCATGGGTTTGCGCAACTTGAGTACTTGCTTTGTGCATGAAGATTTAAAACATCCATGCTTGGTAGTCACCGCTAGTCTGTGAAGTCTATCTCTGTCGCATCCGGCTCATATTTATGAGTCTGTCGGAGCCGGTAGCCCACTAGATCAAGCTGTCATGATCGTCTCCCAAAAGCACCCGAAGAATGATTTGCAATGTGAAGAAAAACTCTCATTAGAGAGGTCTTCAATAACATTAAAAAGGAGATACACTTATTACGACAGCCATCAAAGAGGAATAAAAAAAAACTAAACTAACCATGCTAACATTTATGTTGGCTTTGATAACAAAAAAAAAAGAAAGGGAATGGAGAAACTTCAATCCTGACGGGGCGACGGCAATGCCGCCCGCCGGAAACACGTAATAAAAGGGAAAAAAAATCAATACAGGCAGATCGCCCGCTCTATTACCATAAAGAAAAATTGATTTATTGAGAATTTTTGGATGATTTACAGTAACCCCATAAAGGGTTTAAATAGATGTTTCATGCCAAGACTCTTAATATAGAAAGATCTCTCAAAGATAATCCTAATCTAATTACACCTAATCAAATCCTAAATTCAAATTTAATTGATATTATCTATTTGTGAAGAGATATACTGATAATGATACAGTCTATCTCATTCACGTTATTACAATAAGATATTTCCTAATACTTCTTGTGTCGTTGTCCATATCTCCTCGATTGCTTTTTAAAATTTTTAGCTTGAAAGTGTGAATCTCATTCAAATGCTAGAATATCAATCCGTCATTTTACATATCTGCTCGATTGCTTTTTAAACTTTTAGTTTGAAAGTTGAATCTCATTCCAATGCTAGAATATCTATTCAGTATGTTTCATAAAAGTCATTTTGTTTATATATTTGATTAGACAAAAAACATTTTGACTTGAAAATAGAGGAATGATAATTCTTCTAAACTTTTTTTTTGGTTTTTATGCATATGAACTACTAGGTTTATCCTTGTTTCCAAATACACTATTATATTAAATAAAGTTGCAAATTAACTCATCATTTATGGCTTATCACACGTACAAAGAACCTCAACCCTTACTTCCCATAGTCTTTCATTTAAAACTGTTAGTAAAATGATTAACAAGTTTTAACTCTGGTGATTAAGTTTCTCTCTAAAAACCAAGGTTATATGCTTTTACCACAATGGTTAGTGTATCTTAATCACATTTAAATAGAGTTGAAAGGGAACACCCCTTTAACTACCCTTAAATTATGGTTAACAAGTTTTAAACTCTGAATAATTTTTTTTTATTTTATAAAAAGTGTGTTTGATGCTTTAACTATAATGGTTTGTGAATCTTAATCACGGTTAAATGAAGTTAAATGAGGACACCCCTTTAACTACCCTTGAACTATGGTTAATAGTTTTTAACCCATATGATTAACCATAATTCAAGGGCAATTAAAGGAGCATTGTAAGGTTATGAAATATCTTAACGGTATAATAGTCATTTTATTAACAGTTTTAAACGAAAGTCTAACGAAAGTAAGGGTTGAGGTTTTTTATCTAATGTTTGGAAAATGGTACGTTAAATTACAAATTTGTTTTTTTAAAAAAATGTATTTGCAAACTAAGAAACACTATAATATAGTATTGTGTCTCATTCGTTTCTCTTGAACTATAGTGAAATCCCATTTAGTAAACAGAACAAGCCCAGACGGACTTTTTAAATGGGAGCTCTGCTTCAAGGCGTTGAAGTGGAGGTCCCCCTCTTACACTATAATTGTGGCATTTTTGTACTAATTGAAAGAGGCTGGATAATTTTTTAACATACCATAATTATGAAATTGCCACCGTATAGTGTAAAAAGGGGAGTTCGCCCAACGTGGTGAAGCAGAGTTCTCTTTGTATTGAAATTATTTTTCTAACAGAATAAACTGTTATTGTAAATCACTCTTATTTTACTCTTAACTTAATATATAAGATTGGTAATTAGTACAAGGATAGAAATGTATTGAGGAAATTGAGGGAGAAATGAGTTCCCAACAATATATGTTCCACAATTTATCACTCAGAGCAGTGGACACTGCAAGCGAAGACTCGGTACGGCCAAGAGTCGAATGGCTCTGGAGGCGGTGAGTCCGGGGACATCGTCCATATCGAGCTCACTCGCTTTCATCCCATCGGGTAACTCCCATGAAAAACAATGGAGGAGATGAGCAACAGATAACTCTAATCCGTACAGACCCAGTTGCATACCGGGGCATGAACGTCGACCCGACCCGAACGGGATAAATTGAAAGTTATTTCCTTTAAAATCCGCTGCACCGTCTTCGACAAATCTCCCAGGCTTAAAGGTTTCAGGGTGGTCCCAGGCAGTTTCGTTTCGGCCAATGGCCCATGCGTTGATCATGACTTGTGATCTGGCCGGGATTGCGTAGCCGGCGACCTCGCTGTCCTCTGAGGTCTGGTGGGGGAGGAGAGGAATTGGTGGGTGGAGTCGAAGTGTCTCTTTGACTGCACATTTTAGGTACGTGAGCTTGTCGAGGTCCGTCTCTTGTACTCTTCGCTCTAGCCCCACCACCTCGTCCGTTTCTTCTTGCACCCTCTTCAGTTCTTCTGGGCTTCTCATCAGTTCCGCCATGGCCCATTCGATTACCGATGCCACTGTTTCCGTGCCACCAAACATCACATCCTGTTTATAAAAAATAAAAGTGAATTCAAGCTCAAACCAGCAGCTTAGAAGAAAAACCAGTGGTGGAACAGCTTAGATTTAATTTCTTATTATGTACCATAATAATGGCTTTGATGTTATCTCTTGTAAGGTGAATGGAACCATTTAAGTCGTTTGATTCGCTCCTTATGGTGTCTTCACGGTAAAATGCAAGTAGATCGTCTACCATGTCCGGGTCTACTTCCATGTCATCTGCTACCTTGTTGTTGTTCTTCTTCTTCATCATGTGAGTGTCGATGATGGTGTCCATGAACCTATCAAGTGACTGTCGAGCCATAACGAGTTTTTTATTGAGTCCTTTCGGGTCGACCCAGCCGAGCCATGGAATGAAATCGGCGATATTGAAAGCCCCGAAGAGGGTCGAAAACTCATGCAATATCGACACGAACTCGTCCTGACCCTCATGTGAGACGGAACCAAAAGCAGCTCTGTTAATTATATTCATTGTGAGGGTGAAAACTAACTCGCCGATGTTAACTACTGACCCGGATTTGGCCGCAACAGTTCGGACCATGGAGTCGACCTCGTCTCGAACAGACACCCACGACTCAGCTCTCTTGCGACTAAAGAGCCTCATAACACAAATCTTACGCATCTGACGCCAGAAGGGACCGTAGTTGGCGAAAGCCATGTCCGCCCGTCCGTACGTTAAGTATCTAGCGGCGACAGTGGCCGGACGGTTGGAGAAGATGTTGTCTTGCACTTTAAGAACATGGCGAGCCATTTCGGGCGTGGACACAACTACAAAGTGTAACATGCCCATTTTCAGATGAAGGATTCCCCCATATTGCTTAGCAAGTCCGGCGAGTCCCCGGTGAGTCAGTTGGTCCATCATGGACATGTTTCCGATCAACGGTAACCCTTTCGGTCCCGGTGGGTACGGAAGTTTCTGGCGTGATCGTACTAACATACACATACATAGTAAGAACAGCAGAGGAAGTGCAAAAAACATGTGCAAAGCTTCTAAAGGAGATTCCATGGCCTCTCTCACTCTCTCTCGCACACTGTGATTCACTACTGTTTGTTTCCTGAGTTTTTGCTAGATACTACGGGGGAATTTATACTACTTGCTTCATCTTTTATCATGGCAACGGATTTACTCTGCTAAACCCGACTAAATTACTTTCTCCTAGCCTCTTTGCCCTGTGTCGACAATGAATTTCCTATTTCCTCTTGCAAATGCCCAAGTATTACATGGAGGCATAGCATTTGCGGCCTCAGATTCTCTTGGTCTCGTGCGAAGAAGTAAGTTCATTGTCTCCTATGATTTTAACTTTTCCACACATTATGTGACATGTGACGATAAAGTGGTGAAAAAATAGGGAGATATATCAAGTGGGGAGTAGGGCTGCACAAAACCCGATTGGCCTGGTGTGGCTCGGCTCGGCCCGAAATTTTGGATTCAAATAAGCCAAGCCAAGCCTAAAAAAAAGCCCGAAAGCCAATTCAAGCCAAGCTCAAGCCCACCCCTGTGCGGCTTGGCCGGCTCGATTGAGGTTCGGCTCGACCCGAACTCGGCTCGGCTCGGCTCGGCTCGAAAATTATTTAAAAAAGTAATATATATATATATATATATATATATATATATATATATATATATATATATTATTTATATATATCATTATTATATATATAAATAATATAAAATTTTATTTTTTTTAAAAAAAAGGGATTCAAGCCGAGCTCGAGCCAAGCCAAGCCCGGCTTGAGCTTGAATCAATTCGGGCTGAGCCAGGCTTCAAGCCAATTTTTTTTTTTGGGCTGAGCTTCGAGCCGCACAATCGAACCTGTTTTCGGGCCGAGCCGGGCTTCGGGCCACGATCAAGCTACTTCAAGCCGAGCCGGGCTTGGCCAAGCCCGGCCCGAATACAGCCCTAGGGGGGAGAAGTCAAAATCATGAGAAAATTAAATGACTTCTCCCCCTTTTTTTATCACCACATGTGGAATAATGTAAGGTAGCCAGAGACCACTTCTAGCATCTGCTAGAGAGAATTCAAGGCCAGCTATGCAACCCCCCTCCCAAAAAAAAAAAAAAAATTCAAGGCAAAGGATTGTGTATGGCGATGCCAAAAAGGTGGTCTCAGGCTTTGATACATTATGCAACATGTGGCGATAAAAAAGGAAGAGGTCATTTCAATTTCTCTCATGATTAATTTTGACTTCTCCCCACTTGATATCTCCCCCTTTTTTCTTACCACTTTAATGTCACATGTCGCATAATGTGTAAAGCAGCCAAAATCATTGGAGACAATAAAATAACTTCTCTGCTATATGCCGCGTAATGTGTGGAAGCCCGTAGACCATCATTTCGGACATCCCCAAAGACAATCCTTTCCCAATTTTGAAAGAGTTCGGATGGGCAACAACTCGTTGTTGTGCTGTTGCCCGTCCGTCTCTTGCAAAATGAGGGGCCCACCAACTGTACACATGGAGACCACCAAATGATTAATATGGGGCCCATTTTGAAAGACTTATAGACGGGCAACAACGCAACAGTGAGTGCTGTTGTCCATCCATCCAAACTCATTTTCCAATGGCTCTGGATTGTCTTTGGCGAAGCCAGAAGGCTCCTATCGGATGTCCACAAAATAGTGGACATGTGGCGTGAAAAGGGGAGAAGTCATTTCATTTTCTCCCCATGATTTTGACTTCTCCCCACTTGATCTCTCCCCTTTTATTTTACCATTTTTATCGCCATGTGTCAAATAATGTGTGGAGAAGTCAAAATCATGGGTCCCATGAAATGACTTCTTCAACCACATGTCTACTACTTTGTGGACACTCGAGTGGAGCACTTCTGGCTTCGCCAGAGAGAATCCGAGGCCTTTTCGGGAGTCAAATCCTCTACGGTGATAATCGGATTTGGCAAATCCGGTTATCACTGCTAGAGGTTGCCACGTGTCTCCTTTGACACCCCTTAACCGTGGGTAAGATTACCTACCCCTAGGGTTCACCCAACCATTTTTGGTTTTTTTTTATATAAACGTTAATTCTTTTCTTAAAATTAAAAAACTGTTTTTAGAGGTTTTTTAATATTAAAAACAGTTTTTTAGTTTTAAAAACAGTTTTTTAGTTTTTAAAAAAGAATTAATATTTTAAAAAAAAATTAAGGATTTGTGGGTGAACCCTAGGGGTGGGTGAACCTTATCCACAGTTAAGGGGTGTCAAAGGAGACACATGGCGACCTCTAGGGGTGATATCCGGATTTGCCAAACCAGGTTATCACCATAGATGATTTGGCTCCTTTCAAATATGTCTTGCCGAACATGTAGTTTTTTGTTTTTCAAAAAAAAATAAAACAACTGCATGTGATTGTCTTTTGCATCCAAATTGGGACTTGATATTCGATCATTTTGGGTAGGGTTGGCTGTCTTGCAGCTAACCACATAATCAGCTGCCCTATTTGTTTTCGGGTGGTGTTAGGCGCACACCATTTTTTGATGACACATCATTAAATTCATAAAGTTACTTGTATACACTAAAACAAAAAAAATTACCTATAAATTTTATAACTACACATTAATTAGACATTACATTTACTTGTATACACCAAAAACAAAAAAATTACCTATAAATTTTATAATTACACATCAATTAGACATTGCATATGAAGTATTGAAGTAATCTACTCTGTACAGCTAAGACTAATTGAAGTTCCTTTTTTTTTTTTGGTGATTCTTCTTTTCTAAATCCATGAAGTGTTCTCATGGATTTTGTCCTTTGCCCAATCAGTCAACACAGTGTGTCCTGTATTGTGTGCCTTGACAATTTTTAAGAGTACCCACGGAGACATCTGGAATCTGAATAAAACTGCATATTAGAAACTTGAGTTCCTTACTTCATAAAACCCACATGCATAGGCCACAGGACGATTTTGATATTTTGTGCCTTGTCCGCAAAATCACACTGCTTTAGTTGTATCACAATAAGCAGGGCAAATGGAGACAATCCATGGCCCGCATAGCTGTACCGGTGATCCTGGATAATTGCAGTCCAACTGCAATCTTTCAGAACATCCTTCCTCCTACTTCCAACTTCTCAAACATGTCAAAAAGTTGACAAAAACAAAAGTGATGCTGTGTTGATGAGACCTCAATTCATCTCTTTGAAATGATTAAACCAACAAAATCTAGGGGGGAAAATGAAGAACGTTGGTGTTGAATGGAGCAATAGACTGATAACATGGCAAGAGCAGGAGAACAAAGGAAGAAAAGTGGGAGTGGGGTGCGGCTATTCAAGAAAGTAAAGTTGAAAAATGAAAAAAAAAAAAAAAAAAAAGGTGCGCTCGGCCATCAAACATTGGGGTGCACCTAACACCACCCTTGTTTTCTTTGGTCTTGGATTGTCTCTGGCGAAGCCAGAAAGGGCTTGTCTCGGGGTTCTATAGAATAGGGGACAAGTGGTGGAGAAGTCAAAATCATGGGGCCCATGATTTTGACTTCTCCACACATAATAACACATGGGGGCGATAAGTATGTGAGAATAAGGGGGAGAGGTATTGAGTGGGGAGAAGTCAAAATCATGTGGAGAAAATGAAATAACTTCACCCCATTTTTATGTCAACTATTGCACAATGTATGGAACCCGAGACCAGTTTCTGGCTTCGCCAGAGACAATCTGAGGCCGTTTTCTTTGAGTTGGGGCAATGATGAAAGAATTCTGGCCGAGCTTGAATCAATTCAGGCCAAGCCGAACTTCGAGCCATGCTTTTGAATTCGGGCTGAGCTTCCAGCCGCGCTTTCAAGCTTCATTTTGGGCCGAGCCGGGCTTCGGGCCTAGATCAAACCCTTTCAAGTCGAGCCGGGCTTGGCCAAGCCTGAAAAAGCCCGGCTCGAATACAACCTTAGCCATGTATCCTTTTTGACACCCCTTAACTGTGGTTAAGATTCACCCATCCATCCATGGTTTTTTTTTTTCTAATATTAAATTTTTTTAAATTAAAAATTGTTTTAAGATTTTTTAATATTAATCCCTTAACTGCATGGTTAAGATTCACCCCTTAACTGCAGTTCATGACGTACATTAGACTACTAATGATCTGAGAATACTCTAACTGAGATATTTCTTGTCCGGTATTCTTACTTAAATGTAAATTTACATGCAAGGGTTTTAGCAAGACTATTGTCATTCTTGATAAACTTTTCAAGAATCTTCTTAATGTAATGAGATTGAGATAAGATGAGTCCTTCAGATATTCTAATAATTTTAATTCCTAGTATAATATCTGCAACATCTAGATCTTTCATGTCAAATTTTTATTTAACATTCTTTTGGTAGATTGAATGATGTCATTACTGCTACCCATAAATAACATATCATCTATATAGAGACAAACAATGACGTATGTTTTTTCAGTGCATTTGACCTAAACATATTTATCGAACTCATTTATTCTGAATCTATTTGACATCATAACATTGTCAAATTTCTCATGTCATTGTTTAGGAGCTTGTTTTAATTATTATAAGGATTTAACAAGTTTACATACTTTTTTTTCTTGGTTATTAGCCATGAAACCTTCTGATTATTCCATGTAAAACTCTTCATTCAGATTACCATTTAAGAAAGTAGTTTTCACATCCATCTAATGTATCTCTAAGTTGTTAATAGCAGAAATAGCTATTAACATACGAATAAATGTTATCCTAGTAACTGGTCAATAAGTATTGAAATAATTGGTACATTCCTTTTGCTTGTATCCCTTTACTACAAGTGTGATTTTATATTTTTCAATCGTTTCATCAGTTTTTATCTTCTTCTTTAATATTCATTTACATCCTAATGGTTTATTCCCCAGAGGAAGATCCACTAGTTCCCAAGTATGATTTTGCATGATGGACTCGATTTCACTGTTTATAGTCTCTTTCCATGATGGTGCTTCAGGAGAAGACATGACTTTTTTAAAGCTTTGAGATTCATTTTTCAACAAATGTTAGAAAATCAGGATTAAAAGTTGTAGTTTTTGCCCTTTTACTACATCTGGGTTCATCTTCATTTTCCTTCTCTATAGACTCTTGGTCTATATTTCTTTGATGATCACTACTAATAGTGTTATTTGTTCTTTTTATTGGATTATGTTCTTGTACAGTCTTGTAAGAAAACGTAGTTTCAAAGAAAGATGCATTCCTTGATTCAATTATCATGTATATCAGGAATATCTAACTTATGTATAAGAAACCTATATGTACTAATATTATGAACATATCCAATGAAGATGTAATTCACTAACTTAGGTCCTATCTTAACATTTTTTGGAGTAAGAGCTGCTACCTTTGTTAGACACTCCCACACTTTTAAGTATTTATAGGAAGGTCTTCGATCTTTCCATAACTCATAGGGCGTCTTGCTTAACTTCTTGTGGGTTAGTTTGTTAAGAATATAATTAGCGGATAAGACTACCTCTCCCCACAAGTTCCGTGATAAACCTAAAGTTATCAATAAATCATTCACCATTTCTTTTAGGGTCCGGTTCTTGCATTCAACAATACTGTTCTGTTCAGGTGAGTAAGGAGCGGTTGTTTGATGAATTATATCATATTCTTTACAGAATTCATCAAATGGTGATACGTATTCACCACCTATATCCCTTCTTAACATTTTTATCTTTTGGTTAAGTTGGTTTTCAACTTCACTTTTATAAAGTTTGAACATGTCCAATGCGTTATCTTTGCTATTTAGCAAATAGATATGACAATACCTCATACAATCATCAATAAAAGTGATGAAGAATTTTTTCCTACCTCTAGTTTGCACAAATGTCAAATCATAGATGTCACTGTGAATCAACCTTAGAGGTTCAGAATTTCTTTCAATTGAGTGAAAGGAAGTTCTTGTTAATTTGGACTCCACACAAATCTCACATTTTTGATTTGAGTCAAACTCATGTTTTGGAATTAATTCTGAATTTGCAAGTCTACATAAAGAATTAGAATTAACATGTCCTAATCTAGCATGTCATAAATTAAATGATTCAAGCATATAAGCAGAAGAATTTATTTTATTAATATTGTTTTCCGATGGTACAACTATCATTACATTCATTTTGAACAGACTATCACAAAGATATCATCTGCCCACATACATTCCATTCTTAGTCAGAACAAACTTGTCTGACTCAAAGATTAACCTAAACCCATTCTTATTCAGCAGTGATCCAGAAACTAGGTTCTTTCTGATGTCTGGTACATGCAGCACATCATTCAGAGTAAGCTATCTCTTTGCCCGAGGTCATCTTTAGTACGATCTTTCCTGATCCTTGAACCGTTGAGGTAGAGGAGTTTCCCACGTAAAGTTTTTCTCCAACGGTAACTCCATGATAGGTAGTGAACATACTCATATCTGAACAGATATGGCGAGTTGCTCCAGTATCCACCCACCATTACTTGGGATTCATCACCAAGTTTACCTCTGTCACAACGACTGACAAGTTTAAGTCAGAAACATCCTCCGTGATATTTTCTACTTCATTTCTGAGTGGATCTCTTCTTGGACTTTCATTGGGACTGGCCTGTTACATATGTAACAGTTACCTTTGAACATTTTCTGTTCATTTCTCTTATGTTTTTTATTTGGACCTGCTTCAGAATGTTTATTCCTTTTGTTGGTCTTCTGTTCCACCACATTAGCCTTGGGCTCAACAATCTGCTTTCCAGCCTTCCTCTCAGATCCTCGATTATATTTTTTAATTCTGAGTCGGATAATCAAGTCATCTACCCCCCATTTTCTTGCGGTTGTGCTTAAGGTAATTTTTGAAATCTTTCCAAGATGGAGGCAACTTCTCAATTAAAGTAGTCACTTGGAATAATTCACTTAGCATCATACCTTCCGCATGAATCTCATGAAGAATCAATTTGAGGTCTTGAACCTGGCTTATCACGGTCTTTGAATCAATAATTTTAAAATCAAGAAACCTGCCGACAACAAATTTCTTTATCTCGGCATCTTCTGTCTTGTATTTCTTGTCTAAAGATCCCCACAATTCTTTAGCGGTCTTAATTGGACTATACACATTGTATAATACATTGTCCAAGTCATTCAAGATGTAGTTCTTGCACAAAAAAAAGCATGTTTCCATGCATCGATTGCAGTCACAACCATTCGATCAGATTCACCCTCTTTCAGTGTAAGGGCATCCTCTTGCAAGAATCTAGCCAATTTCAAAGTAGTCAGATAGAACAGCATCTTTTGCTGCCATCTCTTAAAGTCAATCCCATTGAACTTCTCAGGTTTCTCACCATGAGTAATGGGACCAGAAGTGAGGGTAGTAGGCACCGGGACCACAACGGGGGTAGGAAGAACAACAGACCTTTCAGTGGCCATTTGAATATTAGACTGAAAACAAACAAATAAAATAAATAACCAGAAATAAATTAAATTCGAGCAATAAATTGCAAACACAGTATAAAAATTATGTTTTAATAGTGCAGAATACTAAACTTAATAATATAGAATTCTTAACTTAATAATACAGAATTCTGTATTAATAGAGCAGAATACAATGACTGAAATTAATTTCAGAATTTTATAATTCGCAAAAATAAAGATAACATACAACAGCAAACACAAATAATTGTCTTAAGATTGTTGGTTATATTGGTGTGATATGTGTATGCTATAATTAAAACATGCAAAGTATAAAACAAAAGATTTTAATGACTGATTGAGGCTTGAATTTGATTCATTGTCCTTAAGACAATTATTGCTCCGCAGCGGTGGTTACGACAATTAGCAATTTGTCTCCCAAGATACAACAATCACGTCTCAAGTACTACCACTAGAAACACAGAGGCTCAGCGAACCAACAGTGTGTAGAACTCTCTTTGTTTAATACAAATGATTGATGCTGAAGAAAGAATTAACAAAGAAACAGAAGAATATGATTTCGTGCTTCAAAAAGGCATTCAGATTGCCTTTATATTGAGGCTAATGAGACTGTTCAGAAAGACATGTCCATTGGGTTCTTTCAGTTTAAAAATTGAATAAATCAATTGAAGAAATATGGGCTAGCTTTGTTCAAAAAATAATAATATTAGACTAAAGGCCCAAGCCCAGGACCCGGGCACGGCACAGCACCGTGCTTCAACCAATACCTCATGTTACAATGTATATCTTTGGAGTCAATTTCTCATTCACCTCTTAATGGTTTTGGACAAAGAAATATATCGCGTTAATCTCCTCGTTTAGGAGAACACGGATCCACGTGGACCCGTCAAATTAGAAGTGTATGTCCCATATTTATTTTGACCTAAAGTTCACCCAAAATGCCCCAGGTTCATTCCAAAAATTTTCCCAACAATGACGAATGTCACGACAGCTTTTGGGTAGGGTTTCAGTAGCTCTTTTTGAACCCTAACCTAAAAGCTGACATCCCATTCAGACATCCCTTCTGCATCCGTTCACTGCTGAATCCCTCTTGCAGCGGATATATGTAAATGTTCCTCCCTCCAAATCTCATTCGTCAAGCAAAAGGTATCACACGTCTAGGGTACCCTCTAGGTAGAGGATACCCCATCCCTAGGTAGTGCTAATGCAAGTAGGTGGACCCACTATAGCCCATCTCGCTATCGTCCATGATATGTATAGGTATGGTGGTCCCATCCCATGGCTAGAAAAATAGTATGGCGGTCCCATCCCGAGGACCTAGAAACAGGGCCGGCCCATCCCTTAGGCCATGTAAGCCTTTAATTTAGCACTATTAAAAAAAATAAAAATAAAAATATTAAAAAGGCCCCATTTAGAATATTAACAAAAAAATGCCCATTTAGAATATTATAAAAGCCCCATTTATAATTCATTTTTTTTAATAATATTAAAAATTAAAAAAAAAAAAGGTCCAATTTAAAATTTTCTGCTTTAAGCCTCCAAATGGCTTGGGCCGACCAAAAGGACTTGACCCCATTAGGGCCAAGATCAAAGAGACCATGCTCTAAGAGCATAAGAGATTTCATGTGAGACCCATTTCACATGTAAGCCTCACTTGAAATCCCGTGCTCTTAAAGCATGTTCCCAGTAGTCTCGGCCCGAAGGGGATCTTACAAGCTTTATCCCCCAGAAAAAAGTAGAGTAGCTGAGAGACGAGTGAGGAGAGGGGGTGCGCGTGCAAATTAAGTGGGTGAGTTTGATTATTGAACAGTGAACCCTTCCGGCCTCCGTGAGTTAAAGTGCAGGTGGGGACGAAGTGCGCCTGAAGCATCTCTCCATCTCTTGGGTTGGATAGCTTTGAGATCTCGATAGAGTGGGGACACAATATAGCTGTCAACGGTAGTTTCAATTCAAATAGGATTATAAGAGGAGGGAAATGTGTGTGTTTCTGTGTCCTCAATTAACTGGAAGCAGAAGATGGAGATTGTAAGCAGAAGTTTGTGGGTTCTATTGTTTCTTGGCATGGTATTGAGCCTAGGTTGGGTTAATGGGCTGGGTGGTGATGAAGTGAGAGATGACTTTGCTAAAAGCAATGCAACTTCTTCAAATTCTCTTGCAAAGCCTTCACGTGTAATTCATAATTCTGGGGGTGATATAGAAGGACGAAACACGACTTCATATAGTGAAGTTGTGAACTATAACAACAACAATGATAATGGAGGTGGGAAAGTGCAAAGAAATGGACATAAAAGAAGACAAAGAGGTGGTGGTGGTGGAGGTGGAGGTGGAGGCGGAGGTGGAGGCGGAGGTGGAGGCAGAGGTGGAGGTGGAGGTGGAGGCGGAGGAGGAGGTGGAAATGGAGGAAGAAATGGAAATAAAAGAGGAGGAGGAGGAGGCGGAGGCGGAGGCGGGGGTGGGGGTGGAGGTGGAAGTGGAGGTGGAGGAAGAAATGGAAATAAAAGAGGTGGCGGTGGTGGAGGCGGTGGTGGCGGTGGTGGAGGCGGTGGCGGCGGTGGTGGAGGTGGCGGCGGTGGCGGCGGTGGCGGCGGTGGCGGCAGAGGTGGAGGGGGGAGTGGTGGAGGTTATGGAGGAGGATGGGGTAGTGGTAGTGGAGGAGGAGGTGGTGGTGGTGGCGGTGGTGGTGGTGGAGGTGGAGGTGGAGGTGGAGGTGGGGGGGGGTGTGGTGGTTGGTGGGGTGGGGGATGTGGTGGGGAAACAAACTCCAACGGAGGGGGAGGGAGAGGGAGAGGGCCGAGAGACAGCAACACCACTAATCAGAAGCAGAAAAGGGGAGATACCACCAACACTGGGGGCTCTTCTTATAAGGCCCACGCTGTACTCACAATCAATGGATAAAGGGCCTTTTAGGGGGCATGAAATTGGACTGCCCACTTGAATCAAGTAAAATAACCCTAAGGGGCATGAAGAGAGTGTTCTGACTTCTGATTCGGTGTTCGCATTTGTTATACAAGTTTCCTTCTATTTTTTTTTTGTTAAATGTGAGCTTCTTTTTGTGAGGGACATTAATAACCGGACAAGAGCTACTAAGACTGTTCGGGTATAGGGTACTTTGATGAAGTTTCTTAGAAGAAACTATCTTAAGCATAAACTATTACGTGTTCATCCCGTGAAAAAAAAAAGGAATTCAAGTTAGTTTACTTGAATCAAGTTATATTACTGGAGTTATTTTTCTTTTTGTCTCAAATGTAATCTACTTGAGTTATTAACTGACCATGCAATTACACCCCCGCCTCTTGTGTGAGTGGTAGGGGTGTAGCTTTCAATGGATGAAAGTCGGGGAATCCAATCCCCCCAGGGTATGAGTTGCAAGAGCTCCAATGCCCAAGCTAACATATGACGTACTGCTTATACTATAATTCTTTTGACTCAAGTAATATTACTTCAATGAAGTTATTTTATTTGAGAAAGGAAAATTTTTTTGGGCAGTGATCAGCACACTCTGTATTAGAATAGGTAATCTAATGTCATGATCACGTATCCTTTTAACACTTTTTTTTAATTATGGTTAAGCTTAAAAAATTTAAAATAAATATTTTATTTTTTTTGCTTTTTAAAAATCAAGCTTAGATTGCTTAATTATAAGAGTGTGAATCTTTAAATAGAGTTGATGTGTGGTAAAAAGAGGGCATTGACCAATGAGGACTTACATTAAAATAGGTACTCTCCTGCGGTAGGAAGTTAAGTATTTTCTAATTTCTAATTCTTAAAGCATTCCTAACAGCCTGTTATTTTGGTGATCCAAAGTACTAAAAAATACTTAACAAGGGTCTCCATCAACCTCTTCAAAATAACCATTTCGGTTTGGTGAGTGTTCACTACACTCACGAAAGCTAAATATTTCTCTCATTTCTTTTATTGTGGTCTCACACAAATAATAAAATAAAGATTTCTCTCTTGTGATCCCACACAATAATACAATAATGTAAGTTTTGATTATTTTGGTGAGGCTGTTAGGAGTATTTTTAAAAAGTGGATAACCAAAATAGGACAATGTGAGTTTTGGCTATTTTGGTGAGGTTGTTAGGAATGCTTTTTGTCATTCGATTTTTGGACCATTTCATCATCTCCTCTATCACACTATCCAAGGGATTGACTAGACCCATCATTTTAATAATAGGAAAATAAAGAACTGACCACAATGTTAGCTTGCTATCTGACCACCAATCGTAATGTCACACGTGACTATTTGGATATCTAATTTGCTAACTGACCACAAGGTTAATCAACTTGTGCCATCAGCGATTCGCAAACTCTATTTTGTAAAGTCCCCCTCAACCCAAAACCTATCTCTAATGAATTTGATTATCCTCCATGCAAGTCAATAACAGATGGCCAATATCAAAACAGAGTTCACACATGAGTCTTGATGATATGCCTCTATACCCATCACCATTACTATTTGTGATGGTCTTCCTGGCCATGGCACAGCTCTGACCACCGTTCATCGGCAATTCCAAAGACAGAACAAGCAATTGGTCAAGTCTTGATCAGCAAGGGTGGAACCACATGCGCCTAGGGGCTGATAGGCGCTGAACCCCAACCCCACTTCTGAATTTTATTTATTTTTATTTTTTACTGTAGCTAGTATTAATAGTCTGGGAGAGGGGCAGAGCTGGACGACAGGGAATTAGTCCCTTAAACTTTTGAGAAAATATATTTTTCACAAACAAACACAATGGCTCACGAACTTGGCCCTAAAAAATAATTGGGGGCTACTCCCCTGAACCCCATTGTTAAACCCCCAGCAAAAGACTCCTGGCTCCACCCCTGCTGATCAGTGTACAGTGTCAAAAGATGCTGTAATTAATCATATATAACAGTGATTATCACCTATTTCTCTTGCTTCTATTGCAAATTTGCATGTGCTATATTCGACAAGTCATCTATAATGGGCCCAAATAGTCTATTGGTATTGATCCACAAAAGAAGGTTCAATCAACGAAGATTTTAGACTAGGCCCATTATCGGACTGTGAGGTTTCCACGGACAAGTCAGAGAAAGTGGAGAACAGTAAAGCATACACAACTCAATCATGGGCTCGAGCCCGTGGCTCAAACTATTAAGGTCCTCTGGTCAAGTCCATCCAACCCTACAAAAGAAAATAAGACAACGTGGGCGGCATAATGATCTACACCAACACCACCACCACCTTGTTTTCTTTATACACAAACGTGGTTGAGTCTACCGAAAGAAGTAAAACAACGTGGGCGGCATAATGATTCCACAACACTTCTTTTCTTTACACCTTGAGTTACCTACCAAGCCTAGGATTCAATGCCAAGTAAGAAAGTAAACGTATCAAAACTTATGAAAAGAGAAGAAGACTGTCTTCAACCCTATTAATTCATGAATCCATAAGGAATTCAAAAAGAAATCCAAAAATTCTATTGATAAAAAAAATCCATAAGGAATTAAAAAGAAATCCAAAAATTCTATTGATAAAAAAACTGCCTTTGCTATAGTGCCAGGGCAGATCTAGGGTTCTCTTCTAGGAGGGGCTGCTAACAATGGGGTCCAAGGTGGTAGTCCCCAAATTTTTTTTAGGGCCAAGTTCATGGGCCATCACATTTGTTTGTGTCCGTTTGTAAGAAATATATTTTTTCTTAGAAGTTTAAAAGAGGCTAGAACCCCCCGTCCCTCCGACTCTGCCTGTTTGTGGTTTACAAGATTTGCTTTTTTCGAATTATGTTCTTCTTGTAAGGTACTTGTCCCTATAAATAGTAAAATACAAAAAATATTACAAATGGTCAAAGGTGAGCTAACCATGGAAATCACTAATACTGAATACTAGAATCAAGGCAAAATCAATGGTGTACGATTCTGACACTATAATTATAGTTAAAACTTTTGAAAAATAGCAAAATTAGTGTTTCCGGGACTTAATCAAAGGAATTTGGCCCAAATTGAAGTCTTTGGCAAAGCATGGATCTTGAAGATCTCGACGTTTCCATTCAATCGTGTAAATTTCGTATGTTTTTGACTCCGGAGCTCATGATTTTTACTAGTACTTTTTACCTTTCGTTTGGACTTTCGACAATCCAAGGACACCATAAATTCTTTTGTTGCTTGTTTTACATCCGAAAGAGATCACTCACCATTACAAACTTAACTATAATTAACTTGATTAATGATGTTTTGTACCTAAAAAAAAACATAATAGAACTTACACCTTGAGTTTAATTATATGACTAGGGTTCTAGTAAAAAAGATGGAAAAAATAACTGAAGCCTCCCACAATATTCATTAATGTTTCAGTTTAAGGACAATGCTAGCAATACTTTTTTTTTGTTAATACACTCTCTTTATAAGTGGATATAAGTGGAGAGAGTGTTAGTACAAAACAAGTGTCTTTCTCTTAATAATAGAAGACAATAAGACATGCTTCTCCTCCTTAAAGAATGTGATCAGTAGAAAGTGAAGCTAGCATTACCCATAGGAATAGGAGCCCACTTTCAACAAAAATATTGGAGCTCCCCATAAGATGTTTGTGAATGGAATTTTTAAGTAGAAGTTAAATATGAGGTGGAGCTCTACTTCATGGCGTGTGAGCAGAGCTCCTCTTTTTAGCTTGTAAATGATGGTAGTGTTGTTATTATTGAGAGAGGGAGTGTTAGTTTCACGACTCACACGTCGTGAAGTAGAGCTCCGCCTCATATTTAATCTCTTTTAAGTATCACATAAAAAGTACACTAGAAAAAGTCATTGCTTTATTTATGTTATTTCTCTAATACTTGCATATTTTGGGAGCTCCAGGTTCTAATTTAAACTTTGTTGAAGCAATAATTGATGATGTTAATTTGAAAGGTGGATAATGGTATAAGTGAGATTTACAACCTAAATCAGATATCCTAATTGATCCAGATCCTATAGAAAGAAATGGCGATTGAGAAAAAAAAAATGGAAGAGCCACATGATGAATTAGGTTATGATTAAGAGGAAGATGGATGAACTACGATCTTCGAAGAAGGATGATATTGCAAAGAGTATACATAATGAGAGCATCCATGAGTCAGACTTTTATTTATAAAATTTTTCGAAAGATAATCTTCTTTCTATTAGAGACGTAACAGGTCATAACTTTTCTATTAGGGTACGATCTGATACAATCTTGATAATTTAACTAATTAGTTATAACTGTTTTAAAACGTCATGATCAAGTTCACCATAAACATCATCTATCAAATTTGTAGATCATAGGTTAAAGAGAGGATCCATGAAGGCTTTAAATTGTTAATTGTCTCACTATGTTGTCACAAACTTTAGCACATTCCTCGGTGTCCTCCAAACAACAAGTTCCATAACACCTTTGAAAATAGGGTTGAATACCTGTAAGGCGGGTCATACGTCTTTTAAATATTTTCCCTAGGTGAAAATATCATTTCTCAATATAAGAATTGTAAGGCAGCCTCTGAATCAAATGGGAATCCTCAAGACACTGTCTTTCTTCAACCCATGTCTTTCTTCAACCTACATAGGAATGAACAAAACATGATCAATTTGCAAAATGACTCATTCATATGCAAATTGTTCGTCCGTGAAGGAGACTTGCATTTGTGGGATGGATCCACCCCTCTTCGAACAAGAGCCAAATATCATCATTAACAAAAAGTCTCCATTTGGTTAGTAAGAAAATGCAAGATATAAAAAAAGAAAAAAAAAATGAATTTTGGTTTCTTGTGTTTTCTTGCTGAGATCAAATCTTTTGTAGAGTACTCTACAAGGATTTCTTGTAAACAGATTGGTTGCAATATTTGTACCCACTAAAGAAGATATATATATATATTTAATGTAAAAGGATGAGGTTGTCAATCCCAGGGTTACCTAGTTTGCTACCTACTAGTGTGAACTGCAAAATGGTTTGAAGCGAATCAGTTCGTAGTTCAGTTCGTTTGGGTTCGTGAAATTGAGCGAACCCGCTATCCGAACCTAATAGATTTGGTTCGACAAACTTTTTGTTCGAGTTCGGCGAACTTTTTGTTTGGGTTCGGAAACTTATATTTTGAGTTCGGCGAATTTGATTTCTGGGTTCGCAAATCGGTCATAAAACTTATTATAAATACTTTTTTTAAAAAAAAAATAAGTATTTATAATATATTTATTTACATGATATATATATATATATATATATATAATATTAATATTATATAAGCAAACCAAACTAAAGAACTAAGCAAATCAAGAAATGAACTCTCTCTTCCTACCCCTAGCGAACGGAGTTCATTCTAGAGTCGCGAATTACGAACCCCGAATTTGAACCAAACGAACCGGCGAACCAGGTAACATTGGTCAATCCTATTTAAGAAACAAAAGCAAAAACAAAAATAAAACTAAATATATTTCTATTTTAATCCCTTCATCTCTCTCTCATCTTACACCTCTTTCTCACATCTATCTCTCCTTCCTAAAAGTGATGCAAATATCATGGTTTCTTAAATTCCAGTTTTGAAACTCATTTGGGGATTGATTATGTTAGTTTTCAAGTTAGTTAGTTAATTAATTCTATCATGATAGTAAACCTGCAATCATTTTGACAAAGATAACATTCTCAAAAATGTTTTAAGGCTAAAAATTTTGGAGCCTGTAATGAATTGATCATACTCTTTGTTTTCTTTTCTGTATTCAATTGTTTAAACTCTATTGATGTCTTTTTTGCTGATCCTGCCATTGAATTAAGGTGATGACGATGGTTGAGGGTTCACAATTTGCTTGGGATGAGCATTAATGAATACGGGGCGGAGCCAGGAGTTTTTCATTGGGGGCCAAAACACATGTGTAAAAAACTAATAGATTTGAGGGTATGGAACTTGGGGGTTCAGGGGCGTAGGTCCCGAGAAATATTTCTTTTTTGGGATGATCTTTTTATTTTGAGAACTTTTTCCGGTAATGTCCTTGAGGCCGGCAAGTACCCCTATTGATGCCTCCTTAACTGTGGTTAAGATTCACTCGCCTATCCTTTTTTTTTTTTTTTAAAAAGGAGAAAATACATCTACACCTCCTGAGGTTTGACAAAAATACACATAAACCCCACAGTTTTTAAAAAATACATTAAGTACCCTTACTTTTTAAAATAATGGCACTTAGACCTCCTTTATCCGTTGTTGACTATTAGTCAACTCACAGAAATGATGATGTATGCTGATGTCATGTAATGATGTATATAAAATTTTAAAATTGCCCCTCTAATTTTCAGAAAACACTATTCTTGCTCCAAAACACTATTTATTAAATATTTAAAAATCTGGTTCTCACCCACGTGTCCCTTCTGACACCCCTAAACCGTGATTAAGATTCACCCATCCATCCTTGGTTTTTTTTAAAAAATATTAATTCTTTTTTGAAAATTAAAAAAAAATTAGTTTTTTCAAAATTAAAAACAGTTTTTTAATACCACCCCTTGAGGTCGCCACGTTTCCCTTTTGACACCCCTTAACCATGGTTAAGATTCACCCACCCATCCTTAGCTTTTAAAAAAATTATTAATTCATTTTTGAAAATTAAAAAAAAAAATAGAGTTTTTTCATATCACCCCTTGAGGTCGTCACGTGTCCCTTTTGACACCCCTTAACCCACCTATCCTTGTTTTCCTTTACATATTAATTTTTTTTAAAATAAAAAAAATAGAGTTTTTTTTAATATTAAAAACATTTTTTTAATATCACCCCTTGAGGTCACCATGTGTCCCTTTTGACACCCCTTAACCATGGTTAAGATTCACCCACCCATCCTTGGCTTTAAAAAAAAAAATATTAATTCATTTTTAAAAATTTTAAAAAAAAGAATTAGATTTTTTTAATATTAAAAACAGTTTTTTAATATCACCACTTGAGGTGCCCCGTGTCCCTTTTGACACCCCTTAACCCTCACCCCTTGAGGTCGCCATGTGTCCCTTTTAACACTCCTTAACTGTGGTTAAGATTCACCCCTTAATTTTCAAAAATGAATTAATATTTAAAAAAAAACCAAGGATGGGTGAATGAATCTTAACCACGGTTAAGGGGTGTCAAATGGGACACATGGCGACCTCAAGGGGTGATACTAAAAAAATGTTTTTACTATTCTAAAAAAGTCTATTTTTTTTTAATTTTCAAAAAAAAAATGGATAGGTGGGTGAATCTTAACCACAGTTAAGGGGTGTCAAAAGGGACACGTGACAACCTCAAGGGGTGATATTAAAAAACTCTATTTTTTTTAAAATTTTCAAAAATGAATTAATATTTTTTTAAAAAGCCAAGGATGGATGGGTGAATCTTAACCACGGTTAAGGGGTGTCAAAAGGGACACGTGGCGACCTCAAGCGGTGGTATTAAAAAACTGTTTTTAATATTAAAAAAACTCTACTTTTTTTTAATTTTCAAAAAAGAATTAATATTTTTTAAAAAAACCAAAGGATGGGTAGATGGATCGTAACCACGGTTTAGGGGTGTCAAAAGGGACACATGGTAACCTCAAGGGGTGATATTAAAAAACTGTTTTGAATATTAAAAAAGCTCTAAATTTTTTTTAATTTTCGAAAAAGAATTAATATTTTTTTTAAAAAAAGGATGGGTGGGTGAATCTTAACCACAGTTAAGGGGTGTCAAAAGGGACACGTGGCAACCTCTTGGGTGAGAACCGGATTTTTAAATATTAAATAAATAATGTTTTGGAGTAAGAATAGTGTTTTCAGAAAATTAAAGGGGCAATTTTAGAATTTTAAATACTTGATCACATACCTAAGCATTTCTGTGAGTTGACTAACGGTCAACTAATGGGGCAGGTCTAAGTGCCATTATTTTTAAAATTAAGGATACTTAATTTATTTTTAAAAAACTGAGGGGGTCTATGTGTGTTTTCATCAAACCTGAGGGTGTGTAAATGTATTTTTTCCTTTAAAAAAAATATCAATAGAAATATGTGGCAACTTAAAAGGCATCACATGACTCCATTGAGGGGGGGGGGGCGGTCATAAAATTGGTGGGGGAGACAAGAAGGGTTTACACAAAAAAAAAATTGGGGGGTGGGTGGGTTATGATATCTACAGAAAGAAACCCCAACTACAAAAGATGTTACGAAGGAATCCATGTTTCAGTGCATCATTTTTACGCAGAGAGAGAGAGAGAGAGTTGCGTTAGAGAGAAAGAGAGAGGCGTCGGATGAGAGAAGGAATTAAAATATTTGATTTTTTAAAATAGGATTAATGACCATCCCTCTCCGTTAAATATATCACTTCTTCAGTAGGTACGTAAGGGCAACAACTGTAGAGTCTATGTGGGAGCTCTACAAAGGATCCGGTCTCTTTCTTATAATTAAGCGGAGCCTTAAATTTTTTCTAAAAATGGAAGAAAAATATGGCGGTTTGGTTCAAAAGGTCGTTTGGGTGGGTGAGTGGGTCCAAAAGAGAAGTGTAGCAAGACTTTAGCTTGTTTGACTGTATAAATTGCTCACGGCCACCGATTTATCCCACTGTTTCTCAGTAGGGAAAGTAGTGTTCTGGGATAGGCTGTACATAATCAAGAGAAACATTATCCCATTTTCTCTATTATTATTATTATAACGAGGGAATGATGGCGTTGCTTGAATTCTTTTTCGAATTATCATATTACCTTAATGCTATGTTTGCTTGACGAGAAAATTGGTGAAAATATGAAAAAGAATAGAAAATTTTGAATTTCTTGATATAAATTTTGGTTATTTATTGTCTAATTTTTTTTTCTCCATGTTTTCACTTATTTTCTCGACAACTAAACATAAGATAAAGTTAAATAGTAAGAAGCGGTTTAGTGGTAGAATAATGTTAGGAAGTTATACATTTTTATTCGGTTACAATAGTTAGGATAGAGTAGGGAAGAGTTATAAGTGTTATTCTAACTAACTATTTGAGACAATTAAGATTTACAAGAGAAAATATTTGAAAAATATCATTCATTATTTATTAAATTTTCATTTGGATTGACACTTTCTAATTTCAAAAGAATCTATGATTATTCAATGATTTTAAAGAACTCGTTAAATGTAGGGCCATCGGGCTAGCTAGGCCCTGTTAAGTACAAATCAAAATAAATTTGATATATATATACGCCCAATTCTACTCTTTTTAGTTGTATTACGCTGGATTACGTGATAAGTATAATATGTGGTTGTATTATTATTTAGAGAAATGCTAGTGAGACCGCAAAGGGTCAAGACCATGCATGTGATGCACAAGACTCAAACTTTTATTGAATCCGTTTTTATTTTTTTGAGTCCCGTGCATCACACGCACTGTCTTTTATTGGGGTCTCGACCCTCTGTTTTGGCTTTCCATGATATCGTCCACCTTAGACTACAAGTGCATATAAGTATGCAATAAGCCGAGCAAACCTGTGACCTAACATCTAAGTCAAATAGGTAGGAAGAGGAACTAATGTCTACTACCGAATACCGACGGCACCTGAGGGAGAGCTTCATACTCGAAGGAAGAGCCTTGCCGACCGTATCAAAACCCGTACCTTTAAATATCAGAGTCACGGTCATAGAATACCTGGAGATGATAGAGATGGATATAAATAGAGAAAGAGATGACGAGTCCAATCTCATCCAAAAGGAGTCAAATCCTCTACAGTGATAACCGGATTTGGCAAATCCGGTTAACACCCCTAGAGGTCACCACGTGTCTCCTTTGACACCCCTCAACCGTGGGTAAGGTTCACCCACCCCTAGGGTTGACCCATTCATTTTTTGTTTTTAAATATTAATTCTTTTTTAAAATATAAAAAACTGTTTTTAGAGTTTTTTTAATTTTAAAAACAGTTTTTTAATTTAAAAAAAAGAATTAACATTTTAAAAAAACCCAAAAATAGATGGGTGAACCCTAGGGGTGGGTGAACCTTACCCACGGTTAAGGGGTGTCAAAGGAGACACGTGGTGACCTCTAGGGGTGATAACCGGATTTGCCAAATCCGGTTATCACCGGAGATGATTTGGCTCCCATCCAAAACTCTCTTCACCATCTTTTCTCTCCACCTACAGTGTGTGCACATACAAGAAGAACCCACCAATGGTAACAACAAACAAAGCAACCCCACACTTCAAAAAGCCTTTATAATAATACAACCATCTATTGAACCAGCTCATTTTCTTCTCTTCATATTTATATCTTTTCTTTGAAGCATTTATAATGTTGAGAGGGTGAATGCTAGTCATCAGCGTCCATGTATGTTTTATGAATATTTAAAGCATCATGTGAGTGATGCCGGAGTGCACAAGTAACTGATTTTCTAAGGAAAATAATCACCTCCTCGTTACGCAGGGAGGAGTGTCTTGGCTCCCGTTTTCTTGCCATGTGTCCTCCTTTTAACTTCTTTTAATTTTGGTTAAGATTCACTCACCTCTAAGGTTCACCCATCCAGTAGTTTTTTTTAAAATATAACCCGAGTTTGTTTTTTAAAAAAGGTAGCTTTGTGAGAGCGTGAGCGAACTATTGCCCTTTCTTTAAATGCCCAACAATCTCACGTAAGAGTGGATGGAGAGGGTAGGAATTAAAAGTCATGGTTAGGTTGGGCATGGATAGTGAGTGAGGACAGAGGAGTAAATTTGGGATTTGTAAAGTTTTGCGAGAGTTAGGCACGGGGAACATTATAAGTAGGAATCCTAGCGTCACTTTCTTTAAAGAATCACTCTCTTTTTTGTTAGAGAGTGTTAAACACGTGTCTTTTTTTAATGAGAGACATTAACATGTCTTTTTCATAAATAAAGTGATTTTGAAAGAAAGAGTAGCCGAAAGACAAACCATAAATCTGGAGGTCTCAAGGTCGATTCTTGGGCTCCCTTCAATATCGGTTGTATGGGGTGAGCCCTATGTAACACATGAGACTAGTTTGAGTCATTTAAGACTTGGGATATCCAAGTTTATCAAAAAAAACTAAAGTTTAGATGCCCCCAATGAAAAACACTGGTGTAGTCATACTCACCTCAAAAGTATTTGTCACGTAGAATATGTGGCTGGTAAATTTAATGAAAGAATTGGATAAGAAGAAATTTGGCCATAAAAAGTAGCCTCTTTCTATGTTACCTAGCTTTCAACAGGTGCAATTTTCCGTTATTGTCAATATTATTAAAAGTTATATATCAACGCAAACGAGATTATTTATAGGGCCAAAACACATTTTAATTTTTTTTTATTAATTTAAGTAAATCTTTATCTTCCTATTTTTAGGTTCATTTTGAGATCCCATAGTCCAATTGGGTTCAAGAACCTTCAATTAGTAAATGATTTAGTCCATTTTGATTTTACTATTTTAGGAATTTCCTATTTTTGGCAAGCTTGCAATTTTAGAGAGTTTAGTTACTGTTTTAAAGTGTTTTCAATTGCGATCAATATAGAATTTCAATTGTTTAGAGACTATTCTTTGTTTTCCTTGGTTGGCTCTTGTAGAGAAAGATAGTGATCTCTTCTTCCTTTCGATTTCACATCAATTTGTCTTTAGCATTCCTCTTAGTCTTATTTGGGCTTAGCATAATAGGAGAGTGATAAAACACTCTCTATCCCTCTCAGTTTCTCACCTTTCATAATATTATGAATTTTCGCAACTCAAGACCGGGTATGAATAAGCATTTTTCCTCACACAGAATTTTTTTTCCTCCCCCTCGACCATGGTTTGAAATCATGTCTTATTTCTTGAAATTTTGATCTTGTTTCCCTCCAAATCTAAAATTGTATTTATCTCAAGTGGCATGATTTCACCAAAAAAATTATAAATTTATTTTTAGGTACTTTTTAATTAAATACTGATATTTATTGAAATATATCAAATTTTTTGATATATTAATCAAAATTTCATAAAATTTATTTTAAAAACTAAAAAAATTGATATTTTTTTTACTAGTTATAAGTTTAACTAAGGGTGGTGCAAGACGCACCCCAAGATATGATGACTGCACCCCATTTAGCTCTTTTCAGTTATTACACGACTTAATAGACGCACCCCATCCTGATCTTTCTCTTGATTTTGGTGGGAGATGATTTCAGCCTGGTTTATATTTTTGTTTTTGTTCTAAAGCGAAGAATGGAGAAGATGAAGCAGACACAGTTAGTCTTCTTCATTGAGCGTAAAGATCTCAACCCAAATGATTGACAAACCATAAATAAGGTTATCTGTATGCGTGATTTCTTCTCCGATCTTCTTGTCGCCGCATACAAACTCGCCGTCTAGTTCATACAATTAGATCTGAAAATGGCACCTTCTTGATGAGTCCGTAAACGGAGCTAGACGAAACCCAAACGATCACTGGTTGGGGATTCGTCAATTTGCAGCTCTCTAACAGATTAACCAAACTGGTGATATTTCTGTGAATATAGGAGCTTAGATTTTTCCTAGCGTTGATGGGAAGAGATCATCATCCAAAGAAAGTTTTTTTTCCTTTTTTTTTTTTTTTTGGGTATTACAGGGAAAGATCAATGAAGAAGACAATAGGTGCGGAGGAAAAACAAACAGGGGCTTTGGGGGATGACTCTTCAAGTAATCTTGGTAAAGTTAACTTGGCTTCTACAAAAAGTGCCGTCAAGCTTTAAGAGCTCAGATCAAGGATGACTCTTCATTTCTTGGTGAAAGACTAGAGAAAATTAAAGTGTATTGGTTGAGTTTTGTTTCATGTGTCTTATTCTACATTTCTACATTAGCTGTTGATATCAGTTTCTGTACTTCGTAAAGAAAAGAGTGAGCTTTTGGTGGTTAGTTTCTTATTTAGTGGAACAGGCAAATAACACCATGGTGTGTAGATATAAAATTTATAGGTATTTTTTTGTTTTTGATGTATTCAAGTAATTTTATTAATCTAATGGTGTGTAGCTAGTATTTTTTCAATAATGGAGTGCAGTCATTAAATATTGGTGTGCATCTAACACCACCCTTAACTAAATATCACTCCAATATTATAATAAGACACCTAATAAAATAGGATACTTAAAACCTTTAAACATTTCTACTAACCTATTAAACTAATATATATATATATATAAATAAAGACTCTTAAACACGTTTAATATTTTAAGTAGATAAATTATTTGCATCTAATATTATATGTAAATATATAACAAAAGTTTCTAATTTCGTGATATATCGTTTAAAATATTTTATCTTAATTAAATGTTTAAAAATTAATAATTTTCAAACTTTCGCCGAAATATCAGAAATTTCTGTAAGTCTTCGTTGGAGGACCGAAATCTCCATATTTTAGAGATTCCAAAGCCAAAAAAAATCTTGTCAACTTTATCATATATGTGTCTCTCTTCATTGAGACATTAAGACTGCAAATAAATGAAATAAAACACTAAAAAAAACTTACCTGCACTAAAACCTCTCTAAAATCCGTTACAGCGCTACAACTGTTGCACCCACTAATAAATGTACACTCGAACCTGACTGAACCGGATTTGAACTTCCCGGTTCTCATCGCATTCTATCTAAATTTCAAAAGCTCTGCACCACCGGTACACAAACGGATTCCGGCTGAGTCGTCTCTTTTTTCCGTCGCATCTCCAACACTCTACGGTGATTGTTGGAATGAAGATCAGTAGAAAAAGTCGGACTACAGGCCGGTCGATACTCTGGCAAGAGCCGACCGGATTTATAGCGAACCCCACAAGCGTTACAAAGGGTTTTGGCACCTAAAGGACCGGTTCTCCACTGCGGAGTCTTCTGGACATGGCAATGGCTGCACCGGCGTTGTGGCTGGGTCCCACCTGCCTCCATCACCGGGTTTTTCTTCTGCTTCTTCGCAGGCGGTTTTCCGAGAGAGTAAAACGATTCCAGATTTTGGCCAGTGTTGGCGAAGATGAGACAAGACGTTGAAGAGGATGAAGAAGATGGAGACGACGATATCGAAGACGATTCCGTAAGCGAAGGAGACCTCAGAGACCAAACTCGACCGCCGGTTCTCGAACGTTTGCTTCTCGCTTTGGCCGGAACCGGTTTCGGGAAACACGGGGTTTTCATTTCCATTTCCGTTTCCTGTTCATACCGGTTCTTCGCACTAATGTGGGCTTTCTCGGTTGGATTTCCATCTGGGTATGATAGAGAAAATTCCGAGAAAGAATCCTCCACGAAATGAGATAACCATTCCAGGTCCGCCAAATCATCTGTCTGTTTAACAAAGGGGTTTTTCAAAAATTCAGAAAACATAAAACCAAAGAAATTTAAAAAAAAAAAAAAGATTTTTTTTTTGCGAAGCACTTACTGGAACGCTAAGCTCGCTATCGGGAACAGACCCAAATTCATCTTTAACGGAAAAACTACTTGATTTAGAGTCATCGTACTCTGCCTGCTCTTGGGAAGAAACGAAAACAATAGCTTTCTCTTCTTCGTTAAACTCCTCTTGAATATCTCCATTTGAGAAGTCAAGAAGGTCATCCACAAAGGAATCGTCACCGGCGAGACTACATGGCCCATTTCCACACACCCCATCTTCAAGAAACGCTTGTTGGATTGATTTCACGGCCGTCCCAGGTCCAAAACTGGTTTTCATCGCTTTTGCTTCTACGTACTCCATTTCCGAAATCACTTAAAAAATAAAATCAAAATTATGAGAAAACTCTATCAGAATTTGACACTTTACTTTTATTATTTCCACTTTTATTTGGGTTATATATACCTTGTGAGAAGAAGAAGAAGAAGAAGAAGAAGAAGAAGAAGAAGAAGAAGAAGAAGGAGGAGGAGGACCGGAGGAGAAATTGCTAGGAGCAGGTAAGGTTGCAGAGGATAAAGGAGCGGAGAGTTTGGTACAGCAATCAATGAGGGATGAAAGCGTCCGTGGCCGAAACAGGTGCCCCCGTTTCTGGTCTATCTTTAATTACACTCTCTCCTCCTCTCTCTCTCTCTCTCTCTCTCTCTCTCTACTCTCTATCATGAACAATGACGTTGTAATATATAACGGTAAATTACGAGCTTTGCCCCTTATAAAAGATTGACTATTTCGAGTCTGGGACCTCTAGGTGGTGGGTAGGCCAGGTCAGGTCAGACCGCATCCACAGCCCGACCGTTCCACCAAAAACCAACCAAAACGGATTACCCACGAAACCGCCAACTTTCCGTTTTTTTTTTCTTCTTTTAAAAGATTGGTCCCTGCTTTTTGACTAATTTAAAGGGATACACCCCACTCTTACCTGCCTTTTTTCTTCGTAATTGCTTTAACGGCGTTGATTGCCGCTATTTCCGGTTCTTTTCCAACTTATTTCCCGCTCATTCGTTTCTAATTTAGGTTACATTTTTGATTCCTTATTTCTTACTCTTTCTTTTCCTTTTCTCGAAAGTTACATTATTACACCGTACAATTATGAGTTTAACTGTGAATAGGAAATCTGAACCGATGCTTTGGATTTTTCTAAATTTAAATTTGGGGAGCTCTCAAATCATGGTAAATGTATTAAATTCTTATGAACAAAAATATCTTCACATTATTTCCATTTTTACGAAATCCTAAAAATAAAAAACGTTGTTTTTGGAGCTCCAAATTTTTAGTTAAATTCTACAATTATTTATGTCTTGGAACCAGGATCCCCGCAAAAGGCCCACAACATAAAGCCACTTTTGCAAAAAATCAAAACCCTAATCTTAACGTTCAAATTCTAAAAAAGCTAAGGAGGGAAATAGCGATCTCAGGGGTAAATGAGCAACTAAAAACCTTAACCCTAACCATAATCTTAAGAGTGCTTAGTTTTAAAAAATGATGATGGAAAACCCTAAATGCATGTTAATTGTTAGGTTAGGTTTTACTTTGGCAGCTCTTTGTAGTGAATCCTTATTGTAACCTTTGACAACACATCTTCTACATAGTTACATGACTATTTCCTCCAGCTAGCCACAAAAATGCTCATTCATCCGGGTTTGAGCTAATTAGAATGACCAGAATTATGATGTAAATGCATGTTGCATTTTTGTGGCTAACCATTCTAGAACATCTAAATACAATTTTTTTGCTAACCATTCTAGAAGATCTGGATAAGTAACATACACCTAGAAAGTCTTCACACTATTATAGTTCTAAGACTACAGCTTCTATTATTTCAGTACCATCCAGAGCAGAAAAAAGCTCACCGGTATAGAATATAATGTTTAATATTACAAGATCAAGCGCTCCAATGAGGTGTTTTGAATCAACGGTTCAAATCGATCTGAAGCATCGATAGTAAACAAAACAGTGCAGAGGATTTTTCTTTGTTTTTTACTGAATGGAATAGGCCGGATAACTTTGGAGAGGCCGAAATTCTGGCTGTGCAGTAGAGGAAGATTCATGGATGAGATGTTTAATTACCAAGGTACCCTTCATAATGAACAAAGTTCACGACAGGAAACAAGGGGGGAAAGCACAAGGTATCGGCCAGCTTTGTCTCGAGGAGTAACATGATTGGACTAGCTTTGGTTATAAAGAGCCTGACCGGGTGCAGCCCGCCCGCCCGGCCCGGCATTGGATCATTTTAAACTATAACACTCTCATATGAAGAGTGCTAGCCTTACTCTTAGGTCTTTTCTATTCTCAACATGAACTAGTCACCTGTCCAAATTCTCCATTAAAGCATTGCATTATATGAAAAAATGTATACTTTAAAAATGATATTTGACAAGTGGCTAACTCACACCATATAATAGAAAATGATAAAGATAGTACTTTGGACACAATGCCCTTTTTATTTGGGCATCCTTACCTTCTGACTAGTCATCTTCCATCCTTGAATTGGCCTCCTCAATTAATATTAAGTAGCCTGGTCCCTCTAAATTAGTTCTTTATTTACTTTATTTGCTAACGGAATTACACTCAGTGTTAGGATTGAGATGGCCTTAAGATAATCAATTTTTTTTTTCAAATAGCAAGCAGTACTGTGTTATTTTATGAGCGTAGAATAGAGAAGACATTGCTTGCTGTTTCAAAACCCGAAACCTTTTTATTTTTCCATTAACGTGACTTTTTTAAGGCAAATGCTCAACTGTAAGTATATTTACAATCACAAAAGGCTTATGAAATATAAATAACGAAGGTTAGGTTGCTAGCTAACCACTCAATTGAAAATGCTGCACACATGATAATGAGACACTTTACAACTTCTTCAACCGGTTCAGCGATTGTCATTTATACAAATGGGTTTAAAAGTAAATATTAAGGTAACCGTCTACATGGGTATCCGACTTTTCTCCTTACCACACAATCCAGTAGAAAGTTATATTCAGCTACCAAACTGACTTTGTGGTCCGCTAATCACAACTCAGTTTTTTCATGGAAAATGAGGAAACTAAGAAATCAACTGAAACATCAAGTATTTTGCGGGCTATGCTAACAATGAAGCCCCTAAATTCTATGTATATTTTCCGTGAATGGGTATTAATTTGAAATTTATTGATGTTTTGTTGAGCCATGGATGTAGCTCCCAAAGTTGTCAACGATGTCTTTTCTTATTACAATATAAATTGTCTGAGTGGAGTGGACAGGGTTAAGCTTCACTGAATCCGAGCATGGGAAGGGTTGGTTTAAGCTTGATTACTTGGTGTAGAGACAAGAATTAAGCTGGAGCTTGGTCAAGTATGTCTCAACTTGACTTGAATCCGAATCCGATTCTAGGTTTCAGTATGGTTTTCTTAGTTGGGATGACTCTAAAAACTAATTAATTTATAGATAAATAAATTTATTCAGTTGGGATCAAGATATTGCTGATGTTTTTCACCCAAACCAGACTTAGCAGGGGCTAATATGGTTGCCTATCAACTACAACACCATCACCAAGACCCATTTGGAATGTTTAAATTTTGAGTCTATTTGTATATAGTCTACAAGTCTATCGTAGGTAGAAGTTTCCACGTTTTAGACCGTTTAGTAGCACGTTAATTTGTTAAAAAAATACATGAAATGTCTATAATAGAAATTCAAGTTGTTGGTGATTTTTGGGAAAGAAATGCGTGTCTATCACGAATAGACGCCATAATGGAAATTTGCATAATTTTTTTTACCATTTTACCCCTTTATTATTATTATCTAAAAATGACATTAACTTTTTCTACAATGATGTTACCAAATGTAGTTTTATAAAACTTATTTGTCTAGGCTCTAATAGTCATACTATCTAGAGTTTACATATTTTTTTTGTGATAGTCTATTTTAGCTATATCTATCTAAATATACCAGATTTGATAAGACTTGTCAAACCAACCCTAAGGAAATGAAATTTTTTTTTTTTATAATGAGGGTGTCCTCTAGAGTTTACATATATTTTGCGACAAATCTATTTTAGCTATATCTATCCAAATAGACCAGATTTGATAAGACTTGTCAGAAGAACCCTAAAGAAGTGATTTTTTTTTTTTTGGAAAACACTATTGAGACAACAAAGGGCCGACACCGTGCATGTGATGCATAAATCTTAAAATTTTAAAATAGATTTAATAAAATTTTGAGATCCGTGCATCACAAGCATGGGGTCAATGTGGTCTCGGTAACAAAGTCCCTTTTTTTTTCCAACGACGGACACTTAATTTTTTTTTGGTAATGCCGGGCCGCTTAAAGCACCCGACTAAACCACCGGGCACGTATAATTGTATAAACTCTCCTCCACACGCACCAAGAAAGAAGGATAAATCCATGAGGGGGGTGTACAAAGTACAAACCAGCCCCACAAGGGGATACACACTGTACAAACCAGCTCTTGTTTATAATCAACGTTAACAGGGTATGTAAACCATCTATTTTGCAGTAGCTGCCACCCAAGTAAGTACCAAACACATTTGAAAGCGCCCTTTTTCCTCGCTGGTAGATCTCTCTCTCTCAGGTGGTGGCTTGTTTGCGTTTGATACGGGAACTCGCGAGCTCGAAGCATTCGTGAATGGATGCAATCAGGAAACAAGCCACGAAGTTGAGAGAACAGGTCGCAAAGCAACAACAGGTATTTCCTGTCTCTCCACCAACAAACCCTAACTTTATTCTCGGAATAGCTTTACTGAATCCGAGCCTATCTTCATTTCTCTAAACAGTCTGAGAGATCTCCTTTAAATGTCGAGATTTCTACTTCTCTGAACATTTTTCTTTAAAATTTGTTACTATTATTATTATTCTTATTTTAAATTTGTGTGATTTTCTTCTGGTTTTATGAATTGATCGTCTGTAGCTAGGCCTAGGGCAATCACACGATTTGGTTTCTGCAGCTCGTATTTCATAGCTTTGTTGTTTCTGTATTTTAGTAATTCATGATTCAAAGGTTAGGGACTTTAGCTTATCAATCAGGTGGGTTGAATTGAATTGGGATGCGTTTTTTTAAGGTTTAATTCAGTGCACTCTGATCATTTATTTATAGGGTCTATCTGGTGCATTGAAACAATGATAAAATGAGAATAAAAGTGCATTTTGGAAAGCCAGGACAAGTTTCTGATGCACGAACAGTGTATAGGAATGAAAACTAGAATGGCATATGAAGCATGGATTTGTTTCTCTAACACCATGTGCGGTTTCGACTACTTGAAACAATTTGTACTAAACGAAGGCAACGGTGACAGATAATAGGTCTTTACATTTTATCCTAAATGGATAAAAAAAGTAGTTTTTTTTTTTTAAATTTGTTTTAAAGAATTGGGTGGGTCATTAAAACTGTTTTCCCAACAACTAAGAAAATGAATAAAAAAATGTGTGCCAAAGGTGGTATTGGGGCAATTTGTTCCCACGTCCTTGGCCTTGCACACTAAATAGACAGCGTTTGAGGTGGAAACCCTGTTCAGCAGCTTCTGCTTTGAAATGATCCCTTGGGATTGGTTGAAAGAATACGGAATGCAACTTTGTGGTTGCTCAATTGAGTGAGTTAATTCGAGGTCCATGGCTTCTCTATGTATGAAGAAGTTGTGAGTACAATATTTCTTTTATCTGGTATGGAATGAACCTTTTGGACTTTGTGCATTGAAAAAACGATATGATAAGGTAAATTCTTGATGTCTATTTCATCATGAACTTTAAGTGCATTGAAAAAACGATATGATAAGGTAAGTTCTTGATGTCTTTTCATCATGGATACTCTTTCAAGCATGATTGGCAATTTGAAAAAACCTCCCTGAGTTATGAAGCATCCGATTTGGTGAATTTAGTGGCCAAAGTAGTCTCCTTTTTCTCTTAGTTCAATTGTTTTAAATGTTGTGTGATGATTACCTCTTGAGGCTCAAGTAAAATGCCCCGATGCTCAAACCCCTTTGGCTTGTGCTTCAAAGCGTGAGACTCAAATGAGGCGCATGCCTCTCACCCTGAGGCTTGCATTATGTATGAGCCATGCGCCTCATACATTATTCAAAAAGAGCAATAGTCCCCTCCTCTGGCTAGAGGAGAAATAAAAGTTGTAAGTACCCTCATTTGTGAGGGTAGCTTCCTTATAGTTAGAGGGAAGGAGGAGAAATGAAAGTTGTATAATTGCCCTCACAGTTGGGTTCTCTCTTTAGGAGAGGACATCTATCCCAAGTCCCAACTCCTAAGTGGTGGAGTGGGGAGTTATTCCCCTCTCCCTTCTAAAGAGAATGTGGGTGGAGAGGGGATAGTTGGCTCCTTCTTTGGAACCTCTCCTCTTAGTTAGGAGAGAAGTGGGTATTATGCCCAAGGTTCGTAATATCGAAAATATCGGCGATATATCGCCGATATTTTTCGATATCGTTGGACACCGATGCATCGACACCCTGTTGGAAAAAAAATACACGATATCGGTTTGTATCGCCGATATATCGTCGATATCGTCGATATATCGACGATACAAACCCGAAATCGACCAAAACCAGATGAGTCCCATCCGAATCAGAGATTCGGTCAGGGTTCCCCTTTTTTTCGCATGCGCAAGCATCAATTCGAGAAAAAAAAAAAAAACCAGTACTAACTAGTAACTACAGAAAACCCGTGAGTCCCATTCGATGCCTTTAAATTGTAAAAAACCACATACCATTCACGATATAGTCCATATCTTGAGAGTTCACACTCTGATTTAGTAGAAAAAAAAAAGGGAGGGGTTGATTTAGAAGAAAGAAGAAGGAAGAAGAAGGAGGAAGGAGGAAGAAGAGGCCAGAGGGTACCCGTACCTGAGCCAGTCCACCGTCGCTGTCCAGCGTCGCCGTCCAGCGTCGCCGTTGCCGTCGCCGTCACCGTCGCCGTTGCCAAACGCCCAAACAGGTTCCTCCTTTCCCCCTCGGTTCCCCCTCTCTGCCGTGGTTTTTGTTTTCGTTCTCTCAGTCTCATCTCCCTGTTACGAATTTGTGATAACTGATAAGCTTGAAACCCTTATAAGGGTTTGCTAAGCTCACTCCTTTAACTTAAAACCCTTATAAGGGTTTGCTAAGGTCACTCCTTTAACTTAAAACTTAAAACCCTTATAAGGGTTTGCTAACTTCACTCACTCGTATTTTAAATATAACACCTGGGTTTGCTAACTTCACTCCTCCGAATTAAAATTTAAAACCCTTATAAGGGTTATCTAACTCCACTCCTACGTAAAACTTAAAACCCTTTTAAGGGTTATCTAACTTTACTATTACTTTTTATTTTTATTTTTTTAAGGGCTTTATTTTTTCTATGAAACTAGCATTACCTTATAAACCCTTATAAGGGTTATTTAATTGTTAACGCATTTTTTTTTGTAAAAAAGTTATCATGTTAATATTAGGGATTTTAACCTAAAATTTAAAAGGTAATGCTAGTTTCACACTTTCACTCTCTTTGTAAATTATATGGAGGCTTTAATTTTAAAAAAGCTTCACTATATTGAAATATAACAAAAAAATAATAATTTCCAGATAAAGATGTATCTCTAGCAAATTATGCCCATAAGACCATTGTACTAATATTAAAAAAATAATAATTTCTTAATAATATTTTATAAATTAAAAATAATTTATATGTAATATCTCTAACCTCATAAGGGCTTTTTAAAAATATAATAACACCTTGACTAATTAGTAATCACTTAGCTATTCTTTTTAGTATAAAAATTTAGCATGCTTTCACTAATCAGTAATCACTTTGATTAATAAGTTAATATACTTTTGCCCTACAAAAATTTATAAGTTAATATACTATTTTTATTACATAATCTTAAAAAATTATAAAATATACTACTTTGAAGACAAAAAAATTTAAAAACTAGTCTGCCATATTAGAAATTATATTATATGACAAAAAGTAATATGTTATAATCTTTTAAGATTTTAAAACTGGTCTTGATAAAGATGTATCTCTAGCAAATTATGCTCATAAGATCATTTTAGTAGTATTAAAAAATTAATAATTTGTTAATAATATTTTATAGATTAAAAATAATTTATATGTAATATCTCTAACCTCATAAGGGCTTTTAAAAAATATAATAACACCTTGACTAATCAGTAATCATTTAGCTATTCTTTTTAGTACAAAAATTTAACATACTTTCACTAATCAGTAATCACTTTGATTAATAAGTTAACATACTTTTTAGTATAAAAATTTATAAGTTAATATACTATTTTTATTACATAATTTTAAAAGATTATAAACATATTGTTTTGAAGACAAAAAAATTTTAAAACTGGTTTGTCATATTAGAAATTATATTATATGACAAAAAGTAATATGTTATAATCTTTTAAGATTTTAAAACTGGTCTTGATAAAGATGTATCTCTAGCAAATTATGCTCATAAGACCATTTTAGTAGTATTAAAAAATTAATAATTTCTTAATAATATTTTATAGATTAAAAATAATTGATATGTAATATCTCTAACCTCATAAGGGCTTTTTAAAAATATAATAACACCTTGACTAATCAGTAATCACTTAGCTATTCTTTTTAGTACAAAAATTTAACATACTTTCACTAATCAGTAATTACTTTGATTAATAAGTTAACATACTTTTTAGTATAAAAATTTATAAGTTAGTGTACTATTTTTATTACATAATTTTAAAAGATTATAAAACATACTATTTTGAAGACAAAAAAATATTAATACTGGTCTGCTATAATTTGTATATTTTTATTTAGTTATGATCAATGTTATAAATATATATATATATATATAACTATTGAAACTTGATTATGAGTACACATTGCAAATAAGAGTTGATTATATCATGTGTTTAACTTTCTTATATTTTTTAGTGATCCATTGTACAGTATTTTTTATATTGTAAAAGAATTAGCCCAAGTAATTCCACCACTCTATAATTTGTAAAAGAAATAAGAATCTTTGTATTTTGTATTTCGACGAAGAAGTCTTGCTTGATGACATTAAGCTTGTAATCATCTAAACAACACTTAGTATACATAGATTACATTAAAATAAAAATTCTATATATTTAAAACTTAAACAGGAGTCCCGCACATTTAAATAAAATTGCATCAACTTCTTTTTACATAATTACATCCACTTCATAGTCAAATAAAATTACATCCACTTCTTTTTACATAATTACATCAACTTCATAGTCAAATAAAATTACATCCATTTCTTTTTATATAATTACATCAACTTCCTACTGAAATAAAATTATCGTCTTCCTTTTTTCTTGATGCAGGATCTCCGATCAGTTAACCATCTCCTCTCTTCTCCATTAATTTTGTCCTGTAAAAACATTGAACTCATCAATTGCATATAAAAATAGTTTGAGAAACTAAATTAAAATTCAATTACTTATCATATAGAAACAGTTTGAGAAACTAAATTACATTTCAATTAGTTATCAACTGTAATGTGCATTCATAAGCTTTTCATATTCCTAAAACAATTAACATGGATAATCATTAAAAAAATCACGGGTTTTGGTGTTTGATTATATTATGTGTTTGACATTAATATTTATTGGTGATCCACTAGGAGATGGTACGGGACATAGGTTGGTCGCATGGCAAACAAATAGAAGGGAACAAGAATGGAGCAATATGTAATTATTGTGGCAAAAAAATAAGGAGCGGTGGAATTACCTGGTTAAAGTGGCATCTTGCCGGGGGTGATTCGAATGTGGCAGACTGTCCAAGTTGTCCGATGGAGGTCAGACAAGCTATGAAGGTTAACCTTACCATTGGGGCTAAGCAGAGACTGGAGCATGTCGTAGAGCAAAAGGCAATCCGTCAAGAAATAAGGCGTGGTCTACAGCCACCAGTAGATGTTGATGATGACGACGAAGATGATACTTTATACCCAATCGACTGTATTGGAGTTGACGAAAGGCTAGCATATCGACAGGGCTATCGTCAATCTATGCGCCAGCAGTGGGACAGAGATCAGGAGCGTTCATTTGCAGCTCGCATGCAGTCTGCCGATTTCAGAGGCAGTGTCGGAGCAGGACCATCTGGTTCGACTGGTAGGACATCTGATTTTGGGACTGGGACACAACCACATGGTATGTTTGGCCGCAGCCAAAGCATGAAAGTCCCGGATCTGCCACATGATTCATCTCTGTACAAAAGTCGAAATGCAAAACAGAAGCGGCTGAAGGAAATGTGGAGTGGAGGAAGTCTGGTGGAAGCGCTTGGAACAGCTGTATCCAAGTTTTTCATACATAGTCATGTGCCTGCTAATGCAGCCTCAACCCCACAGTTTAAAAACATGATTCACGAGGCAGAACGGGTTGGGCCGGGGGTAGAGCCTCCTTCTCCATATGAGATTACAGGTAAATACTTAGACGCAGAGGAGAAGGAGATGAAAGACTATATTGACACTCTAAAGCCAACGTGGGAAAACTTTGGTGTCACTATTATGTGTGATGGTTGGACAGGACCCACTAGGCTTTCGATCATCAACTTTATGGTGTACAGTCAGGGAAGGACAATATTTTTAAAGTCCATTGATGCATCTGATAATATAAAGGATGCAAAATATATATATGACTTAATGAAGGGTGTTGTAGAGGAAGTGGGAAAGAAAAATGTAGTCCAGGTGGTGACTGATAATGGGAGTGCCTTCGTGAAGGCTGGGAAGATGCTTATGAAAAAATATCCCTTATACTGGACCCCTTGCGCAGCCCATTGCATAGACCTGATGTTACAGGCAATAGGAGAAAGGAAATCTGTGAAGGAGGTTATTGACGAGGCAAGAACGGTAACCAACTTCATATACAACCACAGTTGGGTTCTAGCAAAGATGAGGGCTTTGTGTGGTGGTGAAATAGTACGGCCAGGGGCGACGCGCTTCGCCACGAATTTTATTGCCTTAGAGAGTTTGTCCAAACATAAAATTGGACTAAAGGCATTATTCACTGGGACTGATTGGGCAGAATATGGACAAAGGCGCACTATTTTGGCAAAAAAAGTTGAGGACATTGTCCTTAATAACAAATTTTGGGACAAAGTGAATGATACGGCTGCCATACTAGAGCCTATTTACCGTGTCTTAAGGGTGATAGATGCAGATAAGTGGCCGACGATGGGTTCTGTGTACGAATTAATGCGGGTAATGAAGTTGTCGATAAAGAATGTGTCCCCTCGTGGATACAAGTGGGTCCACAAGATTATCGATGCTCGTTGGGATAAGACAATGGAGCATCCCCTTCATGCTGCTGGTAAGTTTGATGTTTATTAGATGTTTACATTAAAGTTATTGCATGCTTGTAATACTAATTGCATGTCGTATAATTTTCACATTTCAGCATATTATTTGAACCCAAAGTATCACTATAACCACAAATTGGGGAATCGGGATGACTTAATGAAGGCTGTTCACGACGTCTTCGAGACGTTGGACCCGAAGTGTAAGAGAAAGGGAGACTTCGGGAATGAGGTGAAATGTCTTTATCTCGTTAACTATAGCATATTTATGTGCATTATTGCATTCTAATATATTTTATCTAATTGGAACATGTTTTCTCAAAATCTATAGCTAGTACGCTTCAGGGATGCGCGAGGGAGCTTTGGAAGAACTGCTGCTAAGGAAGGAAGGTCTAGGATGACGCCATGTGAGTAATTTCTTCTCAATAAAGTAATTATATGTTATTTCTCTACATCAAAATATATATGAAACTAATGGATAACATCATTTAATTGTCAGCTGATTGGTGGCAAATGTACGGAACCGACTCTCCGACCCTCAGAAAATTGGCGGCTCGCGTGTTAGCACAGACTGCTTCATCTTCAGCATGTGAGCGAAACTGGAGTACATTTGCCCTCATCCACACAAAGCAGCGGAACCGACTTGGCTACAAAAAGCTGCAAAAACTGGTCTTCTGTCACTATAATATGAAGCTGCGACTCAGGCAACTGCAGATTGACACTGGGAAGCAACCTGAGCAGGATCCTTTAGACCTGATGTTAATCGGTGCCACTGAGGATCAAGATAATCCACTTTCTGAGTGGGTTAAGGTTTCATCACTTGATGAAGATGATGGGCGTCCAAACGCAGTTATAGCTAGCGCGGCCATTGAGATGGGCATCGATGTAGAAAGGGTTATTGCTACAGAAGTGGGGTCTAGCACTAGCGGCAGCAGGAGCAGCTTTAGCACAGAATCATTTGATGAGATGATCAGAAGTCCAAAAGGTCCTGAGACTTCAAGTGCAAGAACCGCTGGGACAAGTAGATTGTCCAATAGTAATAGTGAGGGTGGTGATGAGTCTGATGACCATGATAAGAGTGACGGAGGCGGCGACAGTCCTGGGGATGGAGGTAACATCGGAGTTGAGCCAGAGCAGAGGCCTCTGAGCCCATTCACCGCAGAGGCTGACTTTGACCATGCCACATAGGACCAAGATCATGGTGCCCCACTTTCACATCCAGCAGAAAGCCAACCGATTCATTACGTCCCTCGTCGAGGAAGCCAGGGCAGGGGCAGGGGCAGGGGCAGGGGTCAGGGCAAGGGCAAGGGCAAGGGCAAAGAACGAGATGTGGGACACGATGCTTGGTTTGGGGGCACGGAACATTCGGGCTCTAGTTCCAGAGGGTCTCAACATACATGGTTCTCCAGCCATGACCAGGATACACAGTCACAGGCATCAGGCTCTCAAGAACATAGTTATTCACATTCCACACAGGATCAATATCCTTATGGATATGTCTCAGGATATGAGCCACCTCCATATGAGTATGGAGGAGACAATTTCCAAATCCCAGTGCCTGTGGCAGTTGTGCCCAATCACCCACAGTATCCACCAATTGGCGTGTTACTACATCTTAGCCCAGATTACTACCAACATTATGTACATGAGTATACATCCATGTACCATAATGTGATGAGTTGGGCACAGTATTGTAAGTATGTGGAGAATCAGCACTATAGCCAGCCAAGTCAAGACAGAGATGATGACATCGAACCTCCGCGTAACTCCTTCTGGTGGTGATTGTAGGTTTTTTGGTGGGTTGTATTATGTATTTTTGTATTATTATGAATCTTATAAATTATGAATTTATGATTGATATGAGAAATGAATGAAACATGAATCAATCATACATTATTATCACTCGTTCACGCACATCTTTGCTCTCTTCTTATTGCATCTCTTGTATACATTGTTGTTTTTTTAAATGTTTTTATTCTAAAAGGTGTATTAACATCTATTTTAACATTTCCTGAATTTTCACTACAAAATTCCATATTTTGCCCTATTTTTTGTCATTTTTTCCAAAAATCACCGATAAACGATATATCTTCCGATATATCTCCGATATATCTTTTTTCCGCGGCTCCGACATGTCGAGCGATATCGACATTTAGAACCTTGATTATGCCCACTACTAGACTGCCGAGTGGCAATTAGGTGAGGATTCCAAAGGAATCCTCTAAATTTGGGGTCCCTTCTTGAGTCCCTTAAGGGCTTAGATATGACCAAAGAGGTCATTTACTGACCTCTGATTGGCCAATTACTTAACAAGGGTTGATTCCCTATTGTTGCTAGAAGCCAAATGTTGGCCTCTGGTTGGGTCTAATCTAGGCAGCAAGGTTGACCCTTTGTTGCTGAATTTACTCTAGGTAGCAAGGATTTATTCCATGTTGCTGCTTCCAAGGTCCAGGTAGTTATCCTTGATTGGCCTCTTTATTGACTTTAATTTGGGAGCAAGGGTTAACCTCTTGTGGCTACTACCAGGGATCGGGTGGTAGCCCCTAATTCAAGGCACTAATGGTTTTCCCTTCGCTGCTGTAGAGGGCTACGTGGTGGCTCTCAATTAATTTATTTAAAGGTGGCTCTCAATTAATTTATTTAAAGGCAACAATGACTGGCCCCTTGCTGTTGCTGCCAGGGGCCAGGTGGTGGCCCCTAATTGGACTTTTATTTATGGAAACAAGGGTTTTTCCCTTGTTGCTATGGAGGGCCACGTGGTGGCTGGTATTATTTGAAGTAGCAAGGATTTGCCCCTTGCTGCTATTGCCAGGGGCCAAGTGGTGGCCCCTGATCATGGTTCAAAATATCGGTATCGGGTGTCATATCGGTAAGTCCAAAATAAGATACGTATCGACGTATCGGACTGTATCGAATGGATACGGTTGAAAAAATCAGGATACGCTAAGAAATGCTTGGATACACAAGGAAAAACTTGGATACCTTGAATAAAAAAAAACTTTAATTCAAATATAAGTTATTAACGAACTGAATGAAGGTCTCCAACTATGTTTGTAAGCATATATATGAGAGTTAAGAATTTTATAAGTTAAAAAAAGTGTGTGTATTGTATTGATAAAAAAGATAAGAAAATACAAACCATAAGCTAAGTATAAGAAAAACAATCTAGATGTTAAAACTTTACATTCAATTAATTAAATAAGAATGTATTGAATTACAACCTTAACTTTTAGCTTAATGTAAGTCTTTTTATGCTGAATTATTACACTGTTCAATAGATTTTTGACTCTGTAGATGAAAATATTTTTTAAGACTAAAATATGAGACTTTTTCTGCCAAAACTTTTGGGTTTTGGTAATTTTTGATATAATAAATTTATTAAATTTCGATATTTGAGAAATAACATGTTATTTAAAAGTTGAAATTTTGACCAAATCCCTAAAAGATGCTAAAATAGGATTTTGTTCTTGAACTGGAAAGTTGAATTTTTATTCTTCAGGAATTTGGTTCAAGATAATTTTTATTGAATTCAAATGGGGGATAACCTCATTTGCATATTAATATCTTAAGTAAATGAAAGTAATATTAATTTAAAATCATTTACTTAAATAATATATTATATAAATAAGTTTTGTGTAACGGGTTTGTATTGTGGATCCTAGTGTAAATAGGGGAGAAACAGATTAATTGAAAAATCCCCCATATCGGGCTTGTATTGGTCCCGTATCGGCCTGATACGGGAGAGTTTTTTTCCAGCGTACCAGTGTATCGGGTAGCTCCAAACAGGATACGTATCGGCCCGTATTCATTGGCTTTAATTTGGTAGCAATGGTTAACCCCTTACTGCTACTAGGGCCAGGTGGTGGCTCCTGATTAGAGTCATATTTAAAGCAACAAGGGTTTTCTCCTTCTTGTTGTGGAGGGCCCCATGGGGGCTCTCCATTTAACTTTATTTGGGTAGCAAGAGTTTTCCCTTTGCTGCTGTGGTGGAGGGCCACGTGGTGGCCTTTCATTTGGTTTAATTTGGGCAGCAGTGTTTAATCCCCGCTGCTGTGGAAATGGTGGCCTTTCATTTGGTTTAATTTGGGGATCAGGTTTAATCCTTGCTGTGACGGAGAGCCATGTAGCAGGAGTTTATACCTAGCTTCTGCGAGAGGCCACGCGGTGGCCTCTGATTAGTTTGATCTCAAGCAACAAGGATTAGCCCCTTGCTACTGTGGAGAGCCACGTGGTGGCCTCCTATTTGGTTCATCTTCGCTGCTAGGGTTTATCCTTAACTGCCTAGAGCCATGTGGCTCTTCCTGATTAATTGGGTTTCGCAGCAAGGGTTGATCCCTTCTGCCCTGGCCACGTGGTGACCTTATAAAAGTACTCAAATGGCAGTCAAGGGGGCCTGCACGTGTGTTACATGTGTGGGACAACTATAACCCACTGAAGGGTAATAATCAGGTGCAGTCGCAGACAGGTGTACTGTATGCATTACACATTTAAACGTCGGTGGTGAGATTTCACCACCTACACTCATTTAGTCTGCTTACCCATCAAAGACATTTAAAAAGACAATGCTTATTCAGCAACAATGTTAAGGATTTAGATGGTGTTTTCACTTGTCTCAATGCTTCTACTAATTGAAGGTGGTGTACTGGTGTATGTAATGTTAGTAATGATTAGATGGGTTGGAATGTCTTGTTATTTTTCTTCAGAAGTAAAGTTATAATATCTTTGATTTCTCTAGCCACCATCAGTTGAAGGTGCGATATATATAGATGATAATCCAAGTCTCTGATTGATGTCTTTTCCGATTGTTGTTAGTTTCCATTGCTTTTGTGTATGTAACACATTTTCATATATGTATCCTTTGACTTTAATTCAATATCTACTTTATTTATTCTTTGCTTCCGCTCCTTGCTGTTTTCATCAGCTCCATGTGTCTAAGATTAAGATATTCAAATTATTTCAACTATGAATTTGAGTTTCTGAATTTACTTTTGACTTTCTGAAATGTTTTTTTGTTTCTGCTGACTTTTACTTCAGACTGTCCTCAAGCAGTTTGGGGGTGGGGGATATGGAAGTTCAGATAATGTGGTTATTGACGAAGAAAAATTTCAGCAGCATCATAAACTTGAGAAGCTTTACATATCAACCCGCGCCAGCAAGGTTGCTCCATCCTCCTGTACTTTATTAGTGATCGTATTATATTTTTCTTTATTGACCTACAAATGCTGTTTTTCTCTTTTGCAGCATTTTCAAAGGGATATTGTTCGCGGTGTAGAAGGTTATATTGTTACTGGGTTGAAGCAAGTTGAAATAGGTGAGTCGGTGAAGCTGTAATGATTTTCCTCAGTATTCCAGCTTGATCATGTTAGCAGTGTCGTGCAATGTACTTAATGATTTTCAACAGGTACCAAGTTGTCAGATGACAGCAGGAAATATGGTGTTGAAAATACCTGTACAAGTGGCAATACATTATCAAAAGCTGCATTAAGTTATGGACGGGCCCGTTCTCAAATGGAAAAGGAACATGGAACTCTATTGAAAGCTCTCGGTACACAGGTTTGATCAATATCTTATAAAGTAAGAAAATCCTAAAAGTTGTAAGTTGCATTGGCAAGATCCGTACCTACCAACATTCAAACTCACAGCACAAGAATTTCACTTTGCAAATTCAAACTAATGGAAGAGTGTTTGACATACAAATTGTATCACTTTCCATTTTCAACTTAACCAAACAACTTAATGGTTACACCGATCAGAAAATAACTAACGATTACAGAGACAATACTACATAATTACTGAGAGTAGTCTGTTGCTATATTATACAGAATCTTAATTGAGATATCAGTGCATTGTGTTGCATGTCTGGACTGCTTTGCTGCAACTCTAGGGCCACTCTCAAGGCCCACAATGTTGCCTAAGCTATTATAGTAATCCTGTTAGAATCAAAATATTACTGCTACTGCTGACTACAACAGTCTTCGTCTTCTTTATGTGCTGCTTACTTTGCTAGATAAGTTGCATGTATCCTCTCTATATGTGACCAATCCAGGATCACAGTAATGCTTGAAAGTCTGACTCCTCGAAATCCCTATTCACACCATTTCAAGATAAGGTGACGAATCCATCCACAAACCCGCTGAGAAGGAAGAACCAAGTCATCAAAACTCGCCGGTTCCTCTCCTTCCAAATAGACCAAGTTATCGCACCCGGAAGAAAAGCTCATAGTAAAGAGATGGGGGTCTCGAATCTCATTAAGAGCCAATAAGATAAGAAGCCCTTGAAGGAATTCAGGAAGACCCATGCCACATCCATTCGCTCAAGGAAGTGGCTCCATAGCTCCGATTTAAAAGGGTTGTGTAATAACAAGTGATCCACCAATTCCTCCGACTCATAGCACATGAAACATGATTAGTCATCCTCCATCATATATTTTTTAAATGGTCGCAAGTGATTAGCTTGTCCAAAGATGCGTCCCAAAGGAAGAACGCAACCTTGGATGGAACTCCGTGGTTCCACACCATAGTTACAAAGTTCTCCGATTTTTTCAAAAACTCCCAAATAATACCCGATTTTTTCGTTTGAACGATTAAGTCACGAAGTATTCGCTATTTTTTTAAAAAGTCACGAATTTCATGAATTAAACACAAATTATTCATGACTTTGTAAAAAAGTTCCGAATAAATATCTAATATATGAAATATATTTGCTAATAACTTTCATAATTAGTAATCTTATTTTATATTTTTTCATATATCATCTGACATTTCCCCGATTTATTTCCGAATTTTTTGAATTTTGTTGATTTTTTTCTGAACCTTTCCCTAGACGAATAATTCCCGAACCTCGGCTTGGTAACTATGTTCCACAATCCACAAAGCCCTATGCATAAAAGGAAGTGAGATAACAATCCCACAAAGCTAGAGCAAAGGATCTCACAAAGAACGGACCCTTAATCTAAAGACCAAACACAACTATCCCTAAGATGTTGGTGGATGATGACTTTCTCAAGTCTTCCCAAAAGACGAGACAACGTCTCCAACACCCAATCATTGAGGTTGTGCCTAAGTCTAAGATTACACACATATCTATCACTCAGGTGCTCAAAGGTTGACGCAACAGAGGCATTTTTCACCCTCACAAGGAAGAACAAGACACCAAACAGCTCCCTAAGAGGTGAATGACCAACCCAAAAATTATTCCAAAATTTGACATCCTTTCCACATCCCTCATTAACACTCTTTGGGTCCTTTAATAGGCTTTTTAGTCTCATTTTTGATGTTGTAAGTCTTGTCATCTTTGTAGTGCTTTTTATTTTCCTCTACTTTGATTCACTATCCCGTGAATCCTTGCATGTACATTCTTATTATGTCATTTATATATTAATTGCTTTACCAATCAAAAACAATATTATTAGCTCTTTTCTTTTCTCACATTGGGAATTCTATGAAAAGTTTTGTATTCTAGTCCCCCTTCTTTAGTCATCTAACACTTGATTTTTGTTTTCAGCTGATCTTTTCACAGATCACCAAATTATGGAACTCCTTTTTTCAAGAGCGCTTAATCTGACCTTCTGAACCAATGGATTGAAGATATTCTTCCTTTTTAAAATCAATTTCCACTAATTACTCAAGGATTTTAGACTTTCTTTCATTCAAGTTCCAAAACACCTGATTCCTACATTTGATTTTGGCTTTCATGGCTTTCAATTTAAGGCTGAAGATAGTATTGCCCCCTTAGAACTTAGCTTCCTTCCAAACTTCCTATACTACCTCATAAAAGTCTAGCGCTCTCAACCACATCTCAAGTCGGGTCACTCCCCACCTTGACCAATTCCCTAGAAAACCTCTCTACATTATCGATGTTATCATTACGCTACTTTTGTTGTTAGGTTAATCTGCCTATAGCTTGCTAGCTGAACCCGTATAGTCAAGGGAAAACTACAGGGCATGCTCCTTGTATAGTAATGGCCAAAAGAATGGAGACATGATCCAAAGTTGGAACCATATGAGGGTAATGATCCTCCCAGTCTACGCTGAACAAAAATCTGTCCAATCTACTGAGCGATGGCCTATTCAAGAAATTGGATCAAGTAAAATTCGCTCCACTAAGTTGAGTATCAATCGGATTAAACCTAGACACAAACTCATCAAAGTTGACCATAGTAGAAAACTATTGATACCTAGGGTTTGTAGAAGAGAGAAACAAAAGAGGAGAAAGAATGAGAGTGGAATAGGGTGATAGAAGAATATCTCCATCCCCTTTAGATCTTTTTTTTTTGGGGTAAGGAGGGTGTCCAGGCCTCTTAGAGCACCCGACTAAATCCCCTAGGCATGTGCAAGTTGCAACCCCCCCCCCCCCAAATCCGGAAAGAAGGGATAAATCCCTGAGGGTGGCCAACAAGAGGAAGGGAATCGAACCCTTTAGATGTCATTTTATTTCACTAATAAGATGAAATGACACAAGTGCCCTTAAGCACATAAAAGATAATAGACTATATAATATACCTTCCAAAAGAAAAGATAATGACTATAGCTAACCATAACATGACTATACAGTAAAGAGGCAATGGGCTTATTCTTTGTAAAATCATTTTTTAGCTGATCTTCAATTCCAACAAAAGCAAGACGAATTATCTTCGATGCTACATTTTCTTGTATACTATGTGTGTCAACCTCAATATGCTTGGTCCTACATGTTGCACTGGTTATGTGCAATGCTAATAGTAGCTCTATTATCACAATAGAGCATCATCTTGGAGAGATTAGGAAAACCCAGCTCTATCATCAAGGTCTTGATTCAACTCACAAGCTTCATGGGTCATGACTTTGTACTCAGCTTCGGCGCTAGATCAGGCAATCATTGACTGTTTCTTGCTTCAAGTGACCAAAAATCCATCAACCATGGTGCAATAGATTGATGTCGATCGATGATCTATAACTGACCCAACCCAATTCTGACTAACTGTAATAGTATAGTACTCCTTTATTGTTGGTTTCCTCTCTTGATGATACTGGAGAGGAGCAAAATGAGCTAAAGACATTATAGACGATACAAAGTGCACCCTCCGGTTCCTCTCAGCCCAAGTAATAAATAATCACATTTGCCCATTACTCCTGGTCTTGATGTTCTCATTGCCTTAGGCAAAGGGAAACATACTTGTACTTCTCATTCTATATCTAATTTTGTTTCATATGTTTCTTGTTCTTCATCAATCCACAACTTTCATCAATAAACAACACCAAAATAGCCTAAACACATGCATCTAGTTGTTTGATTTTAAAACTGTTTTTTTAACCCTAAATCAAACAATTGGGTAAAACACCATCAAGAGTTTTTCAAAAAATTCTGAAATATTTACTACAAAATTTCAAAATACAGATCTCTTAAATCATTTTTTTATTGACCAGGGGGGACCCTACGGCTGCTGACATTAGTTGTACGGCCTGCTGCTGTGGGCTGACATCGGCCCTTGTTTTTGAGCTCTTTGGTCTTCTTGTTTGATGCTAGTTGCTTAGGATCTTTAACTGCTCTGATACCAAGTAAAAAACTAGGGTTTGTAGAAGAGGGGAATATAGGAGAAGAGAAAGGATGAGAGATGAAGAATGTCTACACCCCCTTTAGATCTTCTTTTATATCACTAATAAGATGAAGACCTTAGTGCCCTTAAGTTCATTAAAGACAATACACAATACCTAATCATAAAGTAACTAGACGATAAAGAGGTAATGGGCTTATTTAGATGAACCATTGCAACAACTATCTTTCTATTCCTTCTGCAGCCACCGTTCTTCTCATGGGAGAATACAAAGGTATTGAAATCTTCTCTAATACACCAAGCAAGGTTCCATCTAACTCTGACATCATCCAGCTCTTGCCAAAAATCAAAAAATTCAGACCCTTATTTCGGACCATATACCCTTGAGAAAACCCATTTGACATCATGCACTGCATTCCGACAAAGGATATACATAGAGAGAGAAGGCCTCCACCTCAGATTAAGACAATAACTCCTCTTTGTTGCTAACTACAGGCCTTCCACCGAAGGCACTGATTAATGGGAGAGGGCTACTCAATCCAGCACTCGAGAACCCCACACTTCTTTGATAACAAAACCCTGCATCTTTTCTATCTTTGTTTCTTGTAGACACAAAATGCAAGGTTTATGACTTGAAACTATTTGTTTGATCTAAACATGTTTGTCCCTGCTCCTTAGGCCTCTCACACTCCAAGATAAAATTTAAGTGGCATCAAACAAACTCATACTCCCCCTCACCCTCCTACAACTACCTTCCCCATCACCCCTAGCCTATCCTTGTAATTTACACCACTTTCCAACTTCTTGAGTTCTTTAATAAGTTTCTTTTTGGTCCAAGGATGCGCCTTTAATTTTCCTATTTCCCCTCTCAATTTCTCGGAAGAGCGCCTTAGTTTCCTCCTCAAACCCCTCAAAAGATAAGCCTAAAAATTTGCTAAACTCCCCAATCGTACTAAGAACCTATTTTGAAACCTCTTCTTGCCCATTAGTCACATCTGCTCCATGTTAATACTTGATTGATTGGCCTCTCCACCAGATCTTTTTGTTTATGCTTGGAGTTGTTGATTCTTTTTGGAATCAACTTGTTGATTCTTTTATTACTTGACTGAGTTGGCATGATCTATCCTTAAAGTACTGCATTTTTTATTGCTACAATCCCTGAGATTTTTTTTTTGTTGAATTTCCTCGGCAATATCCTATGTTGCATGTACTTTTTGAGTTTGTTGGCATACCCTGTGTCAATACACGCAGACACAAGACTGGTACGCCATGGAAAAGCTCTGGTTCTTTCTTAGAAGTTAGAGCTACTACTACCCATACCTCTTTAAAATTAGCGAAAGAAATTTAGAATTATATTTGTTCATTATTCCTTTACTTCTATTCATTATACTATTTGATGGATTGTAAAATTTTAATACTTGATACTTTCCGAAAATAGTAATCATTTATAAATTAATAACTATTAAACCATAGCTTGATTAGTACTTGATAAACTAATCATTCTAGTTATTTATTAGAAACTTAATATATGTTCTATTTGACTTTTGAATATAATATCTTCAATTATAGACTTTTAATTTTTTTATTGTTTGCAATATTTTATGCTTTCATATTTTTTTGTATGCATTTGCAGTTCACATAGCATTTTTCATATGAAATATAATAATTTTTAAGATAAAATTGAATTATCCCCGTGTCATCGAATCCTAATATTTGGGGTTCGTTGAATCCGACATCTTGCATCTGAGTTGGAATTTGACACGTGTCCACATCTATGCAGCTTAGGTAATATCATTCCTATTCTCTAATATATGAGAATCTGATCATTTTGTTATAGAAGTCCTCTATAATACCAAGTCGGCAGTTTTTTTGTTATCTTCGTATTTCATCTCATGATATCAGAGAAACAAGTTAACTTGGTGCATTTACCGTCATGAATGTACCTCCTCATCCCCTTTCAATTTTCGCTCCACCACCCTTTATACTTTATAGGTTTTTGATTGTTTAATTCATGTGGTGTTCGATATGTTGTATCTCTAGGTTGCAGAGCCATTAAGAGCAATGGTTATGGGAGCTCCATTGGAGGATGCTCGACATCTTGCTCAACGGTATGATAGAATGCGACAGGAAGCTGAAGCTCAGGTAATTTTTATGGATGCTTTTACTATATTCAGCACGATGTATCTCCTGTCTGTTACCATATTTGACATAGTAGGTTTATAATTCTGTTCAATCTCCCATACCCGACTCAATTCCTTTCCACTTTGGTCTTAATGGGAGAATGGGTAACATGATGAAGCTTAATCCTTAATTTTCTCTAAGCAGCTTGTGTTTACATTCAATTTGGCCGAGACAGGTTATTGAAGTTTCCAGACGCCAAGTGAAAGTGAGGGAATCAACAGGAAATGGTGATAATGCTTTGAAGCTGGAAGCTGCTGAAGCCAAGCTGCAGGAGCTGAAATCAAACATGGCAATATTGGGGAAGGAAGCTGCTACAGCAATGACAGCTGTGGAAGCCCAACAGCAGAAGTTGACACTCCAACGACTTATTGCCATGGTAATGTATTTTGCCTTCTTTATCTGATGTAGGTCTTATTCAATGCAAGTTTGATAACTAGACATTCTTAAAAATCAGATTTCAAAATTCATCATTTTGTCGGTTTTCTTTGCATTTAAGGTCGAATCTGAACGTACTTATCATCAGAGAACCCTACAGATACTTGATCAGCTTGAAGACGAGGTATGGAATCATTTCCTTGACTTGCTTTACCGTAGTGAGTCTAGTGATGACTTCTCCTTTCATTGAAGTTGGATCTATCTAATTTTAATATGAATTAAATGTTTGTCTTCTCCAATAAGTGATTTTTTACCATAATATGTTTTGTTGATAGATGATATCAGAGCGCCAACGAATAGAAGCCTCTCCTAGCCCAGCTGTGGACAACAGTATGCCTCCACCTCCATCATATGAAGACATCAATGGTGTCTTTACTTCTCAAACATATGATGGATTTACAGACAGCATGGGCTACTTTTTAGGAGAGGTAAATAATGTTTTTTTTTTCCTATTTTATTATTATGAGGATATGTTGCAAATATTTATAATGTTTGATTGATAAAGAAAAATTTCTTACATTGTTTCTTTTCATTTAATTGTAGGCTATGCATTCATATCAAGCCGATTCTGACGTGGAGCTGAATTTGTCAATTGGTGACTATGTTGTTGTACGAAAGGTGTTCTCATCATTCTTTACAGTGTGCTTGTATTTGACATCTCTTTTTGTTTATTATTCCAGTGATGATTTCTTCTATTTTAAGTTCAAGTATATTTCTGCTTATTTTACATGTCTGAGGATGTAATAATATTGAAAATAGACACTCACCTTACAAAAGATGGTGTCAACAATAGGTTTCAGCTATGATTGTCATGATATCCATAGAGGATAGTGCGCTGGCTATATACAAGATAATTTTCAGCTATGATTGTCATCGTCAATTCCTTGTGCCAAATACTTCCACTCCACATTGGTTCAACAAACTCTTCCGTGCTATTCCATTTCACATGACTCACAGACTTTTGTTGAGTTTCTATCCATTTGAGTGCTCCATAAAACTGCATCAGAGCAGAACTGAAATACAAAACTCTCACCCGTGCCATTGAAGGGCCTACTCGGGATACATTCAAATTAGCTCACTAATTGTTCATGACGCCCATGTTAAAATGTAGTGTCTTGGAAGGCCAACATTTTTGCTCTAGCTTTTGATGGTATTGTTTTAAATTAATTTCTGGAATTGATAGAAATGAGTCTTATCCTTGAGATTTTTTTTGGTTTTTGAGTTAACTATCTTCCTTGGGTGCTTTGATCAGTTCAGCCCATTCTAGTCTCTTCTAATAATGCAAAAGTATACATAGGAGAAATAAAGGTATCCTTGATAGATCTTTGTTTTTTTTGGTAACATAGGGTGTCTCAAACCCTTCGAGGCAAGGACTAGTCATTCAGGTGTCCGCACCGACCCACTCAGAATTTTTCCTGCGGACACCAGGGCATCCTTGCTAGATCTTGCTATTTCGATGACTTGAAGTACTCTTAATGCACCCAATTTTTTCCAAGTAACCACCAGTTATTTCTATGGGCCAATGTTATTCTGATAAATTTCATATGAAGGGACTGCCTTCGTTATTTGTTCCAAACTCAACTTTATGTTGCATCTGCTGGGGTTAGGTTTAGTCATTTCTGCCTTTAATTTTATATCATAACAATGCTTATTCTCTTTCTGTGCTTTTTACAGGTGTCAAATAATGGTTGGGCAGAAGGCGAATGCAAGGGGAAAGCAGGTTGGTTCCCATTTGGATACATTGAAAGACGGGAACGTGTTCTTGCAAGTAAGATGGCTGAAGTGTTTTAGAATCTTTTGTGGGGTCCCCGGCTTCCGAGTAGACACCCAGCTGTTGTATGAATGGATTTTTCGGTGCTGACATACTCAGAGGTACAGCATGTGTTTGATATGTGATATAGATGCAAGGTTTTAGTCTATTTCTACATTGTCTTTACTTCCCCTGTTTTGCCCGGTGTTTGAAAGTTGTTCTCGGCCAATTTATACATGTTGATAGATACTGAGTGAAGAAACCTTTTGTTTAGTTGTTTCTTATCTGTTTATTATTATAAAGTTCTCCTGTTTCGGCTGTTGTGTCATGTGCTCTTGCATTTCTCGCGGAAGATGGAAAACTCAATCAAATTGAACTATGAGGTATGCACTGGTAGTTACTGTTTAGTTCTAGAAAATTTCAATTATTTTGCCTTATTTTCTTGAGAACTTTCATCTCATCCTCATTTTGTACCAGAGAGAGCTATACAAAACATTTGAGCCGTCAAAACAACACCAGGAAATCTTGTATGGCTAGATGGAGGATGATAAGAAGATAATGACATGTAATTTTGCAAGCCGTGCCGTCGGAGCAGGGAAAAGAATGATAGTTCTACTGATGACACTTACTAACCTAATCTGAATGTTCAGATCGTTTGGTGGAGAGATGCAAATATTATCAACACAAGAAGAAAGAAAGAATGCAATGATCTGCATCAAAGTTTGCATGCGTGTATATGGATAGCAGTATATGTATGCATTACTGTGGCCTTCGATGGATGGAGGGAGGTCGGGGGATCCAATCCCCCTAGGGTATGAGTTGCAAGAGCTCAAATGTCCAAGCTAACATCTGACATACTAACTATGTAGATAAAGAGTAGTGATAGGCGTACCTATGAAATCTATTTAAGAGGGGAGCATCCACCAGTGAGATAGTGCTTAGGTTTAAAAATGGATTTCATGGGTACGTTAACTACTTCCCGTAGAGAAATGATGCCTACACCAAAAAAATAAAATAAAAATAAATAAACAAATAAAATAGCCGACCAAGCATGTGAAGCATCATGTGGCCTCTTAGTAGTAAGCCGAAACATTTGACCGTGGTCGGTGTAACAGTACCAACGTGAATCCTAAAAGTCTCCAATTTTTGGGTTGATTGACCAATCTTCCAAATTGTGCCTTTCTTTTGAATGGTGTTTGTGATTGATTATAATCAAACAAAACAAAGACATGCATGTTATTATGAGAGAGAGTGTGAAGGATCTCATAAGGGCCAAACACACTTGTCTTTCTTTATCTTTACTATTATAAGGCGAGAGGCAGCCGTAGATGATTTTCCTAAATTCTCATACTACCCTTATATAAAATCAAAACTTTGATTTAATGTTTGCTTTAATTCCTAAACTACCCATTGCCTTTGATTTAATTTTGAAAACTACCCTTGCTCATCTATCTATTTTGAATCACAGCCCATCGTGATTGAACTCAGGGAGAGTTCAATCGCACCCGCAGGTTAACACGTGACCCTTTTAACTCTTATTGACTGTTGTTAACTCTTTCCCCTCGCTCTTACACTAGCGAGTTCAATCACACCCGCGGGTTAACACGTGTCCCTTTTAACTCCTATTAATTGTGGTTAACTTCTTCCCCTCGCTCTCATGTGCATCGCACTTGCCATCCGCTAGTATGGTTTAATGTAAGGTCACTCTCCTATTACAATCTTAATTAATGATATCAACCATAATTATTTTGGAGAAAAGTTAAAATACATTTCAATAAAAGAAAAATATTTACCTCGTTGGTCTGAGAGTTGAATTACCATCTACCCCTTTTTTTGTGGCACGTGTTCTTTTTTTAATTCATTTTAAATGTGGTTGAGATTTATTAACATTTTAAATTAAAGCATCTAATCTTGATTTTCATAAGAAAAAAATTAATTGCAAGAGTTCAAACTTGATAACCATAGTTGAAAGGGGCTGTGATGAGAGGACTATTGCTCTTGATAAAAAGGAAAGTGATTAGAAACTCTCATAGAACCTACTATCCAGAGCTGGACCGCCCAATAGTAAATCCAATTCAATGACTCGAAGCAGCAAGTGGGGCCATTGTTTAATGTATGTCAGCCTTGGCACCATTGGATTCGCTATCGGGTGGCTCAGCTCTCGTTAGAAGATTCTATGGAGAGTTTCTAATCACTTAATAAGAGAAGCTAATATTTGTGCGGATATTTTGGCCAGGTGTGATGTTAATAATTCTGGCATTATCTTCACGGATCTTGATTTTCTCAAATAAGTTCAGATCTCATTATGGATAAAGTAGGAATAGGTTCTCTTAGAATTTTCAATGATTTGAATATTTTGTATGGGTAAGGTTTATGTCCCCTTTTGATTTTATCAGGGGTTTCGGGAGTGGCTTTTCCAAAAAAAAAAAAAAAAAGGTTTCTAATCACTTTAAGAAAAAAAAATGTTCGAATTACAATTCATTTTCATTTTTACGGAGAAATTAATAGCGGAATCACGCGAGAGGAGCTCTGAATGAATGGTGACTGCATCCCAATTCCAAACCTTAAAGATTGCTTACACATATAATTCGTGCATCTTACTGATTGAGCCCAACTGGCGGCCGCTATGTGCATACACACACTTTTCAGTCATTGAGAAATGCTAGCCCACTCGCAAACTTTCAAGCTCTAAGCAACAAATATGGCTACTTTAACCGCTTACCTTTAAAACCGTATAAACCTTTTAATTATTTATTTGAAAATTTTGTTTTGCTCAAATAATGATTGACGCCAATGGGATTGGGGATAGCATTCTCCTTCCCGTAATTTTATAATCGAGCGTTGCACAACCTGTCCAAAACCAAAAGGGCTTCCTAAACTGTCCCTTCGTCCACACCTTCTAAGTTGAAAAACCTCCAATATTACTACCACGTAGCCGCTGTCCCGAAGCAAATCCTCTGTGTTTTCCCTGGGGCCAAAAGTGTTGGAAGGCACGATCAATTCGTATGTACAGATTTAACAGATGTAATCTAAATCTCTGGCCACTGAGAAGAATACAGACGATATGGTTCCCCAGTGTCCCAAAAAATAAAAGAGATTTAACTCAATTTACAACGAGATGTTCGATGCACACAAAGATCTAGCATAACAAAAATTAAACAAAAAAAAAAAAAAAGAGAAAGAGAGAAAAGAAAATACAAAGGCAGATCAAAATCAAGAGAATTTTATGTAGAGGGGTTGTTTGATTTCTACGAAAAGAGCCTAGTTCTCTTGGAGGATGGAGGGCTGATCTGAGGAACAGTACTAAAACCATCGTCGCTCCATCTCCTGCTGACCTTCATATTGGTTGGCTCCTTGATCCCAGTTTGCCCATCGACGTGAAGATGATGATGATGGTGATGCGGAGGAGGTGTGACTTGAGTTACCCAAATCCTGGAATCTTCTGAAGAGAAAGAACTCAGATTGCTTTCGAATTTGGTATCCAGAAGGGGTAGTACTAGATCATCAGTCTGCCAAGACCGATGCACCCCAAAAACATAACATAAGAGAATTAAGGAAAATAGAAACAATCAAAGAGAATGCATGGTGGTAAGGAAATGCAAGAAGATGGATGGGTGCAACGCAAACCTTACAGAAACCATGAGGAGGAGCCGAAGAGGAGTCCAGAAAGTCTTGGACGTGCCAGCCCGGTAACATCTCAATTAAGTACTCCGATATGCTGCTGGTCGAACCCACTTCATCATTGAGTACCTTGGACGGCTCCGGAGAAACAGACACGGGCTTCGCATCGGTGGTAGTACTGGAGTAGAAGGAAGAAGAAGCAGAGAGCTTAACACCGGTGAGGAGGAACCTGTTGTGCTTCTGGGTGTGCTCGTTGGCCGTGTGAATGGGAAGGTCGCATTCTCTGCACAGAATCGCTCGATCCTCTTGACAGAAGACAAAGCCACGTCTCTCCTGCACTACCAAATGAATGAATAAAGGCATATACAATCAAGGATATGCAAAAAAAAAGAAAAAAAAAGAGAGAGGAAAATACTTGGCAGATGTCGCAACGAGGGGAGTCATTGGAGCTGGAAGGGTGGAGGAGGGAGAAGCGATGGTGTTTGACGGCGAGTATGTTGGCGTGGTGGACACGGTGGTCGCAAGTATCGCAGAGAGCAGCCTCGTCGGCCGAGCAGAACAGGGAGGCCTCTTCTCTATTACAAACGTCGCACTGGATCTTCATTTCTTTGATTGATATTCAGATCCGTCTCAACTCTCAAGAGGAGAGAAAGAGATCAAGGCAGTGTTGAGAGAGAGAAGATTGGGAAATGGACTTTGGCTTTGAAAAACCAAAGGTGGGTTCCTTGAAAAAGGAAGTGAGCCTTATAAAGGACGTATTCTTCTCCAGTTGTAACCGGTTTTGCCAAAACCGGTTACGCCCCCTGAGGTGGCCACATATCTCATTTGAAATCTCTTAACTATGGTTAAGATTCACTCACCCCTTAGGTTCATCTACGTATTCTTGGTTTTTAGAAAAAAATAATAAAAATTTATTTTAACTGTGGTTAAAATTTACCAACTCTTGGGACCAAAGAGAGGTGGGTGAACCCTAAGGGTAGGTGAATCTTAGCCATAGTTAAAGGGTGTAAGAAAGGACATGTGGTGACCACAGGGTTGTAACCGGTTTTGCCCAAAACCGGTTAAAACTGGAGAAGATCACCAGTTATAAGTAAGTAGAGGAATGGGTGAAATAAAGGACTTTGTTACTGAGACTCCTTTTGGGCCGAGATTTCAGGTGGGGCCTACCATGTGAAATGGGCCCTACCTAAATCTCATGCACTTAGATGATGGGCTCAGTGGTCCGGGTCTCAGAAGCTTTATCTGTGAATAAAAGTATTGACAGAGACTGACAGTGAGAGAGAGAACTAAACAAATGAAAAGGGAGGGTGCGGCTTCTCTTGCACGAGACCATATTCTCCAACTATATTTAGCTCCAAGGATGTTTTGGTTAAGATTCAGTCACCCCTAGGGTTCACACATCTATCCTTGGTTTTTTTTTTTAAAATAATTTTAAAAAAAATTAACCACAAGAGGTGTTTAATTTTTTAACCATAGTTCCAAGTGTTTGTGAGAGCGAGGAAGAATAGTCCCCTCCTTGGCCCGGCCCGAGGAGGGGACTCTTGCTCTTTGAGAAATGGATGAATAAATGTTAGGAAAATGCTAGTGAGACCCTAAAGGGTTGAGACCACATTGAGGCCTCGCATGTGATGCACGGATCTCAAAATTTTAAAAATGAATTTAAGAAAATTTTGAAATCCATACATCATAAGCATGATCTCGGTGTGGTCTCGACCCTTTACTGTCTCAGTAGCAAAGTCCTACTTGTTAAACCTAACATGTTTTCTTTATGTGATATTTTGAAGGACCCTTTATAATTATTGACTTCAAAAGAGTCATTGTAGCTAATTATTGTTCCATATTCCCTAGTTTCTTGCAAGTGTTCACTCCCCCATACTAACCACTAACTGTGATTGCTACTTAACCACGCCATAGAAAAAAATTGTCTTCCTTAAGGCTGCACTCAAGCCAGCTCCTCATCTCAACTTAACTCATTTGAGCCAAGCTTTAATTTAAGCTTGAATGTTTGAACAAGCCAAGCCCAAGCCAGAACTTGTTTAATTTGGCTCGGCTTAAAGCTTGACTTGAAATATTATATATATATATATATATATATATATATATATATATATATATATTACAATTTTATTAATACTAATATATAATATTTTTTTAACTTTTTTTTTTTTTTACCATATATTATAATAATTTTTATAATAAATAAGTTAATGAGATAATAATAACAAAAAAAAAAGAAATTAAAAGAAGAAACTTTGATCTTAACTCTTACTCTTTGGATTGAAGGAATACTCACAAATCTTATTTTTGTATATATTTTTTTTTTGTAATTTCTTAAATTATAGTTTAATAAACTTTTATTAGAGTCTTGCAAAATTAAACAAAATAATTCAATAATTCAACAGTTCCGTACTCGATCAAAGCTAGATCAAGATCAAGCCTAAATATTGGAGATGGAGCATGTTGAAGCTAAGCTGGTCTCCAATACACACCTAGAATCTTCCGTCCTATCTAAAAGGGGCGAATATAACCGGAAGAGAGTAGGGCTAGCAATATTCCAATGAAAAGATACGGGAGATGAAAGAGAGCTAGGCTCGGATTTTATTCTCTCCCTGAGTTCAGTGTCTGCAAGGCGAGTGGGCATCCCATCTCTGGCAGAGTTTGACGGCCAGATTTGGCAGGTTATCCATCTACACTCCAGTCTCCAGTAGATGAATTTACAATTCTTATCCATTTATGGTATAAAAGAAAGAAAATGTACTTTGTTATCTACTACTACTAGGGTTGGGAAGAAGGATCGAGACTAACTATTATGGCCGCATGGGCATTTAGTGGAAGGTGGCGCTAACAGCTCATCTCAGGCCTCCTGACCCTCTTCCCTGTATCGAGTGAAGACACAGCGCCAACTTGGCTTCTGGAATCTGGCCCCTATCCTTAGCCCTTAGCTCATGCCAGCAATTGGTGGGCATGGGATGCTTTTAAGAGCGCATTTATAAATCCTGCCTTTTTTTTTCTAATCTTAATATAACGAGGAGAGAGAGAGAGAATGGAATAAAAAGAGAAAAAAGGGTAAAGCTTCTCAGTCCCCTTAGCGCCGAGACCACTGAGACCGTGCTCTAAGAGCACAGGATTTCAAGCGGAGCCTACATGTGAAATAGGTCCCATCTGAAATCCCATGCTCTTAGAGTACGGTCTCGGTGGTCTCGACCCTAAGAGGGTCTCAGCAGCAAAGTTCAAGAAAAAAAATGGAACCATATCATCTGTGTTATTTGATGTGACCTTCTTGTGTTCGTGGTATTTAAAGGCCAGGTTTATCCTGTACTTAAAATCCGTACAAGGCCAAGAATCTTGGCCTTTGAACCTTCAAAAACATAAAGAAGGTCACACTAAATATCATAGATCATTTGATTCTGAAAAAAAATTGGGCTATCCTCTTAACTTTAATTTAGTTAACTTTAATCAGGATCAAAGGAGTGTTAAAAGGGACAAGATGACGCGGTAGTATGTAGATAAATAATGTACGGAGGTATACACTAAGCACTACTCTTATTTATTTATTTGAGATTAATGGAGTTTTGTCAACTCATTAGCAACCGATTCCAGTTGACTTCACTTCCTTTTCCATTATTATGACCACTGTACTTGTAGCAGTAAATATTAGTAAAAACCGTGGCGAATAAAAACCAAAAACAGAAGCATATCGAGGCCATCTCATCCGAATCATATTCATACCTAGGAGATATCCCCCGGGGCCAAAAGTCATCAAATTGACACGATCACAAGGGTGCCGTGAAATGAATGAGATATGAGAAAATCTTCAAATTCAAAAATAAACCAAAGGAGAGTGGTTGACTAACACTAGAGGACAAATAACAACTTTTCACCTAAAATATGAATAAGTCTAAAAGAATTTTAAATAACTATAAGATAATAGAATATGATATAATATTGTTTCATATGTGTGGAAAATTAAACCTATCAAATAAAAATCAAATCACACAAATACCTAACACAGATTTGTAGGATTCCGGTTGCCATTTTTTTTTTTTTTTGGGTAGGTTCTAAATCATTTATCTATCTATATTAGGATTAGGATTAGGATTAGGAGGGTTAGAATTTAGTGGCGCTCAAAGGGAGACACACAATCACTGGGACAAGCCCATGGTGTGTAACCATTGCGCTTCAATATTACAACAAAAGCAATATGTTTCATTCGAATCTCGTCCTCGGGACGGGCCAGCGGATCAGACCCCAAACAGGGGGGCCTTGGCTTGTCTCTGGCGAAGCCAGAAAGGCTTATCTCGGGGTTCCATAGAATAGGTGACAAGTGGGGAGAAGTCATTTCATCTTCTCCCCATTTTTTTGACTTCTCCCATATCTCTCCCCCTTATTCTCACTCACTTATCGCCACATGTCTTCTTATGGGTGGAGAAGTCAAAATCATGGGCCCACCATTTTGACTTCCCCACCACTTGTCACCTATTCTATGGAACCCCGAGATAAGCCTTTCTGGCTTCGCCAGAGACAAGCCAGGGCCCAAACAGGGGACACAGTCCTTGCACCCTGTCGACGCGTATCAATAGTATCTACTATAGAGTGTATGAGTAGCTAGATTTAGATTACTCGAGATTAGTGTAAACAGCTTCTGACAGAAACAAAATTAAAGTCATTAGCCGGCTGTTCTCTTCCTCTCCGTCTAGCCATCTGTTGATGATGGTTATTGAAAAGCTTGATTTGTGGAATTTTGAATTTAAGAACGTTGTTCATAATTCAATAAAATAATGACACGTGACTCAAAAGATGTTCTAACATATCATGTATATTAAAATCATTTTTGAGAGTTGGTTAACAGAATTCCATGTTTATCTGATAATGATGATTCTAGCCATTAATGATCAATGATGATTTTAAGCTCTTATGCTTTTAGTTCATAAAAAAGGGATTTTTTGCTCATTAATGACAAATCTACCCTTATATCACTGATGAAAGTTGAAACTATTGCGCTTTTAACGCTATTAACACAGATTCAAGTCCTAACGCCTTTGGATATTGTTTCAGGCTCTAACGCCTTTGGATGCTATTTTGAGCTCTAACGCCTTCGGACGCTGTCTCAGGCTTTAAATGCTTTTGATGCTAATTCAGCCTTCAACGCCTTCGGATATTCTATATGGCTTCATTGCCTCGCTCTGGCTTTCAACGCCTTTCTCTTAATGATGGGTGTGGTATGGATTTGTACCCTCCTGGTATGCCTTTCTGATGACTTCTGGCAGAAAGAAGATTTGTTTTGTCAGGGGTGAACGGTATGGATTGGTACCTCCCCGTGGGAATGAGTGTGGCTGTTTCCCCTCATTACCTATTCCAGTGGAGCATGGATTACTTCCTGGGCTGACAGTTAGGGAGAGAGCATTGAGGATGGATTTTTTCTCAGTTTCTCTTAAGGCCTGACGGGAAGAGTGTCCTCGTCCAACACCTATGATTTCCCTATTGGACCTGAGCTACGGGAAGGGTGTCCTCGTCCAACACCTATGATTTCCTTATTGGACCTGAGCTACGGGAAGGGTGTCCTCGTCCAACACCTATGATTTCCCTATTGGACTTGAGATGATTATTAGATGATTATTATCATCGTTATTATTAATTATTTTAGAGGAGTGTTGCTGTCTGGACACTAATATATTACCTCAGTAGGACAGTACACCATGAAAGCGTATGACCCGCTTTCACGATGTAGTTACCAATTGCTTTTGGGGGGGGACGATGAGTTGTGGTTTGGAGGGCTTAGATAGAATTTGTTAAAAGATGGATATTGTAAATACCGCTTTTAACCTTTGAAGAAAATATCTGAAAGCTTTGGTCATAAAAGCTTAAAGGAGGTACGGTGACAAAACGCCTTATCTTGATGGAATCCAATATTTTCTCTCTATAAGTCGGTTACAAAAACGGTTATGACAGCTGTACAAGTTGGTTATAATTTTGATAATCACCTATAAATAGAGGTGGCCCCTCCTCTACAAGGAGGAGATTTTTTGTTTTGGAGAGACTTTCCTCGAGTTCTCAGAAGATTTTCCAAAAACAACCAGATTTTTTCAAACAGAATTTACAGAGAGAGAAAGTAAAGGATTCATCAAGAAAAACATTCTGTCACTACTTTTCTTCATCGTTCTTTCTTCTCTCCCTCTGAATCATTTCCTTCTTTTTCCCCTTTTTCTTTCTTGTGTTCTCTGAATCATTTCTCTCAAAAAATAACTCAATTTAGAACGGTCTAGATATCAGATTTAGGCTAGATTGAGGTTGCATTAAAACCCATTTCTTCAAAGATCAAAACACCCCTCTACATTTTTTGGCGACTCTGCTGGGGATTTTTGTAACGATTTTTGAGAGAAAATGGTGACTAAAAGAGGTGCTTCATCCCAAGCACATGTAGTTCAAGAAGAAAATAGGGAAGAATCTCATACTTCTAGAGTGGAAGTTCCAGATCTTTCTGCTGTTCTTGGGCCTTTTCTTGCTCAGTTTCAGGCAACTCAAGTACAGATGCAAGCCCAGATGCAGGCTATCCAAACTCAGGTAGCAGCTCAGTTAGCAGCATCAGAAAAACAAATGCAGGAGTTTTTCAAAAAAGCCCATCGTGAAAATAATGTTCGCAATTCAGAGAGGTTGCAGGAGCGTACACCTTCTCCATCTCAACATGACGAAGAAAATGACGTGCACAATAATCCTCCCAGGAAAGATCCTATTCCTTCTTCTCCACCCTGCAATCATCATGAACAAGAAGGAAGGCATTCCTCATATATGACAGCCGAGGATATCTCTGAAATGTTTGAAAAGGAGCAAGCAAAACGCTCTGGACTTTCGAATGCTTTCGATGCCAGACCCCCATTTTCAGCAAGAATCATGAGAATGGAATATCCAGTAGGATATATATCACACCTCAATTCACTCTTTACAATAGAAGAACTGGAAATGCTCGAGAGCATGTGATGCGCTTCACCGATGCATTAAGCAGATATGCTAACAATGAAGAGCTTCGTCTCCGCGAATTTGCTAAATCTTTGACTGATCGTGCCTTCACTTGGTACACAACTTTGGCTCCAAACTCTATTCATTCTTGGGAAGAAATGGTCACTATCTTTTCCAAGAAGTTCTTCTCTGTAGAAGACCGTGTTACTCTCAATACCTTGTCGAAAGAGCGGCAAAGACCTAATGAAGATCTGACACAATATGTTCGCTGCTTTCGATATTTGGTTTTAGATTGTCACGAACCAACAACTGAAGAGCAACTTGTACAAATATGTGTTGATGGAGCAGCAAAAGAATACAGAGCTTATTTGGAGGTTGCTACTATCCCCTCTTTTGAGAAGCTTTATGATGTTTATCAAAGGCTCAACACAGTCATATCAAGAGCAACCCTACCAAGGTATGAAGACAGATACGGTAGGAGGGATAAGAGAGAATCAGCAATGGTGGCAGAAAATTCTGGAAGGCGGCCGTTTCAGAAAAATACTTCTTATTAGTCTGATAAAAAACCAAAGTACAACCCAGAAAGCATTCCACCGCCTTTTCCCTGCAGCATGGCCGAAGTATTACGAATTGTGGAAGTATGGATTGCTGACGGCGTTTTGTACTTACCATCACCATTTCAAAAGCCTACAGAAGAAGACAAACGAAGCAGCAAATACTGTGTGTATCACCAAACCATACGCCATTCAACAAAAGATTGTTTCTCTCTAAGGCGGATTTTTAATGACAAAATAGCTGCTGGACACCTGAAAATTTCAACTACTCCTGAAGGATCTGTCCATCAGGATCCTTTGCCAAATCATAAAGTGAAGGATGTGGTTGCTATGGTCTGTCATAATTCAGCAATTGTTACAGAAAAAGAAATTGAAGAGGAAATTATCCCTAATGATCAGTCAGCAATAGAAACTCTTTCACAGAGTTCAAAGTTTAAAAACTTCTTTGACCAAATGCATTTCTCAAAAGCGGCAAGAATAGCTGCAACAGCGGCTTTGACAACAGTTGCAGAAGCTCATTCAGAACATTGTTTTCTTGCCTATTCTGCTACGAGAAAAGTAATGCCAGAAATTCAAGATGTGAGTTTCACTGCTGATGATATGAAAGCTTCATCGATAGCTCACAACAAGCCTTTGTATGTTACAGCTTTAATAAACTCTATTGAAGCAAAAAGAGCACTGATAGACCCTGGGTCTTCCTTGAACCTTATCCCATTATCAACAGCAATAGCAATGAGATTAGATCCTTCAAAAATTTCAAAGCAGCCAATAGAAATATCAGGATTTGGAGGACAGTGCCAGAACACTATTGGCTATGCTACTATTAATCTTCAAGTGGGGCCAATAAATTCAGCAATAAGAGTCCATGTTATTGAAGCCAACGTAAGCTATCATATTCTTCTTGGCCGCCCTTGGATTCACAAGTTCCAGCTAATACCATCAACATTTCATCAATGTGTTAAAGGAATATACAAAGGGAAAGTCATTAGAATACTAGCAACTGCCACACCATTTGATAAAGCCGAAGCTCATATTTCAGAGGCATTGTTTTATGATGAGTTGGCTGAAGAAGGAGAAACCACTTTTGAAAAAGCCAAAGGAGTTATGCCACTATCATCCACTATTTTAACGCCATCAGAAATTTCAAAGGCCTCGAAAAGACCCCGAGACGAAAGTGTGGAAACAGAAATTCTAAGAGGGAATGTTATCAAAGAATCAAGAACTGGGAGCTGTAAGAGGATGGTACAACCAGATGGAAAGGTTGTATATATCTTATGACAATCAAAGGAAACTGATTCATCAAAAGAAAATCAGATTCCCATGATGGATCAAATATTTCAAGTAGAAGAAACAAGTGAAATTGAGGAAGCGCCAGAACAGATGCAGGATGGTGTAAAAGCGGTACAAGAAAGCCTTGAAGAAGTAAACATTGCAGAAAATCTATCAGAAAAACGTCCGGTACTTATCAGTTCCAAGTTAGCCCCAAAAGAAAAAGAAGAATTGATAAATTTGCTCAAAGAGTACCGAGATATTTTTGCATGGAATTATGAAGAAATGCCAGGATTAGATCCTACATTGGTCACACATAAATTGAATATTGAGCCAGGATATGAACCAATGAAGCAAATGCCAAGAAAATTCAGACCAGATATTGAAGATCAAATCAAAATAGAAGTTGAAAAGCTTTTGAAAGCAGGTTTTATCAAGCCAATTCAACATCCAACTTGGTTAGCCAATATTGTACCAGTCAAAAAGAAGAATGGGCAAATCCGTTGCTGTGTTGATTTCCGGGATATAAACAAGGCATGCCCAAAAGATGAATTTCCTTTACCCAATATGGACCTATTAGTTGATGCAACAGCAGGTCATGATGCTTTTTCATTCATGGACGGTTACAGTGGTTACAATCAGATTAAGATGACAGCAGAAGATGCAGAAAAAACCGCCTTTCGGACACCAATTGGAAATTTTTATTATACAGTTATGCCATTTGGGTTGAGAAATGCCGGGGCTACCTATCAAAGAGCAATGACAGCCATTTTCCATGATATGTTCCATAATACAGTGGAAGATTATGTGGATGATATTGTTATCAAGTCTCAAAAGCGTTGCAGTCATGTTGAGGATCTAAGAAGAGTTTTTCAACGATGCCGCCATTATCAGTTAAAAATGAATCCGTTAAAATGCGCCTTCAAAGTTTCTGCAGGAAAATTCCTAGGGTTCATTGTGAATAGACAGGGTATCGATGTTGATCCTACAAAGGCTCAAGCAATTGTATCCATGACAGCCCCAAGCACAGTCAAAGAGTTGAAAAGTTTCTTAGGGAAGGTATCCTATATAAGAAGATTCATACCAGGACTAGCAGCTGTCACAGTATCTCTAATGCCACTCCTACGGAAGAACTGTGTATTCAAATGGGAATCAGTGCATGAAAAAGCTTTCAAACAAATTCAACAAATGATGAGTTCAACAGCAACTATGATGGCGCCAATCCCCAAGAAGCCTTTGGTCCTATATCTGGCTTCAACAGAAACCGCTATTGGAGCTCTCTTAGCCCAGGAAGATTTGTCTGGTTGTGAACGGCCAATTTACTATCTCAGCAGAATTCTCAGAGATGCAGAATTGAGATATCCTCGGATTGAAAGGAGTTGTTTATCTCTGATTTATGCCTTACAGAAATTCCGTCATTATTTACTATCTCATAAAATTTTTCTGATGACAAAATCTGATCCAATCAAATATCTCATGTCAAAACCAGTTCTTTCAGGACGAGCAGCTAAATGGCTCCTTTCATTATCAGAGTTTGATATTACATGCCTTTGCCCTCGAGCCATCAAAGGACAAGCAGTAGCAGATCTATTGGCAAATTTCCCAGGAAATGATGATTTAATATTAAGAGAAGAACTACCAGGAGAATTCCCTGAAGCAATGACTATTGAAGCAGAAGAGGAATGGTTCATGTATTTTGACGGATCTAAAACAGCAGATTCAGCTGGGGCAGGTATTGTGTTAAAAGCTCCTGGGGGTGAGGTAATGTCTTTTTCTTTCAAATTGGATTTTCCTTGCTCTAACAATATAGCAGAATATGAAGCTCTTCTCATAGGTTTGTCAATTGCTAAAGAGTTAAAGGCCAAAAGAATAAATGTAATAGGAGATTCCAATTTGGTAATTAGTCAAATGGAATGGTCATTCAATGTAAAAGATGTTGGTTTGGCTCCCTACAGAACAGCGGTTCAAAGAATAATAACTAGTTTTGATAAAATAGAATTCAAATATCAAGAGCGTACAAGAAACCGCCATGCTGATGCACTTGCTACTTTGGCATCAAAGTTAATATTTGAAGGAGAATCTTCTCAGGTGGTAATTGAAAGGCGTATAATAGCTACACCGCTGATGGAAGAGTTATGCGACACAGAATCAGAAGAAGCAGATTGGAGAGAACCAATTTTGAAGGATGTCTTTTGCCTTCGTGATTCAACAGTAGTCCCTACTACAACACTGAAAGTCTTAAAAAATTTCTTACAGATAAATGGGGATCTGTATTTCAAAGGGCCCGAAGGAGTTTTGATGAGATGTGTTGGAGTACAAGAAGCTAAGAAACAAATGATGCAAATCCACACAAAAATATGTGGGTATAATCCTTCTGTTAGTCTGTATAGGAGGTTACAGCGTTTTGGAATATACTGGCCAACAATGGAGAAAGATGCTGCTATGTTACAGAAAGAATGTTCTGATTGTCAAATATTGCCAGATAAAGAAGAATGTCACTTTACAAATTCTTGGGAAAATTGGAAGAAACCGTACAATGACTACTTCACAGATGGAATAATGCCTACTGATCAAAAGGAATCCTTCAAGTTTAAGAAGAAAGTTGCCAAATTTTATTCTGACAAAGGAGAATTATTAAGAAAAGGATACAACGGTATTGCTCTCAAGTGCTTGTCTGGAAAGGAGATCGAAATAGCATTGCATGAAGCTCATAGTGGAGATTGTGGTGTTCACCAAGGAAAAAGAAAGCTGTTTCAACACATTTTGGGGTTGAGATATTATTGGCCTACCATGGAGGCAGATTCACACCTATATGTTCAAAGCTGTCATCAGTGTTAGATAAGAGGAAATGTTATTCATGCACCTGCACAATCTCTACGGTATGTCTCTACGCCCTGGCCCTTCCATACTTGGGGGCTAGATTTAATTGGACCTGTTAATCCTCCTGCTGAAGGATATGTTTGGATACTTGTGGCTACTGAATATTTCACCAAGTGGGTAGAAGCTATACCATTAAGAAAGGCTACAGGTATCATGGTGGCTAAGTTTATTAAAGAAAATATCGTCTGCCGCTTTGGGATACCAAAGGAGGTCATCACTGATAATGGAACGCCTTTCATAAATTCTAATGTGAGAGAATTATTGGAGAAATATGATATCAAACACAAGAAGTCAACCCCCTATTATCCTAAAGGGAATGGGCAAGCAGAGGCTACCAACAAGACTATCCTGAAGATAATTGGAAAAATGATAGAAGGAGCTCATAAAAAGTGGTGTGAAAGACTTCCAACAGCGCTCTGGGCTTACAGAACTTCAGCAAGGACTGCAACAGGTGTTACCCCTTTCTCTTTAGTATATGGGACAGAAGCCGTTGTACCTCTGGAAGTTAAGATACCATCTACAAGAATTGAAGTATTTGATGGAGAGGAAGCATGCCTCCAAGCTGCTAGATTAGCTCAGCTAGAAGTTATGGATGAAAAGCGTGAAGCTGTAGCTATAAAGACAAAAGCGTATCAAAAGAGAGTTGCTAAAGCGTACGACAAGGCAGTACGACATAGAATTCTGAAAGAGGGTGACTTGGTCTTTCGAACAGCTATTTATATCAGGAATGGTACAAAAGTGGCAAAGTTTACTCCTAACTGGGAAGGGCCATTTTTGATAAGGCAAAGTTTTGACAGCGGTTATTGTCTTTTGTCTACGCTATCTGGTGAAGTATTACATGATCCTATCAATGTAAAATGGTTAAAAAAGTACTATGCTTAATGAGAAAAGTAACAAAATTTGTCCTTTTGTATTCATATAAAATTTGACAAGGGTTACAAAAGAGTAAAGAAAAAGCTTTTACAAAATGTCAGCAGTAAAGCCTTTCTCATTTAGATATACAAGTCTTTCAGCAGAAGCCTTTAGACGAATATATTCTTCATGATCTGCTTTGATTTCTTCTTGTAGAACTGACAGACTATCTTGAGCAGCTTTTATTCCTTTTTCTTTTTCTTCCAGTATGGCCTGATGGCGGGCAATCTCCTGACGAATAATATGAATATTATCTTGATCGTTGATATCGCTTTCTTGAATTCTTCCGCTTTGATCACTTTATTTTTGTAGGAGCTATTCAGCCTAGCAAAGCTCTTGGCTTGGAAAAATGTAACAGATAAACTACTCAGAAAATCTGTTAACCATTTACATTAACGTTGATATCCTCTACTCCTTCAGCTCCTGCCCCCAGTCTTCAAGGGTCTTTATCCTCAGAAATGCAAGATGAGGCTTGATATCTCTGATCCTTCGGATAACAGAGCATACTGTCTCTATGCAGCCCGCCCTGATGATAGGATTCTTCAAAGAGCAGGAAGCAGTGATGTCCTGATAGCGTTTAATTATCTCTGTCCATAAGGGGACTGAGCTTTCAGAAACAGGGTATCGCCTCACGATATCATCAAGAGAATTGACTGATAGCGGCTCTATTGAAGTAGAAGGTGTAGTAGGGTCCTCGCTCATACAATTGCAACAAAAGCAGTAGTTCTGATGTTGTTAACTGGGCGAAAAAGCTGTTGCATGAAGATCAAATTTGTAATTGCCATTTCTTCATTGGAAATCAACGTTGATTTCCATAGGCAAGTACTGAGCTTGAATACCTTCATGAACGCCTTCCGGAGCAGCTTCCGTTTCAAAACTTCTGAGGAGCCAATAATAACGCTTTCAGTAGAAGCAATCACTTGAGCGCTGACACTCTCAGTTGAAGGCATTGGTGTATGAGTTGCTCTTTTTCC